>CP139509.1:165749208-167070998 GCA_021014915.2 Artemisia tridentata subsp. tridentata
ACTATGAACTTGTTTTTCAATTTTGAAAGCATCACAAAAGTGTTGGTCATATTTCAACTTGGGTAAGTTTCTAACGAGATCTTTTGAGGATAGAGATTGGATAAGTCTCATATTAGCATGGCCTAAGCGTCTATTACAAAGATTTGAGGAATCATCTAACGAAGTTAAGCAAAGTTTATCTCTAGAAGTTTTATCAATTTTCATGATGTATACGTTGTTTTTCAAAACTCCTTTTGCTATGGTTATTCCATCTTTTAGTATTTTACTTTCGTTTTCACTAAATAGAACATTATACCTTTTACGGCATAGTTGACTAATACTAAGTAGGTTGAATCCTAGATTATCAACATGAGCAACATTATCAATAGAGAGAGAGTCATGAGAGATAGTACATTTTTCGATGATTTTGCTTTTCAATTTGCTACCAAAAGTGACATTACCTCCATCATATTCTTGGTAGGTTGAGAAGAGGCTCTTGTTTCCCGTCATACGCCTTGAACAACCACTATCTTTTATCCACTCGTCCGGTTCCAATCCGACTTTCAAGTATACCTAAGTTATATAAAAAGTCAAGCATTTGGTCCCCAATATCTCATGGGTCCATTTTGGTTAAACATCCCATTAACTTGATTAATGTCTGGAAATGGTGGATATGAGTTCCATGACATATAGTTAGGAGCTTGATAATGTCTAGGGAAGTTTTGATTCAAACCATTATGATGATAGTTGGGTTGTGCGTTGTAGTTACTTTTTGGAAAGGGGCATTTGGGAGTAGGTGTTTTAGGCCTTTGTTGAGTAGTTTTGGATCTATACTCATTTTTAGCAAGTCCTAATCCTAATGTAACAGCTGGTTTTTGTTTAGTTTCATTTGTAACAACTTTAGATTTTTTTGTGACTTTAACGAATTCAGTACGAGCTGATTTGCTATCTTTTTGTTCACCTGAGGAACTCACGGAACCAAATGGTTCAACGGACGTAACCAAATTTTTGGTTCCGTCTGGTTCGTGAATTCCTGAGGTGGTTGGAGCAGTTTCTTGCTCATTTTTGGCTTGCTTCTTTAGACTACTTAAATCTCCTAATTTCATAAATCCTAGTCTAGTTTTATCATATGGTAATTTTTGGATTTTTATTATTTCATCCGCACAACAAATACTCTTATCAAATCTTTTGAACTTTGAATTTTGTTTGATGAGATCATTCTGTGTGATTTTAAGTCTTTCAATTTCAAGTCTGAGCTCTTGACATGATGTACATACCGTGTCAATGGCTTTACTCTTTTCTAAACGTTTTGCTTTTTCTTTTAATTCATAAACTTCATTTTCCAAAAACTCCTTTTTAGTTTTTAAAAACTTATTTTTGTTTATGATTTTTAAGCTAAGTTCACACAGTTTGTTATATTCTTTTTGTAATGTATCATCATCAATAGAAGAGTAAGATGAGTCAGAGTGTACCTCATTTGAGTCTTGAGCCATGAGAGCAATTTCGTCATTCTTTGGTTCCTCGTCGTCATCTTCGCTTTCACTCCAAGCACCACTCACAAAAGCTCTTTGAGTTTTGTTTTTAGGTGGCTTTGGACAATCTTTTCGGAAAGGTTTCTTGTCATCTCTAGGTTGTCTTACGAACTTTCCTCGTCTTCGAAAGAACTTTTTGAAATCTCTTACGGCCATGGCATATTCTTCATCTTCACTTCCCGAGCTAGATTCTTCATCATCACTTGACTCCGTTCTTGCTTTTAAGGCAATGGACTTGACTTTTTCCTTTTTGCCTTTAACAATCTCTGAGTCATTCACCATCACCATTTCATGAACTTTGAGGTTTCCAATTAGCTCGTCAAGTGATAACTTTGAGAGATCTTTAGATTCTTCAATAGCCGTCACTTTTGCTCTCCATTTTGGATGAAGTGCTCTAAGGAATTTCCTGACAAAGTTCTTACTACAAAATGATTCATCATGTGCTTTGAGAGAGGTAATAATTGTATTAAAACGAGCAAATGCACTATCAATGATTTCATCTTCAAGAATACTAAATTGTTCATATTGTTGAACAAGAAGATCAATTTGGTTATTCTTGACTTGTGAATTTCCTTGATGAGTGATTATTAAAGATTGCCAAATTTCTTTAGCGGTTTTGTACATAAAGACTCTTTCAAATTCCTTTTTAGTTAGAGCGTTGTAAAGCATCATTTTTGCTTCATTATTTTTTGCAATTAACTTCTTTTGCTCATCACTATGACGAGTAAGTGAAGTATCCTCATCCTGACCACTTGCGATATCTTTTATAATAGATTTATGATCACCTTCTATAATTATATACCATAAATCTATATCTTTTGATTTTACATATGTTTCAAAACGGCTTTTCCAATAAATAAATCCTTTTGGTTCAAAAAGTGGTGGTCTTTGCATAGATTGCCCTTCTTTAAAGTTTTCAAAATCCATGGATCGTTTCAAGTTTTAAAATACAATAAATTTTAAAAATCTTGAGTAATGTAGCTCTGATACCAATTGTGAAAAACTAGAAGGGGGGTTGAATAGTTTTACCATTTTTAATTTCTTTTTCTTAGTTATCTTTGTGTGTGAAATGACTTAATATATGCAAACAAAATAACAATATGTAAAGTGCAAGAAAGATAGAAACGATCAAACTACAACTATCAAACCACAACACGAGTATTTATAGTGGTTCGGTCTACAAGGACTCTTTTTCCTTGCCCTACTCCACTCCCCGAGTATCCAACTCGAGAGTTTTCTTCACTAGTCAACAAGCTCCTTTATCCGGCGGAGAAAACCTTTACATGTCGCTTACACAATATTTCTGACACAAAGCTAGATTTTGATTTCTTTTACAAGGGTACAACCACTCCCGTCACACTATGTATTTTGAGGACTAAAATACTAACCGATCACTATCCGAGGTTTATGATGGTTTGGTACAAACAATGATGTATGAATAACTATAATTCACACTATGATGAACTAACAAGTCTTGCAATGCTTTGTTGAAGCTTGTAAGCCTTTAAATGATGCTATGATCTTCTTGCTACAAAAGAAGCTCACTAAAATGAAATATGAATGAGTTAGATATAAGGAATGATGAATGAAAGAATGTATGTTGTTTTATGTATGTAAGTGATGATGAAACAACATGGTGTGGCTTGCTATTTATAGGCACCAAGGCCAGCAAACCACGGAGCAGACGGAACCAAATCAAGGGTTCCGTCCGTGTATCCTTTTGGTTCCGCGGGGACTTGACAGAAAATCTTCACAATCTTTTATCAAATCTAACCAAAATATAGACCATATCTTTCAAGGATTCTAGAGTGACAATCTAAACAAAATATTCACCATATCTTCCAAGGATCCTATGCAATCTTAGATTATAGTTGGATGATCCATAGAATGATGTAAAAATACAATTTCATTTTAGATTAACATGTTTATGAAACTATACTTGTAAAATGTATATACTAGCTAGCTAAGTAATGTTTAGTTTGTGTTTAAGAAAGACTTGTGATAATATATGTAAAAGACTTAACTATATTTATGTTTTGCAAAAATAAAGTTTATAATTGGCGTTAACAAAATATAGCAAAGATCGTAAAATATAAATATCGTTTTTTAGACGATATTTGTATTAACAAAATTGTAACTAAAGCTAAACTGAGACTCAGTTTTAATCACTCTGACGTGAGCTAATAACTGTACTAAATTGAAAATACAACTGAACCAAAACTGAGTATGATACTGAAACTGATTATGTATTACATCTGAAGTGATTATGAAACTATATCTTATAATGCTGTTGGCCTGAATCTAAATCTAAATCTGAATATGAGACTCTACCTTCCTGCATAGATGCAATTCGGGTTTCTTATTCCACACATGACTAACTGAGTGCATAAAGTACTATTATTCCACTTAGGATGGAATGCATATGCCTGATTTCCACATATGATTAACTGAGTGTATAAACCACTGGTTCCATACAGGACTGACTTAGTGCATGTAGCACTGTTACATGTCTAATTGAGTGCGTATAACACGTTTACCGAACTACGTGAATTTCTGAGCTATAATTACTAAACTATATCTACTGGAGTATATGATCATACCCGAATATTATCCAGTTTTGCTAATCGTTATCATATATGGCTAACTCTGGTTATATTATCATGAGCGACATGTTCTTACTTGACTATTATTATGTTCGTATGCTTGTTTGTACCTGACTATTATTCTAATTCGTATACTTTCTCGTACTTGACAATCATTCTGATCTTATACATGTTTGTTGCCATAAACACTCCCATACGATGTATAGACACTTGTCTATACGTTGTATAGGCTGTATAAGCCGTATAGAGAAATCTCCATACGCCGTATAGGACTGCTGAAACCAAAACCTGTACTTAACTAAAACTGAATCATACCATTCTGCAATACTTGAACTAAACTTGAACTTTATATGAAACATAAGTGGCACGTGTCTTTATTGAGTTTTAGGTGTCTTTAGTCTCTCACATACTTAATCTAATACACACACACAAAATTTCATCCGCTGGAGTGTGTGAGACGATAATGTTTCTGGGATATGTTGTCCGCCGATGGTGATCGTTGTTCGATGATGGTGAGGTTAGGTCAGCTGTCTTTTTTCGAGTTAAAGATGAAAGTGGTGGTTTGTGATCGAGATTGAAGTTTTTACGGGTTGTAATTTTTAAGGTATTGTTTGCTGATTTTATATGCTTTGCATGCATGCTTATTTTTGGCTATTTATATAAGTAGTGCTTTAGTGATCGAGATTCAAGTTTCATAGTTTGTAATTGTTAAGGTATTATTTGCTGATTTTCTAATCTATGCATGTGTGCTGATTTTAGGGTATTTGTGTAGTTTGTTATTAGAAGTCCATTGTAATTTGTTTTAGAGGTTGATACGTGGTTATAATTGTTGATTTAATAATCTGAGAAGAGAAATTTTTTTGGTCTGTGAAAGATGATGATTTTGTATTGCAGATTATGGTTATAGATGGGATATATGTTTATGTTTGTGTTAGCAATGTATGATAGCTAAAGTAACTTTGGTGGCTTTATATGGTGTCCTGTGAGATGTGTTGTATGCTGGCAAGTAATGAAGTTATAAAAAAACACTTTGTTTTCATACATATGTTGTGTTTAGTTTTTGGCATTAGATTTAATTATTGTATGATGCAATTTTAATTTATGATTTATGTCACAAATGACGTAGTTTTGTTGGAAATGCTTGAGTGTTTTTTAGTTATCATATTGGTTATGATTTAGGACGATCGAGGTAACTTTGTTAACTTCTATATGTTAGAGTTTTGGAAAAATATTAAATCGTGTATGACTAGAATCGAACCCGGGACTGAGGGATTGCACACTTTACGTATGAATGATCAAAGGAATAATTAATATATATATTATTATATATTTTAATTATTTGGACACGAAATATAACTAACGGACGTTAAAGTAATTAACGGAATTGACTAATGACTGTTAGTAAATAAAGGAGGGGGTTAAGTGTTGAGTTTTGGAACTTGAGGATGTATTAGACTCAAACTTGGAGAACAAGTTTGGAGGCTATATATACACCCTCAAACCCTTCAAATAGTCGACACAATAATAACCTAAAAGTGGGACGACACACTATAATATTTTCTGGTTGTTCGACAAGCTATGAAGAATATAATATACAAATAAGTCAATCGACTTTATTTGTCTTGCATGCATCGTACAGTGATAGCTTTGACTTATGCATCATATAGTGCAACATATGCACTGTACGTACACTATGCATGATTAATATACATATGTATCGATAGTATGTATATATATATGATTATTATTTACTTCCTTCTTGAATATTTGATTCAAGGGTTATTGAACAAAATAGTTTTGGTTTAATAATTGTGTTCATTCACTAGCATCAACCTTTGATTGCTTATAGTACGTGTGTGTATGAACTCGGATATAACTTACTTTAGTTATTATCTTGGATTGTGGAACAAAAAGGTAAGGGGTTCCATGTTAATCCTATTTGTTCTTGTTGAAGAGAAGACAAGAAGATTTGATCCTTGTTCTTGCTAGGATCTTAAAGGTACGTAGCTATTTAATATTCAGTAATACTTTATACATGTTAAATAAAGATTCTTGCTTCCGCTATTATGTGCTTTGATGTTTATTTATTTATTTGAATGTCAAGATATTTAAATTCCAACAGTGGCATCACGATCCAATATAACATGTATTTGTTATTATCGAAACACATAATTAAAAATCAAATCTTGATTTGGATTTACATGTTTGTTAGTCGAATTTTTTTTAGGGTTTTATTACAAGAACTAAAAATAATTCGAACCATAATTTAGGGGGGGGGGGGTTTCGACGCTTCTTAGTTAAAAAGTTAGTTTTATAACCCTAAATTAGGACATGTTTATGTGTTTATTTGAATAAGGGTTACGTTCCTGTTTAATTCATAATTCTTCATGCAAGAATTCATAATTCTTCATGCAAGGAATTATGAATTAGGGTTTGTTTTATTTGCTACATGTTTAGATAAATCTAAAATTAGGGAAGACCTAATCTATTAAATTAATGAATCAGTTATGTGCAACGTGGTATGTCATTATTAAAACTTACGCGGTCAGTTGTTGGCATTTGTGGTCCATTGGGTACAATGCGCTCGAAAACCAATGGGAGTTTTATTAATTATATACATAATAATTACACATATAGATTATTAATAGGATTTATCAAAAGCTTGCATGTGGCTATATGATTTAATTGTTAAGATTATATACGTTATTTGTGTTTGTTTAATTTTTGTTAAAATTAATTGTCTTATTTGTTTAAATTGTTCTTGAATTGTAAGCAAAAAGAGGGTGATTTTTGGTATAAAAATTAAATGGACCTAATAACTATGAAACCTTGATGTGGTAATTTATTTATTGCCAAGTCTTATGTGCCGACAGTGGTTCGCTTCGCACGGTAATTTGCTCCCAGGCGAGACTAGCAATTTAATAATTTTCAACATAATTTTTTATAAGACTTAGAATCGTAAACTTTTAATTGATTGATGTAACTGTACAAATGGTCGAAGCAGCGGACCTAATATTGACAAACTATAAAGTGGGTATAAGGTTGGTTTCGCATTAAATTGTGGCCTTAAAGAGATTCCATTCTGTCTCTCTGCTCGCCTGTGCGTCAAATTAGACTTACCAAGTACACCATTATATGTACGAAGCATCTTAAGGCAAAGTTGTAAGTTACTCAATGCCTCAATTAAAACTTTGTTGATTTAACTCTTAGCTAATTGGTAATTAAAATTGTTTTGAAAACCTATGATACAAAGATGAGTGCATGCATCTTTGTACATATTTTGATTATAACATCAAAATAAATGCCCTATAAAATTTAAGTCCATGCTATCTAATTATAAGAGACACTTGAAGTTAATATCTGGCGTAAGTGAGACCTTGACACAGATATTAATGACAAGGTAAATTGCATTTTTTCATTACTAGCAGATCAACTGAATGTAATGGATCTATGTGAATTTACAAGTTTCTAAATTAGACGACTTAATTAAGTTATAAGTGAGACCTTGAGACTTAAAGCATGAGATGGGAAGAAACATGCTTACATTGCAAAATTATTTTTGGCAAATGTAATTCCCATAAATTTAGGAGTCAGAAATTGTTTCGCGATTATTGTACGACAAGTTACCATCTTTTGTACTTCCACCGCTAGCAGATCAACTGATGTAGTGGAACTATGGAAAGTTGGATCCTAGTTTTCAAGAAAATTAAATGGTTATATTGTATTCCCTGGGTAGTTTTCTTTTCTTGAAAATTGTACTATCAAAAATACTAATATTGAATTTTGTAAATTCTTTTAATGTATTAATGCAACGTTAAAACCGTAAACGTGGGTCATTCTTTTAGTGGAAAATTGATCTACACCCGTAGGGTTTTTGGTTAGAGTCAACTTTACTAAAAGAATAAACCTAGTATACTTTCTTTGAGAAGAGTGAGACTTAAACCATATACCTTTTCATGAATGAGAAGGGTATAATGGAAAATTAGAATTGTCTAAATTTTAAGGAATAACTCTTAGCAAAATTTTAATAGTTAAGAAAATTGCATATTTTATGAGTTATTAAATTAGAAGCTAGACTAGTTACCGCAAAATTGGTAAAAGGCAAACTAGCACACTTTGTCTAGTTGTTGTGCTTTGACCACTTTTGATGCTACATACCATTTTGGGGATGGTAGTCAAATTAAGGAAGAAATTGCATGCCCAATTATTTCCAAGTTAATTGAATTGATGGATAGTCCATCATTTACAAAGTAGAATACATTCTTTAGTACCTAAGTAATTGTTACGTATGGGATTACTCAAAGGTGTAGGAAAGTAAATAGCACACTATTTGCTTTTACTGGTTATGAAACACTTATAATGTTGTCAAATCCAGTGGGAGCATAGTGTTGTAATTACTGAATAACATATATTAATGTAATGATCTGTAATTTAGTGGGAGCTACGAGCTTGTTATCTTGGTAGTAACCCAGATTATCTCTAGAATGTCTTGAGATAATTACTTTCCAATTATAGACACTTGTGGGTTTAAGGATAATCATGTGTGTTTCCTTACTTGAAAATGTGGTTCTATATCTACTAATATCTATGACACAATCATATTGATCACATAAACAAACGATTGTCATGTTGTTTATCTGACACATGATGTTGTTCCATGCACAAGTGGGAGAAATCTTAATTGTGTGCAAGCAACAACATAAAGGAATATGATTTAAAGGATTCTCTTGACTGCAAGGTAAGAGAATTAATGTTCTAATGTGATTTAATCACATCTAATTAATAGAACACTTGGAATTAGTATCTAGCGTAAGTGAGACCTTGACATAGATATTAATGACAAGGTAAATTACATACTTTCATTACTAGCAGATCAACTGATGTAATGAAACTATGTTAATTTGCAAGTTCTAAATTAGATTCTTATTAGAACAAGTGCCAATATGATAATGCCATTACTTCAAACTAAATATTTATGTATTATTGAAATGACATAAATAAATGAAGTAATCTAATACTACTTCAAATTTGAATGTTTATGTATTCTTGGAATGTCATAAATATATGAAGTAAATAAATTAACTTGAAATACTATTGAAACCAAATTGTGGTGTTCATGATTACTTTAGTTATGCATATTTATATTTTATTGTAAAGATATAAATATGAAGTCTTTTAATTGTTACAAGACTTATAATAAAGTAAGATGTTAACATGTTATGTTTTAATTAAGACATATACAAGAAGTCATTAAGTTGATCAATGATTTATAACATAGATTGGGATTATAACAGTTTATGTCTTCTTGTTAAGACATGTACATGAAGTGACTTGGTTAAAAAAGTACTTATGTTATATAGCATACATTGGTTTGGAAAATCTATTTCACCATTAACTTGATTTAGTTGGTAAATAGGTAAGCCAGAACAAAATATATTTATCTTACATATTGTAAGATTGTCTTATAGTATTAATCCTAAATGAAATACATAATGGTTATGGTACGTTCAGTTAGGAAAATCAAACTCTTATTATATTGTTTGATTAAAGATAACTATATCTTCTTTTCTTCCAAATTGTTATCAAGGTTAGGAAATTGAGTATGCATTGTATATACTCAATTAGGCTCCAACCTAGAAGATTAATAAGACACCATTTATTATGGAATGTGATGAATCACATTAAGTCTTATAATTGAAGTTCAGAATTTGTTAAACTGCTTTTGAGTAGGTTATTAACAAAATAATATTAGGAACTGTCAATATGTATTTGTAATGTCCAAAAAGAGAACAATTTTGTGTTGCTCTACTTGCTAAGTATTTATAGATAATCTATAAATTGCTAAAGGCAAGTGGGAGTTTTATATTGAAAAGATAAAATTACAAGATACATGATCTTCTAAAATACACTAGAAAATGTCATGCTGGGGATTAAACATGTAAATGTTAAATATCAAGATGATGGAATTCTCATTCATGTATCCGCAAGGATATCTCAAATATTTGTATAATATGTTGAGGATTATGAGTTACAGGATTATGGTAAACCTGTTGAAGAATTGAAAATATTGAATTTGGCAAGTTACTCATACTATGAATGATTAGATGCAGTCCATAAAGATAATTAGTTTTGGAAACTTAATTAATCTTGAACTCTATAGTTACACTATAGAATGAAGATGAGTTTCTTCAAAAGGAATGAAAATCCTAGAGATTTAAATTTTCGAGTAGAAATCATATGGACAATTCTGTATGCATATTTAATGTACGAAAAAATTATCAAACACACTTAAGCAATTAATTGTGATTGGAATTCTTTCTAGGGACATTAAATGTATCTATAATACTTAAAGCTTATCCCCCTTAATTTAATGTGCAAGGGGGGTTGTGCACAACCAAAAGTACGATACAAACATGAATATGCATACCAAAATAACTACAAACAATTTCGTTTATGAAGAGCCTCATCTTGAATGCAAATATCCGTAGCTTGAATGCTCACATGCTCACAATAAACTCATCTTCAATGCTCACAATGAAATATGCAGTTATGGAACACAAAAGGGCTGCGATTTTGCACCCTCAAAGAATATGAATCACTCTACAATTAAATCCCTCTTAAATGGAGGTTGCATAAATAAGGCATGAAGCCCACTTCCTACCTAGAAATTGTAAGTAGGAGTAAGAGTAAAAAGGTCCATTAAGTATAATATTATGGCTACAGAAATTGGAGGCCCAAAGGCTGTATTGTTCCTGGACGAACTGAAATTGGATGAAACCGGTACGATTGTTGTGATGTTGTGTAGGTTGTGGGATATAAATGCTCCTTCCGGGCGATACTTGAGCACTGATTTTTTGGTGTCTGATGCTAAGGTATCTTGACATCCATGCTTGAAAAACCTGAATAATGCCAATATATAATAAAAGGTAATCAAATGTATGTGTTGTTTAGCAATGATTTCTTACATACTTTTGTTGCAGGGTAATGTTATCCATTGTATTGCCAAGGCAACGGTGGCTCACAATTTCTTGAGGTTAAAAGGGGGGGTATACTCGGTTAAAAAATTTGTCATCATGCAAAACAAGGAAGATTTTCGAATTAGGAAGGACGATACCTTTATGCTTGAGTTTGATGGAACAACCACCATAAGGAAATCTGTGGTTATATCTGAAGGGTTTGTTAGGTATCCATTCCAGTTGGTGGATTTTGATCATATCCAGCCTACAGAGAACAAATATCTCATTGGTAATTTGCTATTTGTTTAGGTATGTTCAATTTATTTGTCTTTAAATATTGTTGCTATAAAAACTGTTACCTTTCAGATGCTGCAGGTTATGTGACGAACGTTGGAAGGGTGAACTATACAAAAACAGGCGCCAAAAACCTTGATTTCTACCTGGCCAATCATAGGTTGAAATTTATATTTTTTACAAAGTATGTTGTAAAATTGATGACTTTTTTGCCAATATGTACTAGGGAACTAACCTTTTGTTTTATTTCTGTTTCCTGAGTAATCAGGGGCCAGTCCATACGGGTGACTCTATGGGGAGGGCTTGCTGATATGTTGATTGAGAAGAAGGCAACACATGTAGGCATGTGTGCTGTTGTGGTGACTTCCACATCTGCAAAACATTATAACAGTAAGTGGCTTTGGACTATTTACCTTTTCCATGTTAAACACCTTTCTCATTCTAATTTAATCTTTAATATTACCTTCCAGATAAGCTCTATTTATCAAGTAGTTCATCCACCCAGATACTAGATTCTGTTAACATCCCTGCAATCAAAGCATTGAAGTCAGACACCGGGTAGGAAATTGTATTAATTTAATTTTTATTATTGAAGAGTTCCTAAAGCCAACAAATTTATAAAAATCGTTTATCTATTTGTTAGCAGCACTGAATCTTCAAAAGGAGCTTCGCGTATAGACAACTCTGAACCAAGAGAAGGGTCTATCGAGAATCTGCTCATGTGGGCCCGCAATAGAAAAAATGATGTATTTCTTCTTTTGCACCCGCCATCTCTATAGTCCCCTTATACTGCATAACATTTACATATCTTATTTATACACAGACTGCAACTTTCATAATTAAGGCCAGGATTGAGAATGTGCGAACTAGAAAGGGATGGAATTTTCCATCATGTGGGGGTGACAACTACAAAAAAGGAGCTACTAGAAAGAATGGGCGGTTCTGGTGTGATTCATGCGACAGGCCAGTTGAATACCCGGTAATAAGGTAATGCTATGTTTGTAACTTATACTTTAAACATTTGTATGTAATAAACATTTGTAGTGAATCATAGATATTGTTACGTGTCTGTGACTAACTCATGTTTGGTTTTGCCTTTTAATTTAATTAATATACTATCTTATATTATGAGTTGTGTGTTTAAAACCTTAAAAAATTATACTATTTAAACCTTTTATTGTTATAGAAATTGTCGAATGTTCTGTAGTTGATGAACAAATCTAATTAAACCAATCACGCCAAATTTATCCAAGCATAAGACTGTTTAAACAAAACAGATAACCCCGGTCTGTGTCTACTAAAGAATATGTTAGGTTGTATTCAAATACTTTGCTAAATAAACCACAAAATGTTAGCATATTTCATAAGTTGAAATTTTGGCAAGTGCAGTGCCGAAAACTATATGCAACAAACCCTTTAAAAAAGGATTGGGTATAGCAAGCATATGATAATAACTTCCAGTTTCACATATGTAATGAATAAGAATATCTGAGGCATATGCAAAAAAAAATTAAACACAATTTCAGCAAAGCAATCATGTCACAATAACTTTCTACTATAAATTGCCTTTATGGTTCATTACAAGTTACAAATCCTTTTATTAATTACACAACCCAGTTAGAGAAATTGAAACAAACTTTTACTTTAGAACATGAGAAGTCATCCTATTGCAGTCAATACTAATAATATGTACAAAAGTTTACATAAATATCTAATAAATTGGTTTTATGGTTGATTGGGAGTTACAGATCCTTTACTAACTTCAGGACAGTTAAAAAGCTTGGAAAGGCATTTAAAAAGCAATTTCTATCATCAACCTACACATATCAAATTCTTTATTGTAACACAGAAACCAGATATCTACATTCTAATCTGATGTCATTCAGCAGGGAGATCCTCTCGCAGTACTTTCATATGCCCTTACACCGAGCTGTAAAATACTTTAGTGTTTGTTTATCTGTTTTTAAAATGCATTGTCGAGATGTTGGAATTCAATGTTGGCCATATCGTAAACTTCTCAGTTTTGAAAGGTTGATTAACTATTTTCAGGTTAGCAATCAATTGACCCTAGCCTTTGAGTCTGAGTTTCATACGACAACCCCTATTTTAAGAGACAGTCATGGAGCTTCGGGTGTCAATATTTGCAAATCAAAAATGTTGTGAATATTATAATAACGGTTTTTTTTTTTTCATTTGCTAATATTGACATACGAGGCTCCATGTTTGCCACTTAATGTTTGGCCCGACATGGAACATTGTTTCTTAATATTGGAAGATAAAAAGTTTGCAATCAACTGACACTAACCTTTTACTGTCAACACATATTTTTAAATCACAAGCATTAACATTTAACTATGATTTTTATAGTACAGATGTTATGTACTCTGCATATTATGATTTCCAAGTTTGTTTTCATTATAGGGCCAGGATGGGGGTGCACAAACTAATGAAAAGATGCAAGAGATAATTACAAAGTTGCGAGAAGAAAAAAGACAGATAGAAGAAAAGCCATCATTACCAATTACAAAGAACACAAAAAGATTGAGACAAAGGCTTTTCAAAGCTAACTACAGAAAAAAAAACCATCAACTTGGAACTGTCATTAGCAACACCAATAGCAGCAAATGCAGAACCGTTGCAGGTTATATACCTAACAATTACTCAACTTACGAAGAGATATAGTTTGCTTATGGTAGCGACTATGAAGAGCAAGAATAGGGGAAAGAATCTTGATATGTAAAACCAAGTGTTCAAGTACCTTTTTTTACAAGTATTTGTCCAAAAGTTGTTACATGAAGTTTGATATGTTAGGCTCTAAGTTTTTTAGATGAATAAATCGTAGTCCATCTATTGTAATCAGAATACCATTGCCTTTCTTAATTACTATTCCCAAGTATGATGTGCTATTATGGATTATAAAAAATACATATAATAACCACACATAATATAAAACATCACCAACATTATGCATATAATGAGAATGCTGCAAGATTGCCATATAACTCAAAAAATGATGTTAAAACTAACCCATGCAATCCACAGAATGGTGTCACCAATAACTGAAAGCTTTAACAGAGGAACGAGGTGCGCATTATGCATCATGAGAAAAGCTTCTGCCAATAAGAAAACTTATTAGCTCATTCGATACTAATATCGGTTTTATATAACCTTTATCAAAAAGTAAGACCTTTATCCCACACATATGAAATGAGCATGAACCACTAAACAAACAATCAAAAGGGTACACACTAATATCTCTAAAGATCAAAAACCCGTATCAGAATCATAAAAATCAGATCAAAAGTGCAAAACTTTACATCAACTAGCACCAAAATAAAGAGGGACTTCATCCCAACTAAATCAAATTAACATAAACAACTAAACAATCAATCACAAAGGTATACAGAATTCCACTAAATATCAAAACCCAATATCAGAATCCCAACTTTAAGATCTTAAAAGGGTACAAAGAATTCTACATTTCTACACTAACGATCAACAAACCATATAAAAATCCCAACTTTTATAGAAAAACACAAGATCTACAAAAGGGTATACACTAATTTCACTAAAGATCAAAAACCCATATAAAAAATTACATCATTTACATAAAAAACATTCATTTGATCAGATTCAAGTCCAATACCTGAAATATTTGGCTCAATCATCAAAGCATCTGATGTGTTTCAAGGGATATACCCGTTAGGAGTACAAGTTTTAAAAATTTTAACACGATTTACCAATGATTCAAACGAAACACATACGAGCGAGTATACTCGTCCGTGTGTAGTAAGAGATAATTGAGGTAAGCCGAGGTCATTCACTAGGATTTGTTTTGTTTGTATGATGTGAAATTTTTGTGAATAAAGAGCAATCCAACTTATCGATTCTAATTAGCAAGCAAATGAAAATGATTTAAATTCAAAAATTAAAAGACTACACTTGCCTAGACTAGTTTGCACAATTCCTTTGACATGATTATGACATTGGTTCCATTTGATTATGATCAACAAATTAGATGGTGTTCTAATTCGATTAGTGGTGTACTAATTAGATTGTTTCCCACACTTTCAATCCTCGTCAAGATTTAGAGATTATAAAAAAAACAATATTTCAAAATTGATCAATCCAAGATTAACACAACTCAATTACCCTATTCGCTTTCGTTTCACAAATAATTAACAACCACACTATTTAGTTTTCCAAGTTAAATTAAGTTTCTTATGAAATGGTCAATACATAAGGTAGAACCCTCATAGACAAAGGTTTACAACTAATTTACTAACAATGTCTTTTTCAACCCAATACATTATTAGAAATTACCCAAACTTAACAACTCTTTGGTGGAGAAAACTCAAGATAGCACAATTCATTCTTAGTGTTAACTTTTCTTTTGTGTTAGAACCAATAAGTCGTAATCAGTCAAATAAATCATAAATCAAACATCATCTAGGCAAGTGCATAAGGCACTTAGCCACTCATGGTAAACAAAGTAATAACCATAAGAAATTTATCACTAGTAAACATGATTGAATATTCTTACAAAATGTTGTAATGATGATTACAAGTAATGAAGAACACTTGTGAAATGATCAACAATGATCCTTGCTTAATTGAAGTTATGATTGGTAAGAGTTTGGCTTCCTTTTTCCTGCATTTTTCTTCCTCTTGTCGCCCCAAATGTAAGAGAAAATGGTGACAGATTTTTGTTGTAGTTGATTGTGTATTGTCTTCTTTTTTTTCTTCTATGTATATAGGGAGATTATCCTTGGCCAACAAGCATACATCTTGGGCTCCAAGTGTCATAATGTTGGAGTTGAGTTAATAGATGAGTAATGACACTTAACTCTTTCTTTTAATGCAACTTAGAAGTCTTTAATATTGCTGGACCTAAGGTTTGGATACTAAACCATAGGCATGGAAGTGACTTCTTAAACCTTAGGTTTGAGATAGAAACCTAGGGTTTAGAATATGATCTCTAACATTTATCTTTTCATGAACTTTTTCTTCAACTTGAAAACCATTGTAATCTTGATTCTCCATCTTTATCAATCCTCCCAAAGCTTTTATTGTGAGATGATTCCTACATTTGTGCATAAGCTCTTGATTTGACAACTTTTCCACATCTTTTAAGCTTTTCCTTGAACTTGATCGCACCTGAACTAAAATACATCTTTTGCACTTTTTAAGCATAATACGTTCATAAATTCAACCAAATACAATGCATAAATATAGAAATAACGCTACTAAAACATGTTAGATTTGAGCGTTATCAAATCCCCCACACTTACACTTTGCTTGCCCCCAAGCAAATCTAGCTTTTAAGAAATAAATCCATATGATAAAAATGAGATGCAAATCTATCAAGCACAAATACAAGACAAGATCCATCTATTTAGGCTTATAAATGAAAAGATGAGATGTTTGACAATACCTTAATGATTCTCTTGCCTGATAACATATTAAGACACCTCACGAAAGGAAAATGAAGTATGATTCACTCAACACTCATTTGTTTAGTGATTGAATATAGAAGAAAATCACACTCATTGCTCAGACATGAGCTAAATATTACCATAGGCTTGTACAAGAAACAAAACTCAACCAACGTGGCGTAAGCACCAAGTGTAAACATCTAAGAGGACTTTTATTCGGGTTTAAGGTTTTAAGGGTTATATAAGACTGATGTGAAACTATCTTATGCAAAACATAATAGCTTGCTAACAAGGAAGTCTCGAATTATTAAATAACGGATGGTCACCAAGGATAACCTTAGATCGCTAACAACGCTATCTCATTCCTCAAGAAATCGGATGGTCACTACATGTCATTACACTTGATAACTTCACAAAGTCAAAAGGGTAGGGATAAGACATGGGAATATATATATATATATAATTGGTTTTAATATTGAAAAACTTTACAAATAGCCAAAGTCTACAACCAAGTGCTACTAGCTACATCAACCACATTTCTTTGAAATTGAGATTTCTTCCTTGATATCATACATTCATAGCTCATTGGCTACTTATTCTATTTTTTTTTTTATTTTTTTTATAAGATACCAATAGATCATCCACGAGATTATCATGGAGTTTGCAACTTTCTCACTTTCAAGGATTCCCACGTAACAACCATCTTTCCAAGTAGCTAGTAACCAACCAAGACTTGACTATGGGTAAGGTTAAGGCTAAAGGTGAGAAATATTTTTATATTTTTCTGGTGTAACAAATTGAAAAGACTGGCTCGAAGAGTGTACTAATGGAGTCTAGCACTTAAAATGAGTACTAAGAAATGGGTCCATGGAAGGTTAACTAACCAATTTGGCTAGCTAATATATCAATATATGTAAAATGGAAGGCCATTTGGTTTAATTCCTAAGGTCGCCTCTTATCACGCGAATACACTTGTATCATACGAGGTGATCTCACTACGGTCTGGTAATGATTTGCATGTACAAGTTCTAGAATAAATAAGATCACTGGCACACTCATAGCAAAAAGATTAGAGCATAAAAGATATATGTTATATAAGAATACGTTCAAATCCTCACATATTTAGTTGAATGAGTTATAGTTGTGCTGTCAATGTTATCAATCCAAAAATGGATTGCAATGCCAATCAGGACAATCTCAAATTTTCAAAAATTACATGTTTTATTAGTGGATTAATCTAGTTATTCTTTATCAATTATTCTCAACGTGCGAAAACAACTAGATCAAAGGGGCAAACAAATTAAAAAATAGGCTTAAATTTATAGAAAAATTTAAAAGTCTAGATCATTTCCTATTTCCTCCCCCCACACTTAAGTTTGACATTGTCCTCAATGTTAAGAACGAAAAATCATAAAAATAGGGAAATGAAACATAAGAGAAATGATATTGCCTGAGCTTTGGAATAGGAGGATTCCATTTGTTTTCAAGATCAAGCATCCTAACCTGCATAATCATCAAAACAAAAACACACAAAAATGCAAAATATTTTTGTATTTTATTATTCATAATATTAAGGCCCCCACACTTATGGTGAAACCATCGGGGCATAAAAAAAACACACGGGTTGCCTCATGAGAAGCGCTAAATTTATTAATGAGTCATCAGCCCGACTCAATCTCTCTTTACTTTTGTGGTTTGTATTTAGGATTCTTTCCTGACGTCTTTGGAATATACACCACATTTCCTTTTACTATTCCTTTTCCAGTTTTATCAATATCATGTAACTTCGCGGTATTGCAAGTTCTAGGGAGAACATCCCAGATGTAACCAGTTTCCGCAGCCCATGGTATTACTTTTTTATAATCGGCTGGAAAAGGTGCCATGAAGGGAATAGCAGTATATTTCTTTTTATCGAGCATTTCAAGTGGAATTTCCTCACTTGACATTTCATTCAATTGCTCCTCATCATGGTATAATTTAATTCGATGTCCATTAACAATGAAAGTTCCACCCTTCTTGTCATATAGTTCAACATATCCGGATGGAAAACCATGTTTTACCACGAATGGACCAAACCATTTGATTCTGAGTTTAGGAGCTTTGAATTTATACTTTGAATTGAACAAAAGAACTTTGTCTCCAGCCATGAATTCTTTACGGATTCTTAGCTTTCTATCATGATAAGCTTTTGTTCGAGCTTTGTATAGTTTTGAGTTTTCATATGATTGGAGTCTCAATTCATCGAGTTCATGCAATTGCAAGAATCGTTTTTCTCCAGCGATTTTTAAATCAGGATTACATTGTCTCAATGCCCAATAAGCACGATGTTCAATTTCAAACGGTAAATGACAAGTCTTTCCATATATGAGTCTGTACGGGGTTGTACCAATTGGAGTTTTATATGTGGTTCTAAATGCTCATAGAGCATCATCGAGTTTCCTTGACCAAACAGAAGGATTATCCTTAACTGTTTTTTCAAGTATTCTTTTTAAAACTCTATTGGTGTTTTCGACTTGACCACTGGTCCGAGGATGGTATGCTGTTGAGAAACGATGGTGGACCCCATATCGTTTCATAGCTTTTTCCATTTGATGGTTGCAGAAATGAGTTCCTCTATCGCTTATCAAAGCTTTTGGAATTCCGAATCGAGAGAAAAGTTTTTTCAGAAAATTCACAACTACTCGTGCATCGTTAGTGGGTAGAGCTTCTGCTTCTGCCCATTTGGAAACATAATCTACTGCAACGAGGATGTATTCGAATTTATGAGATTTAGGAAAAGGACCCATGAAGTCAATTCCCCAAATATCAAATATCTCAGAAACTTGGATGTTTTTTTGTGGCATTTCGTCTCTACGAGAAAGATTACCAGATTTTTGGCATGCGTCACAATTCCGCACAAGTGTATGTGATTCTTTAAAAATTGTTGGCCAATAAAATCCCGCATCAAAAACTTTTTTAGCGGTGGTGGATGGTCCATAATGTCCTCCGGTTGGGCCGTGATGACATTCATCAAGAATTTTTCGAGTTTCGGAACCATACACGCATCTTCTTATTATACCATCGGGGCACATTTTGAATAGATACGGTTCATCCCAAAAATAATATTTTAAGTCTGCAAAGAATTTACTACGTTCAGCATGAGATAGACCTTTTTGTAATATTCCTCCAGCTAAATAATTTGCATAATCAGCAAACCATGGAACTTCTTCATTTTCAATTTCCATAAGAGTTTCGTCGGGAAAGTAATCATCAATCTCGTTTTCACCGAGTTCCTCTAAATTTGGATTTTCTAATCTGGATAAATGATCTGCCGCCACATTTTCTGCACCTTTCTTATTCTGGATTTCTATGTCAAATTCTTGAAGCAATAAAATCCATCGGATAAGACGTGGTTTTGCATCTTGTTTAGCAAACAGATATTTCAGAGCTGAATGATCGGTGAATACAATTGTTTTTGATAAAACAAGATAGGAACGAAACTTGTCGAATGCAAAAACTACAGCTAACAGTTCTTTTTCAGTCACTGTATAGTTTTGTTGGGCACTATTCAAGGTTTTGCTAGCGAAATATATAGGACGAAAATGTTTACCATCTCGCTGTCCTAATACTGCTCCAACAGCATAATCACTTGCATCGCACATGAGTTCAAACGGCAACGACCAATTTGGTGAAACCATAATTGGTGCATTTGTTAGCTTGTTTTTTAGTGTTTCGAATGCCTTGATGCACTCTTCATTGAAGTCAAAGACCGAATCTTTTTCAAGCAATTTCGTCATTGGACGAGATATTTTTGAAAAATCTTTAATGAAACGACGGTAAAATCCCGCGTGTCCCAAAAAACTTCTAACGCCTTTAACGTTAGTTGGGGGTGGTAACTTAGCAATAGCATCAATTTTCGCTTTGTTAACTTCGATTCCTTTGCTCGAAATCTTGTGACCAAGGACAATTCCTTCTGTCACCATAAAATGACATTTTTCCCAATTAAGTACGAGATAAGAAGTTTTGCATCTTTCAAGCATTTTATCAAGATTGGAAAGGCACGACTCAAATGATTCTCCAAATACTGAAAAATCATCCATGAATACTTCCATGGAGGTTTCAAGCATATCTTGAAAAAGAGCAATCATGCATCTTTGAAATGTTGCTAGTGCGTTACAAAGACCAAAAGGCATACGCCTATAAGCATATGTGCCGAACGGACACGTGAATGTGGTTTTTTCTTGATCAGCTGGATCAATTGGAATTTGAAAGTAACCGGAAAATCCATCGAGAAAACAAAAGTATTTGTTCCCCGCAAGTCTTTCCAACATTTGATCCATGAACGGTAATGGAAAATGATCTTTTCTGGTGGCATCATTTAATTTTCTATAATCAATGCATACCCGCCAACCAATGATAGTTCTTGTAGGAACAAGTTCATTGCGTTCATTAGTTACGACAGTTGTTCCTCCTTTCTTAGGAACACAGTGAACCGGACTCACCCATGAGCTATCCTCAATAGGATAAATAATTCTAGCGTCAAGAAGTTTGATTATTTCTTTCTTAACTACTTCCTTCATATTTGGATTGAGTCTTCGTTGTCTTTGAACAACTGGTTTAGAATCAGTTTCAAGATTTATTTTATGTTTGCAAAAGTTTGGACTTATTCCAGGAATATCAGAAGTTTTCCAAGCAAAAGCTTCTTTATGCTTTTTGAGTATAAAAACTAGTCGTTCCTTTTCATCTGGTTTAAGTTCTGAAGATATGACAACTAGAAGAAGAGAATTTCCTTCCAAAAATGCATATTCCAAATGATCAAGGAGAGGTTTCAAGACTAGATCTACTGGCGGTTCCTCAATTAAGGTTGTGATTCTCATATCATCATTGAATTCCAACTCTTCAAAGTTAGTATTTTCTTCCTCCAAAATTTCTTCGGTGTCAATCTGCATAAATTCAGCGAATTCTCTGTCGAGATCTTCATCACTGATTTGTCCAGATGTGTTATGAATCTTAATTCTTTCATCAAACAACTCATCGAACGTTTCTTCTGTTATATCTTCGATAACATCAACGCTATAACAAGTGTCATCATTCGCATGAGAATACTTCATTGCTTGATTAATCGAAAAAGAAATTCTTTCATCCCCAACTCCAAGGTTGAGTTCTTTGTTTTTTACTCGAATGATAGCATCTGCAGTATTTAGGAAAGGTCTTCCTAGAATTAATGGAACTTTGCTATCTTCCTCCATTTCAAGGATCACAAAATCAATAGGAAAAACAAATTTCCCAACTTGAACAAGCATATTTTCAGCTAGTCCAACAGGATACTGGATAGTATGGTTGGCTAATCGTATACTCATTCTTGTTGGTTTCAATGTTTTGATTGAAAGTTTCACGTACAACGAGTATGGCATAAGATTTATACTTACACCAAGGTCGGCTAAAGCATCACAAGTTATTGAATCTCCCAAGGTACATGGAATAAGAAAACTTCCTGGATCACCGAGTTTCTTTGGTAATTTATTCTCAATTATTGTAGAGCAATCTTCATTTAAGAAAGCAGCGGAAATGTTTTCCATTTTGCTTTTATTATTAACAAGTTCTTTCAAAAACTTCCCGTAATTGGGCATTCCAGCTAGAACATCAACAAAAGGAATGTTGATTCTAACTTCTTTTAGTAAATCAATGAACTTTTCATATTTTTCTTCCATCTTTTCCTTCCTCAAATGTTGAGGGTATGGAATTCTTGGTTTATATGGTTTGAGTGTTGGAGTGGATTTAACAACTGGTGTAGAATTTGGTTCATTTTCTTTAGATTCTTCTTCTACTTCATCCTCACTATCATTTTGGACAACAGGAGTTGTTTGGGTTGGGTTGGGTGGTGGATCATAAGATAGACCACTACGAGTATATACAGTATTCACCTGCTCATTTCTTGTTTGAGGTGGACGATAACTTCTAGATGATGATGGTTTCGGATTGGTTTGCGTATTGCTTGGCAAGGTACCGGATGGTCTTGCAGCGAGTTGATCAGAAAGACGACCAAATTTGGTCTCAAGATCTTGGATAGAAGCTTGATGATTCTTTTGACCTTGCTCAACCTTGCTTTTGAGCATAAAGAATTGATTTTTCATGAATTCGTTCGTTTGTTTTTGAGCTGATGAGACGAAAAGTGTACCGCTTTTAGGGGGTCATTTAAGCCCTAAATCGTATTTATTTGATCAAATATTGCCCTAAATCGTTCCTTTTGTCATTTTAGGTACTTTGGAGGAGAAAATTGGAAAAGGAAGCATTTTGGACGTTTTTGGAGCATAAAAGTGAAGAAAACGACAAAGTCTCTAAATCTGCTGGAATAGTACCTTTGACAGCGTCAAGCCCAAGCCTGACAGCGTCAAGCCTTGATAGGCCAGAACGTATTTTTGGAGTTTAAAGGGAGACGGCGTCAAGAAGGCCGTCAAGCCTTGCCGAAAGAAATATTGCCTATAAATACAACATCATAACTTCACTTTTTGTAAGCCCTAAACCCTAAGTCCGATTCTAGGGTTTAGGTAGGTGTTTTTCCAGCAACTTAGAAGGTCTTAATCACTCCATAAACATCTTGTAATGGTGTGTTGATTCTATCTTAATTATGTCTTCCATTATTATTGTTGCTTGTTCTTCATTGATTATGTTTTACTAAATCACCTAGTGTTTACCTATGATTGTGTGAAACTTGTGTATAACTAATTAGATCTTATTGATTTCTTGTTGATGTGTGTGTCCATCTCCATCAATTAGGGCGTGACAACTTCAATAGATCTAATTGGTTTAGCTTATAATTCTTGTTTCCTATTGTCTCTTGTATGATTAGGTGATATCGATGTTAGGCTTAAGAAAACTGGCTAACCTCCTATACGGTAACTTGCTTGAACATCTTAAGAAACATGAACCAATGCGTACTAGGTTTATTTGGTTGTATTTAATGCATGAGCGAATTCTAGTGATCCCATGTTAGGAGCTTCTTAGCCGGCTCGACATAGGAGTGAAGTAGGAACTTATAGAGTTGGGGAAGTACGTACGCCACCCCAAGAATGGTATTAAGGAATACAACCCGTCAATTAAAACAAGGTGTGACAATTCAATAGGTAGAATTGGATAGCTAGCAAGGAGTAATACATCATAGGTAGATACGCTTCACTTCCCTTGTAGAACCCTAGTTTACTTTCCTGCACATTAGTTTAATTAGTAGCTTTTGGGTTAGTTGATTAGCAACTAATTCCGCCCCTTCTTCCAAAACCAGAGATTTTTACTTGCTTTCCATAAAATATAAAAATACAAAAAGAATCATCCCTCACCTTTAGACCTAGTTAGATTAATTTCAATCCTAACAAACACTATTCTTTGAGTTGAACGATCAATCCCCGGTACTTGCCACTACACTATACTACATCGGTCAGGTACACTGCCTGGTGGGGATTGCAAGCCTCTTGAGATCCCTCGAGAGGTAAAACCTGTTGTAAGGTCGCAAAACCACGCATCAAGTTTTTGGCGCCGCAACCCGGGGAATAGTTATTGCTTAGGTTGAAATTTTATTTTTATTAGGTCTAGTCACAAGATTACTATCAAGTGAGATTTTTTCTTTTTATTTTGTAGCTTTCTCGTAGTCTATCTGTTCTTTGTGATTTTGTTTGTAATTTGCTTCAAATGGACTTTTCACTTAGACTTCTAAGATTGCAAGATATGGTTGAGTGGCTAGAGCACCAAGAAGTTCAAAATACCTCATTTAGAGACACCTATGAATCATATGAGCCTTCACCTAGGATAGATTCTTATGAACAACCTCCATGTTTAAGATCTCGTTTTAGTGAGGCCAATAGGAAATGCGACCTAGTTTGCCAAGGAATTATAGAGAGAGTCGTTGCAACAAACCATAAGTTGGATGAAGCACTAGGTTTGCTGTTATCACTACCTAAGAAAACAATTGAGGAGGATTTAGCCGAGCATGATCACATTGATAAAAAAGACCTAGGTTTTATGACCAATGACTTTGAATCTCAAGGAACACATGATGAATCCTTTAGGCAAATTGAACATAAGATTATTGAGGAAGATCCTTATGATTCGAACATTGAAGTTGAGATGCCTAGAGAAGCACGTGAGATACTTAGGAGAATGCTTAGGATAGATTCTACCAAAACACATGATGAGGATATAGGTGATCTTGACACGTGGAATGATGAGGTCAATAACATAAGCCCACAAAATACTCAACCATCATTTGAGGCACCCACACCGCCCGTGACTTACCCGGAAGAAGTAGAAGAGACTTTAGGAATCCTGATGGAGGTAGAATCCTTGGACCAAGCACCACTAGAGGATATAGGTTTGAATACTTATAGTGATAACCTTACTCTTAGTTCTAGGGAATTTCCTAGTGTTGATGAACCGGAACCTCAACCTTTACACAACTTTCCATCCTTAGATACATTTCTAGGAGACAAAAGAGGAACCGACCCACCCATCAACCCATATTATCCGGGTAGTTTTAGGATGAAGGAAGCCATTCACTCACCCCCTTCACCTCACGTGGCATATTTCCACCCTAAGGGTGTGTATCGCTACTTTCACCCACACTTAATCCTAAGTGTAGGGAAAACCTCCCCTATTTTTGTTAAATAAGGGTAGAGTCAGGCTCGTGACTCGAACAAAAACAAGCGCTTCTTGGGAGGCAACCCATGTTTTTAATTGTTTGATGTCTTTATTTTATTTGTTTGTTTGTGTCATATATGCTTAATCATAAATGTTAAATTTTCATGTTTCGAATAATTTGTGAAAATGCTTTATTTTGTTTTTAACCTCGTCTTAATTGCATATAAAGGTATTTTACAAAAAAAAAAAAAAAAAAAAAAAAAAAAAAAGATAAGTGTAGGAAAGTTACAAAATTCGAACATGGAAAATTCACAATTCATGATTAGCATGTATTCTATCTTGTTTATGTGTCAATACTTGTGGACATGTTTTATGAGTCCCTATTTGTAAGTCATCCCGCAAGTATCCTATCCTTTTATTGCTGTAACACCCCAACCCGACAAGGGTAAAGATGTCACGATAATGGTTTCATATCAGATCAAAACAAAGCATGCATCTATAGTAATACAATAAATTTCAAAGGTTACAAATGAAATACTGAAATTACAAGGTTACAAATGAAACTAAACTAAATACTAAGTCTGCAAATGCAAATCCTTCTAATAGTCTCTACTTCAGAATACTATCAAAGTCTTCTAAGTCCAAAGGTCTCTTCACTCAAACCCAGCTTCCAACTAAGAACCTGCCGCAGGAAAAGAAATGCGGCTGAGCTTAAAAAGCTCAGTGAACAGATACATAAACAAAGTAATGATAACGAAACAGAAATAAGATATAGTGCAATGGGGAAATATCATAAGGTATAAATGATGTGAAGGTATAATGAACAGAATAGGATAGTAATCCACCACGAGCCCAGAAACAGATCATATCATATCGTAACCATAAATCTTCAAATCATATAGAGGGGAGACCTCTCAGATAATTAGATAATATGAGGGGTGTCCTCATTCTTCAAATGGAGTAGCTAGCTCCCAGATATATGTGAAAGGCATGTATTGCACACAGTACCAGTCACCAGACAATAACAAATCATATAACAGATAATCCACTAAACAGAACAGATCTAGGATGCATCCATACGCCCCCGCAGATAAATAGTGGCCAAAATAATATAATGCGCATATCAGATAACAGATAAGGGGACGTGGCGGAACATCACTCTACCGCCCTAGAGTCATGCCATTGGTGCATCAATGACACGGCCTTGTTACCTTCATGGCTAGGAAACAGATTTTGGCTTGGGTATCAAACTAAGAGTCAGATATCATATCAAATCAGAGTGTCATAACAGATGGCTCATAACAGATAGTTCATATCAAATATCTCAGAAGTAATATCAAAGGTCCAACTCAGAGTTTATCAGATCAAGGCTCATATTCAATAATCAGTTCATGGTTCAGATCAAAAGTCCGTTTCAGAAGTTTCTATCAAAGTCCATTTTAAACAATCCTTTAATTCATGATTTTCATAAAACGATCCTTTAAAGTAGTTTTCATAAAAATAGTCTTTCAAAACGGTTTTTTTTCATAAATCTAGTCTTCAAAATACAGTGTTAACAAAAGTTAGTAACCTTTCATATAAAAGTAGTTTCGCATCATTTATAAACATCTCTTTTAAATTGGTTTTTCTCAAAACATTTCCATGGTATAATTAAAAAGGTTTTCATAACATAGATTCATATCAGAGGTCATATCAAATGGAATCAATAGAGGAGATTCAAGCAAAGGGAATCATAGCAATGGCATCAGTTCAGAAACTAACGGATCAGAAAATGAAAGAGATCATGAGAAACCTTACTAAAAAGGGTAGAATATCTGTACCTTACACCGCAAGTGCAAACATAACAGAAACATAAAGATCAGAATCGAACTCCTTCTTCAGCGAATCTACACGAATACATGATCGTCTTATTATTAATATCTTATTTAAATCAAATTACTTATTTTAGTCGGCTTTCCATTTTTAGTAACTTTCTATTTTTAGTAACTTGCTATATTTAGTAACTTTTTATTTCTAGAAAGTTTCCCGCGACAATACTTTAAGGTTATAATCGACAATTGATAATATTTAAGAGTTAAAATGACAATTATAATAGTCTAGGGTTAATTATGACAACTTATTATAGCTTTAGGTTTATATTGTAACTTTAAGTTTTAAAAACTTATTTTACCATATTAGTAGTAAATAGGAAGTTCGGATTATTATTAAGCTCGGATTGAACTCGACACCAACATAGCATATACGGTTTTATCTAACCAATCTCACCTTTCAGTATTTATTTTATTTTTGAACCATCTTAGCAAACACACACTCACTCTAGCATACATCCCATATGACCCAAAATAATGACACGCATGATACATTCCGTTTGCTTTATTCAATTCATAAACTAACATTTCCTTTAGGTGATGTCAAATATTTTTATTAACCTTTACTTTAAGGTGCACATTTAGTAGCACTCAGTAATATTTCTCTATATGAATTCTTGAATAAAACTTTCATTTTCTCTCTTCTTGTATCATTCTCTCAATTACAAAACAAGATGCTGGGATACGCTTTAATCTTACCACGGTGCATGAAATAATACACAAACCAGAAGTTACACCAATTCCCTTTTTAGCCACGGATTAGTTCCGTTTTAAACTCACATGACCATTACTCGAAACAATTAACTCACGTATGACTTTTACGACCCAAAACGCAGCAAGACCTTCACATGAAATCATGAGACTCATACGTTAAAAATCCTAGAGTTTTCTGGTTTACACACATCTCATTCACTAACATTTAAGACAGATTTTTAGAGTTTGTTTAAGTAGTATAAATGGTCGGTATGGGCTGCTAACACTCCCTCGAAACAGTCTCGCGAGATACGATACAAACAGGTCATACACGACCCCAAAATGATGACACAAAACAGATACAACAAAGCATGCATAAATTAGATTTCAGATAGCCACTCGACACACACCTTAACACAATATTTAACACACCAGACCCTCACAACAATCAGACCAAAAACTCTATTTTCCCAGCCCCATACGACCCATCATTTGCCACCACACGACACACCCAAGACCCGTCCATAAGCCCTTGTTTAAGCCCTTCGACACATATTTCAAACTCACCCACTCGACACAATCTTAGTCACATAAAATCATGTTTTTACTTGTCCTTGCTCCATGTTATTCGACCCTTGTATAATACCTGAACATGCCTACAATCTCTATCATTTTAACATATCTTATCTAGGTTGTTACGTGACTAAAATAGATCCAACCTCATACAAAAATCTAGTTTTAAGATGTCCCGTTAAACTCTTATATTGACAGACCCACGTCCTTCCTTTCATGCGACATAAACCCTTCCTTCTTATTGTTTCTTAGTTGCTTACTATCCTTGTATATTTGCGCTCGAAAACCAGGTTAGAAATACCAGATTCAAAGACATAAAGGGCTCATATATTCGCCTAGCGAAACAGATCCATAACTGACCATAAGTATGCGAGTCGATCCATAGGTATTTAATTATTTCATGTGACTTTTAACTTTCATTCGGGTTCATTATAGATCGACCTAGGTTTGCTTTAGGTTACGAGACATTACCAGTTTATGAGTATACGTCGAGAGAACAAGGAAACAAAAATGGTGATACCTTCTTATGTCGACAAGCACAAGATCAGAAAGGGAACCCTCGAACACTTGAGTTTGAAAGGAAAACGTAGCAGCAGTTTTTGTGCATCGGACAGGGAGAAGAAAAGATGTAGCCGCCGCACAATGGGTGTAGGGTTCTGTTTAGGGTTTTGTGATTAGAGAGAATTATGCAAAAATTTAAAAGGATATGTGTGCATGCGTGGGCCTTTAACAGACGTGTGAGGGTCTTTCTCAAAATAGGTAATTAGCAAATTTTGTGGGATTGATTTGGGGCTATTAATTGATAATATATTTTATTTAAATGCTACATGAAAATTCGGTCATGGTATTTCTATTAACGTTAAATACTTAGGGTATAACCGGGGTTAGATGTCATAATGCTTTAGATGTCTCTTATGAATTTGGAGATCAAAGGGGTAATTTGGGTATTTTATATGTTCAAAATTTCTGGGTTTTACAATTTCTTTGTTTTGTTTTTATTTCTAAGTCTGGAAATACATCTAGTTGTGGTTTTTCTTTGTTCGGTTTGATGCTTTGGTTTTTGTGTTTGTTGGTTACAGGTATTATTGGATAAGAAGATGTACGTGCAACACATCAAGAGGATGATTATATTTCTGGAGTGAAGCTTATCATGTTCATTCTCTTGGAGGGAGATTTAACCATATTATCACATCATCCATACCGAGCGAATCAGGGGAGTATTAGTTTCTTCCATTCTCATTTATTTTTACTTTTACATCTTTTGTTTAGAACATTGGGGACAATGTTCAGATTAAGTGTAGGGAGGGTAAATTAGGATGCCTTAAAAACTACAACTTCGCTTGATTTTTGTTTTGTTTAATAGTGAATGTGTAATAAAGCCAAGAGAAATATTGGTTAGGGCAATTTTAGCACCAAATTTAAAATTTTTTACAACATATATGAGTGAAACTTTGATTTTAATAAGCGTTTCATGGATAGGGAATTGTATGACTAGCACAAAAACCATACCACTCAAAAATTTCCACCCCAAATATGTGAGGTTCGCCTTTAGATCTTTAGGAAAAAGCATTCATTGTTGGTGCTTATGAGTGTACCGGTAGTTTATAGATTCTAGAACTTGCGTTTGTGATGCATACCGAGACCGCTAGTGAGACTACATTCGTGTAGTTAGGATTGACTACATGATAAGAGGCATTAGGATTAACCCATTGTTTTACACCTGTGTTTTTGTTATAATTACTTTGGCTACATTGGTCAAGTAATTCTCCCACACCCTTTGCGTTGTACCTATTTTTGGTACACGATACCCCTAGTACACCCCTCAGAGCCTATCTTTTCGTTTCGACCTTTAAGCATTTTACTTAAAGGAAGAATTTGTTTACACCCCACTTAAATGTACACCCAAATCGCCTTAGCCTACCTTGTGTGCACTCATCTTTAGTGCATTATTGTGACAACATTTGTTTAAACCCTTAGTTAATTATCTAATTGATTACATGGTTGCTAAGTCGAGTCATATCCTTGTACATATTGTTTTGGGATGATTGGGACTTATGGGTAAAGTACTAGTGTAATGGGAGTATGGGGAAGAACATCATTTATTACCCCCATATGTACGTTAATATTTTAAAGTACTCCAAATGTTTCGATTATCTTGATTCGAGTCATTAGAATAATTTTATGTAAAGTATGTAAAAGTTCAAGTGTAGAGATGGTACAAAGAATCCCTAGTGATGTATTGTTTTGGATGGTAGGGCAAGAGTGTATGCAAAAAAAAAAAAAAAAAAAAAAAAAAAAAAAAAAAAAAAAAAAGGGAAAAAGAAAAAGTGAAGAAAAAGCATACGGACTACCATCCGCCTCTATCTTTTATTTATGTTTTGTTTTGTTCTATGTTTATTAGTTCGTGATTAGTTTAAGTTGAGTCGAGTCTTGGCTTAGCAACGCTTCATTCTACATGTAATTGACCAAGATGATTGACTTGCCACCAGTAAAAATATCCTTATCCAACAAACCGTGTTTTCCTTATCCCTACACCTAACGTTACAACCCTTAAAAGACCTCTTTGATAGTTTATCCTAGGTGCTTACGCCAATGTGGTGGAGGTTTTGATCCTTTCCCAAGCCTATGGTAATCTATTTGCTATGACAGGTAATGAGTGATATTTCTCCATTTTCATATACAAATTTACAACACCCGAGAGATGAGAGTATCCAAACACTTAATGTGAGGTGCTAGTGTATAATTTCCATGCTTGTTTTGACTAAGGTGGAACGATCATTTGTTGTAATTACTTTTATATTAATGTTAAATGACCCCTAACTTGTATTTTGATTGGTGGAAAAGCTCATTTGCTTGAGGACAAGCAAATCTCAAGTGTAAGGGTATTTGATGAAGCGAAAAGTGTACCGCTTTTAGGGGGTCATTTAAGCCCTAAATCGTATTTATTTGATCAAATATTGCCCTAAATCGTTCCTTTTGTCATTTTAGGTACTTTGGAGAAGAAATTTGGAAAAGGAAGCATTTTGGACGTTTTTGGAGCATAAAAGTGAAGAAAACGACAAAGTCTCAAAATCTGCTGGAATAGTACCTTTGACAGCGTCAAGCCCAAGCCTGACAGCGTCAAGCCTTGATAGGCCAGAACGTATTTTTGGAGTTTAAAGGGAGACGGCGTCAAGAAGGCCGTCAAGCCTTGCCGACAGAAATATTGCCTATAAATACAACATCATAACTTCACTTTTTGTAAGCCCTAAACCCTAAGTCCGATTCTAGGGTTTAGGTAGGTGTTTTTCCAGCAACTTAGAAGGTCTTAATCACTCCATAAACATCTTGTAATGGTGTGTTGATTCTATCTTAATTATGTCTTCCATTATTATTGTTGCTTGTTCTTCATTGATTATGTTTTACTAAATCACCTAGTGTTTACCTATGATTGTGTGAAACTTGTGTATAACTAATTAGATCTTATTGATTTCTTGTTGATGTGTGTGTCCATCTCCATCAATTAGGGCGTGACAACTTCAATAGATCTAATTGGTTTAGCTTATAATTCTTGTTTCCTATTGTCTCTTGTATGATTGGGTGATATCGATGTTAGGCTTAAGAAAACTGGCTAACCTCCTATACGGTAACTTGATTGAACGTCTTAAGAAACATGAACCAATGTGTACTAGGTTTATTTGGTTGTATTTAATGCATGAGCGAATTCTAGTGATCCCATGTTAGGAGCTTCTTAGCCGGCTCGACATAGGAGTGAAGTAGGAGCTTATAGAGTTGGGGAAGTACGTACGCCACCCCACGAATGGTATTAAGGAATACAACCCGTCAATTAAAACAAGGTGTGACAATTCAATAGGTAGAATTGGATAGCTAGCAAGGAGTAATACATCATAGGTAGATACGCTTCACTTCCCTTGTAGAACCCTAGTTTACTTTCCTGCACATTAGTTTAGTTAGTAGCTTTTGGGTTAGTTGATTAGCAACTAATTCCGCCCCTTCTTCCAAAACCAGAGATTTTTACTTGCTTTCCATAAAATATAAAAATACAAAAAGAATCATCCCTCACCTTTAGACCTAGTTAGATTAATTTCAATCCTAACGAACACTATTCTTTGAGTTGAACGATCAATCCCCGGTACTTGCCACTACACTATACTACATCGGTCAGGTACACTGCCTGGTGGGAATTGCAAGCCTCTTGAGATCCCTCGAGAGGTAAAACCAGTTGTAAGGTCGCAAAACCACGCATCATGAGCATGCACAAATTCACGCATGGTTTTTTCGAATTCGGATTCTTCGTTTTTTGTTTCACGTGAACGATTTTCATCATGAAAAGATGCCTGACGGTTTTCATCACGAGTTTGGGAACGATTATCATCCCTTGGTGGACGATCTTGCCAATCTCGAGAATTCCTACCGTAGTAGTTTCCACGATATCCTCCTCCTCGATATCCTCCAGAAACATAATTAGCTTCTGCTTCGGGACCTCCCATGGGTTTATCATCACACTCGGATGAGGAGTGATTTCCACCACAATGAGTACATCCCTCACGTATTTCTTTGATTTCTTTTTGGATACTTTCGAATTTGGAATCAATTTTAGAGGTAAACTCTTTCATCATATCCAAGATTTTGGAATTTTCATTTGTCGCTTCGGCAAATGCAACCGATTTTCGTTGAGGTTTAATTTTGGCATCTTTAGACCAATCAAGCTTAAGAAGTACACGGTCTTCTAGTAAATTGTAAGCTTCATTAGGAGTCTTATAAAGGAAAATTCCTCCGGCATCAAGTATGCCTTGAGTTGCGTCATCAAGACCATGGTAAAAGATTTGGATAATATTACCACGAGACAATCCATGCCCATGACAACTACGAAGCATGTTTTTCATTCGAAGCCAAGCTTCAACAAGATTTTCTCCTTCTTTTTGAGTAAAACTACAAATTTCACCCAATAGACGATCAAACATGGCTGGTGGAAAGAAACGTCCAACAAACGCTCTTCTCATTTGGTCCCAAGTTGTGATCACTCCGGGGCTTAATTCATTATACCAAATTTTCGCTTCTCTAGTGAGAGATGATGGAAAAAGTTTAAGTCGGATTGAATTTGGATCGGTAGTTCCATAACGAAACATGTCACAAATTTCAAGGAAATCGGCGATATGTTTATGTGGATCAGATTTAACTCTACCATCAAATTGGTTGTCTTTAATCATCGAGAGATGATGACCTTTGATAGTAAAATTTTCTCCTAGATTCACGGGAATAATTGTTGCTTCGGGTGTAGGAGCTACAACCCTATTAGTATCCCACATGGGTTGATCGTCAGCCATTGGAAATGGTAATTCTTGAAAAAGATTAACGATTGGATGAACTTCGGAAAGGTTTTCAAATGGTGGATTAACGGTTTTTGGAATTCTTTGATCGGGTGGAATGAATGGATTTTTTCTTTTTGCGAAATAAACATTCGGGATTAGACAATGGTGAACTTAATTCTTCGTTAGAAGAACGAGTGGTCATACACGAGAAAAACGAGCCTATCGAAAAGGATTTAAAAACTAAATTTTTTTTGAGAGAAAAAAAGGGCCAAGCCGGCGGTTTGAAAGTGAAACCAGCGGTTTGGTCGAGTTGCGAAAAAGAAATTTGGACAGAAAGCTCAAACCGGCCGGTTTGGATTTATACCGGCGTTTTGGGACTTAAGAAAAAAAAATTTATACGAGCGATACCGGCGGTTTGGGATTAAAACCGGCGGTTTGGGCAAACAGAAGGGTTCAAACCGCCCGGTTTGTGTTTATACCGGCGGTTTGGGAGTGAAAGTATATATTTTTTTAAGAACCTAAAGAATACGCTAAAGAGTATCAATACTAGTAGAATTAGAGCTAATGAATTGTAAGCAAAAACTCACACAAACGAGATCAAATCCCCGGCAGCGGCGCCAAAAACTTGATGTGTTTCAAGGGATATACCCGTTAGGAGTACAAGTTTTAAAAATTTTAACACGATTTACCAATGATTCAAATGAAACACATACGAGCAAGTATACTCGTCCGTGTGTAGTAAGAGATAATTGAGGTAAGCCGAGGTCGTTCACTAGGATTTGTTTTGTTTGTATGATGTGAAATTTTTGTGAATAAAGAGCAATCCAACTTATCGATTCTAATTAGCAAGCAAATGAAAATGATTTAAATTCAATAAATAAAAGACTACACTTGCCTAGACTAGTTTGCACAATTCCTTTGACATGATTATGACATTGGTTCCATTTGATTATGATCAACAAATTAGATGGTGTTCTAATTCGATTAGTGGTGTACTAATTATATTGTTTCCCACACTTTCAATCCTCGTCAAGATTTAGAGATTATAAAAAAAACAATATTTCAAAATTGATCAATCCAAGATTAACACAACTCAATTACCCGATTCGCTTTCGTTTCACAAATAATTAACAACCACACTATTTAGTTTTCCAAGTTAAATTAAGTTTCTTATGAAATGGTCAATACATAAGGTAGAACCCTCATAGACAAAGGTTTACAACTAATTTACTAACAATGTCTTTTTCAACCCAATACATTATTAGAAATTACCCAAACTTAACAACTCTTTGGTGGAGAAAACTCAAGATAGCACAATTCGTTCTTAGTGTTAACTTTTCTTTTGTGTTAGAACCAATAAGTCATAATCAATCAAATAAATCATAAATCAAACGTCATCTAGGCAAGTGCATAAGGCACTTAGCCACTCATGGTAAACAAAGTAATAACCATAAGAAATTTATCACTAGTAAACATGATTGAATATTCTTACAAAATGTTGTAATGATGATTACAAGTAATGAAGAACACTTGTGAAATGATCAACAATGATCCTTGCTTAATTGAAGTTATGATTGGTAAGAGTTTGGCTTCCTTTTTCCTGCGTTTTTCTTCCTCTTGTCACCCCAAATGTAAGAGAAAATGGTGACAGATTTTTGTTGTAGTTGATTGTGTATTGTCTTCTTTTTTTTCTTCTATGTATATAGGGAGATTATCCTTGGCCAACAAGCATACATCTTGGGCTCCAAGTGTCATAATGTTGGAGTTGAGTTAATAGATGAGTAATGACACTTAACTCTTTCTTTTAATGCAACTTAGAAGTCTTTAATATTGCTGGACCTAAGGTTTGGATACTAAACCTTAGGCATGGAAGTGACTTCTTAAACCTTAGGTTTGAGATAGAAACCTAGGGTTTAGAATATGATCTCTAACATTTATCTTTTCATGAACTTTTTCTTCAACTTGAAAACCATTGTAATCTTGATTCTCCATCTTTATCAATCCTCCCAAAGCTTTTATTGTGAGATGATTCCTACATTTGTGCATAAGCTCTTGATTTGACAACTTTTCCACATCTTTTAAGCTTTTCCTTGAACTTGATCGCACCTGAACTAAAATACATCTTTTGCACTTTTTAAGCATAATACGTTCATAAATTCAACCAAATACAATGCATAAATATAGAAATAACGCTACTAAAACATGTTAGATTTGAGCGTTATCAGCATCAAATCCTTTAACATAGCCCTAAACATTTGATTGTTTAATATTCAATTTGCTTAATTTTGCCTAAAAATGAAAACGCTAAATCTGCTATTTAAATCTAACCGTGTGTTTTGAACGAGTGTGAGAGAAAGATGTGTGAGAGAAGAAATTCAAACACACACTACATAATTTTGTATATACTTTACCCTTTATAATTAAAAAAAAAAAGAAAAATTAATAAATTCTTAAAGGTAATAAACGATTAATACTTAAAACATAACTGATCCTTGATCAGTTGTTTCCATTCATAGATAATTTATACATCCACATCATTACCATTCAAATAAAACAGAGATAAAACCCAAACACGTACATACATCAAAACACAAAAGAAAATGCCCAATAGATCCTAATCTTCGTCATCAGAATCTTCAGCTTCTTCCAACCTCTCCAAAAGCTCATCCTTCTCCTCCATGCTTTGACGAGACAACAGCAGTAGTTGAGCCAACAGATCAAGTTTCCTGCGGTCCTTCATTTGTATTTCAAGCAGGCAATCATGCCCAGTTGCAGCCACAACATTGAAACGAGTAAATGAGGTAGCTGCCTCAGTGATTGTTTGCTCCTTTTTTTCAATGACTGCCCTCAACTGGCTACTCTCCTCTCCAATACGAGCGATAAAACTTTTCTCTTCTGCTTTGTCATGAGTTATCAGCAGCTTGAAGGCATCGGCAAGCTTACCAGATTCAGTTGCATCTTTCATCTCATTAAGGTTTGGTGTGTCTGCCATCTTAAAATTAGGGTTAAAATGTTGATAGTTGTATGTTAAATTTAGGGTTAAAAATATTTGATCTTTGATTAATAATGTAAGCGTATATATAATGAAATTACGATTAGCAAAGTTGTATGTTAAATTTAGGGTTAAAAATATTTGATCTTTGATTAATAATGTAAGCGTATATATAATGAAATTACGATTAGCAAAGTACATTGTATACATTTTGTTAAATTGTGGCAGTTAAAAGGTTGCAAAAATAACAACAAAAAGACACCCAAGAGGCATTGGAACATTTAATTTGGGTGTTAATGCAGCCTTTGCATCTTCTCCCATGCATAAATGAGAATGAGTATTTAGGAAGATGTCCAGCATTGCAATATAAACCCCTCATTTATACATTGGATATAAAACAACCCCTCTATGCACAATGTATTACCATTAACATCCTAAACTTAAAAAAAATGCTTATAATTTATCTTTATATTTATATCTAAAAAATTCCCGTTTATGTTAATTGAAACTTTTAATGAAAATAAACTAATTTAAATACAAAAGTTATGATAACATTACTAGGCATCTAAATATCAATTCCACTAAAATAAATACAATACAACTTCTCTAATAGGCATCTAAATACCGTCATATGCTTATACAAGCAGCTGCATCAACGTTACGAAAAACCACTTAATTAATCAACCAAAAGACCGTGCATCGCACGGGTTGTATAAAGCCTCGTAAAGATTATGTTTGTCATTCTTAGTTTCATTTATATGAAATTAACAATGGAATATCAAAACTCTTTCTTGAGTAATTACTTGTGCGAGGACGATAAGTAATTGAAAGGAGTATTTGAGTTCAAATAATCTTTGGAAATATACAAAGTGCAAATCATTTATGAATGGATTAGTGCATGCATCTGAATATACTTATGTTTAATTATTAAATCCTAGTTTTGATTTATAATTAATATAAGATAATCTTTTAATATTCCTAAAAGCTAGTGGGAGTGTTATATTTATTTTCTTATTTCATGTATATTGTATAACATATAGGAAGTAGCATTCCATTAACATTAAATGTTAAGTCTTAGTTTGGAATGAAACTTCATTACGGAAATTTAGAAAATAAACATACAACCTTAAAATATATGTTTATTGTGATAAACATAAGCGGTAAAATAATTGATTCTAATAAATATGATTATACTATTAGAAAGTCTAGATAGATATATATCTTTGAAAAGATATGACATGAATAAATCTAAGTTTGACGCAAGGATTTTTCATGTACATCATGTTGTTTGTTGTATCATGCTTGATGAAAGATGATTTGACAACATTAATATCTAATTGAAAGTTATTAGATAACTAAGTATAATGGATATGGTTAGATTTAGAATTAACATCCTCATCCTGGAATAGCTCCTGAATTCTAAATAAGAACCATATGGCAATTGTTGCGTAATTGATATAGCCAACAAATCTTGAAAGATTTGAAGGTATCAAACATTACACAATGGATATTAAAGTTTACGGGATTTTAAAGAGCATATTGTTGTTTGTATACAATGATGCTAATAAGATTGAGATGACACTCAATACTAGTCATGGTAGGATTTCATCCTAATTAATGGCCATGTGTACTAGTTATGCTTAACTGTAAGCATAGTTGCATTTTACATTAAAGAATTAGAATACTTTAAACTAAAAAGGTTTGATAGTTTGCTTGTCATAAATTCGTGGTTGAGGATGTCACGTATTTTATGAAATATTATGTGGCATTATCAAGATAATTGATAGCACACATACAAGAACTTCATTAATTGAATTCTTGAAATAAGTATTCTCAAAATTCCCATAGATCAAAATTAGTTGATTTATGCCTTGTCAACAAGTATGTTTGACATGACTTGAGGCATAATTCATTAATGGGAATTATCATGCATTGATCTATTTTAGTGTTTGGATAATGGGATGTTATTGAACAGTTATTATTTTAATGAAATAAAATAATGGTTATGTTTGTTTATCATTTTCTTAATAATATATCATATATTTGCATGTTTATATCCTTGAATATATTTATATATTCTAAACTGTCCGTTGCTAGTTAATGATATGGGAATATCATTAAATTAAGGTAAATCTGAGTATTGGTATAATATACTTGAAACTATATTGATGCGTTGTCATACCAATTTCACATGATATTCAAAATGTTTGAGTATAGGACTTTATACCGCCACATGAGTTTACTTTATGAATCTTGTCATCAAGTAAATCATGAGTATATAGTTATCCTCATACTTGAGATGCCAGATAACTGTCATGCATGTAGTGCATTTCTTTGATTCAATTTAACGCTATACGTAACTGGTAGCTATACGGATTGTTTTGGGAAGCGTTGCGAAGTGCATGTGTTATGCTCGTAGTCAAGTGATGAAGCGAAAAGTGTACCGCTTTTAGGGGGTCATTTAAGCCCTAAATCGTATTTATTTGATCAAATATTGCCCTAAATCGTTCCTTTTGTCATTTTAGGTACTTTGGAGAAGAAATCTGGAAAAGGAAGCATTTTGGACGTTTTTGGAGCATAAAAGTGAAGAAAACGGCAAAGTCTCAAAATTACGCTGGAAAGTACCTTTGACGGCGTCAGGAATTGGTCCAGACGGCGTCATGGCTTGGCAAAAGAGGTGGATGTGAAAATTACTCATGATAAGCCAGAGAATTTTGCATGAAAAATCTGACGGCGTCACCCTTTAATGTGATCAAGGTCGTCACGGCTTAAGCTAAAGAGGGACGGCGTCAAGCACTAATCTGACGGCGTCAAGCCTTGATAAGCCAGAGCGGATTTTGGAGGTCTAAAGAGGGACATCGTCAGGAAGGCCATCCGGGAACCCTAAAAGCGGCGAGGTGACGGCGTCAGGATCTACAACGTGACGCCGTCATCCCTTAAACTCTATATATAGTTTTGCAATTTTTTGTCATTAGTGTGGAACTTTGTGTGTAACCTTTTGGGAGTAAACCCTAAGACGATTTTAGCAGCTTTTTCAAGGCTTTTTGCCTTGAGATCTTCCATGTTACATTGAAGATAAGTTATCAATTAATCATTCAATATGTCTATGTGTTGTTTGATTCTATCTTGTTCTTGTCTTTTGTTTAACATGCTAGGCTAGATTTATCTGGTGTTTGCTTAGATCTAATGAAACCTAGCTATTGATTGTTGGTTATTAGTGTGTTATTAATTGTATTGGATGATTGTTCATCTATGTTAGGCTTAAGAAAACTGGCTAACTTCCTATTCGGTAACTTGCTTGAACGTCTTAAGAAACATGAACCAATGCGTACTAAGGTTTTTATGGTTGTATTTAATGCATGAGCGAATTCTAGTGATCCCATGTTAGGAGCTTCTTAGCCGGCTCGACATAGGAGTGAAGTAGGAGCTTGTAGAGTTGGGGAAGTACGTACGCCACCCCACGATTGGTATTAAGGAATACACCCGTCATCCACGCGATTAATACACACTAATCAACCGGTAAAAGATAGTTAGGGAGTAAGGAAATCTAAGTAAACACATTTCTCTCCACATAAGTTTTACCACCTTTTCATTTTCTGTTATTTTATTTTATTTGCATTCGTAGTAACTTGGGTTAGTTGACTAGCAACTAATTCCGCCCACTCTTTCAAACCCGAGATTTTACTTGCTTTCATAAAATTATAAAAACATAAAAAAAGAATCTTCTCTCACCCCTAGACCTATTTGAGTAGTTTTTTCAATCCTAACGACACTATTCCCTGTGGAGAACGATCAATCCCCCGTACTTACCACTACACTATACTACATCGGTCAGGTACACTGCCTGGTGGGGTTGTAAGCCTCTTGAGATCCCTCGAGAGGTAAAACCTGTTGTAAGGTCGCAAAACCACGCATCAAGTTTTTGGCGCCGCTGCCGGGGAATAGTTATTGTTTAGGTTGAATTTTTTTTATAGGTCTACTCACTAGATTCCTTTCTAGTGAGATTTTTATTTTATTTTTCTAGGTTTTCTTTAGTCTATCTTTTTTCTTCGTTTCTTTGTTCGTAACCATTACCATTCGACATCATGGAAGGTGGTAATATCCTCGATCCCAACAACCCACCACCACAACAACCACCACCTCCTAGAGCCCGTACCTTAGGAGACTACTCCCGTCCTAGCCACCATGGCTATCGAAACACCATTGAGCTCACTCAAGGAGCCAATGTCACTCCCTTGCGATCCGACACCATCCGGTTGGTTCAAAGCGGATGCGTATTCCATGGACTTCGTTCCGAAGATCCTAATCAATATCTCAAGGACTTTCTCAAAATCGTTGATTCCATAGACCTTGATGTTGGCACTCGAGAGACGACCCGACTGCATCTCTTTCAATTCTCTCTGCGGGACCAAGCTAGTCAATGGTTAGAACGTCTACCCGCAGGATCCATCACCTCTTGGGATGATCTCACCACTCATTTCCTTGCTCAGTTTTTCCCACCGGGAAGAACTACCAAGCTAAGGAAGGATATCTTGATGTTTGAACAACGTCGAGACGAAACCCTCGACGGGGCATGGATTCGATTCAAGGACTTACTCCAAAAAGTCCCTCATCATGGCATAAAACTCTGGCTTCAAATCCAAATCTTCTATGACCATGTTGATTACCACACCAAGCGTGCTATCGATCGAGCCGTCGGGGGCAGATTGCGCGACAAAAGCGCCGAGGAATCATGGGATATCATTGATGAGCTTGCATCCGACGATGATGAATTGTGGCAAGTTTCCCACGACGTACGCTCGGCGGTCAGGACATATTCATCGCCCGATACAGCCAATCAAATCACTGAGGAAAGCGTTAGTGAACTTGAGAAAAGGGTTGCATATCTTATGGAAAAGCAAAAAAGACCCTTAAGTCCACAAAAAGCAACAATTAACTCGGTCTCAAGCGTTAAGCAAATACCATTGTCCGAATCACCCCGTAGGGAAAATATTAAACCCTTCCATAAGCACGCTCAACCCAACTCACCACCTCAGGAGCTTAGTCCAACATTCGAAGCTCGAATGAGAGAATACATGTCAAAACACTCCGAACGGTTGGCAAAATTTGAGGAAGCCGTCTACAAACAGAAGGAGGAAATGGAAGAGAAGATGGCGGAGATGATGAACCTTTTGAAAGAATACACAAATACAAAAGCTCCTGAAAAAGTGTTGGTGAGGAATGACGTTGAAGTTCCCAACACTAGATTTGTCAAGGCCATCTCCGTCGTCCAAAAGGGCGAAAATGATGGAAGAGGGAAATCCATAACTATGGAAGTTAACAAAATTGACCTCGTCCCAATTAATGATGGAAACACCAATGCCTGCAACTGCGATTCAGACAAAGGCAAGGAGGCGCCCTCTAAGGAGCGCCAATTGGTAGAACCGCCAAAGTCACAACAAGTGAGGCATTACTTGAAGCACGATATAAACAAGGAGACCATAAATGATTGGGTGAGAAATTATCGACGTACTCATCTACCCAACAAGGAGTCCACGAGAATGGAACCGAATGATGAATCTGACACATTACCCGGAGGGCAATTGTATGAGTGCCTCATAAGACAAAAGTTAGTGGAAAAGCAGGAATTCTACGGGGTCTTCGAAATACCATGCAGCATTGGAAAACTCACGTATCTGGATGCGGTAGCTGACCAAGGTTCCGACGTAAATTTGATGCCTTTATCCGTCTATGTCCAGTTAACCGACGAACAGCCATCCATCACCCGTACTAAACTCTCCTTTGCCAAACATTCTTATGAGTACCCGTTAGGAATTGCAGAAGATGTGTTGGTCAACGTTGCCGGATTCCTGTATCCGGTCGACTTCATGATTATTGAGAGAAATGATATGAATATGCCAATAATCCTTGGGGCACCCTTTCTCGCTACCACTAGGGCACAAATCGATTACGGAAATAGTGCCATCCTAATGAAGAAGGGGAAGAAAACAATAAACTTCCAAACGATCCCACGACATATACGAGATGTTGCTCTACAAAAGAAGATGGAGGCGAACCCCAATATAATCCGTGGTAATGTTCGAGAGAAAATCCGTGCATGGGAGGCAAGGATTAAGAATTACAAGGAAAATGAGATTAGAGAATGTAAGGGCGGAAATAACAATTATATTGAGGCTGATAAGCAGACCAATAACCCCGTTGAATTTACAAAAGGAGTCTCAGTGCTCCTAAGGCATTCAGAAACAAAAGCACCTACCGATGAACAAAGTCCCTGGTGGTACGGACCATTCACAATTAAAAGTCTACACCAAGATGGGGTAGTAAGCTTGACCAGCAAGGGAGGAGGTGAAGTGACTGCGAATGTCGGGCGATTGAGACACCACCACCCTGATAACAAGGATTATATTTATCAGGGATACGTCATTATGAATGATGGAATCACGTAATGTACGTGACTTTGAGTCTAGCTACAAGACTCGTTAATAAAGAAAAGCGCTTCTTGGGAGGCAACCCAAGCTTTATTTGCTTTGTGTGTTTATTTATTTGTTTGTTTGTTTTTATTTGTTTCCGTATGTGTGTTTAAATTTTATTATTATTGATTCATGTTCAAAACTAAGTTGTGAAAATGCTTTATTTTGTTTTTAACTTCGTCTTAACTACATATAAAGGTATTTTGCAAAAGTTAAGTGTAAGGGAAATTCAAATCGGTTTATTAGAACAAATGAACATGAATCGTAATAATAATAAATTAACATACATATTAGTATTTGTTTGAGTCAAATGCTTGTATCGAGTCATAATGATGTTTTGCAGGAATTCCAGGAAGTAAGGTGTAGGTTTTTCCAAAAATTTTCCGGAAACTTAACATGAGGATTCTGTCAGACCATTTCTGACGGCGTCAGGCTTTACAACCTGACAGCGTCAGGTTTAATTTTCTGAAAATTTTTGAAAGTTTTGTTTTCATAAAAAGTTTTTATTAAATCTCTAACTTATAATCTCCAGGAATCTGCAAAATTATCATTCCACAAGCATTATATCCTTATATATAGAGTTTATCCCGCCGATGTTATGCAGGTTTTCGTGTTTGTTTTCTCAGGTTTAACAGGTTATTTTGGACAAGGAAATGTATGTGGAATCAAGCTTTTGGCGATGCATTAGTCATGGAGCTTCAACATTACTTTGGAAGAAGATCTAACCGTGTTACTTCATTATCCACCGAGCGAATCAGGGGAGTATTTGAGTTCATTCATTTACCTTATTACTTTTACATCTTGATATTTGAACATTGGGGACAATGTTCATCTTAAGTGTAAGGGGGGGGGGGGTAAAGTACGATTAGAAAATGCTTTCACGCTTGATTTTTGTTTATTTAATAGTAGATGTGTAATAAAACTGAGATAAATACTTGTTAGGGTAATTTTAGTGCCAAATTTAAATTTTTTTACAACATTTAGGAGTGAAACTTTGATCTTAATGAGCGTCTCATGGATAGGAGTTATATGACTAGCACAAAAAACCGTACCACTAAAAAATTTTCCACCCCAAATATGTGAGGTTCGCCCCTAGAATTGGTAGGAAAAGCATTTATGCTATGATGTGTGTACCGGTAGCACTTAGATTCTAGAACTTGCGTTTGTGATGCATACCGAGACCGCTAGTGAGACTACATTCGTGTAGTTAGGATTGACTACATGATAAGAGGCATTAGGATTAACCCATTGTTTTACACCTGTGTTTTTGTTATAATTACTTTGGCTACATTGGTCAAGTAATTCTCCCACACCCTTTGCGTTGTACCCATTTTTGGTACACGATACCCCTAGTACACCCCTCAGAGCCTATCTTTTCGTTTCGACCTTTAAGCATTTTACTTAAAGGAAGAATTTGTTTACACCCCACTTAAATGTACACCCAAATCGCCTTAGCCTACCTTGTATGCACTCATTTTTAGTGCATTATTGTGACAACATTTGTTTAAACCCTAGTTAATTATCTAATTGATTACATGGTTGCTAAGTCGAGTCATATCCTTGTACATATTGTTTTGGGACGATTGGGACTCATGGGTAAAGTACTAGTATAATGGAGTAATGGGGAAGAACATCATTTATTACCCCCATATGTGCTAAATATTTTAAAAGTACTCCAAGTGTTTTGATCATCTTAATTCGAGTCATTAGAATAGTATTTGTAAAGTTATGTAAAAGTTCAAGTGTAAGGGGAATGCAACGCCCCTATGATGTATTATTTTGGATGGTAGGGCAAGAGTGTATCAAAAAAAAAAAAAAAAACGAAAAAATCAAGAAAAATACAAAAAAATGAGAAAAAGAAAAATAGAAAAAAACATACGGACTACCATCCCGTTTCATTTTATGTTTATTTTATGTTTTTGTTATTTTGTTTTTAGCTTAAGATTGAGTCGAGTCTTGGCTTAGCAACATTGTATAGTACATGTAATTAATCAAGATATTTAACTCGCCTCCAGTAAAATATCCCTTATCCAACAAAACCGTGTTTATCATATCCCTACACCTAACGTTATAACCCGTTTAAAAGCCCTCTTTGATAGTTTATCTTTGGTGCTTACGCCTAGTGGAGGAGGTTTTCGATCCTTTCCCAAGCCTATGGTAATCTATTTGCTATGACAGGTAGTGAGAGATATTATCCGTTTTCATTTATGAGATTTATTTTGATGACACTTGAGAGATGTGAGTATCTAAACACTACTTGTGAGGTGCTAGTTTGTAATCTCCGTGCTTATTATGATTAAAGTGGAACGACTATTTGTTGTAATTACTTTTATATTAGCGTTAAATGACCCCTAACTTGTATTTTGATTAGAATAAAAGCGCATTTGCTTGAGGACAAGCAAATCTCAAGTGTAAGGGTATTTGATGAAGCGAAAAGTGTACCGCTTTTAGGGGGTCATTTAAGCCCTAAATCGTATTTATTTGATCAAATATTTTCCTAAATCGTTCCTTTTGTCATTTTAGGTACTTTGGAGAAGAAATCTGGAAAAGGAAGCATTTTGGACGTTTTTGGAGCATAAAAGTGAAGAAAACGGCAAAGTCTCAAAATTACGCTGGAAAGTACCTTTGACGGCGTCAGGAATTGGTCCAGACGGCGTCATGGCTTGGCAAAAGAGGTGGATGTGAAAATTACTCATGATAAGCCAGAGAATTTTGCATGAAAAATCTGACGGCGTCACCCTTAATGTGATCAAGGTCGTCACGGCTTAAGCTAAAGAGGGACGGCGTCAAGCACTAATCTGACGGCGTCAAGCCTTGATAAGCCAGAGCGGATTTTGGAGGTCTAAAGAGGGACGGCGTCAGGAAGGCCATCCGGGAACCCTAAAAGCGGCGAGGTGACGGCGTCAGGATCTACAACGTGACGCCGTCATCCCTTAAACTCTATATATAGTTTTGCAATTTTTTGTCATTAGTGTGGAACTTTGTGTGTAACCTTTTGGGAGGAAACCCTAAGACAATTTTAGCAGCTTTTTCAAGGCTTTTTGCCTTGAGATATTCCATGTTACATTGAAGATAAGTTATCAATTAATCATTCAATATGTCTATGTGTTGTTTGATTCTATCTTGTTCTTGTCTTTTGTTTAACATGCTAGGCTAGATTTATCTGGTGTTTGCTTAGATCTAATGAAACCTAGCTATTGATTGTTGGTTATTAGTGTGTTATTAATTGTATTGGATGATTGTTCATCTATGTTAGGCTTAAGAAAACTGGCTAACTTCCTATTCGGTAACTTGCTTGAACGTCTTAAGAAACATGAACCAATGCGTACTAAGGTTTTTATGGTTGTATTTAATGCATGAGCGAATTCTAGTGATCCCATGTTAGGAGCTTCTTAGCCGGCTCGACATAGGAGTGAAGTAGGAGCTTGTAGAGTTGGGGAAGTACGTACGCCACCCCACGATTGGTATTAAGGAATACACCCGTCATCCACGCGATTAATACACACTAATCAACCGGTAAAAGATAGTTAGGGAGTAAGGAAATCTAAGTAAACACATTTCTCTCCACATAAGTTTTACCACCTTTTCATTTTCTGTTATTTTATTTTATTTGCATTCGTAGTAACTTGGGTTAGTTGACTAGCAACTAATTCCGCCCACTCTTTCAAACCCGAGATTTTACTTGCTTTCATAAAATTATAAAAACATAAAAAAAGAATCTTCTCTCACCCTAGACCTATTTGAGTAGTTTTTTCAATCCTAACGACACTATTCCCTGTGGAGAACGATCAATCCCCCATACTTACCACTACACTATACTACATCGGTCAGGTACACTGCCTGGTGGGGTTGTAAGCCTCTTGAGATCCCTCGAGAGGTAAAACCTGTTGTAAGGTCGCAAAACCACGCATCATCAAGAAAGAATTTGTTCCTTCAAACTGTTTGGAGTTTAATACTGTTGGGCCCCTCGTAGGGTTGACAAGATGTTTGTGCGGCCGCACCCAAGATCTCCCCTGAATAGGTTCAGATGATTTGGTAATCTTGCTCAATCATAAACAACGAGAAACATAATTATTAATAAAGAATGACTTAGATCCATATCTTTATTAATGTAGTATTAGAACAAAAGGATAAGTATGATGATTAATCATCAAGTGGTTTTTCCAGGAGACCACCACCCGAGTTGTACTAGGGGCATTGGCGTGTTGCTAGACGCTAACCGATGTCATTACCCTTTTAATAGATTTCCAAGTGGGAGCTGTTAGAGTTTTGGAAAAATATTAAATCGTGTATGACTAGAATCGAACCCGGGACTGAGGGATTGCACACTTTACGTATGAATGATCAAAGGAATAATTAATATATATATTATTATATATTTTAATTATTTGGACACGAAATATAACTAACGGACGTTAAAGTAATTAACGGAATTGACTAATGACTGTTAGTAAATAAAGGAGGGGGTTAAGTGTTGAGTTTTGGAACTTGAGGATGTATTAGACTCAAACTTGGAGAACAAGTTTGGAGGCTATATATACACCCTCAAACCCTTCAAACAGTCGACATAATAATAACCTAAAAGTGGGACGACACACTATAATATTTTCTGGTTGTTCGACAAGCTATGAAGAATATAATATACAAATAAGTCAATCGACTTTATTTGTCTTGCATGCATCGTACAGTGATAGCTTTGACTTATGCATCATATAGTGCAACATATGCACTGTACGTACACTATGCATGATTAATATACATATGTATCGACAGTATGTATATATATATGATTATTATTTACTTCCTTCTTGAATATTTGATTCAAGGGTTATTGAACAAAATAGTTTTGGTTTAATAATTGTGTTCATTCACTAGCATCAACCTTTGATTGCTTATAATACGTGTGTGTATGAACTCGGATATAACTTACTTTAGTTATTATCTTGGATTGTGAAACAAAAAGGTAAGGGATTCCACGTTAATCCTATTTGTTCTTGTTGAAGAGAAGACAAGAAGATTTGATCCTTGTTCTTGCTAGGATCTTAAAAGTACGTAACTATTTAATATTCAGTAATACTTTATACATGTTAAATAAAGATTCTTGCTTCCGCTATTATGTGCTTTGATGTTTATTTATTTATTTGAATGTCAAGATGTTTAAATTTCAACACTATATAAGTTGTGTAAATATTGTACTTTCTATTCTATATAAGTTAGAACTGGAGGTAAAAAAATATATTTTTATGCCACAGATACTTAAAAGCCACTGCCGAAGACTCAAGGTTCCTGGACGTGGTGATTCAAACAACAATTTGGTCTTAATGAAATTTTAGGAACAGTGTGACTTTCTCTACCAAGCGGCCAAACAAAGACCTCTTGCTCAATGATATTATCGTTTTGTCTTTTAATTGGATTACTAATAGAGGTAGGACAACTTTATTAAATTGGATAGAGTGGTGTAATTACCCTTGTAATGCTCTATCTCCATCTCTTGTATTTTCTCTAGCCCCTCGCTAGTTTTTCTTAATCAAATCGCCGTTCAACAAAGAAAAATGATAAAACCTCGCAAGACACAACTTTTATTAATTAATCAACTATTTATAGATTAAGATAACCAACATAAACCATAATGGACCCTTGTCCACCAACAAGCTATGCTGACTAACCTATTTCATTGTAAAATTTTAAGATTTTACAATACTAAAAATAAAAAAATGATTTGATCTTATATAAGATCTTTGCGAGCATATGACCTTAATATGATCTCAATCATTAACTATAGGATCGTATGATTTTATTATGACTCAGTCTTACTTTACTCGAACCCCAAGCTATAACAACAAATATATAGATTGAGTTTTATAGAATTTAAAAACAAAAGGCTAATTATTATAAACATTTTTAATTATAATTTAAGCTAACATATTCCTGAAACATTCATGTATGTTTTGACCAATAATAATTTGTAGTTTCTATAATGTTATAATGCATATTTAAAAAGAGAAATGCTGAAATCACTCATAAAATTCATACAAAAAATTCACTCGCTGACGTGTTAGGCGGCGATTGATTTAATAAGACAGAGGAGAGTGAAAATGACAGAAAATGCACCAATCAACTGTTGACGAGTAATTTTAGTGTGAATTTTGTGAGTGAGTCTTCCCTTGCTCATTTAAAAAAGTGATATTTCAGTAGGACTTGAATATTCCGATTTTATCTAACGATCTCAATCATGCAAATAGTACGATTCAAAGTAAAATACCCATCTTTAAAATCGTGGTTTCAACTTAATCTCTGACAAAAGTTTTTAACTGAAAACTTATTCAACATGAATACAAGCGTTTCAAACATCTACAAATACATGCATTAATAGTACATATTTACATTTCAAACCCACACTAGCATCTCTTCTTGATTATTCAATCACTTGTCGAAAATCTTGAAGTCCAGTACTCTTTAATTTCGTCTGCAGTTCTTCCGGGAATTCTTCCAGCAATTAGCGACCATCTAATAATTTCATCACAAAATAGTCTGTATTAGCTGGTTATCGCTTGACCATTACGAAATAAAAGAAAATGCGTCGCTGTTAGTGAAGCCAACATTTTTTGGTACAATATACGAGGATTCTAAAGTAGGTAAGTACGTAGAGCTGGGTATATTAATCCATTTATGTGGGCGGCCACGTCGGTTCACATTTCACTTTGCAATGTAATATTTTCATTAGTGATTTAACACACCGAAACCTTTTTTTTTTTTCTTTTTTTTCTAGCTGGGTTTGCGACTCGACATTGCTAGCCGACTAATCGCAAGGCAACTACCCTTTTGGATAATCCGGAGTCGGCGCAAGTGAATCTCCATGGATACAAGGTGATCACACTGATCCTTAAATCAGAAATAAAGGTGTTTGAGCCATAGCCCGGACGAGACCCAGTCCACCATATTGATCCCTACTAAAAACTACCCATTTTGACCCGTTTCAGTTTTGGGATCTCTGTTAAGAAGCATCCATCATGTGATTGCGTGGTAAACATAGTTGGTTCGACTCAGTTTGAAGGGACACATTTCAATATGAAAAATGATTTATCTTCCTAACATATATAAAGCTAAGTTTTTTGGCAATAACATGTGTAAGGTAATATAGAGATTACCTCTCTCCGACAAGCTTATACATTCTAGTGATTAGAGATTTCTCATCCTCCGAGAATTCAAGCTTCGATTCTTGGCTAAATATATCTTCTGCAAACAAATATATTATAAAGATTTATCACAAAGGCAAAAGTAAGAAATGTGCATTTATGTTTTTCATTATTGGGCACACGTTTCTTTTACAAATGCACATACTTAAAAGGCACTTATAGTCACGAAAATTCCGTTTTCAAGAGTTATGTGCTGCAAGAGAAAAAGATATTCAAATATGTACCTCTAGAAGTCGAAGAGCCGTCATTTGAAGTGGAATGCTTGTGCGAACTAGCCATGAAATTACAACCGAGTAACTGAGAAATTAATGAAGATTTCTTTTTAATGTTGTGGGTGGTGAGGGCTAGAAAATCTTATATAAATAGAAGGGAATGAGTCCATTATTTGCATCAAATGGTCTTCGTTGTTTCAAACTTTTTTTTAAGTATAAGAATGAAAGGTAAGCAATGAAAAGCAAATGACCAAAGAATGGTAGGTAGATAGCATACTTGGAAGCTTTTTATTTGGTCCAAAGTAAGATTGGTAGCTATTTTTAACGCTTAGCTTTTGTTTGGATACTCCACTTTTTCAAATTAATAACGCGTGGTTAACTCTGTGTGTTTGATCACTACATTTGACTTCAATAGACGCTGGTCCAAAGTCTAACAACTAACATTCACAATAGCCTATAGCTACCATGTACATACTAGACAACCAGTATCTTAGCAATAACCCAATAATTCAATCTATAGGAGCTTAGGCCATACCAAGAACTGTTACAGAATAATGATGGTCCAATGGATATGCCCAATATTTTTCTTCAGTCAACCACAAGCCCCTCACCAGCATTAGAACATATGTTAAGAAACAAATGAGCATTAGCACTCAAGAGAAAGGTACAGTTGGTCGGTCTAACACGGAATAAAGGATTTAGGAAAAGGTACAAAAAATTATACAATATTCTTTTTAACTTTAATGTTAACAGTAGAACACAATTTTTTATTAGTTTATGTTTCGTATTTTTACGAGTTTAATACTTTTGACATGTTAAAATTTATATTTTATGTTCCGTATTTTCATTTTGTAGTTTTATAATAAAAAGAAAATTAAAAAAAAGAAAAAAAGAAAAAACACGAGGATACAAAATTTTTTTTTTCAAGGGGCGGGGGGTGTCTTAATAACTGATAGCGTATTACTAGTAATATTAATGTTACAAGCCCATTAATTACACGCTCGAATCAATCCTATCACCAAAGCTCAATCAACACTTGATAAAAGCCCGGCTTAATCTCATGCTACGTAGACCCAGGAAAGACCTCTCATACCTGACTGATGTACCATCTGACATCCCACAGTGGAGACGCATGACAAGCACCACTAAGTACGAGCTAATAGACGAATGATATCTGTCCTCCTTGTCTGCTCACAGATGATCGACACCTGGCTCTCTAGCAGCCGTTGATCATCCTCAAAAAGGGTTTATATCTAAACCTTACAAAACCTCTCTATAAAAAGAGAGAAACACACACAATCACATAAGTTTCACACACTTGGGCAAATACTGCCTCACAGCAGTGCAGCTTGATTTTTGTTTAAGTGTTACCCGAGCTTCTTGATTTATATCAATATTATCGGGTCCTTAACGTTCAACACGGAAAACCGAACATCAAAACCATTCCTATCCCATCTCTAAATCGATTTACATACCATCTCTAAATCAATTTCACCTATTTTGACCATTTCTACACACACTCCTTGTGTTAGATGTGATACGAAGAATTATACTTAGTCTAGCACGCGGAATTTACTAGCTAGCACTTAGAAGACTTTATGTGTTTTGTATGATTTGAATGAAACAAAGAACACAGAATTATAACCTTCAACGATTCAATATTATTATAAAATAATACGAGTGATCTCCTATCACTAGGGTTTACAACCTTAATTATAAAATAATACGAGTGTCAAAACACCTGGTCTGAGTGGATAATCTTTTTCAACCAGCATATAGATCTCTATTCCATCCTTGGTAGACACTCTGTGTACTCCACACATTCCAAATAACTTCCAAGTGATGTCCTTGACTTGTGCTTGAAATCTCCATATCGACTCTCCACCATCTGGTTCATAAATTCTCTTCAATTGAACCCATAGTTCTTTATCTTTATCTTCAATAGGATCAATATCTCTGAATTTCTCTTTCACTAAGCTCCAAAGTTGATTTAGATCTTCTCTGTCAAAGCCTTTGAGTAAATCTTCAAACAACTTATATCTTTCAGAAATATCTCCAAGTCTGATAATCTTCCATCCCTTCATTCTACCATCAGTAAACACTTCCCAGTCAATGATTGGATGTTTTACCTGCAAAGGTTTAATATAAGAAGACTCTGGAATAATCACCATCATACTTCTGATCTTCTCATTAGTTAACCCTTCTTCCTCAGACTTTTGTTTCTTAGCAACTTCTGATTCCATAGATTCTGCTTCCCTCTTCTTACCTGTTTTGAAACTTCTTCTTGGAGAATTCAAAATAGCATAAGTTTCATAGAATTCTTTTTCAATTATAGCATAAGACTTTCCCTTGAAATCATTCATGGAGTAATTTGCTGAGTTCTTCAAATAATGCTTCATTGACTCAACAAGTTCCTTCTTTGTTGGCAACTTCGTCTTGTACCCTGACTTCTATCTTTCTCTTATTCTATGAATCAGATCTTCCCACGTTGCAACTCCATTCTTCTTGAGTATAAATTCTTTATTGAGTATAAATTCTTTAAGCTCCTCTATCTTTTCTTCTTCATTCAACTCTTTATCTTTAAGAACCATTGAAGCTTGTGCTCTTACAATCACATCAGAATCCAGAAAATATTGTAACTGTTCATTGAACTCTTCTTGATTTACTTCATTTGATCTTTTTCTTTCCATGAATTCAGCTATATTTCTTATATCATCAGCAGCCATTTTCCTTGCAAATTCTTCACCACGAGCAATCTGAGCTTGTTTAGCTTCCTCACCAGCCAAATCTTCTTCTACCAATTGCCTTGCAACTTCTGCATCATGATCTATCTGTTCTTGAGTTTTTGGTTTCAACCTTTTAAGCCTTTCAAGTTCTTGAGCAGCAACCACTTCTTCAGATGTCATAGGCTTCTTCCCTTTATCTGCTCTTCTCCTTTCATAAACTTGTTCAGCAGAAGTTTCATCAGTTGGAACTGCTTGATGTTCTGTCTCAGCAGTTTGAACTGTTTGTTGCTCTGTCTTAGCAGTCTGAACTGCTTCAACATTTGGAACTGCTTGATGTGTCTCAGCTGTTTCTTCTTGAACATAACCAGAACCTGAACCAATATCAAAACCTTTATCTTGTTCAGAACCTTCTTCATACCTCCCCTGAGATTCTGATCTATCCTTATCTTTTCCAAATTTCCTCTCTTTACCAAATTTCCTCCCCTGTTTGGAAGAATTTTCATCATCCCCGTCTGAACCATCTGAATCATCATCATCAGAATCATCATCCAATACCACTCTTGCCCTTTTCTTCTTCAACTGTTCTTCAAGCTGCTTCACCCTTTTTGTTAGCTTGGTATAGACTTTGGCAAAATTCTCCTTGTGAGCTTTGAATTCCTCCTTGGTTTGCTTTAGCTCCTTCTCCAAAGTGTCAACCTTGGCTACTAACTTGGTACATAATGCCGTCAATTCAATTTGTGAAGAACTACCCTCATCACTTCTAGCTGTGTTACCTGCTAGGAGAGGTGAATCTTTGGGCAAGGATCTAGTCACAACCCTAGTTAGACTAGGTTTAGACCTTCTCCTATAAGTGATGAGTGGTTGTTGGGTTGTTTCAAATTCTTGAGTGGATGTGTGATGGGGATCAGTTGGAACTGCTGAACCTTCACCCAACTCAGTTTGAATCATTTGAGGAAACAATGGAACTGGTTCCCCTTCAAAAAGTCTACTAGCCATAGCCATATTTTGAAAAACCTTTGATTGTAGACTAGGCGTAGCAAAAGTTTCAGTTGGTTTTGTAAGCAGGTATGTCTTTTTATTTAAAATTGTTTGAACAAACCTGGGATACATTAAAAACTTTGTTTTACTGTCAACATTTGATGCCATACCCTCAAAAATATATTTTGAAAAGTTAAAAACTTTGTTTGTAAACAAGCAAATGAGAGCAATAGCAATGTTGCTACTGAACTGCTCCCAAGCAGTCTTTTTAGGACTTAAACAACAAAGAAGAATATGTATCAAAAATCTCCTTTGAGGTGAAAAACATCCTTTTTGAAAAGTCAATTTATGTTCAGATGTATTATACCCCATTTTTGTAAGTTCTTCCCAAATTTCAATATTTAGCATAGTGTGGATACCATCTGAGTCATTTAATTTAAGATGTCTCCTAAGTATAGACTCGGTAACAACAAATTTAATGCCATCTACTTCAGTAGAATTTCTAAGTCTCCGTCATCACTTGTCAAGACAGATGAATTCTGCCAAAACTGTGTGATGTGCGAAACATAAAGAGTAGGAGAAACATTTAGAGCATACCTTATGTGAGAGTGATTGAGAAAATCCACAATCTCATAAAATTTCGGCCCATCACCTTGCTCTGTTTTCTCTAAAAACGCAACCTGGTTGTGACGCTTAACAAATTTCAAATCATCCATTCTTAATGATGAAAAATGAAAGATTTTAGTAAAACAATGATCTGGTAAATTGGAAATGAAGTTTATGCAGTCGCTTGGGGTTTATTGGTACTGTTTAGGGTTTTGCGAAATATGCGTATGAGATAAGTTATCTTTAGAAAGAGAATAAATGAATTTATGGTAAAAAGATAATTATCGTATATAAAAATCCCTATAATTATCTTGAGAATAACGGTTTTACCCCAACGGCTAGAAAATTAATTACTGACAGATTTTTACAACGGCTAGTTGAGCCGTCCCAACTTTGTACTAACCGTACCAACTGTTGCAAAAATTTTGTTGAGCCGTACGAATTGTTTGAAATAAAATTTTAAAATACCATGGCTCAAACATAGTTTTTAGCAAACTATCAGCTATCAACGGATTTGATATGTCTTTACCAATAGCCGTTTGCTTTGGACTAGCCAACTCTTCATATTTAGATATGGTGAGCCGATAACCATACAATTTTTGGTAAATTGTCAACCATCAACGGATTTGATTAGTCTTTACCAGAAACCGTTTGCTCTGGACTAGTTGGTTCTTATGTGGATAAGACATGGTGAACCAATTACCATTTGTTGTATGCAAAGATCACATACTAATCTTCAGAACACCATTTAGTCCAAAACATCAAGCATTCATAATCCCTTGGTGTTTTCTCTCCAATCCTGCAATTGTTAGTCCAAAAACAAAGAAACAAGATACAAGCATATGACTAACAATGCATATAACAAGAAAAATTAATTTCCTTGTGGAACCCAAGCCAAAACAGACTTAGGCTTTCCTCTAGCATCAACATAATTTATTTTTTTCAAAACAGTCTTAGCACCATTGGGTTTAATTGGTCTCCATACGCAACATGCTGAAGCATTCACTCCATTACCCATGTTTCCCTTAGCAGTGTTTTTATTCACACCAGTACCAATTACCCTGCTAGCAGTTGGAACTGCTGGCTTGGCAGTTGTTACCTTAGGTTTCCAAACTTGGTTTTTCACCACTGCTTTCTCATAAAAAGTTCTTTTACCAGTTTTGTATGATGGTTTAAAAACAGTTATTGGATTTTGAACTGGTGGCCTTGGGTGAATTGGTCTCATAGGTCTGACAGTCTGAACTGCTGGTCTAGCAGTTTGAACTGCTTTAGGTCCAGACCTTAAAAGAACTGATCTAGGTATCATCTTCTCATTCCTAAGAAAAGATTGAGGTCTTGCAATGCTCAACCTATGATTTGTATATCCAGATACCCATTTATCACAATAATCTGCAAGATGGTCAAAGCTACCACAAGAGTAACAAGCTTTCCTATAGCAAACAAAATCCTTTCCTAATTGGTGAGATTTGAGGTCATTCCAATTCCTCTGGTTACCTCTTGGCTTGTTTGTGGTTCTATACATCTCTGCATACCTAACTGTTGGTCTAAAAGGTTTGGCATTTGATCTAGGCCTAACAGTCTCAGGTTTAACCATCTTTGGAACTTTTGGTTCCTCCACTTTAGCACTAACAGGCTTAACCACATCCTGATCATCCTCATCATCAGAAGTCCATTCCTCAATGGTTTGAGCATCTGAGTCCTTAGGTGAGGACCTATCAGAAGATACCTTGTCCTCAGATAGTGATTTATCACTTGCACTTTCAAACACAGGTTTATCAACTACATCCTTCTTGGGTTGAGGACCATAATTAAGCACAGGTAATTGAAATTCAGGGAGTCCAGTATGTTCTAAGTCTACACCTTTGGGTGATGGAATTCCTCTATAGGGAGGTGGAACTGACTTATATCCTATGCCTGACTTAGCTTTATTTTGGATCTGACTCTCAATTATCTTTTGAACACCTTTTGATGTGTATTCAAGTGTGTCTACACTCATCTGAATGTTCTCCTTAGCTTTCTTAACCTGTTCTAGCTCATGTTTTAAAACAGTAATTTCATTCTCTCTAAACATTAAGTCTCTCTTAACAATAATCATATCATCAGAAAACTTAGACTCATTGTTTTGATAATGAACAATTTTTTCTTCTAACACAGCTAAAGCTCTCTTATGATTTGCTAAGCTAAAAGCAGTTTCAACTAATTCTTTTCTCTGACTCTCAAGTTCTTGAGCAGCAGCCACTTCTTCAGATGTCATAGGCTTCTTCCTTTTATCTGCTCTGCTCCTTTCATAAACTTGTTCAGCAGAAGTTACATCAGTTGGAACTGCTTGTTGCTCTATCTCAGCAGTTTGAACTGTTTCTTGCTCTGTCTCAGCAGTTTGATCTGCTTCTTCATTTGGAACTGCTTGATGTGTCTCAGCTGTTTCTTCTTGAACATAACCAGAACCTGAACCAATATCAAAACCTTCATCTTGTTCAGAACCTTCTTCATACCTCCCCTAAGAACCTGATCTATCCTTATCTTTACCAAATTTCCTCCCCTGTTTGGAAGAATTTTCATAATCCCCGTCTGAACCATCTGAATCATCATCATCAGAATCATCATCCAATATCACTCTTGCCCTTTTCTGCTTCTACTGTTCTTCAAGCTTCTTCACCCTTTTCGTTAGCTTGGTATAGACTTTGGCAAAATTCTCCTTGTGTGCTTTGAATTCCTCCTTGGTTTTCTTTAGCTCCTTCTCCAAAGTGTCAACCTTGGCTACTAACTTGGTACATAAAGCAGTCAATTCAGTTTGTGAAGAGCTACCCTCATCACTTCTAGCTGTATTACCTGCTAGGAGAGGTGAATCTTTGGGCAAGGATCTAGTCACATCCCTAGTTAGACTAGGTTTAGACCTTCTCCTATAAGTGATGGGTGGTTGTTGGGTTGTTTCAAATTCTTGAGTGGATGGGTGATGGGGATCAGTTGGAACTACTGAACCTTCACCCAACTCAGTTTGAAGCATTTGAGGAAACAATGGAACTGGTTCCCCTTCAAAAAGCCTACTAGCCATAGCCATATTTTGAAAAACCTTTGATTGTAGACTAGGCGTAGCAAAAGTTTCAATTGGTTTTGTAAGCAGGTATGTCTTTTTATTTAAAATTGTTTGAACAAACCTGGGATACATTAAAAACTTTGTTTTACTATCAACATTTGATGCCATACCCTCAAAAAAATATTTTGAAAAGTTAAAAACTCTGTTTGTAGACAAGCAAATGAGAGCAATAGCAATATTGATACTGAACTGCTCCCAAGCAGTCTTTTTAGGACTTAAACAACATAGAAGAGTATGTATAAAAAATCTCCATTGAGGTGAAAAACATCCTTTTTGAAATGTCAATTTATGTTCAGATGTATTATACCCCATTTTTGTAAGTTCTTCCCAAATTTCAGTATTTAGCATAGTGTGGATACCATCTGAGTCATTTAATTTAAGATGTCTCCTAAGTATAGACTCGGTAACAACAAATTTAATGCCATCTACTTCAGTATGAATTTCTAAGTCTCCGTCATCACTTGTCAAGACAGATGAATTCTGTCAGAACTGTGTGATGTGCGAAACATAAAGAGTAGGAGAAACAGTTAGAGCATACCTTATGTGAGAGTGATTGAGAAAATCCACAATCTCATAAAACTTCGGCCCATCTCCTTGCTCTGTTTTCTCTAAAAACGCAACCTGGTTGTGACGCTTAACAAAATCCAATCTAGCCATTCTTAATGATGAAAAATGACCGGATCTACACACACTCCTTGTGGTAGATGTGATACTAAGAATTATACGTAGTCTAGCACGCGGAATTTACTAGCTAGCACTTAGAAGACTTTATGTGTTTTGTATGATTTGAATAAAGCAATGAATGAACACAGAATAATAACCTTCAACGATTCAATATTATTAGAATAATAATACGAGTGATCTCCTATCACTAGGGTTTACAACCTTGAATCTCTATGAACTAATTCGTACTTCTATATCTTATTTCGTGTATCTAAACCTTAACCTAGGCAATCCTTTATAGACCAAGGATTCCTTTACAAGATAACTATCAACTAAACTTATACGATATACACAATATCTTTTCCATATTTATATATTACATAAATCATAAACCGTACTAACTTCTTCACTCAGCAGTCTTAACTGCTCATGTCTTCAAAACTCTTTGGCAGTCTTAACTTCCATCTCCAACAGTCCTGACTGTTACCTTCAATAGTCTTAACTGCTAAAGCTTAATTTCCTAACAAATCCAATCCGCGTTTCTTGATGAATATTATTCTATAAGTAAAACTGTTGCCATTAGGAATAAGATTAAATCCTTTCGTCCAATCCAGGCGAGCAGTTTCACGAAGATTTTAGTAGACTAAAAGAGTTGTTAAGAACTTTCCCTCACCACGATGTTCCGAAATGGGAGCTTGTCAAAGTCTTCTATGATGGGTTGGATTATCACAACCAACAATTCGTGATGGTAACTAGTGGGGTACGTTTTTCTCACGGCCCATGGAGGAAGAATGGGAGTTTTTTGAAAAGCTGAGCAAAGGTTCCAAGACCCAAGCTTCGGTAGATCGAAACAACAAATCTTCCGCCAATTTTGTGTCTAACCAACATGGCGCAAATTCTGAAATTAGTGAGTTAAGTAAGAAAGTTGATCTTTTGTTGAGAAATCTAGGAAAAGGTGCCCCAAATGTGTCGCATGTGTCGCATGACGTGTGCTCAATGTATGGTGATCCGAGTCATTCGTTCAATAATTGTCAAAATTGGGGGATGCCATCGAATGAGGAGGTAAATGGAGTCTATGGAAACCGTCCACGAAATGACCCATTCTCCGAAAGTTACAATCCGGGATGGCGCAATCATCCCAACTTCCGTTGGAAGGATGACGACAACCGCTCTAACAATTACCAACAACAAAGCTCCTACCAACAAAGGCTACATCAATACCAAAATCACGATCAAGGTTCAAGCAATGGCCAACAATCCAATGTTGACCAAAAGTTTGACTTGATTCAAAGCGAGTTGGCCAAGTCTAATCAAGGTGCAAACCTAAAGTTTGAGTCCCTCTCTAAATCTGTAGTAAATCTTGAGAGACAACTGGGGCAGTTGGCCAAAGAGGTGCACAAACGAGAAGCGGGTAAGCTTCCAAGCTATCCCACCCTCAATCCAACGCATAAGCCAGGTGGTCCGGAGCATGTGAATATGGTGAAATCTCTTCGAAATGGTAAAACCTACAACAATGACATCAAAATTCCAAGTGTTCATGATTTTTCACATGATGTTGAGGATTTCGTTACTGATGACGAAATTGTTGTTAAAGGTAAAAAAGCTGATAATGTTAAGTCTGATTCTGAGTTGGTAAATGATTTGTTAAAAGATTTTCCAAAACCAACAACACAGAATCCTGAAGCTAATGAATCACCCAAAGTTGGGGAGGGTGGTGTGTCAAGCACAACCACTCTTAACCCCGCAGCTTCAGAAAAATCGGCATCTGCAAGATTGGCTAAAAAAGGTCCTCATTCTGAGGATATGTGGGAGACTTTCAAGCAAGTAAAGATCAATCTCCCCCTTATTGATGCTATCAAGCAAATTCCTGCATATGCCAATGTTGATATAAATAATGCCTAAACACGTTATTAATATTTTTCGATATCTCTACGTTTTGATAATCACAAAATGTAAAATCATTAAACGAAAGATTATGACGTAAACAAGTATTTAGTTGTAAATATCTATTTTAACAACTTAATCACTTAAGGTATGAATAAACAAATGCTTAATGCATTATATGATCAAAGGAACATTTTCTTAATCACTAGAATTTTTATAAAACGTCACAAACATTTTATATCTTTTAGAAAATCATTTTTGGTATTTAATAAAAATGTTTAATCCATTATAAATTTATAAATTCAAATTTTCAACCAAAAATGGCAAAAATGTTCTAGAAAAACCTTCTCAAAAAAAAAAAAGACAAGTCGGGTGGGCGGCCCTAAACGGGCGGCCCCCTTAATTTTAAGGGGACCGGCCACCTATTTAAGGGGACCGCCCCGCTCCTCCAGCTGTCAGATTTTGCCTATAAATACTGGTTCATTCCTGGACTTTTTCCTCACCTTTTGCACCCCAAACCTTCTGGTCTAAATCTCTTCTTATATCTTTCTAAATCCTTTCCAAATCCTTTCTAAATCCTTTGATCATATATTCTTAAGCATTGGTTTCTAAGTGATCCAAGCTTCTACCATCCAAGTGCAAAAGAAGAATACTTCTATCAATCAAGACTAGAAGTATTACAACTTAGTATCATCTTGTTACCTAAGTTGTTAGTTTAGTAAACTTTGTAAATCATTCATTCACTTGTGTATAAGTTGTGTATATTTGTTAGATAGGTGTGAGCATAATTGGTTAGGCTAGATTAGTATGTAAGTTGTGAAGTTGTGAAGAAGTTAAGGTGTGTAAGTAGTGAAGGTGTGAAGAAGTAGAAGAGTACATAAGTAGTGCTAGGTTGTGAAGTAGTTGTGAAGCAGTAGTGAAAAAGTCGTGAAGAAGTTGTGATTGAAGTTGTGAGATTGGTTCTAGCTACGATTAGAACTCGACATTTAGCTTTGTGTCGTAAAATTGGTTTAAGCGAAAGTTGTGTAAGGTTTTCTCCGCCATAAGGGAGCTTGTTGATATAGTGAAGAAAACTCTCGAGTTAGGTGCTCGGGGAGTGGAGTAGGGCAAGGAAGGTGTCCTTGTAGCCGAACCACTATAAATCCTTTGTCTCGCGGTTAGATCTTTCCATCTCTATCTTTCATTTCATTTCATTACTTTACTTGCATTGTTAATTTAGATCTACTTATATTTGTTCATATTGTTCAAGAGTTGAGTTCACATAAATTCGAATCTATGTCTTTAAAAGTAAACAAAAGTTTTCAAGATAAAATTAAGAAGACGTAAAACTATTCAACCCCCTTGTAGTTTTCCACAATTGGTATCAAGAGCCAGGTCAAACAAGATTTTTAAAATAAATTGTATTTTATAACTTGAAACGATCTATGGAATCGGAAAAATACTTAGAAGGGCAATCCATGCAAAGACCACCATTATTCGAGAGTGATGGTTTTCTTTATTGGAAAAATAGATTCGAAACTTATGTGAATTCAAAAGATCTTGATCTTTGGCATGTTATTACCTATGATGATTTTCCCCCTATTCAAAATAATCCTTTAACTAAAATAGATGAAATTGTACCTTTTGAAAAACAAAATGGTGATTTGAAAAGGAAACTAGCAAAAAATAATGAGGCTAAAATGGTAATTTATAATGCATTACCACGCAAAGAATATGAACGAATTTTTATGTGTCAAACCACAAAAGAAATTTAGGATTCTTTATTAATCACTCACCAAGGTAATAGTCAAGTCAATGACAACAAAATAGATCTTCTTGTTCAACAATATGAACAATTTACAATTCCTGAAGAGGAATCTATTGATAATGCATTTGCTAAATTTAACACTATTATCACAAGTTTAAAAGCACTTGATGAGACTTTTTCTAGCAAAAATTGTGTAAGGAAATTTCTTAAGGCATTACATCCAAAATGGCGCGCGAAGGTCACGGCTATTGAAGAATCGAAGAACTTGATGACGTTATCGCTTGATGAACTTATCGGCAACTTGAAGGTCCATGAAGAAATTATAAAGAGAGACTCGAAAATGGTCAAGAGCAAGAAAGATCAAATCAAATCTCTTGCGCTAAAAGCCAAAAAGGAACTTAGTGATGATGACGATTCAAGTGACTATAGTGAAGACGAAGAATATGCAATGGCCGTAAGAGAGTTCAAGAAATTTTTCAAGAGACGAGGAAGATTCACAAGACAACCACGAGATGAAAGAAGATCGCTTCAAAGAAATAGGAATGATAACTACGGGAAAAGAAAGTGCTTTAGATGTGGAAGCCCAAACCATCTCGTTGGCGAATGTCCAAAGCCACCCGGTTATGATTACCAAAGCGCCTTTGTTAGTGGAACATGGAGCGATAGCGACAAAGACGAAGCGGACAAAGCAAAAGACGAAAAATGTCTTGTAGCTCAAGCAACCGATGAAATATGTCTAGGAATAAATTTGGAGCCCGACGAATGGATTAAGGATAGTGGATGCTCGAAGCACATGACGGGGAATCGCAAGCTATTTTCCTCCTACAAGGCATACAACGGAGGTAATGTTATTTTCGGTAGTGACTTGCGTGGAAAAATCATTGGCAAAGGTACAATTTCTCAAGACTCCCTAACTATTGAAAATGTTGAGCATGTAGCTAATTTAACATACAACTTGCTTAGTATAGGAGAAATATGTGATAATAAGTGTTGGGTTACCTTTACCGATAAAGATAGCCAAATAGTTAAGGACGGAAAGGTCATAGGTAGAGGAATTAGGAAAGGTGGCGTATATGTCATGAAACTAGGAAATAAACTGGAAGATAAAATATGTCTAGCAACCTTAGATGAAAACTCTACACTGTGGAATAGGAGATTAGGTCATGCAAATATGCAACAAATACAATCCCTAGCCTCTAAGGAATTAGTTAGAAATTTGCCTAACCTAAGATATGATCAACATTTTTGCGATGCTTGTAAAATTGGAAAACAAGCACATGCTAGTCACAAAGCTAAGAATATAGTCTCCACTACTAGATGCCTAGAATTATTACACATGGACCTTTTTGGTCCATCCGCTGTGCGGAGTTACGGAGGTAACCGTTATACCTTAGTAATTGTAGACGACTATTCACGATACACGTGGACTAGATTTTTAAGTGATAAAACCGAAGCCTTTGATAAGTTTGAAATATTTAGTAAAATGATTCAAAACAAATTAGGATGTTCTATAGTATCTATTAGGACGGACCATGGTCGGGAATTTGATAACGAAGTGCAGTTCGGAAAATATTGTGATTTAAATGGAATATCTCACAATTCTCCGCTCCTCGCACTCCACAATCAAATGGGGTAGTAGAAAGAAAGAATCGTTCCTTACAAGAAATGAGTAGAACAATGCTAAATGAACAATCTATCCTACAAAAATTTTGGTGCCACGCCGTAGATACATCAACTTATATAATAAATAGAGTCTCAATTAGGCGAATTTTAGGAAAAACCCCATATGAGTTATTAAGAGGTAGAAAACCTAATCTAAACTACTTTAGGGTATTCGGGAGCAAATGTTTTGTTCTCAATACAAAAGATTACCTTACTAAGTTTGATCCTAAGTCGTACGAAGGAATTTTTCTAGGGTATTCGCAAAATAGTAGAGCATATATAATACTTAATAAACACACTATGAAAGTAGAAGAATCCTTGAATGTAACATTTGATGAAACTCCACCACCACCTAAGACATTGCCGCTAGAAGATGATGACCTAGTTGAAAAAGAAGCTATTGAGGTTAGTAAAACTCAACCCTTAGGTGATGATAATGAAGATATAACACTAGGAGAAAACAAAATAGTAAATGTTAAGGAATCTAAATCACACCCACTAGATAATATAATAGGAAGCCTAAATCAAAGAACTCTTAGATCACAAGCTCAAGATAAAAATAATTTCTTTTGTTTTCTCTCAACAATAGAACCTAAAAATATAAATGAGGCTTTAAAAGATGAAAGTTGGGTTATGGCTATGCAAGAAGAACTAAATCAATTTAAGACAAATGACGTTTGGGAACTAGTCCCAAATCCCATGAACATGACCATCATAGGAACTAAATGGGTATATAGAAATAAGTTAGATGAAAATGGAATTGTTACTAGGAACAAAGCTAGGTTAGTTGCCCAAGGTTATAATCAACAAGAAGGAATTGATTATGACGAAACTTATGCCCCCGTAGCTAGATTAGAATCTATAAGAATACTCTTTGCCTATGCATGCGCCCTAGACTTTAAGTTATTTCAAATGGATGTGAAAAGTGCATTCCTTAACGGTTTTATCAATGAGGAGGTATACGTGGCACAACCTCCAGGATTCATTGACTTCGCAAAACCTGATTATGTTTATAAACTCAAGAAAGCTTTATATGGACTCAAACAAGCTCCCAAGGCTTGGTATGATCGATTAAAAGCTTTTCTTATTAAACATGATTATTCCATGGGAATGGTAGATAACACTCTTTTCACGAAAAAGAAAAGCCCAAATCTCATCATTGTCCAAATATATGTCGACGACATTATATTCGGATCGACTTGTCAGGATATGTGTGATGAATTCGCCAAAATCATGCATGATGAGTTTGAGATGAGTATGATGGGTGAACTAAATTTCTTTCTAGGATTACAGATAAAACAATTAGAAGATGGAATATTTTTTAATCAATCTAAGTACATTAAGGAAATGCTTAAGAAATTTGGATTAGAAGACTCTAAGCCTATGAAAACACCGATGTCTACGGAAGTAAAACTCACAAGAGATGAAGAAGGTGAGTCCGTAGAAAACACTAAGTATAGAGGGATGATAGGTAGTTTACTATACTTAACGGCAAGTAGACCGGATATCATGTTTAGTGTCTGCCTTTGTGCTCGCTTTCAAGAGGATCCCAAAACCTCTCACCTAGAAGCGGTTAAGCGTATCTTCCGATACATTAAAGGCACTATACACTTAGGATTATGGTATCCTAAGGGATCCGGCATAGAAACCATCGTCTATGCGGATTCGGATCATGCGGGAGACTACGTGGATAGAAAGAGCACTAGCGGTATATGCACGTTCATGGGATGTTGCCTAACATCTTGGTTTTCGAAGAAGCAAACCGCTCTTGCTATTTCTACTACAGAGGCCGAATACGTAAGCGCTGGAAAGGCATGTCAACAAGCACTATGGATGAAACAAGCTCTCGTAGATTATGGCATTAGGTTAGATAATGTCCCTATTATGTGCGATAACAAAGGTGCTATAGATTTAAGTAAAAATCCCGTTCAACACTCTAGGACTAAACATATAGAAATACGTCACCACTTCCTTCGCGATAATGTTCAAAAAGGAAACATATCTATAGAAAAGGTTGCATCGGAAGATAACATAGCGGACATATTCACTAAACCCCTTAAGCGCGAACTCTTCAACCACTTACGTTTAGGCTTAGGAATGATGGAACAAATTGACTGAATTTTCTGCATTTTTGGTACATCAGATGGGCGGCCCCCTTCATCTGTGTCTAGGAATCTGTTTTGCACAAACTTAAAGATTGGGAAACATTTTTCTTTTGCATGAACATATTTATATACAAAACCCAATCTATTTTATTCAAATCATTCTCACATCTAGGAAAACACATGAAAACCATTTTCCTTGCATTGTTGAATAATGCTAAAAACATTTTTCTTTCATGCATAAAATCTCACATGAATTGTCAAAATATATAACCTAATATATATCTTTGATATTCATAAATTGAGCAAAATCAAATCAAGGAGACTTTGGATTGTTTCTTAGGAAATTTTTTCATTTAGGAGTCGAAACAATCACATCTCCACATTTGTTGCATATAGGCACACACTAGAACAGAATTGCTAATCCCATCTCCACATTTGTTCCATCACCAATTCCTTGTTAGTTTCTAGTGCCTTTGTTCTATTATTCTTGCCTTACATGATTTCTAGTTTTAACATTCTTGATTGCTAGATATAATTTGTTGCTTGCTTACTTGTTTAATTAATATGTCTTGCATGCATAATTATTAATATATTACTCTATTGCCTTAAAGAGTGGGACTTGCCTAAAACCAAAAACTCAAAACATAGCCCTCCTTACCTATTCCTGCAGAAAAACCCATTTCTGGAACTCAGAACACCATCAGATGGGCGGCCCCCTTAATTCATAAGGCGGCCCCCTTAATTATTAAGGGGACCGACCCTATTTAAGGGGACCGGCCATCTACAGGCTGAGTTCACAGAATCTTTTTCTGCTTTTTCGCCTATTTCATCCTACCCTTCCCTAAATTCACAAACATATCCTGTCCTGATCACCTCAACAAGTTTATCCATCCTTAATCACATCAATCCTCCACTATAAATATCCTCATTCCTCACCATATACACTCATCTCATCATGTCTTCTCTCATCAACCCAAAACCAAAAACCTCAAAGCTAGCAAGGATGACCATCAAACCCGGGTGGAAAAGAAAACCTCACCCTCACAACAAGTCCATCACAAATGGCGTGACTAGACAACCAAAACCTCCATCCTCATTCATTCCCAACTACTCTCCAAGATCTCAACCTCATTCCATTGAACCATTTCACAAACCCTATCATGTTGGCCAAACATCCACATTCATTCCAAACTACACTTCTAAACCTCAAACCAACTTCAATGAAACCTTTGAAAACCCTCATCATTTTGGTCAAACATAAAACTTTACCTCAAACCACACACCCCAATTTCATCCATTCCCACCAAATGACCAAATCCACATTCCCACGGAAAGGCAAAAGTTTCATGAAGAGATTAACCAAATCCATGATCTTAGTGATCTCCTTGCTATGCACCTTGCACAACGCAACAAGGGACAACCTCCATCCTCACCCTACTCAAATTGCTTACCCTACTCTCTCAACTTGGATCAAGTTACAAACCACACCCACTATTGCCCTTGTTGCATCTTCTTTCAAAAACAAATTCTCCACTTAAGTGAAGATATTTCTTGGATCAAATATCTACTCACCCGTCCTCATCCTATTCCTCCCCTAAAACGATATAATATCGTTAGATCCACTTCATCCGCTCCATTTCCTTCACCATCAAATAACTAAGCCCCACTCACAAGCTTTCCGCCCCAAAATAAAATCCCTCACAATTTTGTGTCGCAAGCATGTCCAATCGCTCTCTTTGGCAATATTAGGACCATTAGTGTCTTTTACTTATGTTGTAACCCTTATGTTTTACGCATATCGTGTGATGTAATGATGATTCATGTGCTATACATGATCATCTTGAATGAATGAATAAGATTAGTTGTTTGTTCTAAATATTTTTGCTATGCATATATATGTCTTGTGTTCTTAACTTGTTTTTGCAGCCAAGATTCCCATAGCTTGTCTCCTTGGTGCCCTCAAACGAGGGGGAGTACACATCAAGGGGGATTTCTCATCTCGACAAATTTGATTATTAAAACTTGTCGGCCTAACCTTTTTGATTCTACAAAAAGGGGAGAAGTAGATACAAACTCACTAAATACTTGTCTAAAAATTAATTTTTCAATTTAATGAGTTTAGATTTTGTAATCATCAAAAAGGGGGAGATTGTTGATATAAATAATGCCTAAACACGTTATTAATATTTTTTGATATCTTTACGTTTTGATAATCACAAAATGTAAAATCATTAAACGAAAGATTATGACGTAAACAAGTATTTAGTTGTAAATATCTATTTTAACAACTTAATCACTTAAGGTATGAATAAACAAATGCTTAATGCATTATATGATCAAAGGAACATTTTCTTAATCACTAGAATTTTTATAAAATGTCACAAACATTTTATATCTTTTAGAAAATCTTTTTTGGTATTTAATAAAAATGTTTAATCCATTATAAATTTATAAATTCAAATTTTCAACAAAAAATGGCAAAAATATTCCAGAAAAACCTTCCCCACAAAAAGACAAATCTGAGCAACGTTCGGGTAGGGCGGCCCCCTTAATTTTACTAGGTGGCCCCCTTAATTTTAAGGGGACCGGCCCCCTATTTAAGGGGACCGGCCCCCTCGCCCCGCTCCGCCTGCTGTCAGATCTTGCCTATAAATACTGGTTTATTCCTGGACTTTTTCCTCACCTTTTGCACCCCAAACCTTCTCTTCTAAATCTCTTCTTATATCTTTCTAAATCCTTTCCAAATCCTTTCTAAATCCTTTGATCATATATTCTTAAGCATTGTTTTCTAAGTGATCCAAGCTTCTACCATCCAAGTGCAAAAGAAGAATACTTCTATCAATCAAGACTAGAAGTATTACAACTTAGTATCATCTTGTTACCTAAGTTGTTAGTTTAGTAAACTTTGTAAATCATTCATTCACTTGTATAAGTTGTGTATATTTGTTAGATAGGTGTGAACATAATTGGTTAGGCTAGTTTAGTGTGTAAGTAGTGAAGTTGTGAAGAAGTTGAGGTGTGTAAGTAGTGAAGGTGTGAAGAAGTAGAAGAGTACATAAGTAGTGCTAGGTTGTGAAGTAGTTGTGAAGCCGTAGTGAAGAAGTCGTGAAGAAGTTGTGATTGAAGTTGTGAGATTGGTTCTAGCTACGATTAGAACTCGACATTTAGCTTTGTGTCGTAAAATTGGTGTAAGCGAAAGTTGTGTAAGGTTTTCTCCGCCATAAGGGAGCTTTTTGATATAGTGAAGAAAACTCTCGAGTTAGGTGCTCGGGGAGTGGAGTAGGGCAAGGAAGGTGTCCTTGTAGCCGAACCACTATAAATCCTTTGTCTCGCGGTTAGATCTTTCCATCTCTATCTTTCATTTCATTTCATTACTTTACTTGCATTGTTAATTTAGATCTACTTATATTTGTTCATATTGTTCAAGAGTTGATTTCACATAAATTCGAATCTAAGTCTTTAAAAGTAAACAAAAGTTTTCAAGATAAAATTAAAAAGACGTAAAACTATTCAACCCTCCCCCTTCTAGTTTTCCACAGCCAAGTTTTTAAAGGACTTGTGTACCCAAAAGAGGAAGTTGAAGGCAACTTTGCCTAAAAAGATTGACCTGACTGAGCATGTTAGTGCAGTCTTATCTAGCTCTCTTCCTCCCAAATTCAAAGATTCTGGAGCACCATTGATTTTAGTTGTGGTGGGAAATATTGCCATTAAGAAGGCGCTCCTTGATCTCGGTGCTAGTATCAACATCCTTCCTCCTAGTTTGGTCGATAAGTATGACTTAGGAACTCTTCGTAAGACTGAAACTATAATTTCTTTAGCCGATCGATCTACCAAAATTCCTAGAGGTATCTTAGAGGATGTTATTGTAAAAGTTGATGACTTCTATTACCCAGTTGACTTCTTTGTTATGGACACCGAGTCACCATACAAGGATGTTCAACCAACCATTATCCTGGGGCGACCATTCCTAGCCACGATAGACGCTAGGATTAATTGTCAAATTACATGGATATTGCCTTCAGTAATAAGAAGCTAAGATTGAATGTGTTTAATTCTGTGAATTCTCCTACTATGAATGAATGCTACCAGGTGGATGTGATCGATGAGGAAGTCCAAAAGCATGCACCCCGTATGCTTAGGGATGATCCTTTAGATTTGTATCTAACTGGTGAGAATGAGGAGATTCTCGATGTTGCTGAAGTACAAGAGATTCAAGAGTGTTTGGTCAGTTATTTGGACCATCAAAAACAACCTTGGTCTTATAAAGTGGAGCCCTTTCCTGCTAATTTTGACACGGCCACAAAGCCGTCACTAGAGGTGCCTCCAACTCTTGAGCTGAAACCTTTGCCATCCAATCTCAAATATGCTTTTCTAGGTCCTAACAATACTTTACCCGTTATTGTTGCTTCTGATCTTTCTGAATCACAAGAGGAAGCACTTTTGAAAGTGCTTTCCAAGTATAAAGCAGCCGTGGGATAGACAATTGCAGACTTGGAAGGAATTAGTCCTTCATTATGTATGCACCGGATTGTTACGGACCCAGAGGTTAAGCCATCAAGAGATGCGCAAAGATGCTTGAATCCTAATATGAAGGAGGTAGTGAAAAAGGAAGTTCTCAAATGGCTAGATGCTGGTATCATCTATCCCATCTCGGATAGTAAATGGGTAAGTCCTAAGCAAACGGTGACCGGTTGGAGAGTGTGCATAGATTACCGTAAGCTGAATAATGCCACATCTAAAGATCATTTCCCACTACCTTTTATTGATCAAATAGTTGAGAAGCTTTCCGGTCAGAAGTTCTATTGCTTTTTGGATGGGTACTCCGGGTATAATCAAATACCCATCCATCCTGATGACCAGGCCAAAACCACTTTTACACATCTTTATGGGACATTTGCATTTCGCCAAATGCCATTTGGTCTATGTAATGCACCCACTACCTTTCAGCGGTGCATGATGAGCATCTTTTCGGACATGGTTGGGGAATATGTAGAGATATTCATGGAAGATTTCTCCATCTTTGGTCAATCCTTTGAAAGCTATTTGGGTCAGCTTGAAAGTGTGTTAAAAAGATGCACCGAAACTAATCTAGTGCTTAGTTGGGAGAAGAGCCATTTCATGGTTCGTGAGGGAATTGTATTGGGGCACGTCATCTCTGAAAAAGGATTCGAGGTTGACCGTGCCAAGGTGCAAATAATTTCAACTCTTCCTCCTCCCACTAACGTTAAAGCTGTGCGATCTTTTCTTGGTCATGCAGGGTTCTACAGGCGATTTATTAAAGATTTCAGTGCTATATCAAAGCCTCTTTGTAATTTACTCTTAAAAGAGGCACGATTTGACTTTAATGAATCATGTCTTAAATCATTCAATATGCTTAAGCAAAAGCTTGTAGAAGCCCCGATTTTGCAGTCACCTCATTGGTCGAAGCCTTTCGAGATCATGTGTAATGTGAGCGATTATGCCGCTGGGGCAGTGCTGGGACAACGGGCCGATAAGAAACCCGTTGTAATCTTTTATGCTAGTAAGACTTTTTCAGAAGCTCAAATGAATTACACCACTACTGAAAAGGAATTGCTAGCCGTGGTTTTTGCTCTTGATAAGTTCCGGTCATATATTTGGGGGCACTCTAAGGTGATAGTATTTTCGGATCACAGTGCCCTGAAACATTTATTGACCAAGAAAGAGACAAAACCGAGGTTGCTTAGGTGGATTATGCTCTTACAAGAATTTAATCTGGAAATTCGGGATAAAAAGGGGTCAAAAAATGTGGTTGCCGATCATTTGTCCAGGATTATCCCTCCACCTTTCAACCCATCTGACATGGTCAAAGAAAGCTTTCCGAATGAAAGCTTATTTGAGGTTTCTAAGCTCCCTTGGTATGCAAACATTGTTAACTACCTTGTAGTTAAAAAGCTTCCGGATTACTGGTCCAAACAACAAAGACAATACTTCTTTTCTCAATTGAAGCATTATATTTGGGAGGATCCGAAGCTTTATAAAGTGTGTGCTGACCAAGTTGTTAGGAGGTGTGTTCCCGATCACGAGCATACGGACATATTGGCTCATTGCCATTCTTATACGTGTGGGGGACACTTTGGTGCGACGAAAACTGGGCACAAAGTCCTGCAAAGCGGCTTCTTTTGGCCGACTATATTCAAGGATGCCCAGTCTTTTGTGAAAACATGTACTCGTTTCCAGCAAGTTGGTGGGATTTCAAGGCGTGACCAGATGCCTATGAATCCCATACTTGTTGTTGAGATCTTTTACGTGTGGGGTATTGATTTTATGGGACCATTCCCTACCTCCCATGGTAATGTGTATATTTTGGTGGCAGTTGACTATGTCTCTAAGTGGGTAGAAACTGAGGCTACAAAAATAAATGACCATAGTGTAGTTCTTAAGTTTGTCAAGAAAAATATCTTTGCTAGGCATGGAATCCCCAAGGCCATCATTGGTGATGGGGGTTCCCACTTTAAGAACTTCAAATTTGGAAAGTTATTGAAACACTATGGGGTTAATCATAGAATAGCTACCCCTTATCATCCACAGACTAGTGGACCGGTGGAAGTATCTAATAGGGAGATTAAGCGAATATTAGAAAAGACCGTTCGTAGCGATAGGAAGGATTGGTCCCTGAGGCTAGATGATGCCTTGTGGGCATATAGGATGGCTTTTAAGACCCCTATTGGGATGTCACCGTATAGGTTGGTATATGGCAAGGCGTGTCATTTACCGGTTGAAATAGAGCATAGGGCTGAGTAGGAAATTAAGCAGGTTAATATGGACTTAAATAATGCGGGTAATTCTAGGAAACTTTAATTATCTAAATTAGATGAGATTAGACGCGATGCTTATGAGACCTCCTGGATTTATAAGGAGAAAACTAAGGCTTTTCATGACCGACACATCACCAAGAAATCTTTCTTGGTGGGTCAAAAAGTTTGGCTATTCAATGCTAGACTTAAGCTCTTTCCAGGAAAATTGAGAAGTAAATGGATGGGTCCATATGTTGTGACTCAAGTCTCTTCACATGGAGCCATTGAAATAAAAAATATGGTGGGTGGAGAGCCGTTTAAAGTCAATGGACACCGTCTGAAGTTGTATGTTGTTTTGGAGAGTGATCATATGGACACGGTTGATGTGGTTTTTTACAACCACTCTGTCACAACCCGTAATTTCAGGTCACTTTCCTAACCCCGAGAATTCACTATTCATTAGTTACTATTCATCATTTACTATTCACCGATCACTATTCATCATTTCACTATTCATCGTTTTTGGAGTCAGTTTGAGACTTCGAGAAGCGTTCAGAAATTTTACTATTCATGTGACACTATTCATCCCCGGGAGGGAATCACTATTCATGTTCATTATTCATTTCAGCGTAAACGTAGTTTACGGGTATTCATATTCGCGTAACCGGTTTGGTTTGACTGCGAAATTCATGCATCATCAGTAGGAACACTGCATACGGACTAGGAATAGTCTGCATATCATCAGATTTCCATTTTCATACTATACCACTCGTAGGTTTATCAAATTAATATTTTTGTTACATTCGACGTATTACGTATAATTACTTTTAATTAAAACGTCAACGCGCGATCAATAAATATGACTAACACGTCCGACAAACCCCACGATGGTCCCGACATATTTTTATACTCATTTTAATATCAAGAAAATTTTAAAATTCATTTACCCAGTATTTTGCAAATTTATTTAATTTATATCGTACGTTTAATATAATTACGACGGTTTTTGTAAAAACTAAACAATAATTACCCGAACACCCAATATTTGTACCCAACATATTTTTGTAATTTTTATGACTTCATTAAGTCCCGGTTAACTCCGTTAAATTTTATTTCTAGCAAACACGGTACCCGATTACACCTAAAACTAATTAAATCAACACACATATACACATAATCATTTCAAGAAACTACACAAGGAGGGCCCCCCTCCCCTTGTTTCACGCCAGCCCTCCCTAGCCCCCATTTTTCTTGTCTTGACCACTTTAATTAATTACTCTTACATACTTGTCTAATATATATACCTATAACCTTTTATTTCCTTTCATTTTTACATAAACTTCAAGAAATATACAAGTAAACTCTCCCATCATTTGTGTGTGTGTGGTGCTCGGCCAACCAAGAACAAGAGGAAGAACACATCAATTTTTCAAGATCATTACATAATCAAGTCTTACTAGTGTTCCTTAAAGGGTTTTGAAATACAAACTCAAAGGTTTCTTAGGTTTTTATCATCTTTTTATCACTAATACTTCAAGTAAGTTGTCAACACCTATTTTCATAATTCTTCCAAGTTAACATAATGTTCATATCATTTTTATGCAAGATCTATATGTATATGTTAGTTATACCACTCCTTTTAAATCTTTTTGCAAGTTATGAGCCCTAGAAGTGTTATATACTTAGATCCTTGTTAGATCTACATGGATGATGATGTTTAGGACCCTTGACACCTTAAGAAAGTATATGGTAAGTTTTAGAATGATTGGTTGTTGTTTGTGACATTTTTGGACAAGTTACTAACTAGGAAATTGATTTTTAAAGTATATATAAACCTACTGTCTCCATTTTTAAAACGTGGCCAACTCAGTAAGTTTTGGGTTATTTTTGGCCAAAGATTTAGAAAATACATTCCGAGACGAAGCCGTGGCCGAAAACGGGGATAAAAACGAGTTAATAACGAAGGAGATATGATTTTTACAAGTTTAACGACGAAAACTATTTTCCGGAAAAACTGCATGCTGTTTGGTAGCATTCGACGGCTTATTTGCGGCGTTTGACGAAACCTAGATGAACCGAGCTACTAAAAATGTGTTAGCATTTATTTTTACGAAACCATGGATATAAAGAACGAAGAAAACGAGCTTATAACGATCGAGATATTCGCGTTTTAAACTAGAAATACTTTTATTTTGTTGACAGCTTTTATTCAAATAAATATACTACGTACTAAATGTATATTTTTCAAGTAACAACGATAGAAGAGCCGTTTTCCTTAACCGTTGAGACACGTATCGCCACTAGTTCACTATCACGTCAATGAGATAACTTCAAAGGTTTTCAAAACGTCAAGACCAACATTAACGTTTTATACACATTATGACACGACTAGTTTTACGTTAACAAGTTAACATATTTATACCAAGTTTTGGAAAAACTTTACATATCAACGATAACTAGTATTTTCAAATGACGAGTGGTATAGGTTACATATACATGTACATGCACTACATTGCCTCATAATCTAAGTAGATTATGCATATTCATTTTAGGTAGCGGCTAGTGTTCGCGCCTTGTTATTGCCAAGTATTCCAAGTGTTCCAGTATTTCAATTATTCCAAGTATTCCGATTTCATAGCATTGTTGTATCATCACTTCAGGTGAGTTTTCATAGCCCCGTTTTTCAATATATTATTTCATTTCAAATCCCACGGGGGAGAATACATTGCAACCATTTTTATATGCGAGCCCTAGTATCAAATTCCTTGTACATAGATTAAGTTACCTTGTTGCCATATGAAAGTCCCCTATATCATGAACCGTTAATTTACCTGTAAGCGAGAGTGAGTGGATAGATCTATCGAGGGTGACGCCTCCATCCGTGTTGGCTTTGACCAACAACCGATAGCGGATGCATTTCATGTCTTTTCATTTGAGTGTCTGGCAAAACACTCCCAGGGGCTCCAAAGAATTCAGTCACAGCGTCGGGGTCATGAGCTTAAGTCTATTGTACACCATTTTTATGTGACTTATGTCATACACTTTATACTTGTGGCTATCGTATAACTTCATTTTATTAAACCTATGAACTCTCACCAACTTTATGTTGACCGTTTTTAGCAATGTATTTTCAGGTTATTAGCTATCATGTGGGCATGCATTGGATTGTTTTGGAGTCGCGGGGTCGACTTGCATCACTTCATTTTATGCACTTATGTAACCGTTTGATCGATTATGGTTTTGTTTTATAAACTTGCAACATCATTTGGGACCTATGTTTTGTAAACTCTGATTTTATTTATGATCAAACGAGTATTTTCAAAACGACACTTTAGGTCGTTCAATATATCCATTGTATGAGACGCCATGAAAGTCACACCAAGGTATTCAATTCCGCTGCCATTCACAGGTAAATTCAGGGTGTGACACACTCCAACCGTCTCAATAGCTCCAATGAGTTATGTCAGGCTGACGACGGTAAACTCAGTGCTTCGCGGGAGGCAACCCATGGGTTGTAGTGTGTGTGTATGTTCTTTTTAATTTATGTTTCTTTTTATTTTCTTATTTTTGTGTGTGTTAAAAACTTTGTGGGTGTGTTCACTACAAACCCTTACGAGACTAAACTTGTCCACTCGGGCTACCGAGTGGTTTAAAGGCTTGTTGTATACGCTAAATGCAACAGTGATTCCTACGAAAGTGAGTTAGGTTTTGTGTTGTGTGAGTTTGTCAAAGTGATTTTTAACCAAAATTTCAACTTAAATATTTTGCATTAGGGACAATGCAATGCTTTAAGTTGGGGAGGGTGTCACATGTGTTACATGTTTTTGTGTGAAATTGTGGTTAAAAATGGGTCAAAATGTGATTTTTAAAAAAAAAATAAATGTGATTTAAAATAAAAATTGAAATCACATTATAAGAGTTTTGTGCTAATTGGAGGTGGAAGTTTCTTCTACATATATTTGTTGAGTGTTTAAGAAGGACAAAAATATTGGTAATCATTTTGGATTATTATTCATATAGGATGGTTATTAGTGTACTAGGTTGAATTTGATTTTTTTGATGGAATTTCAATGGTATGATTAAAAATTATGTAATTAACATGCTAAGATATAGTATATTTTTTCCTCGGGATGAGTAAGGGTTAAGTTGGGTAGGTGTGATCGGTGTATTTTACATACACCTCATAGCATGTTAATTACACATTGTTGCATTGTTATTCGTTGTTATACATGTACTTTGAGGGTGTTTTGTGGTTATGTAGGCTATGCGTATGATAACGCTCAAATTGTACATGCTTTTAGGAGCGTTATCGTGGATTTTATGCATATATATTGATCACTTTTATGAACTTATGGTACTTAATGAAGTATAATTTCTATTTTAGGTTCATAAAAGGTCACGACAAAGAAAACCAAGAAAAAGACGAAGAAACGATCAATAAACGAAGATTTATGCATATACGAAGAATTCCCGACAAAAGCGAGTCTCTTGGAGTATATTCAAGAAGATAAAGTCATAAAGTTGTCACTCCAAAGACTCAAAAATAAAGCACAAGAGAGAAAACGAGAAAAGAAATGAAGAAAAGAAGCTAAAACGAAGAAATAATGGAAGACTCGTTGTTCCCGACACACCTCCAACATTTTGGCCATAATTTGAGCATACAAACTCGGATTTAGATGATTCAAGTGGCCACAGAACCGGGATAGAAGGATCTACAACTTTCATGTTTATCATTTCTGGCGAAAATACTCCATCCGATCGGTATTGGCCCGTAACCGGTTCGGATGGAGCTAACTTTTTCATCCATCCGATCGGTATGGTCCCGTATCCGATCGGATGGACCAATCTGACCTTACCAAGTTATTTTTAATGCATTATTAAGTGTCATTAAGCCCCAAGCCCGATCACTTACCTCCATTTACTCCATTTCCTGGTATTTTATGACACTTAGTGCCCAAGTTTCATACTTAGAGGCTAAGGGTTGATTTCTACTATATATATGAGTGCTTAGGCTTGGTTTTCATTGTGAAATTCTACCCTCCACCCTTAAGGATGAATTTTCACCAACTTATCTCTCCCAAAAGACCACCAACCTCTGCCATTTTCAGAAGAAGGCTCAAACACATGGAAGAAGGTGTTGGGTATTATTTTCCGGCTTGGTAGAAAGCGTATAGTTGATTGGAGGCTTGAAGGTTGCTATAAATCCTTTACCTTTGCCTATTGTATTTCATACTTTGGGTAAACCTTGTTACTTTTATATTTCATGATGTTTATGATTACCATGATTGTTGAATCTTTGTGTTTGATTGAAATAACCATGGAATAGTTTTGAATACTTTTTTGGATATTATGATAACTTGTGATAAAGGGATGTTTGGATATTTTTAGTGTTTGTTTGGAATATGATGATAACATCATATTTGGTTAAATTGGAATTTGTCTTGTTTATTGTCTTGATTAATCATTGTTGAGTCTAAATGTCGAAAGGGTTCTCAATAATGGTTGATTTCAATTCATTAGTCGACGAATGTTTTGGTCTTGTACTTTGTGACGATTGTATGAGAAACTTAATAAACATAACAAGTGAAAGTTTAATTTAGATTAAGGGTCGAAAGGCATCTTTTGAATATGTGTTCTAATCATTTTTCAAGTAAATGGAACTTCACGAATTAATAACAACAAAGTCTAAAGTTCGAAAGGATTCTTTCTTGTTATAGGCATAAGGCTCATGACATGACCATTTGATTGAGGCTTATACGTATTTAATTTATAAAACACTAAATTATTATTGGTTCTAAAGGTCGTAAGGATTACTTTTGATAACATATTTTTCAAACTAACCATCCTAATATCCATGTGACCATTTGTCCAAACATGTATGTTCTTTGTGTGATTGTTCTTATATTGCTTTTCTTGTTGGTTTGATCCGTGACAATCATAACCATCAACTTGTTACTTGCTTAAACAAAAAAACGACACTTGAGTGCAACCAAGTCTCTTGGGACGACCTTGACTTACCAAGCCCAATACTACATATGACTAGGGTATACTTGCCCGAATGTGTTCCTAGTTAATCGGTAATTCTTGTTTATAAATTTAAAGCTTCGATGGAGCGCATCAGCGCATAAAAGAGTTAAGTTGGTGATATTACAAGCTTATAAAGGCTAAACATTTAAAAGATGTGCAAACTACTATATTGTTAAAGAGAAAAGAGAGAGAGCCACACATTAAAATAATAAAGAGCACGAAAATCTGAAGTTAATAGATGCTTATTTCCGTCACAATGTTCAGCTCTTATTTTGGACTTTAATTTGAGCTATCTATATTAGTGGGCCTTGTGCTACTAATCCATTATTAAAAGTCCAAGAAAGAAAATAATGTTGGGCCTTGTGTGATTTTAATGAGGAGAACAAAAGGAGGAAACTGATATATAGGGATTGATATCCCATTCGTGAGAAGACCCCGACCCCATTCGTGAAACCACAGAGAATCATTCATTCGCAAAAAGAAAAGCCAGCCGCCATTTCTTACATCATTCGAAGACATAGGCCTTTATATTCAATATATATTATTTACTCTTACTCGGCGAACGTGCAAAGTAGTAAAGGATTTAATTCCTTTGGTTCAATATATTACGTGGTAACATGCATAGAAGAATGACGATGATGTCTACGATCATGATGTGCGGCTAAACCTTTTGTAATCTCTCCCGATAAAAGATATACTTGGTTTGATCATGTTTACGGATTTTATTTTATTTGTCAAACATTAATTCATATGATTTTAATGCATATCCTTTATTTGATTTTAATGTTTTAATATAATTATTTGATGAATTATTGTGAGACATATTATTGCGAGTTAACGATTGTGCCGAGCCTAATTAGTATAGGGGTTAAGACGGTCGTATGGTAAATATAATTTGTACCCATAATTGTTCATTTGAGTAATTATTGAATTAATTGATATGATTATTGTAAGACATGTTTTTGCTAGTCAACGAGTTGTACCGAGTCCAATTAGTTTAGGGATTAAGATGATTCGTGTGGTGAATATAACTTTTGCCTAAAATTGTCCTTTTCAATTAATACAAACTATGTCTATGTGGTTTGAAGGCAAACATTAGTAATAATCCATAACTTACTCATATCAGTATATCCGGAGCCGGGAGCGATTGCTTTTTACTCAACTATTTACGAATCTTATTTTTAATTGCTTATTTACTTTTTGTCGCTTATTCACTTTCTAGTTTAATCATTAGCTTAATCGGTATATTAGTTATTAAGATTTCAAAACCAAAACTTTTATTGATCAGTGATCACCGCAAAACTTAAATTAAAACCACATACTCCTCGTGGATACGATACCCGCTTGCCCTATCTAGTATAAGGTAATTAGGTGTATTTTTTATTGGTACAACGACATCGATCATCTAGTAGTACAAACTTGATTAGTATTGTTGGTTGTAATCTTCAGCAGTTTCATCTTTGGCTTGACAGTACTAACTTAGCCTGGCATTACTAAGTGTGTAGACTTGTAATCCCAACAATCCTCCCCTAAACTTGTGATTTACCTCCAAATCATCAAGTTTCTTGATTTAAATCTTTGACCTCGGGAGGATTCTTCCAAACACTTCATCTTCTCTTCAGTCTGCATGAAGAGCTTTCTTAGCAATTCCCTTGCCATCTCAGTCTCTTCTTCCACTGTTAATTTTATAGATAACATCACAGTTAAAGCACCTTTTGACAATGGGTAATCCTTCTCCACTAGCATATATATATATATATCAACTCCAGCTTTTGTAGACACATGGTGAACTCCACATATATCATACAATCTCCATTTCAATCCTAGATTGTTGACTTGAAACTTCCATAATGTATCACATTCATCTGGATCAAATAACCTCTTCAATTACACCTATAACATTATTTCTTTTTTGTCTGTTGGTTCTGCTGAGCTGAATTTTTCTTTTACCAAACTTCATAGCTTCACCAGATCATCTCTATCAAATGCCTTGAGCATATCATCAAAGTGTTGATATATCTTAGTATGATCTCCAACCCTGATGATCTTCCAACTCTTTATCCTCCCATCTTCTTGAACTTCCCTATCAATAATAGGATATTTAGCCTGTAGGGCTTCCACATTCATTCCTTCTTCAGGAATAACAATAATCATTTGTTGAAGCTGTTCTTTAGTCAATTCTTCTTCTTCTTCTTGTTCTTCAGCTGAGGGTAAATCTTCACTGATTTTCTGCTTCTTAGAAGATTCTGATCACAAAGAAATTCCAGCTCTTTTTCTTCTGTGTTCTTCTTCTTCTGTATCCATAGGGATAAAAGCTTGAACTTTCTTGTTGGCCTTGCTATATAGATCTGCAATCTCTTCATATGGTTTGCCTTTTAGTTGACTAATAGTCTAATGATCTTGATTTTTTAGATATTCCTTCATGTAATTCATCATCTCTGCTTGAGTTGGAGGTTTGTTCTTTCTAGCAGCAGTTTTCTTTGCACTCTAACTCTTTCTAATAACTTCAAGCAGATCATTCAGGGAATTTTCTCTTTCTTCTGCATTGATGGTTGCCCTGTCTTCTTCATAAATCTTCTGAGCTAATAGCTCATCTGCCTTTTCTTGTGCTAACCTTTCTGCTTCTTCACTTGCAAGCTTTTGTTCCACCAGAAATCTTGTAATTCTTTCTTCTTCTGCTAATTTAGCCTGTTCTTCATCATGAACCCTTTGAGCAACTTCTGCGTCAAAACTTATCTGAGCTTGAACTCTCTCTTTGACCTTCTTTGGTTGCTCAGACTCTATCATGATGCTCTTTCCCTTATCTGCAGCATTGGCAGTACTAACTAATGCATCAACAGTACTAATAGATACACCAGCAGTACTACCATTTTCTTGAGCAGTAGGAGCAGTATCAACACCTGTTTCACCCATACCAGTATCAAGCCTCCCCTGAATGTCCGCATCTTCTTCTACCAGTTTGATGTTTGGATCTTCATTTATTTTAGCAATCCCCCCCCCCTCCATTTGGAAGGATCCTCCAAATCATCATCTGAATCTTTTTCTGAACAGTCAGACTCCACAATGTTTATCCTCCTTTTTGATTTACTGGCCTTGAGTTTTTGCTGCAACTTCTTCACTTTCTGAATCAACTTGGTATAAGCAGGACCATTAAGTTTCTTTGTCTCTCTCAAGTCTTTCTCTAAGCCAGTGACCCTTGCTGTCAGTTATGTACAAATGTCCATCAATTCTTTGAGTTTCAGACTCTCCTCATCACTTCCAAGTGTGTTAATTCTTGAGAGAGGTGAATCATGAGGCATGTCCCCCATAGTATCCTGTTGGCTGGGGTATCCATCACCTGAACCATGTTCATGTGAACTTGACTCATGAGATGTTGCCATGGGTTGGGTCTTATCAATGGTACCACTGGCCTGCCCAGCTTCTAAGCCAGAGACAGTAGTGGTAGCCCTCACCATTCTGTCAGAGACAGCCTCATCTACTACATTGGGATAAATAGGAGATCTGGGCTAAGGAACCACATATTCCTTTCTGATTTTCCTCCTATATTTTTGAATGATTTGTGGTTGTGAGGAAGATGGAGCACTGATGGGTGCATGATGGGACTCAACGGGGAGAGTTGATCCTTCACCCTGAATGTTTTGCACAAGCATTTCTAGAAAAAATGGTACTTCTATCCCATTATAGCCCTTAGAAGCCATCCTCATATTACTAAAAAGTTTTTGAGTAAGGCAAGGAGTTGGATAAACAGTTTTGTAATATAGAAGAAAATTTTTGTGTTTGTTCAAAAACATTTGAATTAACCTTGGATACATTAAAAACTTGTATTTGCTATCCAAGTTTTTCATCATACTATCAAAAATCAGTTTTGAAAAGTTAAAAGTCCTGTTTGTTGCTAAACAAATAAAAGCAGTTGCAATATTGCTACTGAATTGCTCACATGAAGTTTTCTTTGGACTTAAACAAGGTAAAATGGTATGTATGAGAAATATCCATTGAGGGGCAAACTGTCCTTTTTGAAAAGTTAGTTTATCAGAAGTGGACACATACCCCATCCTGGAAAGAGTTTCAAAAATTTCAGTGTTAGGCAAAGTACTAATACCATCATCATCTGCTAGTTTGAGATGTCTCCTAACAGATGACTTAGTAACAGTGAAAGTTTTGCCATCAACTATTGGAATTATTTGTTGTTCTCCATTATCAAGTGTATTAGCAGTAGCAGTCTGCCAAAACTTATTGATTTGAGAACTATAGATAGTAGGATTTGCTAGAAGTGAATACCTGATGTGACTAGTATTGAGAAAATCCAGTATCTGCTAAAACCATTGACTACCCTCTGTTTTCTCCAAGAATGCGACCATATTATGCTTATCACAAAATTCCATATTAGACATTAAGATTGAGAAAAGAATAATTAGAGTGCTAGGTTATGTGCTTTGAAGATAGAAAGTGTGTTTGGTAAAGCCAATTGAGATTATATAAAGAACACTTAGAGTTTCGATTGGACCGACTTGAATAAATCTTTTCGTTATCGAAAATAAAATCTTTTAAGATAAAGAAATTATGTGAATTATCCAATTTAGGAAATCTATAAGCAAAGTAAGTAACGGAAATATCTCGACGGATATATTTAAAAAAGTTTTATTCACAAACAGCACTAATGGTTACCCAACAATACTAAATTTAGCCTAGCAGTACAAACTTTTTCCTAGCAGTACTAACTTTTTGCAAAAACTTTTTCTCAGCAGTGTTAACTCAATTTTCTTTTAAAACAATACTACACTCAAACTTTTTGAAGGGATTAAGTGTAAAGGAAGACACTCTATCATTTTCGGTTGCATTTAACCTCTGGTTGTGTGAGAACCAATGTTTTCAGTATAAATACTGCCTGTGATCATATAAACTCATTAAAAGAGCTTTCTTGACAGGGTTTCCAGCTCGTGGCAGGTGTTACCTCTAACACAAATGCATTAGATTCACTTTTGCTCGCTGTTCTCTAAACCAGATGTCCTCAGACTAACACACTATACTTAGTATAGAATGGTAAATAGTGAGTTAGATCAGTTCCTATCTGACTAACAAAAAACCATCAATTCATGTTCAAATTACCACTTGATAAACATAGGTTGATTTCAAGAAAGAGATTTTAAAGAGCCTCCCAACTCAGGTGTAAAACTTTTGTCAAGTGATCCCTAAATCCTCTCTATCATGAATCAGTTTCACCAGCTTTTAGCAACAACATTTCAAACATTCCACCACTTTCGCTTTTCACACAGCATCAATACCAATCATACGACTTTCTTATCCTACAAATGTTAGTCTAAAACCAAGAAAACACAATCCAGAGTATTTTCTATTTAACCGTATCAAGTTTGACTAACAGTTTTAACTAAGCAGTACTAATTTGCACTAGCAGCATTAACTCAACAGTCTAGTCTAAAACCAAGAAAACACAATCCAGAGTATTTTCTATTTAACAGTATCAAATTTGACTGACAGTTTTAACTTAGCAGTACTAATTTGCACTAGCAGCATTAACTCAACAGTCTACCAGTATTAACATCTAACAGTACTAATCCTTTACAAAACTTCACAAAGACACAAAGAGATTAAAACTTTATGGATTTAGCATTCCAATACTTGCAACCAAGTACTGAAAGATTCCAGCATCAAAACCTTTTGTAAGTAAACATGCAAAATGGTTATCTGTGTGTATTTTAACAACTTGAATTAACTGTTGGTCATTGCAGTCTCTTATAAAATAATGTCAAATCTTTATGTGTTTTGTTTTAGAGTGTAAAACAGGATTTCTAATAATACATATAGTACTGTTATTGTCAATGAAAATCATGGTGTGCATAAAATTATACCCATAGTCCAGCTTTTGATTCTGAATCCAGAGTACTTGTCCACAGCAACTAGCAGCAGCCACATATTCAGCTTTAGTTGTAGAATTGGCAACCACAGTTTGCTTCTTACACTGCCATGAAATCAATCTGCATCCTAGGAACTGACAAACACCTGTTATTGACTTCCTATCTAAACTTGCACCCGCATAGTCACTATCACTATATGCCACCAGATCAAATAGAGATTCTCTAGGATACCAAAAACCTAATTTGGGTTGGCCTTTTAGATACCTAAAGATCCTTTTCACAGCATGTAGGTGTGAAACCTTAGGTGTGACTTGAAACCTTGCACATGCACATACTGCAAACATAATATCTGGTCTAGATGATGTAAGATGCATCAATGATCCAATCATTGACCTGCAAAGATAAACATCAACATCATCACCATTTAATTCATTGAGAAAAGGTTTGTCTGGATCCATTGGGGTGCTAGCTGTCTTAACATCAGTATACCCAAATTTCTTCAAGATATCAGCTGCATAATTATCCTGACTGATAAACATACCATCTTCCTTTTGCTTGACTTGTAGCCCTAAGAAGAAATTTAGTTCTCCTATGGAACTCATTTGAAACTTGTCATTTATCAGTTTCTCAAACTCAGTACACATCTCCTTCTTTGTTGAGCCAAAAATAATGACATCAACATAGACCTGGACAAGCAAAATATCCTCTTTTTGCCTCTCGATAAACAATGTCTGGTCTATATTTCGTCTGTGAAACCCATTTTCCAATAAGTGCTTGGCCAAGGTTTCATACCAGGCTCTTGGAGCTTGATGCAAACCATAAAGAGCTTTCGCTACCTTGTAGACTTTGTCTGGATAGTCAGGGTCTTCAAACCCTGGTGGTTGAGTAACATAAACCTCTTCATCAATTGTACCATACAGGAAAGCACTCTTCATATCCATCTGATACACCATGAATCACACAAAAGAAGCATAAGCTAAAAATAGCCTTATAGCCTCAATTCTTGCTACAAGGGCAAAAACTTTATCATAGTCTATGCCTTCTTATTCAGTAAAACCCTGTGCAACCAGTCTTGCTTTATTTCTAATGACAATTCCCCTCTCATCTTTCTTGTTCTTGAACACTCATTTTGTACCAATTGCCCACTTTCTTTTAGGCAAATCTACTAGAACCCAAACATTTTGAAGCTTAAATTGTAAAAGCTCCTCTTGCATTGCTTCTACCTAGGATGGGTCATTTAGAGCTTTGACAATTTTCTTGGGTTCTTCCTGAGATAGGAAACAAGAAAATAAACAAGTATGAAGGTCTCCATGAGTTTTTCCTACATAAACAACACTTATAAAACCTTGTTCATTTGTATCCTTTGTCATTATCAATCTTTTTGTCATTACACCAGACTGTACATCACCAATCACAAGATCAAGTGAATGATCTTTTTGAATTCTTTTATTTGGAGTTGTAGGAGCTTGATAGGTGTTAGACATGTTGTTCATATCGACTCCATCATCATAGAAATCAACAATAGTAGTAACTGTTGGGCTAGGAGTATTATCATTTGGCCCAGCAGTACTAACATTTGGTCTAGCAGTACTAACATCATTAGTACTATTTTCAGAATTCTCTTGATCATCAACTCTACTTTCTTTATTTCCATCTTCAGAACCCTTCTTTTCAGCATCATGAGAAGGTTGCGGTTCATCATTGCCAACATCCTTTGAAGATAAATCAAACTGTGAACCATCTATCCACATCGGCATCATAAAGTAGTCTTGGCTAGATCCTGTCTCCATGCTAGATTGACATGCATCAAAACTATATTTGGTACCTGCAAAATCATTAGAGTTTGTACATGTAACAACTGGCACATAATTCATTGATTCTGTTAGCACATCAATATCAAATAGCCACTAAGGACCTTCTCCTGCAACACTAGGCTTATTCTCCGAGAACTCTACATGCAAGTTTTCTTCTACTTTCCTAGTTCTAATGTTGTATACCCTAAAAGCCTTGCTATTCATAGAGTAACCAACAAAGAATCCATCATCAGACTATCCATCAAACTTGCCCAAATGATCTAAGGTATTCAGAATTGTAACATGACATCCAAATGGTCTCATGAAGCTTAGAGCGGGTTTTCTACCTCTAAAGAGTTTATAAGGTGTCTTGTTGTGAGGTTTGACTACTAATACCCTATTCTGTACAAAGCAAGCAGTATTAACTGCTTCAGCCCAAAATGTAGTAGGTAACTTAGAGTCTACTAACATAGTTGTAGCTGCCTCAATCAGTGTCCTATTCCTCCTTTCAGCAACACCATTCTGCTGAGGAGTTCTAGCTACACTAAATTCCCTCTTAATACCTTTTAGATTACAAAACTCATTCATAACTCTATTCTTAAATTCTGTTCCATTATCACATCTGATTACCCTTACTTTCTTATCAACGAGGTTTTCTATCTCAGTAATAAAACTCTTAAGAATGCTACTGGTCTCATCCTTAGTTGCTAAAAAGAAAACCCAAGTAAACCTGCTATAATCATCAGTAACAACAAGGCAGTATTTCTTATTCATTAAACTACTCACAGAAGTAGGACCAAACAAGTCCATATGTAACATGAATAATGGCTGAGTAATAGAGTTTTGAGTCTTGGACTTACAAGAAGCTTTGTGTTGCTTTCCCTTAAGAAAAGCCACACAAGTTTGGTCATTTTCAAAACGTTTTAAAGGTAAACCTCTTAAAAGATTATCCTTAACAAGTGTATCAATGTTTTTAAAATTAACATGACCAAGCCTCCTATGCCATAGCATTGATTCATCCAATGTGGCCTTTGCAACAAGACAAGTTAAACTCTATTTAGGAACAATGTTCTTCATATCAACACTGTACATGTTGTTCTTTCTTGAAACTTTAAGTAAGACATGACTCTCATCAGTCAACTTAAAGTCAGGAGACAGAACAAAATATTCAGTTTCAGTAAAAAAGAACACTGTTCTTTTTGTCACACATCTGTGAAACACTAAACAGGTTAAACTTTAACTCTTGAACAAAGTACACATCTTCAAAATCAAGCTTACCAGTCCTGATTGTACCTTTACCAGTAATTGTTCCTCCTCTGGCTCCTCACCCAAAGGTAACATATCCTCCATCAAATGCAATAAAATCTGTGAGATAGGACATCTTTCCTGTCATGTGCCTGGAGCATCCACTGTCAAAATATCCCTGATCTTCTTCTGCCTTTTGTGGATGTTCCTGCACATAAAATAAAGGAAATTAGTTTCCTTTGGAGACCCAAGCCATTACTGACTTGGATCTGCCTCATGCATCAATATAATTATGTTTCTTTAATACAATTGATGCAGTATCAAGTTTGGTAGGTCTCCAAACCCAACATGCTGAGGCCTTAACAACATTGCCCCCATTTGCCCTAACAACATTTACTGGCCTAGCAGTACTAACTACTGGCCTAGCAGTACTAACTTTTTGGCCAAATTTCCTAGTAGTTAATGCTGATTTGTTTTGAAAGGGCCTTTTAATAGTTTATTGTGCTGACTTAGAAAAACATGATGTTGGTTTAGAATAACATGACATTGTTCTAGCACTATAACCTGTTGATTTGGGGTGAGCAGTATTAATAGGTCTAGCAGCATTAAGTGGTTTAAGGCAAGACTTTATTAAAACAGCCCTTGGAGCCATGTTTTTGTGAACACTAGGGTGAGTTTGTTTAGGAAAATAATTGTGATTCACCATTTTGTAAGTGTTCCCAGATTCCCTGTATTCCCATATACCATCCTTTCTCCTTGATGGTAATTGCAATAAGCCTGCAAATGGTCAAAACTACCACAAATAAAACAGGCTTTAATGTACATTACAAATTCACTTCCTAGTTGTTGGGACTTCTGATTATTCCAATTTCTCTGATTTCCCCTAGGACTATGTGACTTATACATCTCTGCATACTTAACTGTTTTCCTAGCTGGTTTCTCTTGTTGTTTAGGTTTAACAGATTCTACCATAGCAACAGCAGGAAAGACAGTTTTCTTCTCTACCTTATCATCTGACACCAATTTCTCAACTAATGGGGTATCAAATGATTCACTAACCTCTTTAAAACTCTCTTCACTATCACTTTTGTTAGGATCTCTGGGAAATAAGATATTATTGTTGCTGCCGATAGTGAAGAATGGTTCCTGCCGATAGTGTTGCATTGCTGCTGTGGCTGGTTCCTGCCGACAGTGTTATCTTGTTTCTGCCGATGGTGTTTGTTACTGCGGATAGTATTGTTTGTTATCCGTATATTTAGAATGGTTGTTAGATTTATTTTTAGAAGAGATTGATCTTTATCTCTTCACACGTTTTCTTGTAGAACGGGTTAGGGTTAGGTCATCTTATTAGTATAAAAGATAAACCCGTCTATGAGTTTATGTACGCCTTTAACGTTTTCAATATTCAATATCACAATTCTTAGTTCATCCATAGAGGATCATTGTCGTTTAGAGTTTTCTTCTTTATTATACTTGCTGTTTAGTTTCCGCATAAACGCTTGTATAGCATACAGAGGTTCTTGGTTATCCCAAGCTCAATCAAGCTCGAAGTACTTGATCCTACAACTTTTAAATTCAGTCTCAGGTTTTTTGAGCTCCTCTACACTAGTATTTGACAAATCAAAATTTGACGTTAGAAATAACCCAGTATGAGGAGGTGCAACAGCCTTATATCCTATACCAATCTTGAATTTATCAATAAGCTGACACTGAATAATCTTACCTATACTTTTAGATGACCCTGCATATCTCTCTATATTTACTTCAATGCTGTCTTTTTCTGGCTTAATCTTTTCCAATTCACTTTTAAGCTCATTAATTTCAAAATTCTTAAATGACATATCTCTTTTCAAAACAGCAATGTCCTCAGTAAATATAGTTTCATTCCTTTTGTAGAATACAAGTTGTTCTTCTACAACAGCTAACCCTCTCTTATAATTTGCTAAATTAAATTCAGATTGGTTAAGCTCTATTCTCAAGTCATCATAATGCTTTTTAAGAGTTTCATAGCTTTTTAAGGCTACACAAGATTTTGAACAAGCATTGTTTTTATGTACCTTAGAGTCAGAAAGTGCCATCAGTGCCATGTTGGTAGGAGCTTCCTCTTCTGCCATAAAGCTCCAGTCAAATCCAAGCCCATCAATGGCCACCATAGCTTTTGAAAAAGTCTCTTCCTCACTTATAGCCTTCCTGGTGCTTTCTTGATTCCTAGAACCTCTACTTCCTTAATTTCTAATCCTGGTTCCTAGGCCCTCTACACTCTCTTGCAAAGTGTCCCAACTTATGACAGTTGTAACACTCTACCTTTGACTTGTCATACCCAGCAGTATCACTTCCATTGATAGTGATCTTCTTTCCAGTCTTCTGGAAAAACCTCTTAGCCCTCATGCTCAGCAAGGCTAACTGCCACTTCAAATCCATCTCCTCTAAATCATCTTCATGGATTTGTATAAGGTCTTCATTAACAAGCTGAGACCCATTAGCTTGACTGGCCAAAAATGCATAGACAATATCATCACTTAAACTAGCAGTACTAACTCCATAGGCAGTATTAACCTCCTCAGTACTGCTTATGCTTGGAGATGATACAAAAGCCATATTCTGAGAGTTTGAGCATAAGCTTGCAGGCCTTTTCACCTCTTGTTTTACAATCTTGAAGTTGTTGTAGAGATCATCAAAGCTCATAGCGTCTAAATCAGGCTTGTTTCTCCAGACCACAACATGAGTATTCCACTCAGTAGGCAGACTTCTCAAGAACTTTAAATTGAGATCTTCTTGTGAAATCTCTACACCCAAGATAGCTAGTTGGCTAACAATCTTTTGAAGCCTGTTGAAGATAGAATCAAGAGACTCATTACTTGGAGCACTAAAAGTCTCATACATCTGCTTCAGAAGAGTCTTTTGAGTCTTCTTGGTTGCTTCATTACCACCAAACCTTGTTGTTATAGCCTCAAACAAAGTCTTAGCATCCTTGTGCTTGCTAAAAGTCAACAGTTGTTCATTGGGGAGAGCCATCAGCAACATACTTCTAGCCTTTACATCATTCTTCTTCTAAAGCTTCTCTTCTATAGTAACGAGACCTGATACAGTTTGAGTTACAGCACAACCTTCACTTGTACCAGCTTTGATTGTAGGTTTGAATGAGTTACCATTCTCTATGATATCCCATAGAGCATAGTCATGTACTTGAAAGTATTGCTCAATTCTGAGCCTCCACATCTCATAGTCACCCTACTTGAGAATAGGCAGTTTAGCAGTGGTAGTGGTTTGAGTTGTTTCAAGATCCATTGCTTCAATGAAAGTAGAGAGTTCTTCTGGTATGTTTCTTGTAGATCAAAGTTTTAGAACCTAAGCTCTGATACCACTTGTTGATTCCAAACACAGATCAATTGAGCTTGTATTAGAAACTTTGAAGAATGTCAAAGAGTATGCGGAATCTACTCTTGAACACTTAGAAGAATATCAATGTAACAGTAAACGATGAAACGGTAAACTGTATTGAACAAAATATCACCAAAACGCTTCAATATTATGAGCTCAATAATACGAGTACTCTATATAGTACTAGGGTTTACAACCTTGAAGCAATATCAAAAACATATGTATCAAACATCTAAACCTAGGACCTCTTTTTATAGACTAAGGAGTCCTTTACAAGATAACTACAAATCTTCTAGAATATACAAATAAGTCTAAACATATAGAATATACACTGAATATCTTCTAAACTTATCACATTACACGTCTTTATCCCATAGCAGTATCAATCTTCATCAACAATATTCAGCAGTGCAAAGTTAGTCTGGCAGTACCAACTTTTACTCTAGCAGTACAAACTTGATTAGTACTGTTGGTTGTAATCTTCAGCAGTTTCATCTTTGGTTTGACAGTACTAACTTAGCTTGGTAGTAATAAGTGTGTAGACTTGTAATTCCCAACATGCCATCTTTGCTATTCTTTTCATTATTTACTCCAGGGCTTGTTTATGCATTATAAAATTTTCCCGAGACTTTTTAACTTACGCCATTAATTTTAAAATCATTTTGTTAAGAAAAATGACTATAAATACGTATACCTTTCCTAAAAACGTTAAAGTTAACTATTAAACGTATTATTAAGTTTAAATTTGTGCCCAATCGCATAGTGCTCAACTCAAGGTATACGGGGATACTTCACTCATAACAAGTCCATAACTCCAATAATATTCTCCTAATCTAAAATAAATTCCAAAACATCTTAAAATGGTTCTCTAATATAAAAGTACTAAACCATAAACGTAATGCGGTATTTAAAATATATATCCCAAAATTACCGGTTGTCACAGCCTCCCAGCCTCAGGAGAAACCCGTCCCAGGTTTCAATTCAGATTACTCGTTGGGGTTGAAAAGAGAAGAGGATATTTATGCTTGATCTCGTCCTCACGTTCCCACGTGAACTCTGGACCATGACGGGAATTCCAACGGACTTTGAAGATAGGGATACGACTATGCTTCAGTCGTTTGACCTCACGATCCATTATCTCAACAGGTTCCTCGGTGAAGTTCAGGCTTTCATTGATCTAAATTTCTCTCAGCGGGATAACCGGGGTCTCATTGGACAGGCATTTCGTCAGGTTACTCACGTGAAAGACGTTATGCAAGCTGCTCAATGCTGGCGATAATTCTAGTGGGTAGGCTACCGGTGTAATTCTGTCAAGAATTCGGAACGGTCCTATATAACGAGGGTTGAGCTATCCACGCTTGCCGAAACGAATTACCCCCTTCTATGGTGAGACTTTCAACATGACTCTGTCTACAACCTGGAAATCTAGAGGTTTACGTCTCTTGTCGGCATAGCTCTTTTGTCAATCACGAGCGGCTTGTAGGCGGTTCCTAATCTGAACAATCTTCTCGGTCATTCCGTGCACAAATTCATGACCAGTGAGCAAACTTCAGCCCAACAAATAGGAGATCGGCATTTTTGGCGATACAATGCCTCAAATTGTGCGGCCTTAATGCTGGCATAGTAGCTGTTGTTGTAAGAAAACTCGGCCAACGGCAAGTTTATCTCCCAGCCTTTTCCAAAATCTATGACGCAAGCTCGAAGCGTATCTTCCAAGGTCTGAATAATTCTCTCACTCTGGTTGTCGGTTTGGGGATGGTAGGCGGTACTCGTATCGAGGTTTGTCCCTAAGACCTTCCGGAGTGACTTCCAAAAGTTCAACGTGAAATGGCTGTCTCGATCAGAGATGAGGGATATAGGCACTCCATGTCGGGAAACGATTTCCTTCAATTACAAGCGAGCAAGTTTGTGAATATCGTCGCTTTCGCTAATGGTGAGAAACAGAGTAGACTTAGAGAGTCGGTCAACGATTACCCAAATCGTATCACAACCACTAGTAGTCTTTGGCAGTTTCGCAATAAAGTCCATGGTGATCCGTTCCCATTTCCATACCGGGAGTTCAGGCTTTCATTTTGGAATAAGTTAAGCACTTACCGACATATAGGGCAATGTCGGCCTTCATCTTGGGCCATCATTACAGCTTCTTTAGGTCCTGGTACATCTTATCAGATCCCAGATGTATGGAGTACTTCGACTTATGCGACTCATGCATAATCAACTCGCGAATCCCTCCGTGGAGTGGTACCCAGCTCCTGCCCCCAAGGCATAATGTTCTGTCGGAACGTTTTATGAAGCCGTTTTTGTTTTCTACCATACCATAGAGGTTTTCGGCGGGTCGGTTTTCCTCCCTTAACGCCTCGGCTTGGGCTTCCAATATCTGAGATGGTAGCGGTGAGCTGATAGTCATTCCCAACGATCTGACCCTTAAAGGTGGTATCCTCTCCTTTCGACTAAGAGCATCTGCAACAACATTTTCCTTACCGGGATGATAGCGGATCTCGCAGTAATAATCACTAAGTAGTTCCAACCAACAACGATGTCTCATGTTCAGCTCCTTCTGATCTAGAATGTGTTGCAAACTCTTATGATCGGTGTATACAATACACTTTATGCCGTATAGGTAGTGCCTCTAAATTTTTAGGGCGAACTTGACGGCTCCTAGTTCCAGATTGTGAGTGGTGTAGTTTTTCTCATGAGTCTTAAGCTGGCGTGAAGCATATGCTATCACTTTCTCTTGTTGCATTAAGACGGCTCCTAAACCTTTGTGCGAAGCATCACAGTATATGATGAAGTCTTCGCTTCCCTCGGGTAGGGCCAGGATAGGCGCACTACACAACTTCTCCTTCAAGAGTTGAAACGCTTCTTCTTCTTTCTTACCCCACTCATACCTTACATTCCTTTGAGTCAATTTGGTCAGTGGCTTAGTTATTTTAGAGAATCCTTCGATGAATCTCTGATATTAACCAGCGAGACCTAGGTCTTGACGAACCTCGGTTGGGGTGGTAGGTGATGCCCATTCCTTGATAGACTCGATCTTTGCGGGATCTACTTGAATTCCCTGATTGTCGATAACGTGACCCAGAAATTGTACAGTTGGGATCCAAAATTCACACTTGGAGAATGTGGCGTACAATTGCTCCTTCTTCAGTAGCTCTAAGATGAGTCTCAGGTGTTTCTCATGCTCTTCTTTACTCATCGAGTAAATTAGGATGTCGTCTATGAATACTATCACAAACTTATCCAGATATGGTTTGCACACCCTATGGAAAACTAGAAGGGGGGGGGGGTTGAATAGTTTTACTGGTTTTTAAGTTCCTTTAATTCTTTTAAAACTTGTTAAAAACTTTACTATTGGAAACCTTTGATTCGATTCTTATGTGCAATCAATCAACACCAATATGAACTACACACTAAACTAACTAATAATAAGTAATGAAAGTAAAGAGTAGAGATGGAAAGATCAAACCGGGACAAAGGATTTATAGTGGTTCGGCTACGAAGCTCTTCTTCGCCCAACTCCACTCCCCGAGTACCACACTCAAGAGTTTCAAGCACTATGTCAACAACCTCCCTTTAGGCGGAGAAAACCGTACACATCGCTTATCCTATTTTCGACACTAAGCTAGATATCGAGTACTAATCTTAGCTAGCACCAATCTACCACGATCCACTTGATCCTTTACTACTTCACACAAGACTCGATCTACCCGATCTACCTATGATCCACTTGATCAATCACACAAGCCCAATGGCTTCAAGAGATCTCCAAGATCTCGACACGATCACAATGATCAACTCTCACTTCACTCAACCTATCCTATCTAACTTTGATCTTCTTGATCAATCACACTAGCCTAATGGCTTCAAGAGATAATTAATATCTCTATAAGATCACAATGATCTTCACTCACTCTCTCACAAAAGAAAAATGATCTTGATGTATGCTATGATACAACAAGTGTGTAACAAATGTTACAAGACCGCTAACTAAAAGTACAACTCTTGTATCTTCTTGGATACCTTGAGTTCTTCTCTTGCACTTGAAGAGGAATGACAACACTTTGTATCTACTTGGATACTTTATGTTCTTCTCTTGCTATTGAAGAGGAATGAAGAGGATCACTTGAATGGATGATTGGATCACTCTTGAACAAAAGAAAAACCTAACTAAATGATCTAAAAGAAAAGATGTGAAGAGAGTATCAAACTCAGAAAGTTTTGTGTGAAAAAGGATGCCCAAGAACTGTGAACGGGGCTGGTATTTATAGGCAGAAAAAATCTGACCTTTATAGAGGGACGGCTCCACTAAATCACCCACGGCTCCACTAAATTTTGTGGAACCGTGGAGCTGTGTCAGACAAAGACGCTCCATTTTTTGTTTTTTCTGGTGAAAACTTATATGGGGAAGTTTGGAGCTGATTTTGGGGGGGGGGGGGGGGGGGAAATAGCTGTTATGTATTTTAAACTTATTTTTCCATTAAAACATTTCTTAATTATTCAAAAATAATTTGTAAAGTATATTTTTGAAAGAAATGTTTTGTCACATAAAAATGTGATGTCTAAAACTCAAATTCACTTCTTTGATCATTAGTTAAGTTGTCACTTTGTTCTAGAGTGATTTGTGTAGAAATGGGATCTTCCGATTAAAAACTTGTTTACGTTAATTTTAACGTAACGTGATTTCACATTTTGTCATCTTCAAAATGTGAAGTTATCGAAAGATTGAAATAATGTTTTTAGAACATTATTTGCATCAACAATCTCTCCCTTTTTGATGATGACAAAACATAAACTCATTTTAGGTTAAAATTAATTTTAACAAGTTTTTAATGAGTTTACTCCCATTTTCCCCCCCTTTTGTCGTAGCAAAAAGGTTGCTAAGGCTCCCCCTTGATGTATACTCTCCCTCGTTTGGAGGACACCAAGGAATCGAGCAATGATTCGTGCTACAAAATAAGGTTAGATAACACATATACAAAATCTAACATGTAGCACTTATGACAAATATCTAGCCCCCTAAAAAAATTGTCTAAGCAGCCAAGCATAAAAATAAGAATGAAACAACCACATGAAAGCCCATTCATAAAAAGAAAACAAATGTCATACATAAGTATGACTACATCATGGAAGCAAAATAAACAACAAGAAAACACATAAACATCCTTAGTGATATGAGACTTCAAGATTTGCTTCAAATGCCAAAAGGGTCATAAGCTTTTATTGGAGAAACTAAACATAACCATGTTTAGTTGTGTGGGCTATTGGGTGGTGGTGGAGGTAGAATGATGGGTCCTTGTGGTGGTGTGAGAAGGTGCTCAAGGTAGGAGAATTGAAGGCTCAATTCATCTCTAAGGCACATGATGAGGTGTTGGTTGTGGTGAGAACAAGGACAACTTAGGGTATGTGGTTGTAGGGGATAAAGAATGGGATGACCCATTAGTGGTTGTGGTGATGGTGAGAGTGATGAGGATGATGTGTGGTATGTGTTAAATTACACATACCTTTTACCTATTTAAACAGACCAAATAGACCAAAAACCGACCGAATATGCCAAATATATGTTGTTTTTGTGTTTGTGAATATGCAGGTACGGATATCTAGAAAAATGGATAAAAATCAAGAAAAAGACAAAGACGAGCACGGGAAATGGAAAAGAGCTCAAAAGACGGGACCCGGGAAGTAATTCACAAGTTTGGTCGAGTTATCGTGCAAAAATCCCGAAGAGCCCTTGGATTATTTTTTAGTTGGCAAAATTGGTCCTCGGATGAACTTTGAAAAGATGGCAAAAATGGTCCCTACGATTTCAATAATTACACTTTTGGTCCTTTTTGTTTAAATCCTGTCTACTCTAAAACTAAAAATACCACACTCTCCCATTTATCCCACAACCGGACCTTAAACTAACACAGCCCACCACACATTAAACCCACCAACAGCCCACCTTATCTAAAATAGATAAATCACCCTTTATCCGCCCCAAACTAAACAAGCCCACAATTAAAAAAAAAAAAAAAAAAAAAGAAGCCGGCCCACACGCCCAAACAACCCGACCCATCCCACTCGCTAAACTAAAAGCCGGTTAAATAAAGGGTCAAATCCCCAATGCTTGGTCAATATCTCAATTAAACTCAAAATCCCAATCAAGAACCCTAAATCCCACTTCGCTTAACCTCTGTCTACCCTCATCTAATCCCGCAATCAACCTTAATTCCCAACCATCACTTTCACTCACCACTACCAGCCAAAGACCTTCACATGGGTGTGTCTTTGTCCCCCCTCCTCCACGATGGCAATCCGAGGACAAGAGAAGATCAACGGCTCAAACTATTTGTTGTGGAGAGCAAGAAAACATCCAAGGGTCAATATTGAAGCACAAAACACCCTCACAAAGAAAGCACAAAGAAGATATATATAAAGCAGCCGATTTTCATTTTTTTATTTGTCCCTCTTTTCATGTTTTTAGAAAAGATTAGACCATTTTAATTGAGGTTTATTTTAGCGTTTTTTTTAAGGTACTATGTAATTTTATTTTATTTGTAATCTACTCTTGTTTTAATTTAAGTTTATTTTTATTCGGTATTATTTTCTGATTATTATTGCTTATTTGTTTTTTTTTCCTGCTTATTTGGTTCTGAATATGCGAAGCTGAATTTGTTAATGTAGTTAGTATGCTTGAGATTGTTAGTTTATTTAGTCTATCTATTGTCATGTAAAAAGAATCAGGTTATGAAGGTGTTTGACTTTTTGAGTCAAACGGTTAAACTTGCTCGTTACTGCTCTTGGCTTTTTATTGTTCTAAGTTTAGCTTAAGTGGTTTTGATTAGTGTATGTTTGATCTTTTGTGTTGTTATTGTCAGTGAATGTTGGTTGTGTGCTTATTTTAGCTGAAAAGAATAGCTTGTTAGCTTGTATTAAATTTATAAACTGCTGCTTAGATTAGTTTGATTTGATGTAATTGTGGGTTCTATTTTGTAATGCTGAATTTCATAAAACGTACTAGTAATACACATTAGGCATAGGTTTTTAGTTGTTTGTTGAATTATTTGTTTGGGGTTTTTGCATATATATCCTTCTGAAAATGCATAATTGCATATATATCCAAAGCATGCATAAAAACCATTGTACTATGTGCATCAAAAACTTGTACAAAGGATATATATGCAATTATTCACTTTGGGAGGGATATATATGCAATTCTGCCTATTTGTTTCTATTAGCCTAATTGATATGCGTAGCGAGTAGCTTATTAGTGTTTGCTAAGTGATATGAATTTGTGATTTAAGTGTGGATAAATAAAAAAGGGATTGTGATTAATAATTAGTCAAATTGTTTAGATTTGTGATTTTATTATTTGAAGGGCAAAAGCCGGAAAATAATCAAATTACACATCTAGTAATTATTTTCTTTTTAAAGGATTATTTGCAAAATAAACCAACGTTGTGAGGAAATAATCTTGTTTAAGGAAAATAATTCGTCATCAAACCTTATTCCACACTTAATGAACTTGTCACGTCACTTAGCAAACGTATTTCCCATATATATCTTTTAAATCATTTTTAGAATTACCTAGTTGCCTCTATTACTTAGTAAATTTGTTAGTTTACTATCAGTACAATTAGTTTTAGATTATTTATTTGCTACTAGTTTTTAGATTAGATTGCTTTTAGGATTATTTGTGCTTTACGTACTTGTTTTATATGCTTTATTATTGTGTTTTTTTAGTTTATGTTTGCTATCGTAGTTATAAAATCCAAAATTCTCACTTTTATTCACATTCACTACACGAATCACGTTCCGGGAACACAAATTCCATTCGATCTTCGTCGGGACAAACGAACCTGGGCTTTGCATATTTCCGGTGCAATTCTCCCTTGATCTATAAATTGTATCAATCAAATTTTTGGCGCCGTTGCCGGGGAAGGTTGAAGTGAGTGCGTGATTCCGTTTATCGATTCGTGTTTTGAAGATCCTTCCTCGTGAAGTTTCGTAAATATCTTGTGAATATTTTTATCCAAAAATCCAAAAAAATTGAAAAACCTTGAAAACCCAAAAAGATTTTCTTCTCCAAATTATTTTTCCTTTTTTTTGTGATTTTCAATGTTTCAAAATTTTAAAAATCCAAAAATATTCTTCTCAATCCTCTTATCCGTTTGATTCTTTATTTCTTATCCCTCTATCCGTTTAATTCCTCTTCTCTATGTCTTCATCGTACCATTATGGTTGTCAATGGTGTGGAGGTCCTCCAAATGGCGGAAATTGTCCCGGTTGTAGCATGGTGGAATCGGGAAACGGGTTTGTCTATGACCAAAATCCTTATTCCTACCAAGAAACAACCGACTTTTTCAACCAGCCCCCACAACACCAGATGGAGACATACTCTTGTGAGTATTGTGGAGGTAGTCCTCACCCGGGTTTTGATTGTCAAACAAGGAACACGTTTGTCTATGAGCAGGTTCCATGTTATCAAAACTTCGGGTATGACCATTATCCATATAATTCACCGAATCAGTCACAACAATCATATTGTTGTGAGTACTGTGGAGGTCCTCACTATAGCTCTGATTGTCAAACAAGGAGCCCGCTTGTCTATGAGCACGGCCCTTGTGACACTTATGACTATTCTTATCATGACCAACCTCCACAGTACCAAATGATTCAACCACCACCTCAGCCACCGTCTCAAGAACTTTCAGAAGATGTTCTTCATATTCTTGATTTACTACAAGAAGTCAGGGATTTGGGTAAAATACATACCCAAGAAAATCCTCATGAAGAGTCTATGGCAGAATTACTAGCCAGAGAACGAGGAGCAAAAATGCATTCCATATTTCTCAGGGCTGCCCTTCTTGATGACGATGATGAGGATGAAGAAGACGAAGAGGGGAGTTTTATTCCTTTAAATGATACCAATTCTCAACCCTCTCAGTCTAGACCCGAGGACTCTCTCATTATGGGGGATGAGCATCTTAGCACTATTCCTGAAAAGGAATCGGACGAATTCATAAAGTCTAGTGCTGAGAACATTGTCCCAACCCCAAGTGAGTCTGAGGAGATATTCGACAGAGAATGTGATTCTCCAATTTTTGGAGAATCTCTTGACATCTCTGAGGTTACTTCCGGGATTTTCTCTAACACTCTTTTTGAATTTGATGACGATTGCTTTTCTAGCAACGTTAATCCTCTCTTTGTTGTAGTGTTAGAGGACGATGAGGTCAAAGATTCTAATGTTTTTGAAAATACGACCTCAATTGTTAATCCCGAGAATCAAAAAGATATTCTTTCTCCGACATATGTGACAGTGCCTTTTGGGGATCGCCCTTATATTGACTTCGCATATGTCGTTCGAGTTTTTCTACCTTTCTTCTCTTATAAGGTAGATTGTCCTTCCATTCACTCGCTCGGGAGTGAAGACAAAATTTTTGACCCCGGCATCTCTCACTCTTTTAAGCCGGGTATATCTCGTCGGAGTGGAACTTTCAAGAACTTCAATGTTTATCCAAAAATCTTGAATGAAAGTCCGATGGAGATTTTCTCTTCCACCTGCTCCCCCAAGAACAATTAAATTCGGGGCGAGTCTAAGCTATACGACTCGAGCAAAAATAAGCGCTTCGTGGGAGACACCCCATGCTTATCCATCTATCTTCTTTCTATTTTCTCTCTAATAAGTGTTGTGAGGAGGGCTACCTCTTCCATTTGTTGTGTTTCGTGGTTGTTTGTGTATGTCCAGGTTAGCCCGATTGATGAAGACTCTCGTGCTCGTGGTCTGCTTCTCTCCACTCGAGTTTCATCATTCGTTGCTCATCCGATATCCTTAATCTTATCGTTTTACGTTTATCTTTGGCATAATTAATAAACGGCCTTAGATTTATGTAGGAGAACCCTTACCTTTAAGACATTGAGGACAATGTCTCGTTTTAGTCTGGGGGGGTAATCTTTCGATTTGACTTTTGCCTTGCATTTTTGCCGTTTTCTCTCGCAACCCCGTTTTTTCCTCAAAATTTGAAAAAAATCCAAAAAAATGAGAAAAATTTAAAAATTTTTTGCAAAAATATAATAAATTTTGACATTTTTGTTGACTTTCCGCTGGTGAGAGTAGGAATAAAATTCTGACTTGACCGGGCGTGTTGAGCCCTAGCTTGTCCCCTTAACCATTTATAATCTATAAGCTCGTGCTAGTCTTTTACACAAGGAGCTATAAAACGCGAATTCTTTTTAAGAATTTGCAAGTTCCCGTATTTGACTTTATATATGCATGGCTTGATTATTTGGCTAAGCATTCGCGGATCTTATTATTTAAGATTTTAAATTTGCGAAGAACGAGAAATGATAGAGTTGTTTATAAGTTAGATTGCTAAACGTGGAGTAGTTGGATCTCTTTAGAGCTCATCAAAGTTATTTGTGGCTTTTTGTTCCCATAAGCTTGTTTCACTCAAAAATAGTAATTTAGGAATAATTAAAGCTATTTTAGTTTTGGCGATAATTAGTTTTTATTTCTTCCTTAGAGAATCCTTGCTTATGGAAGTTGGGTACACATCAAGGTACTGCCAGTGTTACGGTGTAATAGACTATTCCATCTTGCCGGCTCGCAACCGATGTTGGGATTGTTATAAAAGCCGTAGGACTTGGGGTTTGGCAATTAATTAATATGAAAATGTATAATAATAATCCAAATCCATAAAAAGTTTTCTACATCTTGCCGGTTCGCAGCCGATGTTGTAGACTTCTAATAAAGGCAGAGGAAAAATTCCAAGGTCATAATAGACTATCACATCTTGCCGGTTCGCAGCCGATGTTGTGATTGTTATAAAGGGCCAAGGACTAAATACGTTAATGTGCTTAATAATGTTAAAAATGCCAAACTTCGACTCCGGGGGTGTCCTAATAAAGGCTTCCGTCTCTGGACTCGTAGATGAGTTGTTTCGGTCGCAAATAAAAAGGATATTCTCAAAATCGTGTTAAATCATAGACCTTGATGTGGACCTCATTTTTGTATGCAACGGTTTTCGAGGGAAGGTTTGGAAACTACTTAGCGTCTAAACTAGGTATCTTTATCGGATTAAAACTTATCGAAATGAGAATTTGAAGAAATTCATTTCTCACCAAAAATAAAATAAATAGAGGAAAATAGGAATTTGGGAACAAGGAGTCCACAATTAGCTTTCTGGGTAGTGTTGGTAATCTAACTTGTAAATAACAATGATTTCGTTTTTAAGCTTAGTTTGGGGACTCGTGAAAAATCAGGAACGACGAATTTTATCCGTATGGTCACTTCTTTATGAGTCGTGTTTCCTACTCGATGACCCTAAAAGTTGTCGTGAGATAATGATTGTCAACAAAGCCGTCACATGATTATATGAAAAATACAAAAATAGAATAAAAGGAAAATCGGGGAGTTTTTAGAACTTAAGATTTCTTAATCTCTTTTGAAAATTTTGCTACTTCTCAAAGTTAGTAAAAAGAGATTGGAAATTTTTGGTTTTGAAAACGTGTTTTTATAACATTGCGTGAGGACACAGCAATATCTTAGTCTGGGAGAATTTTGGTATGTGTTAAATTACACATACCTTTTACCTATTTAAACAGACCAAATAGACCAAAAACCGACCGAATATGCCAAATATATGTTGTTTTTGTGTTTGTGAATATGCAGGTACGGATATCTAGAAAAATGGATAAAAATCAAGAAAAAGACAAAGACGAGCACGGGAAATGGAAAAGAGCTCAAAAGACGGGACCCGGGAAGTAATTCACAAGTTTGGTCGAGTTATCGTGCAAAAATCCCGAAGAGCCCTTGGATTATTTTTTAGTTGGCAAAATTGGTCCTCGGATGAACTTTGAAAAGATGGCAAAAATGGTCCCTACGATTTCAATAATTACACTTTTGGTCCTTTTTGTTTAAATCCTATCTACTCTAAAACTAAAAATACCACACTCTCCCATTTATCCCACAACCGGACCTTAAACTAACACAGCCCACCACACATTAAACCCACCAACAGCCCACCTTATCTAAAATAGATAAATCACCCTTTATCCGCCCCAAACTAAACAAGCCCACAATTAAAAAAAAAAAAAAAAGAAGCCGGCCCACACGCCCAAACAACCCGACCCATCCCACTCGCTAAACTAAAAGCCGGTTAAATAAAGGGTCAAATCCCCAATGCTTGGTCAATATCTCAATTAAACTCAAAATCCCAATCAAGAACCCTAAATCCCACTTCGCTTAACCTCTGTCCACCCTCATCTAATCCCGCAATCAACCTTAATTCCCAACCATCACTTTCACTCACCACTACCAGCCAAAGACCTTCACATGGGTGTGTCTTGGTCCCCCCCTCCACGATGGCAATCCGAGGACAAGAGAAGATCAACGGCTCAAACTATTTGTTGTGGAGAGCAAGAAAACATCCAAGGGTCAATATTGAAGCACAAAACACCCTCACAAAGAAAGCACAAAGAAGATATATATAAAGCAGCCGATTTTCATTTTTTTATTTGTCCCTCTTTTCATGTTTTTAGAAAAGATTAGACCATTTTAATTGAGGTTTATTTTAGCGTTTTTTTAAGGTACTATGTAATTTTATTTTATTTGTAATCTACTCTTGTTTTAATTTAAGTTTATTTTTATTCGGTATTATTTTCTGATTATTATTGCTTATTTGTTTTTTTTTCCTGCTTATTTGGTTCTGAATATGCGAAGCTGAATTTGTTAATGTAGTTAGTATGCTTGAGATTGTTAGTTTATTTAGTCTATCTATTGTCATGTAAAAAGAATCAGGTTATGAAGGTGTTTGACTTTTTGAGTCAAACGGTTAAACTTGCTCGTTACTGCTCTTGGCTTTTTATTGTTCTAAGTTTAGCTTAAGTGGTTTTGATTAGTGTATGTTTGATCTTTTGTGTTGTTATTGTCAGTGAATGTTGGTTGTGTGCTTATTTTAGCTGAAAAGAATAGCTTGTTAGCTTGTATTAAATTTATAAACTGCTGCTTAGATTAGTTTGATTTGATGTAATTGTGGGTTCTATTTTGTAATGCTGAATTTCATAAAACGTACTAGTAATACACATTAGGCATAGGTTTTTAGTTGTTTGTTGAATTATTTGTTTGGGGTTTTTGCATATATATCCTTCTGAAAATGCATAATTGCATATATATCCAAAGCATGCATAAAAACCATTGTACTATGTGCATCAAAAACTTGTACAAAGGATATATATGCAATTATTCACTTTGGGAGGGATATATATGCAATTCTGCCTATTTGTTTCTATTAGCCTAATTGATATGCGTAGCGAGTAGCTTATTAGTGTTTGCTAAGTGATATGAATTTGTGATTTAAGTGTGGATAAATAAAAAAGGGATTGTGATTAATAATTAGTCAAATTGTTTAGATTTGTGATTTTATTATTTGAAGGGCAAAAGCCGGAAAATAATCAAATTACACATCTAGTAATTATTTTCTTTTTAAAGGATTATTTGCAAAATAAACCAACGTTGTGAGGAAATAATCTTGTTTAAGGAAAATAATTCGTCATCAAACCTTATTCCACACTTAATGAACTTGTCACGTCACTTAGCAAACGTATTTCCCATATATATCTTTTAAATCATTTTTAGAATTACCTAGTTGCCTCTATTACTTAGTAAATTTGTTAGTTTACTATTAGTACAATTAGTTTTAGATTATTTATTTGCTACTAGTTTTTAGATTAGATTGCTTTTAGGATTATTTGTGCTTTACGTACTTGTTTTATATGCTTTATTATTGGGTTTTTTTAGTTTATGTTTGCTATCGTAGTTATAAAATCCAAAATTCTCACTTTTATTCACATTCACTACACGAATCACGTTCCGGGAACACAAATTCCATTCGATCTTCGTCGGGACAAACGAACCTGGGCTTTGCATATTTCCTTTGCAATTCTCCTTGTGATAAATTGTTGAATCAATGTGTTAGTGCCAAGTTCAAAGGGAGTTGATGGTGATAAGGTGAGTGTTAAGGCTAGTGAATGAATAGGACTTGGTTGAGACAAGGGTGTGGTGATTCTTGTGGTGGAGGTGGATGATGATGTTGGCCTTTGATGGAGCTTGGGGTGTAGAGATTGAGGAGGTTGATTTGGTTGAGGTTTGTGGTGTGTGGGCTTTTTCATCATCATCCAAAGTTAGATCAATGAGAATCATTTCATTGGAAGGTTTGGTTGAGGCTTGTGGTGTGTGGACATTCTTGATCAATTGATCAATAAGAATTGTCTCATTGGTTGGTTTGAGGTTAAATCTTGGCTTTTTAGCTTTGTGGGAAGTGGTAGCCATTGTTGAAGACATGAGGATTGTATGATGATTGTGAAGTGGTGAGGATGAGCAATGTATTATGTTAGCTTATATAGCCAAATCAAAACATGCAAGGTTGGATAGGATGGTGAATTTGGGGATTTGGGTGTATTGGAATCAGGTTGTGTTTGCAGATTTCCAGGAAAAGAGAGTCAAAAAGTGGAAAAGAACAGTTAAATTCGACTTCCCAGGGTACGGTACCACTAAAGGTATCACGGCACCACTAAATTTAGTGGAGCCGTGCCCTATTTAGTGGAGCCGTGGCCTGCAGTTGACTCTTTTTCCAGTTCTGCAGGTTCTAGGCTGCCTAAAATGGGTAATTCTGGGTGGACTATTTTGCAGCAAATCCCAAAGCCTCAATCTACTAAGGAATAATCACATAAATTTCCTAACACTAGTCTAAACTAGCAACTAAAAATTATCATGTGATCTTTTAAGTTTAGGCAACTATTAAGCATGCATCATTCTAGGCAATTTTATCATCTAGTGCATGTAATAAAATAAAAGAAAATGTATGAACTAGACAAAGCTCATAATAAAACATAAAGATTGATTCGCTAATTAAAGTAACCAATGTCAACTAAAAATTGTTAAGACAGTTTAAACTTGTTAATGTTAGATGGACATTGCCATGACCCCATTGATAATAGCTTAATAATACTTAAGTTAGTAATACTACTTATGTTAATCCTATCTAATCTCTTCTCTTCCCCAACTTCTTTATCTTGTTCCCGAGCCCTTTGATTTCCTTGCCAATGGACTTGAACCCCCTGATTGTTTGCTCATGCATCAACACTTTTCGATTGTACATGGTTGTTTGCCTTCTCATCACCGAAGTTAAGTTGGTTTGGTTGAAGGAAAGGTCGGTGGTTTTTGCGAACGATGACATGTCAAGGTTGCGAAAGAAGGTGTCGGGAGAGGGAGTATGAGGACGAGACATTCCTTCTTCGTTCACCTCATCATCATCCTCATCCATAGGTTGGGATGACGAATCATGACCGAAGGAGGATGACGAAAGAGGAATATCGAAAGTGGATTTACGTCCATGTTTGGACCCTTTGTCCTTACGTTGCTTTGTGCGACGTTGTGGACCACCAAAGGGTTTCATGACGGGATTGACTAGGACATAGCCGACATTATTAAGTTGTGGGAAATTTTCCATGACCACGCGAAGAGATGAGTAAGCAACATGTCGTATGGCATGAGCTTATCGGAACGACTATGAATGTTGGCCATCCTTTTGGCCATGTAGTATGCGAGGTTATATGGTTCCTCGATACTAAGAAAATAAAGCATGTGGGCGAGACTCGTCGAAACATGATCACGGTTGCCCGCAAGGCTCAACACGTTCTCACGTAGAAGAAGTTCTCAACATCTGAGGTCGGGAAGGAGTTCTTTGAGGTAGATTTTGTTTGGGTCAAGATGGACAATGGAACCATCACATTTTATACGTGTTGGCGACTTGAGGAGTTTGAATGACTTGTTTGATGGCTTCGTGATTGGGGATTTCGGTATGATAAGCACCTTGATTTTCAAGATTATAGAAAAGTGACTCAAGGGAATGGTCTTCAGTGTATGAACACTGACCATACGAAGGAACACCGAGAATGTCACCAAGCTCGGAGATGAAAAGAATGATGTTTTGGTTTTGGATCCAAAAATCAAGGAAGACATTACCCTCAAGGTCATTGAAGGTACGGACTCGACTATAAAACTCGAGGACAAAACGAGGACAAATTTGATCATTTATTTTGTATAAACAGTCAAATTCGATAGTAGGGAAGCAAGCTTGGATGTTGTCCAAGAGAACGAAATGAGCATCGACTACACGACCTTCGTGTATATATCGATCTTGGACTTTAGCAAGATAAGCTTTTTGCTCATCGGGGATGGTTGGATCGTCTAATAGACGGGGAATGTAAGGTTTGGTATCTTGATAATCATTACGAGGCATCGTTACCTACAAAAGTATAATTTTTTACATGTTAACTTGTTTCAATTTGGTGATCACATTTTCAGTGTGTGTGTGTGCCTAAATGCAAACAATGTGGAGGTGCGGTGATCTCGAATCTAAAAATAAACCTAATGAGATTACCCAAACGCTCGTAACTTTAATTTTGCTCAAGCAAATATGTCGAAGAATACATATTAGTTATGTCATTCGATCCATATTTGAGAGATCATGTATGCATGCAAAATCGTTTTTAGTATGCATCAACAATGCATGAAAAAGGTTTCATGATCCTAGATACGTGTCCTTTTTCGAAAATGATGGAATTGGGGTGTTTGGCAAACGCCTCAACGTGGCGCCAAAAATTTTAAAATTGAAAAAGCCTCAATGTTAATCATTCCTAATCCAATTTTAATCATCCTAGACATGATTTCTCTACAATTAATCAATCTTAATCCGATTTAAATGGTTAAATTCGGACTAGGTTATGCAATATGAGTGGGTTTATAAAAATCATAGGTTTAGGGAATCATGTAAGTACTACATTGTCTAATCCTAGTTCTAATTGCATGAAAATTCAATAAAAATTGAAAACCCCCAATTCGATTTTATGTATAAGAACAAACCCTTAGACTCAAATTGAAAAGAAATTAAAGATAATTAACTTACAATTTGTGTTGTAGTGATTAGGATTGTTTGATTGCAATGCCTCGATCTTGATTAGCAAGAGTGTAATAGGATTTTGGTGTTGGGTTCGGTTTTGACAGCAGTAGGAAGTTGGTGTATTTGTTTTGAATGGGTGTGCAGAGGGAAAGGAAGGAAAAACGGGCTTTCTCAGACATACGGTACCACGGTACCACTAAACATTAGTGGTGCCGTGCCACTTTAGTGGAGCCGTGTGTCTGTGAAACCCATTTTTGTTCTGTTTCGACTCTTGACTGATTAATCTTACTTATTTAGTAAGACGTTTTGACGCGAGGAAAAAGTTTATACCTAATAAACTCTTTGACGAAAACGATAAGGCGAGATGACAAGGAATGACCTTAGTATTTCCAAGGAAATGCCTAAGTTGTCATTGGAGAGGAATGAGGATTGACTTTTAATATTTCTCGTGAAATAAGTCGAAGTCATGAGTCGAGATATAGAGGATGACTACAATATTTCCAATGAAAATATTTAATAGTCAGGATACGAGACGTATGGAGTGACTTAATATTTCCAGTGAAATATTTAGAAGTCATAAGACGGATGTGAGGAATGACTTAAACAGTCATGTGACGAGAAGGAAGGAATGACTCAATATTTCCAGTGAGATATCTAAGAGTCATGAGATGAGAGAAGATTGACTTGAAAAGTCACGAGGCGATACGTAAGAAATGACTTCAATATTTCCAGTGAAATATTCGAGTGGTCATTGGAAGGATGGGAAGAGTGACTTAATATTTCAAGTGAAATATTGAGCGAGTCACGAGATAGGACGTAAGGGATGACTTTAATATTTCCAGTGAAATATTGAAATAGTCATGAGTGGGATGAGAAGGATGACTTAAAGAGTCATAAGAGGGGTGTGGAGAACGTATTGGTTAGAATATCAACGATGTTGTCCTTTAAGAGAAGCTTTTCCAAGAAAAGATTTCTCTTTTGACATTATCGTGACGGAGGAATTGACGTACTTCGATAGACTTCGTACATGAACAATCCACGGGGTTCTCGGTCAAGTCTATTTGCATCTCGGCTGTTACTCTTCACAGGAGTGTTGTTGAGATGGACGTCTCATTTGATTAGAGTTTGTCTCATCCATAGTGCTTGTTGTCATGCCTTTTCAGGACTTACGTATTCGGCTTCGGTCATGGAGATAGCAAGAGTAGTTTGTTTCTTGGAGAACCAAGAAGTTTGACAGCAACCTATGAGGGTACAAACATCACTCTCTCTTTATCAATCCACATTATCTTCCGTATTATCAGAGTTAGTATAGACAACAATTTCTACACCAATCTCCTTGAGATCTCATAATCTCAAGTGTATAGTGCCTTTAATGCATCGGAAGATACATCAAACACTTTAAGGTAAGAAGTTTTGGGATCCTTCTTACAAGTGGGCACAAAGCCAGATACTAGACATGATAATGGGCCTACATGTCGTTAGGTAAATTAAATTACCTATCATGCCCCTAACCTAGTAATATCCGCGCACTCACCTTCATCGTCTCTTGTGAGATTTGTTTTTGCGGATATGGGCGTTAAAATGAATTAAGATTTTTCTAAGCTGAGTATCTTATACATATATAGTATACTTAGGTTTATGAGAATACTTTCTTCAAGTAGTATTATATACGGGCTAGGGAAGAAACTTGATTCACTCATCATTACTCATCTCAAACTTGTCACGCATGATCTTTAAGCAATCATTGTACATTTCTGGACAAGTTGAGTTTGTCATAATAGTCTTTGACAAATATTTGAGTCATGATGAAAATGAATTTCATTTCTTTGTTATAGTGCCTACTATGTTAGATTCTAACGACGCTACATGTTTAGCATTTCTACCAATCAAAGTGTTTTAAGAAGCATACTAAGCCTAGTGTGCCCTTAAAACGTTGAAGACATTACCTTAAGTTGAAAGCTTGATATGACACATGACTTGAAGACTTATTCATCACCATTTGTTAGATAAGCTAATACATTATTATTATTGACTTCTGTATTTCATAAAAGATGTTGTTGAGTGATAAGTTAACTAGATGCAGAACTTATTTTTGATTTGATTCAGTTTATTTATAAGCATTTGTTAGGAATTAAGTATAGATTAGAACTTTAAGATCATAGTTGTAAGATGAAGTTACCCATTTAGTTGATTAAGGTGTAACCCTGGATAGGAGATCACTCGTATTATTGTTTCAATAATATTGAATCATTGAAGTTGAAGTTCATTATTCTGTGTTCATTCATTGTTACATTCAAACTATACAAAATACAAACACATAAAGTCTTCTAAGTGCTAGTTAGTAAATTCCGCGTGCTAGACTACGTATAATTCTTAGTATCACATCTAACACAAGGCGTGTGTGTAGATTCGGTCAAGTGGTATCAGAGACAGGTTGCTGATACTTAGATTTAGAAGATCCGAGAAGAACAAAGATGGACATGGAAACAACACCAAACACAACTAACATTGCTGCTAAGCTTCCTATGCTTAAACCTAATGAGTTCGACATGTGGAGACTTCGTATTGAGCAGTTTTTCCAAGTGCAAGACTATGCACTTTGGGAGATCATTGAAGAAGGAAACTCTTTTACACCAGTAACAACAACAACTCTTGTTGAAGGAAAATCTGAGACTACAGTGCAGACAAAGCCAACCACTAATGAAGAGAAGGCAAGGCACAAGAATGATGTTAAGGCTAGAAGTTTGCTTCTGATGACTATTCCCAATGATCAGTTGCTGAATTTTAGTAAGTTTAAGTGTGCTAAAACCCTTTTTGAAGCTATTGTTGCAAGATATGGTGGGAATGAAGCCACCAAGAAAACCCAGAAGACCCTTCTCAAGCATCAGTTTGAGAACTTTACAGCAACAAGCAATGAGTCGTTGGATCATATGTTCAATAGGCTTCAAAAGCTGGTGAGTCAATTGGCTGTTCTAGGAATTGAGATGCCTCAGGAAGATCTCAACTCCAAATTTCTGAGGAGTCTACCAGCTGAATGGGCTATACATGTGATTGTATGGAAAAACAAGCCTGATATAGATTTCATGAGCTTAATGGATCTTTATAGCAACTTCAAGATAGTTGAACATGATATTAAGAAGTCTGCTGGATCAAGCTCAAGCTCAAGCTCAAGTTCAGGGAATTTGGCCTTTGTATCAACTCCCAGTTCCTCAAGTCCAGATGAAGAAGTGCAAGTTGCTGGAGCAGTTGGTACTGCTAGTGCAAACCTTGGTACTGCTAGCACCTCAAGCAGTACTAGTGGCCTTTTGAATGATGATACTTATTGTGCTTTCTTGACTACTCAGAACAATGGAAGTATGTTGACTCATTCAGATCTTCAAGAGATTGATGAAGATGATATTGAAGAGATGGATATCAAGTGGCAGCTCTCTCTTCTCAGTTTGAGAGCTAGGAGATTCTTGAAGAAGATTGGCAAGAAGATTGTCATAAACAGTAATGATGTTGTAGGGTATGACAAGTCCAAGATTGAGTGCTTCAACTGCCACAAGAAAGGTCATTATTCAAGGGAGTGCAGATTACCAAGCCAACAAGATGGAAAGAACAGAGGTTATGGAAACAAGTCAAGGGTTGTGGAGGTTACTGATTCAAGCTCGAAAGCCATGGTTGCCATTGATGGCTTAGGATTTGACTGGAGCTACATTGCAGAGGAGGAAGCAGAAGCATCTACAGAGGTTGCTCTCATGGCATTCTCAGATTCTGAGGTACAAGTTTCAAAATGTTCTAAATCTTGTGAAGCTTTAAAAGATCTAGAAACACTTAAGACAAGATATGAGAATCAGAGAAAAGAGTTAGTTGAAACTGCTTTTAGTTTAGCAAATCATAAGAGAGCTTTAGCTGTGTTAGAAGAACAAATTGTTCATTATAAAAGTAATGAGTCTTAGTTTTCTGATGATATGATTATTGTTAAGAGAGACTTAATGTTTAGAGAGAATGAGATTAATATGTTAAAACATGAGCTAGAACAGGTTAAGAAAGCTAAGGAGAACATTCAGATGAGTGTAGACACACTAGAATACACATCAAAAGGTGTTCAAAAGATAATTGAGTGTCAGATTCTTAATAAAGCTAAGTCAGGCCTAGGTTATAAGTCAGTTCCACCTCCCTATAGAGGAATTCCAACACCCCCAGGCATAGACTTAGAACACACAGGACTCCTTGAATTTCAATTACCTATGCTTAACTATGGTCCTCAACCCAAGAAGGATGTAGTTGATAAACCTGTGTATGAAAGTGCAAGTGATAAATCACTATCTGAGGACAAGGTGTCTTCTGATAGGTCCTCAGCTAAGGACTCAGATGCTCCAACCATTGAGGAATGGACTTCTGATGATGAGGATGATCAAGCAGTGGTTAAGCCTGTTAGTGCTAAAGTGGAGGAACCAAACGTTCCAAAGATGGTTAAACCTGAGACTGTTAGGCCTAGATCAAATGCCAAACCTTTTAGACCAACAGTTAGGTATGCAGAAATGTATAGAACCACAAACAAGCCAAGAGGTAACCAAAGGAATTGGAATGACCTCAAATCTCACCAATTAGGGGAGGATTTTGTCTGTTATAGGAAAGCTTGTTACTCTTTTGGTAGCTTTGACCATCTTGCAGATTATTGTGATAAATGGGTATCTGGATATACAAATCATAGGTTGAGCATAGCAAGACCTCAATATTTTCTTAGGAATGATAGAATGATACCTAGATCAGTTCTTTTAAGGTCTGGACCTAAAGCAGTTCAAACTGCTAGACCAGCAGTTCAGACTGTCAGACCTATGAGAACAATTCACCCAAGGCCACCAGTTCAAAATGCAATAACTGTTTTTAAACCATCATACAAAACTGGTAAAAGAACTTTTTATGAGAAAGCAGTGGTGAAAAACCAAGTTTGGAAACCAAAGGTGACAACTATCAAGCCAGCAGTTCCAACTGCTAGCAGAGTAGTTGGTACTGGTATGAATAAAAACACTGCTAAGGGAAATATGGGTACTGGAGTGAATGCATCAGCATGTTGGGTTTGGAGACCTATTAAACCCAATGGTGCTAAGAATGTTTTGAAAAGAATGAATTATGTTGATGCTAGAGGAAAGCCTAAGTCTGTTTTGGCTTGGGTTCCACAAGGAAATTAATTTTTCTTTGTAATGTGCATTGTTAGTCATATGCTTTTATATTGTGAGACAAGTTCTTTGTGGCTTGTTTCTTTGTTTTTGGACTAACAATTGCAGGATTGGATGGAAAACACCAAGGGATTATGAATGCTTGATGTTTTGGACTAAATGGTGTTCTGGAGATTAGTATGTGATCTTTGCATACAACAAATGGTATGGTTATCAGCTCACCATATCTAAGTGTGAAGAGTTGGCTAGTCCAAAGCAAACGGCTATTGGTAAAGACATATCAAATCCGTTGATAGCTGATAGTTTGCTAAAAACTATGTTTGAGCCATGGTATTTTAAAATTTATTTCAAAAGTTCATACGGCTCAACAAAATTTTTCCAACAGTTGGTACGGTTAGTACAAAGTTAGGACGGCTCAACTAGCCGTTGTAAAAATCTGTCAGTAATTAATTTTCTAGCCGTTGGGGTAAAACCGTTATTCTTAAGATACTTATAGGGATTTTTATAGACGATAATTATCTTTTTACCATAAATTTATTTATTCTCTTTCTAAAGATAATTTATCTCATACGCATATTTCGCAAAACCCTAAACAGTACCAATAAACCCCAAGCGACTACATAAAACCTCAAGTCCAATTTATACGATCATTGTATTGATATAATCTTTCATTTTTCATCACTAAGAATGGCTGGATTGGAATTTGTTAAGCGTCACAACCAGGTTGCGTTCTTAGAGAAAACAGAGCAAGGAGATGGGCCAAAGTTTTATGAGATTGTGGACTTTCTCAACCACTCTCACATAAGGTATGCTCTAACCGTTTCTCCTACTCTTTATGTCTCGCACATCACACAGTTCTGGCAGAATTCATCTGTCTTGACAAGTGATGACGGAGACATAGAAATTCATTCTGAAGTAGATGGTATTAAGTTTGTTGTTACCGAGTCTATAATTAGGAGACATCTTAAATTAAATGACTCAGATGGTATCCACACTATGCTAAATACTGAAATATGGGAAGAACTTACCAAAATGGGGTATGATACATCTGAAAATAAATTAATTTTTCAAAAAGGATGTTTCTCACCTCAATGGAGATTTTTGATACATACTCTTTTAAGTTGTTTAAGTCCTAAAAAGACTGCTTGGAAGCAGTTCAGTAGCAATATTGCTATTGCTCTCATTTGCTTGTCTACAAACAGAGTTTTTAACTTTTCAAAATTTATTTTTGAGGGTATGGCATCAAATGTTGACAGTAAAACAAAGTTTCTAATGTATCCAAGATTTGTTCAAACTCTTTTGAATAAAAAGAAATATTTGCTTACAAAACGAACAGAAATTTTTGCTACGCCTAGCCTTCAATCAAAGGTTTTTCAAAATATGGCTATGGCTAGTAGGCTTTTTCAAGGGGAACCAGTTCCATTGTTTCCTCAAATGCTTGAAACTGAGTTGGGTGAAGGTTCAGCAGTTCCAACTGATCCCCATCACACATCCACTCAAGAACTTGAGATAACCCAATCACCACCAATCACTTATAGGAGAAGGTCTAAACCTTGTCTACCTAGGGTTGTGACTAGATCCTTGCCCAAAGATTCACCTCTCCTAGCAGGTCACACAGCTAGAAGTGATAAGGGTAGCTCTTCACAAACTGAATTGATGGAAATATGTACCAAGTTAGTTGACAGAGTAAAGACCTTGGAGGAGGAGCTTAAGAAGAACAATGAGGAGCTGAAATCTCATAAAGCAATGTTTTCCAAAGTCTACACCAAGCTAACTAAAGGGGTGAAGAAGCTTGAAGATCAGTTAAAGAAGAAAAGGGCAAAAGTGATATTGGATGATGATTCTTCTGATGATGATTCAGATGGTTCAGAAGGGGATGATGAAAATTCTTCCAAACAGGGGAGGAAATTTGGTAAAGACAAGGATAGATCAGGTTCTCAAGGGAGGCATGATAAAGGCTCAGAACATGATGAAGGTTTTGGTAATGGTGCAGATATTGGTTCAGGTTCCGGTTATGTTCAAGAAACAGCTGAGATACATAAAGAAGTTCAAACTGTTGAAGCAGTTCAGACTGCTGAGACAGAGCATGTAACAGTTCCAACTGCTGAGACAGAGCATCAAGCAGTTCCAACTGGTGAAACTTCTGCTGAGCCAGTTTATGAAAGAAGAAGAGCTGATAAAGGTAAAAGAGCTATGACACATGAAGAAGAGGAAGCAGCTCAAGAACTTGAAAGGCTTAAGAGATTAAAACCAAAAACTCAAGATCAGATAGATCATGATGCAGAAGTTGCAAGGCAAATGATAGAAGAAGATTTGGAAAATGAAGAAGCTAAACAAGCTCAGATAGCTCAAGATGAGGAATTTGCAAGAAAAATGGCAGCTGATGATGTACGAAACATAGCTGAATTCATGGAAAGAACAAGATCAAAAGAGGTAAATCAAGAAGAGTTCAATGAACAGCTACAATATTTGTTGGATTCTGATTTGATGGTAAGAGCTCAAGCTTCAATGGTTCTCAAAGACAAACAGTTGAATGAAGAAGAAAAGACAGAGGAGCTTAAAGAGTTCATACTAAAAAAGAATGGAGTAGCAACATGGGAAGATCTGATTCAGAGGATAAGAGAAAGGCAGAAGTCAGGATACAAGATAAAGTTGCCAACAAAAAAGGAACAAGTTGAGTCTATGAAATATTATTTGAAGAACTCAGCAAATTACACTATGAAAGACTTCAAGGGAAAATCTTATGCCATAATTGAAAGGGAATTCTATGAAACTTATGCTATTCTAAACACTCCAAGAAGAGGTTTCAAAACAGGTAAGAAGAGAGAATCAGAAAGTATGGAATCAGATGTTGCAAAGAGACAAAAGTCTGAAGAAGAAGAAGGGTTAACAAGTGATAAGATCAAAAGTATGATGATGATTGTTCCAGAATCTTCTTATATCAAACCTTTACAAGTAAAACATCCAATCATTGACTGGGAAGTGTTCACTGATGGAAGAATGAAAGGATGGAAGATAATCATACTTGGAGATATTTCTGAAAGGTACAAGTTGTGTGAAGATTTACTCAAAGGTTTTGACGGAGAAGATCTTAATCAACTATGGAGCTTAGTGAAAAAGAGATTCAGAGATAAAGATCCTATTGAAGATAAAGATAAAGAATTATGGGTTCAACTGAAGAGAATTTATGAACCAGATGGTGGAGAGTCAATATGGAGATTTCAAGCACAAGTCAAGGATGTCACTTGGAAGTTATTTTGAACGTGTGGAGTACACAGAGTGTCTACCAAGGATGGAATAGAAATCTATATGTTGGTGGAAAAAGACTATCCACTCAGAACATTTGTGTTATTGGCTATGATACAAGGAAGACTCAAGGTTGAAGAAGACTCTGAGATGGCAGACTTATTAGTGACAAAGATTTTCAACCTTGTAGAGCAAAGAAAAGTGAAAGGCTAAAGTGACTGATGGGATAGATGTTTGAAAGAATTTTCCACATTAAGAAGAAGAAGCTTAATTTGAAGAAACTTAGTGATTTGGATAGAAATCATAAGTTTAGGGGAGGATTATTAGGAAATTAAGCTATAGCAGTTAGAACTGTTAAAGATAGCAGTTAGGACTATTGAAGACGGAAGTTAGTACTACTGAAGAGTTTTGAAGACAAAAGCAGTTAGGACTGCTGAGTGAAGAAGTTTGTACTGTTTATGATTTGTGTAATAGATAAATATGGAAAAGATATTGTGAATATCTTATACGTTTTAGTTGATAGTTATCTTGTAAAGGAATCCTTAGTCTATAAAAGGATTGCCTAGGTTAAAGTTTAGATAGAAGTACGACTTATTTGATAGAGATTCATGGTTGTAAACCCTAGTGATAGGAGATCACTCGTATTATTATTTCAATAATATTGAATCATTGAAGTTGAAGTTCATTATTCTGTGTTCATTCATTGTTACATTCAAACTATACAAAATACAAACACATAAAGTCTTCTAAGTGCTAGCTAGTAAATTCCGTGTGCTAGACTACGTATAATTCTTAGTATCACATCTAACACAAGGCGTGTGTGTAGATCCGGTCAATGTTTATCTAGCAAAACAGAAGCTCAAACATTTGGTCCCCAATTTCTCATGGGTCCAAAGTTGTTAGTGGCAAACATGCTACGCATTTGTTGCAATTGTTTAGGATGTGAGAATGGAGGACATATTTCCCTGGTAAGTAACCTTGTGATTGACTGTCATTCCAAGTTATGGGGAAGTTACTTGGATAACTTTGTCTTCTAAAGTTACCTCTCGGTAGAGGAGTTCTTGACCGAGGTTTGGGAGAATTAGTTTTTCTAGGTGGAGGAATCTTTGACCTAGTGTCGGGCTTTACAAATCCAAGTCTGGGAGTTGACAAGGGTTTGTAATAGCTTTTGACTTCCTCTAAGCTAGCAATAGGTACTTTAGTGCCATTTACAACTGTGTGACTTGGTTTAGGATTTAAGTTTTTTTTCAAAATTGACCCTGATCTAACTTCAGCACCAAACGGTACCACGGTACAATTAAATTTAATGGTACCGTCCATACCTTTAGTGGTGCCGTCTCCTTCAGACTCAGACACTTCAGGCTTAACAAATTTTACTTGTTTAGTACTACTTGTTGAAGCTTGATTTGGGTCAAATCCTAAGCCCGCGCGGTCATGTTCATTGTGTCTAATGTTTTCAAGCATATCATTAGGTACTTTTGTTCCTTCTTCGAACTTAATGATTCTAAAAGCATTTTCTTTGAGTTTCTCATTTTCTACTTGAAGACTTATGCATGATCCACATCCTAAGTCTACTTCTTTATTTTTCTCAAGTCTTTTGACTTGATCCTTTAGTTCTAAAATTAGCAATTCAAGTTCTTGCATTTTTAATTTTAGTTTTCTGTTTCTACCTAAAATTTTAGAACTAACCTCGCATAATTTATTATACTCGTCATGCAATCTATTGTCATCTATTGACGAGTTATCATCACTATAATAAGAAGAGTCGGAATGTACCTCATTAGAAGCTTGAGCCATTAGGCATGTTTCATCATTGGGCTTCTTCTCTTCTTCTTCACCGTTGTCACTCCAAGAGCCTCCTATGAAAGCTCTTTGTTTGTTAGACTTCGGTGGTTTCGGACATTCTCCTATGAGGTGATTAGGATCTCCACATCTATAGCATCTCCTATCACTCGTCCCTTTCTTTTCATCTTGGTTCTTTTGGAATGACCTCTTTTCATCGCGAGGTTGTCTAGAAAATCTAACTTTCCTTCTAAAGAACTTTCTAAAGTTTCTAACGGCCAGTGCATATTCTTCATCTTCACTATCAGAACTCGAACATTCCTCATTACTAGACTCCTTTTTGGCTTTCAACGCTAGAGATCTAACTCTCTCGCTTTTGCCTTTGACTATATCGGAGTCCTTCTTGATTATCATCTCGTGAACTTTCAAGTTTCCTATTAGTTCATCGAGTGATAGCGTCGCCAAGTCCTTTGACTCTTCAATGGCGGTGACCTTTGCTCTCCATTTAGGATGTAGAGCCCTAAGAAACTTCCTAACATAATTCTTGCTAGAGTAACCTTCATCAAGAGCTTTAAGACTGGTGATAATAGTATTAAATCTAGCAAAAGCATTATCTATTGACTCATCTTCCGAAATGGAAAATTGTTCATATTGTTGAACAAGAAGATCTATCTTGTTCTCTTTGACTTGGATATTACCTTGGTGAGTGACTAACAAAGTTTTCCAAATATCTTTTGCCGTATTACACATGAAAATTATTTCAAATTCCTTTTTTAGGCAAAGCATTGTAAATCATCATTTTAGCCTCATTATTTTTGGCTAGTTTTCTTTTAAGTTCATCACTTTGTTTATCATAAGAAACTATTTCATCCTTTTTAGTTTCCGGATTCATTTGAATCGGTTGAAAGTCACCCTCAGTAATAATATGCCAAAGATCAGTGTCTTTTGATTTCACATACGTTTCGAATCTTGTTTTCCAATAGATAAAACAATCGGTTTCAAAGAGTGGTGGTCTTTGCATAGATTGCCCTTCTAGGTATTTGTCAGAATCCATTGATCGATTCAAGTTTTAAAATACAATATACTTTAAAAGTTTGACTGACGTGGCTTCTGATACCAATTGTGGAAAACTAGAAGGGGGGTTGAATAGTTTTACTGGTTTTTAAGTTCTTTTAATTCTTTTAAAACTTGTTAAAAACTTTACTATTGGAAACCTTTGATTCGATTCTTATGTGCAATCAATCAGCACCAATATGAACTACATACTAAACTAACTAATAATAAGAAATGAAAGTAAAGAGTATAGATGGAAAGATCAAACCGGAACAAATGATTTATAGTGGTTCGGCTACGAAGCACTTCTTCGACCTACTCCACTCCCCGAGTACCACACTCGAGAGTTTCAAGCACTATGTCAACAACCTCCCTTTAGGCGGATAAAACCGTACACGTCGCTTATCCTATTTCTGACACTAAGCTAGATGTCGAGTGCTAATCTTAGCTAGCACCAATCTACCAAGATCCACTTGATCCTTTACTACTTCACACAAGACTCGATCTACCCGATCTACCTATGATCCACTTGATCAATCACACAAGCCCAATGGCTTCAAGAGATCTCCAAGATCTCGACACGATCACAATGATCAACTCTCACTTCACTCAACCTATCCTATCTAACTTTGATCTTCTTGATCAATCACACTAGCCCAATGGCTTCAAGAGATAATCAATATCTCTATAAGATCACAATGATCTTCACTCACTCTCTCACAAAAGAAAAATGATCTTGATGTATGCTATGATACAACAAGTGTGTAACAAATGTTACAAGACCCCTAACTAAAACTACAACTCTTGTATCTTCTTGGATACCTTGAGTTCTTCTCTTGCACTTGAAGAGGAATGACAACACTTTGTATCTACTTGTATACTTTGTGTTCTTCTCTTGCTATTGAAGAGGAATGAAGAGGATCACTTGAATGGATGATTGGATCACTCTTGAAAAAAAGAAAAACCTAACTAAATGATCTAAAAGAAAATATGTGAAGAGAGTATCAAACTCAGAAAGTTTTGTGTGAAAAAGGATGCCCAAGAACTGTGAACAGGGCTGGTATTTATAGGCAGAAAAAATCTGACCCTTATAGAGGGACGGCTTCACTAAATCACCCACGGCTCCACTAAATTTAGTGGAACCGTGGAGCCGTATCAGACAAAGATGCTCCATTTTTTGTCTTTTCTGGTAAAAACTTATTTGGGGAAGTTTGGAGCTGATTTTGGTGGGAAAAATAGCTGTTATGTATTTTAAACTTATTTTTCCATTAAAACATTTCTTAATTATTCAAAAAATAATTTGTAAAGTATATTTTTGAAAGAAATGTTCTGTCACATAAAAATGTGATGTCTAAAACTAAAATTCACTTCTTTGATCATTAGTTAAGTTGTAACTTTGTTCTAGAGTGATTTGTGTAGAAACGGGATCTTCCGATTAAAAACTTGTTTACGTTAATTTTAACGTAACGTGATTTCACATTTTGTCATCCTCAAAACTTGAAGTTATCGAAAGATAGAAATAACATTTTTAGAACATTATTTGCATCAACACACCCGGTTCATGAGGTCCATGAACACCGCTAGTGCGTTGGTCAAACAAAATGGCACCACTTGAAACTCATAATAGCCGTAGCGGGTTCTAAACACAGTCTTCGGGATGTCCTCTTCCCGGAATCTGAGTTGGTGATACCTAGATCGTAAGTCAATTTTTGAGTAAACGCTCGATCCTTGGAGCTGATCAAATAAATCGTCGATCCTGGGCAGTGAGTACCGGTTCTTCACCATCAACTTGTTCAGTTCCCGATAGTCGATATACATGCGAAAGGATCCATCCTTCTTCTTTACGAACAGTACCGGGGCTCCTAATGGTGAGGTACTCGGTTGTATAAATCCTTTCTCCGAAAATTCCGCAAGCTGCTTCGACAACTCCTCTAATTCGGTAGGGGCGAGTCGATATGGTGCTCGTGCTACGGGGGCGGCGTCGGGCATCAAATCAATTTGGAATTCGACTTGTATAACCGGTGTAATCCTAGGAAAATCGTCTGGAAACGCCTCCAGAAAGTCTCAAACAATGGGCATGTCTTCCCAACATTTCTCTCCCTTTTTCTCCTCTCTCTTCTCGGAGATTTGGGCTAGGAATAGGTAGTATCCTTTCTCAATACACTTCTGAGCTTTGGTGCAAGACATAATGTTCAATCTGGAATGATTTCCACGACTATTCTTATCTCCTTGTATCATTAGGATCTCATCCCCATATGGCACATGAACAATCTTCTCATCACAGATGATCGTAGCTCGGTACTTGGATAGCCAATCCAATCCGATAATGACATTGAAACTACCTAAGGTAACCGGTAATAGGTTGATGTTGAAGGGGTGGTTGAGTAAGTTTAACGTATAACCGCGGATTATGGTGCCTATCCTCTCAAGGTTACCATTTGCCAACTCTACATCCTAGACGTATCTATGGCGGTCGGGGCGATTTCAGGTAAGGGCATAAACGCAGTGGATACAAAACTCTTACCGACACCAGTATCAAACAATATAGAAGCATAACGGTTATTGAGAAGAAACGTACCCGTACTGACGCTTGGGTCCTCCTTGATCTCATTTCCAATAACGTATACCCTTCCTTGGGCTGCTCCCACATTTCCCTGCTGATTTCCAGTGCCTTGGTTACCCGGATTTCCTCCTGCTCCTCGGTTTCCCTGGTTCTGCCCATTTCCTCCCGTACCACGGTTTCCTTGATTTCCCCCGTTCCCTGGGTTTCCTTTAATCTCTTGGTTTCCTCGGTCCCATACCTCTTGACACTCGTTCCTGTAATGCTCCTTCTTTCCATATCCATAGCAGGTTACTTTGGCCTTCCAATCTGTTCTCGGGGTTGTCTGAACCTTAGCAAAGGGTCAGGATCTACAGTCTCTGGCTATATGTCCTACCTTGGAGCATTTCTGACACACCATAGTACACTGTCCATGGTGATGTCGCTTACAACGTTGCCATTTTGGCATGTTCCTATTTCTTCCCTTCTTCTCCACATCTCCGATAGCATAGATCTTGGCGACCTCTTGTCGCTTGTTATGGTCATTACCTCCCTTAGGGTGATCCTCCCTCTTCCTTTTGTCATTTCTCCCATTTTCAGCATTCTCGAGAACTAGCGAATCCATTAGATGTTGGGCTATCGTGATGGCTCCATGGAGATTTGTTGGGTTTGCGGCAATCACGTCATTCCTAGTAGCCAATGGCAAACCATCAGTGTATCGCTCAATCTTGAGCGCCTCAGTGCGAACCATCTCTGGGTACAATAACGACAATTCTTGAAAGCGATGGTTGTACGCCGTAATGTCGGTACCCTTCACCTTATGGTTCTAAAACTCGATCTCCAGTTTCTTAACTTCATTTCGGGGGCAGTATGTCTTGATCAACAACGCATTAAATTGATCCCAGGTCAAAGCATAAGCTACCTCACTTCCAACTGACCGGAGATAGTTGTTCCAACATGTCAACGCTTCGTCCTTCAAGGTGAATGTGGCATACTTCACCTTGGAATCCTTGGTGTAGTTACTAACAGAAAACACAGCCTCTGTCTTCTCCATCCACCTCATTAAAACAACAACGCCTACAGTTCCGCCAAACTCTGTTGCCCCACAACTTTGAAATTCCTTGTACGTGCAACCACGGCTTCGGTTAGGTGGTGGAGTTCCAGCAGAGGTGTTCGAGTGATTCGATTCAGCTAACAGTTCTACAACACGCTAGGTTACGAGCTGATCGACCAGGGTTTGATCCACAGGAGTAGTGTTAGGAGGAATGTGGCCATTGACACCTTCCTGGTTGATGTTCTGATCTTGATCGATACAATTTTTGGTATTCAGGTTGTCAGTGTTCTGGTTGTTGACGTTTCGAACGGGACATCGGCCACGACGTTCGGTGTTGGAAACGGCAGGTCCTATTCGGGTAGCTCTGGCTGGGTTTGGTCTTAGAGCCATCGATCTAAATCACAACATACTGGAGTCGTAAGATTTCGAACCACAAGATACATCACGCAAGGGAGTGAACATCACAGGATAGAACAATAACACAAATAACAACAGCAATAACGGGAATAATATTTCATACATAATCAAAAGATTCATGCTCAAAATAATATCCTTTCATAACAACATCAACATCCATACGTGGTTCCGGAAATGCAAATAACGGTAGATGATCGTCATAGACGATTCAGAGTACAAGGACAACCAGGATAAACAAAAGTCTAACATTGATGCGTGTCGCGTGTCGTTGCGGTTTAGCAGTTTTAATGCCTACTCAAGTTTTAAATTTATATTTAGCCGACTTATCAATAACACACACACTTAACGAGCAGTGTACCCGGTCAGTATGAATATAATGGTAAGTAGAGTGTCGATCACTAAGAGTGGAACGTATTATCTAGTTATTCTAATCAGTATTTTAATATATTAAGTTAGCTATACAATCTAATCTAACGCAAGGGGGTTCAGCCTGAGAGACTGGCACGATTTGGTTGCAATTAAATAATAAACTAGACCAATAGGCACGAATCAGCAAGTAGCACACACGTACACAGATAAATACTCGAGACAATAAGAGGGTTGTCCTTATGATAAGTAGTTTGTCACTTGTTTTATTGCTAGTGTTATATGAAGTGTATAGTTCGATGCAACGCACCGAGATTAAGTCCTTTCTCGTTGGTTCTAATCTTATCGGCGAGTAAACCCTTAATGATTACTTATGACTATCCCGTTTATCTTTCTCCTACTTTTCTACAGACCATAGAATGCATAGGCGATCTAATAAACAGGCGAGGGCAGAGGCATGGCGACCCGATCAACGCTCAGCTAGACACAGAGGTTATCAATGCACTAATAAAAGTCACCAATGACATCAACATATAAACTTTAATTAATGAGAAAGCAGTTTTAAGGGAGTGCAGTCTTTCCGTTGTCACATTACACAAGCCACCAATCTTGATGAATTAAAGTTTACTAACACAATAAAACAAAACTACTTAATGAATGAAACACATGCAGCACCTTCTTACAGCTCTTGTATCTTTGATTTGGGTGTGTCTTGTGCTGCTGCCTTGACTGAATTCGTCCTAGGTTTCTGGTCTTCGGTCTTCGTATATAATATGTGTCACACGAAATTCGTCTGGTCTTGGGGTATTTATAGTTTCTTTCTGAGGGTAAGATGCGGCGCATCTAGTAAGTAGATGCGGCGCATTTACTTAACTTCGCGTGGGGTCCAAGATTATAATATTCAGGAATATTCGTACACCGCCAGAAGATGCGGCGTAACTCCATTTATAGATGCGGCGCATGTCCTCTTGTATCTTGGATCGTATCTGGTGAAATATTGATAGTGATGCGGCGCATGTCATAAGTGAGATGCGGCGCATCTGGAGCAAAATAGTCTTGATCTTGTACATTTCGTTAGACTCTTAACTTCTTGCATGTTTTGCTCCATAATTAGTCCAAAATCGCCAAGTTTCACCAAATGCTTGTTTTCAACTGAGAATTACAAAAGTAAACAATTAAGTATCAATCCTCATACATAATATAATAAAACAAGTCAAATTAATAGGATAAATGATAGTAATAATATGTACTTATTTGAGTTCATCAAATATCCCCCCACTTGAACTTTACTTGTCCCCAAGTAAACCTTAGAATTAATCTTATGAAAATGTATCCTAAAAGATATTACGATTTATTTTTATATTTAAGCATGTATTCGTTTTTGTCATAATCACACAACTAAACACTTAACGAATTAGAAGTAGAATAAAAATATTTCGATAAAAGCAAATCTAATCGTTTAACTGTCCAGTCGCGACGAATATTCTATCATAAGCTTGGCAAGTATACACATCTCCTCCACTAAAGCCAAGGAATAACAAGTCTAAAGCGGTAAAAAGGGTTTTTTGGCTTAAGGGTTAATTATTCTTAATCACTATCGATCTCAAATTCCAGAAAAGGCGACAAAATCACAAATACATGATCGAATCCACGAACACGATACTTGCAATTGCTCAAATCCTTAACTCGAATAGGCTAAAGATAGGTCCAAACTTCACCAATAATAATATATCAAAAACGGCGACAAAATCATAAATACATAGCCGAATCCACGACTACGATACTTAAGATTGCTCAAATCCCTAATCTCAATAAATCAAAGGTTTCGTTGGTTAAAGAATAATACAGGGTATGGATAATATTTGGGATATAAATTGGTGTAAAACGAAAAAATAAACAAAACAAATAAATTAAAATCCTAAGTGTGGTTAATCACTATCCCAACCATCCCATGAATAAGACTCATATCATTGAATAACTCACGCTTTAACACTTGAAACACACGCTTTAGGTAGACACGAATTATACTTAACAAGATCTTAATCAAAGAATAAACCTTAGTTGACGTTCCCATAACTGCCAACTCCCATTCAATCCATAGATATAATATACAACAAATAGTGGTGATATCGACCACTTACATAACTTTACATCGTTGGTTAAAACAAACATCCAACTTTCTTCTTTTTTTCTTTTTCTTTTCTCATTTTTTCGATTTTTTTTTTTTTTTTTTTTTTTTTTTTTTTTTTTTTTTTTTTTTAGAAACATAAACATAGATGTGTAAAATTTCACCACATCACTAAAACAATAATTCTGGATAATTTTTCCATACTTTTCATGACTTCAGAAATAACGGTAATAGTGAAAGTAGTAAACACACGAAAAATAAACTCAAAGATATACAATATTTACTTTCACTCCAATTGCATTGTGCAATTTTCCGACCTAACCATAGATAATGAATTACGCACGCGAACACAGGTAATGTAAGGAAACACACTTTGCCTATAGCAATTAACCAACCACGGATTCTAATCTACAGGGTAGGCTAAGGTTTAAGGGTGTAACGAAACATTATAACAAAGGTGTAAGAAACGAAAGGAATGGCTCTGAGTGTTTTTCTAGGGGTATCTTACTCTAAAAATGAGAGTAACAAAAGGTTTATACGGGGGTTAACTAACCAGTGTAGTTAGCTAATAACACATAACATATAAGGCTATTTGGGTGTAATCCTAGAAATTTTACCAATTTAGACAAGTCATTCCAATTATATAAATAATACTTATTATGGTGGTCTCGAATAGTATACAAGCCAAGTTCTAAAGTTTACAAGTCACCGGCACACTCATAGATTTGTGAATTTTGAAAAATCACAATTTTTGAAAATAACGTCATGTGTGCAGCTATGCAACTTAGACTTTAAACAAAAACATGCTAAAAATTTTAAAGTTTTGATATATTAAGCACATTTTAAGCATATTTTGAAAAGTTTAGGACAAGTAAGTGTTAAGTGTTCTAATTCTCCAATCCCCCCACTTAAGTTAAACAACGTCCTCGTTGTTTGTATTAAAGGTTAAAAACTGGAAAATAAAAGAATTAGAACAGAAAAACTCCTCTGAGATTTGCTCGGTATGATCCTCCATTAGTATTAGAGCAAAAATCATCTTTCTTGTGGATTAGAACGTTTAAGCTTCATATTCGATGTATCCACAGGAAATGCAGGAATCTATAATACCACAAAGGCTTTAAAACACACCTAAGGTAAGAAAGGTTCAAACTTGCATAACACATTAGTAGTTAGGAAAAATAAATCATAAAAATTAAAAATGAAAATCATCAGGTCAGTCGATGCGTCGTATCTTATGGAAGAAGATACGCCGTATCGAGCCTGGAATAAATACGGATCAGAATAAAAGATGCGCCGCATCCTTAACCAGGGATGCGCCGCATTAAAATAAACTGATAAAAAGTTTTAAATTCGGAAATTAAAAATGCAGAAAAATAAAATAAGATATGACCATTGCAGGAGATGCGCCGCATCTCAGAATTGAGATGCGCCGTATCCTCTGCGGCCTGACTGACTCGACACATAAACAGAATAATAAAAGATAAATCCGGGTTGTCTCCCGGTAAGCACTTGTCTTTATTCCAGAGTCTTCAAGTTAGACTCACGTTCAGCTCTTTAGTATCGATCATTGAAGGAGTCGGAAACATCGCGCTCCCTCATTGCCAATTCGGTAATATTGAACACTCCTTGCTCGTCCTTGATTTCCACGCCGTTCTTCTTCAGTATCTGTATAAACAAAGTTCTGTCCCTTTCGGGCAGAGATGACAAAATGATAGACGGGAAATTCTTATTATCATATAGGCATAAATAAGCAAGGTGGGGTGGTAGTTCAATAAACATATCATTATTCAAATACGTTTTCTCAACTATTCTCCTACGTTTGTTAATTACTACGCAATCATACCACTCATCATCGGAATCATTAACAACATCGCGTCTAAGTTCGGTAGGTACATTTAGGTCAATAAATTCCTCAAATTTTCATGATTAGGATTAGTTGAGTTGTTTTGAATCAATGTTTCCCCCATAAGCCTAGCTTCAAGATCTAGGTCCATACGCTCTCTTAATCCTAGCATGTAGACACCTCTAATTATGCTTTTAACAGGATCTTGGCACTTATAGACTAGTTTATTATTCCCTACCCTTAATGAGATTTTTCTTTTAAACACATCAATCTTAGCATGGGCAGTAGACAAGAAAGGTCGACCAAGGATTAAAGGAACCTTAACATCCTCGGGCATATCTAATATAACAAAGTCTACAGGGAAAATAAACTTCTCGATCTTAACTAGCACATTATTAGCAATCCCTTCAGGTCGTTTTACCGTTTTATCAGCCAATTCAATAAGTAACTTAGTTGGTGCTAATTTTCCTAGTCCTAGGGTAGTGAATGTCTTAAGAGGCATAACACTAACGCTAGCTCCTAAGTCAGCTAACACATTATTGAAAGATATATCATTAATTGAACAAGGTAGAGTAAAACTTCCTGGGTCTTTTTCTTTATGAGGCAAGGCATTTAAATCAGTTGCAGAGCTCCCTTCTTTCATTGTAGCCTGGATCTCCTCTTCAATCTTTGTCTTTTCTTTTAGTAGTCTTCTTAAACTGATTGAAGAATTAAAGAAAAATTCGGGTCTTGCACCATCATTACCATTCATCGATCTTCTAGGTATGTTAGGAGTGACTTCTTCAGTGGTGCTTATGGCCTTGACATGATCCCTTGGGTTGGTTTCGGTTGAGCTCGGTAAACTTCCGTATCCCCTTTCTTGAAGAACTTTGCTCATTTGACCAATTTGTTGTTCCAATGCTTTGATCGAAGCTCCTTGATTTCTTGTAGTAGTGTCCGTTGAAGCTCGGATTTCTTTGATCATAGCAGTATTCTCTTCATGTCTTTTAGCAGCATCGGCCATAATTTGCTTGAGAGTGTCATCTAAAGTCTGCCTCCTTTCTTGATAAGCGGGATTGAAGTTGTTCTTTTGATAGAATCCCGGGGTAGCTTCCCTAAATCTTCCTGAAGGTCGGAATGGTTGTCCAAATTGGGTGTAATATGCTTCTTCAAACGTCTCACTTTCATTCTTATTCGGGCAATCTTTAGTGTAGTGAGGTCCTTCGCACTTTTCACATCCAACTTGGGCAGCATACACTCTTTCATCACGCTCCTTCATCTCTCTACTAATTTTATCCAATTGAGCTTGAATAGCAGCAATCCCGTCAAAATTAGTGCTGCTCTTAGATCTAGTAGAGGTCCCATCGTGCCATTTTTGAGAATGATCAGCAGCATCTTGGATTGCTTTCCTGGCATTGGTTGCACTCATTTGAGGCACAGCTCCCTTAGCATCCAAGATTTGTCTAGTAGGCACGTCCAATCCTTGATAAAACAATATTATCTCCTGCATAGGGGTTAGATAGTGTTGAGGACATTTTATCAGTAAATCTTTAAATCGTTCCCAAGCTTGATAAAGAGTTTCATCAGGCTCTTGCTTGAAACTGTTGATAGCCTCCATCTTTTTAGCAGTCCTAGCAGGTGGACAATATCTCTTCAGGAATTTGCTCTTCAAACCTTCCCATGTAGTGATTGAACTAGCAGGTTTATTCCTTAGCCACTTGTTAGCAGCTCCTTTTAGTGAGATTGGAAAGATTCTTAGCATGAGTTGATCGTCAGTGACTCCTTCCGAAGTAAACAAATCCGCAATCTCGAGGACCTTTTCAACATGTTCATTAGCATCCTCATGTTCCGATCCACCGAAAGCATTTTCCCTAAGTTCTTTGAGAAACTGACCCTTCAATTCAAACTTTGACTTATCATCAAACTTTGGTCTAGCAACTCCTGAAGTGTGATCAGCACGGGTTTTGTTCATGTATTCCTCCATAGTTGTGTTTTCGCCCATTGTTTCTGTTTCTTCTTCCTCTTTCTCTTCAGAAAAATAGTCAAGCTCGAATGAACTTGAAGTATCAAAGCTTTTTGTGTTGAAAAGCCTTTTAAGCAAATGAAAGACTCGTTCAGGATCTTCGAAAGGTTGAATCAAGTTCTTCGTAGAACTCCTGGTCATGCACTTCCTGAAACCAACACAAAAATATCAGTAGGGTATGCTCGAGAAAGTAATATATCAGAAAATTAATAACGAAAACGGAATACGAAAAATTAAAGTTACTGATATCTGCAGACGATGCGCCGTATCCAAAAAGTTGGATACGCCGTATCTAATAATCGTTAAAATTAAATCAGACTTTATTCAGAAAATAGATACGCCGCTTAGAAATTTGAATGCGCCGTATCAATTTTAATAATCAAAAATCGATATTTATAAAAATTAAATGCGTCGTATTAACAAAAGTTAATGCGCCGTATTTTCGTTACGTTTCAAAATACTAGATTTTTGATTCAGAAGATACGCCGTATCGACAGAGATCGATGCGCCGTATCTGTTTAATAATTCGAAAACTGTTTTTAATTAAAATAATAGATACGCCGTATCTGCTAAAGCAGATGCGTCGTATGGCGTTAACGTTTAGAAAAAAAATTTATCAAAAACAGATACGCCGTATCTTGGGGAGAAGATGCGTCGTATCGCTTTATCGCTTAGAAAAAAAAATTTCTTATTAAAAACAGATACGCCGTATCTTGGGGAAAAGATGCGTCGTATCGAATTAATTAAACGCGTTGTATTTTATAAAAAAATTGAACGCAATACGCCGTATCTGAGAGATCAGATGCGCCGTATCGTTCGATTTAGCTCAGTACAACGATAGCAGAACACAAAAAAATACGAAAAATTAAAACAAATAAAAACACACGAAAATAAACACAAAATAAAAGCAAACAAATAACACTCAAAAACAGAAAATATGCAAAATAGTACAATGAATGCAAATTAAACTAATACACAACAAAGTTAGAGGTTAGATAAAAAAAATTAAAAACTAATTAAAATACTAATCAAATTAACAGATAATAACAATTCACTCCCCGGCAACGGCGCCAAAAACTTGATGCGTGTCGCGTGTCGTTGCGGTTTAGCAGTTTTAATGCCTACTCAAGTTTTAAATTTATATTTAGCCGACTTATCAATAACACACACACTTAACGAGCAGTGTACCCGGTCAGTATGAATATAATGGTAAGTAGAGTGTCGATCACTAAGAGTGGAACGTATTATCTAGTTATTCTAATCAGTATTTTAATATATTAAGTTAGCTATACAATCTAATCTAACGCAAGGGGGTTCAGCCTGAGAGACTGGCACGATTTGGTTGCAATTAAATAATAAACTAGACCAATAGGCACGAATCAGCAAGTAGCACACACGTACACAGATAAATACTCGAGACAATAAGAGGGTTGTCCTTATGATAAGTAGTTTGTCACTTGTTTTATTGCTAGTGTTATATGAAGTGTATAGTTCGATGCAACGCACCGAGATTAAGTCCTTTCTCGTTGGTTCTAATCTTATCGGCGAGTAAACCCTTAATGATTACTTATGACTATCCCGTTTATCTTTCTCCTACTTTTCTACAGACCATAGAATGCATAGGCGATCTAATAAACAGGCGAGGGCAGAGGCATGGCGACCCGATCAACGCTCATCTAGACACAGAGGTTATCAATGCACTAATAAAAGTCACCAATGACATCAACATATAAACTTTAATTAATGAGAAAGCAGTTTTAAGGGAGTGCAATCTTTCCGTTGTCACATTACACAAGCCACCAATCTTGATGAATTAAAGTTTACTAACACAATAAAACAAAACTACTTAATGAATTAAACACATGCAGCACCTTCTTACAGCTCTTGTATCTTTGATTTGGGTGTGTCTTGTGCTGCTGCCTTGACTGAATTCGTCCTAGGTTTCTGGTCTTCGGTCTTCGTATATAATATGTGTCACACGAAATTCGTCTGGTCTTGGGGTATTTATAGTTTCTGTCTGAGGGTAAGATGCGGCGCATCTAGTAAGTAGATGCGGCGCATTTACTTAACTTCGCGTGGGGTCCAAGATTATAATATTCAGGAATATTCGTACACCGCCAGAAGATGCGGCGTAACTCCATTTATAGATGCGGCGCATGTCCTCTTGTATCTTGGATCGTATCTGGTGAAATATTGATAGTGATGCGGCGCATGTCATAAGTGAGATGCAGCGCATCTGGAGCAGAATAGTCTTGATCTTGTACATTTCGTTAGACTCTTAACTTCTTGCATGTTTTGCTCCATAATTAGTCCAAAATCGCCAAGTTTCACCAAATGCTTGTTTTCAACTGAGAATTACAAAAGTAAACAATTAAGTATCAATCCTCATACATAATATAATAAAACAAGTCAAATTAATAGGATAAATGATAGTAATAATATGTACTTATTTGAGTTCATCAAACATCACTAACCGAGGACTCCTCAGTTTGGTGATGGTACAACATCGAAACCTAAGTACAACTAGCCACGATTTCTCTGAATACCCCTCAATGTAGACTCCATACCCTACATCTGTCTCCATATCGAAGAAATCTCAATGAGATCAGCCTCGCGATCTCTCCTGAGATCAGAAATCTCGGTCTGCAGCTCGACGACTCTGTTCCAGAGAGCGCGGTCAACATCACAAGCTGTCAAGAAAGCTCTCTGTAAATCTCCCATAATGTTGCGAAAATCCAACTGGTCGCGTCTCAATGATGTGGTCCTACTGGCTAATGTCCCCATGTCTCGCTCTATCTCCCCAAATCTCATAGCCGATACGCCCACTAATCGATCCGCCAACTGGCTGATCCTACTACCCTATGCAATGATCCGCTCCCAAATCCGACCTATCTCTTCATAGTCGGCGGCCTCTGAGGCGATCTCTGACGGTGAATCTGGGGCTGGTAGAAACTCAGGCTCTAGGGAGTGAGGTGGTGAAACGAGCTCGAATGACTGAGCCGGTGAAGCAGGCTCATGGAACTGCTCCGAAGAGCCAAGCTCTGGTGGGACAATCTCATCTTGGATAATCTGCTCCTCCTCCTGAGGTTCCTCCTCAGGGTCGTAATCCTCATCCTCCTTCTAAGGGGATAGGTCCCTGAATCAACGTCTCTGCGGTGCTGTTGAACCATGGGACGACTGTGACGATGAGGTAGGTGAACTAGGTCATCTATGTGACGATGATGCGAGTGGTGATGACAATAGAGAGTGAGCCAAAAAGTGTAAGGGTGGCGATGGTGATCTCACTGACATACATGCTGTAAACCTAGGAGTACGAGCTCGGGCTAATGCCTGATGAATGGTAAGCTGTCGCAAAGGACTGGAGTGATCAACTGATGATGAAGATGGCTGGGTAACGAGTGGAGTCGATGACACAGGTGAAATTGATGATGAAGCAATGGCTGAATGGTGGACAATCGCATAAGGATCGACCTGAGTAGGGATCATCCGAAGTCGTGCTGGTCGGGATCCAGTCACGAGGATGTCCTTAAGTACGTCGAACGAAGGCATGGTCTGTTACAACGGTAGAGGGTAGGTATAAGTGTTCAAAATGTTTGAATCACGCAACGCAAAAACTACATCAAAACTTCTCTCAAAGTCCCAAAAATATCAATAACCATTATCTATACTAATAACAATAAATACCGCATTATACTAAACGCATATTCAAAACAAACATCATACTACTCATATCAAATTACGACAAGAGGCTCCAGCTTGTAAGGCGCGCATCGGTCACGAGATCAGTCTTTTTGAAAAGTAGTTATAGTCTAGGTTTTTTATGAATACCCAGTTCTCTATATCCTTGGCTCTAATACCAATCTGTAACACCCCAAAATTTTGGTACAGCGGAAGACTTAACAAAGCTTCGGGGTGCTACTTGGATTAGTACACAACGCAAGTACAAGAAAACGAAATAGCATCATCCGAGTTAATAAGACATTTAAATTCAAAAGTTAAGGTTTACACTTATCCCAAAAGTACGTAAGTAAGCCCGAATAAAACAAAAATATAGGTCCCATATGGTTTATCAGAGTCTAAAATGATCTGATGACCACGCCACTTGCCAAGCGTCCAATCCAAACAAGCATCATCAAAACATCACTCAGTACCTGAGAAAACATGCTAAAAGGTCAGCTAACGCTGGTGAGTTCATAGGTTTAGACTCAAAACCAAAATGTACTAGTGGACCAAAATACGCATAAGTTTGCTATACTAGACTAAGGCACTAACCAACATCTCAATCCCACATCGAGGTGTGTCAATAACCAACGTTAATTCCTATAGGTGCACACTATAGTACTATCCTACACTTGCAGCATGTTATTATAACCTACACAGCAAACATTAACAAAACATTAAAAATGACACAGGTCCATTCAAAACAATTTGCATGTTCTCTCACCCCATATTTAATAAAACGTCATTAAAGTAAAAGTGGGGCTATGAAACTCACCTTAATCATGCCAAATGATACACAACTCAACAGAAGAAAAGTACTACAGCAGCTAGAACGTCACAGCACCTACGGACTCAGCACGACCTAATAATATAAAGTCTCATCTTAAAACGTATCTTATAAAATAAATAAAAATTCTCAAAAGTTAACCATTTCCATTCCCAAATATTCTTATTTTAGCCTTTAACAACGCTTGGTATCATCATCGGTGCAACTGTGAAAAGATACGACTCAAGTGTACTCACGCCAAACGAGGACCAAACAGCGAGGTTGTCGCGAAAACAAGACAAAATCAAAAGAGACAACGGAAATGACTCAACGTGAAAACATGTAGCAACCATATACTAGTCTAGATGAGTTGATTATTAGTCATCGGCATTTTCCCCAAATTCCTTATTTAATTATACACATACCTTTCTTATATTATAAAACAAAATTTCGACATGACTCGTTCGTAAGTAGAACGTTCCCATATCGAATGTTTTATAATTTCTATTACTATTTAGTAATAAATGTTACATTAGTTTTTGTTCGTTAGACATTATATTCCATTGTTTGTCCGTTACGGCTCAAATACATTAAAGTCATTTACGAGTCTAATGTACTATAGTCGTTTCGTATTCCAATAGTCAAACATGTCCAAGTCCAATAACGTCTTATTCCAATATGTAGTTTGATGTTGCAAATTTTCCTGAATATCCGACTACTAATCAAGTCAACTCAAGAATGGTAATGGTCAAAAGTCCAAAAAATTAAGCTAAAGCTTAATAAGGTAACCGGACGAATTATTGGATCCTTATCGGATTCGTCAACCCAATAAGTCTAACAATTCCTTCGCCTTGCTTAAAAAGCCAACCTACACATAACACATAAATGGGAAGTCATAAGGATGGGTTATCCGTTAATACATTCCTCCAACGCTTTTACCGGGCCCTGAGTTCAATTTCGAAGCCTCAAACAATGAGTCAGAATACGAAGCGCTACTAGCAGGCTTACGCATAGCCGAAACAATGGAAGTCAAAAGAATCATTGTATTCAGAGACTCATTGTTGGTAGCCTCCCAAGTACGGGGTGAATACACTACAAAGGAGGAGCCAATGAAGCTATACTTGGCACTGGTCAACCAGATCCTGCCATACTTCACGTCCTTCTTAGTCACTCAAATCCCCAGGGGACAAAACTAGCGAGCAGAAGCTCTAAGCAAACTCGCTGCTTTTACTTTCGAACACTTCGGAAAAGAGCTCCTTGTAGAATTCATCAACGAGAAAGGCATCCTCCAACCTATGGAAGTATCCCATGTCGAGACAGAGGACACTTGGATGACCTCTATTTTCAACTAGCTATCTCAAGGTATCTTTGTGAAGATCTATGTAAGCTCAACTAGGATTAATAATAACAAAGATAACAATATGCACAACGGAATTAAACAAAACATCAATGTTATTAACAAGGTTTTATATCATATACACCTCAATTCTACTTGATCAAGGTAGAACGTGTTACTCAACAATGACAATGATCTAGAACTTGACCTTGAGGCATGGAACATGATCTCAAGTGGTGAGATCGTGGTTGTGTTTCTAAAACATGACTAAACACACACAAAAAAACAATGTCTAGGGATCTCTTTATATATAGAGTCCATCTAGACTTACAAAGGAAACCTAATTGTATTAGGAAACTAAATCTTTCCTAATCTTTTTCTTTTTCTTTTTCAACAAGTCTTCTAGAATCCTCCATCTTTTCTAGAATTCCGAATTGGCGATGTTAGTCCTTTTGTTATCATCAAATCAATAAATCCCGACAATCTTCCCCTATTTGATGATGACAAAACAACTTGAGCACTTGAAGCATCTTGATCTTGTACATCTTCAAATCTGAGCTTACCCTTAACTTAAGATCTCCATAAACTTGTTATTTCCTTTTTAACATCTTCTTCCCCTTTTTGTCATTGTCCATTAGGGGACACTGAACACAAACAACCTCGATCTTTACAACTACAAATCATACATAAAACTTCTAATCCAAGCTTTCCAATATCTCAAATTACCCTCCATGAAGTTTTTCGCACTAAAAATGAATTTAAGGCAGTAGAAACGTAAACTAGCATTAGTAATAATGACTAGCAGTAGTAAAAACCTTCCCCTAAAATGGTTAAACACTTTAACATAATCTTCCCCTGAAACCAATATGCTAACCATTTGAAGGAACCATAAGAACTGTACGAATAACTAACCACCATAATAATGAAAACCATTTAGTACCATCCATGAAGGACACCAAAACGCTTACTAAAAATGACTATAATAGTAATCGATACCAAGCAGTAGTAACTACGAAGAATAGTTCTATGGTTGAGCAGTAGTAATCATGTACTATTCCATATTAACTTCCAATTAGTGTCAACATGATCACCACACGAATCAAACTTTCACACAAACTTGAACTCGAACTCTTAGCTTCCATAATCTTTGGTTACCATGTCCATAAAACTGTCGAACTAAGAGCAACAACTTCCAATGACACCATCATACCAGAAAAATAAACATGTAGCTCGTATTCATGATATCAACTTCACACAACTTTCAACTTATGACACACTTTCTGAAAATTCGTATATATCCAAAACCCATATTTTTAATAAGCTCAGTCTTGGATTTAAAAGCATGTTCTTTAATTAAGATCACATGACCTTTTTATTGCTCTCCACTAAATTCAGAAACCAATAGCATTTAACTTGCAAGAGCAGCCTTAATAAAGCGTAGCAGCAGTATTATCATCGAAGTAGCAGCATTAACAAATACTACTAGCAGCACTAATCAAGCATATCGAGCAGCATTAAAAGAACGCAGCAGTATTAAGTCCAAAATACCAAGCAGCATAACCTTATAAGGAGCAGCAGTAAATACTATCGAACAGCATTAATGGATACTAGCAGTATTAACAATCAGTCTTGAACTAGCAGCATTAACGACACGAGCAGTAGTAAGTATCCATGAGCAGTATTAATATCCAATGAACAGTTTTAAGTTCCAGTTGAGCAAGAAGCAAATAGCAGCAGCGTTCAATTGACAAAGAGAAAAACCTAGCTCCTCACCAGTACCATTAGTTAATCTCTACCCATAAAACATCAATCTTTTGACACCTTGAATCTATTCCATCGGTCTATTTACATGAAAACCTCGCATTCTTTAACTTCAGATTCAACAATACTCGAATTTTTACCACAACATATAGCAACCAATGAGTGAAGAGAGAAACCCTAACTGAAACATTAAGGTTTATAACACATGAAGCATAAATCTTAACCCATTGTGAATCTGTGATCATCCTCATCAACATCGTGAGCATCATGCGTATCGTCTTCTGAATCCATTACAATAACAAACTCTTTTTGTCGCCACATCGATTAGGGTTTTTTCTTTGATTGTAAAAACCTTGTGAATCCTATATCAAGAGCCCCCAGACTCTACTTGATCAAGGTAGAACGTGACCGATCTCAAGTGGTGAGATCGGTTGGTTTGTTCCTGCTACATCGTTAAACACACATTACCCAAACACAATGTCTAGGGATCTCTTTATATATACAGTCCATCTAGACTTACAAAGGAAACCTAATTGTATTAGGAAACTAAATCTTTCCTAATCTTTATCTTTTTCTTTTTCAACAAGTCTTCTAGAATCCTCCATCTTTTCTAGAATTCCAAATTGGCGATGTTAGTCCTTTTGTTATCATCAAATCAATAAATCCCAACAATCTTGCCACCTGACAAAGTAGAGGCACTGAGAATCAGGCGCAAGGCCATCATGTACTCCATCAGGGACGGTACTCTATGCCGCAAAATATTCAGAGGTCCAATGGCAAGATGTGTTGGACCAACAGAGGTACGAACAATCATTTAAAACATCAACAATGGAATGTGCGGCATTCACTCAGGGTCGCGCATTGTAGTAGCCAAGGCAATCAGGATGGGGTATTGTCGGCCAACAGTGAACCAGGACGCGGAGGCTGAGATCAAGACATGCCAAGAATGTTACGCTTATGCCAATGTCCAACGCGTGCTAAAACGCAACCTCATCCCTATTACCCCATCTTGGTCATTCTATCAATGGGGCATTGATATATGCGGACCGTTCCTGGCTACCCCTGGAAATGTCAAACACATGATTGTAGCCGTAGACTACTTCACCAAATGGGTCGAAGCAAAACCGCTAGCCTCCATCACTTAAAGGAAAGTCTTAACCTTTGTCTACGATCAAATCATCACTCGATTCGGCATGCCACAAACACTCATCACTGACAAAGGAACCTAATTCGTTGATGAACCATTCAAATCATGGTGCGAAAATCAGGGTATCCTCAGAGTTACTACATCTCCCAACCGTTTTTAGGCTAATGGTCAGACAGAGGTAGCAAATAGAGAAATTGTGAAAGTCATCAAGAAACGTATGAAGGAATACAAGACATATTGGGTGGATGAGCTCTTAAGCGTACTGTGGGCACACAGAACCACACCAAAAGAAAGCACAGGTGAAGCACCCTTCAGCCTAGTCTATGGAACTGAAGCCGTGATACCTGTTGAACTACTCATCTAAACTGAAAGAGTTGCTATGGTAAACGAGGATGAAAACGAAGACTCCCTCAGGCTTGACCTAGCACTAGCCGAGGAAAAGCGCGACCTGGCCGCCATCTGGCTAATACACTCCAAAAACAAGATGGCAAAGTATTACAACAAACGCGTCCACCCAGAGTCTTGCAAAGCTGGAGACCATGTAATGCGCAGAAATGAGGTCAGTAGGGCCGCAGGTCAGGGCAAGCTCGTTCCCAATTGGGAAGGGTCGTACATCATTTGTCAGGAAAACGAAAATGGTTCCTAACTGTTGACAACGCCTGAAGGGGACGACATTCCCCTAACATCTCAGGTGGATCGCTGCACTAAAAACAAGCCCTACCTGCTAGGCACCACCTAAGGGGGAACACAATCCTCTCTAATGGCAAGCATATCGCCTGTTGGCATGCTACACTTAAGTGGATTTTTAATTTTTATTTTTCATCAAGGCTTCTAACAGCAAGGTTAGCTCATCTGTTCAATTTCTATAAATATGCAATGACAAATCCAACACTTTTCTTACAAAGTATCACATTTAACTAACTATTCATACAAGAAAACATTTACTCGATCAAGAAATGTCAAGATGACCCCGTCTACAGTCTTAAAGGCAATAAAGAAGCGTCGAATCCCATAGATAGCGAATAAACCCGAAACAGGATATTCCTACACTTTCTCATGAAAACATCGAGTACACACCTTTCCTAACTCAGCTTACAACCCTAATCGAGGTAAAAAGCCTGCATCTAGTCATCATCACAAAAGACAAATGTGACCATCAGCCTGGCAATAAGGGCCTAGGAGCGAACCCTGGTAGCACAGGCACGGACCGGGGGGACTCAGGTACAAAAAGTCCAGCATCACATCATAAGTGCATGGTCTAATACTAGACTGAGGGGACTTGATAGCGTATCAATATTAATGGCCCAAGCCCATTAATTACACGCTTCAATCAAGCCCATCACCAAAGCCCAATCAAAACTTGATAAAAGCCCGGCTTAATCCTAGGCCACATAGAGCCTGGAAAGACCTCCCAAGCCTGACTGAGTAAGACAAAGCTATTGCTCCCCAACTATCACTGGCGGTTAAGATGTACCATCTCGCATAGTACAGTAGGGACGCACGAAAAATACCACTATGTACGAGCTAAAGGACGAATGACATCTGTCCTTTTTTCAGCTCCCGAATGATCGAAACCTGGCTCTCTAGCAGCCGTTGATCATCCTGAAAAGGTTTATCTCTAAACCCTACAAAACCTCTCTATAAAAAGAGAGCAACTCTCGCAATCATATAAGTTTCACACACTGTGGCAAATACTGCCTCACAGCAGTGCAACGTGGTTCTTGTTTAAGTGTTACCAGAGCTTCTTGATCTATATCAATCTCATCAGGTCCTTTCCGTTCAACACGGGAAACCAAACAACAAAACCATTCCCATCCCATCTCCAAATCGATTTACATACCATACGTAAACAATAACCTATCCGTTTAAGAAAATAATGAAGTGTGACAAAAAGTATTCTGATTATAAAGACAATGCTATAACAATAACAATTTACTAGTTATAATGTGCACGGCAAAACATAAGTACTTATTACCACAACAATCAGGGTCAAACCGACCCTCGATCAGGCTACACATTGCGAGGCTACACATTCTTCATGTTTAACTAATCACTAAACATAGGAATACATCATATACATAAAATTGGCTTGAACGCTAATTTCATTAAGAGTTTAGGGTCACAACACCCTAGCTAAAAACACAGGCCTACATGAGCCTGGTAACATACATACAATAAATTTGCTTAAATGCTAATTTCATTAAGAGTTCAGTGTTACAACATCCTAACTAAAAACCTAGGCCTACACGAACCTGGTAAACGCAAAATAATAAATTGACAAACAAGTTAATTTCATTATAAAATCAGGGTAAACCACCCTATTACAAAACCCAGGACTATACATGCCTGGTACATTCTACAAAACAATCTAGATATATCACGGATTACAAACAACCGGCCACAAGTCCTAGCTAATAGCGACCTGGGATACCCAGGCTCCAACCTACTCAAATGCAACGTCCCTTTGGCCCATTCTAGGGTAATTAATGCCCAAAACTAAGCCAAAGAAGAACAAAGCAATAAAATGAGCCATCTCGGCAGCTCGTGTTGCAGTTGATTCATTCAACTCATCTCTAGAACGCCACAGGAGCACAAGACTCTGAGCCAACAGATTAAGCATCACGTTGTATCCCATCCATGGGGGGGGGGGGGTACATGTACGACAAACAAAGCCCCCATGGATACAAGATGACACAATGCGCCCACCGTTGATAGCCTAACTGTGTGTCAACGCCAGGTACGATTTATGTAATTAACTCAAGGTTTTTTGCCTCTAATATATTAAGCACCCTTGAGTGGTACGTGATTAAGTACTAAAATTTTTACCGAAAGTACCAACCTCTAATCTAGAGTTTTATTTGTTTCTACTCATTTAACCCAATTTATCCACTTAACTCGTTTTGCTTTTATTGGAAAATTGTTTATTGATAGCTTTATTTTTTATTTGGACGCCAATTTCGTTATTAATCCAAGAATATGGGCCCGTTTGGTTTGCAAAATGATTTGGAATCGGATTTGGATTCGGTTTAAAATGAAAGAAAATGAGGTAAGAGAAAAAATTAATATTTTATTAAAAAAATTATTTTAATAGTTGATAAATAATTTATTGAAAAGAAAGTGAGATAATTTTAATTTTTAATAATTAATTTATGTATAGATTGTGAGTGAAGATTAAATGTAGGGCCCATTATATATTTTTATTTACAAAAGACACCATATTACCTAGGAATCAATATATCATTCTTGGGGGAATCAAACAATTAAACTTTGGAATGAAACAATTCCTTGAATCCTAAAGGTTTAAACCAAACGTGCCCTAAAGTTAGGTATACTGTATCACCCCTTACTATCAATTTGAAAAAGTCTTTGAATGAATAGTAAAAATGGATAAAATGGTCTTTTCATATGTTGGGAATGGATCCACTAAAAAGAAAAAATAAAATAAAAAGAATGCGAAATGTTTTTAGCCACACATTTCAAATAAAGAGGGAGAATTTCATTGAAAATGTATCTCTTTTTGTAAATGCATCTGAAATGTGCGGCTATAGTTATTTCTCATTTTAATTTTATTTATTATTTGATCCACACTCTTCATATGTTTACTAAATTTATCTATGATCAAAAGTTCTCATCTTATTTTAATGGAAAGCTAGAGTTTAAAATTAAACACTAGTAAAAATATATACATTCATTTGTCAATTAATCTAAGGGTCCGTTTGGTTTATTGCTGGGAATGACAATGGGTATCGGATTTGGTGTACGGTAGAATGACAATAGATATGAAAACGTGTATCATTACGATTGTTTATACATGGATGACAAAATATTGTATAAAAAAATGTGTAGATATTGAGTTTTATAGTTGAAAAAAGAGGGGCTCACGAGAATGGATTTTATATACACCAAATTGGTGTGTAATGAATCTATGTCTATGATATACCTATTTCATTTCCGGACCCACTAAACAAACACTTTAAAATCCATAAACCCATTCCGATTGAGCGATACCAAACGCACCCTAAAATGTTTATAACTTAGTTTGAGCTACAAACACTCTTAATATTTTTAAGAGTAAATTACATGGATAGTCCCTGTAGTTTGTCAAAAGTAACAACCTTCGTCCCTCGAAGTTTGAAGTTGCATTGGTAGTCCCTAAGTTGGTAAACAAATAACACCACCGGTCCTTTAGTTTAACTGGTGTTAAGTGATTTTCATTATCATTTACACGTTAGCCCCTTTGGTTAAAGATCTTTGCATCGCCTATCCTTAATAATAACGACTTTTTATAATTTAAAGTTTCCATACGTTTTTATCTGTTTTTATACATTTTCTTACATTTTTACCCGTTTTCGTCCATTTTTTACGTTTTCGACCCTTTGTTTACATTTTCGTCCGTTTTTCTTATGTTTTCATTAGTTTTTATATGTTTTCGCCCGTTTTCATACAGATTCATACGCTTTTGTACGTTTTTATCCGTTTTTAACCGTTTTAGTCCGTTTTTATATGTTTTCGTCCGTTTTCATACGTTTTTATCCGTTTTTATACATTTTCGTCCATTTTTCTTAAGTTGTCATACGGTTTTATCTGTTTATATACGTTTTCGTACGTTTTCTTCCATTTTTATTAAGTTGTCATACGTTTTTATCTGTTTTTATACGTTTTCGTCCGTTTTTATACGTTTTCATCCGTTTATATACATTTTCGTCCGTTTTTCTTACGTTTTTATCCGTTTTCTTACGTTTCTATCCGTTTTCATCCGTTTTTATATGTCTTCATCCGTTTTTATACGTGTCCAGACGTTTTTATATGTTTTCCTCCATTTTATACGTTTTCTTACGTTTTTATCCGTTTTTATACGTCTTCATCCATTTTTATACATTTCCATACGGTTTTATACATTTTCTTACGTTTTTAACCGTTTTTATACATTTTCATCCATTATTATACATTTTCGTCCTTTAAGAAAAACGGACGAAAACGGATCAAAACGTATGAAACCGTACAAAAACGTATGAAAATGTAAGAAAATGGGAGAAAACGTATAAAAACATATGGAAACGTATGAAGACGTATAAAAACAGATAAAACGTAAGAAAAATGAATGAAAACGGATAAAAACGTATAATAACGTATGAAAACGTACAAAAACGTATGAGAATGTAAGAAAACGGGCAAAAACCTATATAAACGTATGGAAACATATAAAAACGAATGAAGACGTATGAAAACCTATGTAAACGTATGGAAACTTAAGAAAAACGTATGACAACTTAAGAGAAACGAAAGAAAACGTATAAAAATGGATAAAAACGTATGACAACTTAAGAAAAACGAGCGAACACATATAAAAACAGATAAAAACGTATGAAAATAGATGAAAACATATAAAAAATGAGGAAATTGGATAAAAACGTAAGAAAAACGGATGAAAACGGACAAAACATATGAAAATGTAAGAAAAAGGGCGAAAAGGTATAAAAACATATGAAAACGTATAAAAATAGATGAAAACGTTTAAAAACGTAAGAAAAACGGACGAAGACGTATAAAAACGGTGAAAAACATATAAAAACGGAAGATAACGGATAAAACGTAAGAAAACGTATAAAAACAGACGAAAACGTGTAAAAACAGATTAAAATATATGGAAACTTTAAATTATAAACAACCGTTATTATTAAGGATAGACGATGCAACGATATTTAACCAAAGGGGCTAACGTGTAAATGATAACGGAACTCACTTAACACAAGTTAACTAAATGACCGGTGGTGTTATTTGTTTACCAACATAGGGACTACCAGTGCAACTTCAAACTTCGAGGGACGAAGTTTGTTATTTTTGACAAACCACAGGTAATTTACTCTATTTTTAATGTGGAAAGTTAAAACTCAATTGAAGTTATAGTTCGAACCTCATGAATTTGTTTTTATATGTGTACAACTGTACATCGGCTTATATGCAAAGTCAATGACACATAATATATATATATATATATATATATATATATATATATATATATATATATATTTTTTTTTTTTTTTTTTTTTTTTTTTCTAACTGTAATATGCAAAAATCTTTGAATGAATAGTGAAAATGAACAAAATTTCTTTTCATATGTTTACAAAATTTATCCATGATCACAGGGGCTTTAGTTTCAATGAGAAGAGTTATACTGAGAAGGAAATTAAGAAGACTTCGTTTGAGATATTGATTCATAGTTTTGATTCGATTCACTGGTATACATCAATTAATAGTGAATCGAATCTATAAATCACAAATTTGATTCACAAAATCTTTATAAAAATCGAGTTATGTTAATGCTTCACTAAATTTGTATGTATGATTCACAATTGCACTAATATCGCAAAATCGTGAAATTATACTATATAAAATTTATTGAAGTGGTTTGGGGAGCCAGCACTGTTCCAGAGCCGCCAGATTGGAGGTCGGCTTGAGGGAGTGGGGCGATTTGGTGCACTGTGGAGCCGCGGCTTGAGCCGAAACTATTTACACACCGAGCTGAGCCGAGTCGTCGGCTTGGTGGGATTAAAAAATTGGGTTATTGATGTTTTTGTTAGTAGGTTCTCCACTAATTTGCCACTTAATGTGTTGACTAAATTGCATATTTGACACCTGTTTTAGATTATCAGATATTAGATCGTTTCCCTTCATGTTGTACACCTGTGTTCCATTATCAATTTGAAAATCATTTACATAAGGAATCGGATTTCATTTGTTTGGTGTTTTACACCAAAACTCGCATACGCGTAATAAGTGTAGGTAAGAAAATTAGAGCTAATTCATGGTTTTTTTTTTTTTTTTTTTTTTTTTTTTTTAATTTAGTTGGTTAAAGTTGAAATTGTTTTAAGGGTTTTAGTAGGAATAATGGGTAGAATATGTTGGGAAGTGCTCATGTCATACGAATATTTATACGGCTAGAAATACGTGAGCCTATAGGGTCACACACTTTTGCACTTAGATAATACTTTAATAGTATAATTAATATATACAGTGTATTATATTAATTATATTAAATTTATTTCACGATAAAGCTTAACGGTCGTTAATTAAGCCGTTAGACGGTTTAATTAACTAGAGGCTTAATAATTAGAAGGTATTGGACTTGTTTAATTATGTAAAATCCCAAAATACATGGAAACCCATGGGAATCCATGTTTGGCCGTTTAGGGGGGAGGGGGTAGGAAGGGTTTTGGGTTGCTAACTTGTTCCCTAAGTTTGTCAAGGCTATATAATGAATCACCTAATTATTATTTCTAGCTCTTGGAAAAACCTAGACAAGCTAAACTTCTCTTCCCATTTTCTCTAATATATCCGATCAGTTTTAGGGTTCCAAAACCCTAAGTGAACCGATTTTACAACAAGGGAAAACTAAGGTTTCATTTGTTGATTCGTGAATACGCAAGAACTAGCATTCGATATTATTGCTTGACGTGTTGTGTGGATATAAGTAGAGGTTATCTCCTTTGATAACTTGGCTAGGTCTCGTGTAAATCAAAAGAACATATATGCCTGTCCATAAGCTTTCGTTGTTCGTTTGCAATTAGCTAAAAGGTACGCATTCCCGTTTATTGTTTATGTTAATCATTGATGACGTATAGTCCGCACTCGGGTCACGAACCCGATCAATACTCAAGCCCATCACGCGTGGGCTATTACGATAAAGATTTGGCCTTACAATGGCCCAAATCCGAAATCTATTATTGGCCTTGATATAGGATCTCTTATTTACGGGATAAGGATCAATGGACCGAATAAGGAGGGATACGCCGAAGAGTAAGGAACACGAAACCAACAAGGATTTCGTGTGTATATAAAGGGCATCTCGGCTCTCATTAAAGGTATGATATCATAACCCTAACTCTTCACTAAAACCCTAAAACCGATTACTTACTCTTACGCCGGAGGATAATCGTGGGAGACAATCCCACGATAAACCTAACGGTGTTTTTTGTTCTCTTAGTGCACAGGTCTCAAGCATTAAGTTCCAATTGATACGGTAACAGGAATCCCAATAAGGAACGCCCAACTTTTGTATCAACAAGTGGCGCCATCCGTGGGACCAGACACTAAGAACTCTGCGAAGAATTAGAATGACAAAGCACGGAAACCTAAATCAGCGGACTCCGCAGGCGAAGAAAGCGCATGGTGACCTACAGGGGCAGAAGCAGCAAACTGATTCAGCCCCTAAGCAGGCCTCTGGAACAACCAGTTCGCCCAAAAACAAAGGATCATGCTCAGATCTGGCCTTTACTACAGTAGGACCGCACACAAGGACTACTCATGCTACTACAACAACCACTAGCGCGGAAGATCTACAGCGCACTCCTTTCACCATGTCAGAATTAGACCTCACTGAGCCACCAAATGTGTCTATCCGAAACAAGGGTTCAGATTTGGAAACAGACATCCTCGCGCAAGAAGGAGTCACGCCTGAACTAGCGCCAAGTGATTTCGTGTCTCAAAACTATGAAACCTTGGCTGCGCTTTTGCGAGAGGAAGCGAAAAAGAGGTCAAGCCAGAGTCTGCAAGCCCGGCTCAACTTCGACCCTGAGCATGAAGCATCCCCACCGCATTACCGAAAGGAAAGGCGCGAGAAGGATAGCCACCGACACCCAGTGTTTACTAGGATCGGAAGGAAAGTTGTGGATGATGAAGCAGCCGACTTACAATATCTGGAGGAGCATGAAGACGATGGACGGCGCACCAATGTCCACACTAGGCTTGGCAGTCGCAGGATTCACGATAGACTTAGGCGACGGTGCTCCCCAAGCGAAAGCCCTTCAAGCTCGGATTTCGAGGATAGTCGGCGCAAGCGCCGCAAAAGAGTAAGCTCATCCTCAAGTGACTCCTCGGACAACGAGGACGAAGAAACAGGACACTGGAAGTCCAGGAGAAGATACCGCGACCAGGAGGACGAAGATATGTCTCGTCCCTGGCGCCGCCAAAAGGTTGACGCATTCACTCGGCGCATCAGTGATTTTTCAGAAGATAAGAGAAGGCGCATGCCCGCTAATGTTAAAACTTATGATGGGACAAGTGATCCTGACGACCACCTAAAAATTTTCGAATCAGCAGCTACCATCGAAAATTGGTCACAACCTGTGTGGTGCCACATGTTTAATTCTACATTAGTAGGGAATGCGCGAAACTGGTTTAGTAAGCTTCCACGTAGAAGCATCGATGGGTTTGAAGAGTTGCGGAAGGCGTTTTGTTTGAACTTTACTCAGAGGAAGAAGTGCGCCAAGAACCCTGTCGAACTCGCTAAGATAAAACAGCGCCAAGGGGAAGCCACAAGCGCTTATGTGGAGCGCTATAAGGACGAATGCATACATGTCAAGGCATGCCCCGAAATACTAAAGATCTCAGGGTTTATGAACGGAATCAATAACCCAGAACTTATCAAAAAGTTAAATGATAGGGTTCCCCAAACCTTTGACGAACTTATGAAGCGCACGAGGTCCTTCATCCAAGGAGAAGCCGCCGCTGCGGATAGCAAGAAAGGCTACTCAAACTATAGGTCACAAGAACAGCCCAGGAGACAATCTAGTGACGAGAGTAGCAATCGTAACAAAAGCTACCGCAGTCAGGGGGGCGGACGAGAGAATGACAAGTATACCCCACTAACGAAGACTCCAAGGGAGATATTTGTGACGGAAGGCGCGGACTTTCTGAGACCCCCACCAATGCGCACCCCAGAAGATCGGCGCGTACGGAACGGATACTGCGAGTATCATGGACAGAAGGGCCACACCACCAATGAGTGTGTCCAATTGCGCCAACTAATTGATAAGCTAGTAAAAGAAGGCAGATTGGACCATCTAGTTAAGAACATTAAGGATGGGAAAGACAAACAGAAGACCGGGAGCAAGAAAGAAGCACCTAAGGATAAGGCTGACACAATCTACATGATACAATCATGGCAGCGAAAGACTAGGCAAAAGGTCAGCCAGCAATTTTCTCATGGAAGCGAAATCTCTTTCCCCACCTAGGCTGCGGACAACGCGGTGGCGGAATCACTCACCATCGAGATAAATGCAAGGGGTCACGATATCCACCGCATGTATGTTGATGGAGGGGCATCAGCAGACATAATGTATGAGCATTGTTTCAAAAAATTGCGACCTGAGATACAAAGACAGTTAAGCCCGGCCACGACGTCGTTGACTGGCTTCACGGGAGAAAAGATATGGCCCATGGGGCAACTACGACTACTAGTTGTTGTTGGTAATAAGGAACACTCCACGACAGCCTGGATGAATTTCATGGTAATCAGATCTCCTTCGCCATACAATGGCATTATCGGAAGACCAGAAATTTCGGCAATAGGCGCAGTACCGTCCACAGCACATGGGATGCTCAAATTCCCGGTAGAAGGCGGCATTGTCACCATCTACAATAACGCCGTGCCACCTAGAGAGTGTAACACGATTATGTGAGACGACGCACACCCCAGAACAGAGCGCAGCTAAAGTATCAAACCTGAAGGTCGCAATTCATCCTGATTACCCGAAGCAAGAAGTATCGATCGGGGGATCGCTGTCTGATAAAGGCAGAGCTGCCGTGTGCGCACTCTTGCAAAAGAATCTGGATATCTTCGCATGGGAACCAAAGCACATGACTAGTGTGCCACGCTCGATTGCAGAACACAAGTTGAAAATCCGACAAGGATACTCCCAATACGGCAGAAAAAGCGCGGCCAGGCTCCAGAGCGCGCAAAAGCCATTCTAGAGGAAGTACACAAACTTGTTGACGCAGGTATCATGCGAGAGGTCTATTACCATGACTGGCTCTCCAATCCAGTGATGGTCAAGAAGAGTGATGGTAGTTGGCGGATGTGTGTGGATTTCACTGATCTCAACAAAGCATGCCCACAAGACTGCTACCCACTACCAGAGATAGACTGGAAGGTAGAATCTTTATGCGGATACCCCTTTAAATGTTTTTTAGACGCATACAAAGGGTACCACCAAATCCAAATGGCTAAAGAAAATGAGGAAAAAACAGCCTTCCACACAAGCCAAGGTGTCTACTGTTATACAAAGATGCCTTTTGGCCTAAAGAATGCGGGCGCCACCTACCAGCGATTGGTAGATAATGCATTTGAAAAGCAAGTGGGCCGCAACCTAGAGGTCTATGTTGACGACCTTGTCATAAAAAGCCATATCGAAGACGAAGTGGTCCGCGACATTGAAGAAACATTTAGAACACTACGAAAGATCAACATGAAGTTAAATCCTAAGAAATGAACTTTTGGCGCTACAGAAGGCATGTTCCTTGGATACTTGATAGAACCTGATGTCATTAAACCATGCCCAGAAAAAACAGAGGCTGTCATCCAACTCCCTTCACCACGCACGTTGAAAGAAGTCCAGTCTCTGAATGGAAAACTAGCCGGGTTGAACAGATTCCTGTCCAAATCAGCAGATAAGTCACTCCCCCTCTTTAAAACACTCAAGAAGTGTACAAAAAAGGGAGACTTTCGTAGGACTACAGAAGCGGAAGAAGCTTTTACACAGCTTAAGCAACATATAGCAGCGCTTCCCAAGTTAGTCGCACCCCGACCAGGGGATGAGTTAATTGTGTACTTGTTTGCGACTCATGGAGCAGTCAGCGCGGTGCTACTGACAGATAGGAACTCCGTACAAACACCGGTATATTTTGTAAGTAAAGCGCTCAAGAAGACAGAGATTAACTATAGCCCAATGGAAAAGTTGGTCTTGGCATTAGTATTTGCTGCCAAAAGATTGCGCAGGTACTTTCAAGCACACCCAATAGCGGTGATCACAGACCAACCAATCAAGAAAGTTATCTCCAAACCCGACGCATCGGGGCGATTACAAAATTGGAGTGTATTGCTAGGCGAGTATAACATCTCTTATAGACCACACACTGCGGTTAAGGGGCAAATACTAGCAGACTTCATCATCGAAAAACCAGACACCGATGCTGCACCTCCACGGAGCAAGGTAGAACTACAAGAACCATGGGTCCTGTTCACGGATGGATCTTCATGCGTGGATGGGTCGGGCATAGGCCTTATCCTCACCAATCCAGAAGGAATGGAATTCACTTACGCACTGCGCTTTGAATTCACAGCTACGAATAACGAGGCAGAGTATGAAGCCCTAATTGCTGGATTACGCATTGCAACTCGAATGGGTGTACGCAACCTAGAAGCAAATGTGGATTCCCGATTAGTAGCCAACCATGTGTTGGGCGAATATGTGGCTAAAGAGGATAACATGGTTCAATACCTCGACAAGACCAAGTCACTAATCCAAGGTTTTGACAGGTTTACCATTAAACAAGTTCCTAGAGGGGAAAACAAAAAAGTGGATGTGCTAAGCAAGATCGCATCTACAAGCTTTGCGCACCTGTCAAAACAAGTGTTGGTGGAGATCCTAAAAAATAAATCCATCTTGGAGATGGAGATATCCACGGTAATAGAGGAGCAGAATCCTACGTGGATGACCCCTATTGTCGAATTTATAAGCAAAGGCATATTGCCCCATGAGCAGAAGGACGCTCAACGGATACGGCGCACAGCACAGAGGTTCGAACTTCGAGATGGTATCCTATATCGGCGCTCATTTCTACAACCATGGCTTCGGTGCGTTGGACCTCTTCAGGCAGATTACGTACTCCGAGAGATCCACGCCGGTTCATGCAGTATGCACTCAGGACCACGGTCCGTCGTAGCACGAGCCTTGCGGTCAGGATACTACTGGCCCACTATGCATCGCGATGCGCGTGATGTGATAAAGAAATGTAGCGACTGCCAAGTTCATAGACCCATCCCGCGCTAACCACAACAAGAGCTAATGCCTATCACTTCGCCATGGCCATTCTATAAGTGGGGTATCGACATTGCGGGTCCCTTCCCCGTTGCAGCAGGAGGACTGAAATTCCTTATTGTGGCTATAGACTACTTCACTAAGTGGATTGAGGCAAAAGCAGTGGCGACAATCACAGGTAATCAAGTAAAACGATTCGTTTGGGAAAATATTGTATGCCACTTTGGATTACCTGGGGAAATCATTTCGGACAATGGAAAACAATTCCGCGATAACCCGTTCAAAGACTGGTGCGCAGAACTAAATATTACACAACACTTCGCGTCGGTTAAACACCCACGAACCAATGGTTTGGTTGAGCGCGCAAATCGTAGTCTGGGCGAAGGAATTAAAGCGCGCCTGGACAAACACAAAGGAAGATGGGTGGATGAATTGTCGCATGTCTTATGGGCGCACCGCACGATAATCAAAGTTAGCAATGGAGACACTCCCTTTTCTCTTGTCTATGGGACAGAAGCTGTCATACCAGCTGAAATTGGGATGCCAACTATTCGTACCACGGAAGTTAATGTCGCAACCAATGACGACGAACGGCGTATAGACTTGGACCTATTGGAAGAAAGGCGTGAACGCGCAGCTATACGTGAGGCAAAAGCCAAGTAAAAAATGAAGGGATACTACGATGCTAAAGTTCGAAGCACCTCATTCAGACCAGGCGACTTTGTATATCGCGCTAATGATGCGAGCCACGCAGAAGATACAGGTAAACTTGGACCAAAGTGGGAAGGACCCTATGAGGTCATTGAAGCACTAGGAAAAGGCGCGCACAAGCTGCGTGACATGGATGGCCGTGAGCTACAACGCACATGGAATATTTGCAATCTCAAGAGATGCTATCTTTAGGAAAGGTTACGACCCCGCCCATGGACACTTCCGCACTTTAGTAAGTGCTCAATAAATATCCGTGTATTTACATTTTTGTTTCATCTAGGCAAATGTCTTTCTTTTTCCAAAAACTTGCAAGTATTAATTAAATGTCGCGGTTTCTAGCTAACTCCGCGACACACTTTACTTTGTTGTTTACATATTATTTATGTCTCAATATTGTTGTTATATTACCTTTTGCCTACATGGAGTGCATGCACTTATTAAAACCCACGATGGTAAAGGATGAGTAAACCTACTAAATAACTCGTTGAGTAAGAGGGTTGCAAACCCATCAACATCGGATCACACATCCTTGTTAAACACATTACTCTCAAGACGTTGGAGTAAGTTCATTGTGCATCCCACGACGGATACACAACAATGCACACTGTGCGCGTTTAACAAATTAGGAGTTAAGACTCTTAACCCCTTGATATGGTATTCGCAGTACGCTGCATGTCAGTCCATACACTTGTGAATTTCATATATATTCACGCTTGACATTAAGTCATGAATTTCATACACGATTATGTTATAAGTGATTATAGATTCCTGTAATCTTTTTTAAGTGCGTTTATATAACGGTTTGATTCTTAGACATAACATAGACGTCTTGTACGCAAGGACAGATAACTAAGTACAAACATCATAACCACAATCACATACAATATGCATACAATCGCACTTTCAAAATATCATTTTATTATGGACCACGAGTTCATACAAAGTATAGATTTAACATGCACATGTGCAACAAAATGTTAACCTATTACAAAACATCACCAAGTCAAAACAATCTAAAGGCTGTGGGAGCGTCTAAGCTCTGAACTGCTAACATGGTACGCAGCACTCCGAGCTTCCTCAAGTTTCTTCAGGAGATCATAATCCTTGGGCGACACTGTCGGTACACTAACAGGTACTCCATCAGATCTTGGAATATGTGCAGCACCAATACCACAAAGGATGGCCTTCCTCTTCACACCCTGCTTCTTCGCAAGCCTCATGGCATGGGCCTCTAAGGATTCCTTCAGCGGGATTTCCTTCTCGAGGGCAAAAGGATTTAAGATGTTGCGCGGACGAGCAAAGATAGGTACCTGCAGCTGCGACACATCTGGCTTAAGAAAGTAATCAGGTTGTGCCTCTGCGTCCTCTGCTGCGTGCCTAGCCTAGGTTAACCCCTCTATAATAACACCTATGGGGTAATATTGATCGCGCTCCAGTTGAGCAATGTGAGGAAAATCTAACAGCTTCATCTTCTCCATAGCAGTGACAAGCTCATCATAGGCATCAGCATTATAACCTGGTACTTGTGCGGCAGGCACTGTTAATAACTTGCTCTCGGAAAGATCCTCTATAGCCTGCGCCTTTCCACATGCCAACGCACGCTCAACAACATCCCCAAAGGCCTCCCTCACCTCTTGAGACTCCAGAGTACTCAAAGCAGCAAGGCGCAAACCATGGCTGATAAGCCACCTGCGCTCAGCAATTGAAGATACTAGGTGTGGGTACAGCTCTTCATCATACTCAATACTGAGATTGCGCAGCTTAACTTCCTGCTTCTCCAGCGCCCCCTCCACAGCCTTACGAAATTCATCCAATCTAGTGAAGTGAGCATTCTTGTTAAGCTCCATGTACTTCAAGACCCAAAGACAAGTAGCCTTGTAATCTATTAACCCAGCACGCTCTTGGCTCACTTGGGCAAGTAATGACATCTTCTCTTCAGCAAGCTTCTAAGCATACGCATCTGTTGCCTTTACCTCAGCCTGAGCATCAGCCAACTGCGCCTTCAGAAGCGCAATCTCCTCATCTTTCTGCACACAGCGGCTACCTTCACCAGCATACCTTGATTGTAGATGTGCAACTAAGGAGGCCTGGTGCGCAGCAGCCAAACCTAGCTCCTCTATCAGATGGTCCGTTGGCACATCCTCAAATGCCTTCGGCTCAGTCTCTTGGCTCTTCTGCGCAAGATCATCAGTATGTGAGGGACTCGCCTTGGGTGGCGAATTCCCAACACGCGCAGCATCATCATCAGCAACTTCAACACTGCACGCAAATAACAAAGTTACTCTATAGTCTCAACGCGGAATAAAGAACTGAAGATCTAAAGATACAAGTCTCATTACTTACTTGGGGGGAGGAGTTTTAGTTGACGACGCATCCTCTTCTGATGATGATTGCCCGCCAGAGATAACATGGCGCCTTCTTTTAGATGTACCCGCGCCATCATCACCAGAAGTTTTCTTGCGCTTCACCCCTTGGCTAGCCTCCTCGGGCCCACTTTCAACCATGGCAATCCCCACACTCTCTGACGAGTCTGTGTGCGATGGCTCTACCACAGGGACTTCTACCCCAGGAGTTGGAAAACTGCGAATAGGAATCGCCTCTAAAACAACTGGGGGGACATCCTCTTGTTCCTCCTGTACGATCTCCATAGTGCGCCCCGCGGTAGCCTCCAAAACTGGCTCCTCACCTTCTCTTAAAGGGCGCACCCCTACGGTCACCTGTTTGGGTCTCGTCAAGCGCACCACGCTGAATAGATCCATCTCTGCGCAACAAACCACAAACAAACACAAAAAGGGTTACAAAAGCTACAATAGTAAAGAGCGCTTACACTACTAAGCGAAGGAGAAGAAAGAACAAGCACCCACCCCGGTTATCCTCATCCAAAAAGGTTGGCACCTCGTCAAGACCTCCGAAGTAGTTGCGACTAATGCCCATATGCACCAAAAAACTCTTCTAGGTAAGCGTTGATAGGGATGCGATTGGCATTAATTGTTTCCGCATCATCTGCGTTATACGCTCCGGGGATGGGGCGCTCATCCTTCGGTAATGACTCTTGGGTATAGAACTCAAAATCCCATGGAAACAATGCATCATCAACCCAAAAGAATTTCTCCCTCCAATTCCTAAGTGCGTCTAACTTTTCCGTATAGCACTTCAGTCGCCTTGCGCGCTTGGAAAAGGACACCCACCCGTTTGACCACGACGAGTGATAAAACGCGCGGAAAAGATGGATTGTGGGGTTAATCGCCAACAAGCGACAATTTACTTCAAAATTTGTTATTTTTGCTGCACCTATACAGTGCAGTTGGGAAATATGGAGACGATAGTAGTTTAAAACATCGCACAAGAATAGAGAAATGGGCACACGTTGGTTAGCGGATTCAAAGAAGCGTGTGTATACCCCTACTTTCCCTTCAGGGAAGTTCGCTATGGGCGCAGTCGCCACCGGAACCACCGGGTGCAACGCGATCGGGATATAATAATCCGAGGTAAACAGACGAAGTTCGTTCTCGGTTATATCGGATGTAAAGTCGGTTAATTGAAGAACCATGTTTAGAATTCAATGGATTCTGCAGCGCACGCACTATTACCTTAAGAGTTGTTGATTTCTTGTTCGCTGTTTAGAGGTTTTAACAATGGTGGCAATGGACGTTTTTACTGTGATAGCCACAGTGAAATGGAGACAACACTTTATATAGGGTTACATGCTCTTATGGATGATTGACATGTGTAGCCCACTTGCTCTAATCGAGTGGCTGGGAGATCAAGAGGTGAAACACTTTTTCACCCACCCCTCACGATTTACGAGGGATATTCGGATTTACTTGGACTAGATTCATCGTATTGCTTTTTAGGCGGGAAACACTTGAAACTTCCCCGCTACGCATTCTGAAATATTTTTTCGCTACAGTTGTTAGTCTAGCATCCGCAGTTTCACCTTGCGCATACTAGACTGGGGGGGACATGATGACGTATAGTCCGCACTCGGGTCACGAACCCGATCAATACTCAAGCCCATCACGCGTGGGCTATCACGATAAAGATTTGGCCTTACAACGGCCCAAATCCGAAATCTATTATTGGCCTTGATATAGGATCTCTTATTTACGGGATAAGGATCAATGGACCGAATAAGGAGGGATACGCCGAAGAGTAAGGAACACGAAACCAACAAGGATTTCGTGTGTATATAAAGGGCATCTCGGCTCTCATTAAATGTATGATATCATAACCCTAACTCTTCACTAAAACCCTAAAACCGATTACTTACTCTCACGCCGGAGGATAATCGTGGGAGACAATCCCACGATAAGCCTAACGGTGTTTTTTGTTCTCTTAGTGCGCAGGTCTCAAGCATTAAGATCCAATTGATACGGTAACAGGAATCCCAACAAGGAACGCCCAACTTTTGTATCAACAATCATATACATCATACATGATCTATATTTCGATGCGTACTCGTGTTTATAATATGTTATAATAGGTTATTAGATAAAAAAATCCCAACAGTGGCATCACGAGCCGTTTGCATGGTGTTTTAATTACATAAAAAACCGCTAAAATCGTTAAAAACACTTTTTTTTTGCTTGTTTTCTTGTGCTATTTGTGGGCAGCCCCTTAGGGCTTATTTACGGATAAATAATGGCTCCTAAGAGTCCCTAAATCTGGAAAAGAAAAACTTGGATGCGCATTTTATATGATTCAGAACGGGTGTATTGTACGTGCTTTAAATTCACCGTTTTTCGGTTTATTTATGTTATTTACTTGGTTAAATAGTTTACTAAGACAATAACATGCATATTGATCACAATTAATAAGCCTAATATGTTAATTATACATACTAGTTTATGTGGTAATTCTGTTAATATGCGAAAACCATCAAACGCCTTGATTTTGCTTGCTCGTTTGATTGTTTTTATAGTGCTGATCGCATGCCCTTCATGCACTAAAAATTGAGTTCCCGACGTTCTGTTAAGAGTTAGATCACGAAATCTCTTTTGGGTGTTCCCAACTCAATTACCTAAAACCCTAAAACTTTTTTGTTTTGTGCAAAAGATGGGGAACACTGTTTCCTTGTCTGATCGTGGTCTAAAGTTGGTTAACTGATTCAATCAGCTTTGCTGTTTTTCTTATATACCAAGTATATGACCTTTGCAATCGATTCTTTCGATGTATGTGTATCTCTTGTTCTAGGATGATTCCGTCAACAAATTGGGGGTCTTATTTTGGTCATTGGCTTGTCTAATTATTAGGCGTTTATTTGCATGATGTTTTACGTTTTAGTGTGATTAAGTGTTTCGACTTTTTTTTTTTGCTTTATATATATAGTGTGTCGACTTGCTTTATATATTCAGCAAAAATTGGTTTTGAAAAATTCATATGGACTAAAAGCTATCGTAATAATAATCTATTATAGACTATTGTCTTGCATTGAAAAACGCATTACGATTGAGCTTACATACCATAATTTTTTTCCCGCGTTTTAAACAGTGTAAGAAACTAGTTTTTAATACATTATTGTTTGCTTATTGTACAGTGGTTGGCGTATACAATTTGCTTGATCGATGAGCAATATATATGTAAAATTATTGTCTTGCATCATTTTAAAACGCATTTGGTTGATTTTACTGTAATTGGCTCTAGCGACAAAACATGCAAGATAAATACTTTTACGAGAACTTATTTAACAATATTAAAGAATGTTGCAATTATTTACTTATACTATAATGTTGTAAACCTACTTGTGTTAACCCTAATTTTATATATCACTTGTGGATTATAAAATATATGGGACTTTTTAATATATAGAAATTAAAACGAGAAGAAACTGTTTTCAACTTTGTGTTACAAGGATGTATGCATGCTTCCTTGGACACGGTCTTTGGTACACTTGTTTTTATCAAAATCATTATACCCATTACAATTAAGTCTATGCCATCAAAGTAGTAAATCACTTGTAATTGTTCTTTACTTTCGGACAGTCCTATGTAAATTACAACACAAGGTAACAATAATCGTATGGTCAGACCTAAGATCAATTATTACAAATTTCTATTGGATGACTTAAATCGAGTATGTTTGGTCAGACCTTCGACCCGAGGCATACACAATCGTGAATCATTCACACACGGGGATTCCTTGCTCAAAGATATTCATTTGTACATGCGGGGCAAAACCTGCCAACTTGCATTATTGTTATGGACAATCTTGCCTCGATCTTGACATTATTATCCTGGATAATAGTGCCTTCGGCCCCATTCGAACTAAGAGTTGCACGTGTGGCAATTATCACTTTTTGATTACCTTTTGAGTTCATCATTTCTAGTAGATCAACTGCATTAATGGTGGAATTTCAAGTTGGAACTTAGACCATTTTAAAAATAATTGTTTATTTATATAGACGTGGGTAGTTAATTTTTAAGGGATTAATTATCGAAAATACTAAAATTGAATTTTGCAAGTTATTTTAATGTATTAATGCAACATATACCGTAAAAAATGTTTTGTTCTTTACTTATGGAATACAAACTGTGTCTATCTTCCTTGGAAAAAAGAAAGACTCATTTCTATACTTTTTATTTGCGAGAAAGTTATAATAGAACGATGGAATTATCCTAAATTCTATTTGAACTCACAGCAAACTTATATGTTAAGTTAATTGCATTTCTATTCTTTCAAGCTGGTTTCAAATACCCCTATTCAGTTTTGAAATCTTAATTTGAATCATAATAAGACACTTGGATAACTATAGAACTTGTGGCTATAGCTACCAAATGGCAATATCGTGTTATAATCAAGACATATTTTTGAGGAAAACAGAAATATCACCGCAATAGTGGTAAAGACAATAACTAGTATTCTTTATCTAGTTATTTGCTTTGACCCGATAAAGGTGCTATATGTTGGGAATTATTTATACTGCTACGCTTTAAGTCAAGACTGTTGAAGAATAACACTAAGGGGGGAGGGAGTGGTCACCAAGGGGTGAACTTCACCAAACACCAACAACCAATCATATCATTACAACTCAAACCATCCCAAATCCACCCCAAAGTTCACCAAAGTGGAGGGAGTGGTCACCAAACTACCCTTTTTTTTTTTTTTTTTTTTTTTTTTTTTTTTTTTTTTTTTGAATATATAAAATCATGTAATCGGTATGGAATATCCAAGCCAGATTCTTATATATCTTGATCATTATCATGACATGAACAAATGGTATAAAAAAAGGATTAAAATAAAGAAACAAAATACGTGTAAACATATGCATCAAGGAAAATAAATGTGTGTCATTCATACCTGTCCAAGCTTAGCATTAGGAAACTTATTCCTAACAGTATCTTCAAGCTCTTTCCCTAACGGTGCTGCACCAGACACAACTGGATCAACCGTTTCTTCATTATTCGCAATTGTTAACACAATAGGAGGTACAACTGCTCCTATTGTCACCTTATACTTTTGAATTGGTCAAATTTGACCGTTGGTTTCATTTTTGTTTGTGCTAATTGCAATCCTCTCACCTCGGCAAAGTTCACCAAATCGGTTTCATTTTTGGTCGGCACCGCTAGGTGGCGGCGGTGTGCCAATCGGCACCGTGGTTTGCCGAATCCTTCCCCGCTGCCACTCCCTCCCCCCTAACAGTACTAACTGAGTTAGTACTGCTAGTGTAAATATTAGTACTGCTGAAGTCTGCTGATAGAAGATGGTACTGCCAGTGATAGAAGACGTGTAAAGTTATAAGTTTAGAAGATATTTTGTGTATATCCTATAAGTTTAGAATGATACGTATATTGTATATGAATAGTTATCTTGTAAAGGACTTTTTGTGGGTATAAAAGGAGATCCTAGGTTTAGATGTTAAGTACGGATGTTTTGATAAGCTTCAAGGTTATAAACCCTAGTGATATTTAGATCACTCGTATTACTTGCTTAATAATATTGAAGCATTTTGGTTATACTGTTCTTGCATTACTGTTTCATTGTTCAATACATTGTCAATATTCTTCTAAGTGTCAAAGAGTAGATTCCGCATAATCTTTGATATACAATAAAGTTTCTAACAAGCTCAAGCAAGATCCGTGTTTAAGGACTGACAAGTGGTATTAGAGCTTAGGTTCTAAAATTTTGATTCAAAAAGAAACTACTCTGAAGAATTTCCTATTCACACAGAAGAGGAGGCTCCTACCAACTTGGCACTCATGACATTTTCAGACTCAGAGGTCTCAAAAGGTTGTCTGAAAAACTATGAATCTCTTAAAAAGCATTATGATGACTTAAGAATAGAGCTTAACCAATTTGAATTTAATCTTGCAAATTATAAAAGAGGTTTAGCTGTTGTAGAGGAACAACTAGTATTTTACAAGAAAAATGAGACTGTCTTTAATAAGGACATTGTTGTGCTTAAAAGAGACATCTCATACAAAGATGCTGAGATTAGTGTGCTAAAATATGAACTAGACAAGATTAAGCAACAAAAAGAAAACATACAAATAAGTGTAGACACTCTTGAATATGCATCTAAAGGGGTTAACAAGATTATAGAATGTCAGCTTGTTAACAAAGCTAAATATGGTTTAGGATACAAGTATGTTCCACTTTCCTATGGAGGGGTACATCCACCCCCAGGTATTGATTTGGCACCTACTGGTATAGAGGAATTCAAAGATCCTGAATTTAAAGTATATGGACCTAAGACTAGTGAGAGTGCTAGTATAGATAAGCCTGAAGATGTTAAGGAATCTTTTGAAAGAGCTAGTGACACCTCATTGATTGAGGAAAATGTGTCAAAGGTTAAGAAAGAAAAGAAAATTGTTGTTCCTCATGTGGCTAAAATAGAAATTGAAAAACCAGTTAGGAAGCAAGTTAGATATGCAAAGATGTATAGATCACAAAATAGATCACAAAGTCCTAGGGGTAACCAGAGAAATTGGAATAACTTGAAGTCCAAACAACTAGGAAGTGATTTTGTCATGTACAATAAAACTTGTTTTACTTGTGGCAATTTTGATCATGTGCAGGCTAACTGCAATTACCACCAAAGGGAAATGGTGGTATATGGGAATGTGAATTCTAGGGTGAATAAAAATTGTTTTATTAAAAGGGATCACCCTAATGCTAAAAAAAAACATGGCTCCCAGAGCAGTGTTAATGAGAACTGGCCTTAGACTATTTAATACTGTTAGGCCTGTTAGTACTGCTCACCCCAAATCAACAGTTTTTGGTGCTAGACCTATGTCATGTTATTCTAAACCAGCACAACAAACTGTTAAAAGGCCCTTTTATAAGAAAAAAACATTAAGAAACAAAAGGTTTAGCCAAACATTTCATACTGCTAGACCAAGAGTTAATACTGCAAGGCTAGTAGTTAGTAATGCTAGGCCAAATTCAGCAGTGGTAAATGTTGTCAGGGCAAATGGGGCTAATACTGTTAAGGCCTCAGCATGTTGGGTTTGGATACCTACCAAACTTGATATTGCATCAATTGTAATGGAGAAACATATCTATATTGATGCACGAGGTAGATTCAAGTCAGTAATGGCTTGGGTCCCCAAATGAAACTAATTTCCTTATTGTTAAAACTGCTAGTCAAACTTGATACTGTTATATAGAAAATACTCTGGATTGTGTTTTCTTGGTTTTAGACTAACATTTGCAGGAAAAGCAAGCAGTATGATTGGTATTGATGTTATGTGAGAAGCAAAAGTGGTGGAATGTTTGCAATGCTGTTGCTAAAAGCTGATGCAACTGATTCATGATAGAGAAGGTTTGGGAATCACTTGACAAAGGTTTTACACCTGAGTTGGGAGGTTCTTTAAAATATCCTTCTTGAAATCAATCTATGGTATTTTGAACATGAATTGATGGTCATAGTTAGTCAGATAGTAACTGAGCTAACTCACTCTATACCATTCTATCATTTGATTGTGTGTTAGTCTAAGGACATCTGGTATTGAGAACAGCGAGCAAAAGTGAATCTAACACATTTGTGTTGGAGGCAACACCTGCCACGAGCTGGAAACCCTGTCAAGAAGGCTCTTTGAATGAGTCTATCTGATCACAGGCAGTATTTATACTGAAAATATTGGTTCTCACACAACCAGAGGTTAAATGCAACCGAAATTTTGATTAAGTGTCTTCCTTTACACTTAATCCCTTCAAAAGTTTGTGGGCAGTATGGTTTTAAAAGAAAATCGAGTCAATACTGCTAAGAAAAAGTTTTTCCAAAAGTTTGTACTGCTAGACAAAAGTTTGTACTGCTAGCGTAAAACTTTGTACTGCTGGGTAGCCGTTGGTAATGTTTGCGAAATAACCGTTTTTTAATTATAGCTGTTGGGGTACATTTGTGTCAGTTACTTTGTTTAAGGGTTTTTCTAACTTGGATAATTCACAATCTTTCTTTCCTTATACAATTTCTTTATTCTCAAGAAAAGATTTATTCAATTCGATATATTCTCAAACCCTAAGTGAAATTTATAAATTCTCAATTTGCTTTACCAAACACTCAATTCACTCATTAACGATCATAACCCAGCAAACTAATCAAGCTTTTATCTCTTATAATGGCAAATTTGGAATTCTGTTCTAAACATAATCAGGTTGCATACTTGGAGAAACCAGAGGGAAGTAATGACTTCCATCAGATAGTAGTTTTTCTAAATTCAACCCAAATCAGGTATGCTCTTTTGACAAATCCTACTATCTATGTCTCTCAAATCAAACAGTTTTGGCATACTGTTACTGCCAATACACTTGAGAATGGAGACAAAGAATTAATTGCAACAGTTGATGGCCAAACTCTAACTATTACTGAGTCATCTGTTAGGAGACATATCCATTTTGCAGATGATAATGGTATTAGTACTTTGCTAAACATTGAAAATTTTCAAACTATTTCCAGAATGGGGTCTGAATCAAATTTTGCTACATTAACTTTTCAAAAAGGATGTTTTGCCCCACAATGGAGATTCTTCATTCATACCATTCTCCATTGTTTAAGTCCAAAGAAAACCTCTTGGGAGCAATTCAGTAGCAATATTGCAACTGCTTTCATTTGTTTAGCAACAAACAGGACTTTTAAAATTTTAAAATTAATTTTTGATGGTATGGTAAAAAATGTGGATAACAAATATAAGTTTTTAATGTATCCAAGGTTTATCCAAATGATTTTGAATATAAGGAAAAGTTTGCTGCTATCTCATTAAAATGTTTATCCAACTCCTTGCCTTACTTCAAAACTTTTCAGTAACAGAAGCATGGCTTCTAAGGGGTTTAATGGGACAGTAGTACCTCTTTTTGATACTATGTTGGCTCAAATTCAAAATATTCAGGGTGAATGATCAATAAGCCCGGTTGAGTACCATCACACACCCACAAGTTCTTCTGGTACTCCATCAGCCTCACAACCAACTTCATCACCATATAGGAGTTCATCTGGACAGGAATCTAGTGTTCCTCAGCACAGAGTTCCTACTCAGTCCCCAGTAGCAGATGAGGCTGTCTATGACAGAATAGTGAGGGCTACCAGTACTGTATCTAGCTTAGATGCAGTACAGGCCAGTGGTAACATAGATAAGACCCGATGCATGGCAACACCTAATGTGTCAAGTCGTCATGGATTTGGTACAGGTGGTGGACTCCCCAGCCAACTGAAAACTATGGGGGACATGCCCCATGATTCACCTCTCCCAAGAGGTAAACACATCTGGAAGTGATGAGGGTCGCCAGAAACTTAAGGGATTGATGGATTCATGTACAACATTGTCAAACAGGGTTACCAGCTTGGAAAATGAACTAAAACAGACCAAACAGATGTTTGGAGGTGCCCTTACCAAAGTTATACAAAGAATGAAGAGATTGGAGCAAAAGCTTAAAGCCAGCAAAGCTAAAAGAAGAGCTAACATTGTGGAGTCCTCCAGTTCAGATGAAGATGATGACTTTGATGATTTGTTTGATTCTTCCAAACAGGGGAGGAAAATTAAAGATATTGATGCAGATCCAAAGACTTCATTAGTACAAGAGGGAGCAGAGACTCAGGGGAGGTTTAATGATGCAGATATAGGTGAAGAAAATTTGGCTGCTGAAAATATTGGTACTGCTCAAGAACATGTTAGTACTGCTGGTGTTACTGTTGCAGAGGTTAGTACTGCTAAGGTTGTGTATGTTAGAAGACAAAGGGCAGATAAAGGAAAGAGCATTATGATTGAAGAAGAACCACCAAAGAAGGTGAAAAAGAGTGTTCTAGCCTAGATTATTTTTTATGAAGAGGTAGCTAGGAAAGCACAAGAAGATCAGATTGCACAATTTATTGAAGAACAAATACTTGCAAGAGAAACATCTGAAACAAGTACAATCAGATGCAATTCTGGCTATGAAGTTACATGAAGAAGAACATGCAAGGATTGATGATGTTGCACAAGTTCAGTCTTTGATAGATGCTGATGATGTGTTAACGGCAAGGCTTGGTGAACTCAGAGCTGATGAATTGTTGTCCATTGAAGAAAAGTCAAGACAACTAGCTGAGTTAATAAATTCAAGAAGAAAGTCTGCTGCAGAACTAAAAGCAAAAGAAAAGAGGAGTAAACCACCTAGTCAAACTGAGCAAAGAACCACCATGATTCTTTACATGAGGAACATGGCTGGATACACAAGGAAGGATTTCCAAGGAAAAAGTTTTGAGGAGATCAAGAGTGAGTTTGAAAGGGTTCACAGAAGGGTGAACACATTTACTCCCATGGGAACAGAAGAAGCAAGTAGAAGCACAAAGAGAGCTGGATTAATTTTGGAATCTGAATCTTCAAAGAAACACAAGATTGGTGAAGAAGTATCTATAGCAGAGGAGGAAAAAGAAGAGGTGTTAACTGATGAGAAACTTCAACAGATGATGGTTGTTATTCCAAAAGGTATCATTATTGAACCATTACAGGCAAAATATCTAGTTATAGATTCGGAAATCTACACAAATGATTTTGGGAAATTCTGGAAGATAATTAAAGTTGGAGATAGATCTGAGGTGTACAAATGCTTTGAAGACATGCTTAAAGTATTTGACAGAGAAGATTTAGTGAAGTTATGGGATTTAGTTAAAGCCAGATTCAACCTAACAGAAATAGCAGATGACAAGGAGAAAGAATTATGGGTTGAATTAAAAAGACTATTTGAGCCTGATCCAGATGATGATCAATGGAAGTTTCAAACTTATAATCTGGGAATAATATGGAAGTAGTATGATACATGTGGAGTTCATCATGTATCTTCAAAAGATGGAGTTGATGTATTTATGCTGGTAGAAAAAGAATATCCATTGAGTAAAGATAGTCTCATTGTGTTGATATTTGCTAAACTCAGAGTTGATGAAGAGACAGAGATGGCAAGAGAGTTACTGAGAAAGATCTTTGAATAAGCAGAAAGGAAATCATGTGTTTGGAAGAATCCTCTCAAGATCAAAGGAATAATTCAAAGAAACTTGTTGATTTGGAGGTAAATCACAAGTTTAGGGGAGGATTGTTGGGAATTATTTATACCGCTAAGCTTTAAGTCAAGACTGTTGAAGGATAACATTAACAGTACTAACTGAGTTAGTACTGCTAGTGTAAATATTAGTACTGCTGAAGTCTGCTGATAGAAGATGGTACTGCCAGTGATAGAAGACGTGTAAAGTGATAAGTTTAGAAGATATTATGTGTATATTTTATAAGTTTAGAATGATACGTATATTGTATATGAATAGTTATCTTGTAAAGGAATTCTTGTGCGTATAGAAGGAGATCCTAGGTTTAGATGTTAAGTACATATGTTTTGATAAGCTTCAAGGTTGTAAACCCTAGTGATATTTAGATCACTCGTATTATTTGCTTAATAATATTGAAGCGTTTTGGTTATACTGTTCTTGCATTACTGTTTCATTGTTCAATACATTGTCAATATTCTTCTAAATGTCAAAGAGTAGAATCCGCATACTCTTTAATATACAATAAATTTTCTAACAAGCTCAAGCAAGATCCGTGTTTAAGGACTCACACCCTTGTGGTAAAGTAGGCCTATTAAGAGGGAATTGCATGCCGATTTTTCAAGTTAATGAATAACATAGATGTCTAGTCCATCATCTATAGAACTTGAACACACTTCCTTGGATATCTAGGTACTTGGTTACTAGTACATGTGACTCACATTAGATAATGTGTAGAAATTCAAGATATGGAAAGATAAATTGCTACTTACTTTCATCAGTGAAGGAACACTCATAATGTTCTCTGATCTAGTGGGAGCAATGCATTTTATGGATAAAATGACATACTTGCAATGTTGTCAAATTAAGTGAGAGCTATAAGATGTTTACCTTATAGGTGCCTCACTTTATTTATGGCTTATACATTGAAATCCAAAATTAATTAAGTGGAAATTAAGTGGAAAACCACTATCGTTTTTCTAATCCTCTTAGCCGACGGCTCGGCATATGAACTGTGCCAGCTCGAGCCAAGACTCCACATTGCACCCTAGCTATCCTCCTCCTTGGAGCCGACCTCCAACCGGCGGCCTCGTAACAGTACCGGCTGCAAGTTCAACTTTAATGAATGTCATATAGTAGAATATTTGAAAGATGTATCATTTATTTTAACCAACATTCTCTTTAAACATGCAAATGTATAAGGACATCAAGTGTGGGTCTTTTGATGTGTAAAATATTCAATTGACAAATGCACCTTGCATTTAATGCTTAACTTCTTTGGAGGAAACAAACACATTTTTTTTTTTCTTTTTTTTTTTTTTTTTTAAAGATTGTTGAAAACTGTTCATAACTTTTTCAGCAACTTATACTTACTTTTACTTTTCTCAGTGTCACTTTATCCTGTCATTTTGTTTTATAGAAAAAGTCCTGCCTAAATATCTTAATATTTTGAGTATTTTCACTTAATATGTTCAAAGAGCTGATTTCTCATCAGGGTATCGTCATTCCCTGATGACCCCTATCTTCTACTTATTGTCATTACCGGCTGCAAGTTCAACTTCATTGAATGTTATATTTTAGAATGTTCAGAGAGAGCTGATTGGATCATCTTAGTAGAATGTTTAAACTTCAAGTAGTCTTTAATTCTTTTAAGTTGTCTCTTATAGAACCTTGCTGAAGTTTCTTGTTGATTCTTTATCTAAATGTTTTTTTTTTTTTTTTTTTTTTTCTTTTTTTTTTTTTTTTTAAATTTAGTTAAAGACCTAACACTAAATCAACCGAACACAAGTGGCCTAATGAAATAGCGGTACTCGCATGCTAGTTTTATGACTCTATAACAAGTGGTTCTATTCAAGTTCCAATGTTTTAAATTTTGACCCTTGTGTACGATCGTTGTAGTATATGTATTGTATGCGTGAGATTGTAAATTTGAATGTTTAAAGAAAATTAGTTTATTTTATCACAATAAACTAGATATAATGCCCGCGCACGCGCGAGGTTTTTTATAATCATTTAAATAAATTATTATTTTTAATTTCGGGTTTTAATTATTATAACAGGACCTTCAAAACCATTGTACTTTGATTGAGGTATTGAATTAGGGTTATTTACGAATGTAGTGGGTTTTAATATTAATTAGATTTGGAGGAGATGTTCTTGTGTCAATGATTGTGCGTGAATGAATGATAAGAGATCGAGTTTGATTGATGGAGGAGGAATTTGGGAATGCTGGGACTTCAAATATTTAGTGGGAATGATACTGAATTTTAAGTTTCAGCCCAAATCTTTGAAAAACTTGCTCCACCGTTTTCAAGTTTTAATTTTTTATATTTTGACACATATATTTTTGTAAGTTTTTATTAAATGATTACAAATCACATTCTTTTTTTTTTTTTTTTTTTTTTTGTAGAATATGGATAAATTTAGAAGTATTTAGGCTTTTTTTATTTAATATTTAAGAAAATAATAATAATAATAATTTTATTATTACTTAATAAGGTATGATTTGATTTTTTTGAAATGTAAAAGTCCCCGCTAGGGGTTTTGTTTTATTATATCACAAAAGATTAAACCTTATTCTACTATTGACCAATCATGGCCTTATTTTGAGTCTTTCTTTAGGATCAATCGAGCAAAAAATAAATTATATTAGTCTCATGTCATCACTGCACACTACAAAAAATGCACTTAATGACACATTAAAAGAGTGTCATCAAAAATTTAAAAATTGTCACTGAAAATAAAGAAGTGTCAACAAAATATGAAAGAAGTGTCACTTAAATTTTCATATGCTTCTCATATACTTAAAAAGCGTAGTTAAATGTTAATTGGGTAAAAGTCTATTTATAGTAACACAAAAAATTATTAAGATACGTAGTACATTTTTTTCCCTTTAAGACACCTTTTGTTAATAAAAATATAAAAAATCTCATTAGATCTCAAAATTTTAAACTTTTACCCACGCTTTTTAAAAAATGTCACTAAAAAGTTAAATTTAATGACATTTTTTTTATGTCACTAAAACCTCTATCACTATATGTCTATTTTCTTATTGTGCATGTATTAATTGCATTCAAGTGCACAATGTTGGAAAATTTAGTGCACTTGAGGGATTAATCCACACCTGGTAATGGGCTTGGAGGTACGGAGTGTACACCCATCAGGTCAATGTTTACCCTGACTCAATTTAAGTGGTTTATAGTGTAAATGATAATGCTGCTGATGCAGATCATTCCTGCTGCTAGCATTATCATTCATGCTGCTAGCTTTAATGATACTGCTGCTAGTAGTATCATTTCTGCTGCTAGTGTTGATACTGCTGCTAGTATTATCAATACTGCTGCTAGCTTTATTGTTCCTGCTGCTAGTACATTGTTGCTGCTGCTAGTACAATGTTCCTGCTGCTGAATTGCTGAGCAATAGATTCTACTGCTAGCGTCATTTATTGTGCTGCTAGGCATGAGATTCTGCTGCTGGTTATAACCACCGACTCCTACAATTATGGAAACTATTATGTTATAATTAATGGGCCGTTAATTATACATAATTCCATGGGCTAGGGTTTGAGTAAACTCTATTATAAATAGAGGTCGTATCATAACTGCATGTATATACAGAACACAAACCCTAAATACTTGAATACGATTTAGTTCTTGATTTGTGCCTAAAACAAGAACATCACTTTGTCTTATCCCATAGAGATATTCGTGTAACCCAGGCATAGGGTCGAATAGTTTCTATTGGAAAGTGATTACACGATTTCAAGTGAATATCCGGTACCTTGTTTGATTATCTTAACCCTGTTCTGGGAACACAACACACACAACTAAACCAACAATCAATAGAAACTATTTTAGTGATAATCAATGGCGGCTGCAATGAGGCATATGGCGGCTAACTTTTCAAAGCTTGAAAAGTTTGAAGGTGTCGATTTCAGAAGATGGCAAAAGAAGATGCACTTCTTGTTGTCAAGCATGCATGTGGTCTATGTTTTGACTACACCTATTCCTGAAGATCATGGGGATGATGCTACTATGGAACAGATGAGGAACAGAAGCAAATGGGAGAATGATGACTATGTTTGCAGAGGGTTAATCCTCAATGGTATGTCTGATTCTTTGTTTGATCTTTATCAAAATGTTGATTCTTCTCAAGAACTGTGGGATTCCTTGGAAGCCAAATACATGGCTGAGGATGCATCAAGTAAGAAGTTCCTTGTAAGTAATTTTAACAATTACAAAATGGTCGATTCTAGACCTATCATGGAACAATACAATGAACTTCTTAGTATACTTGGTCGATTCACACAACACAAGATGAACATGGATGAGGCTATTTCAGTCTCTTGTATCATCGATAAACTACCTCCTTCTTGGAAAGATTTCAAGCATATGCTAAAGCATAAGAAGGAGGAGTTAACTCTTGTTGAGTTGGGCAGTCATTTGCGCATTGAGGAATCACTCAAGGCGCATGAAAGTGACAAGCCAAAGAGCAGCACTGCTGCTGGTCCATCAGTTGTCAATATGGTGGAGCATAACAACTCCACCAGGTTCAATGACAACAAGGGCAAACGTAAGCATCAGGATAACACCAAACCTGATCCTAACAAGAAGTCTAAAGCTACTTGTTGGAAGTGTGGTAAAACTGGACACTTCAGGAAGGATTGTAAAGGTGTTAAGTTTGGCAATAAAACCAATGGATCAGGCACAAGTGGATCTGGGAATGGTAACACCAACTCCCTAAAAGGTCAGAATATATTTAATAAGTCCTTTGAGATTTATTATGTTACGTATATCTCTGAAGTGTACTTTGTGCAGGATGATGATGTTGCGTGGTGGGTTGACTCTAGAGCAACAACTCATGTGTGTAAAGATAGAAGTTGGTTCAAGACCTACGAGTCAATGAATGATGGTTCTATTCTTCATATGGGAAATGAGTCAACAGCCCTGGTGCATGGAAAAGGATGTGTGGATTTGAAGTTCAGTTCTGGAAAGATTGTCTCTTTGTTTAATGTTTTACATGTTCCTGTTATTAGGAAGAACTTGGTTTCTAGTAGTGTTTTGAATAATTGTGGCTATAAACAAGTGATTGAATCTGATAAGTTTGTTTTGTCTAAACATGGTGTATTTATTGGTTTTGGTTATTTATGTAATCAGATGTTTAGGCTTAACATTGTTCATGATATGGTTAATTCTGCTTTTATGTCGACCTCAAAATTGAATGATTCAACCCTTTGGCATGCTAGACTTGGCCATGTACACTTTAAAAGGATGCAAGATATGTCTAAGGATGGGTTAATCCCAGCATTTGACATGGACACTGAAAAGTGTAAAACTTGTATGATGAACAAGATAACTAAGAAACCATTTCAAAGTGTAAAACGTGAAACTAATGTGTTGGAATTAATACATAGTGATTTATTTGATTTACATGCTACTCCCTCTTTGGGGAATAAGAAATACTTTGTGACTTTTATTAATGATGCTTCTAGGTATTGTTATGTGTATTTATTGTGTAACATCCCGCCTACTCAGACCACAATATTGTCCGCTTTGCCCGCAGGCTCACGGCTTTGTTTTTGTGGCCTCATTTGAAGACTGCCCGGCAGGTCACCCAAGCCAGTACTACTCTCACATGAGCACGCTTAACTGCCAGTTCCTAAGAACCCCACTCGCAGTAGACCACAAAACGCGTTGTGTCATTGTAAGGCGAATGTTATCTTATGAACCCAGCATCTCTCCAGGCCACAGCCGATGTGGGATTTGCCTAGGGTGTTACAATCACCCCCCCTTAGGGACTCATCGCCTCGATGAGGTTTGCCCCACCATCTCGAACGGCTCAGGAGTGGCTTTGATACCACCTGTAACATCCCGCCTACTCAGACCACAATATTGTCCGCTTTGCCCGCAGGCTCACGGCTTTGTTTTTGTGGCCTCATTTGAAGACTGCCCGGCAGGTCACCCAAGCCAGTACTACTCTCACATGAGCACGCTTAACTGCCAGTTCCTAAGAACCCCACTCGCAGTAGACCACAAAACGCGTTGTGTCATTGTAAGGCGAATGTTATCTTATGAACCCAGCATCTCTCCAGGCCACAGCCGATGTGGGATTTGCCTAGGGTGTTACATATTGCATACTAAGGATGAAGCATTAGATAAATTTAAAGTATTTAAAACTGAGGTTGAATTGCAACAAGAGTCCCTGATCAAAAGATTAAGGACTGACAGGGGAGGTGAGTACATGGATACTCTGTATTTCCAGTCTGTTGGTATAATCCATGAAACGACTGCCCCCTATACTCCTTAGCAAAATGGTATTTCTGAAAGGAAAAACCGAGTGCTGAAGGAAATGGTGAATTCCATGTTGTCCTATTCTGGGCTGAGTCAAGGGTTCTGGGGTGAAGCTTTGTTAACAGCTTGCTATTTATTAAATAGGGTTCCCAACAAAAGGAACAAGACAACCCCTTATGAACTCTGGACTAAAAAGAAACCCAACCTGAATTATCTCAGGGTATGGGGTTGTAGGGCTGTTGTAAGACTCCCTGATCCAAAATTGAAAACTTTGGGTGAAAGAGGCATTGAATGCATCTTTGTTGGATATGCTGAGCATTCCAAGGCATATAGGTTCTATGTTATTGAACCTAATGAATCTGTTTCAATTAATTCAATAATTGAATCATGGGATGCAATCTTTGATGAGAATAGATTCTCATCAGTCCCTAGACCAAGTCAGAGGATTCCTAATGGAACCAACGATGTTGGTGTATCAGAAATCTCTGATGAGGTTCCTGATGAGGTTGTGGTTCAACAACCTGAACCTGAGCTCAGAAAGAGCACAAGGGTCAGGACTCCAAAATCATTTGGTCCTGAGTTTCAATTGTACTTAATTGAAGGAACAAGGGATGAGGTCTCTAACCAACACTCCTATTGCTTTAATGTTGAGGATGATCCCAAAACATTTGATGAAGCAATGAAGTCCCAGGATGTTGCTTTCTGGAAAGAAGCAATAAATGATGAAATGGACTCCATCATGGGCAACAACACTTGGGTGTTGGCTGATCTATCACCTGGTTGCAAGCCTCTAGGCTGCAAATGGATTTTCAAAAAGAAAATGAAGGTAGATGGAACTATTGAAAAGTTCAAGGCTAGACTAGTCATTCAAGGCTTTAAACAAAAGTCAGGGATAGACTATTTTGATACTTATGCCCCTGTGGCTCGTATCAGTACCATAAGATTGCTGATTGCCTTGGCATTTATTCACAATCTGATTATTCATCAGATGGATGTGAAGACAACATTCTTGAATGGTGAATTGGATGAGGAGGTTTACATGAACCAACTTCAAGGCTTCATCATGCCTGGCAATGAAAACAAGGTGTGCAAACTGATTAAGTCCTTGTATGGACTAAAGCAGGCACCTAAGCAATGGCATCAAAAATTTAATGAAGTGGTTTTGTCTAGTGGTTATTCACTTAACCAGTCTGACAAATGTGTATATAGCAAATTTGATGAATCTGGTAAAGGAGTCATCATTTGTCTATATGTTGATGACATGTTGATCTCTGGCACTGACCAATATCAAGTTGACCTGACAAAGGAATTTTTTTCATCAAGGTTCTCCATGAAGGATATGGGGGAGGCTGATGTTATCCTTGGTATAAGGATTAAACATGAAAGTAACAAAATTTCTATCTCTCAGTCTCATTACATTGAGAAAGTGTTAAGGAAATTTAATTACTTTGATTGTACTCCAGTGAGTACTCCTATGGATACAAGTGAGAAGCTCATGCCTAATACTGGTAAAGCTGTATCTCAACTTGAGTATTCTAGGGTGATTGGCTGCTTAATGTATGCCACGACTTGTACAAGGCCTGATATTGCATATGCTATGGGAAAATTGAGCAGATATACTAGTAATCCTAGTGCTCATCATTGGCAAGCAATTCAGAGGGTACTGAAGTATTTGAAGAGAACTATGGATTATAGTCTCTCATATACTGGTTATCCTTCAGTATTAGAAGGATACATTGATGCAAGTTGGATCAGTAACACTGAGGACAATTCGTCTACTAGTGGTTGAGTATTCCTACTTGGTGGAGGTGCAATTTCTTGGGCATCCAAGAAGCAAACACGCATCACTAGTTCAACCATGGAATTTGAATTTGTGGCCTTAGCTGCTGCTGGTAAAGAAGCTGAATGGTTGAAAAACTTGCTTCTTGAGATTCCATTGTGGCCTAAACCTATAGCACCTATTTCTATCCGTTGTGATAGTGCTGCTACAATGGCAAAGGCTTATAGCCAAATGTACAATGGGAAGTCTAGACACTTAGGTGTCAGACATAGCATGATTCGTGAGCTTATCATGAATGGGGTGGTGTCTATAGAGTTTGTTAGATCTCAATATAACTTAGCTGATCACTTGACGAAGGGTTTGGCTAGAGACTTGGTTTTAAAGTCTGTTAAAGGGATGTGTTTGAAGTCCAACTTAGTCACTGAATGCTAAGACACCCAACTCCCTCCTGAGGAAACTTGGGAGCTGAGTTCAATGTGGAAAGCTGAACATTTAGTGGACTGGAGCACATGTTTTATTAACATCCCAAGGTTGTGCTCAGAACCTGCTGGAAAGGAGGATGAAGTATTTACTTCTCAATGGTTAATTTCTTTGAAAAAGTGCTTAGCAAGAGCATGAATAAAGAGGAACCACCTATGTAAATGTTGAAGTTTTGCCGCTTCAGGAAGCTTTGGACTTTTAGCTTTTACAACATTTATGAATTGGATATGGACACATGGCTTGTATAGTGTCAGAAGTATTTAAGTGTTTGAAAATGTATGTGTATTTTATCTTCAGGTATTCAAATGGGTTGAAGGGTTCAATTCTTAGAACACCCTGATTCTCGAATATTTGAACGTGTAATGTACTAAGATGAGAATTCAATCTTCAAGATATTTTCATTTATGCATATGTTTTGTTTTGTGTTTAATTTTCATGCAAAGGAAGTGAACTAAATTTGGGGAGGATTGTTGAAAAATTTAGTGCACTTGAAGGATTAATCCACACCTGGTAATGGGTTTGGAGGTATGTAGTGTACACCCATTAGGTCAATGTTTACCCTGACTCAGTTTAAGTGGTTTATAGTGTAAATGATAATGCTGCTGATGCAGATCATTCCTGCTGCTAGCATTATCATTCCTGCTGCTAGCTTTAATGATACTGCTGCTAGTAGTATCATTTATGCTGCTAGTTTTGATACTGCTGCTAGTATTATCAATACTGCTGCTAGCTTTATTGTTCCTGCTGCTAGTACATTGTTGCTGCTGCTAGTACAATGTTCCTGCTGCTGAACTGCTGAGCAATAGATTTTACTGCTAGCACAATTTATTGTGTTGCTAGGCATGAGATTCTGCTGCTGGTTATAACCACCGACTCCTACAATTATGGAAACTATTATGTTATAATTAATGGGCCGTTAATTATACATAATTCCATGGGCTAGGGTTTGAGTAAACTCTATTATAAATAGAGGTCGTATCATAACTGCATGTATATACAGAACACAAACCCTTATAAGTTTTGAGTTCGTATGTATATCGGAAATCCCACAAAATCACGATCATGGTCTCACTAGACGTTTGTAAATTTTTATCAGTGTTGAAAAAACCACAATTAAGAATTCGCGGGTAAGCTGTCGCCATATTTTAATGTGGTCATTCAAACCACCACTTGGTTCGTTTGGAGATTAGGAAACAACATGTGCTTCTCCATAAATATGCCAAATAATTAGGGGTGATAACAGAGTCGTGTTTGAGTTGACCTATTTGGATTCGCGGGTTGGTATAACTTCCACCAAAAAACGACCGTTTATTAATTGTGTCAAGAAACTCAACCATAAACCAGACCTGCATAATACGTGTAACACGTTTGTAACCCATTTGACTTGTTTAAGTAAATGGGTCAAGCAGTAAAGAAGATCGGTGGTTTATCGATTAATTAGTTTAATTCCAAAAATGATCTAATAACTTCAAAAATATAAATATATAAAGAGCTATACCATAATTTCAATAATGCCCAAGTTATAATCGTAACTTAATGTCAAATTAGTTATCTAACCAATTACATTTAAATCCAAATCCAAATTCAACATAAAATCCAAGTTGTATATTTTACTTTTAAGAAGCAAGTTAAACACTTTTACTGTGAACCTGTTTAATACTTACTAAACTTAAACACGACCCATTTATTAAATGGGTTATATGAGGACCTGTTTTTGACAAAAACCTATTTATCCTTAACTTTAAACCTGTTTAACTTCATGTTAGTTTCGTGTCATGTTAAAAATTGTCACCTCTACGAATAAGATGCTAAGCTTTATTCTAATACTTGGAATTCACGTAGACGTAGAAAGTTTTATCTTGATCGAGTAGATCGAGTGGTTTAATGATACTTGTAAAACTTTATTCATTCTTAATTTCTTATGCAAATCGTTGTAGCTTTATTCTAGTTTAATTTAAATGATGTTAAAAAGGAAACTAATACAAACGCCGCACCGACCATTTGTCAACTTCAAATTATTTGTACGTATCGTAAATTTACATCGTTAAACTTGTTCAAACAACATCATTTTGTCTGCTATGAACACGAAAACAATATGGAACACGATAAAAAATATTCAAAGATAATAGCGATCAAACAAATGGAATACGGATGGCTTCAATTAGTAAGTAGCATAAGTAAACACTAGTTATAATACCCGTGCACGCACGGGGTTTTTTCTTAAGTTGTTAATTGTATATTATTGTTGATTAAAATACAAACAAATTAATCTCTCCTAAATGGCTTTACTTGTTGTCGAAAAGCCCCGTGGCATGTAAGGAAGCAAGAAGTTTCAAAGTGCGAGTTGGTAACTTTTTTACGGATCCATTTCTAAATCTATATCGTCACTCGACCCACCATATCCATAAAACTCCTAAAGATCATAAAGACATACACAGATTTAGCATAAATAGGAGACAGTTCACGAAAAATATAGTGTATCATAAATTACATATTTGTAAGTGACATGCCATCTCACTGGATGTCCTTGTTCCCATCTTGTCCAACAACAAAGGTATTAAATGACAACATAAGCATTAAAATCTAATAAAGCTCTGGGGAATCACATAAGTTATAATTGCAGGACATCTTATAAGAAGTTTGTGTCTGCTACTATTTGGATCCTCGATACCCTATTTTGACAACATCTAGGTTAATAAGCATGCTTGAAGATATGCAATGCAGGTCGTTAATATGAAAACCATACATTTACCTTTTTAAATATGTAGCTGGCTCCCTTCATCCATCTTATAATGACCTGAGAGGTCACGATATAGCGATGTATAAATACATAAAAGACCACCACATTCCCATCTCCGTAAATCTTGGTTTCATGCCATAAATAAATTGGGTTGAATTAGTATGGGATTATTCTTCATTGTTTGACCCACATCACACATTAGAGTACTCAATTCAAACAGACTACATTAAACCCATAAGTGTAGTATGCACTATGTTTTGTTTTCAAAGACCGTTGGATGAGACATGTAAGCTTTTATGTTATAACTGTAACATGTCAAAGGGGTACAAATTCGCCCAGAAGAGTCAATTACACATAGGTCTTTAAAATGATTAACCTAAAAGTGGAACAGTTCAGACCAGATGCATAAAAGTGTATTCAGTAGAGTCAGGTTTGGTAGATGAAATGAGTCAATTTTATTTAAATGGCTTAAAGCATATAGATACCTGTGTTGAGCAACTTATGAGATCTCACCCCCTGGTTCTGTTACTTATCCTACACCTGCATTCCACCATAGTATTTCCAAATTAGAGTTAGTAAGAGATTTTTTTTAGTATTCTTTTTATATACCTTATATTGATGTATATTGTTTATTGATAATTACTAATGATATGAGATTCTCTCTATATACTTTCAGGTAATTTCTCACCCAAAGTATCAATCACACGATAGTGTATTGTAAAGACTAAGCTAAAAGTGGGAAGGTTCGAGCCCACCATAAGCAAATCGGTCACTCGAACAAAAGTGTATTAAATAGGTTGGAATGGGTTAACCCATAACACATATTGTAATATTGCATTGCAACACATTACATCAGATAGAGATTGCATCAGGAAACAAATTACTTCCAACACCAATTGTGATACTAAAAGTCAATACGATGTAGTTTAGAATGGTTATGTAAATTTATTAGTAGTTTGCAAACAATGGACTAATAGAAGTTGGAAGGTAAAGTAGACTTTTTCTTGCGTAGTTGTTATACGGAGTATGTTTTCTAATGACTTTTTTTATTTGTTTAGAAATATATGCCTAAAAACTAATAGTGGCTAATAGCCGTAAAAGGACATTTTTCCTACTTACGACCCATTACCCATTTGTATGCTTAGCTCTATTTTAATATTACATGTGAAGATATGCATAAGCCTAAGTAATCCATTCATATGAAATGAGTCAAACTTGTCACGTCTATTAGTTTTACCCAAATTATATATTACTCTAGTTCCATTAATAGAATGTAACCAAAAGGTGAGGTTGGCAAGTATATATTGTTCAAACTAAAAGTAGGCAAGAAATGCAAATATTAACTTGTGGTTTAACTTCCACGATGTTCCACTCTTGACACATAACTCGATTACACATTATGCTTGATATTGGACATGTCGTTCAAGACTATAATTTTGTTCAAAGAATGTAAAATTGATAATAATTTTATTCACTATAAGACCGAGACACTTGCTCTTTATAAACCGTTTAGCAGAAAAGCTTAGCCAAACACCTCCTTATTCTCATAGTCTTTTCATATAAGCGGGTCCTTGTAACGTTGGGTAAGTAAAGCATGTGCCTAGCAAATATATTTTAGATTTCGTTTCAAAATATAGCAAGACCACATATACAAAAAAGATGTTTCAGCCTAGTTCAAACAATTTCAGTAAAGAGTGTGTATGGTCAACTTAATTGAGGCTGATACCTTTACAGAGCAAAGTGACACATGAATACTCAAAAGAGGCTACTACATAATTCAAACTTGCAAAGTGATGGAAATACCTCACAATTGTTATTCAAAACATCCAAAATGCAATTTGAGCGAGCCCTACCATGTTCATAAAAAACCCAAACAAAAAGTTAATGGTGGTTAAAACGGGTGGGTCAATTACAAATAAAACGATAGTTAAAACGGGTATGTGTCAATTACATATTAAAATGATGACATATTTTAGTCCGACAACCCGACCTGATAACACCTCTAGATATGTTCCAGTATGATTCTTTTTACGGTAATTCTGTTTCTCGAATTTTTGACGTGACATTCTAATATACCCATTGAAATGACGTTAAAAACATAAAGGGGTGTGTGTGATTTACGTATCTGCTAAAAATAAGCAATTAACATCTTTATTTAGTTGAATGCGTATTTCACTGTTAAATAAGCAAATGAGCAGTTTTTGCCAAACACTAAAAACTTGATGAAATTCAATCTCCATAACCTAATCAAAACAAAAACTTAAAAAGATGTAACCTTTAAACACTCAATATTAATCTATACCCAAAACCCACCAAAAAACTATTAAAAAAAATGTTCGAACCCTGTAATCAATTTTGTCACTTTCATCAAGAACCCTAAAGATAAAATTAAGAATCATTAATCAAACGAATCACAACTGAAAGATTAAGAACAAAAAAAAAGGTACCTTGGATAGATAGTTTTCCAATTTTTAAGAATACTTTGATTAATATACGATTTTGGTTCTTCAACATCGTTTACATTAGGGTTTTGGGAGCGTGGGGTATGCTGGAGCCTAGAAGGGAGTAGAACTCCCCTTTTTGCTTGATGTCTAACACTTAAAAAGTTTGGTTTTGACCCCTATGTTATTGTAGATTTACCCCAGGTTTTTAAAGTTTTATTTTTTCATATTTTTGACACATATAATTTTGTATCCACTTTTAACTTAAAAACGAATTTATAGTCTCTTTTTGCCAAATCCGGAAAAATTTTAAGATTTTTTAATTCAAAATATTTTAAATAAAAATTTCACCTATATTACGGATTTCTTGATAGTGGAAGATATTAGTTCGGCAATTGACCATTGTTTGTCTCAGCCATTTGTGGACGTTTCTAAGATGACTTATGACCCATCCTTAGGGATAGTTAGGTTTATGGATGAAACCGACGAAATTGCCTACCAAATGCCGTATAAGATTGAACAATTCCGACTATTACCAAGACTTGAGAAGGAACTTAAGCAATCGGTCTACTTTAGGAAAGAAGAGGATAAAAGAAGGGGTGTAGACTATGTAATGAAGAAAATACTTGGTTTTTATAAAGAATGTCTACAATTAGGACCAGAATAAAAACCCAAGATAAAGGATGATTATGAGAACGTGACGGATGATGGAGTCACGTAATAGGGCATGACCTTAAGTCTAGCTACAAGACTCGTAAATAAAGAAAAGTGCTTCTTGGGAGTTAACCCATGTTTTTAATTGTTTGATGTTTTATTTTATTTTGTTTGTTTGTGTCGTATATGTCTAATTGTTATTGTTTAATTCTCGTGTTTCGAATAATTTGTGAAAATGCTTTATTTTGTTTTTAACCTCGTCTTAATTGCATATAAATGTATTTTACAAAAAGACAAGTGCAGGGAAATTCATATTTGTTTAAAAGAAGAAATTCGAACATGAAAATTTACAATTTACAATTAACATTTGTTAGACAAATTTAAGGCCGAAGACCAAAAAATTCAAGAAAATAAGTACCAAAAAAAAATAAAAAAAATAAATAAATAAATAAATAAATAAAGGTTGTGATTTCAATATCAAAATTCATACTAAATTAAAGAGAATTAAATTTCGAAAATTATTGTGAAATCAGATTTTTGTAAAAGCATTTTGTGTGAAAGAAAACATAACAATGAAAACCAACATACGTGATCGTGATCAACTATACGACACTCAATACATAGTGCCATTTATACAAACAATTGTGCAAAAATATTAGTACCATGCAACCACAATCATTTGACTTCGTCTATATCACTGGTCAAAGCCCTTGTTGATAAGTCGGTAAAAGCAACCCGTCTATATCTAGACATTCTGCCTCTATTGACTGGTCAAAACCCATAATCAACACAATTGAATATGCTTTTCGGGCTGCACCCATAGCATCATTACATGTACGAAGGTATAACTGTCGAGGTTGTGAATTTATAAAAAAATCAGTGGGTGTCTCGGATTACTTTTTGAAAGTGATTAGTACTATTATTGCACTTTTTTGTTGTTTGTGATCCTAATGACTAAATAATAAGTTAAGGAGCTACTGCAACAAAATTGGCTCAAAATATTAGTTGGTTTGATCGGACCAAATTGTAACTTACATTATGTTTTTTACATACATTAAAATGCAAATGTAGGTATGTTACATGGGATGGCATAAAAAAGAGTAAAGTAGATAGACTGATCGTAAAAGTATTTTACTTTGGTACAGTTAGCCTTATATTATTAGGACTTAGGGACCAAATTACATGTAAATCCTTAAATAAACATAATTTGTTAAAGCACTCAAACAACTTGCTAATTGCCACAACTTCAAATTACACAAGCACACTGGAATATAATAAAATAGTTGTGCTTTCAAATCTCAGGTTGTGACTTTCATTCAACATTCAAACCAAATATTGAGATCCAAGAAATTAAAACTCAAGAGCTAATTAACATGACGAACTCGAGCAAGAAACAATGTTGAGAAACAATGTTTTGATCATCAACAGATAAAAGTGAGAACAATGTTTCAATACTTTTAGTCATATGTTTGAAGCATCTATTATATCCTTACTCATATTGCAAATACAAATCTTAAACACATTCGGCAACAATTATAAAGAAAATGCAAAATACAATATCTTTTTATTATTTTGAACCCATGCTCGCCAAAAGGTCAAAAATAACATTACACAATCAACCGAAAATAGTTAACAGTTACGCTGCTTACACACATTAAGCAGATGGCCCAACAACCTACGTGTGGGAAGATTCCCGATCAACAGTTTTGCCACAATGTCCACTCGTGACACCCACCTTATAAAACGCAGACACAGACCAACCCACATTAACCCCTGTCAGAAGGTTTGGCAGCAATAAATTTCAACGTTCACCCCTAGATCCAATAACCTAACCAGTAATAGATGTTGCAATGGTAAAAGCCATATCGGGCTTTTGGCCTTAAAACTGACTTTCCAATCTTACCCTTAAAAAAACGATACCTTAATTAGAATCGAGATTGAAACCATCTTCTTCATCATGTGTTATGTAAACAGAGTATGGCTATTACCACATATCGATACAGCAGTCGCAAGTACCTTAATAGATCATAGCTATTTTCTTTGGCATTGATTTGGGTCATTTATGTTTCATCAATAATATCCAATTCTAATACTTAATAGGTTGATTGTAGCCATAGTGTGTTTTTTTGTTTGTTGATTTAGGGTTATGAGAAGGAAGCAATGAGTTGATTTAGAGTTGCGTTTCTTTTTTGTTTTATCTACAATTTGATCCATAACTATGAGATAAGAACCGCTCAGTACATGTGTATTTTCTAAAAAAAAATTGAATTCGAGTGAAAAAACGAATTTTATAAATATGTGGCCAAATCAGGAAATAGTTAAGCTTTTTATATTCAAATTTTTATTTAAGAAAAATAATAATAATTCAATTATTACTTAATAAGGAATGATTTGATTTTTTTGAAATGAAAAAGTCCCCACTTGAGGTTTTGTTTTATTATATATATAAAAAAATATGCGGTTATAGTTCAAAAAAAAAAAAAAAAAAAAAAAAAACATATGCAGTCAAAATAGTCAATACCAATTTCTCCGCTAATTTTTTCTCACGCACCACATACTATTCGTATATATAAATTCATATACTTGTTCACGTATACGTAAAACGAAGTCCCAAATACATTTTGCAGAACGTAAACTAAACGCATTGTATTTAGTCACAAGTTATATATTCGTTGTCATACTTAAAACAAAACCAACTTCCCTACAATGCATCCAATATACGTGACAATGTTTCATGCATTGCACGAGTCTCTCTTTCTGAAATAAGCTTGTTCATGTATCGTACGATCACAATCACCACTATAGCTTATTTATGCTAGTTAAATATGAGATTGGTGGTTGAGATCTTGACGGGAAAACTCTTCTATGTCCAAGTTGGTGACACTGCCACCGTACTAGACCTAAAGAAAAAGATTGGAGCTCAAGAAAAGCTCCCGGATGACCGGCTAATTCTCGTTTTGTTTAACACATTGATGAATGAAAATGAAGCCTCTCTTGCTGATTATGGCGTTCAAGACGGTTCTCATATTTACCTCTTCTTTGATATCCTTAAGGATGGTCTAACTAGTCAGTTTCTCTCAAGTACTTGTGAGTCGAATTAGCTTTCAATGGAATAGTTGTAGCTTTATTCTCTTGTTTTGTATACTAGTTCTAGATGATACTTATTCAAGATGCCATTGATTCAAATATATGAATTTACCATTAGATATGGTCTAACTGTTAGAAGGATCGATTTGTAGACCTTGAAGCAACCGTTATGAAACTGAATTGAGTTAGAGGTGGCTTAATGTTTGGGTTTCTGTTGGAAGCGTTCGGCAATCTTACAATGCACAGAAATTGATCATCCTTGATCAGTTGAACCTCATAGATTCGTTGTGTTGTTAATTGGTTGCGTTTAAAAATTCATTTCTGTTTGCTATTTGGTGTTTCTCCTTACACGTCTTAATACAAATGAACCCTTTACATTTAAACTCCCATGAAACATGTTAATAATTTGAAATTAATTTGGAATTTTATATAAATAAGAGCAATTATAAATCAATTTAGCAGATCCTTAGACAAATATGCTTCATGTTAAGCAACCGAATAAAGATTTTGATGAATCGAAAATTGGATCTATGGCTTCCAAAATATGTATATAATACAAAGCAATATGACGATACATACATTATTATGTAGGAGTTCTGATGTAGAAAACTACCCACGGCTGATGGTCCCTTTGAATATGTAGAGATAATCGCCATTTTCCAATCCATGCCAACGGAGGCTACAATTTTCTCTCATGATCCTTTGTTTATGAATGAATATGTAATCATCCAATGGTAGTAATTTTTTAGCCAGAAGTAATTCTCGTAATTCGTTGACAGTGCTCGAGTCCTTCATCTCCAATGGGATGCATGTCGAGTTAAGTAGAGCTGAGGAAGTTTGCACCACAAAGCCTAGCTTACGAGAAGGAGGCTCGGCCACCGATCGACTCATTGTCTTTAGAAAGACAATGATTTCAGAGAATTCACCAACACCGTAGTCACTCAGATTGCGAAAATCCTCCTCCATCTCCACTCCTAAAAAGAAAAGCGTCATTTGCTTAATAGGCGTCCCGTCTATAATATGGATCTTTTCTTTTAGACTTCCTACTGTTTCTGTTTTATCTACCTCTATGTTGTGCTTTCTGGAAGAAAACTTAACAGTGATTTGGATTTGTCTACGGTTTTCTAGAGATGGAGAATGATTGATTGTGAGATCAATGTTGGTACCTTCAGTGACAATTGGATAATCTTCTAGGTCAAGGCCATCTAGTAGTTCCCAATCACATACACTAAGAGTTTGCAAAGACAGGGGAACACCAAGAAAATTCTCAATTTTCCGCTTGATTTCGATAATGGTTTCTTGCATATTAACATCCATGGTCAATACGTACGTCTCCGTTAGTATTTGAATTCTCATATCTTGGTAAAAAAAAGTAAATCTTCTATCTTTTAATAAGATATTTTTATGTATTTGTGATTGAATGAAGGGAAGAAATATTGTTTTCAACCATTGTAACAGACTTGATTTCAAGCCCAAACTCATGTCAAATGAATGAAAATGGTCATCTCTATGTGATATCAAAGCACAATGTTTATGTTTTGCTCACATAATTTCACGCAAATTTCTCCTTATCTCTCCCTCTCTCTCTCTCTTCCTCTCTCTTACTCGATAGCTGAATAACAACTATGACATCTATTCAACATATATCGAACCAATTAAGTAGACGCTTATTTTTTTGGATAAAGGGTTTCTATACCCGTTCAATAAACTACTAGACGCGCATTACACATAGAAATAACATCCGATTGCCTAGTAACAAATAAAACTCTAGTTCAACGTAGATACAACATCCAACAACTTTGAGCCTTACTCAGTAAAGAAATTAACAACTCTCTGTGCCTATAAATGGCTAGAACAATTGTATAAGATGATTAACGGAAATATAGATATTGATAACAGGGCAAGTTTGAATGCCATCGTAAGCAATTTTAATTGTACATTTTTTATAAGATTGAGCCAGAGTACCCTGTTTTGAAGCGTCTAAGCAGAGAGTTGATATATTTGCATTCATTATCAAATAAGGCATGCATATAACGTGAAAGAAAACACACATAAGGGAGGATTAATTTTAATACTTATTAGGATTCTCGCCAACAACTTTTTGTGTTAAAGCATACATTATATGAGTATTAACATATAAGTTTAGCGCCCCCAAAAAGAAGGGAGCTACGCCTCAGTTAAACTTGGAGATGGAAGTCTTCTTTTGTTTCTCGACAGTGAAGTAAAACCAAGCTCTAGCTTGAGCTAAGCCAATTCTCTTATATTTAGGGTTTACCTTATCGTAATTGTTGGGTATTAAAGCTTACAAGGTGTTAATACTGCTCAAGATGGGTAAGGATGCTCACATGATTAAGATTGCTCAGGTACTTAGATGAAAATACTCTACGTATGTTTCTACTGTTGGTACAAAGATTAAGACTGCTAGTGTATATTACTACTGCTGGTAATGTTGCCGAACTTCAAGGAAATATACACTAAGTAGTTAATGCTGCTAGAAGAAAAGTTAGTGCTGCTAGTACTAACTTACTACTGCTGAAGTATTAATGCTGCCAGAGTTAAAGTTTAGTGCTGTTGGAGTATTAATTAGTGTTGCTGATGTATTAAGTCGGTTTATTTGTAAGATAAGTATAATAATACCGTGTAACACGTTTAGAAGAATATAGAAAAGATTTATCTTGCATAGAAAGTTATTGTAAGCCGTATGGGACTCCTTAGTCCATAAAAGGAGGTCCTAGGGCATAGAGATTGATACGTATTCATTGAGTCATAGAGTTATAGCTTCAAGGTTGTAAAACCCTAATACTGTTGAGTATTCGTATTATAGTCAATAATATTGAAGCATTTTGTTAGATATAATTGTGTTCTTTGTTTACTGTTACAATGTTACAAAGTTCTTCTTAAGATCAAGTACAAGATTCCGCATTGTATTTGATAAACTCAAAGACATTTCTACACTTAGTTGTGTTGAATTTATTCAAGCCAACTAAACCTTTACAAGCTAAGGGATTCGATCAAGTGCATAACTGGGATCAACAAGTGGTATCAGAGCTTGTGACCTAGAAGCTGTGATCAAGTAGAACCTGTTTAAACTCAAGATTGTTTAGACCTCACTAAAGACATGGATTCAGAGTCTACACATATGATTGCTGCATCAAAGGTACCAATGCTCAAGCCTTGTGAGTATGAGCTCTGGAGAATAAGAATCTAGCAGTATATTCAGATGATTGACTACTCTCTGTGAGAGGTAATAGAGATTGGTGATAGCTTACCAAAAACTGAAATATCTGATGCTGGTGTTGTGACTATTTTACCTATCAAAACTGCTGAAGACAAGGCACAAAGAAGATTGGAAGTAAAGGCAAGAAGTACTCTCATGATGGGCATCACTACTAGAATACTGAACAACAGCGATGAAAATTAGCGACCAAATTAGTCTGTCACAGAAAAATGGTTCACAGTGACGAATTAGCGATAGATTAACTACAAAATTGGCTTTGATAAATTTTGGTAAGTCCCTCTAAATATTTTGGTTTGTCCCGCCTGAGTGTTTCACCAAAAATTTTCATTCTCCCTCCATTTTCATTATCCCTCCATTTGGGTATTCCCTTTTTGTTCACTTTATTCACCCACTTACAGTTATACTTTCATCTCATTTTATATTTACCCCATCTAGTCTCCATCGCTAACCACAAACCATTCAAATTCAACTATGGATCCCATCCTCCTAAGTCACGGACCACAATTCCATGTCATTCATCACCAATTTCAAGTCCACTAGTCTACAAATCAGGTATTTTAATGTCGTCTATCTTCAATTCCATAACTAATTTGAGGTGTACATGTGTCAATTTGTTGTTTTGGTAATTTTCGAATTTAGGGTTCATGTGAACCCGAATCTGTATAACCTTATAACGTTTTAAATGCTACAATTGATGCTTATTACATGTATATTTCGTGCATTAATTCTCATTCCATGCTTAATTTGGAATATTACATGTATTCGTTATAGGACTTGTGATAAATTATTTGGTTATGGTAAAAAAGTAAATAGTTTGCATAGATCTGGAAAAATGGCCTTTTAACAAAAGGGAAACAGGTGAAACTTAATTTGGGGCTGTTTGAGTCACTTAAGGGCTGTTATGTCACTTAAGGTTGTGAATTTGGGGCTATTTGAGTAACTAGGGGTTGTTTTAGTCACTTATGGGATTTTTATATGTATGTTCATGTTAGTGCTTGGTCAAAAATCACTCTGCATCGGCCGTCCCTTCGTACACCGCCCATCACAACATATTTCGTTGTCTAGGCTGTATGTTGTTTATTAGGTTTCGAATTCAATATAATATGTGGTGACCTCATTGTCATGGCTTTTTCTTTTTTTTTTTTTTCTTTTTTTTTTTTTTTTAATAGATATTATACAGCTAATTCAAAAATGTGATTGCTTCTTTTTGTATACTTCTTTCATTAGGAGACTAGTAGCAGAATTTGTGCTTCTCCCCTATCATCTTTAAATAAGGTTAGCAACATAGGCCGCCTACTGACTGAAAAAAGCAGCTATATGCTGTATAAAAAAATCTTATCAGGAAAATCAAGATAGCGGGTCTTGCTTTTGGAAAAATATATTAACTTTCAGGCATATTATTTCAGTAACTGAATAAAGGCGTATTACTTAGGGAGAGTAGCTTGACAGTCACCTTTTATCACTTTTGCTTTATATGCTCTGTTAAATCGATATTTAATGGCTTGAACTAGTAGACAAAGTCAAAAAAATAGTTAGAATGTTGCACGGGAGATGCATAAGACTGTAACAGATTAGAGACCAGTTAAGAATATTAGGTTTCAAAATTTTCTCTAGAGTCTGTTGTATACAGATTCCAAGAGTAGTAGGAGAATGTGGATAAGCTCAAGGCACTTGCATTACAAATATATGTATATGCTTACATGTTTATGTCATTATGGGTTACATTAATGACGGCAAACCTCTGCATTGCAAATTAGAAATATAGCATCACTTTACTTAGAAAACGATTAAGCCTTGTATACACCGTTGAAGGATTACATCTAGAACTTCATATGGTGGCAAGATTTTGTAAATATCTGGTTGAAGTTGTGATGAAAACCATATAGTCCAGATATTGTAGATATTGTACCAGTGTCGTTGTTGCTGACTTTTTTCCTTTCACTTTTGGATAAAAGGCCACTTTTTTGCTTCTAACAAGTTTTGATATCCTGTTTTTTTAATCTATTGCAGATCATGTGGTGATTATTTCAGTTGCATATCTTATTATATTTTTCAGTGTACAAAAATATGGGACAAGTAAAGTTGGGCTTGTTATTGGGCCAGCTTTATTTTTATGGTTCTGCTCTCTCGGGGGCATTGGCATCTACAATCTTGTGAATCATGACAATAGTGTTGTGAAAGCATTTAATCCTGTTCACATCTGTTACTATTTCAAGCGGAACACATATAAAGCCTGGTATTCTTTGGGTGGATGCGTCTTATGCGCAACTGGTAAATGCTTATGTAGATTTTCTACAAATATTTCCAATTTGTTGCAGGCACCACTTATGTTTAGAATTGATTTCACCCTTTTGGACCACAAAGCATCTTGTGACTATCATTTTTTTTTCAACATTGTTTCATTCTTTTTTCCTTGATGCAATTTAGGTTCGGAAGCAATGTTTGCAGATCTTTGCTATTTTCCTGTCAGAACAGTCCAAGTAAGCAGCAACATTGTTACTCGTATTTCTTTCTTTCACCAATCCATTTTTTAAAAATGTATTTACTAATCAAATATAGCTACTGTTGTGCAGCTCACTTTTGTTTTCCTTGTACTTCCGTGCCTTATGTTGGGTTACATGGGTCAAGCTGCATACCTCATGGATAAAGGTGGTGACCCACAACAGGCTTTCTTTTCTTCCATTCCAGGTGAGCCTTTTGTTTGTCTAGGAGCCTTGAGATTAACCTTTTATCTTATAAGACTTTATCCATATTGATTGTTATTATATGTAAAAAAATGAATGTGTCTCTTAATCTTTTGGTACGGTTCAAAATGGAATGGTTTGGGCTTGGTTGACCCAAAAGCTTTGTCCAAATGTTCTTGTGAGTGTTAAATATTTATTTCATGTTAATAATAGCCCCCTTTTTTGACAAAACGATCTAGAAGGTCGTATGCATTAAAGTACACGCCCGATTGACCAGTTTCTTTCTAGCTACTTCTAAGATACACCAGTTTAAATTGTTAAACATAACCCAAATCAACCCATTGACACGTGACTGCTTAAATTGCTACTTTTAACTGTAATCTTGGAAGCGTCAGTCTCTTAATTTTTTTATCGAGGCAAACTCACACAATTTTTACACTCTATACCACACACTTGTCTCGATTGGGACTGAAACCTACAACCACTAGGTTGGGGAGCACACACGTTCTCATGGATATAGCTGCCTGCCTAGGCCAAAGGCCTGTTGGTTCATGAAGTCTGTTAATACTAGCATACAAGTGGCAGTCATGTACATGTACTATCTCTCTGGCTTATGGTTTTCTTTTTTTATGTTCTGTTTACAGATGGTGTTTTTTGGCTGGTGTTTCTGATTGCTAATATTGCTGCACTAATTGCTAGTAGAACAATGACAACAGCAACGTTCTCTTGTATCAAACAGTCAACAGCCCTTGGTTGCTTTCCTCGCTTGAAAATTGTGCATACGTCTCGCAAGTTCATGGGTCAGATTTATATTCCTGCTATTAACTGGTTTCTGATGGCTTCGGCTGTGCTGCTTGTCTGCACCATTGCAAGCACCAACGAGATAGGGAATGCATACGGTATGCCTTCATAATCATAATCATAACATATTTAATCTTTGGAATGAGTGTACCAGATGGAAAATAAAGGGGAGAACATTTGGTACTAGTTCGTTATCCTCGGATTCCCATTATGTGGTGACAGGTATGCCTTCAACTCGATCTTCCTGCAATCCTCATCCTCATTGTCGGGTTTCAACATCCATGAGTGAGGTTTGTAACTTTTAATAGCTGTTAAGTAAATGAGTTGGTTTAGGCAGAAAACAAGTCATATTGAGTAAATGGGTTGGTTTAGGTTGTTTGTATGTTTAGGATATTTTTAAATTGTAGGTAATTTGGTTGGAAGAAAAGATGGAGCTACAAAAACAAGAGCATGTTACTCGTGAAAGCGCTAAAAGGAAGAAATTTGAGGATTGTGAAGCAGCAATAAATATACAACGAGAAGAGGATCGTCGTGAAAGGCAAGATAACCTTAGGGAGTTCCAAAAGATTATGCTTGGAAGATCATCACATCCCCCTTCTACCTAGTAACCCTTAAGTCTTTGTACTAGGATATCGGATATTAGCATCGTAGACATTTTGTTATCTTGAAATTGTAATTCGAATGTTTGATCGATATTTTACGGATTTTAGTCTGAATATGAATGAATGTATTATTCAAATTTTGGACCATTATTTAAATTATTCTCCTATCTACACAACAATTGTAACTAGTTACTGTGGTAAGTGTGTCATTAATATTTACCGTTAGAAATAAACTTTAGGGACATAAAGCTGGTCGCTAAGCCGTCACTTGATGGTCGAATCAAATTTAATTTAGGTAACTTTAAAAAGGCTCTAGTGAGGGGCTTGAGACCGAAAATCCGTCGCCGAAACACTAAAACTTCTGTCACAAAACTTGTCGCTAAAATTTTGCGAGGCCCTTTTTTGTGACGGAATATATCCGTCACAATTCCATCGTTGAAGGGCTTTAGTGACAAAATAGCGATGCAAACTTTCGTTGCTGATGCCTGATTTTCTAGTAGTGCATTCCTAATAAACATCAGTTGACTTTTAAATCTATCAAGAATGCTAAGTCTTTGTTAGCAGCTATTGAGAAGAGATTTGGAGGGAATGCTGCTACTAAGAAGACAAGGAAGAATCTATTGAAGCAACAATATGAGAACTTTGCTGCTTCAAGTTTTGAGAATCTTGATCAGACCTTTGACAGACTTCAGAAGCTTGTCAGTCAATTAGCACTTTTGGGAGAAACAATTTCCTAAGAAGATATAAATCAGAAGTTTCTAAGAAGCATGTCACTAGAGTGGCATACACATATTGTGGTGTGGAGAAATAAGGATGATCTAGACACAATGAGCATGTATGACCTTTACAACAATCTTAAAGTGTATGAACCCGAAGTCAAAGGGTCATCTAGCTCATCCTCAAGCTCACAAAACTTGGCTTTTGTGTCCTCCTCCAATAGCAGTTCTAGCAGTACTAGTAAAGCAGTTAAAACTGCTCATGGAGTTACTACTGCAGGCACTCAACTTAATGCTGCTATTTCAACAAACTTTGACAACCTGAGTGATGCTATTATCTATGCATTCTTGGCTGGTCAATCTAATAGTTCTCAGATTGTACATGAGGACTTGGAACAGATTCATCCAGATGATCTTGAAGAGATGGACTTAAAGTGGCAGATGGCTATGTTGACAATGAGGGCAAGGAGATTCTTGAAGAGTACAGGAAGGCAGCTCAAAGTCAATGGGAATGACAACATGGGGTTTGATAAGTCAAAGGTAGAATGCTGCAACTGTCACAGAAATGGACACTTTGCAAGAGAGTGCAGGGCACCAAGGAGCCAAGACTACAAGAATGAAGATAGCTCAAGGAAAACTGTGTCTGTGGAACCTAAAAATTCCACAGCTTTGGTGTCTTGTGTTGGTTTGTGTGGATATGATTGGAGTGACCAAGCAGCAGAAGGAATAAACTTTGCACTCATGGCTTATTCTTCTTCATCAAGTTCTGACTCTGAGGTATCTAATGATTCTGGTTGTTCTTATAAATCTTGTTTAGATACTGTTGAGTTGCTTAAGGCTAGGAATGAAAAATTAATTGAAGATTTAAAGAAGTCTGAGTTAGATAATTTAGGCTATAAAGTAGGTTTAAAGTCTATTGAACAAAGACTTGAATTCTTTAAGCAGAATGAGACTGAGTATGTAGAGAAGGTTAATGTTTTAGAAAGTAAAATTTATGTCAAAGAAAACATTATTAAAGAGCTTACTAAGAGACATGAACAGACTCAAAAAGAAAAGGATGTAGTTCAACAAGAAAAAGAGGGCATTAAAATTTAAGTGAATAGGCTTGAACATGCATCTGAAGGTGTTAACAAGAAAATAGAGTGACAACTTATGAGGAAAGGTAGTGGCATAGGCTATAATGAGGTTCCCCCTCCCATTACAGAAAAATTTGCACCTCCTTTGCCAGAATTGTCTTGTTTAAATGAGTCTGATGATAAGCCTGTAGGTGAGAGTAGTAATGTTAAGTTTAATGAGGAAAAGCCTAAAGTTGAAAAGAAGTACACTAATGCACCAATTATTGAAGATTGGGTGTCTGATGATGATGATCAGGTTGAGTCTACACCTAAGGTTGAAAGAAAAACAGTCAGGTCTAGTGTTGAAAAGACAAATTTTGCTAAAACTAATTCATAGGAACAAAATGCTAGGAGAACTGTTGAGCAACCTAGGATACACAGTAACAGGCCTAGAGGAAACCAAAAGAATTGGAATGATATGATGTCTCATAGGTTATGAAGTGACTTTGAGATGTTTAACAAAGCTTGTTATGTTTGTGGTAGTTTTGAACATTTGCAGGATAATTGATATTACTATCAAAAACCTGTGTGGAACTATGCTCAGAGGGTGAAGCACCAAAGTTTTGCTCAAAAATCGCACCCCTTTGCTAAAAGAAACCTAGTTCCCAGAGCAGTAAAAATGAGGTCTGGTTTAGTATCAGTTAATACTGCCAAGCAAAATGTTTCTAAACCAGCAGTATTGATTAATACTGATAGATCAGTTAGTGCTGCTTACACAAAAAGAACAGTGAATGGTTCTAAGTTAATATCACAGTTTTCAAAAAGAGCACATTCCACTGAAAAGAAGCCCATTCAAAGGAATAAAGTTGTTAATGCTGCTAAGGCAAAAACAGTAGTTAATACTGCTAAGCCAAAAGCAGTGATTGATACTGTTTAGGGTGATCATTTTTATGCTATTAAGGCCCCAGCTTGCTGGGTCTCGAAACCAAAAGTTAAAGATTTAGATCATGTTTCCAGACACAGCAGTGCATCAATAGTTTTAAAGAAATATAATTGTGTTGATGCACAAGGTAGATCCAATTCAATAAAGGCTTGGGTCCACAAGAGAAACTAATTTTCTTACTTTATGTGCAGGGCAATCCACAGGTGGAGTTACAGGATCAAGGAGTTTTGACAGTGGATGCTCAAGGCACATGACAGGAAACATGTCATATCTCACAGATTTTGAAGCAATTGATGGAGGATATATTGCCTTAGGGAGTAATCCCAAAGGAGGGAAAATCACATGCAAAGGTACAATCAAAACTTGGAAATTAGATTTTGATAATGTGTACTTTGTAAAAGAACTTAAGTTTAATCTCTTTAGTGTCTCACAAATGTGTGACAAAAAGAACAGTGTTCTTTTTACTGACACTGAATGTTTTGTCTTGTCTCCTGACTTTAAGTTAACTGATGAAAGTCATGTTTTGCTTAAGGTTTCTAGAAGAGACAATATATACAGTGTTGATTTAAAGAACATGGTTCCTAAAGGAGGTTTGACTTGTCTCTTTGCAAAGGCCACATCTGATGAATCTAAGCTCTGGTATAGAAGGCTTGGATACGTAAATTTCAAAATAATTAATAAATTGGTTAAGGGAAACCTTGTTAAAGGTTTACCTTCTAAAGTTTTTGAAAACGATGAAACCTGTGTTGCTTGTCAGAAGGGAAAGCAACACAGAGCTTCTTGTAAGACCAAAGCAGTGAACTCAATAAATCAGTCTTTACATATGTTGCATATGGATTTATTTGGACCAACATTTGTGAAAAGTTTAACGGAAAAAATGTATTGCCTAGTTGTCATAGATGATTTTAGCAGGTTTACTTGGTTTTTCTTTTTAGCAACTAAGGATGAAACCAGTGGCATTCTTAAAATTTTCATAACCAGGATAGAAAACCTAGTTAATCATAATGTTAAGTTGATAAGATGTGACAATGGAACGAATTCAAGAATAGGGATATGAATTAGTTTGTGAGATGAAGGGTAGTATGAGACGGTATAGTGCAGCTATGACTCCTCAACAGAGTGGTGTTGCTGAGAGGAGAAATATGACACTAATTGAGGCTGCTAGAACAATGTTAGCTGATTCTAAGTTACCTACTACCTTTTGGGCAGAAGCAGTTAATACTGCTTGCTATGTGAAAAATAGAAGTTTAGTAGTTAAGCCACATAACAAGACCCCTTATGAACTTTTGCATGGTAGAACATCAATGTTAAGCTTTTTAAGACCATTTGGGTGTCCTTTTATTATCCTCAATACCATAGATCACTTAGGCAAGTTTGATGGAAAGGCTGATGAAGGTTTCTTTGTTGGATACTCACTGAATAGCAAAGATTTTAGAGTATTCAATAGTAGAACTAGGAAAGTGGAAGAGAACTTGCACATTAATTTTAGTGAGAGTACACCTAATGTTGCAGGTAGTGGACCAGACTGGCTATTTGATATTGATGCCCTAACCAAAACAATGAATTATGAGCCAGTTGTTGCATGTACACAGTCTAATGAGTTTCAAGGTACAAAAGCTAATACTGATGTAGGTACACAAGTTAGAAAGGAGATAGAATCTGCACAAAAGTACATTTTGTTACCTATATGGACTGCTGATCCACTTATCTCAACCCAAGATCCAAAGAGTTCACAAGGAGATGGTCAAGATGAAGATCGAAAAGATGATAAAGTAGATGGTGTTAAATCTTCAAGTGAGGAAGAACAGCAGAATGATGAATCTCCAAGTTTGCTTAATTTCTCTAGCTCTCTAAACTTTCTTAACTAGGGGTTTGTTGGACAACTTCAGAAATTTCTCAACACATTTATCATGATTACGCGAAATTAAGCATTCATTACATGTCTTGCAAAGTGAATTAGGGTTTGAATTATGATTCTTTTTGCTCAATTCTGACTTATTGCTCCTCATGTGGTCTTCTACTTTCTTTTTAGGAACACTTTTAGCTGGTGAAGTCCTAGAATTCTTTATGTTTATCCTAGGTTTTGACTTGCTAGCTTTAGTGTCACTATTAACTCCTGTATAGGAACTGATGGGAATCTTAGTCTTTTTCACTTCTGGTTGCTGAACATGTTTTGATGTGCTGGGATCTGAAGTTTCCAAAGGTACCTCAAAGGTTACATGCTTGTTCTTGGTAGTGGATGATGATGCACCTAATCTATCTCTTTGGTTGCTAGACTTGGGACCCGTGCCAATGGCATATTCTAACTGTTCCTGGATTCTTTTTGTGAGGACGCAGGCATAACCTACTGCCTTATCAAGTGGTTTTTCTATTCTGTCCTCTTCCACAACCTCACGAAGAGTGTCAAGTCCATCCCTAAGGTGACAGAGATACATATGATGGACAGGTCTGTTGTTTCTCATGGGAAATGGAATAGGCCCCACATCAACATCGTACATTTTACAAGCAGAGACCTTTGATGCAACACAATTACAAGAGGTGCATGGCATTTTTCCTTTCACCTGAGTCTTAAGATTCTCAATTTCATTTAACAAAGAAGTTATCTTTTCATTATGACTATTTCTTGTAACTTTAATTGAGTCATATAACTCTTTGTAATGTTGTTTAATCTTAGAATTTTCTTCTCGTAAACACTCATTTTCATAATGTAACCTATTGATGGTATCTTGATATTGAAAATTCTAAAAATCTGAAGACGAAGGTTTATTGGTGCTATATACATCACACTTGTTGGATTTCAATTGGGCAATTTGGGCCCTCAACAGTCGAATCGTGTTTGTGTGAGCTTGAATCTTTTCATCTCGTTTGCTTAATTCAAAATATGTATCAAACTCAGAAGCATCCAAGGATGTCTTGTCATTTGATATTTTGCATTTTTCTTCTAAATGTTGATATTTTAGTTGCAGATTTAGATAATCAACCTCTAGTTTTGAAAAACGTTTAACCATGTTATCATGGTCATCATTTTGAATTTTGTCAAGCAATTTCACATTCTCCCCCTCAAGCTCAACAACACGATTCTGGGTAACATTCAAAGCAATAGAATACTCATGAAATTGACAAGCAGATAATGCAGAATCAGTAGCAGTATAAAATACATCTTGTGCAATACATCTAGCAATCAAATTCTCATTTGTGATTAGAATGTTCTTTATTTCAATCTCACGAGTCTTAAGTTCGATCACATTTTGAGTTACCTCATTTTCCATATCTTTAAACACTACTTTCATGTCATTTATTTCGGTTTTAAGGGCAGTTTGCATCCCTTCAAAATGTTCTTTAAGTAGTTTAAAGAATGGCATGACCTCAGTCAAGTAACACCTTTTTGCATGCTCAAAACACCTTTCCCCCTCTGTAATTCCGGTTGATGTAATTCTCTTCTTACATGTTTTATCAAAATCAGCAAATAGTTGCCAAAGCATGTATAAGCTAATTAAGGTTTTGCATTCAATGGGAAGAGACAAAGGAACCAAATTCCTAGGTGTATGTATTGGGAGGATACACCGTTATGGTCACAACTTTTCTAAGGGATGGGGTGTTGGCTTTAAGTTCATCAGCTTTTAATTTCTCAGTATCATACTTCCAAAATATTTGTTCAGACGTTAACTTCTTTTGAGGTGCAAACACAGTCAAGCGATTCTCCTCATAATAATCATGGGGTTTGACTATTACTCGCTTGTCTATGCATATGGGATCCCTCATTTTCTCATTCATTTTTTCTCTTTTTCGCATTTCTATCTCATCAGCCTCATTCAAGGATACAACCTCAGGTGGTTCATGATTGGGCATAATCATCACATTGACATCATATAATGCAGGTTGGGCTACCTTAGCAATCTTAAGAAGAGCTAATTGAGATTCACCTACATTGCTTTCACTATGCTTGTCACTTAACTTTCTGTACTTATGAATCATTTGGGCAGTCTGTCTGGTTTGGTCTTGTGTGTACAACTTATCTTCAAGCTTATTCTTTAATGTTTTAAGTCTGAAGAAATCATTTAAGAGTTGTGTTTCTTTATCTTTGAATTCTAGCTTAAGCCTATTCACACAATTCTGTACTTTCTGTTTTTTGTTTAACAGACATATCTAGCTGGCTTTTCAAAGAATTCAACTCTTGTTTTAAGGTTTCTTCTCTCACTCTATAGTCTTTTATAAGTGTACGCAACTGACCTTCCATTTTCTGCTCACGACCAGTTAGTTCAAACTTAGCACGCTGTTCATACAAGGCCTCTTGTTCTTTATATATGTTAAGTTTAGTGGATGATGAACTCAAATAAGTACATTTTATTACTATCATTTATCCTATTAATTTGACTTGTTTTACTATATTATGTATGAGGATTGATACTTAATTGTTTACTTTTGTAATTCTCAGGTAAAAACAAGCATTTGGTGAAACTTAGCTATTTTGGACTAATAATGGAGCAAAACGTGCATAAAGTGAAAGTCTACTGACATGGACAAGATCAAGTCAATTCTGCTCCAGATGCGCCGCATCTCACTCTCAACATGCGCCGCATCTCTATCAAGATATCACCAGATACGATCCAAGATACAAGAGGACATGCGCCGCATCTAATAAAGAGTTACGCCGCATCTTCTGGGCGGTGTACGAATATTCCTGAATATTATAATCTTGGACCCCACGCGAAGTTAAGTACATGCGCCGCATCTACTCCTTAGATACGCCGCATCTTCCCTCAGACAGAAACTATAAATACCCCGTAGACCAGACGAATTAAAGAGTTCCAAAACCCTAACACCGAAGACCGAACAGTAGGAACAAAGGACGAATTCAGTCAAGGAGGCAGCACAAGACACACCCAAATCAAAGATACAAGAGCTGTAAGAAGGTGCTGCATATGTTTAATTCATTAAGTAGTTTTGTTTTATTGTGTTAGTAAACTTTAATTCATCAAGATTGGTGGCTTGTGTAATGTGGCAACGGAAAGATTGCACTCCTTAAAAACTGCTTTCTCATTAATTAAAGTTTATATGTTGATGTCTTTGGTTACTACTTATTAGTGCATTGATAACCTCTGTGTTTATTAGTGGCTTGCGGGCATTTGACTGCGGGACATAATGTGGCTCCCACGGTTGTTTCTAAACTGATCACTTAGGAATAACTTTTATGACATAAGTAATCATTAAGGGTTTACTCGCCGATAAGAATAGGACCAACGAGAAAGGATTAACTACATAACACTTCATATAAAGCTATCAATAAAACAGTGACAATCTACTTAATTATAAGGACAACCCTCTTATTGTCTCGAGTATCTATCTGTGTACGTGTGTGCTACTTGCTGATTCGTGCCTATTGGTTTATTTTATTATTTAATTGCAACAAATCGTGCCAGTCTCTCAGGCTGAAACCCCCTTGCGTTAGGATATTAAAATACTGATTAGAATAACTAGATAATACGTTCCACTCTTAGTGATCGACACTCTACTTACCATTATCTTCATACTGACCGGGTACACTGCTCGTTAAGTGTGTGTGTTATTGATAAGTCGGCTAAATATAAATTTAAAACTTGAGTAGGCATTAAAAACTGCTAAAACCGCAACGACACATCACGCGCATCAGTGGACAAGGTATCATCAGGGACAAACACAGTGTTCTCATGCAGCACATAGTCATCATTTAGAACAGAAGATGCACAACTAGGTACAACAGACGCTTCGTTGTACTTCACATATTGTTCATATGGGAAAACATCGCTATTTCCCATATCAACATTATCTGACTCAATAACGTTTGTTTGTTGTACTTTGTCGGGAATCTTTTGTTCATGCAACATATTATCATTATTAATGACAGAAGATACCCCATTAGGTTCAGCCAACGCTTCGTTGTGTTTCACATGTTGCAAGCGTTGTTCCTAGCAGTAGTTTTGACTCAACAACGTTTGTCCTGTGGCTGATGAAGCTCTTTTCTCTTGAGAATTCGAGCTAACAGAGTCTCTATTGGCACTAACGTACTCAAACACGTTTATCTGTTGTACATCTTTAGGAATCTTTTGCTTGTCAATCATGTTGTACAATCTGAGTATATCAGATATAGCAGAATCTGAAGTATTTGACATGATATTAACGTGCACGGGATTTTACAAGTCTATGATTTAAACCGAGAAATAGATTCTTTCGCGGGATTTTACAAAATCAAGAATAAACCGTGAAACGATGCTTGATATGTGTTATGATGAAGGTTTGGTAGACTTGATGATCTATTGTTAAGTTGCGATTTGGTTTGGTTGATGCAAGTTGTTACGGTGAAATTGTGGTCTGACAACTTCACAGCTCGATAACTTCTTTCTGGAGCGATTTCAGGCTTCGAAAGTTGGGTTGAATAAATAAATTAATTCAACGTGTCCTTCTCCTCGGTCTCACGGTCATTTTGACAGGTCGTGGGCTGAAAACGGAGTTACGGTTCAAAAGTTATAGCCGTTTGAAGTTTTGACGTAAAAAGTCAACTTTGGTCAAAACGCAACTTTCGGAAACTGGACAAGTCGCTACTGTGACACAAGTCGCCAGACACAAAACGCTAACTTTTGGAAACTGGACAAGTCGCTACTGTGACACAAGTCGCCAGACACAAAACGCTAACTTATGGAAACTGGACAAGTCGCTATCCTGACGGAGACAAGTCGCTACTCTGACGGACACAAATCGCTACCCACAAAACGCTAGTCACTAGACGACAGAGCTGTCACTATCTTGGTCAAAACGCTACCAAGAAACAATCACAGAAGGACAAAACGCTACGAAGAACACTTAACTATTCACCCTTGAATCTGCCAAAAACTACCATCTAAAGCCTTAAACTCAAATTCAACACACCAAACACTACTCCTATGTTGTCCCTAAGCTAGAAAGTACAAGATCTAACACCTTTTATCAACTAAACAAAGCACAAGAGAGATTTTCAAGAAACTTTGTATTCGAACCAAAATCGCCCCAAAACTCCACAAATCCATGAATATACCCTTATGTGAACCTAACCATGGCGCTCTGATACCAATTTTAGGATATTCACTCACAAACAAACACACGATTTGGGACAAGATGATGGATCGAATGGTGGAAGAAGAAGAAGGTAGAGAGAGAAGTGGAACCTAGAGAGAGAAACAAGTGTATATTAGCTTGATAAGCAAATGAGGTCCAACCCTCTCCTTTGGTTGAGAGGGCTTTATATAGTTCTTACATAGGGTGCCCCTAGTGGGCTGTGGAGAGAGCTGACAGTGGGTAAAGACCCAACCCACTCCACAATATTAATAATAACTAAACTACTAATAATATTACTAATTATCCTACGAGCTATGATGTGCTACTAAGAACTCGGGGTGACCGAGTCTTCAGCTGAATATTCATATTCCTAACAGCTGGGGATGGTGGTGGGTTTTGCGGTGGTCGGCTAGGGTTGTGGCAGGTCAACGGCGGTGGGTTTTGGTGGTGTTTATGTTGATAAAAGTTTACAGCTCTTATAATCCTCCACCAATTTAGTGTGTGTTTTTGGGTAGGAGAGAGGTGTTTGAAGTTATAGATAAGGTGGGTGATAAGGTGTGGTGGTAAGAAGAGTGGTAGGTGAGGTACAAATATAAATGCACAATATACTTATAGCAAAACATAAAGTACAAGCATATATATTAAACATATATAATTAATAAAACATAAGGATATTTTTGTAATTTCATAAAAATCAATAAAATATCTTCACCTACCTCTTGTACTTGCGAGGGATGGAGTTGAGCAGCTGAGCAGTCAAGCATGACCAAAATGGGAAATGAGTGCTATTGGTGACCAAATAATAGACCACTCAAGTTATTTTGTACTAGTTCAGGAATTTTCTCTTGTTATATGCGGGCTTAGCCCATTACTTTTGTATTGCTAAATTACAACACGAAACAAGATTTCGACCCCAACAACTATCAAAAACTACAGTGACCTAAACCATGACCCTCCCAACACCTAAAGTAATGACCAAGTTGCTACATTGATCGAGTAGTCATAGAACAACCGATTATATATGTAATCGGAGGACCGATGTATTTATTTCTAAGATATAATTAATGAAGGGATAATTCTAAAAATAGACCAAACACAAAAGGGCGGTTCCCTATCTACCCCGAAATCCGAAAATAATTTTGTTGCCCAGGGCAACCGGCAATTTTTTGGGCAAACTGAAGGATTTTCAGTGTATTTTTTGGGCAACAATCGCCATTTTTTGGGCAACTGGGGACATTTTTTTGGGCAACCGGGGTATGGGAAGACCATTTGGTGTTTGGTCTATTTTGGTAATTATCCCATTAACGAAACTATTCAACCGATTAGACTGAAGGGAGTGGGGCTACCCAACTAAGGGGCGACTCGCGACACGTGGCGCTGAGTCAGCATGTTGGGTAGCCTCAAAAAAAAAGGGGGAGTCGGGCTACACAGGAGGGTGGGGCGACTCGCGACACGTGGCACTTCTAATGATTGATTTTTTTTTAACTTTTTTTTTCATATATATAATAATAACTAAAATTACATATTATATAAAAATAACAATATCACATAAATAATAATCCTAAAACATAAATATTATTTAAAAATTAATACAAGCATAAATATTGTTCATAAAACATAAATAATAATCCTAAAACATAAATATTACTTAAAAATTAATAAACTACGCATAGCCATGTATTTTTCAATTAATTTCTTGTTTCGCTTCTCCATGATTGATTTTTGGGTTCCGGAAGATGGTTGTTAGTCAGTGGGTCACCACTTTCAACTCGGCAAAGCTTTATTTTAACTTTCCTTTGCCTTCAACTTTCTATCCCCATACTCCAATTTTTTTTCCGTGAGATTCACCAAACCCTCTCAATTGACCCCGAAATATCTCCAAAGCATGATCCAACTTCCCCTTTCCCTGTCCGACGAACCCCCCACACTCGAACTCGATTTCCTAGTCGTGTCTCTTCCAGTCGGTCTCGTTCCCGAAAATCCGGCTCCTCATCCTCGTCCAATGAGTTAAGATCGATATTCACACAACATATCCGAATCTGACTTTGATAATCGCCGATATGACGTTTTCGTTCTTTTCTTAGTTGGTTCTCCCCGACATTTTCTTGCGTCTGATGAAATCGGTAACGTATGAAACTTAGAACTCACTCTTAACTTATCCCAAATCTCCACAAACCCAAAAGCTTTTTCCCAAGTCCCCTGGTAACTCGGCGAGAGCCTTTTAACCACGTCGGCGTCATTCGCACCACTTTGAGGGTTTTGTTTGCTTTTCTGACCGAGTATAGATCTCGTTGAAATGTTGGATTTGTGGCTATTTTCCTCCACTTGGCACTCACTCCCGTCCTGGTCACGATATCCGCTCTCCTCACCCAATGAGCTTCCCAAAAAAAAATATTTGTTATTCGTACCAATACGTTCTCTCCTTTTGATAATTAGCTAACAAAAATAAAACAACATTTTTATATCTATATATATAACTAAATGTGTATATATATGTATATAAAATATTCGTAAATGTGTGTATAAAATATATATATATATATAATATATATATATATATATGTATATATGTATAAAATGTATATATATGTATATATGTATATATATGTATATATATATATATATATATATATATATGTATATATATATATATATATATGTATATATATATATGTATATGTATATATATATATGTATATGTATATATACATATGTATATCTATATATACATATTATATCTATATATACATATGTATATCTATATAATACATATGTATATCTATATATACATATGTATAAACTATATATACATATATATATATATATACATATATATAATAAAAACATATACATATACATATATATATACATATATAATATATATAAATACACATATATATAAAATATAAATATATATATATATATATATATACATATATATATTTTATATATATATATATAAAATATAAATATATAAAAATAAAAAAGAAAACACAGCTACAAAAAAATTAAAACAACATTTTATATCTATATATAAAAACGTAAATGTGTATATATATGTATATAAATATTCGTAAATGTGTATAATATTATATATATATATATATTATATAATATATAATAAAAAGAAACACAGCTACAAAAAATAAAACCACATTTTATATCTATATATATAACGTAAATGTGTATATATATGTATATAAATATTCGTAAATGTGTATATATATATATATATATTATATATATAAGTATATATATATATATTATAATATAATATGTATATATAAGTATATATGTATATATTAAAGTATATATATATATATACATATGTATATATATATATATTTACATATGTATATATATATATACCCTATTATATATATATACATATGTATATATAGATATACATATTTATATATACATATGTATATCTATATATACATATACATATATATATATACATATTTCATATATATATATATTACATATGTATATATATATATATACATATGTATATAATATATATACATATATATATAAAACATATGTATATATATATACATATGTATATTTATATATAACATATATTATATATATATATATATATACATATATATATATATATATACATATATATATATATATATATATATATACATTATAAAATATATATATATATATAAATATATATAATATAATATAATATATATAATAAAAAGAAACACAAAATTTAATACCTTCTAGCGGGTCCTCGGTAACCTCTAACCAAGCTTTGCATAGGCCATCTCCTCCTTTTTTTGCCACGGAATACCCGTGGTTCTCGTCCTTGGTTCGTCGGCGGGTTTCCGTTTGTGTTGTCGTTTTTGTCTACGTTGTATAGATCCCCCGGCTTTCGACATCCGGTTGGGTTCTTTCGACGACTTCAACGTCCGGAGAAGTTGGCGTCCTTGGTGGAGTGTCAATGACTCGTTGACGATCTAGAAAAAAAAATTAAAAAAAAAAAATATATATGATATATATATATATATATATATATATATATATATATATATAATATATATATTATATATATATATATATATATATATATATATATATATATAAGTAAATAAAGAGTAAAAATGTTATACCAAAATGTCCACCCGGTGTGTTTTGAGGAGTAACCCCGGCGAAACCGTATCCCTCTTGTGACGCATTCCAAGGTACGAAACCCGGCATTGGTGATGGAACGTTCATTTGTTGGATATATTGAAACAATGTCGGGTTATTGAGTAAATTTGGATCATTCATATCCGGTTGATTTGGGACGTTTGGACGTCCCCCACGATACCCATACGGGCTGCGAAAGTTATTTGGATTTAGATTTGGATACATATTTTTTATAAAAATATGATATGTGTAAATATAGTAGAAGTGTATAAAATGAAGTGTAAAAAATATGTTATATGAGATATATATATATAGAGAGTGGATAGTGAGAAGCAAAAAAAAAAAAAAAAAAAAAAAAAAAAAAAAAAAAAAAAAAAAAAAAAGCCGTTACAAACGGCTAGTTACATCAAAAGACACAAAAATTTCAAAGTTAGCCGCCGAGCCAAATAGGTCGCTGGGAAGGGAGATCGCCTAGGGGGGGCGGTGTTCCAGGCGTTCCAGGGGCGATCCAAGCTTGGTTCGCCTGTTTAGTAGCCTCACTCCATTATGTCTTATGATTTAAAATCTTTTGATATTCTAGTGTTTCAAACCAACGTGCCATGTTCATTCTTTTGTAAGTCTCTTTTGTTCGTGATTATTTATTCTGTTAAATTTCTTACCACCCAAAAACGTTCCTCGAGCAAACTAAATAAAACTTTCGAGCCAATTCCAAAGAATTACCTGAGTATGAGGCAAGTAAAGCTCTAAGGAAAAACTTCGCCACATGGATAAGATATGCGATTATAATTATAAAGGTGAAAAAATGGGCTAAATCTGTATTATATCTAAGCGTATGTGCTAATACTGTGATGGGTCAAAGGCATATCCATCGTTTGTTAATAACATCGTTTGCAGATTCACCAAATGGATAAGAGAACCACACTTGATCTTAATTTGTTGATAATATTGTTTGTTGAAATATATATACATAATGAAAAAAGAAAGTATACTAGTGGATGACCTTTAATTTTCAGAAATGCAAACCACACTTATTCTTTGTTGGTTTTCAATGTTAGGTGAATAGCTTTAAAAACACCCAAGTTGAAACCTTCGTGCTTCCAATGACTCCCTATCTATATTAAAACACAGTTTCAAAGTTATAATAATATGTAGACTAGTTATTCCTGAATTTATTTCTAAACAACTTGCAATTCTCGACAAGAGAACTTGGGTTTGCTTCTCTCGTTTGGTGGAGAGGTCTTTTGTTTTATGGTCTTTGCAGTCTAGTAGCGCGGTGTAGCAATGGTGTTCTAACATCACCAAGTTTTAAATATATACATTTTTGCATATCATTATTAAAAAGGATACTAAATTCCATATAATTTGTTAATTTAGCACGGTTCCAATTAAACATAGTAGCTTGAAAAATTGAAATGTTCATATGTCGTGCACACATATAATAAATTATGACTATCAAAAGTCAACACTTTTGTAATAGCAATTTGTGTATAAACTAACTCCAAAACTGGTCACCTATGGAAGCATTCGAAGGAGACATCCTCGTCTTTACAACTATAAACTGGAAACTCTCCTCAATTTCCTAGTCATCTCTCCTTCTTTGTGTACTTGTTAAAAAGCAATATGGCAATCCAAAAGCAAGTTATAGTTGTCCTCCAGCTTCTGCTAATTGCTCTTGTTTTTGACATTGCCAATGCCAAAGGTTTGGAGCTAGGATTCTATAGATACACTTGTCCGAGAGTTGAAGCAATTGTTCGGAAGACAACCGCAAACTACATCCACCAAGCCCCTTCTCTTGCTGCTGGTTTGCTCCGAATGCACTTTCATGATTGTTTTGTTTAGGGTTCGTGCAGTAACATCCACCATCTTTTTTTTTATTATTATTAACAACTTTTTATTGTGATTTAGGAGCAATATTATGTCATTATTTGAAATATAATGATGATTCTGCAGGGATGTGACGGTTCTGTACTACTAAACTCTACAGCGAAAAACCAAGCAGAGAAAGAAGGAATTCCTAACTTAACACTACGAGGATTTCAAGTTATTGATGCTGCAAAAACTGCTCTAGAAGCCGCATGCCCCGGTGTTGTTTCTTGTGCAGATATCTTAGCATTAGCAGCTCGAGATGCTATCTACCAGATATTAATCATTCTTTACACTTCCCTTAGAAAGAAAATATGTCGCTTTTAGTGTAGTATGACAAACCTTTGGCTACAACAAGTGCATTTGCTCCACGTGTACGCCTAATTAAGTAAAAATCTTGAATAATCAAGAATTTTAAATCATTATCATTAACACCAGAAAGTAAAGAGGTCTCAGGTTTGAACCTCAATATTAATTAAGAACTCTAACCTAGAAACCTTAATTAGGTTGACAAGTATATGATATGCTAAAAGGTACATCAAGGCCAAAGATGGTCATGAAAATTTGAGATCTCTTGGATGTGTCATGTAGATTCAATCTTGTCGTTGACCTATTTTCTTTACAAACAATTAATCTTGTCGTTGACTATCACATTGCTTTTGAAAAAGCTAAATATCTTCTCTATATTGCAGATTAAGGGACCATTTTGGCCAGTGCCTTTAGGGAGAAGAGATGGAAGAGTGTCGATTGCAAACGAGGCTTTAACTTCGTTACCTTCTCCTTTTGCAAACATTACTGTACTCAAAGCAAATTTTGCCTCCAAGGGCCTAAACACTAAAGACTTGGTGGTTCTTTCAGGTACTTATTGTCACCTGTTAGCCTCCAAATTTTAGTATTCAGCATTTATTATGTTAAAGAAAAATTATCTAAATTTCTAGCTGGATTACCATGCATATTCAATTTGAATCGTAAAAGGATTTGGTAAACTCAGAGTACAGCAAAAAGAAGTTTACAATATACTACTAAGTACAAAACAAAGATATAATTTCCCTAAAATTTGTAGTTTCTCAATACCATTATCTTTATGTTTAGACTTTAAATATCTCTATAAGGATAAACAGTATTGAAACAGGATATTGCAAATACGTAGAGTCGTATAGATCAAATCATAGAGGAGAATCAATTAAGAAATTGACTACAACTCTCTTAAAACGAATTACATTGTTTAACATTTTCCAAACCTCCTAGTAATATTTCCCAAATTAAGTGATAATTAACTCAGAAGATCACAAAAAATAAGGACACTGTATACAACATTCATAGTGGACAGAAGAAACTACAGTATGAAACTATCCTTTTTTCGCTTTGATAATTAAGTGTATAAACTGTGATGGAAGTGTTTGTCATATTGAGATATTTTTATCAAAGGAGGGCTATCAAGAAACCCTTATAACATTTTATGTTTTACTTCTTTAAATAGGAGGGCATACGGTTGGTGTTTCCCACTGTCCTGTCATCGTGAACCGGTTGTACAATTTTACTGGCAAAGGCGACACTGACCCATCCTTAGACTCCAAGTATATTCCTCAGTTGAAAAGTATATGCTCTCCTACAGACACAACTACAGTCCTTGCGATGGATAGGACCCCCAGAGCATTCGATGAGGACTACTACACACGTTGTCTTAAGAAAGAGAGGCTTGTTTCAGTCAGATGCCGCTCTTCTAAATGACAAGCAAACAAGTGCTTATGTCAAGCTTCAATCAAAGTCCTTTGGGTACACATTTTTTAATGATTTTTCAAAGTCAATGGTTAAAATGGGCAAAATTGGGGTTTTGACCGGCTCTGCTGGTGAAATCAGGAGAACTTGTGCTTTAGTAAACTAAATCTTGCAGTGAAAGTGATGATAATTATTCTTTTTCCCTCAAAATTAACTAAGTTAACAAGTGATTTGAATTATTAAGAGAGGCCAAGGAAAGGCTTCTTAGTTAATTCAAGGAGTTGTGCTCTATTCCGGATCCAGATCATTATTCTTGATTGAACCTGGGTCCTTCGCAAAATTGTGTATTTCATTAAGTGATGTGTTTACTTTGAAAAAGAGTGATGTTGTTATTCTTATATATTTCTTTTGACGAAAATATGTGACATAATGATACGAATTCTAAAAATATCCAAAAAGATTATAATTATTGAAGATGGTAATTTGCAACTAATGAAATTTGTCAATAAATTTTGAAAGCACATCTTTTGTATTGTAGTGCATGTGCTTTTTTTGATGGTGATTTTGTAACGAAGAAGCTTTTCCTAACAATTGTACTGTCGACATTTTACTAAAATTGTTTCCTAATGTCCATTCCCAATATATAGCATCACAAAATGAGATAGTATTAACTCCATTATGAATGTCATGCTCCATGGTATATCCATATCCTGGTTTAGATATTGCTTTTGGAAAAAATACCTCACATATGAATTATCTGTATACACTATATATTGTTTTTAACAACATTATATATTGCCATGATTAGTCAATGCTAACTTTATATATGAAAGTAAAAAGTACCTTACGTAGGGGTGTGTTTTTCATGTGCATGGAGTTTTGCAAGCATTATATATTGCCTGGAAACGGATACTCTTTCGTTGGTCTAACACGACTGCCAAAGTTTGCATGGCACATCAACTCGAAGGGTAAGTTCAAATAAAAGAGCAGCCAGTTTTTTCCCGAAAAGGTGTTTCTTTCTTAAGTAATTTGTTCATCGACCTTGCAACTAAAAAAGATGTTTGATCGTAACAAATAAAAAATGATTGGCCCTCACGGTAAATATGTTCAAGTATGTTCTGCACAACACTTATGAACTCCATAAGATAACTTTTATAACCACGAGCCATCCTCAACTGAAAAAACTAGTAATGCTATATTTGAGAATCTGCAATTAGAACACATGTTAATAGCAACGCTATATATATTCGTTGGAGGAACAAAATTAATCAACCCCGTATGGAAATATCATGTGGTACACCGTACACGACTATATCTGATGATGAGACACAGCCTTGTAACTTAAATGTTGTTGTTTATTTGAGAAAGATGTAATGCAACCCCTGCTATGCCCTTGGTAGTTTTAATAATGCAAATGATGTTCACATAAATAACCCACGACATGTAATTAAAGTTTTAATTGGCATTGAGCAAAAAGGTTATATCTGTTTGATATCAATGCGTATTACTATGGAGGTTGACAATGGCAAATCGATTTCATGTTGGTGCTTGGAGCATGACCAGATGCATTACGAGAATGATCAGCAGGGTTCAATAAGAGCGAAAGGGCATGTACGTGGAGAATACATTATTTAATATATAGCATAAAAAACATTATATAATAATGGATAACCTTTGAACATCAGGAATATACGCCACACATGATCTTTGTTCCTTTAGATTATATTTTCAACTTGGTTATAATGTTAGGTAAGTAGCTTATAAATTAAAACAACCAAGTTGAAGCCTTCGTGCTTCCAATAACTCTATCTATTTTATGGTATCATTTCAAAGCTAAGATATCATAATATTAGACAATTTTTTCCTGGACTCAATCTAAATAAATCGAGATGCTCATCAAAAGAACTTGGTTGTTGTTTCCGTGTTTAGTTATGTTATAACGGTACCTTCTGGTGTTTATGTCTAGCATCGCCAACTTTTTTAGATAAACATTTACGCTCAAGAAAAGAATACTATTTACATACTTTATGTTTGTATATGAAACAAGATTCCTAGAATAATAGCAAAATTAGAAGGCTTTAGGAGCTAGAAAAGATCAGATGTCGTGCACACATTACAACAAATAATGAGAGAATTAAAAGTCAACACAATATGAATACCCGTAAAACATAGAGGTTTGTAATAACAATTTGTTGATAAATTAGCTCTAAAACAGCTCACTGATGGAAGCATTCAAAGGAGACTTTCTCATCTTCATAACTATAAATTGGAAACCCTCCTGAGTTTCCAAATCATCTCTTCTTCTTTGTGTATTTGTTAGCTAAGCGATATGGCAATCCAAAAACAACTTATAGCTGTCCTCCAGCTTCTGCTAATTGCTCTCGTTTTTGACATAGCCAATGGCAAATGCTTGGAGCTAGGATTCTATAGATACACTTGTCCGAGAGTTGAAGCCATTGTCCGGAAGACAACAGCAAACTACATTCACCGAGCTCCTTCTCTTGCTGCTGGTTTGCTCCGAATGCACTTTCATGATTGTTTTGTTAGGGTTCGTACAGTAACATCCACCATCTTTTATTTGATTTAATAACACTTTTTTGCGATTTATGAAGAATTTTATGTCATTAACTGAAATATGCTGAGATTCTGTAGGGATGTGACGGTTCTGTACTACTAAACTCTACAGCGAATAATCAAGCAGAGAAAGATGGAATTCCTAATTTAACACTAAGAGGATTTCAAGTTGTTGATGCTGCAAAAACTGCTCTAGAAGCTGCATGTCCTGGTGTTGTTTCTTGTGCAGATATCTTAGCTTTAGTAGCTCGAGATGCTATCTACCAGGTACTAGTCATTCAATACAGTTGCATTATAAAGTAAATATATCGCTTAATTAAGACAAATCTAGAATATTCTAGAATTTTAATCCTGATTGTTAATGATTTCAAGCTTTTGTCGATATTAGTGAAAGAAATGAGGAGATTAAAAGTTTTTTTTGGGTAAAAGGTCAACGACCCGGTAAATATATTACTCCAAAAAACAATTAAGTACAACGGATATGAGTGAATCCCATATCTCAGCCCGTTACATAGGCGAAAAGCTTACATAACAAGATTCTTCCTATTTTCTAGACACGAAAACAAAGCCACTACCACATAATATTGAAAGACTCGGACAAAAATATAAACTACTTCCTACGACCTTGGAGATTAAAGCCGTAAATGGCATTAAGAGCATCCAACTCCCCTGGAAGATCATAAATTTGCTTCGAGTAATCATCATAGTCATCAAACTCATCTTCACGCTCATGACCTTCACCAAAAAGATTTGCAGATTCATCGAACGTGTTAAGAACCTCTTCCTCATCACTGTCAGAAACCTCAACATCACCCACCTTGGAAAATGGGTTAACCCTTGTAGTGACAGAGGCAGACGGAACAGGATGACCTTCATCATCCACAAGAGTAGCTTTCCCATCGATAATTAGCTTTTCAAGCATACTAATTTTTTCAACTATGGGAGTAGAACCAACTTCCTTAGTTCCCATTGAATCACTCACAAGCGGACTTTGTGATGTAGTACCAGTCTTAACCGACTCATCCTCATTAACTTCCATAGTACGGCCAGCATCCACATCCATGTAGGTGTCATTAGTAGGAATAGAAAAACCATCCGTATCATCCATATTAAGCGCATCAAACTGATTGGATGTAGAGATATTTGAGCTAGCCACATCAGAAGCCTTCTTCTTAGTTCCATCCACCTTCTTTGGTTCAGGAGGGTTCTTTTTGGGTTGGTACTGAAATTGCTTACCCACAACAGGTTTAGTAAACCCTCCTTTACCCTGAGTTGTAGAACCACCTTGTTTACCTTTCTTTTTGTTATTGATAGCCGTGAAACCATCATTAGTCGCCTTAGTAGGTTGAACTGGAGGAACAACAACTTTCGGACAATCAATAATAGTATGACCAAAAACCTTACACTTATCACAACGCGGAGGTTTCCACTCGTATTCAACCCGAATCTTTTCAATAGTCGAACCCGTACCATATTAGGGAAACAAGTAAAGAGATTAAAAGTTTTGAAGTCTAGGCAATTGTTCCACCCCTTTAAGTTTAAAGTTGAATCCAAGTTCCTCACATTTTATAAGCGTAATGGTATATAAATAATTATCCCCGGAAAATATACATCTCAAGGCCAACTTTTAATGACCCGTTCTTTTATGTCTGTTATTATGACAAAGAGAATGTGTAGAGAAATTGATATATAGTTATGTCTTTTCATAAAAAACCTTGAACCCAGAACCCTTGGGATGACAACTTTTTAATTTGCACAGAAGGCCCTAAGGCCAAAGATGGTCATGTGAAATTGAGAACTCTATACTGTTATGTAGACTAATAATGTAAGGAAAAAAAACTTAATGGTGTTGTTGAACATTACATTCCATTTGACAAAAATATATTTTTTCTCAATTTTGCAGATTAAGGGACCATTTTGGCCGGTGCCTTTAGGGAGAAGAGATGGAAGAGTGTCGATTGCAAATGAGGCTTTAACTTCGTTACCTTCTCCTTTTGCAAACATTACTCAACTCAAAGCTAATTTTGCCTCCAAGGGCCTGAACACTAAAGACTTGGTTGTTCTTTCAGGTACTTGTCGTCACCTTTTTGCCTTCATAATTTGGTATTCACAATTTATAATGTTCAAGATATATTCTCTTAATAAGTTAATATCTAACCGGATTACCATACATATTAGGTTTTGAATCCTAAATGGATTTGGTTATTTAAACATAAAAATATCTCTAAAGAAGAAACAGTTTAGAAACAGAACATTGCAAAAGGTATAAATCAACTCATAGAGGAGAGTTAAGAATTGAAGACTGGCTACAACTCTCTTAATCCTAATTACACTATATTCATGTGACGTTTTTCAAACATGCTAATAAATCAATAATAGCATTTAATTCAGAAAGTGTGAAAAACGCAGGGCTGGTTTATGAATACAGCGTTCATTTTTCACATATAATACCCTCGATCATATTGGGACAGTGTGTTCAAACGAGGGTTGTCAACAAACCCCTCTAACATTTTATGCTTGACTTTTCTCAAATAGGAGGGCATACTGTTGGTGTTTCTCACTGTCCTGTTATTGTGAACCGGTTGTACAATTTTACGGGGAAAGGCGACACTGACCCATCCCTAGACCCCAAGTTTATTCCTCAGTTGAAAAGGATATGCTCTCCTACAGACACAACTTCTGTCCTTGCGATGGATAGGACTCCCAGATCGTTCGATGAGGATTACTACACTGTTGTCTTAAGAAAGAGAGGGTTGTTTCAGTCAGATGCCGCTCTTCTAAATGACAAGCAAACAAGTGCATATGTCAAGCTTCAATCAAAGTCATTTGGGTACACATTCTTTAATGATTTTTCAAAGTCAATGGTTAAATTGGGAAAAATTGGTGTTCTCACCGGCTCTGCTGGTGAAATCAGAAGAACTTGTGCTTTAATAAACTAAAGCAAGCAGTGAAGTGATGATATTTATTATTTTTCCCTCAAAACTAAGCTAACGTGTGATTTGATTTATTGACGGGAGTCCAAAGAGAGGCTACTTAGATGCTTCGTCCAATTGTAGCATTTCATATAAGTTGTGTGTTTTCTTTGTACGAGAGTGATGTATTTGATGAAAAATATATATGAACAAAAGCTCTAATTGAGCGGTAACAAATCAAATATGCGCATTGTATTGCCTACTACACTTGTTTTGATCGATATATACACACTAAAACATGTATGCAAAGTGTTTGGATAATTAAACAATAAAAATCGTACATATTTGTTTTTTTACGTCTGGGACTGCTAAACATTTCCTTAATATCTATGATTAACACCAATAAAACACTTACGTTCTAGCAAATGCGGTTTTTAGTTTGACGCAATTAAAAATTGACCTAGTTTTGTTTACAAAAAAGGGAATTCTGTCTTTGTATACATATTACTAGCATTGTGTATTTTCAACTGAAGGTCTGATCACTCGTTAGTTGCATGTAACGGGGTCGAATTGCTTTCCTCTCTAGTGTTCTTTTGGTGGGGTTTCCTACCTTTGTCAGATGCACATCGTGTGGCATATTAGGTTTTCTTGGAAGTTTGAGACCAGTTATAAAGTAGCTATATACCCCTTTCCAGCTTCAGTTTTTTGTGGCTTGCAGTTTCACAGCTGCATGGGCCATCTGGAAGTTCGAAACCAAAAAAATTTCTCAGCTAAGGAGCCAAATTTGAAGCCGATATTCTGAGGATTTCAGACATAGTCATTTTATTGGTTACAAATCAACATAAAAAAGCCTATCTAGATCGGAATATATGATGTGATAGTTTAGCCTCTTGTGTATTCCATCATAGTTTTGTTGTTTATTAGAATAAATTCATGTTGTTTCCAAAAAAACTTCAAGTAAACTTGAAGTACACATCGTTCCAAAGGAAATTTCAATGGCATGTTTGATGACGGTTTTTACAAAAATCTTTGTCAGGGCGGAGGCATGCTTTAAGTTGTGGGGGAAAGGCCCCCAATAAATGCTTTGGAGAATGGTTAAGTTAGTAGGCAAATGTGCTGTTTGTTTATTCAGACATTTTATGTCTGAATCTGAATACCACGTCTGAATCTGAATTAGTGGTCCAAAAGTCTGAATCTGAATTATTTTAGTCTCTTTGTTTTTATAAAGTGTCTGAATAAACAAAAAATAATCCTTTCGCTATAAAACAAACTAAAAGACCCTCCATTCATGATTATTAATAAAAAATCAAGACCAAGATGAGGAGATAAGGATTGAAAAGAAGTAGATGTAAAGTTTAAGATTTTCAGATGTAATCAGACATATTCAAATGTCTTAATGAATCAGACCCTATTCAGATGTATTCAGACTTCAGATGTCTGAATAAACAAACATTCTGAATCTGAAAATGTCTGACCAATCAGACTTCAGACGTATTCCGATCTGAATGAGCCTAAACAAACACAACCTTCGGAGAATGGTTAAGTTAGTAGGCAAATGTGTTTGCTTTGTTATAAAATGTTAAAGTGCCCTTGATTCAAAAGCTTTAGTGCCCTCAACTCCAAGAACGGAAAACCAAAAATGGAGTCTACTTTCTTTTCTGGATCATCTCGTCCAGAAAAAGTGTAGAAGAATGCCAGAAAAAGTGAAGAACGGTGGATATTGAGAACCGTGAAATAAGAATATCAAGAATTGGGAGTGGGTAGCCATAAATATAATTAAATATGCATGTGTATATGATATTAAATATATCATCATTAATATAAGTAAGGGACTATTTTTGTCCTAAAATATTAGTACTAATAACTTATTTTAACTCTGGATGGGCAATTTCTAAAATATTGTTTGTCAATATTTAAACTTCTTAGTATTAATTAGTTTTTTTTAACCGTGGTACATTTTTTAAGTGACATGGTTTTCGCCTTTTTGTTCTAAAAACGTTGATCACATCATTTTTCGACATAATACCGATGGGTGTACGTATGTGATCGTCTGTAATGACCTGGCATACTCGATGGACATTCCACCAGGCATGTGGGATTCTATTGCTAAGAGGTGATAGATCAATATTTTTGTCAGTTTGGACACCTGTTTCTTTGATTTCATAAGTCTATTTGGTGCAGGTTAAGTGCTTAAAAAACATCAACTTGGTGACAAAAAAACAAAGCATTAGCAACCGCAATTGGTCCAATTGTCAATCTATATTACTACATGTATATAATATATATTATCGGAACTGGTCAAAAGAACCAAAATATGATACTTTTAGCATGTTTCAACCACTAGAAAAATGTCAACGAACCAACAAATCTACTCTTACAAACATGGGTTTGTGTTCATGGTATCGAAACAAGCCAAGAGTTCTGTCGTGATTAAACGATTTGAATGAACGCTGCATGCATGGCTTGTTATTATTCGTGTTAGTTTGTTATATGTTTAACTGTACAAATGAAAGACTATACGAACGGATTTCTGTTTTTATAATCGTTCGTCAAGAAAATGAGCTTGTTTTTGTACATGTATATCATTCATTAAGATGATCAACGAGCATAAGATACGGCTTATCAAGCGTTAACATACGCGAATGAATGAACAAACCTTTTGTTAGTATCTGGTATTTTGTGTTTATTGAACATAAGAATTTGGTCCATGTTAGTAAGAGTATTGTATAAACTAACATAAAAAACATACAGCCAAACGGTTCATGCATGATTCATCAACATTGAGTACATTTGTACCCTAGTCGTATTGTATACATATATACTGTATTCATAACAAAAATAACATAACTTTTGTTACCTATATATCCTGTGAAATTAACTTATTTCTCATTTCTAAAGGCTTCCATGGAAGTGGAGAATCTTAAACCATTACAGGCTTGAAAGGTTCATACATCGTGTACACGTAAAATAAATACTAAACATTTAAAGGTCCACTCTATGCCTTGGCTTGCAATAAGAAAAGGTTAGACTTAATGATTAGCTTATTATTCAACTGAAGAACAGCTCATTGATCTAAACATTGAAACAAAACCTTATCATCTTCACGTACAACTATAAATTCAACACACTCTTCACCTTCCTAATCATCTCTTAGTTTTTGTGTACGTGTGTGGAAGCAATATGGCCATCCAAAAACACATAACACTTGGTCTCCGATTTCTGCTAGTCGCTCTTCTATTGAACATCGCCAATGGCAACGGCTTAAAGTTAGGGTTCTACAAAAACACGTGTCCTAGAGCTGAGGCGATTGTAAAGAGGACAACCGCAAATTTCATTTCTCGAGCTCCTTCACTAGCGGCTCCTTTGCTTCGAATGCATTTTCATGATTGTTTTGTTAGGGTCTGTGCTCTGAGTACATTACTTGCTAATATATATGATATCTCATAATTGTGTTTTAAGATTGATATAGTATATCCTGAATTGATATATATGATGTTTATGTAGGGATGTGATGGTTCAGTGCTACTAAACTCTACAAAGAATAACCAGGCGGAGAAAGCTGGAATTCCAAATCTTTCCCTTAGGGGTTTTCAAGTTATTGATGCTGCTAAAACTGCTGTAGAAGCCGCATGTCCTGGTGTTGTCTCTTGTGCAGATATCTTAGCTTTAGTAGCTCGAGATTCAATTCAGCAGGTACGTATCTTTATATGTTAACTTGCATGAGCATGAAATGTTCTTTTACTACACTATGAAGACATGCATTCATGTTCTATACACTGAAACCTTCAAACTTGAGGAATAGAGTTTAATTTGGTGGCTTCAAAGCTACACGATGGCAACGGAGATTTGTGGTTTTTAGTGATGAAATTGGGTTTTAACCGATAGACTAGCATAATGGTCTTGATAAAGCCTTTTTTGTTCGTTTGCAGATTAAGGGACCATATTGGCCAGTGCCATTAGGGAGAAGAGATGGAAGAGTATCGATAGCATCTGAGAGTTTCACGCTGCCAGCTCCTTTTGCCAACATTACTACACTCAAATCACAGTTTAAGTCGAGGGGCTTGAGCATTAAAGACCTAGTAGTCCTTTCAGGTATATTGTCCATTTTCAATCTACCTTTTGATATTTAATTAAGCACTTTTGGTTATATTAGTCATTAGATTACACACTAGATGACTATTTTTAGCTATATCTAATCAAAAAATTATTTCTGTAGAGGAAGATTATAAATAAAGCGACCATATATCATAACTGAACCTATTATATCTCGAACATTTACATTTGAAGAATTGAAAATTTACGGAGTTTGAGTGATAAAAGGTCGTCGATAAACTTCTCTGACATTTAAATTTTATCTCTTTACATAGGAGGACACACTGTCGGAGTTTCTCACTGTTCTACCATCGCATCCCGATTATACAATTTTACTGGCAAAGGCGACACTGACCCGACTCTAGACCCAAAGTATGTACCTCATTTGAAAAGTAAATGCAAGCCTACCGACACAACCACACTTCTTGAAATGGATCCAGGGAGTGTCAAAACATTTGATGAAGATTACTACACTATCGTATCGAAAAGAAGAGGCTTGTTTGAATCAGATGCTGCTCTTCTAAATGACAAGCAAACAAGTGCTTATGTCAAGCTTCAAGCAAAATCTCATGGAGCTACATTCTTTAAAGATTTCAGCGATTCAATGGTTAAAATGGGTAAAATCGGAGTTCTTACAGGAAAGAATGGTGAAATCAGGAAACATTGTGCTTTAATCAACTAATGATCGAGTTAAGTGTGATTTGATTTAATAAGGAGAGTCCAATGCAAGGCTTTTTGGTTAGTTGACCATGATGCTCGATTTGGAATCAAAATTTTTATTTAATCTTGGATGGTACTTCGTAATTTGTTTCTCTTGTAAAGAAGTTGATTTATTGATGTAATTTTTAAAAATTAATTTAATTGCTAAATATAATGAAAATTTTACAAATTAATGATCTTTTTCAGTAATATCTTGCGGTATTTGATACTTTTATCGACGAGTTGGTTAATAATCACATTTAATGCATCTTTGATACCACTAGCGGTTAGGTATATATGAAGGTGACACACTATTGATTTATAACATACATCTTGCATTTTGTGTAAAGAAGTATTTATAGATGCATTTATATTGGGTACGTGCGTATGTGTATTAATTGGACAGACGGTTTATAAGTTCTTGACTTTCGATTAGTTTATTCCCGTTTGGCTGATTTAAAGAAGCACATGCAATAGAATTTCAGCTCTAAACCGGCCAACTATAGTGATTTATTTAAGTAGGCTCAATGGTTATCGTAGTGATGGGTAAGTAGTAGTTGGATAAAGTCTAAATTAGATTGGGATATGTGGTTTATATACAAGATCTTTGCTTGTCGTCTTTCCAAAATAAAAAATAAAAAAATAAAGTAAATAAATAAATAAAACAAACACTATGCTTGTTCTCCAATTATGTGATTTATCAAACGATGCATTGTACTACTTGATTAGAACTCGCATGAGCTGTAGGTTGAATAAGAACAAAGCACCTTGAAGTAGAAGACAATCAAAAATAAGATAAATCTACTTTAGACATAACGCATGGATGGACACTGCACTCCCAAATTGATGTTCTTTTCAATCCCACTATTGTCCCTCCAAATAACCCTATCTTGACTGTTCACATTTATAGCAGGCACAAGAATGCTATTAAGTATAGGATAATCTCTGACCCATTGTTTAGGCCAAGACCAGGTCCCATTATTGATCATATCAGCAACCACTGCATCATCCTGAACCTTGCTGAGTAAACACTTCTTTTACTAACAAAGTTAATGAGAGGCCCAACTTCATTCTAGTTGTCATACCAGCAAGAAGTATTCAACCCATTTCCAATTTTATGAACAATATGCCTTCTAAGTTTCATTCTCATATCTAATAGTACCTTCCACATCCAACTATCACTAGTCTCACTTTGGATATCCCAAAAGTTCCTTCCTCTTAATTTGACCAAATGCACCCATTTTACTCATAAAGAGTTCTTATTGGCTACAATGTTCCATATATGTTTGGACAACAAGCTTTCATTCCAAACCTCAAGATTTTGCAACCCCAAACTGTTAGCTAATAAGGCCTTTAGGCCCGGCCCGTTGTTTAGGCCCGTATAGTTTAGGGTTAGTTTTTTCTAATTTATTCTTGATGTATTCTCTTTTGTTTAGTGAATCTGATTAATATATTATCAGTTTTCCCTCTGATTTCTACATGGTATAAGAGCTACGAATTTGTATGTCAGTTTGATCTGTTGCCATAAAAGAAAAAGAAAAAAAGGAGTTCGGTTATGGATTGGTTTATTATTGTGGTACGTTAGACAATGAAATCAAAGCATACCAATCAAAAACATCATTGGATAAAGTGGTTATTTGCATCTGGTTTCACATGTGGCTCAACATCTGGTTCCGCCGGGTTTTATTGCATCTATCTGAATCTGTCTGTCTGCACCTGCCTACCTGAATCTGCCAGTCTACATCAGCTTATCTGAATCCACACGTGGTTCTACATCTGGTTTTGCCTGGTTTTATATGCTTTTGTCCGGATATGTCTGTCTGCACTTGTCTACATGAATCTGCCTGTTTGCATCCTGTCTGGATCTGCACATGGTTATGCATCTGGTTTCACACGTGGTTCTGCATCTGGTTCTGCCTGGTTTTGCCAGCATCTGTCTGCACCTGTCTGTCTGAATCTGCCTGTCTGAATCTGCATCTGTCTGTCTGCCTGTTCTACTCTCGTTCATCTCTGTATTTTTGTTGCTCTATGCTCTGCACCTGCATCTATACCTGGTTCTTTTGGATTGCATCGGATTGAGACTTCGTCTAGCACCGATTTTGCACTCTGGGACACTTTGCTTTCGTTTGTTTTTCAGTTTTAGTTTATTTTCTGTTTCACAAACTCTCAAATGTTTACCACTACAACATTGTGAGTTTGAGAGGGGATGTTAGCTAATAAGGCCTTTAGGCCCGGCCCGTTGTTTAGGCCCGTATAGTTTAGGGTTACACCCTGACTTTCTAGAGTACAAATTTTCACCTAGGAAACTTTAGCCTTACCTTTTTTCAGATCCCCACTACACACCATTGAAAACCCTTCAAAACTTTATCAATATCTTTCATAGTAGTCTTAGGCAGAAGAAAGACAGTGGCCCAGTACAATTGCATATAGGGGTATCAAATGGGTAAACCCGACCCTACCCGAACCCGATAAGGCCTTATAAGGTCGAATTGATTCGGGTCCAACTTAGCTTATCGGGTCAACCCGATAAACCCGATAGCCTAATAGGGTCGGACTAGGGTCTTAATTAGTTCGTTATCAGGTTGACCCGATAAGCTATAATGACCAACTAAAAAATTCATAAATTTTTAACTAAATCCCTTTTGACATAGTCTTTTAGTCACAATCCATAACCAACAAGCCTGCTACATATAAATATTATAAACTACACCTTCAAATTTGATTCTAGTGCCATGCAAATTTGGATCAGTAGCTTAGACGTATCATTTTTACAATTATGCTGCTAAATGGTACAAAAACAACATGCTTAGTTGCTTGATGCCCAAAAAATACAATGCTTAATTGTAATATACTTTGTTTTTTTGTTAGATATTCGGCCATTGGAAATACTAGTGTCGTATTCATCTAATATTTAAGTTATGTTTACATTGGGTGGTGTTTTAATAAATGAAGCAATTTGTGGGATGAGATTAGCATGTAACCCGATAACCCGATAGACCCGACCTGACAACCCACAACCCGATAGACCCGAACCAAATACCTTATAGGGTCGGGTTGCGGGTTAGTTTTTATTTTTTCAAAACCCGATAGACCTGACCCAATAAGCCCTCAACCTAACCCGATAACTCGTTTGACACCCCTACTTGCATAGAAGCTAAAACAGAGGAAATTAACTGAAGCCACCCTGCATAAGACAGGGTTTTATTTTTCCAATGCTGCACCACATTCTTGACTTTATCCATCAATATTTTTCACTCCATAAGGCCTAATCTTTTAGTTATAAGTGGAACTCCCAGGTACTTTACAGGCAAACTTCCCACAACAAATGGTAAGACATCCAAAATATTCTGTTGTTATACACCATTCACATTTCCAAAGAAAACAGTGCTTTTATTTATATTAGGAAGGAGATGTTGGAAACAAAAGGACCTTTTAGGGTTATGAAGAGGGGAACACTTATAAGAAAGTTTACAATGTTATTGATTATTTAAGCTTTGCTTTATTACAAATGCATCACCCTAACACCTATTTATACTACTCCATGGAAGGTTCTAGATACAAGATTTTTTCATGGATACTTTTTGCATCATCTTGATAATTTGTAACACCCCTAAAATTTGGTTCAGCGGAAGACAAAAACAAGCATTGGGGTGCTACGGGATTGGTACATAACACAAGCATAGGAAAACGGGATAACATTATCCATTTACATAAAAACATGTCAAAATCCAAACTTCAAGTTTACATTTATTCAAAAGTACTGAAAATAAGACCCAAAAGAAACAAAAGATAGGTGACCGGATCTACACACACTCCTTGTGTTAGATGAATACTTTGAATGATGTCTAGTCTAGCACGTGGAATTTACTAACTAGCACTTAGAAGATTTGTTTGTTTGTGTTTGTGTTTTGTATTAACGAATCAACAAAGAATGAACAATGAACACAATATACTTCAACTTCAACGATTCAATATTATTAATCAATAATACGATTGATCTCCTATCACTAGGGTTTACAACCTTGAATCTTAACAAAACAATACGTACACATTCATTAACCTAGGCAATCCTTTTATAGACTAAGGATTCCTTTACAAGATAACTATCAACCTAACATTATAAGATATACATTAAATCTTTTCTATAATTAACTTCACACGGTTTTATCATAAACAGTACAAACTTCTTCATTCAACAGTACTAACTACTTATGTCTTCAAAACTCTTCAGCAGTACTAACTTTCATCTTCAACCGTACTAACTGCTATAGCTTAATTTCCTAACAATAGGTCCCCAAAAGTTTTATCAGAGTTTTAATTGATCCTTCAGCCATGCCACTTGCCAAGTCTCCAAACAGCGATCATCAAAAATAATCATCATTAATTACCTAAAAAAACATGCTAAAAGGGTCAGCTAACGCTGGTGAGTTCATAGGTTTAGGCAATAAGTAGCAGCGGACCAAAATAAGTAATTTGCTACACTGAACTAAAATAGATATAGATCACAATTTCCACATATATCAACAATCACAAACAATCCAGTAACAATATGATAGGTCACAATAGCCCTCTCTCATATTGTTAGTCACAGTAGGGCCCTAGGTATATCTGACCTTAGCCAGGCATCACGTTATAGCAAAGCATAATCAGGTTACATTGCTACCCTGGTCTAAGACAAATATCTATCGCATATCTAACCTTAGCCAGTCAACAAGTTATAGCAAATCAAAAGTAGCAGTAGGTCTATCAAAACGGTTTTGCATGCTTTCTCACCCCAAGTTTAAGCAAAGTAGTATAAGTGTAAAAGTGGGGCTATGAAACTCACCTCGTTCAAGCAAAGTACAATACACAAGTCAACAGTGGTAAAGCACAACAGCAGCTAACACGTCACGGCACTACGGACTCGGCACGACCTAATAATATAAAACTTATCTTAACGTATATCCAAAAGCGTATCAATTTCCAAAAGTTAACTATTCCCAAGTATATTCCACTTTCATTTCCAAAATATCCTTGTTAAATCCATTTTCTAGTGTTTGGTATCATCGTGGGTATAGTGGTGACATACAATTGACTCAAGTGTACACACACCAAAAAAAATTACCAAAATGAAAATGACTCTCAACACAATTCTCCACTAACAAATACGCCAAGTTGTTGCAATATCCCAAACAAACTCTACTATTAAAATGCATAACAACCAAAACAAAGTCAAGTGGTAAAACCTTAAGACTTAATAAAGTATTCGGACGAATTGTCGGGTACTTATCGAATTCGTCAACTCGATAAGCCCAATAATTCCTTCGTCTTACTTATTAACTCAGAGTCATATCGCGATAAAAGGTAAGTCATAAGGATAAGCTTCTCATTAATAAAGTCCTTCGACACACTTGTCGGGCTCTTATTGGGCTCGTCAGTCCAATAAGTCCGATAACCGTGTCGGTCGGTTATATTAATGATAAACCGATCCGTAACTTCAAATATAATCCAAACAATTTTCACAATTCCAATATTAGTATACCAAGGTAATGTGCCTCGATACGTTCACATAATCTCGCATTTTTTCGTTATTTCATAACTTATATTTTCAAAAATATATATGACGTTTATATTATAAATTAAATGGTATAACTTTATTTACTTTCTGTTTACAATTATTTTTCGTTTCTGTTTCACAATATGTCACGAGACTAGACAACGTATCAATTCACATTCCACAATCCTCACGACCATACGTCAGGTCCAATATTCAACCATTCTATTACATAAGTATATGTCCAAGTATATATCAAGTTTTGGGCATGTCGAGGTCGCACCGAGATCACATGGTCTCGGCTAACAACCTTAGCCATAATCATCACATTTCAATTCCACATTAGCAAGTCAACAATAATTAAAACTCGGCCAAAATCTGGATCCTACGGCTCGAGTCCCAAATGCCACAATAAATATGTAATCCACAAGTCCAAATCGAAACACAAACAACATATAGCCAAGACTCAAGATCTCGGCTAGGGTTTCCCCGTGCCACGAGTTCAACCAAAAAACTTCAATAACCATTTTGCCGAGACCACAAGGGTCTCAATTACCCATTCTGTGTCGCAAGCTCAAACATCCGAAACAACAAGGGTTTACCAAGCCCTCGATAACAATAAATAAATAAACAAACTAAACCAAAAATGACCATAAGCTCAAGATAAGCTCGAGTGAGCTTATCCCGGTTCGTACGCGACTTCACGACTCGACAATCATAACCAAAACACAAAAGTGACCACGACCACGATACCAAAACCCAATTATTATTAATTTTTTGTTATCAAAAATTGATTTCCCACTCGTTATTAACCTAAACCCACTCAAAAAACAAAAAAAATGACTCGTTTGAAATGAGTTTCGACTCACACCATTTCACAAGGAGGCGCGTATAGGTGGCGGTGGTGAGGTTGGAGGCGCATGCACCACGGAGTAGTGGTGTACGTGGTGTGGTGGTGTTGGTTGAGTGTTGTTTTAGTGGTGGTGGTTGACGGTGGCCGGAGATGGTGGAATGGGTGGTTGTGGCGGCTATAAGAAGAGAGGAGAGAGATATAAGTGTTTAGGGTTTGTGGGAAAATGAGGAAAGAGGGGGATGTATGAGGGTTTTATCCCCATCATGGGGCGATTGTGTAATTTCCCAATCCCAAGGGGGCGCGGCCGGTTATTAACCACAAGGACCATTCACGTAATTTTGTTAATCTTTTAGGAAAAGCGTTCTCGGGCTCGTTTATTGTAGCAAAAGTGCTCGTATGACGTTCTAAGTTGCGTCAATGTTTTAAAAATTGTATTTCCGTTAAAAATGACTATAAATATGTTCATGTTCGTTTAACGCGTCAAAATCGATATTTCTCGTATTATTAGGTTTAATTGTGCCGACTCACGTAGTGCTCAACTCGAGGTATACTGGAAAACTTCACTCATCACACAACAATAATCCCAAATAACATTACCAAAAATCCAAATAAATTCCCAAAACATTCCAAAAACAGTTCTAAATAAATAAATAATTGTTTTAAACGTAATGCAAAATTTAAAAATGCTCCCAAAATTACCGGTTGTCACAGCCTCCCAGCCTTAGGAGAAATCCGTCCCAAGTGAATTCTGGACCATGTCGGGAGTTCCAACAAACTTTAACAATGGGAATACGATTGTGCTTCAGTCGCTTGACTTCACGATCCATGATCTCAACAGGTTCCTCAAAGAAACTTTCGTCTATCTGGATCTCTCTCAAAGGAATAATCGGTGTTTCATCGGAAAGTCATTTCTTCAGGTTGCTTACGTGAAAGACGTTGTGTACACTGCTCAATTCTAGTGGTAAATCAAGTCGGTAGGTGGTATGTGTTAAATCACATACCTTTTCTTTATCAAAAAACGGACTTAAAAGACCAAAAATCGACCATAAATGCCATATATATGTTAGTTTTTGTGTTTGTGTATGTGCAGGTAAAGGATATAAGAAAAAGACAAAAAGAAAGGCAAAACGGACGAAAACGAGCACGAGAATGGAAAGAGTGAGAAAAGCCGAGATCGGGGATGTGATTCTACATTTTTTTATCAGTCATAAACCCAAAATCTCAAAACCAAATCTTTAATGATAAATCATTTTTACCAAATATCAAAAATCATTTTCACCTCAAGTCCCTAAAAGTTTTACAAAGTTAGTCCTAAAACTAACTTTTTCTTAAATCCTTAAAACAAATAACCTTAAACCAAATCCAGTCCATCTCTTATAATCCTTAAACCCAATCAAATCCTATTATAAAAAGCCCAACCCAAGCCCAGTACACTACCTTAACCTGACCATTCCTTATAACCCGAAGTCAAACTAATAAAACCCGGGTCAAACTATTAAAAAAGAGGCGGGCAAATGTACAGTGCATCTTCTTCCCCATCTTTTACCCCGACCTTCCAGTAATTACCTACCTCACTTAAGTACAATTAACCCTTCTAGAAGGCTGGCATGTCAGGGAATGAGCTCATCTTATGTACACAGTGGCAAAAATCAAGCATCCGATTGGTGGATTCTATGTGGCACTTGATCCAAGGGCAATGATTGAAGGATGATGTCGACATTAGTGATTGAAGGGCTGGGATTTGATGGAAGAAACCCTAAAAGCATCCTCAGCCATCTATAAATAGAGGACTCTTCTCCAAGCATAAGGAGTTTTTTTTTTTTTTTTTTTTTTTTTTTTTTCCCTTTTTTTTTTGTGAGTCTTTATTTTTAGTGTCATGTTTTAGCTTATTAAGTGCTTAATTTCTGTCTTAATTTTCAGTATTGTAATAGTTTTTTATGTACTAATAAAATTCAGTTTACCTTATTGCATTGTCTCTTTTACTTATTTGTTTAAAATGTTCTCATTTGGTTGAATTAAGCTATAATAAGCTCTCAATAAGCTCTATACTTAACTACTAATTAGAACTCAAATAAGCTTTTCCATAGCTTGTTTTGAGCTTCTGTTACTCAAGCTTGAATTGTACTCAATTGTGTTTAAGCAATTTGGCCTTTAAGGAGAAATAAGCACTTTGGATGATAAGCCAGATTTGGATGGGCTTATTAGACTTTACCAGCTTGTTTTAAACAAATTGGAGCTTGTAGATCAGCTCTTGGAGCATTTATATTCCTTGTTTGAGCAAAGGACCAAGTGAGTTCTATTTTTCTAACTTTTTAAGTCCTAAACTGCTTATTGCTTATTACTTGTTCTCATTTGCTTATTACTTGTTCTTATTGCTTATTATTGTCCTTTATTACTATTATTTTCTCATTAGTAGTTTAAATCTCATTAGCTTAAGTTTTTGCACAAAATTCATAAAAATACAAAAATATGTCTTTTTCTTATAGCTTAATGATAAGTGCTTATTATTAGTTCAAATCTGCTTTTTATAAACTCAAATATCTTATTAGTAAGTGTTTGTTAAAAGCTTAGTAAAGTTTTAGAGTAAAATCAGTTTTAAAAGCAAAACAGCTAGTTAAAGGGTTGTTTGGATTTAGGTTTTAAAATCAGTCAAAACCTGTATTTCCATTATTTTGGTCATTAGTCCAACTTGATTTAGCTCTAATTCAGTCTTACAAGTTGTATTTAAGTTGTTTCAAGCTTTTCTAAATAGATTTATAGGTTTAAGATTAGTTTTCAAGGTTTAAAACCATTAGTCATAGCTTATTTTGATAAGTTCATGAAAAGACCTTTTTAAGTGTTAGTATTGACTCAAAATCAGTGCAATAAGTTTGTTTACATGTTTTGAATTAAGTGTCACCTAGTTTTGAGTCTTATTTTTCACTTTACAAGTCTGTCATACATTAAAAAAAAAAAAAAAAAAAAAAATAAATAAAAAAAATAAAAAGGTCTGAGTAGTCAGTTTATTAGCTTTTTATTTTCTAAGCTTATTTTTAATTCAAAGTGTGTGAAAATCATTTATAAGTTCTTTGTTTAGTACTTAATGTTGTTTTGTAGTTTCCAGCTTAATCCATAGCTTATTGAAGCTTATATCTAGTGCCAAAAGTGGTATATCAGATATGTTTACTAGTATACCAGTTTCAATTTTGTTTGAACTAGCTATCTTGTCAGCTGAATTTTAAGCATTTAATAAACTCAAATAGGTCTGATATTGATTTTATAAGCTCTTTGGTTGCTAAACTTGATCTGTTTGCAGTTTTCATGGAATTGCTTATTGATTTAGTGGCTTATTTGGTAGCTTAAAAGTCTCCCCTCAGGCTGTTTGGCTGACTGATTTTGGTTTTTAGCTTATTTGAGATTCTAAGCTTATTGCTTGATTAGGATTGCTTAATTTAGTTTAGAATTGCTTATTAGGTTAGATTTTAGGATTTAGAAGCTTATTAGAATTACACACAAGCTTATAGAAGCTTGTATGTACAACTCAGTTAAGAACCTTTAGCTTTTTAGTTCCTTTGTTTACTGCTAACTTTTCTAGCATTTTCTAGCTTATTTCTTAAGGGTGTGCCTGAGGCTCGAACCCAAGACCTCACCAGTCTCTACCACCTTTATCACACACACCTCAACCAACTGCGCCCTTGGGTCTTTTTCGACTAAGGGTGCATTGGTTATTTACTTAAGCATCTTTTTCCATTATAGCTTAATTTCCCATTTTGCTTATTTTCAGCTTATCCAAATAAGCTGTCGATTAATTTTTATTTTTCCTAAGATCCTCATAGCTTAAAGTAGTTTTCCAAAATTTTTTCATAATTTTTCATATTAATTTAGTATTTTTAATATTATTTTTAGTCCAAAAGTGTTTTTAATTCATTAAAAAAAAAAGAAAAAAAAATATATAAATCTTTTTTCTAAAATTATTTTGAATCATTTAGGACTTTTAGGAACCAAATTTACTCATCTAGGGTTAATTTTTGATTTTTAGGTTTTTTAAAGCCCATTTAAGTCCCGCAAGAGCCTCTTTTTTTAGTTTAATTTGCGTTTTTGCTTATTTGTGCTTTACTTGCTTATTTTATATGCTTATCAGTAGCTTTTTAGTATATGTTTACTAATTTTAGACATAATCCCAAAATATCTCAATTAATCAAATCATTCGATCACGAACGGAATTCAAAGTTCCATTCACACTTCATCGGAACCTAACGACCCGGAAAAACACAATACTTCCGGAATTGTATTTTGTTTGAATTTCTTTGGCCTCTTGGTTTATTCACTCTTGGTTAGAGAGACAATTCACCTTTTTCTTATTTTATATATATACACTTGTGCACGAACCAAGTTTTTGTTGCCGCTGCCGGGGAAGTTGTGAAACGAAAATCGAGTTACGTTTGAAGATTAGTGATTTGAAGATCCTTCCTCGTGAAGTTATCTTTTTATCTTGTACATATTTTCTTATATTATTATAAAAACAAAAAAAAAAATTAAAAAAATCAAAAATACTTTTCCTAAAGTATTCATAATACCAAAAAAATTGAAAAAAAAAAAAACAACAAAAGAAATCGTGAAGTCAATTGTTACGTTGGCTCACCTTTAGATTACAACCTATAAGAGGGGTTTAAGGAGGATTGACTTTAAATTGTCGAACCGAAAGAAACGGGTTTTTAATTAGCATTTATTGCAGACCTTTGTTTCTCCGCCACTTTGCGAGTAATTCTAGAGAGCTACCGAGCACTGGTTGACGAATCGATTAACAAAAATATTTGTTTTCCAATTTTTCTAAATATAAAAAACCCAAAAATATTTTCTTTTTCAAAATTTATTTTTCTTTTAAATTTTGTGTTTTTAGTGTATGCTCACTCGTTCTAAATCAAATTTAATCGATAAATCTCCTACATTACAGACTCAACATTATCGTCGGCGCAACAAACGAGTCAACGTACCTGAGATACGTACTCTTGTTGAAGTTCGCATTACCGAAATGGCGGATACACGTGCTATGTCTGAGTTGCTCCAAGCACCCACCGAGGGTTACAGAGATGCTATTGTTTTACCACCGATTTTCAACAACGTTTTGATGAAAATTTTGGTGATGCATGGGAACGTTTCAAAGATCTCCTACGTAAATGCCCACATCACGATTTTTCGGAATTGCACCAAATCGATACGTTCTATAATGCTTTGACGCAAACCGATCAAGATTCGCTTAATGCAGCCGCCGGTGGCAATATCTTGAATCGAACTCCGAGAGATATTTTGACTATTATCGAGAACAAATAGAAAGTTCCCACTTCACGAAACAAACTGGTTGTTTCCAAAGTGAGTACCAATACTTCTAGTACGGATGCTAAGATCGACAAACTCACGGATGCTATCCAAGATTTGATTCTCTCTAATCAAAAGAACCTTTCTACCCCACAAACTTCTCCACCCGCTCAAGTCAAAGCGATGGAAGAAACTTGTGTCACTTGTGGTGGTCCTCATGCATACTACAATTGTACTGCCACCGATGGCCGTCCTTTTGAAATAAATGCCGTAGCCGGGGCTTACAACCAAGGAGGTAACCAATACCGTCCTCAAGTTGACCCGAACTATCGTGCTAGCAATCAAATGGGACCACCCGGATTTTCTCAACTTAACAACCAAAATAGGTTCAATCAAAATCAAGGAAGAGGGCAAAATGTGCAAAACCAATTTCAAGCCCCGATCAATCAATACCCGACCCAAGGGGTTAATTTCAATCAAGGGTATCAAGCTCCTAATTACCAAGCTCCTATTGTTCCCTCCAATGAAATTTCTAATTACACTAAGACAAATGAGGCTAACATGAGGGCAATGCAAAATCAAATAACAACTTTGAAAAATGATTTCCAAACTTCAATGTCTAAATAGGGTAATGAGCTTAAGAATAAACTTAGGACTACAAATAAAAAATTGATCAATCTCAAAACAAAATTGAGAACATGTTTGATAGTCTCATCAATCAATTCCATCAAGCTTCAACCTCGGGATCTCTCCCGGGCAATACTGTTCCCAACCCAAAGGGTGAGTTGAAAGCTATCACCACCCGAAATGGTGTTGCTTATGAAGGACCTACGGTTCCTACTACTTCTTCTTCTCCTCCTAAAGTAGTGGATCGTGAAACCGAGGTGACAAAGGACACGGTGCCTCCTACTAATAAGGGAAGTACCAAAGACGTCCAACCTCTAGTTGTCTAAGTTTCTGAGGCCGAAGTTGCTCCCATTAATACTACAAAGTCTAATCCTAAACCGTCAATACCTTACCCATCAAGACTTAATGATGAAAAGCTTCGTGAAAAAGCTAACAATCAAATGGAGAAGTTCTTCCAAATCTTTCAAGATTTACACTTCGATATTAGCCTCGCGGATGCTCTTCTTCTTATGCGTAAATTTGCTTCGACAAAAGACATATACCCGTAGGCTCACAATCAGGGCGAAGGTTCAATAATCCCAACTAAGACCCATCACACACCCACTGTTTTACCATCCACATCTCAACCACAAAAGACCTATACCCGTAGGCTTACACAGAAAAAGGTCACTCAGCTTCCTTAGGCTAGTGCTGGTATGGATGCAGATGAGGCTACCAATAAGGAGTGGGAAGGTAGTTTGGAAAGGGCTGCTACTAGTGCTACTGGCTTAGATGCAGAGAAAAATAGTAGTAACATAGCTAAGATCCAATCCTAGACAACATCTAATGGGTCAAGTTCCCATGGAACTGACTCATGTGATGGAAACCCCAGGTGCCAAGAAACCATGGGGGCTCAGAAGCTCAAACTAGGTTTGAGGCTAAGTCTAACATTCTCAGTGATCCACCTCTCGGGATAGGTAACATAATCCGAAGTGGTGAGGGTAGTTTGGAACTTATAAATGAATTGATGGCAACATGTACAAAACTTTCAAAAGATGTTCTTGACCTCAAGCAGCTTACAACTTCTCAAGGTGATGAAATCAAGGGGTTGAAGAGGAAAGTCAGATATTTAGAAGGGAGACAGAGGTCAAGAGCACAAAAGTTGAAAAGATTGCATAAAGTGGGTACAACTAATAGGGTAGATTCCTCTGACTCTGATGATGTTCTTAAAATGGCTACACATGAGGATGCTCCCAAACAGGGGGGGGGGGTTAATGAGAGCATGGTTTCAGGGGAGGATGCTGCTAAGTCTGATAAACCTGTTGAATTAGTTGTTGAGAAGGTGATTGAAGTGGCTAAGTTGATGGTTGATACTGCTGATGTTAATGCTGCTGATGAGGCGAAAAGTGTACCGCTTTTAAGGGGTCATTTAAGCCTTAAATCGTATTTATTTGATCAAATATTGCCCTAAATCGTTCCTTTTGTCATTTTAGGTACTTTTGAGGAGAAATCTGGAAAAGGAGGCATTTTGGACGTTTTTGGAGCATTAAAGTGAAGAAAACGGCAAAGTCTCAAAAATCGGCTAAAAGTTACTCTTGACGGCGTCACAATTTACTCTGGACGGCGTCATGCTTTGGCAAGAAAAGTTGGACGTGAAATTTACTCATGATAAGCCAGTGAAAATAGCATGTGAATTCTGACGGCGTCACGCTTTAACTTGATCAAGGGCGTCACGGCTTAAATTATAAGGGGACGGCGTCACGTTCACGAGCTGACGGCGTCAAGCCTTGATAAGCCAGAATGGATTTTGGAAGAGCTAAAGAGGGACGGCGTCAAGAAGGTCATCCGGGAACCCTAAAAGCGGCGAGGTGACGGCGTCACACTCCATAAGGTGACGCCGTCAGATCCAAAAATCTATATATAGTTTTCTAATCTTTTGTCATTAGGGAGAGCTTAGTGTGTGGAATTTTGGGATAAAACCCTAAGACGATTTTAGCATCTTTTTCAGGGCTTTTTGCCTTGAGATCTTCCATGTTTCATTGAAAGATAAGTTATCAATTAATCATTCAATATGTCTATGTGTTGTTTGATTCTATCTTATTCTTGTCTTTTGTTTAACATGTTAGGCTAATTTTATCTTGTGTTTGCTTAGATCTAATGAAACTTAGCTATTGATTATTGGTTGTTAGTGTGTTGTTAGTTGTATTGGATGATTGTTTATCTATGTTAGGCTTAAGAAAACTGGCTAACTTCCTATTCGGTAACTTGCTTGAACGTCTTAAGAAACATGAACCAAACGCGTACTAAAGGTTTTTATGGTTGTATTTAATGCACAAGCGAATTCTAGTGATCCCATGTTAGGAGCTTCCTAGCCGGCTCGACATAGGAGTGAAGTAGGAGCTTGTAGAGTTGGGGAAGTAAGTACGCCACCCCACGAATGGTATTAAGGAATACACCCGTCATCCACGCGACTAATACACACTAATTAACCGGTAAAAGATAGTTAGGGAGTAAGGAAATCTAAGTAAACACATTTCTCTACACATAAGTTTCTCACCACATTTTCATTTTTGTTATTTTATTTTATTTGCATTCGTAGTAAATTGGGTTAGTTGACTAGCAACTAATTCCGCCCACTCTATCAAAACCGAGATTTTACTTGCTTTCATAAAAACTATAAAAATACAAAAAAGAATCTTCCTCAACCCTTAGACCTAATTAGAGTAGCCTTTCACACCTAACGAACACTATTCCCTGTGGAGAACGATCAATCCCCCGTACTTACCACTACACTATACTACATCGGTCAGGTACACTGCCTGGTGGGGTTGTAAGCCTCTTGAGATCCCTCGAGAGGTAAAACCTGTTGTAAGGTTACAAAACCACGCAATCAAGTTTTTGGCGCCGCTGCCGGGGAATAGTTATTGTTTAGGTTGAATTTTTATTTCTATTAGGTCTACTCACTAGATTCCTTTCTAGTGAGATTTTTATTTTATTTTTCTAGGTTTTCTTTAGTCTATCTTTTTCTTTGTGTGTTTGTTCGTAATTTCCATTGACTCTTCCGTTCACCATTATGGAGTACGCGAATCCACCATACCACCAACCACAAAGGCCATTCTACCCTATTGACATCTCGAATTTCAAACAATATCGAGATGAACCCATATATGATGCATGGACTCGTTTTAGAAATTTACTCCGAAAATTCCCTCATCATAGTTTCGCTTTAGCATCCCTAACCCGAACCTTTTACTATCGTGTTGGCCAATATGACCAAATGCGCATTGAGGATTTTGCCAATGGGGACTTTAGGGAATTAAGTGCTGAAGAAGCATGGGATGCCATAGAAGATTGTGCCCAATATTATTATAGGGTAGACAACCCAACAAACGTTAGTACAAGTCAATTGAATATAAATTTCCTGGATCATGAAACAAGTTTGTTTGGGGATGAATACATTAGTGTTGAGATACCTAAGTGGTTGTCATGTAATGCCATAGTACAAAACAAACACATAGGTGACCTTGATGTGACGGAGGATTTAGCCGAACATGATCACATTGATCAAAAAGACCTAGGTTTTGTGATTGATGACGTCGAATCTCAAGAAACACATGATGAATCTTTTAGGCAGTTTGAATATAGCAGTCAAAATATTGAGGATGATCCTTATGATTCGGACATAGAAGTTGAGATGCCTAGAGAAGCACTTGAGATACTTGGGAAAATGTTAGGGTTAGATCCTACTAAAACACATGATGAGGATATAGGTGATCTTGATAAGATGGACGATAGAGTAGAAAATCAAAGACCACCAAGTACCCCACAAGTCCTACCATCATTTGAGGCACATACACCGCCCGTGACTTACTCAGAAGAAGTAGACGGGACTATAGGAACCCCAATTGAAGTAGAACCTTTGGAAGAAACAAAACTAGAAGAAATAGGTTTGAATACTTGTAGTCATAACCTTTCTTTTAGTTCTATGGAAGTTCATAGTTTTGATGAACCGGAGCCTAAACCAAAACCGTTACCTAATCTTCCATCCTTAGATGTGAACTTAGGAATTGAATTAGGTCCCGACCCACCCATCAAACCATATAGTCCGGGTAGTTTTATGTTGAAGGTAGTAGACTCTAAGCCTTGTAGAGAGGAAGCTGACATAGGAGTGAACCATAACCTTACATACTTACATCACCCATTCATGATTGATCGTAAGAAACATTATGGGTTTAAACCGGGTTTATTAGGTCAAGATGGATTCCCAATTAGGAGTCTCTCAAAGTTGATAGAAGATGATCCCTTTTTAGGAGGAAACTTTAATTCACCCATTGACCAAAGTAAACTAGGCAAGGTTATGATGAAAGGAGCACACCCCTTTGAGCATATAATTCATCCACCACTCTTTCCTCACGTGGCATACTCCTACCGAGCGGGTGTGTATCGCTACTTTCACCCACACTTAATCCTAAGTGTAGGGGAAACCTCCCCTATTTCCGTTAAATAAGGGTAGAGTCAGGCTCGTGACTCGAACAAAAACAAGCGCTCTTGGGAGGCAGCCCATGCTTTATTTGTTTTATTTGCTTTGTGTGTTTATTTATTTGTTTGTTTGTTTTTATTTGTTTCCGTATGTGTGTTTAATTTTTATTATTATTGGTTCATGTTAAAAACTAATTTGTGAAAATGCTTTATGTTGTTTTTAACTTCGTCTTAACTACATATAAAGGTATTTTGCAAAAGATAAGTGTAAGGGAAATCTAAATCGGTTTATTAGAACACAAATTAACATGAATCGTAATAATAATAAATTAGCATACATATCCGTATTTGTTTGAGTCAAATGCTTGTATCGAGTCATAATGATGTTTTGCAGGATTTCCAGGAAGTAAGGTAAAGGTTTTTCCAGAAATTTTCAGGAAACTAAAAATGAAAATTTTTGTCAGGTCATTTCTGACGGCGTCAGGGGTTATAACCTGACGGCGTCAGATTTAATTTCCAGAAATTTTTGAAAGTTTTGTTTTCATAAAAAGTTTTTATTAAATCTCCAACTTATAATCTCCAGGAATCTGCAAAATTATCATTCCACAAGCATTATATCCTTATATATAGATTTTATCCCGCCGATGTTATGCAGGTTTTCGTGTTTGTTTTCTCAGGTTTAACAGGTTATTTTGGACAAGGAGATGTTTTTGGAATCAAGCTTATGGCGATGCATTAGTTATGGAGCTTTAACATTCTCTTTGGAGGAAGATTTAACCGTGTAATTTCATTATCCACCGAGCGAATCAGGGGAGTATTTGATTTCATTCTTTTACTTTTTGCTTTTACATCTTATTATTTGAACATTGGGGACAATGTTCATCTTAAGTGTAAGGGGGGGTAAAAGTACGATTTTAGAGAATGCCATTGCGCTTGATTTTTGTTTGTTTAATAGTAGATGTGTAATAAAACTGAGAGAAATACTTGTTAAGGTAATTTTAGTGCCAAATTTAAAATTTTTTACAACATATAGGAGTGAAACTTTAGTTCTAATGAGCGTCTCACGGATAGGAGTTATATGACTAGCACAAAAACCGTACCACTAAAAAATTTTCCACCCCCAAATATGTGAGGTTCGCCCCTAGAATTGGTAGGAAAAGCATTTATGCTATGATGTGTGTACCGGTAGCACTTAGATTCTAGAACTTGCGTTAGGACCATTCCAAGGCCACAAGTGAGACTACATTCGTGTAGTTAGATTTACTACATGATAAGAGGCATTAGGATAAACCCATTGTTTTACACCTGTGATTTTGTTATAATTACGTTGGCTACATTGGTCAAGTAATTCTCCCACACCCTTTGCGTTGTACTCATTTTTAGTACACGATACCCCTAGTACACCCCTCAGAGCCTATCTTTTCGTTTCAACCTTTAAGCATTTTACTTAAAGGAAGAATTTGTTTACACCCCACTAAAATGTACACCCAAATCGCCTTAGCCCACCTTGTATGCACTCATCTTTAGTGCATTATTGTTACAACATTTGTTTAAACCCAAGTTAATTATCTAATTGATTACATGGTTGCTAAGTCGAGTCATATCCTTGTACATATTGTTTTGGGACGATTGGGACTCATGGGTAAAGTACTAGTGTAATGGAGTAATGGGGAAGAACATCATTTATTACCCCCATATGTGCTAAATATTTTAAAAGTACTCCAAGTTTTTCAATTATCTTAATTCGAGTCATTAGATTAGTATTTGTAAAGTTATGTAAAAATTCAAGTGTAAGGGGAATGCAATGCCCCTATGATGTATTATTTTGGATGGTAGGGCAAAAGTGTATGTCAAAAAAAAAAAAAAAAAAAAAAAAAAAACATACGGACTACCATCCCGTTTCATTTTATGTTTATTTTATGTTTTTGTTATTTTGTTATTTTGTTTCTAGCTTAAGATCGAGTCTAGTCTTGGCTTAGCAACATTGTATAGTACATGTAATTGATCAAGATCTTTAACTCGCCACCAGTAAAATATCCTTTATCCAACAAAACCGTGTTTTCCTTTTCCCTACACCTAACGTTATAACCCATTTAAAAGCCCTCTTTGATAGTTTATCTTAGGTGCTTACGCCTAGTGGAGGAGGTTTTCGATCCTTTCCCAAGCCTATGGTAATCTATTTGCTATGACAGGTAGTGAGAGATATTATCCGTTTTCATTTATGAGATTTATTTTGATGACACTTGAGAGATGTGAGTATCTAAACACTACTTGTGAGGTGCTAGTTTATAATCTCCGTGCTTATTATGATTGAAGTGGAACGATTATTTGTTGTAATTACTTTTATATTAGCATTAAATGACCCCTAACTTATATTTTGATTAGAATAAAAGCGCATTTGCTTGAGGACAAGCAAATCTCAAGTGTAAGGGTATTTGATGAGGCGAAAAGTGTACCGCTTTTAAGGGGTCATTTAAGCCTTAAATCGTATTTATTTGATCAAATATTGCCCTAAATCGTTCCTTTTGTCATTTTAGGTACTTTTGAGGAGAAATCTGGAAAAGGAGGCATTTTGGACGTTTTTGGAGCATTAAAGTGAAGAAAACGGCAAAGTCTCAAAAATCGGCTAAAAGTTACTCTTGACGGCGTCAAGATTTACTCTAGACGGCGTCATGCTTTGGCAAGAAAAGTTGGACGTGAAATTTACTCATGATAAGCCAGTGAAAATAGCATGTGAATTCTGACGGCGTCATGCTTTAACTTAATCAAGGGCGTCACGGCTTAAATCATAAGGGGACGGCGTCACGTTCACGAGCTGACGGCGTCAAGCCTTGATAAGCCAGAATGGATTTTGGAAGAGCTAAAGAGGGACGGCGTCAAGAAGGTCATCCGGGAACCCTAAAAGTGGCGAGGTGACGGCGTCACACTCCATAAGGTGACGCCGTCAGATCCAAAAATCTATATATAGTTTTCTAATCTTTTGTCATTAGGGAGAGCTTAGTGTGTGGAATTTTGGGATAAAACCCTAAGACGATTTTAGCATCTTTTTCAGGGCTTTTTGCCTTGAGATCTTCCATGTTTCATTGAAAGATAAGTTATCAATTAATCATTCAATATGTCTATGTGTTGTTTGATTCTATCTTATTCTTGTCTTTTGTTTAACATGTTAGGCTAATTTTATCTTGTGTTTGCTTAGATCTAATGAAACTTAGCTATTGATTATTGGTTGTTAGTGTGTTGTTAGTTGTATTGGATGATTGTTTATCTATGTTAGGCTTAAGAAAACTGGCTAACTTCCTATTCGGTAACTTGCTTGAACGTCTTAAGAAACATGAACCAAACGCGTACTAAAGGTTTTTATGGTTGTATTTAATGCACAAGCGAATTCTAGTGATCCCATGTTAGGAGCTTCCTAGCCGGCTCGACATAGGAGTGAAGTAGGAGCTTGTAGAGTTGGGGAAGTAAGTACGCCACCCCACGAATGGTATTAAGGAATACACCCGTCATCCACGCGACTAATACACACTAATTAACCGGTAAAAGATAGTTAGGGAGTAAGGAAATCTAAGTAAACACATTTCTCTACACATAAGTTTCTCACCACATTTTCATTTTTGTTATTTTATTTTATTTGCATTCGTAGTAAATTGGGTTAGTTGACTAGCAACTAATTCTGCCCACTCTATCAAAACCGAGATTTTACTTGCTTTCATAAAAACTATAAAAATACAAAAAAGAATCTTCCTCAACCCTTAGACCTAATTAGAGTAGCCTTTCACACCTAACGAACACTATTCCCTGTGGAGAACGATCAATCCCCCGTACTTACCACTACACTATACTACATCGGTCAGGTACACTGCCTGGTGGGGTTGTAAGCCTCTTGAGATCCCTCGAGAGGTAAAACCTGTTGTAAGGTTACAAAACCACGCAATCAGCTGCTGACGTTTCAGTTAGTGCTGCCAGTTCTAAAATTACTGCTGCTGGGCAACAAGTTAGTAATGTTGTACCAGAAGTTTGTGTTGTTGCTCAAGAAACAACTACTAGTGTTGCTGAAACAACTTTTATGGATGATGAAACCATTTTGTCTCAAGCTATGATAGATTTAAAGAAATCAAAATCACTAGTCAAATGGGTTATCATTAAAGAACCATCTTCAACAACAATAACAACCACAAAACAATCACAACCACCACAACAGGGCAAAGGCAAGGCTATTATGATTGAAGAGCCTGTGGTGAAATCTCTTTCAAATTCAAAGCAGATGCTCTTAGATGAAGAAATAGCTAGAATGCAACAAGAAGAGTATGAAGCTGAAGATCAAAGAATAAGGGAAGAAAGAGAAAGGAGATATCAAAAAGAAGAAGAAGTCAGTCTCAGTCTTATTCAACAATGGGATGAATGGGATGATATTCAAGCCAAGATTGAGGCAGATGGTTTATTAGCTCAGAAAATGTTGCAAGAAGAGCAAGAAGAGTTATCAATGGAAGAAAAGGCTAAGTTATTTATGGAGCTCTTGGAAGAAAGAAGAAAACATTTTCTAAGAAAGAAAGCTGAAGCCAAAAGGAATAAACCACCCACCAAAGCTGAACAAAGGAAAATAATGAGTACATATCTGAGAAACATGGATAATTGAAAGCCTAGTCAGTTGAAGAATCTTAGTCTTGAGAAGATAAAAGGTTAGTTTGACATGGTATTCAAAAGGGTAAATACATTCATTGCTATGGATACAGAGGTGGTGGGTAGTACATTGATGCGTGGTTTTGCAACCTTACAACAGGTTTTACCTCTCGAGGGATCTCAAGAGGCTTACAACCCCACCAGGCAGTGTACCTGACCGATGTAGTATAGTGTAGTGGTAAGTACGGGGGATTGATCGTTCTCCACAGGGAATAGTGTCGTTAGGATTGAAAAACTACTCTAATAGGTCTAAGGGTGAGGGAAGATTCTTTTTGTGTTTTTATAATTTTATGAAAGCAAGTAAAATCTCGGGTTTGAAGGAGTGGGCGGAATTAGTTGCTAGTCAACTAACCCAAATAACTACAAATGCAAATAAAATAAAATAACTGAAAATGAAAAGAGTGGTGAAACTTATATGGAGAGAAATGTGTTTACTTAGATTTCCTTACTCCCTAACTATCTTTTACCGGTTGATTAGTGTGTATTAATTGCGTGGATGACGGGTGTATTCCTTAATACCAATCGTGGGGTGGCGTACGTACTTCCCCAACTCTATAAGCTCCTACTTCACTCCTATGTCGAGCCGGCTAAGAAGCTCCTAACATGGGATCACTAGAATTCGCTCATGCATTAAATACAACCATAAAAACCTTAGTACGCATTGGTTCATGTTTCTTAAGACGTTCAAGCAAGTTACCGAATAGGAAGTTAGCCAGTTTTCTTAAGCCTAACATCGATGAACAATCATCCAATACAACTAATAACATACTAATAACCAATAATCAATAGCTAGGTTTCATTAGATCTAAGCAAACACAAGATAAATCTAGCCTAGCATGTTAATCAAAAGACAAGAACAAGATATAATCAAACAACACATAGACATATTGATTGATTAAATGAACACTTATCTTCAATTAAACATGGGAGATCCAAGGGTATGAAAACCCTTAAAAATGGCAGAAATTCGTCTTAGGGTTTCTCCTCCAAAATTACACACAATAAGTTCCACACTAATGACAAAAAATTGCAAAACTATATATAGAGTTTAAGGGCTGACGGCGTCACGTTATAGATCCTGACGCCGTCACCTCGCCGCTTTTAGGGTTCCCGGATGGCCTTCCTGACGCCGTCCCTCTTTAGTGCTCCAAAATCCGCTCTGGCCTATCAAGGGGTGACGCCGTCAGAATTGAGCTTGACGCCGTCCCTCTTTAAGTTAAACCGTGATGGCCTTGATCACTTCAAAGGGTGACGCCGTCAGATTTTTCATGCAAAATTCTCTGGCTTATCATGAGTAATTTTCATATCCACCTCTTTTGCCAAGACATGACGCCGTCTGGGCCAATACCTGACGCCGTCAAAGGTACTTTCCAGCATAATTTTGAGACTTTGCCGTTTTCTTCACTTTTGTGCTCCAAAAACGTCCAAAATGCTTCCTTTTCCAGATTTCTTCTCCAAAGTACCTAAAATGACAAAAGGAACGATTTAGGGCAATATTTGATCAAATAAATACGATTTAGGGCTTAAATGACCCCCTAAAAGCGGTACACTTTTCGCTTCATCATACATTGAAAAGAACTGGAGCAGAGTTAGAGTTTGAGATTGTTAAGAAACAAAAGGTAGATGTGCCAATAGCAGAGCAAGAGCAAGAGCAAGAAAGTGATCATCAAGCAACAGCTAATCTACAAAAATTGAAAATACTTATAAGTGATCATGATGAAGAAATTGTTGATATTGTTCCTTTGAAGACCAAGGTGCCTATCATTGACTGGAAGACTGGGTATCATGGAAAGACTGCTTGGTGGGAGATAATCAGAGTTGGTGGACAGCCTCAAAGGTTTGTCACTTTTGCACAAATGCTCAGAAAATTTGATAGAGATGACTTAGTGTAAACACCCCAACCCGACAAGGGCAAAGGTGTCACATATACGGATTCTTATCAGAACAAACACAGACATTTGACATAAATAATACAATGAAAATCCAAGGTTTACAACTGAAATCAGAACTACAAGCTTTACATTACAAAATTTCTATGTCTAATATAAGGTTCTTCTAGTCATCTTCCAAAAGCTAATGAAGTCTTCTAAAGTCAACACTTTTCACCCAACTCCCAGCTTCCAACTAAACCTGCCGCGGGAAAAGAAACGCGGCTGAGCTACACGAGCTCAGTGAACAGATATAACGGTAACAAAGCAGTAGCATAATGAATAATACATGAGTAAATGAGAATGGAAGCATGAATACATGGTAAGAATACATGGTATCATAAGGGAAAGGAAAAAGGTGCATGGAAAAGTCAGTAATCCTCTACGAGCCCAGAAACATGAACATGAAATCATAATCATACCGCCATGCAGAGAGATGTTCCTCTCACTAATCCCAGAAATCAGAAATATGGAGTGATCAGCTCCCAGAGTTGTGAAAGACGTGTATCGCACACACCATCAGTCACCATGCATATCATAACATATCATAACATGAACATAATACAGAAACAAATCTAGGATGCATCCATACGCCCCTGGTGGCCATAACTCCCAACACACCAAATAAAATACAGAAAAGGGACGGGACAGGTCATCACTCTCCTGCCCTAGAGTCATGCCATCGGTGAATCGACTGACATGGACATGAAACCCTCATGCCTAGTGAGTGGCTCGTAGTATCAAACTGTGGGTCAAGGTCAAGTATCATGTATCCAGTATTTAATTTAGTTTCATAAGTCAATTTCCATTTCAGAATATCAGAGTTCATAATCAGAGGTTCATATCAGAGGTTCATACCATAAAGGTTCCATGTCAGAAAGGTCATATATCAGAAATGTTTAATATCAGAAAGGTTCATAACAGAAAGGTCATGTATCAGAAATGTTTAATATCAGAAAGGTTCATAACAGAAAGGTCATGTCAAAGGTTGATAATATCATGAAAGAAACCAGAAAGGTTCACAGAATCAAAGAACATGGCAGTGAATCAGAAATCAGAAATGAGACGAAGGCACCTTACTAAAGAAGGGCAGAATATCTGTACCTTATTGCTTGACAAAGGAAATCACAAAATAAGATGATAATGAGCACAGGTCACTCCTTCTTCACACCTAGAGGAGTAAAAACATGATTACTATAGATCCCATTTCCATATTAAGTAACTTTCTATTTTTAGCAGGTTTCCATTTTTAGAAAGTTTCCTTATTTAGTAAGTTTCCAAAATTAGCAGATTTCTATAATGAGTAAGATTTAAGTACTATGATTTAGTTAAGTCATTAATTTAGTATCATTATGGAATTAGGGTTGACTTTAGCAAGTTATAAAAGTTTAGGGTTAAATATGACAAGTTTACATAGTTTAGGGTTTTAATTGTAAATATATCATGTTAAGGGTCTAGAATGAAAATATCATAAGTTGCTTATTTAAATACCCCATTTATTCAGAATTACCTCTTTAGTCCATTAAGTTCCATATTTTACACTTTAAACCCTTTATTTATAAAAGTTACAAAATAAACCTTAAAGTTACATAATTTACAATTTAACCCATATAATATCCTTAATTACACCATTAACCCTTAGATTTAATTATTATTTACTCAAAATGACTTCAAGTTTCCAGTATTTACATTTTTAGTCCCTTGATTTAATTAAATTGCAAACCGAATTAATAAATATATATATTTACCCATTTAACCTTTTAAATACAAAATTTACATATGGACCCCTCATTTAATATTTTATACGAATTATACCTGGTTCAAATAACTTACAAAAATTATCCCTTGAGTTTTTAGAATTACAAAACACCCCCTTATGATTTATTCTTTCAATCGGTAATTCACAAAATCAAACAAAACCCTAATATCCAATCCAAATCATTACCCCATGATTACCAACAACCTTAAACACTCATTAATGATCAGATTCCATGTCATGAACCCTATCCCTAATCGATTGCATTAGGGTTTCTTTCTATTTTCTTTCTTTTCTTTTCTTTTATTTTCCATAAACCCGATTTGAACAATAATTTACCACGACATTTTTAGGCTTCTAAAACTCGAACCAATATTTTTCCCAGATTATATGGATCGTATAGAGCTCAGGAAAAATAAGCCTCACACCCAAAAAATTTGTACGCAATTATTTAGAGTTTTAACACGTTTTTAAGATTTAATTCTCAAATAATTTGAATTGCATGCATGGTTCGATTCTATCATTTTATTTAGACCTTATGTGATGCAAGAGATGTGGGAAAAATACCAGACAAGATTTAGGACGTGTAGAACAGGTCGCTCGAATTTAGATCTCTCGGTTTGGATAAAAAACGACACCAAATTCTCCACGAGCAAAAACGTGATCAATAAACCTTGGAATGATTTTTCACAGAGTATAAATGATGTGAGGAACACAAGAAAAATGGAGAATGAATTTTACCATGATCGAATGAATTGAATTGGAATTATTACCTTTCGAGTGGAATAAAGGAAGAAAAATTCGACAACAAGCCAACCCGACCTCTATAATTCGTAAGGCTATTTTTCTAGACTTCTTGAGATGCTTAAGAACACAGGAAAAATGATGGTGCACTTCCAGAAATTCGTATGATCAAGGGAGGAATTATTTTGGTGATTAGGGTTTACTCGGTTTGGATTTTTGGAATGAATAATATGTAAATTATATAAATGAGAAGTAACCGAGCCTTAGGGGGGGTAATGGGCCAAAATCTCGGGATTTAAGTTAGGAAAATTATTTGATTTGATTTGCTATATTAATTGCCTTTTAATTACATTTAAAATCATAATATTGGTAATAAAATTCTATTCGGCGCCCAAAGGGCATTTTGGTAATTTTGTGGCTTGTAAAAATATTAAATGTAGTTGTCAAAATTATTTGGTATCATGTCTTGTTCATTGCCAGAAGTTTGGAATTTATTTGATGCTTTATATAAGTTTTATTTAGATTTTAAATTTTCAGGGGCAATTTGGTCATTTACGTGTTTCAGATTTTTCAGGTATTACAACTTCTTCCCCTCTAACAGAAAAATTTCGTCCTCGAAATTTGCAGGAAGCAGGGAGAAAGAGAACGGAATACTCATACGGAATGCGAACAAGAATTTCAAATCGAATTAATTGTATCTACAGTAGAGAGCTCTTCAAGGAGTTTAAGGTTCATAACTGAGGTCAACAGAATGCAACACCAGAGTCCAAACTAATCCAGATATTTGACGAACGAAGGCAGAGTATACGCATAGGTAGAATGAACCTAAGGTCTCACTAATCACAGATAGTCCATCGGGAATCAAGTTCTAAACTTCTTAGGTACTTCCCAAGATATCCTATGGCCACAATGAGGGCACGTTATATGGTGTAAGTATTATCACGTTAATAATACCAGCACCACATAAATATGCCTTCATGATGATCATACTTTATCTCGAGTCGTAAGCGAAACAATCTATCTTCATCCACCTAGTACTTCTACAGTCTCGGAGGTCAACAAAATCAAATGTCATAATCAAGAGGGAACGCCAAACTATTCGCTATGGAGATTCTCAAAATGCCCAAGAGGCATTGAAATGATTGACAAAAGATCAGAGGTCAGAGTCGGAATCTGAAGGTAAGGATCAAATAGTGCCAGGCAATTACTATGAAATTTTCAATGGCTTCAAGATTTATTTAGGTTTCAAAACTTAGGTGATGCAAGGCATAAGCTTTCAATCTCCATAAGTGATCTCAACAAGCTTTAACCAAAAGCAAGGCACGAATCAGAGTATTGCGGAAGCAAAGATACTTAAACAAATGCCTTATAGTCTACCCATTCCTCACCGGTCAGAACTTAAGCTCCTATAGGGAAATCCTAGAGCAATTCTTACAGGTCATCTTATGAGCGCCTACAGTGAAAACTTAGTGGTCCAAACTTACACAGGTCAAGGGTAAATGTATTACGAAATCGCAGCCTGTCTCTCTGATACCATAATTGTAACACCCCAACCCGACAAGGGCAAAGGTGTCACATATACGGATTCTTATCAGAACAAACACAGACATTTGACATAAATAATACAATGAAAATCCAAGGTTTACAACTGAAATCAGAACTACAAGCTTTACATTACAAAATTTCTATGTCTAATATAAGGTTCTTCTAGTCATCTTCCAAAAGCTAATGAAGTCTTCTAAAGTCAACACTTTTCACCCAAATCCCAGCTTCCAACTAAACCTGCCGCGGGAAAAGAAACGCGGCTGAGCTACACGAGCTCAGTGAACAGATATAACGGTAACAAAGCAATAGCATAATGAATAATACATGAGTAAATGAGAATGGAAGCATGAATACATGGTAAGAATACATGGTATCATAAGGGAAAGGAAAAAGGTGCATGGTAAAGAAAAGTCAGTAATCCTCTACGAGCCCAGAAACATGAACATGAAATCATAATCATACCGCCATGCAGAGAGATGTTCCTCTCACTAATCCCAGAAATCAGAAATATGGAGTGATCAGCTCCCAGAGTTGTGAAAGACGTGTATCGCACACACCATCAGTCACCATGCATATCATAACATATCATAACATGAACATAATACAGAAACAAATCTAGGATGCATCCATACGCCCCTGGTGGCCATAACTCCCAACACACCAAATAAAATACAGAAAAGGGACGGGACAGGTCATCACTCTCCTGCCCTAGAGTCATGCCATCGGTGCATCGACTGACATGGACATGAAACCCTCATGCCTAGTGAGTGGCTCGTAGTATCAAACTGTGGGTCAAGGTCAAGTATCATGTATCCAGTATTTAATTTAGTTTCATAAGTCAATTTCCATTTCAGAATATCAGAGTTCATAATCAGAGGTTCATATCATAAAGGTTCCATGTCAGAAAGGTCATATATCAGAAATGTTTAATATCAGAAAGGTTCATAACAGAAAGGTCATGTATCAGAAAGGTTTAATATCAGAAAGGTTCATAACAGAAAGGTCATGTCAAAGGTTCATAATATCATGAAAGAAACCAGAAAGGTTCACAGAATCAAAGAACATGGCAGTGAATCAGAAATCAGAAATGAGACGAAGGCACCTTACTAAAGAAGGGCAGAATATCTGTACCTTATTGCTTGACAAAGGAAATCACAAAATAAGATGATAATGAGCACAGGTCACTCCCTCTTCACACCTAGAGGAGTAAAGACATGATTACTATAGATCCCATTTCCATATTAAGTAACTTTCTATTTTTAGCAGGTTTCCATTTTTAGAAAGTTTCCTTATTTAGTAAGTTTCCAAAATTAGCAGATTTCTATAATGAGTAAGATTTAAGTATTATGATTTAGTTAAGTCATTAATTTAGTATCATTATGGAATTAGGGTTGACTTTAGCAAGTTATAAAAGTTTAGGGTTAAATATGACAAGTTTACATAGTTTAGGGTTTTAATTGTAAATATATCATGTTAAGGGTCTAGAATGAAAATATCATAAGTTATTTATTTAAATACCCCAATTTATTCAGAATTACCTCTTTAGTCCATTTAGTTCCATATTTTACACTTTAAACCCTTTATTTATAAAAGTTACAAAATAAACCTTAAAGTTACATAGTTTACAATTTAACCCATATAATATCCTTAATTACACCATTAACCCTTAGATTTAATTATTATTTACTCAAAATGACTTCAAGTTTCCAGTATTTACATTTTTAGTCCCTTGATTTAATTAAATTGCAAACCGAATTAATAAATATATATATTTACCCATTTAACCTTTTAAATACAAAATTTACATATGGACCCCTCATTTAATATTTTATACGAATTATACCTGGTTCAAATAACTTACAAAAATTATCCCTTGAGTTTTTAGAATTACAAAACACCCCCTTATGATTTATTCTTTCAATCGGTAATTCACAAAATCAAACAAAACCCTAATATCCAATCCAAATCATTACCCCATGATTACCAACAACCTTAAACACTCATTAATGATCAGATTCCATGTCATGAACCCTATCCCTAATCGATTGCATTAGGGTTTCTTTTTATTTTCTTTCTTTTCTTTTATTTTCCATAAACCCGATTTGAACAATAATTTACCACGACATTTTTAGGCTTCTAAAACTCGAACCAATATTTTTCCCAGATTATATGGATTGTATAGAGCTCAGGAAAAATAAGCCTCACACCCAGAAAATTCGTACGCAATTATTTAGAGTTTTAACACGTTTTTAAGATTTAATTCTCAAATAATTCGAATTGCATGCATGGTTCGATTCTATCATTTTATTTAGACCTTATGTGATGCAAGAGATGTGGGAAAAATACCAGACAAGATTTAGGACGTGTAGAACAGGTCGCTCGAATTTAGATCTCTCGGTTTGGATAAAAAACGACACCAAATTCTCCACGAGCAAAAACGCGATCAATAAACCTTGGAATGATTTTTCACAGAGTATAAATGATGTGAGGAACACAAGAAAAATGGAGAATGAATTTTACCATGATCGAATGAATTGAATTGGAATTATTACCTTTCGAGTGGAATAAAGGAAGAAAAATTCGACAACAAGCCAACCCGACCTCTATAATTCGTAAGGCTATTTTTCTAGACTTCTTGAGATGCTTAAGAACACAGGAAAAATGATGGTGCACTTCCAGAAATTCGTATGATCAATGGAGGAATTATTTTGGTGATTAGGGTTTACTCGGTTTGGATTTTTGGAATGAATAATATATAAATTATATAAATGAGAAGTAACCGAGCCTTAGGGGGGGTAATGGGCCAAAATCTCGGGATTTAAGTTAGGAAAATTATTTGATTTGATTTGCTATATTAATTGCCTTTTAATTACATTTAAAATCATAATATTGGTAATAAAATTCTATTCGGCGCCCAAAGGGCATTTTGGTAATTTTGTGGCTTGTAAAAATATTAAATGTAGTTTTCAAAATTATTTGGTATCATGTCTTGTTCATTTCCATAAGTTTGGAATTTATTTGATGCTTTACATAAGTTTTATTTAGATTTTAAATTTTCAGGGGCAATTTGGTCATTTACGTGTTTCAGATTTTTCAGGTATTACACTTAGAAACATTATGGAAGTTGGTAAAAGATAAGTATGGATTAACAAGGCCAGAAGGCATTTTGGATAGAGTTCTTTGGGGTGATTTGAAAGTCATATTTGAATGACATCATGAAGATAGGGTATGGTAGGATCAGAAACAAAATAAAGTTGTGCTTTGGAAGCTTTTTCAATCCTGTGGAGTTCATACTGTGATGATGAGAGGACTTCAAATCTACATGCTAGTTGAGAAAGATTATCCTTTAAGTAAGGCTACAGTCCATCATATGCTAAATGGAACAGTCAAGCTTCAGATTGATGTTTTTTATGAAATGGTCTATAAGTTGCTCAAGAAGATGGAGAGAATACTTACACCAAAAGAGAAGAAGTAGTAAGATGTTTGGAAACATCCTCCTGGTGACGGTTTACACTTTGAAGGAAACTTGATGATTTTAGGAGAAAAAATCAAGTTTAGGGGAGGATTGTTGGGTATTAAAGCTTCCAAGGTGTTAATACTGCTCAAGATGGTTAAGGCTGCTCACATGATTAAGATTGCTCAGGTACTTAGATGAAAATACTCTAAGTATGTTTCTACTGCTGGTACAAAGTGTTGGGATATGCTCGTGTCATAATTACTAATTATATGGCTAGACATATGTGAGCCTATGGGGTCACACACATATACACTGAGGTGCCACTTTATATGTCGTGTTTATTGTATTTACGATATATAAATAACCGTAAGTAACCAGGAACCACTATTGGGCTTCTAATGAATAAGCAATGAACTTATTACATTGGACTAGAAAAACAAATGGGAAGCCCATTTGGGCCCATAGGGAGGCCGGCCATGGGGGCCTTTTAGGATGGGATTTGGTTTGTTTTAATTAGTAAAATATATTGGAGATAATCTCTAATTGATTGTGATAACTAATTACAAAATCTCCTCCTCCTTTTCCTCCCCTCTATCTCACGGCAAAACTAAGAACAAGACCTAGGGTTTTGTTTTTGATCATCTCTTCTTTGTATCTTGCTTATTCAAAGAAGACTAGAAGGGTTACGGTGGTTACGTGACTAGCATCCATTGGCATACAAGGAAGTGTAGTATGGATACACATAGAGGTGATCTCCATTTTATCACTTGGGTTTCTTCATACCATTCGACACACATAGCTTTGGTGGTGACTTCCGGATCACGCTACAAAGGTATAAATTATGTGTTTATATTTTATTGATTGATCATATGGCTATATGGATCCTTGTGGGTGATGTATTCCGTTGTGCTTATTTATTTGATATGTTATTTATTGCTACATCACCTATAGTGGTATCACGAGCCATCATATGATGTCATATGATCATCAAGTATGCATAAAAATGGCTAAAAACGCATGTTTTTAATGGATTTAAAGGTATATCTTTAAAACAGCCCCTAGGGCTCATATTTTCTGAATATTTCTACCTATTTAAGGTCTTAAGATCTGGACTTTTTCATCTCATGGTCATTTGTTATGCATACATCAATTGTTTACTTGTTCGGTACCCGTAAAATGGCCTAAAAACGTGTTTTTTGATAGATTTATAACCCGATTTTCAATCAGCCCATGAGGCTTATTTTTCTGTGGTAAAATGATGTTAAGAAGGTTCTAATATCAGTGGGTTTTGAGTCTATGGCCATTTGACACGCGTACCATTCGGGGTTTTAATTCTTGTTAATTAATTTCTTCGATTCGTTGGCTAACAATTTAATTCTTGTTATTTATTTTGTTGTCCATGGAAAATACATGCATGTTTGTCCATGGAGTTAACCAAAACCTTGTAATGATCATAATTTTAATGTATTATTATGTGTATATGCAAAGCCGATGAAAACCTAGACCACTTGTGCGTTGTGATTGTGATTGTTGGTTGATTTTCTTGTTTTTGGGGTTTGCCATTGTTTCGGCACTTTTGCAATGTATTTTATTTTGGTTTTTTCCATTTTTTGGGCATTATTACAGTAGATCCAAAGTATATTAGATGTACTTTACTTTATATATCATGTAACCGAAAGCTTGGAAGCAAATGGCAAAAGAATGAAGAAATTTGGACCAAAAGTAGCTATTGGACACCTGATGGGAAAATGAGATTTACAGAAGATTGGTAAGGTATTTTTGGCTAAATTTTTTCGTGCGGGTTCACAAGACATGGACCTACAACTCTCTAGTTTGGGCCGAAGCAAGAGGAGGACTCCTTCTAGGCCGTTTGGGCCTCGCAAGACAGAAAAACTGGGCTGACAGAATCATGTTTTCATGTGCATTATGGGCCTTTACTTGCCCATGATTGTCTTGGGGCAAGTGGGAGCCCTCCATGTGGTTGTGCTATATGTCCCTAGTTGACTCTTGGTTCTTGTGATGGCTCACAAGACCAAGCATAGGATTTTCATCGGTTGAGGCTTTGCATATTGTGGTTGTATGTTTGTTTGGTTGTTTTATGTATGTTGTGACTACATGAAAAACGAAAATTGTTTTCTTAAAAACTTGAAACGAAACATAAACCATTTTGAACTAAGTCTTATGATTTAGTTTAAATATGATTTGAAACTTAAAATCATTGTTTTATAAACAACACTTAAACCGGTTGAGATTGTTTGTTTATTTATTTATTTGTATTGTCCAAACTAAATAATAATCCACTTAGGATATATATTAGTCTTGAAATGGACAACTTGACACACATAAATTAAAACAATGATTAGACTTAAGTTAAGAAAAGTTTTTAACTTGTGCTACGAAGAATGAATGCATGCTTCTTCCGTACACGTTTTTTATCCACATCAAAACAATTTACCCGTCAAAATTTAAGTCATGCCGTCCAATTCTGAGAACACTTGCAATTGCCTTTTAGCTATGGTCAGACCTAGGCTAAATTGTAATCCAAGGTGACTATTTTCTAGTGGTCAGACCCTGATATATTCTCACACGTTTTCAAATTGGATGACTTAATCGAGTTTAGCGGTCGGACCCTGACCCGAGGCAAAGATGGGACTAAACATGCCAGCTTGACACTAGTTGCTTGTTCACTAGTGCCATGAGTCCCATAAAGATCTAAGAGTTGCACATGTAAAGCAATTGGTCGACGTTACCTACCTATTGAATCCACCATTTCTAGTAGACAGTCTACTGTGATGGTCGAACCTCAATGAGGATCTTAGCCTTTTCGTAAAATTAATTGTTTTAATATGCTTAAACTTGGGTAGTTAATTTTAAAAAGGATTAATTATTGAAACTTACTAAAATTTGAACTTTGTTTGTTTTGTAGATGACAACTCCTAATCAAACCATAAACAACTCGTACATCAGATCAATTCTTGAAAAAGAAAAATTGAATGGTAATAACTTTTTGGACTGGTATCGCAACCTGAGGATTGTCCTCAGGGCTGAACAAAAGTTTTACCATCTGGAAGAACCTTTACCTGAAGCACCCCATGCTAATGCCTCCACTACTGTTCGTAACGCCTACACTCGTAGGGTTAATGAGCAGCAAGAGGTTGCTTGTCTTATGCTTGCAAGCATGATCCCTGAGCTCCAAAAGAACTTAGAGGACCTTGCAGCATTTGACATGCTGACCGAAATGAAAACCATGTTTGAGCAGCAAGCTGAGCAAGAATTGTTTGACACTGTCAAAGCTTTTCATGCTTGCAAGCAGGAGGAGGGCCAATCGGTCAGTAGCTACGTCATGAAAATGAAGGGCTACCTTGACCAAATGGAGCGTCTTGGATACCCCATGCCTCAGATCCTTGGAGTGAGCTTGATACTCACCTCACTGTCAAAGGATTATGACCAGTTTGTGCAGAATTACAACATGCACAGCATGGGCAAGACCATTCCTGAGCTGCATAACATGCTTAAACTTGCAGAAAAAGGAATGCCCAAAAAGGCTCCAATGGTCCTAGCTATCAAGGAAGGACGTATCCAGAAAAAGAAGCCAAAGGCAAATGGCAAGGACAATGGTAAGGGCAAGGGTAAGCTTGCTTACGCCCCCAAACCAAAGATCCCCCCACCAGCCAAGAAGGAGCACCCGGCAAAGGACTCTCCCTGTCACCATTGTGGAGTGAAGGGGCATTGGAGGCGGAACTGTCCGTCCTACCTAGAAGGGTTGAAGAAGAACAAAGCTAGCGCAGCTAGCACATCAGGTATCTTCACTATAGAGCTCTATACTTTTCCTAACAAATCCTGGGTATATGATACTGGTTGTGGTACTCACATTTGTAATAATGTGCAGGGTCTTAGGGGAAGCAGAAAGATGAAGCAAGGAGCTTTGAACCTGTACGTTGGTAATGGCAACCGTGCAGCTGTCGAAGCGATAGGGAGCTTTGATCTCATCCTCCCTAATGGTTTAGTTATTGTTTTAAATAATTGCCATTTTGCACCTACTATCACTAGAGGTGTTGTTTCACTTTCACGTTTGAAAGATGATGGTTTTATTCTTACTTTTACGGATTATGGTATTGCAGTTTCTAAGGATAATGTATTTTATTTTAGTGCTATTCTTCGTGATGGCATTTTTGAAATTGATATGCATGATTCTGTTTCAAACGTTAGTTCTATATATAATGTTAGCAATAAGAAATCTAAAAGTAACTTAGATTCCACTTTTCTATGGCATTGCCGTCTTTGCCACATAAACAAGAAATGCATTACGAAGCTGCAACGCGATGGGCTTTTAGAGTCAACCGACCATGAGTCGTTTGATAAATGCATTTCTTGTATATCTAGTAAAATGGCACGAAAGCCCTTCTCCCATGTTGGAGAAAGAGCTAAAGATCTACTTGGACTCATACATACTGATGTATGTGGCCCATTTAGAATAACGTCTAGGGAAGGAGCTAACTACTTCATTACTTTCACTGATGACTTCAGTCGATATGGTTATGTTTACTTGATTAAACATAAACATGAAGCCTTTGAAATGTTCAAAGTCTTTCAAAATGAAGTAGAAAATCAACTCGGCAAGACCATAAATGTAACACCCCAACCTGACAAGGGTAAAGATATCACAATAATGGTTTCATATCAGATCAAAACAAAGCATACATCTATAGTAATACAAAGGTTTACGGGTTACAAATGAAATACAGATACAACAAGTTTACAAATGAACTTCCAATAAATACTAATTCCGAATAACAATAATAACTTCTAATCACTTCTAAATCCAGAATAGCTATCAGTCTTATAAGTCCACAGGTACACTCCACCCATTCCCAGCTTCTTACAAAAGAACCTGCCGCAGGAAAAGAAATGCGGCTGAGCTACGAGAGCTCAGTGAACAGATATAACGATAACAAACAGTAATAAAGAATAGTACTGAGTAACAGAAACAAAGGTCAAACAGATGTAATATGGTCCAAGGGATAAGTCAATGAATACGTATAAAGGAAAGAGAAAGAGGGATAGTAATCCACCACGAGCCTAGAAACAGATCATATCATATCGTAACCACAAATCTTCAAATCATATAGAGGGGAGACCTCTCAGATAATCAGATAATATGAGGGGTGTCCTCATTCTTCATATGGAGTAGCTAGCTCCCAGAAATTGTGAAGGGCATGTATAGCACACAGTACCAATCACCAGAACAGAAATCATATCATATATAGTTAAATCCACTAAACAGAACAGAACCTAGGATTGCAATCCATACGCCCCCCCCCCCCAGAAACAAATATAATCCATAGTCAAAGTAATGCGCATATCATAATCAGAATGGGGACGGTGTGAGAAATCACTCACCCACACATGAGTCATGCCAATGGTGCATCAAAGGCATGGCCAGGTTACCTTCCTAGCTAGGAAAACAGAAATGGCTCGGGTATCAAACTAAGAGTCAAGTATCATATCAAATCAGAGTGTCACATCAAAAGGTCATATATCAGAAGCTGCATATCAATATCTCAGGAGTAATATCAAAGGTCCAAATCAGAGTTTATCAGATCAAGGTTCATATTAATAATTAAATCAAGGTTCAGATCAAAAGTTTATTTCAAAAGTTTCTATCAAAAGTCCATTTTAAACAATCCTTTATTCATGATTTTCATAAAACGATCCTTTAAAATAGTTTTCATAAAAATAATCTTTCAAAACGGTTTTTCATAAAAATAGTCTTCCAAATATAGTTTTCATAAAAGTTAGTAACATTTTATATAAAAGTGGTTTCGCCTCATTTATAAACATCTTTTTAAAATGGTTTTTCTCAAAACATTTTCAAGATATAATTAGAAAAGGTTTTCATAACATAGTTTCATATCAGAGGTCATATCAAATGGAATCAGTAGAGAAGGTTCAAGCAAAGGGAATCATAGCAATCGAATCAGAAACTAACGGATTAGAATACGAAAGAGGTCATGAGAAACCTTAAAAGAAAGGTCAGAATATCTGTACCTCATACCGCAACCGAAAACACAACAGAAAATATCAAGGTCGGAAGCAGACTCCATCTCCAGCGAATCTACACGAATTCATGACTGACTTATTAAAACGTATTTAATTCAGATTACTTATTTTAGTCGGCTTTTCCAGTTTTAGTAACTTTCCATCTTTAGCAGGTTTCCATATTTAGCAAATTTCTATTTTTAGAAAGTTTCCATATTTGGTAAGGTCCCATAATTAGGAGAGTAAAGTATTTTAACTTAAGTTAAGTCGTAATTAATCATATTATGGACATAGGGTATATTTTAACAAGTTTAGATAGTTCAGGGTTAAATGTGACAAGTTTTCATAAATTAGGGTTTTAATTGTAAATATTCCAAAGTCAAGGGTTTTAAATGAAAATATTGCAAGTTACTGATTAAAACACATATTTTATTCAGAATCACCTTTTAGTCCTTTAAGTTTCATAATTTACACTTTACACCCTTTAATTATCAAAATTACAAAATAAACCTTATAATTACATAATTTACAATTTAACCCATATAATATCCATAATTACACAATTGACCCTCACATTTACTAAATTACAGATTATACCCTCAAATATAAGTGTGGTACGCCTTAGTTTCACATAATTACATTTTTAGTCCCTCCATTTAAAATAATGTAATACGAAACCCTAATTTCCCATTTAATTCCAAATCTTGCAAATTTACACATAAGACCCTCATGTTATAATTTTTACACTTTAGTACTGATCCAATTAACATTATAAAAATGGCCCACAAGTTTATTTAATTACAAAACACCCCCTTATCATTTTAAAATCAAATCGTTACACATTTTAAGTTTCAATTCTTAACCCTAACCTTCCCAAATCATTTAGCCATAATTACCACATCACAATTACACATTTACATCACCAAATCCAGATTTTAAAACCCTAATATCAGATCGCAACCCTAGTTCCTTTTTATTTTTATTCGAATTCCAAAAACCCGCTTTGGACTAAATTCAATCACGACCATTTTAAGCTTCTAAAAATCAAACCACTATTTTTCCTGGTTCATACTAATTATATAGAGTCTAAGAAAAATAATCTCCATGCCTAGAAAATTCGTTTATCATATATTAGAATTTACACACTTTTTAATACTTTAAATTCACAACGACTAACCTAGGCTTCTAAAATTCGAAACACCATTTTTCCCAGATTATGTGATGATGAAGGAACTCAAAAAAATTAATAATGCAACCCAGAAAAATCGTATAACATGATTTAGATATTTAGCCCGTTTTACACATTTAAAATTCAAACGATCAACAAAACCTTGCATGATTCGATTTATATATTTTATTTAGGTTTTATATGATGTAAGGATCATAGGAAAAATACCCAATGATTATTTGAACATGTGGATGAGTCGAATGGATTTTTTTACCCCTCGGATGCACTTATCGACCAAAGAAAATGTCTAGCGACCAAAATAACGACTCCACAAGCCCAACCTTATTTTTCCTAGCCTCCTTGGATGATGATAAACACCAAAAAAATAGTATAATAGCTCCATAAAGTCGGATGAGAAAGAGGTGGATTTTTGTGTGTGTTTTTGACTATTCGGTTTAGGTTTTTAGGAAACAAGTAAATGGTAACTAAATCAAATGGGCTAGGACCGGATCATGGAGGAAAAAAAGGCAATAAAATCGTCCATATCATGTACCAATTCAATGGGCTTTTAATTGCATTTATTTTTAATTTATTTTGTAAGTTAAATAAGGTTTAATGTTTTTAAATGCATAATAATTAAATAAAGTATGTATAATTGTATTTGTGTATAATCATAATTTATTTGGACATATAACAATGTTAAAATGTTGCATCAAAATTATTTTACTTCATATGTAACTCATTACCAGAAGTTTGGAATTTATTTGGTGCTTTACATATGTTTTATTTAAATTTTAAAGTTTCAGGGGTAATTTGGTCATTTTACATGCTTCAGATTTTTTGGGTTTTACAACTCTTCCCCTCTAACAAAAAAAATTTCGTCCTCGAAATTTGAAGTCGCAAGGTGACACGAAGTCGTAGCAAGTCGCAACAGATCATCGTAATATTCTCATGCCCGAGGAGGTTCTTCCAAAAAGGCTCTTCAAAACAAATAGTTTCTCATGACTCGATCAAAACAAGGTGGGTTCAGATTCCTCAGAAGGAGACCAATTGGGTTGATTCGGATTTAAAGAACCATGAAACATAAATGGATGATGGGTGGATCTTCTGAAAAAGACTTACATGGAATATGAACAGAATTTCAAATCAGATTAACTGTATTATCAGTAGAGAGTTCTACGAAGAGTTTAAGATATATGACTGAGGTCAACAGAATAAAATACGAGAGTTCAAACTCATCCAGATATTTAATGAACGGAAACAGAGTATACGCATAGGCAGAATGAACCTAAAGTCTCACTAATCACGGATAACCAACGGAGATCAGATTCTAAACTTCTTAGGTACTCCCCCAAGAAATCCTATGGCCACAATGAGTGCACGTTATATGGTGTAAGTTTTATCACGTTGATCAGGCGTCATAATACTAGCACCACATAAATATGCCTTCATGATGATCATACTTTATCTCAAGTCGTATTCAAAACCACCTATCTTAATCCACCTAGTACTTCTACAGTCTCAGAGGTCATCAAAATCAAACACCATAACTAAGAGAAGAACGAACTACTCGAAAAAGTTAACGGAAATCTCAGAATGTCTATCAGAATTTGGTACATCATTAAAAGCATCAGATCATCCATCATTCGTCAAATTTCACATAACAAAACCATCGTCCACCATACGCAGAATGAACACCGAGCGGAATTACTAACAGGGAACATAAATCATTCAGGGAATTCTATCTTAAGTAACGGAAATTTGAGTAGGTCAAGAGGAAATGAATTACGTCATCCATAGCTTCATTCTTCACCAAAATCAACTCTTCCAAACACAAGCGTTCACCTCAGAATTATCGTCCATTCAAATACATGATCTTAAACTTCTTCCAAGTCCATGCAGTCTATCGTATGATCATAGGATGGGAAGGAAATATAAACTCGAGTTTGGACCCTCAAGCCTTCGGCACTCCTTCTTGGAACTGTGGTGCAGTAACGTGAATCTCCTGCGTGGTCACTGTGCATACCTCCATTCGCGAGTCTGCTTCTGCTCTCAATTCATCTTAGTACAACTAAGGTGAATAGAGAAGCAAGACTGTGTGTCTTAGACAGGTCTTCAGCACGGTTCGAAATTCGCCAACTCCAACTGCCTTCATCGCCGGATGCATGGTAGTATTGCCTGCTACCATCTCTGGACGCCACTCGAATCTACTTCTTCTAGAATAAAGGGTCATTCCACATGATGGTCTACCTGTTCCTCTTCGTGTATAAAACTGAAATACTTCCCGGAGGTTACTCTCAAATAGTCATCTCTTTTCTTAGAAGTCCTTGTGGTTGCTTCTTCAGTCCTTCAATCATCCACAGAGGTCGTCTGGTATGGAGTTTACAAAGATAGAATCAATCATTGATACGCTGAATTGAAAGATGGTCATGGTAGTGATACGATTAGGTTTACGATAGTTGATACTCCAAGTTTTCTCTTTCTTCTTCACAAGCTAACAGGGTATTCAAAATGAAGCACTGAGGTGAACAAAATCACAATTCATCATCCCCTCCAATTTCTCAAATTCGATAGCATCATGGTTCGTCAACTGGGATTGGTTCAAATTTTCATTCTACTTCTCAACCGGAAAGGAAATCCAAGAGTTCCATCATAGAACACCAGAAAATTTGCACAATAAAACTTCCAAGGCCAAAGTTTTCTAAGAGTGGATAATAGGTGTCAGGAGGCAATCAACAATCAAATGAAATCGAGATAGAAGTTTCCATAGCAGGTTAGGCTTAACAGATTTGAGCGGTTAAAGGTTATCATAACGAAAGTGGGATGAAACATATTACTAAAGGTCACAAATCAGATACAGTAGTCCCTGGCAGCGTATGAGGGCCAGCCAATCCATATCTTAAAGACCACAAAATCGAATATATCAAAGCAAACGGATTCGTAGGATGAGTACGGTCGCCAAGCCAGAAGGATAGTTCATATCTCAGGGTTAAGTACATGGTTCATCAAAGTATGGAAATAGATAAATGAACAATTCAAGTTGTTGGAGTCTTGATTAGTTATTTAGCATAAGTGGCAGGTAGGTTGTGAGTCATCGGTAATACGAACATCGTATAACTGTAAAAAGTGAGGCATATAGAATATCAGTAATCAGCATCATCATGCTCAGTTAACAATTTCACATTGAGACAAAATTATCGTCGCAGTCCATGGCTAATAATCACCAGAGTCCTCATAGGAGTAGTAATGGACTTTGCAAGGACAGAGTAATATCAGATGATACATTTATATCCAGCACAGAAATGAATTTATAAAATGTGTCAAACATATGAGGATTAAATGACCGTCGGGATGGTCAGAGGAGTACCAAACTGCTTATCCAACAGGTCGGAAGTGAAGAACAAAATCAGGTGGTGATGGCAAAAGTTTAACAATCAAAAATCATGGTAGGGAGTTCAAAATGGTTTCAAACACCGAAGGTGAAACATAGGAGGGTAATCGTCAATGATCAATCAACCTATCCTTTATCAGAATACAAATCAAAGCTAACTATTCAATGAAAACATATCGGCAACGCAAGTCTTATCGTTCAAAAGTGAGAGGAAAGCATTCTTATACTCATGGGAATAGATATGTTTAAGACGAACTCAGATAGGGTCAGAAGATTCATAGATTATCAAAAGCATATAACAGAATGCATCAAGTAAGTCATCGTCATAGAGATTCTCAGAATACCCGAAAAGACATCAAAATGATTAACAAAAGAATCAGAGGTCGGAGTCGGAATCTTAGGTGGTGCAAAGCGTGAGCTTAACAAGCAGGGCATAAATCAGAGTGATGCGGAAGCAATGCTACTTAAACAAAAGCCTTATAGTCTACCCATTCCTCACTGGTCAAAACTTAAGTTCCTATAGGGAAATCCTAAAGCAATTCTTAAAGGTTATCTTATGAGCGCATACAGTGGAAACTTAGTGGTCTAACTTACACATGTCAAGGGTAAATGTATTACGAGTCGCAGCCTGTCTCTCTGATACCATAAATTGTAACACCCCAACCCGACAAGGGTAAAGATATCACAATAATGGTTTCATATCAGATCAAAACAAAGCATACATCTATAGTAATACAAAGGTTTACGGGTTACAAATGAAATACAGATACTACAAGTTTACAAATGAACTTCCAATAAATACTAATTCCGAATAACAATAATAACTTCTAATCACTTCTAAATCCAGAATAGCTATCAGTCTTCTAAGTCCACAGGTACTCTCCACCCATTCCCAGCTTCTTACAAAAGAACCTGCTGCAGGAAAAGAAATGCGGCTGAGCTACGAGAGCTCAGTGAACAGATATAACGATAACAAACAGTAATAGAGAATAGTACTGAGTAACAGAAACAAAGGTCAAACAGATGTAATATGGTCCAAGGGATAAGTCAATGAATACGTATAAAGGAAAGAGAAAGAGGGATAGTAATCCACCACGAGCCCAGAAACAGATCATATCATATCGTAACCACAAATCTTCAAATCATATAGAGGGGAGACCTCTCAGATAATCAGATAATATGAGGGGTGTCCTCATTCTTCATATGGAGTAGCTAGCTCCCAGAAATTGTGAAGGGCATGTATAGCACACAGTACCAATCACCAGAACAGAAATCATATCATATATAGTTAAATCCACTAAACAGAACAGAACCTAGGATTGCAATCCATACGCCCCCCCCCCCCAGAAACATATATAATCCATAGTCAAAGTAATGCGCATATCATAATCAGAATGGGGACGGTGTGAGAAATCACTCACCCACACATGAGTCATGCCAATGGTGCATCAAAGGCATGGCCAGGTTACCTTCCTAGCTAGGAAAACAGAAATGGCTCGGGTATCAAACTAAGAGTCAAGTATCATATCAAATCAGAGTGTCACATCAAAAGGTCATATATCAGAAGCTGCATATCAATATCTCAGGAGTAATATCAAAGGTCCAAATCAGAGTTTATCAGATCAAGGTTCATATTAATAATTAAATCAAGGTTCAGATCAAAAGTTTATTTCAAAAGTTTCTATCAAAAGTCCATTTTAAACAATCCTTTATTCATGATTTTCATAAAACGATCCTTTAAAATAGTTTTCATAAAAATAATCTTTCAAAACGGTTTTTCATAAAAATAGTCTTCCAAATATAGTTTTCATAAAAGTTAGTAACATTTTATATAAAAGTGGTTTCGCCTCATTTATAAACATCTTTTTAAAATGGTTTTTCTCAAAACATTTTCAAGATATAATTAGAAAAGGTTTTCATAACATAGTTTCATATCAGAGGTCATATCAAATGGAATCAGTAGAGAAGGTTCAAGCAAAGGGAATCATAGCAATCGAATCAGAAACTAACGGATCAGAATACGAAAGAGGTCATGAGAAACCTTAAAAGAAAGGTCAGAATATCTGTACCTCATACCGCAACCGAAAACACAACAGAAAATATCAAGGTCGAAAGCAGACTCCATCTCCAGCGAATCTACACGAATTCATGACTGACTTATTAAAACGTATTTAATTCAGATTACTTATTTTAGTCGGCTTTTCCAGTTTTAGTAACTTTCCATCTTTAGCAGGTTTCCATATTTAGCAAATTTCTATTTTTAGAAAGTTTCCATATTTGGTAAGGTCCCATAATTAGGAGAGTAAAGTATTTTAACTTAAGTTAAGTCGTAATTAATCATATTATGGACATAGGGTATATTTTAACAAGTTTAGATAGTTCAGGGTTAAATGTGACAAGTTTTCATAAATTAGGGTTTTAATTGTAAATATTCCAAAGTCAAGGGTTTTAAATGAAAATATTGCAAGTTACTGATTAAAACACATATTTTATTCAGAATCACCTTTTAGTCCTTTAAGTTTCATAATTTACACTTTACACCCTTTAATTATCAAAATTACAAAATAAACCTTATAATTACATAATTTACAATTTAACCCATATAATATCCATAATTACACAATTGACCCTCACATTTACTAAATTACAGATTATACCCTCAAATATAAGTGTGGTACGCTTAGTTTCACATAATTACATTTTTAGTCCCTCCATTTAAAATAATGTAATACGAAACCCTAATTTCCCATTTAATTCCAAATCTTGCAAATTTACACATAAGACCCTCATGTTATAATTTTTACACTTTAGTACTGATCCAATTAACATTATAAAAATGGCCCACAAGTTTATTTAATTACAAAACACCCCCTTATCATTTTAAAATCAAATCGTTACACATTTTAAGTTTCAATTCTTAACCCTAACCTTCCCAAATCATTTAGCCATAATTACCACATCACAATTACACATTTACATCACCAAATCCAGATTTTAAAACCCTAATATCAGATCGCAACCCTAGTTCCTTTTTATTTTTATTCGAATTCCAAAAACCCGCTTTGGACTAAATTCAATCACGACCATTTTAAGCTTCTAAAAATCAAACCACTATTTTTCCTGGTTCATAATAATTATATAGAGTCTAAGAAAAATAATCTCCATGCCCAGAAAATTCGTTTATCATATATTAGAATTTACACACTTTTTAATACTTTAAATTCACAACGACTAACCTAGGCTTCTAAAATTAGAAACACCATTTTTCCCAGATTATGTGATGACCAAGGAACTCAAAAAAATTAATAATGCAACCCAGAAAAATCGTATAACATGATTTAGATATTTAGCCCGTTTTACACATTTAAAATTCAAACGATCAACAAAACCTTGCATGATTCAATTTATATATTTTATTTAGGTTTTATATGATTTAAGGATCATAGTAAAAATACCCAATGATTATTTGAACGTGTGGATGAGTCGAATGGATTTTTGTACCCCTCGGATGCACTTATCGACCAAAGAAAATGTCTAGCGACCAAAATAACGACTCCACAAGCCCAACCTTATTTTTCCTAGCCTCCTTGGATGATGATCAACACCAAAAAAATAGTATAATAGCTCCATAAAGTCGGATGAGAAAGAGGTGGATTTTTGTGTGTGTTTTTGACTATTCGATTTAGGTTTTTAGGAAACAAGTAAATGGTAACTAAATCAAATGGGCTAGGACCGGATCATGGATGAAAAAAAGGCAATAAAATCTTCCATATCATGTACCAATTAAATGGGCTTTTAATTGCATTTATTTTTAATTTATTTTGTAAGTTAAATAAGGTTTAATGTTTTTAAATGCATAATAATTAAATAAAGTATGTATAATTGTATTTGTGTATAATCATAATTTATTTGGACATATAACAATGTTAAAATGTTGCCTCAAAATTATTTTACTTCATATGTAACTCATTACTAGAAGTTTGGAATTTATTTGGTGCTTTACATATGTTTTATTTAAATTTTAAAGTTTCAGGGGCAATTTGGTCATTTTACATGCTTCAGATTTTTTGGGTTTTACAATAAAGGCTCTCCGATCCGATCGAGTAGGTGAATATATGAGTTAAGAGTTTTTAGATCATCTAAAAAGGTGTGGGATCGTCTCACAATTCACTCCTCCATATACACCACAACATAATGGTGTATCTGAAAGGAGAAATCGAACCTTGCTAGACATGGTACGATCTATGATGAGTCTAACAACGTTGCCAATGTCCTTTTGGGGTTATGCTCTAGAGTCTGCTGCTCGCATTCTCAATATGGTTCCAACCAAGAAGGTAGACAAAACACCATACGAAATATGGCATGGGAAGGTCCCAAATTTGTCTTACTTGAAAGTCTGGGGTTGTGAGGCTCTCGTGAAACGAGACACACCTAACAAACTTGAGCCCAGAACTATCAAGTGTATCTTTGTAGGATACCCAAAGGAAACGATGGGTTACTACTTCTACTACCCACCTGAGAACAAAATATTTGTTGCTCGGAATGCTGAGTTTCTTGAGAACCGTCTCATTTCACAAGAGGCAAGTGGGAGCAACGTAGACCTTGATGAAATTCAAGAGGAAGATGCACAACCTTCTGGTAACACTAGTGAGCATCAAAATGAGATTGAACATGAAAATGTTGAACCTCATCAAGATGTTGCTCCCATTCGTAGATCCGCAAGGATACCTCAAGCACCTGAGCGATATGGTTTTTATGTCGATGCTGAGGAACATGAGTTAGGGGATCATGGTGAACCCGCTAACTATCGAGATGCATTATCGAGTCCTGAACACGATAAATGGATCGAAGCTATGAATGCGGAGATGCAATCCATGAAAGACAATGATGTCTGGGTCAAAGTTGACCTACCTCCTAACGCTAAAACCGTTGGGAGCAAGTGGCTCTTCAATAAGAAGATCGACATGGATGGAAATGTACACACATATAAAGCTCGTCTTGTAGCAAAAGGTTATACTCAAACCTACGAGATTGACTATGAAGAAACCTTCTCGCCTGTTGCAGACGTTAAAGCTATTAGAATTCTTATAGCCATAGCAGCGTACTATGACTATGAAATCTGGCAAATGGATGTCAAGACAGCCTTCTTGAACGGCCACCTGAACGAAGACGTTTATATGGTGCAACCCGAGGGCTTCGTGAATCCTAAACACCCAACTAAAGTTTGCAAGCTTCAAAGATCCATTTATGGATTAAAGCAAGCATCCAGAAGTTGGAATAAGAGATTTGATGAGGAAATCAAGAAAATTGGTTTTTCTCAAAATCTCGATGAGCCGTGTGTGTATATGAAAACTAGTGGAAGTATAGTCGTGTTCCTAGTCTTATATGTCGATGATATATTACTCATGGGAAACAACATTCCAATGCTACAAGATGTAAAATCCTGGCTTGGAAATTGCTTTGCCATGAAAGACCTAGGAGAAGCAGCGTACATACTTGGAGTCAAAATCTATCGGGATAGATCAAAACGGTTAATCGGCTTATGTCAAAGTGCATACATTGACAAAATCTTGAAGCGATTTAAGATGCAAGATTCCAAACGTGGAAGTCTTCCAATGCAACCGAATACAGAATTGAGTAAAGCTCAAGGACCCTCTACACCTACTGAGGTGAAGAGGATGAAGGGAATCCCTTATGCTTCGGCTGTGGGATCCATAATGTATGCGGTTAGGTGCACTAGACCTGATGTAGCGTTCTCTCAGAACCTAACGAGTAGATTTCAACAGGATCCAGTAGAATGTCACTAGACTGCTGTTAAGAACATATTAAAGTATTTACGAAATACTAAAGATATGTTTCTTGTTTATGGTGGTGATGTCAAGCGTGAGCTCAGTATTACTTGTTACACTGATGCAGGCTGGGAGACAGATCGTGATGACACCAAATCCCAAACGGGATATGTTTTCATCATGAACAGAGGTGCTGTTGACTGGAAGAGTGCCAAACAAAGCACTATCGCGATGTCCTCTACAGAAGCTGAATAAATAGCTGCTTCTGAAGCTGCAATGGAGGCGATTTGGATACGTAAATTTATTTCTGGGCTTGGCTTTGTCCCCAGCAATGAACGACCTGTGGATATGTACTGTGACAATACAGGTGCGATTATCATAGCCAATGAACCAGGTGTTCAAAAGGGTGCCAAACATTTTCTTCGGAAAGTTCACTACATTCGAGAAGTTATCGAAAGTGGTGATATTCGTCTTCTCAAAGTTCATAAAGATGACAACATAGCTGATCCTTTTACGAAACCAATGCCTTGTGCCAAACATGTCGAACATGCTAGGAGCATTAGACTTACACCAGCTAGTAGTCTCATGTAGATCTGTATTTTTAGTATTTGAATAATTGGAACGTTAAACAGTTTATATTTATAATGAATTGATGTACTGGTTATGATCGTTTTCATTTCATATCAACTGTGTTCTATATTTGCATGTTTAATCCATGAATAATTTATTTGTTCTAAAATTATCCATTTTCGGTTGACGATACGGGAGTATCATCAAATTAAGGCAAATGTGAGCATGTTGGTGATTCATTTGCCAAACTCACATGTTGTTCATTGTGATGAACATTGGATTGACCCAACCTACGAGTCTTCACTACATGGATCGTCGTCAATAGTGAATCTCGCTAGAGGTTATGTCTCTTATCCTTAGACTTGAGATGCAAGCAGGTCTTGCATGTGTGGAATTTCATTCTTTGATATGGTTAAACGCTGTCCTGAATAAGGTAGTTATAAAAGCCATTATCAGGAGTGATATGAAGCATGTGAATGACACGTGTAGTCAAAAATAGGATTTGTTCCTCCACATGTTATGGAGTTAGATACTATTGGGCCCCTCGATGAATTGGACAGATGTTTGTATGGCCGTACCCAAATGAGTTTAAGATGAATCTTAACCCACTTGGTAATCTTGTTCAATATCTATATCGAGAAACATAATAGTTGAACTATTAGAATGACATTTGATCCATGTCTAATGTTCAACACGGTATCTGAAACAAAAGGATAGATGACATGTAAACCATCTAAAATGAGACGTTTAAGAAACTAACCTCACATATTTCTAGGGGCAGTGGCGTGTTGCTAGACGCTAACCATTGCTTGTATAATTACTTGATTATTATGACGTCGCAAATGGGAGCTGTTGGGATATGCTCGTGTCATAATTACTAATTATATGGCTAGACATATGTGAGCCTATGGGGTCACACACATATACACTGAGATGCCACTTTATATGTCGTGTTTATTGTATTTACGATATATAAATAACCGTAAGTAACCAGGAACCGCTATTGGGCTTCTAATGAATAAGTAATGGACTTATTACATTGGACTAGAAAAACAAATGGGAAGCCCATTTGGGCCCATAGGGAGGCCGGCCATGGGGCCTTTTAGGATGGGATTTGGTTTGTTTTAATTAGTCAAATATATTGGAGATAATCTCTAATTGATTGTGATAACTAATTACAAAATCTCCTCCTCCTTTTCCTCCCCTCTATCTCACGGTAAAACTAAGAACAAGACCTAGGGTTTTGTTTTTGATCATCTCTTCTTTGTATCTTGCTTATTCAAAGAAGACTAGAAGGGTTACGGTGGTTACGTGACTAGCATCCATTGGCATACAAGGAAGTGTAGTGTGGATACACATAGAGGTGATCTCCATTTGATCACTTGGGTTTCTTCATACCATTCGACACACATAGTATTGTTGGTGACTCCCGGATCACGCTACAAAGGTATAAATTATGTGTTTATATTTTATTGATTGATCATATGGCTATATGGATCCTTGTGGGTGATGTATTCCGCTGTGCTTATTTATTTGATATGTTATTTGTTACTACATCACCTATACAAAGATTAAGACTGCTAGTTTATATTACTACTGCTGGTAATGTTGCTGAACTTCAAGGAAATATACACTAAGTAGTTAATGCTGCTAGAATATACACTTCTGCCTTGTAAGGAATGTCTTCACTCTTCAGGGTAGTCACCGCTGTTGTCAACTCCAGGTCAGGTAGCGAAGTAATTCTTCTGATGCGTTTCTAGTTGTCTTGATGCATACGCAAAACCTTATGTGTTGCAAGGGAGCATAACCGAGTCTCTTTCTGAAATGTCTCAAAATTTGTTCCGTCTGAAGGTATGGAAACAAATTTCTATTTCAGCCTTCCAAAACTCCGTTCTCAATCAGACTAAGCTGCTTCTCTCTGGTCACGAAATTTATCAGGGGTAACGCAAGTTGTAAACGTCTTTCAGAATTCTGATGCAAGGTTCAAAAGATTTCAGTTTACCATTTTGTTATCGGTCTTGACCATTCGGTGGTAGTTTCAAAATTTGCGGAATTTAAAGAGATATTCTCAATCAAGAAAAAAAACCGTTGTCTCAACAGATATCAATCTCTCAGAATGCACAAGTGATCGTCAAATTTCTCACAAGGTGCAAAAATGATTCTCATGTTCTTCTTTGTCTCCGAAAGTACTATTAAGTCATACAATGACCATTTGCCCAAGTACTCACGAGAAAACATTCATTTATCAAATTTACAGAATAGTCAGAGCTTTAGCTAATACTATTAGCGTCACTAACCGTCATATCAGTCGTTACGAATACGGAAAGTGATTTCAAGAATAACCTCAATTCATATTTCCATCTGAAGGAAACTTCGCACTCCGAAATTGAATAGATACATAGTCGTTTCAGGGTGGAGAATACATAGTTCTTAACAACAATACGGTTCAGCTTCCAATACATATCTCCGGTCATCATCCTTCATAATCGCGAACGAAACTAAAACACGCCCAGAAAATACACTTAAGTAAACTCACTTCCTGGTCTTCGGTTGCTGCTCTTCCCGGTTGCTCCAATCAATTGGTATGATCCGAAAGGCATCTTCGTTTAGTGACTAGAAATCTCTCGGTATCATGTCAAATCCTACTTCACGCTCCGATGGAAAAATTTTGGTGGTTCTACCAGGAATCATATTCAGAAAACGCAGGGTGCCAAATAACGTTCAATACAAGGTTCATGCTCAGACGACTCAAAGTGCCAAATAGCTTCCAAGATAAGGTTCATTCATTGGTGTACGAAATGGTTTCTAAGAAAACTTTATAACCGCGAAAGTAACACACGAGTCTCCAGAGTAATAGCGAACGCTTAACAATCGGTAATCATGGTAGGGAGTTCAAAAATTGTTGCAAACGTTAAAGGTGAGATATAGGAGGGTAGTTGTCAATATTCGACTGATCACTCAACAAATTCCTTGTCAGAATAAAATCGAAGTTAACTATCCAAAGAAAGACGGTTCGCAAATCAAAGCTTTATCATTCAAAAGTGAGGGGGGAAAAAACATTCTTATACTCGTGGTTACACACCACAAGGCTTCTTATAAGGACAGAGATGGGTGAAACAAAATCAAATAGTGTCGGAAGATTTATAGATACTTATCAAAAGCAAGAGACAAATAAGAGAATATATCAAATACATCATCGCCATGGAGGTTCTCAGAGTGCCCGAAGAGGCGTCAAAATGATTAACGAAAGGGTCAGAGACCAGAGTCAAAATCTGAAGATAAGGATCAAATAGTGTCAGGCAATTATTATGAAATTCTCAATGCCTTCAAGATTTAATCAGGTTCAAATCTTAGGTGGTGCAAAGCATAAGCTTTCACTTTCCAAAAGTGGTATCAACATACTCTAACCAAAAACAAAGCACGAATCAAAGTGATACGGAAGCAATGATATTTAAACAAATGCCTTATAGTCTACCCCTTCCTCACTGGTCAAAACTTACGTTCCTATAGGGAAATCTTAAAGCAAATTTTCAAAGGTTGACTTACGAGCGCCTATAGGGAAAACTTAGTGCTCCTAACTTACACAGGCCAAGGGTAAATGTATTACGAATCGCAGCCTGTCGCTCTGATACCATAATTGTAACACCCCAACCCGACAAGGGTAAAGATGTCACACTAATGGTTTTATATCAGATCAAAACAAAGCATACATTACAGTAATACAAGGAATCTCAAAGGTTACAAATGAAATACTGAAATTACAAGGTTACAAATGCGAATACAAATTCTACAATATAATAACTTCTAATCATCTCTAGGCCAAAATAACTATCAAGTCTTCTAAGTCCAAAAGTCTCTTCACTCATACCCATCTTCCAACAAAAACCTGCCGCAGGAAAAGAAATGCGGCTGAGCTTAAAAAGCCCAGTGAACAGATATATAATGAACGAAAATGAAAGCAAAAGCAAACGAACAAATATGGTATAGCAATGGAATAATATAAGGCATAGACAAAGGTACAAAGTAGGAAAGGGAAAATGGAAGGTCAGTAATCCACCACGAGCCCGAACAAATCAAATATAGTAACCATATCCTCAAAATCATATAGAGGGGAGACCTCTCAGATAATCAGATAATATGAGGGGTGTCCTCATTCTTCAAATGGAGTAGCTAGCTCCCGAACTTGTGAAAGACGTGGATTGCACCTGATGAACTCAAATAAGTACATTTTATTACCGTCATTTATCCTATTTATTTGACTTGTTTTATTATATTATGTATAAGAATTGATACGTTAATGTTTACTTTTGTAATTCTCAGGTAAAAACAAGTACTATGTGAAACTTGGCGATTTTGGACTAATTATGGAGCAAAACAAGCAAGAAGTTAAGAGTCTACTGAAATGTACAAGATCAAAACATTCTGCTCCAGATACGCCGCATCTTGCTTATTACATACGGCGCATCACTATCAAGATTTCACAAGATATTATCCAAGACAGCAAGGACATGCGCCGCATCTAAGAATGGAGTTACGCCGCATCTTCTGGCGGTGTACGAATATTCCTGAATATATTAATCTTGGACCCCACGCGAAGTTAAGTCAATGCGCCGCATCTACTTATCCTATGCGCCGCATCTTACCCTCAGACAGAAACTATAAATACCCCAAGACCAGACGAATTTGGAGAGCCCTAGTTTTAGAAGACCGAAGACCACAGAAACCTAAGGCCGAATTCAGTCAAAGTAGCAGCACAAGACACACCTTGAACGAAGATACAAGAGCTGTAAGAAGGTCCTGCATGTATTTAATTCATTAAGTAGTTTTGTTTTATTGTATTAGTAAACTTTAATTCATCAGGATTGATGGGCTTGTGTAATGTGACAACGGAAAGATTGCACTCCTCTTAATATTGCTTTCCCATTAATTAAAGTTTATATGTTGATGTCTTTGGTGACTTTTATTAGTGCATTGATAACCTCTGTGTCTAGCTGAGCGTTGATCGGGTCGCCATGCCTCTGCCCTCGCCTATTTATTTTATCACCTATGCATTCTATCGTCTGTAGAAAAGTAGGAAGAAAAGGTAAATAGGATAGTCATAAGTAATCATTAAGGGTTTACTCGCCGATAAGATTAGAACCAACGAGAAAGGACTTAATCTCGGTGCGTTGCATCGAACTATACACTTCATATAAAACTAGCAATAAAACAAGTGACAAGCTACTTAACTATCAGGACAGGTCTTCTTATTGTCTCGAGTATTTATCTGTGTACGTGTGTGCTATTCGCTGATTCGTGCCTATTAGTTTAGTTTATATTTAATCATAACCAAACCGTGCCAGTCTCTCAGGCTGAACCCCCTTGCGTTAGATTAGGTTGTACAGCTAACTTAAGATATTAAAATACTGATTAGGATAACTAGATAATACGTTCCACTCTTAGTGATCGACACTCTGCTTACCATTATATTCATACTGACCGGATACACTGCTCGATAAAGTGTGTGTGTTATTGATAAGTCGGCTAAATATAAATTTAAAACTTGAATTCTGCTAAAACCACAACGACATACCGTGGGTATAAATTAGAGCATACGCACACGCGCATCAAGTTTTTGGCGCCGCTGCCGGGGAGTGAATTGTTATTATCTGTTAATTTGATTAGTATTTTAATTAGGTTTTTAATTTTAATTCTAACCGCTAACTCTGTTGTATATTAGTTAATTTGCATTCATTGTATTATTTGCATATTTTCTGTTTTTGTGTGTTTTTGTTTTTGTTTATTTTGGTTTGTTTTTATTTATTTTTTTATTTTTCGTATTTTCTGTATTCTGCTATCGTTGTACTGAGCTAATATAAACGATACGGCGCATCTATTTTCTTAGATACGGCGTATTGCGTTTAATTTTTATAAAATACAACGCGTTTAATTAATTCGAATACGACGCATCTTTCCCCAAGATACGGCGTATTCTGTTTTTAATAAGAAATTTTTCTAAACGTTAACGCCATACGGCGCATCTGTTTTTACAGATACGGCGTATCTATTATTTTAATTAAAAACAGTTTTCGAATTATTAAACAGATACGACGCATCGATCTTTATCGATACGGCGCATCTTTCTGAATCAAAAATCTTGTATTTTGAAACGTAACGAAAATACGGCGCATTAACTTTTGTTAATACGACGCATTTAATTTTAATAAGTATATCGATTTTTGATAATTAAAATTGATACGGCGCATTCTTAATTTATAAGCGGCGTATCTATTTTCTTAATAAAGTCTGATTAAATTTTAACGATTATAAGATACGGCGTATCCAACTTTTTGGATACGGCGCATCGTCTGCAGATATCAGTTATTTTTATTCTTATATCCGTTTCTAAATTCATTAATCTCTCTTCTAGCGAACAAATCCTACTGACGATTTTACCTATGATGACAGGTTTTGCTATGGAAGACATGTCAGTGAACGGATATCTTGCTAAGGAACTCTTGCTTTCGGATTCATTCGAAGTGAAAGTTTTTGATGATGTCAACTTCAATGTGCTCATGATTGATGCCGATTTATTTTCTTGGGAAACCCCTCTTGAAGCTACTTATAAGGAATTCAAGCGCTTATGCAATATTGAAGATGGGATATTCTCTTATGATTTACTAATGAGTTACACTGAAGATGAATTGCTACTCTTATGGCCCATCATTGAATCTAAAGGATTGACTTGGACTACTATTGAAGAGAATGATGGGAAATTCCAAATTGAATACATGAACTCAAGCAATAAAAGCTGTGGTGGAGGCAATACCCGACCTATACAAATCTCTTACATGCCTTATTCTGAACAGTACTGGGGATTAAATGAGAACTATCTGGACGATGAAAGAATTTATGCTGTGTCGGAGTTACTATTTCATGGCAGGTTGGTAAGCTTGATGGACATCTCCCTCGAAGAATGGCTTGAACTTAAATACGGTAATCCTAAATTTGCTCCTGTGAATGAAATCAAACGGATTGTGACCTCATGGTTGACACGGAGTTTTAGGGAACAATTTAACGAGTTCATGGAGATAAGGAGGAAAATGATTGGAAAAGCTTGCTTTGACGTTGACCACGATCCTAACAATGTTGATTTTTCAGATTGGTTGGCTAGTAAGTTCAATAACCATAAGAGCATGGATCGAGCTACTAAAGATGCGTTATGGGTATATTGGATGAGAGGGGAAGATGAAGAAGTAGAGAGCGACTATGGGTCGTCACTTAATGATTCAACAATCAATGAGGGCATTGAAGAATTATTCAGCATAGACATTGATCTGTTCAATTATGAGACACCTTTGTGCAAACAATTCAAAGAATTTAATTACCTTCTTCAAGTCGACGATGATGTGCTAACTGGAGATCTACCAGGATTCAAAACTTATGATGATTTCAAAAACACTTGGTACTACGAATGGAATGACCAAATACCATGGGTTTGGGATAAACCATGGGAATTTGAGCACATTAATCACACTTGTACACCTTTCTGTTTCAAGGATGGGAGTAGTGTATGGCCGACCTGTGATTATAAGAATGATGGAACCTGTAATGGGGAGGTATAATTGGAATGAAACGGGTTGGAAACGATGTATACTTTGAAGACGATGACTGGTATGAAAAAGTTGAAGACTGCCCACGTAAAGCAGAGGCTTTGCAAGAGAGAGGTAGAATCAACTACTTAAAAGGACTTAAGGGAACATCGAACACTACTTTCTGGAAATGGGTGCATGAACAATTTGATGATTACACAAAGCTTAGTCGACGCTTACAATGGGAATTGGAAAGAGAGTGGGAGGCAATTCAAGATGATAATAACAATGAGTCATTAATTGATGAACTTGATGACTATTTGATTAAGGATCCTTATTTTAAGTTTGTTGATAAAGACGATGAAGAATTCACCAAAAGAAAATGTCAACTACTTGGGATCCCTTATAATAAGCCACCCATGATTATTTCTGAAAAATTTAAAGTCATTAAATACTCTTTGGGACCAGATGAGGAATATGTTGCGACGAAGACCAAGAGTTATACTAGATTATGTCGAACGGAAGAAAATGTTGCGGAGCTATACGGGAACATCTTTCGGATGAAAGAAGAAGGATGGACCGTGACAAGAACAAAATAAAGAGCTGAACGTGAGTCTAACTTGAAGACTCTGGAATAAAGACAAGTGCTGACCGGGAGACAACCCGGAAAATTTTTACTATTCTGTTCTGTGTCGAGTCAGTCAGGCCCGCAGAGGATACGGCGCATCTCCATCCTAAGATGCGACGCATCTCCTGCACTAGTAATATCTTACTTTATTTTTCTGCATTTTTATTTTCGACTTTAAAAACTCTTTGTTAGTTTATTTTAATGCGGCGCATCCCTGGTTAAGGATGCGACGCATCTTTTATTTTATTTCGTATTTATTCCAGGCTCGATACGGCGTATCTTCTTCCATAAGATACGGCGCATCGACTGACCTGATGATTTTCAGTTTTAATTTTTACATTTTATTTTCGCTAACTACTAATGTATTATGCAAGTTTGAACCTTTCTTAATTTAGGTGTGTTGAAGTCTTGGTGGTATTATAGATTCCTGCAATTCCTGTGGATACATCAATTATGAAGCTTAAACGTTCTCATCCACAAGGAAGTTGATTTTTGCTCTTATACTAATGGAGGATCATACCGAGCAAATCTCAGGGGAGTTTTTCTGTTCTAATTCTTTTATTTTCCAGTTTTTAATCTTTGATACAAACAACGAGGACGTTGTTTAACTTAAGTGGGGGGATTGGAGAAGGGTTAATACACAAATATGTTACTAAACTTTCCAAAAAAATTCGCCTAAGTTAATAAACTTTCATTTTGTTCACTTAGGTTACTGAACTTACCAAAAAAGTTTGCCTAATTTATTAGTGTTGGTAGGAGTGACTTAATCGTATATTTTTTGATATGTTAAGTAACATAAATGTCATGTTTTTACAAGTTCAGTGTTGTTTATGAATATTTTTTATAAGTTCAGTGACCCCAAATGTCATAGTTTATAAGTTCAGTAACCTAAGTGAACAAAATGAAAGTTCAGTAACTTAGGCGAACTTTTATGGAAAGTTTAGTAACATATTTGTGTATTAACCCATTGGAGAATTAGAACACTTACTTGTCCTAAACTTTTTCAAAATATGCTTAAAATGTGCTTAATATATCAAAATTTAAAATTTTTAGCATGTTTTTGTTTAAGATCTAAGTTGCATAGCTGCACACATGACGTTATTTTCAAAAATTGTGATTCTTCTAAATTCACAAATCTATGAGTGTACCGGTGACTTGTAGACTTTAGAACTTAGCTTGTATACTATTCGAGACCACCATAATAAGTATTATTTTTATAATTGGAATGACTTGTCTAAATTGGTAAATTTCTAGGATTACACCCAAATAGCCTTTATATGTTATGTGATATTAGCTAACTACATTGGTTAGTTAACCCCCGTATAAACCCTTTTGTTACTCTCACTTTTAGAGTAAGATACCCCTAGAAAAACACTCAGAGCCATTCCTTTCGTTTCTTACACCTTTGTTATAATGTTTCGTTACACCCTTACACCTTAGCCTACCCTGTAGATTAAAATCCGTGGTTGGTTAATTGCTTTAGGTAAAGTGTGTTTCCTTACATTACCTGTGTTCGTGTGCGTAATTCATTATCTTTGGTTAGGTCGGGAAATTGCACAATGCAATTGGAGTGAAAGTAAATATTGTATATCTTTGAGTTTATTTTTCGTGTGTTTACTACTTTCACTATTACCGTTATTTCTGAAGTCATGAAAAGTATGGAAAAATTATCCGGAAAGAAAGTGATAGAAAAGTTGTGAAATTTTACACATCTATGTTTATGTTTGGTGAAAAAAAATCGAAAAAATGAGAAAAGAAAAAGAAAAAAAGGAAAAGTTGGATGTTTGTTTTAACCAACTTATGTAAAGTTTTGTATTAAGTGGTCGATATCACCACTAGTTGTTGTATATTATATTTATGGATTGAATGGGAGTTGGACGTTATGGGAACGTCAACTAAAGGTTATTCTTTGATTGAGATCTTGTTGAGTATAATTCGTGTCTACCTAAAGCGTGTGTTTCAAGTGTTAAAGCGTGAGTTATTCTATGATATGAGTCTTATTCATGGGATGGTTGGGATAGTGATTAACCACACTTAGGATTTTAATTTATCTGTTTTGTTTATTTTTCATTTTACACCAATTTGTATCCCAAATATTATCCATACCCTATATTATTCTTTATCCAAACCTTTGATTTATTGAGATTAGGGATTTGAGCAATCCTAAGTATCGTAGTCGTGGATTCGGCTATGTATTTATGATTTTGTCGCCCTTTTTGATATAATATTATTGGTGAAGATTACTTGGTCCTATCTTTAGCCTATTCGAGTTAAGGATTTGAGCAATTGCAAGTATCGTGTTCGTGGATTCGATCATGTATTTGTGATTTTGTCGCCTTTTCTGGAATTTGAGATCGATAGAGATTGAGAAGAATGATTAACCCTTAAACCTCAAAACCCTTTTTACCGCTTTAGACTTGTTATTCCTTGGCTTTAGTAGGGGAGATGCGTATACTTGCCAAGCCTATGATAGAATATTCGTCACGACTGGACAGTTAAACGATTAGATTTGCTTTTATCAAAATATTTTATTTTATTTCTAATTCGTTAAGTGTTTGGTTGTGTGATTATGACAAAAATGAATAAATGCTTAAATATAAAAATAAATCCTAACATCTTTTAGGATGCATTTTCATAAGAATAATTCTAAGGTTTACTTGGGGACAAGTAAAGTTCAAGTGGGGGGATATTTGATGAACTCAAATAAGTACATTTTATTACCGTCATTTATCCTATTTATTTGACTTGTTTTATTATATTATGTATAAGAATTGATACGTTAATGTTTACTTTTGTAATTCTCAGGTAAAAACAAGTATTTTGTGAAACTTGGCGATTTTGGACTAATTATGGAGCAAAACAAGCAAGAAGTTAAGAGTCTACTGAAATGTACAAGATCAAGACATTCTGCTCCAGATACGCCGCATCTTGCTTATTACATACGGTGCATCACTATCAAGATTTCACAAGATATTATCCAAGACAGCAAGGACATGCGCCGCATCTAAGAATGGAGTTACGCCGCATCTTCTGGCGGTGTACGAATATTCCTGAATATATTAATCTTGGACCCCACGCGAAGTTAAGTCAATGCGCCGCATCTACTTATCCTATGCGCCGCATCTTACCCTCAGACAGAAACTATAAATACCCCAAGACCAGACGAATTTCGAGAGCCCTAGTTTTAGAAGACCGAAGACCACAGAAACCTAAGGCCGAATTCAGTCGAAGTAGCAGCACAAGACACACCTTGAACGAAGATACAAGAGCTGTAAGAAGGTCCTGCATGTATTTAGTTCATTAAGTAGTTTTGTTTTATTGTATTAGTAAACTTTAATTCATCAGGATTGATGGGCTTGTGTAATGTGACAACGGAAAGATTGCACTCCTCTTAATATTGCTTTCCCATTAATTAAAGTTTATATGTTGATGTCTTTGGTGACTTTTATTAGTGCATTGATAACCTCTGTGTCTAGCTGAGCGTTGATCGGGTCGCCATGCCTCTGCCCTCGCCTATTTATTTTATCACCTATGCATTCTATCGTTTGTAGAAAAGTAGGAAGAAAAGGTAAATAGGATAGTCATAAGTAATCATTAAGGGTTTACTCGCCGATAAGATTAGAACCAACGAGAAAGGACTTAATCTCGGTGCGTTGCATCGAACTATACACTTCATATAAAACTAGCAATAAAACAAGTGAGAAGCTACTTAACTATCAGGACAGGTCTTCTTATTGTCTCGAGTATTTATCTGTGTACGTGTGTGCTATTCGCTGATTCGTGCCTATTAGTTTAGTTTATATTTAATCATAACCAAACCGTGCCAGTCTCTCAGGCTGAACCCCCTTGCGTTAGATTAGGTTGTACAGCTAACTTAAGATATTAAAATACTGATTAGGATAACTAGATAATACGTTCCACTCTTAGTGATCGACACTCTGCTTACCATTATATTCATACTGACCGGGTACACTGCTCGTTAAAGTGTATGTGTTATTGATAAGTCGGCTAAATATAAATTTAAAACTTGAATTCTGCTAAAACCACAACGACATACCGTGGGTATAAATTAGAGCATACGCACACGCGCATCAGCACCCATCATCAGTCACCAAATCAAATCATGATATATCCCTCGAAACAAAACAAATCTAGGATGCATCCATACGCCCCTCAAACAAATAATCCTGGCCAATATAAATAATAAAGCGCGCATGTAGTAGCAAATGGGGACGGTGTGGAACATCACTCAACCGCACTAGAGTCATGCCATCGGTGCATCAATGACATGGCCATGTTACCTTCATGGCTAGGAAACAAATTTTGGCTCGGGTATCAAACTGAAGGGTCAAAGGTCCAAATCATAGCAAAGGTTCAAATAGTCAAAGTCATCGAATCATAGTCAAAGTCCAATATCAAAGGTTCATATCAAAGGTTCAAATGCCAAAGGTTCATATCAAAGGTTCAAATGCCAAAGGGTCATATCCCATATCTATGTCAAATGAGTCCAAACGAACTGATAAAAGGTTCATTTAAAGAAATCTTTATCAAATGGTTTTCATAAAAGTGATCTTATTAACTGTTTTCACAAAAGTAGTCTTTAAAAGTAATTTTCATAAAAGTTTAGTAAGATTCCAAATAAATGTGGTATTGCATATTTCATAAACATCATTTTAAAAATAGTTTTCCTCAAAACATTTCCATGTTATAATTAAAAAGGTTTTCACATCTAGTTACCAAAATCAAATGAACCCTCGAAGTATCAAGTGTTTCGAATACTAATATCACAAGGTGCGAACGAATATCGAATGGATCATCATAGAGGCTCAAAGCAAAATGGTCATATTGAACGTCAAAGTCAAAATGAGTCAAACAAACGAACTAAAGTGTAGGGAAACATAGTAGTGGCTTAGGGAATCTTAAAACGAATCAAGATCAATGAATCATGAGAAAGAAGACACCCTTACTGAAAAAGGGTAGAATATCTGTACCTTAACCGCCAACGAAACATAACATAAGGATAAGAAATCACTCCTCCTTCGGCGAATCTACACGAATTAATGATCGGCTTATTATTAATAACTTATTCAAATCAGATTTCTCATTTTAGTCGGCTTTCCATTTTTAGTAACTTTCCATTTATAGCATTATAAAAATAACCCACAAGTTTCATTAATTACAAAACACCCCCTTACATTTTTATTTCCAAATCGTACCACATTTTAAAATACAAATCCTAACCCTAATCTTTCCCAATCATTAGGCCATCATTACTACATCATAATTACACATTTTATTAACCAAATCCAGATCCAAAACCCTAATCTCCATTCGTTACTTAGGGTTTCAAAATTTTTCTTTCGAATTTACCAAAACCCGATTGAAACAAAAATTAACCATGACCATTCTAGGCTTCAACAAATCATTCCAACATTTTTCCCAGATTGTATATATTATATAGAGTCTAAATAAAATAAGTTTCAACCCTAGAAAATTCGTATAACATAAATTAGAATTTATGTATATTTTAACCCTTTAAATTCAAAATGATCAATACAAGATTCAACAGTTCGAAACACTATTCTTCCCGACCTATATAATGATCAGGGAACCCATAAAAATTAGTAACATGGCCCAGAAAATTTGTGTGGTATATTTTAGATATTATGCCCATTTTAAACGTTTATAATTCATACGACCCATTTAACCTTGCATGATTCAAATCTACCATTTTATATGAGTCTTATATGATGTAAAGATCATAAGAAAAATACCATATGAATTTTAGGACGAGTGGATAAGTCGTATGAATTTTTGTGTACCTCGAATGATCAAATCGACAAGAAAACTCCTATGCTCGAACCAAAGAATCCACGACCTCAAAACTATTTTTCTTAGCTTCCTTAGACGTGATAGAACCCAGGAAAATTGATGTGACAGCCTCCAAAAATCGTATGGTGTTTTGGTGAGTTTTGTGTGTGTCGAATGGAATTAAATGGTGTATAAAAGGAAAATAAAAGAAAACGTGTGAAGGAGGGGAGGGCATGAAATCCGGCCCTTATTGATGTGGTATAACCAATTTGCTAAAATTAAAAGATTTCCTATTTATGATGATGTTTATCTTTAATTTATTTGATTTTAATTATTTAACAAAGAAAATAAAATGTATATGTTTAAAAATGTTAGGCCTATGTAACATTTTATGTGTGACAAATATTTTTAGGACATATAAAGTATTACAATGTTCATACAAAAATTATTTCACTCCATATGTGGTAAATTTCCAAAGGTTTGGGATTTATTTGGCGTTTTAAACATTTATTAATTGAATTTTAAAGTTACAGGGGTATTTTGGTCATTTTACATGTTTTGAAATTTCGGGTATTAGTGCTGCTGACATATTAAGTCGATTTATGTGTAAGATAAGTATAGTAATACCGTGTAACACGTTTAGAAAAATATAGAAAAGATTTATCTTGCATAGAAAGTTATTGTAAGCCGGCTAGGACTCTTTAGTATATAAAAGGAGGTCTTAGGGCATATAGTTGGATACGTATTCATTGATTCATAGAGTTATAGCTTCAAGGTTGTAAAACCTTAATATTGTTGAGTATTCGTATTATAGTCAATAATATTGAAGCATTTCATTAGATATAATTGTGTTCTTTGTTTACTGTTACATTGTTACAAAGTTCTTCTTAAGATTAAGTACAAGATTTCGCATTGTATTTGATAAACTCAAAGACAGTTTCTATACTTAGTTGTGTTGAATTTATTCAAGATAACTAAACATTTACAAGCTAAGGGATTCGATCAAGTGCATAACTGGGATCAACAGTAATTATTACCAAATTATCATTTCATTTCTAATCATCTATCATTTCTTTTTGAACAACAATATTATTACACACCGACTAGCAAGAGACTAGGGGGCAAAAGAAAGAAACATGGTAGTTACAAACGTTTAGTACAAGTTACAAATCCAATCTAACCAAACAGGATTAATGTTCCTATTCCTATGGAGTATCCATGAAGAATGAATCATAATGTCTTCACCAAGGGTGTCTTTACGTGGTGGTTTAAAGTCCAAGCAAACACAATTTCGATAATTCCAAATGATCCAAATAGTGGTTTGGATCACAACATCAAGACCCAGTTTTGCCAAGTTATGGGAATCAACCCGAATCACTCCACGACAAGATGTTGTTGAGAACCTTAGGATAGTCGCCTAACTTCCACCAATTTGAGATCATCTTCCATAAGCCGCGTGCAACCGTACAATCTATAAAAAGGTGTTGTGATGTTTCAATGCAGCCATCACAAACATGGCATCTAATGGAATCGAGGTCAATACCCCTGGCATCAAGTAAAATTGAAACATTCAAGGGTCAAACCACAACTAGGCTAGATATAGTATGGAGGTGTGCTTTGTAAGTAACCATTACCAAATTTGTTAATGAATTGGTTAAAATTTAAGGATAGATTGATAATAGCAATATCTACCCTTATTATCAATTTGTAAAAATAATGAAATGGATAGTAGAAAAGGTTAATTTGGTCTGTTCATACTATTTTTTGCAGGGACGTAGTTGTGTGGGTGGTAGGGTATGCCATGACTAACCCATAATTTTGAAACAAAGCTATATTTTTCTTAGACTAAAATACCATTGGTCACTAATTACTTATTTAGCCACCCTTTAATATAAGCATACATCATGCATTGCGGAGCAAATTTCCGAGTAGATTAGTTACATACATTTCATTTATTTTCATTTTATCTTGTTCCCTTCTTCTAGCGTTCTATCGGGGGTGTTCACACAATGGTCTTTCAAAAAACAAACACTTGTTGTCATTTATTAGATTTGAACCTTAAAAGTTTATTGTATTCGTAGTGTTCATCATTTCAAATTAAATAAACTCTAACTTTAAAAGAAAATTTAGGTCGGGTTTTTTCTCGCTCCAAAATGGCTTATAGCATTACGAATAAAGCTATTGTTTAGTGAAGTAGCTTTCTAGGCTAAAAGCTAATCGTCATTTAGCCCACCCGTAACTAAAATCCTGACTTCGCTACTGATTTATCGAAGATGCCCATTAAGTAATCAACTTTTAAAATTAATTGCACGATAGTTTTGGAATTTTTTTTAGCAAGAGGCTATTATGGTCTTTCCATTATTCTACAACTTAATTTGGTTTATTTATATCTAAAGTTTGATTACTGAAATCTATTAGTAGAATTAGTATTTCCGTTTAGTATCAAAACTTATGAATGCATTTATATTTTAGCAATTCAATCGACTTTGCTCATACAATATAGTTTAGTACAACACTAAAATAGTTTATATAGCTAAATCCGATTATTATATCGTTTATTTATTAGAATCAATATAGAGATACCATCAGTGGCGGATCTAGGATTAAAGTTCAGGGGTAGCGGAAAAAAAAAAGTTAACCATAATTTTTTTTAACCGTACATTTAAATAATTAAAAAAACACAATAATAAAAGAAGTTGAACAAATACCTAATAGATCTCAGAACTCTCCTCTTCGTTTCTTCATAGCTTGAAAACGAACCATTACATCCTTATTCGTTACTTCGTCAAATGTCTCTCCTTCAACAGCACATACCATAGCATTGTTCAAATATTCGTCCCCCATTCGATTCCGCAAATCCGCTTTAATAAGCTTCATTTTAGAAAAGCATCTTTCAACAGTTGCGATTGAAACCGGTTCCCAAATTTTTGAATTTGCATATCCAAAACCATATTAAAAACCTCAACCTCAAAATGATGTCGATTAGTAATGACATTCTTCCGGCTCCTTGGGTTACCATAACTTTCCATGCTGAGGTATTCAAAACCGTATTAACAACCATGTTGAGGTATTCATAAAAATCTTTTACACCCTCATGCTTTTTTGCAACCGCCACAATCACTAACTGTAGTTGATGAGCAAAGTAATGTACATAATGGGCCGATGGATTATCTCAAAATCATAGCTTTTAAGCCATTAAACTCTCCTCGTATATTGCTTGCACCGTCATAACCTTGACCCCTAACCTGTTTAAAATAATAATAAACAATTAACAACATAAGCAATAGACTTTAACATAGTTGAAAGATTTAACAATATAAGCAATAGGCTTTGTTTGTTTTAACACTATACTCTAACCACGGGTATGTATCAAACCATTGTACAATAAAACGTCTCTTATCTTTACCATACATTTTGGTTGGAAATTTATGATTTCGTGGTTGAAAAGCTTTTTTAACAAGATAGTGTCTTCTTATATCATCCACTTGATTAGGATGATAACTAGCAATCAGTGGTCTATCAAAAGGGTCCGGAGATAGATCATTCAAATCAAATCCATTTGGAATCGAACCCGAAGGAATTGAACCCGAAGGAATTGAAACCGAAGGAATTGAACCCGAAAGAGTTGAACCAATATCATCAACATTATTAGAACCAACATCATCCTCTTGAAATTTTCTTTTAAAGAAATTGCCAATATGCACTTGTTTTTCTTCATGTTTCAACTTTCAAAAATCAAGTCCCTAATACAAAAAGATTACAAATTGCACTTAGAATTAACATATGAAATTGAACAAAAACATATGAAATTGAACCTAACATTCTAATTCCTAATCTAATCAGAAATCAAAATTACATATAAAATTGAACCAAAATTAACCCTAATACTAAGAATGAAAATTATGAAATAGACTTGAAATTACCTAACACGAGGCAGGAAGGGCAGAAGCAGAAGGCGGTGGCGGACGTCGGAGTGGTGGTGGCGGACTGGCGGAAGTCAGAGAAGGCTAAAGGGATTGGGTTTTTTTGCTGGGCAGTGGGTTTTTGGGGGAAGTGGAAATTTGCCAATTTGGTCAAGTGGGTGTAAACACAAATTTAGATTTTAGCCGGTTGAGTTTTTTGTATGCTTTTTTTTTTTTTTTTTTTTTTTTTTTTTTTTTTTTTAATTTTTTTTTTCCTAAATGGGCTTGGAGTTGGACAAATGACTAAATGGGTTTATTTTTAAACATTTAGTGTGCTTGGGCCTTGGAGTTTTTTTAAAGAATGATATGGGCCTTGGAAAATTTGTTTAGAGGTAGCGAAAATTTATTTCAGGAGTAACAAAATACGAAAGATAGTACGAAAAACGTTAAAAAAAAATAATAATAAAAAAATAAATAAAAAATAAAATTCTATTACCGGGTAAAAGTTCAGGGGTAGCGGTCGCTACCCTTGGGGTAGCTATAGGTCCGCCCATGGATACCATACTTTTTTCTTTTCTTTTTTTTTTTTTTAACCACGATATGATACAAAACTGGTTGATAATCAAATTCGAAAGCTGGACAATATCCTAAAATACTTATATTTAAAGACTGTGTGTGTATGTAATTTCTCAAATATAAAGTCACGGCTCTAACCTGTTGGCCATTGTGAGTTGCCACCTGATCGGCCCGGCTCGTTCATTAGCATATGTCTCTGAACAAGCTCATATTGAAAAGTGTAATGTGATTACTTTATTAATTTCTATCTAGAAATGCTATTATATGAAGAGTCGAGTTATTTTAGAAACCAAACATTCCTCACATACCAAGGGACTCATCCCCACCATCCATCTAAAAAGAAATCAATGGTTGAGATTAAAAGCATTTAATATTTCACCCATTTTTTATAATTTAAATATCTCTTAAACCGTTAATCGTTAAGCGAAAATAATTACACCATCGCGACAAGCATTTAATTATCTTTGTATAGACGGGCATTTTGATATACTTTCGACAAAAAAAAAAATTCATTTTTTTCACGTTTTTTTTCGTAGCCGAAAAAATCATATATGATATTACATATCATATATGATATATATGATATATCATATATGATATTACATATAATATCATATATGATATGTAATATCATATATGATATATCATATATGATATATCATATATATCATATATGATATGTAATATCATATATGATATATCATATATGATTTTTTCGGCCACGAAAAAAAACGTAAAAAAATGAAAAAAAAAAATTGTCGAAAATATATCAAATTGCCTATCTATAGAAAGATAATTAAATGCTCGTCGTAACGGCATATTTTTTTTCGCTTAACGATTAACGGTTTGAAAGATATTAATATTTGAAAAAAAAAGGATGAAAGTGGGTTTTTTAAATTGTTGGGATTAATCTCATCCATTAGATCAAATAAAGATGGAGGGTGGAGATTAGTCCCTTGGTATGTAAAAAAAGTTTGGTCCTCAACTGATCTTAAATCTTTTAAAGGCAATAGATTATGATTTAAAATTATTTGATAACCAAATTTTTTTTACATACCAATAGATTAATCTCCACCTTACATCTTTACTTGATACAATGGATTAGATTAATCTCAATAATTTAAAATCTCACTTTCATTTTTTTTTCTTTTATTTCAAATATTAATATCTTTCAAACCGTTAATGGTTAAGCGAAAAAAAATATACAGTTACGACGAACATTTAATTATCTTTCTATAGATAGGCACTTCGATATACTTTCGACAAAATTAATTTTTCGTGTTTTTCACCTTTTTTTACGGTTTTTTTTTTTTTTTTTTTTTTTTTTTTTTTTTTTTTTTTTTTTCTGAAATTTGCATGAAAAAATCATATGTGATTTAACACTAATATCACATGTGATATTATATATCATATGTGATTTAACACTAATATCACATGTGATATTACATATCATATCACTAATATCACATGTGATTTTTCATGTAAATTTCAATAATAATAAAAAAAAAAAAAAAAAAAAAAAAAAAGAATAAAGACGGAAAACGAGAAAAAAACGAGAGAAAACGTGAAAAAAATGATTTTTTTTTTTTTTTTTTTTTTTTTTTTTTTTTTTTTTTTTTTTGTTTTTTGTCGAAAGTATATCAAATTGTCCGTCTATAGAAAGATAATTAAATGCTCGTCGCGATGGTGTAATTATTTCGCTTAACGATTAACGGTTTAAGAGATATTTAAATTATAAAAGATAGGTGAAATATTAAAATGTTTTTAATATCAATTATTGATTTCATTTTAATTTGATAGTAGGGATGACTCCCTTGGTATATAAGATAAATTTGGTATGTAAAATAACTCAACTCATAAATTATATAAATATAAAAAAGGGTAGCAAGTATTAACCGATATATTCATATTAGCCCATTATTGTTATATGAGAAAATTACCAAAGTAGTACAAAAATCCAATCTTGATCCACTATATAGTCATTTTTATTATCATTTTCTCATTTTGGTCATGCTCAACTGATCAACTGCTCGACTCCAGTTATTTTGTGACACGTGTCCTTTGCAAGTACATAAGTGTCTTTTGAAAGTACAAAAGTTATGTAAGATATTTTATTATTTAATTATGAAATTACAAATACACCATTCTATATTATATTATTATTTTTTTATTAATTACTCCACCTAACTCCACTCACCTACCTCACCACCTCACCAGTCCATCACCACCACCACCACCACTGATCAACTGCTCCACCACTGATCAATCGCTCGACCACCACTGCTCAACCGCTCGACCACCACTGCTCAACTAATCGACCACTACTGCTTAACTGCTCAACCACCACAAAGCTCAGACTACATTTTTTGATATACATTTTTTCACATACACTGACACAAATACACAACATCAAACAACAACCATATATTTAGCTTTCACATAATTTTGGCCACTGTTCACATTTCATGATTAACAAAAATAAAAAATAAAACAAATCAATACCAACAAATATTTACATAAAAAAGTCACTTAAACTCTATAAAAACAAATAACAAATTTAAATAAATTTGAACGGTGTTAAAAATAACGGTATTACAAATAAATTTACACAAACTTTATATAAACTTACAACAAATTTACATTTCAAACACTAAAAAATCCACACTTTAACCCGTGACAGCAGCAAGCGGCTCGTGGCAGAATCCGGCAATTGCAATAGCAGATTCCGGCGGCTGCGGCTGGAAGCGGGGGTCAAATCCGTAAAAAATGTATAACATGCACCATTTTAAGATCTTTGGCAACGAATTTCCAAATAAACTCATATGTTTTTTTTTTCTTTTTCTTTTTTTTTTTTTAGAAATGTGGGGACTATACCTTAAATTGCCCAAGACAATACCTTGTGTTTCTAGCCATCAATGACATTATGATGTTTACTTGGTCGCAAGTGTGGGGCCTCGTGGATGGCCAAATGGGACCAATTTAATACGGTTAAAACGAGTAAGTTATGAATATAGGGAATCAAATGGGTGGGTTTTTGTTGGCGGTGGTCGGCTGAGGATAGTGGTGGGTTTTCGTGGTGGTCGACTGGGGATGGTGGTGGGTTTTGCGGTGGTCGGCTAGGGTTGTGGCAGGTCAACGGCGGTGAGTTTTGGTGGTGTTTATGTTGATAAAAGTTGACAACTGCTTATAATCCTCCACCAGATTTTGTGTGTGTTTTTTTGGTAGGAGAGAGGTGTTTGAAGTTATAGATAAGGTGGGTGATAAGATGTGGTGGTAAGATGAGTGGTAGGTAAGGTACAAATATAAATGCACAATATACTTATAGTAAAACATAAAGTACAAGCATATTAAACATATATAATTAATAAAATATAAGGGTATTTTTGTAATTTTATAAAAATCAATAAAATATCTTCACCTACCTCTTGTACTTGCAAGACAAGGGATGAAGTTGAGCAGCTGAGCAGTCGAACATGACCAAAATGAGAAATGAGTGCTATTGGTGACCAAATAATGGACCACTCAAGTTTTTTTTTACTAGTGTGGTAATTTTCTCTTGTTATATACGGGCTTAGCCCATTACTTTTGTATTGCTAAATTACAACACGAAACAAGATTTCGACCCCAACAACTAAAAAACTACAGTGACCTAAACCACGACCCTCCAACACCTAAAGTAATGACCAAGTTGCTACATTGATCGAGTAGTCATAGAACAACCGATTATATATGTAATCGGAGGACCGGTGTATTTATTTCTAAGATATAATTAATGAAACTATTCAACCGATTATGATTTAAAATCTTTTGATATTCTAGTGTTTCAAACCAACGTACCACCCAAAAATGTTCATTCTTTTGTAAGTCTCTTTTGTTCGTGATTATTTATTCTGTTAAATTTCTTACCACCCAAAAACGTTCCTCGAGCAAACTAAATAAAACTTTCGAGCCAATTCCAAAGAATTACCTGAGTATGAGGCAAGTAAAGCTCTAAGGAAAAACTTCGCCACATGGATAAAATATGCGATTATAATTATAAAGGTGAAAAAATGGGCTAAATCTGTATTATATCTAAGCGTATGTGCTAATACTGTGATGGGTCAAAGGCATATCCATCGTTTGTTAATAACATCGTTTGCAGATTCACCAAATGGATAAGAGAACCACACTTGAAATATATATACATAATGAAAAAAGAAAGTATACTAGTGGATGACCTTTAATTTTCAGAAATGCAAACCACACTTATTCTTTGTTGGTTAAGACCAAGGTTCAATGTTAGGTGAAAAAATAGCTTTAAAAACACCCAAGTTGAAACCTTCGTGCTTCCAATGACCCCCTATCTATATTAAAACACAGTTTCAAAGTTATAATAATATGTAGACTAGTTATTCCTGAATTTATTTCTAAACAACTTGCAATTCTCGACAAGAGAACTTGGGTTTGCTTCTCTCGTTTGGTGGAGAGGTCTTTTGTTTTATGGTCTTTGCAGTCTAGTAGCGCGGTGTAGCAATGGTGTTCTAACATCACCAAGTTTTAAATATATACATTTTTGCATATCATTATTAAAAAGGATACTAAATTCCATATAATTTGTTAATTTAGCACGGTTCCAATTAAACATAGTAGCTTGAAAAATTGAAATGTTCATATGTCGTGCACACATATAATAAATTATGACTATCAAAAGTCAACACTTTTGTAATAGCAATTTGTGTATAAACTAACTCCAAAACTGGTCACCTATGGAAGCATTCGAAGGAGACATCCTCGTCTTTACAAATATAAACTGGAAACTCTCCTCAATTTCCTAGTCATCTCTCCTTCTTTGTGTACTTGTTAAAAAGCAATATGGCAATCCAAAAGCAAGTTATAGTTGTCCTCCAGCTTCTGCTAATTGCTCTTGTTTTTGACATTGCCAATGCCAAAGGTTTGGAGCTAGGATTCTATAGATACACTTGTCCGAGAGTTGAAGCAATTGTTCGGAAGACAACCGCAAACTACATCCACCAAGCCCCTTCTCTTGCTGCTGGTTTGCTCCGAATGCACTTTCATGATTGTTTTGTTAGGGTTCGTGCAGTAACATCCACCATCTTTTTTTTTTATTATTAACAACTTTTTATTGTGATTTAGGAGCAATATTATGTCATTATTTGAAATATAATGATGATTCTGCAGGGATGTGACGGTTCTGTACTACTAAACTCTACAGTGAATAACCAAGCAGAGAAAGAAGGAATTCCTAACTTAACACTACGAGGATTTCAAGTTATTGACGCTGCTAAAACTGCTCTAGAAGCCGCATGTCCCGGTGTTGTTTCTTGTGCAGATATCTTAGCATTAGCAGCTCGAGATGCTATCTACCAGGTATTAATCATTCTTTACACTTCCCTTAGAAAGAAAATATGTCGCTTTTAGTGTAGTATGACAAACCTTTGGCTACAACAAGTGCATTTGCTCCACGTGTACGCCTAATTAAGTAAAAATCTTGAATAATCAAGAATTTTAAATCATTATCATTAACACCAGAAAGTAAAGAGGTCTCAGGTTTGAACCTCAATATTAATTAAGAACTCTAACCTAGAACCCTTAATTAGGTTGACAAGTATATGATATGCTAAAAGGTACATCAAGGCCAAAGATGGTCATGAAAATTTGAGATCTCTTGGATGTCATGTAGATTCAATCTTGTCGTTGAATATCACATTGCTTTTGACAAAGCTAAATATCTTCTCTATATTGCAGATTAAGGGACCATTTTGGCCAGTGCCTTTAGGGAGAAGAGATGGAAGAGTGTCGATTGCAAACGAGGCTTTAACTTCGTTACCTTCTCCTTTTGCAAACATTACTGTACTCAAAGCAAATTTTGCCTCCAAGGGCCTAAACACTAAAGACTTGGTGGTTCTTTCAGGTACTTATTGTCACCTGTTAGCCTCCAAATTTTAGTATTCAGCATTTATTATGTTAAAGAAAAATTATCTAAATTTCTAGCTGGATTACCATGCATATTCAATTTGAATCGTAAAAGGATTTGGTAAACTCAGAGTACAACAAAAAGAAGTTTACAATATACTACTAAGTACAAAACAAAGATATAATTTCCCTAAAATTTATAGTTTCTCAATACCATTATCTTTATGTTTAGACTTTAAATATCTCTATAAGGATAAACAGTATTGAAACAGGATATTGCAAATACGTAGAGTCGTATAGATCAAATCATAGAGGAGAATCAATTAAGAAATTGACTACAACTCTCTTAAAACGAATTACATTGTTTAACATTTTCCAAACCTCCTAGTACATCAATATAGAGTGTACAGTTTATAACGAAGGTGTAGAAAATCAGGTTTGATTTTCCTTTAATATAGAGTAAATCTAGCTCAAATATCTTTATCCTTTAGATTAAACTAAAAATGTAAACATATAAAAGTTAGTAATACTTCCCAAATTAAGTGATAATTAACTCAGAAGATCACAAAAAATAAGGACACTGTATACAACATTCATAGTGGACAGAAGAAACTACAGTATGAAACTATCCTTTTTTCGCTTTGATAATTAAGTGTATAAACTGTGATGGAAGTGTTTGTCATATTGAGATATTTTTATCAAAGGAGGGCTATCAAGAAACCCTTATAACATTTTATGTTTTACTTCTTTAAATAGGAGGGCATACGGTTGGTGTTTCCCACTGTCCTGTCATCGTGAACCGGTTGTACAATTTTACTGGTAAAGGCGACACTGACTCATCCTTAGACTCCAAGTATATTCCTCAGTTGAAAAGTATATGCTCTCCTACAGACACAACTACAGTCCTTGCGATGGATAGGACCCCCAGAGCATTCGATGAGGACTACTACACCGTTGTCTTAAGAAAGAGAGGCTTGTTTCAGTCAGATGCCGCTCTTCTAAATGACAAGCAAACAAGTGCTTATGTCAAGCTTCAATCAAAGTCCTTTGGGTACACATTTTTTAATGATTTTTCAAAGTCAATGGTTAAAATGGGCAAAATTGGGGTTTTGACCGGCTCTGCTGGTGAAATCAGGAGAACTTGTGCTTTAGTAAACTAAATCTTGCAGTGAAAGTGATGATAATTATTCTTTTTCCCTCAAAATTAACTAAGTTAACAAGTGATTTGAATTATTAAGAGAGGCCAAGGAAAGGCTTCTTAGTTAATTCAAGAAGTTGTGCTCTATTCCGGATCCAGATCATTATTCTTGATTGAACCTGGGTCCTTCGCAAAATTGTGTATTTCATTAAGTGATGTGTTTACTTTGAAAAAGAGTGATGTTGTTATTCTTATATATTTCTTTTGACGAAAATATGTGACATAATGATACGAATTCTAAAAATATCCAAAAAGATTATAATTATTGAAGATGGTAATTTGCAACTAATGAAATTTGTCATGTAGTGCATGTGCTTTTTTTGATGGTGATTTTGTAACGAAGAAGCTTTTCCTAACAATTGTACTGTTGACATTTTACTAAAATTGTTTCCTAATGTCCATTCCCAATATATAGCATCACAAAATGAGATAGTATTAACTCCATTATGAATGTCATGCTCCATGGTATATCCATATCCTGGTTTAGATATTGCTTTTGGAAAAAATACCTCACATATGAATTATCTGTATACACTATATATTGTTTTTAACAACATTATATATTGCCATGATTAGTCAATGCTAACTTCATATATGAAAGTAAAAAGTACCTCACGTAGGGGTGTGTTTTTCATGTGCATGGAGTTTTGCAAGCATTATATATTGCCTGGAAACGGATACTCTTTCGTTGGTCTAACACGACTACCAAAGTTTGCATGGCACATCAACTCGAAGGGTAAGTTCAAATAAAAGAGCAGCCAGTTTTTTCCCGAAAAGGTGTTTCTTTCTTAAGTAATTTGTTCATCGACCTTGCAACTAAAAAAGATGTTTGATCGTAACAAATAAAAAATGATTGGCCCTCACGGTAAATATGTTCAAGTATGTTCTGCACAACACTTATGAACTCCATAAGATAACTTTTATAACCACGAGCCATCCTCAACTGAAAAAACTAGTAATGCTATATTTGAGAATCTGCAATTAGAACACATGTTAATAGCAACGCTATATATATTCGTTGGAGGAACAAAATTAATCAACCCCGTATGGAAATATCATGTGGTACACGACTATATCTGATGATGAGACACAGCCTTGTAACTTAATTAAATGTTGTTGTTTATTTGAGAAAGATGTAATGCAACCCCTGCTATGCCCTTGGTAGTTTTAATAATGCAAATGATGTTCACATAAATAACCCACGACATGTAATTAAAGTTTTAATTGGCATTGAGCAAAAAGGTTATATCTGTTTGATATCAATGCGTATTACTATGGAGGTTGACAATGGCAAATCGATTTCATGTTGGTGCTTGGAGCATGACCAGATGCATTACGAGAATGATCAGCAGGGTTCAATAAGAGCGAAAGGGCATGTACGTGGAGAATACATTATTTAATATATAGCATAAAAAACATTATATAATAATGGATAACCTTTGATCATCAGGAATAAACGCCACACATGATCTTTGTTCCTTTAGATTCTATTTTCAACTTGGTTATAATGTTAGGTAAGTAGCTTATAAAACAACCAAGTTGAAGCCTTCGTGCTTCCAATAACTCTATCTATTTTATGGTATCATTTCAAAGCTAAGATATCATAATATTAGACAATTTTTTCCTGGACTCAATCTAAATAAATCGAGATGCTCGTCAAAAGAACTTGGGTGTTGTTTCCGTGTTTAGTTATGTTATAACGGTATCTTCTGGTGTTTATGTCTAGCATCGCCAACTTTTTAGATAAACATTTACGCTCAAGAAAAGAATACTATTTACATACTTTATGTTTGTATATGAAACAAGATTCCTAGAATAATAGCAAAATTAGAAGGCTTTAGGAGCTAGAAAAGATCAGATGTCGTGCACACATTACAACAAATAATGAGAGAATTAAAAGTCAACACAATATGAATACCCGTAAAACATAGAGGTTTGTAATAACAATTTGTTGATAAATTAGCTCTAAAACAGCTCACTGATGGAAGCATTCAAAGGAGACTTTCTCATCTTCATAACTATAAATTGGAAACTCTCCTGAGTTTCCAAATCATCTCTTCTTCTTTGTGTATTTGTTAGCTAAGCGATATGGCAATCCAAAAACAACTTATAGCTGTCCTCCAGCTTCTGCTAATTGCTCTCGTTTTTGACATAGCCAATGGCAAAGGTTTGGAGCTAGGATTCTATAGATACACTTGTCCGAGAGTTGAAGCCATTGTCCGGAAGACAACAGCAAACTACATTCACCGAGCTCCTTCTCTTGCTGCTGGTTTGCTCCGAATGCACTTTCATGATTGTTTTGTTAGGGTTCGTACAGGAACATCCACCATCTTTTATTTGATTTAATAACACTTTTTTGCGATTTATGAAGAATTTTATGTCATTAACTGAAATATGCTGAGATTCTGTAGGGATGTGACGGTTCTGTACTACTAAACTCTACAGCGAATAATCAAGCAGAGAAAGATGGAATTCCTAATTTAACACTAAGAGGATTTCAAGTTGTTGATGCTGCAAAAACTGCTCTAGAAGCTGCATGTCCTGGTGTTGTTTCTTGTGCAGATATCTTAGCTTTAGTAGCTCGAGATGCTATCTACCAGGTACTAGTCATTCAATACAGTTGCATTATAAAGTAAATATATCGCTTAATTAAGACAAATCTAGAATATTCTAGAATTTTAATCCTGATTGTTAATGATTTCAAGCTTTTGACGATATTAGGGAAAGAAATGAGGAGATTAAAAGTTTTGAAGTCTAGGCAATTGTTCCACCCCTTTAAGTTTAAAGTTGAATCCAAGTTCCTCACATTTTATAAGCGTAATGGTATATAAATAATTATCCCCGGAAAATATACATCTCAAGGCCAACTTTTAATGACCCGTTCTTTTATGTCTGTTATTATGACAAAGAGAATGTGTAGAGAAATTGATATATAGTTATGTCTTTTCATAAAAAACCTTGAACCCAGAACCCTTGGGATGACAACTTTTTAATTTGCACAGAAGGCCCTAAGGCCAAAGATGGTCATGTGAAATTGAGAACTCTATACTGTTATGTAGACTAATAATGTAAGGAAAAAAAACTTAATGGTGTCGTTGAACATTACATTACATTTGACAAAAATATATTTTTTCTCAATTTTGCAGATTAAGGGACCATTTTGGCCGGTGCCTTTAGGGAGAAGAGATGGAAGAGTGTCGATTGCAAATGAGGCTTTAACTTCGTTACCTTCTCCTTTTGCAAACATTACTCAACTCAAAGCTAATTTTGCCTCCAAGGGCCTGAACACTAAAGACTTGGTGGTTCTTTCAGGTACTTATCGTCACCTTTTTGCCTTCATAATTTGGTATTCACAATTTATAATGTTCAAGATATTAATATCTAACCGGATTACCATACATATTAGGTTTTGAATCCTAAATGGATTTGGTTATTTGACAGTACATCCAAAACCAGTTTACAGTATACAATTAAGTACAAAACCAATTTAGGTTTTCCGAAAATTTTTGGATGCCAAATACCATTATTTTTATGTTTACACCTCAAAATATCTCTAAAGAAAAAACAGTGTCGAAACAGAACATTGCAAAAGGTATAAATCATTTCATTAGAGGAGAGTTAAGAATTGAAGGCTGGCTACAACTCTCTTAATCCTAATTACACTATATTCATGAGACATTTTTCAAACATGCTAATACATCAATAATATCATTTAATTCAGAAAGTGTGAAAAACACAGGGTTGGTTTATGAATACAGCGTTCATTTTTCACATATAATACCCTCGATCATATTGAGACAGTGTGTTCAGACGAGGGTTGTCAACAAACCCCTCTAACATTTTATGCTTTACTTTTCTCAAATAGGAGGGCATACTGTTGGTGTTTCTCACTGTCCTGTTATTGTGAACCGGTTGTACAATTTTACGGGGAAAGGCGACACTGACCCATCCCTAGACCCCAAGTTTATTCCTCAGTTGAAAAGTATATGCTCTCCTACAGACACAACTTCTGTCCTTGCGATGGATAGGACTCCCAGATCGTTCGATGAGGATTACTACACTGTTGTCTTAAGAAAGAGAGGGTTGTTTCAGTCAGATGCCGCTCTTCTAAATGACAAGCAAACAAGTGCATATGTCAAGCTTCAATCAAAGTCATTTGGGTACACATTCTTTAATGATTTTTCAAAGTCAATGGTTAAAATGGGTAAAATTGGTGTTCTGACCGGCTCTGCTGGTGAAATCAGAAGAACTTGTGCTTTAATAAACTAAAGCAAGCAGTGAAGTGATGATATTTATTCTTTTTCCCTCAAAACTAAGCTAACGTGTGATTTGATTTATTGACGGGAGTCCAAAGAGAGGCTACTTAGATGCTTCGTCCAATTGTTGCATTTCATATAAGTTGTGTGTTTTCTTTGTAAGAGTGTGATGTATTTGATGAAAAATATATATGAACAAAAGCTCTAATTGAGCAGTAACAAATCAAATATGCGCATTGTATTGCCTACTACACTTGTTTTGATCGATATATACACACTAAAACATGTATGCAAAGTGTTTGGATAATTAAACAATAAAAATCGTACATATTTATTTTTTTACGTCTGGGACTGCTAAACATTTCCTTTATATCTATGATTAACACCAATAAAACAGTTACGTTCCAGAAAATGCGGTTTTTCGTTTGATGCAATTAAAAATTGACCTAGTCTTGTTTACAAAAAATGGGAATTCTGTCTTTGTATACATATTACTAGCATTGTGTATTTTCAACTCAAGGTCTGATCACTCGTTAGTTGCATGTAACTGGGTCGAATTGCTTTCCTCTCTGGTGTTCTTTTGGTGGGGTTTCCTACCTTTGTCAGATGCACATCGTGTGGCATATTAGGTTTTCTTGGAAGCTTGAGACCAGTTATAAAGTAGCTATATACCCCTTTCCAGCTTCAGTTTTTTGTGGCTTGCGGTTTCACAGCTGCAAGGGCCATCTGGAAGCTCGAAACCAGAAAAATTTCTCCGCTAAGGAGCCAAATTTGAAGCCCATATTCTGAGAATTTCAGACATAGTCATTTTATTGGTTACAAATCAACGTAAAAAAGCCTATCTAGATCGGAATATATGATGTAGTTTAGCCTCTTTGTGTATTCCATTATAGTTTTGTTGTTTATTAGAATAAATTCATGTTGTTTCCAAAAAAACTTCAAGTAAACTTGAAGTACACATCGCTCCAAAGGAAATTTCAATGGCATGTTTGATGACGGTTTTTACAAAAATCTTTGTCAGGGCGGAGGCATGCTTTAAGTACTGGGGGGAAAGGCCCCCAATAAATGCTTTGGAGAATGGTTAAGTTAGTAGGCAAATGTGTTTGCTTTGTTATAAAATGTTAAACTGCCCTCAATTCAAAAGCTTTAGTGCCCTCAACTCCAAGAACGGAAAACCAAAAATGGAGTCTACTTTCTTTTCTGGATCATCTCGTCCGGAAAAAGTGTAGAAGAATGCCAAAAAAAAGTGAAGAAGGGTGGATATTGAGAACCGTGAAATAACAATATCAAGAATTGGGAGTGGGTAGCCATAAATATAATAAATATGCATGTGTATATGATATTAAATATATCATCATTAACGAGTTCGGCGACGATCCGCCGCGTTGCGGCGGGGCGTTGTTTTATTTCGTTGATTATTGCACGATATTTTTATTAAGTAGAGAGTAGGTCGGGGGTAAAAAAAAATTTTTTTTTCCCCGAAAAAGGACTCCTTTTGCAAAGAGTCGCCGATGGCAGTGGTATTTTTTGCCAATTGTCGAAACATTTTTTTTTTTTGGAAAAAGGACTATTTTTGCAAAGAGTCGCCAGTGTCAGGGGTAATTTTTGCCAATTTTCGAAACATTTTTTTGGAAAAAGGACTTTTTTTGCAAAGAGTCGTCAATTTCAGAGGTATTTTTTGCCAATTTTCAAAAGCTGATTAAAAAAAAAAAAAAAAAAAAAAAATTTGGGTCGGGTACTGTAGCTGCTACTGTAGCAGCCCAAAAGGCGGTGGCAACTCTAGAATGAGCGACGTCGTATTAAATCACTTTTAATATATATAGTAATATAAGTAAGGGACTATTTTTGTCCTAAAATATTAGTACTAATAACTTATTTTAACTCTGGATGGGCAATTTCTAAAATATTGTTTGTCAATATTTAAACTTCTTAGTATTAATTAGTTTTTTTTAACCGTGGTACTTGTTTTAAGTATTCAAAATATATTTTCGCTGTTATTGTCTTGTTCTCTAATGGTTTTTGATAATAATAATACTGTTTTTATAAGTGATTAGAAGTGTTTAATAGGAAATATAACTTTGGCCGCTTTCAACTTGTCTTATTGACATTAATCATTTATGTATATCAACGAGAATGAAATACAAATCAAATTGGTCCATTTTATAATAAACTCGAAGAAGCAATTACGTTTCTAATTTTTTGCACAGCAAATCACATATCTAATTTTGTTTCAAATTTGTTTCTTTACAAAAATTAAAAAAAAAAAAAAAAAAAAAAACAAAAAAAAAAAAAACTCTGATGCTTTATGGATAGTCATTTACGTTAAATTGTCCGTTAGATTTGACAGCAGTTGAGATATTATATTTGAATAGTGACATGTTTTCGCCTTTTTGTTCTAAAAACGTTGATCACATCATTTTTCGACAGGATACCCGATGGGTGTACGTATGTGAATATGTGATCATCTGTAATGACCTGGCATACTCGATGGACATTCCACCAGGCATGTGGGATTCTATTGCTAAGAGGTGATCGATCATTATTTTTGTTAGATTGGACATCTGTTTCTTTGATTTCACAACTCTATTTGATGCAGGTTAAGTGCTTAAAAAACATCAACTTGGTGACAAAAAAAACAAAGCATTAGCAACAGCAATTGGTCCAAGAGGGTAGTTATTTTACATACCAGACTTATCTTACATACCAAGGGACTCATCCCTACCATCCATTTAAAATAAAATCAATTGTTGAGATTAAAAGCATTTTAATATTTCACCTATTTTTAATAATTTAAATATCTCTTAAACCGTTAATCGTTAAGCGAAAATAATTACACCATCGCGACGAGCATTTAATTATCTATCTATAGACGGCACTTTGATATACTTTCGACCAAAAAAAATTCTTTTTTTTCACATTTTTTTCCTCATTTTTTCTTATTTTTTTCCGTTTTTTCATTATTGAAATTTGCATGAAAAATCATATGTGATATTAGTATTAAATCACATATGATATATAATATCACATGTGATATTAGTGTTAAATCACATATGATATATAATATCACATGTGATATTATTGTTAAATCACATATAATATTTTCATGCAAATTTCAATAACGAAAAAAAAAAAAAAAAAACATAAAAAAAAGTGAAAAACACGAAAAAAATAATTTTGTCGAAAGTATATCGAAGTGCCTATCTATAGAAAGATAATTAAATGCTCATCGTAACGGTATATTTTTTTTCGCTTAACGATTAACGGTTTAAAGATATTAATATTTTAAAAAAAAAGGATGAAAGTGGGTTTTTTTAAATTTTTTGGGATTAATTTTATCCATTAGATCAAATAAAGATGGAGTGTGAAAATTAGTTCCTTGGTATGTAAAAAAAGTTTGGTCTTCAAATGATCTTAAATCTTGGTCTAATTGTCAATCTATATTACTACATGTATATAATACTCCATCAGTCCCAAAATAAGTGTCCAGTTTGACTTTCCAAAGTCAAACTGATTCAACTTTGACCTTATCTATTTTTGCGGATAATATACAATACTTGATGCAAAATATATGAATGGATTGGGTTCTAAGTGTATTTTTCATTGTTATAATTTTTCATCAAGTATTATATAACAAAAAAATAATATTTAAGGTCAAAGTTGAACGAGTTTGACTTTGAAAAGTCAAACTGGACACTTATTTTGAGACGAAGGGAGTATATATTAACGGAACTGGTCAAAAGAACCAAAATATGATACTTTTATCATGTTTCAACCACTACAAAAATGTCAACGAACCAACTAATCTTCTCTTACAAACATGGGTTTGTGTTCATGGTATCGAAACAAGCCAAGAGTTCTGTCGTGATTAAACGATTTGAATGAATGCTGCATGGCTTTTTATTCACTGCAACATTCGACCCTTTCGGAAGGGACTTTTTTTCCCTTTCGGCGGGGACATATCCCCGCCAAAACGTCCCCGCCGCAAGCTCGCCGCTGATACTTTTGGCGGGGACGGATGGCAACCTTGGGCGAGGACTTGTGGGTCCCATTGCCTTTTAGCTGGTTAAAGTTGGTCCAGCGTGGCAACACTTTTGGTGGGGACATGTCCCCGCCAAAAACTGTAATAATTAACCAGAAAGTTACTTAATTAAGCGATTATACTAATTAATTAAGACTTTTGGCGGGGACATGTCCCCGTAGAAAGAGGCTTCCACTGTTGTGTTAAATGATTTTGGCGGGGACATAATAAGCTTAAACATATAAATCTGCTTCAACCTTTCGGCGGGGACATGTCCCCGCCAAAAGCCTCTGACCCTTATTGCTGCAAAATGGGTAATTTTCAGATTTTTTTTTGGGAATTTTTCAGGAAAAAAATATACCAAATGCACCCAATTTTCAGAACATGTTTTTACACCAACTATGCGCCAACTTCGCTAAACATACAACAACAACAACAAACACAAATTCGCTAAAAATAATATGAATCCAAATTCGCCAACTTCGCTAAACATAGAACCTGTTTTTACAATAAGTATCCAAATTCGCTAAACATAATCATATGAATCCAAATTCGCCAAAAACGGTTCAAAAACCGTGATCACATGATCATCTACAAAACTATACATAAGCTAGCTATCCGCAAAATGATCCAAAAACTATACATAAGCTAGCTATCCGCAAAATGGTCCAAAACTATACGCGGGGAACAATTTAGCGGGAATCCTAACACATAAACTACATAAACACATAATAATCCATCTAAATCTACACAACTTTGTCCAATACCCCAAAACAAATATAAACTGACCTATCGGACCCAAAGAAGCCGTACACTACTCCCCAGTCTCCCCACTACCCCCACTACCCTCCCCCGTACCTCGAGACTCACCCTGTGAGGCATTTTGGGATCCCGATGTCCCCGGCAAGCCACTCGCTAGCTGCTCGGTAAAACCCGACTGTCTCCTTGCCCAATCCAGCAAAATATCAATTTGTGTCCCACGCGTGGACAGCTCCTGGGCTTGCTTGTGCACGGTCTCCTGCAGCGAGGACGAGGAGGCTTGCTCTCGAGCTCGTGAGGAGCTGAGGGTCGTCTTCTGACCACTGCCGGGTAACACTGGACCTACGCCAGGAACATGACCGCGCTGCTTACCGCCGATCACCTGGCGCAAAATATCCAGGTCAGTCATACGCGTCCCGGAAGAGGTGCTCTCTGTCCGCAGCCGTACCATCTCATTCTGTTTAGTTACAAAAAAACAAGAAAAGTAATATATAAGTCGTGATTTATTATATTGCATTAATGTGGGTGAGTTTTTGGAAATAAATTATACTTACGTATCTGGCCTCGGACAGTGGAGACTCAAAGGCGTCGCCTCTCGTATAGGTGTGTCTGTAAAGGTCGATCAAGTCTCAACAATCCGTGGAGTCGGTGGGGAGGTTCAACTGTTTATAAATAAAATGATTAAAAAGTGTCTTACGAAGTTATCGCGTATAACAGCTAAGGAATGGGATCCGTGAAGGCTAGAACTCGTGCTCGCGAGCCGGTTTTGCCTGTTGATCTCCCCGATCCTCAACTTCTTCGGGTCTGACCAGTGCTTCACCTGCTTATTATAAATAATAAAAACTATTATATAAATGAATTATTATTATTATTATTATTATTATTATTATTATTATTATTATTATTATTATTATTATTATTATTATTATTATTATTATCATTATTATTATTATTATTATTATTATTATAAATGATGATGATGATGATGATGATGATGATGATGATGATGATGATGATGATAATAATAATAATAATAATAATAATAATAATAATAATAATAATAATAATAATAATAATAATAATAATAAAGTGTCGATCCAGAAATTTACCTGTGCTTCCCAATCTTCAGGCGTCTTGTTCGCTGGACGCTTTTCCTTGATCTCGTCCAGTTTCTGAATCCCACCTTGCTGTGTAAAATTTTTCTTTTTGAATTTGTACTTGTTGTCATCGTATCACTTTCGGAGGTAAGCTTCGATACTAGTGACAATATCGTCTCCATCCGGACCGGCAAGGTGGGGGCCGAGATCAAAAAAATGCTGCAATAAAATATAATTAAAATAAATATACAAATTTAAATAAAGAGACAAATTTAAATAAATAAACACATTTAAAATAAATAAACACAATAATTAAAAAAAATAAAAGATAAAAAAAACTTACGTGGAGCTGGTTATCAATGTGTGCCTTCGTGGTCTCGGGAACCTTATCCCACGAATCGTAATACATGGGAATCGATTCCCGTAACAACGTCCCGACCATGTTCGAGAACCACGAAGCGTGAGGGCCAACATGCTCCCACATCCCTTTCACGTTCTTCTGGAATCTGATCGATACCGGACGACCAGTCTCATTCCTCATTTGGCATAGTTTCGCGTTCTTTGTGGGACCACGCACCACCTTCCCGCCTTTGCCAATTTTGGAGTTAGGCTTGGGAGCTCTGGAATTAGACCCTGCAAGTAATCAAATTCAAGTGATGGTGACATAAAATAACAAGTTATAAATTTCAAATAATGATCAAGTTTAATTAAAATAATCGAGAAATTCTTATGCTGGCAGTTGGTGCCTATCCTCCTCGCAGGACCACGGGGTGGCTCATTACCTCCATCCCCACCGTGGCTCGTAGCTACAACATCTGCCATCTGTAAACGTACTAGTACAAGAACATAGAAATTAGTGAAGAAACACATATACGCATATATATACACACATTCAAATAAATAACAATATATACATAAAAAGATAAGAATAAATAATTAAATAAATAAATAAACACATTTAACAACTCGATAACAATTTCATTCAAATAAGTTTCGTTTAACAAATTACAATTTGAGATCAATCTCCCACATCACTAAGATAAAAATCATCATTATTAGTGTCAGCTTCATCTTCACGATCGACGTGGTCTTCATCATCAGATGCTAAATCATGAGGAACGTAGTCATCATAATCAATATCATCGTCGTCGTCGACATCAGTGATAATTGGTGGTGGTGGTGCATCAACTTCCGCTGGCTGGACATCTATATTTATGGTGTTATAATTCAACTTATCCAACTCAGCAGAGAGTGTGACATGTGATGAGTTGTTGTCATGTACAACATCTTGATTGTCTTCTACCACGATGATATCTAGGTTCCAAATCTTTCGATGATAAGAATCTTGGACGGCCTTCCAATTACCACGTTTACCTGGGAAATCAAGATAAAAGACTTGTGTTGCTTGTGTTACAAGAATGTATGGTTCATTTTGAAACGATACACGGTCTGTCATAATTTGTGTAATGTTATTTCTATAGGTACAACGTTTTATGCGACCCTCGTTATTAGTGTCGAACCATTTGACTTTGAATAACACAACCTTGAATGGAATATACAAAAACTCGAGAATTTCTTCAAGCCGGCCATAATACATTCCTCCGCTAGGATTAGGAGTTGAAACTCCGCTGTTTTGAGTTGAACGACGTAAATCACGGTCGTGTACGATAAACTTCACACCGTTGACTACGCAAGAGTCGACTGAGACTGTAGTCCATGCTGGTCCACAAGCCAAAGCGAATAACTTGGAAGTACAACTTGGGTCATTCTTTACTTTTAATTCACGAATCTATGAAAAAGTTAAGAATAGATATAGATGAGTAATAGTCATTATTTTTACAGGATAATACATACAATAAGTCTACCTTGTTCCCAAACCAGCGAGGAAATCCTTCTTGTATGTCATTGCCAGGAAATGCCCTGTAAATGTTCATGATATTAGAATAAGTCGTCGAATAATAACTTACGTAAAACACATTTTGAAATAAAAGGCGTACCTCTCGTACTCGTTCACGTACGGGTCGATTTCATGACTGCTGTGTAGTACATACCATACTACTTTCTGCATTGTGTCTGGTTGAACCCGAATTAATGATTGTCTACCATTCATTTTACAAATCGATCGAAACACCTGAAATTGGCTTGTTGGGCTTGGACCGTCCTCATTCCGGTCAGGACGATTAAATCTCGTCTCAACACCCCGAAAATAATGTGAACAGAAAGTTAATGCTTCATCAGCAATATAACCCTCCGCTATTGAACCTTCAGGCTTAGCTTTATTTCTGACATAATTCTTGAGCTTTTTCATGTATCTTTCAAATGGATACATCCACCTCATGTAAAGAGGCCCGCCTTCAATAGCCTCTTCGGTTAGATGAATAACCAAGTGAATCATAATGTCAAAAAAAGCAGGAGGATATATTTGCTCGAAATTGCATAAAATATTGATGAGTTGTTCTTGAGCTTTCAACATGTCATCCACCATCAAAGTTCGAGCGCATATTTGTTTGAAGAATGAACAAAGCTCGATTATTGGTGTTGCGGTGGTTTGGTCCTTCAAGTAATTTTGAAGTCCAGCAGGAAGCAACCGCTGCATCATTATATGACAGTCATGAGCCTTCAATCCTGTTATGTTGCTATCATTGTCGGTCACTTTATGCTTGAAGTTAGATCCGAACCCATCAGGTAGTTTAACACCTTTGCAAAAAAAATCATGATATTAGAGTAAGTCGTCGAAATGAATACGCGAATTGAATTGGAACAAATAAATTTTGAAATAAAACGCATACCTTTGATGAATTGACAAAAAAGTTTTCTTTCTTCAGTTGTGAAAGAGTACGTGGGATGAGGCTTAGAGCACTTCCCGTTTCCTTTGTTGACGAGCCACAACTCATCACGAATTTGCAAATTTTGTAAGTCTTGTCTTGCCTTGTTGGTGTCTTTTGATTTGTCATTCATTAACAAAGTACCCAACACACTCTCACACACATTTTTTTCGATATGCATGACATCTAAATTGTGTTTTAGTGTAAGAAAAGACCAATACTTTAGCTCGTAGAAAATGGATACTTTGGTCCAATTCAATTCGCGATCAGGATCACGTTTTTTCTTCGCACCCCCAAAACTTGGTTAGGCAATCTCCTAAGTTGAGTCCAGATGACATCACTGGTAAATTTTCTAGGAGGTTGTCTATCATCGACCGGAGTATAGAATGCCCTTCTATTTTTCCGCCATTTATTGGTCGTGTTTAAGAATCTTCTGTGACCAACATAAGCGGTTTTGCTTAACACGCGAACAGATGGAGTGTCTATATTACATGTCGGACATGCCAAGTAACCTTGCCCACTCCACCCAGACAAACTACTTCGAGCGGGAAAGTCATTGATAGTCCATAAAAGCGCTGCTCTCATACAGAATTCAGTGCCAGTGACAGCATCCCTAGTCATGACTCCATCTTTCCATAAAATCTTTAGGTCTTCAATCAAAGGCCTCAAGTAAATATCTATGTCCTTCCCGGGTGATTTAGGGCCCGGAATTAACAACGTCAACATAAGAGAAGTCTCTCTCATACATATCCAGGGAGGCGTATTGTATGTTGTTAATATGACCGGCCACATGCTGTAAGACTGACTAAGGTTGCCGTACGGATTGAAACCATCAGCAGCCAACCCTAATCGGACGTTTCTTTTTTCATAGGAAAATTCTTTTGAATACTTCATGTCAAATTTCTTCCATAATTGACCATCAACCGGGTGTTGCATCTTACCGTCCTCCGTAGACTGCCCAGAAGCATGCCAAGTCATATGTTTTGCAGTGTGTTTAGACTTGTACAAACGCTGTAGTCTAGGAATGATAGGAAAATAACGCAACACCTTGTTAGGAACTTTCTTCCCCAGTGTGTTCTTGTCTTTCCATCTACTAGCATCGCAGATGGGACAATTCTGCAAATCTTCGTTACCCACCCCCCGATATAAAAAACAATCATTTACACAAGCATGTATGGATTCGTATCCTAACCCGATCGTTTTATATGTCTTCTTTATTTCATAGTATGACGATGGGATTTTGTATCCTAGAACGGGCGGGAAACATTCTTTGAGAAATTTTAGGGTTTCGTTAAATGTGGTGTCACTCATTTTACCTTTGACCTTGATGTTCGTAAACTTTGCCATAAAGTCCAATGAAGACATCCAATTACAGCCCGGGTATAGTGGCTCGTTGGCAGTGGCGAGTAACTCTTCAATTTACTAGTTGAGAAAATTTCGGCAGCATTTCCCCTCAACTCCCCAAATATGTGCATTAAAGACATATTCGTAGGAGTAAAGGGGAAACACTGTCGAAATTTTCACAAATAGTAAATCAATTATACGCATTCATATCCTAAATGAGACAAAACATTCAAAAAGCAGTCCCAAACAGGGGACTTTCCGAAATTAATTTCTAATAAATTAATTTCGGACGGGTTTTCTATGGGATGATTAACTTCGGACGGGGACTTTCCGAAATTAATCACTATTATTAGCTAATTAGTATTTGCAATTTGTATGGGATTTCTTCAATCCGATTATTATTAGCTAATTAGTATTTGCAATTTGTGATGATTGATGGTGTTATGCCATAAAGCACTCCCAAATATAAACAGATGAATATCAGAGTGTCTTGATCCTATAACCATGCCCTGCCACGCCAACTGCCGCCAAATGTGAGCTAACACTTTAAGAACCTGAAAATACATGCTAAAACGGGTCAACACGAGGTTGGTGAGTTCATAGGTTTTAGTAAACAACAAGTATTGTATGGACCACTAGAAATCAAAGACCAATACATTCCAAATATAGAAAGGGTTATTGTCGTATCAAGTTCATGACACCTAAGCCTTAATATTGCTAGTTTGGGCATACTTTGACATAACAGTCAAGTGGGGAAACCACCGTCCGTTTGACATATCAGTCAAGTGGGGAAACCACCCGGACACCCAAAGTTTCTGGTAGATGTCCACCTAGGACATCCAAGGTTCCTCAAATGATTATGCGTCCGTTTGACTTAACAGTCAGGTGGGGAACACCACCCGGACGGGGAGTTCAATCCCAATAGATCTATGTACAACATTCGCGCTTAACGGTTCATAACATAGGCAATATTTAATAGTTTAGTGAACTTGTGTCCATAAGAAAATAATCAAGTGTGTAACAGGTAAATACATAGTACTTTCGAGTAACAAATCAAGGGTTTCATCCAAATAGTAATGTTTGGGAAAATAGTTCACGTTCAAGTAAAATGAGCATGGAGTTTAAATATAAACGAGCATGTATTCTCCCCCAAAACAGTTATAAAACAAGTAAAAGTAGGGGCCATGAACTCACCTGGAGCAACTGATAGGATAACAAAAGGAAAGCGAACGAATATCGAGGTACGGACGCTCTAACCGCAACCTAAATGATTCATATGTCTTAGGTTCGAAAACATGGTCATGCACGCAAGTTCATACTCTACTTTATCACTTGTACATGTTGTTGTAATATTTATCGTCAAAATATAGTTGTGTCAATTTGGTCATTCATTTAGAAAATTACTCCTTTTTAGAAAACGTAACTTGTTTATCTTGCGATCAAATTTTGTCGTCATGTTAATAAGTATTTCAAAAGTCTCCAACGCGCCTAATAAGTATATATTATGTTCTATCATTTTTGTTTACGCCATTTTTGCCAAAATGTACTCCAAAAGGTCCAAAATTCAATCTAAATAATCATAACAGCTTTCTAATAGCAAAAATAGAAGCTGTCAACGTATATGTCGACGTAAATATTTATTAGGCCATAACTTTTGCGTCGTAGCTTCGTTTCTTAAGCTTCGTTTCTTAAGTTTTACCTATCCCCGCGAAGGTATTGAAGTATACTATCGGCTTTTCAAGGTCTCGGCTAGTCTAGTTACCATTTATCATCAGTTTTTACCTCTCAACTATTCCCAACAGAATGTATATTTTCCAGATTTTTCTGAAAAGTTAGTTTTCGTCGTATAAATTGAATCTAGTGTATCTTTTTCGTTATAAGCCCGTTTTAACCCATTCAAGTGGCCATGTTTTCGTTATTAAGTCTATTTTCTATATTTCTAGCCTAACAATGCCCCTGAGCTACTGATTTTTCTGTAATTATCAAAACAGGACAGATTGTTTATCAAGAGGGTCAAAACTATATTTCTAATCTTCTAGTTAGCATATCCACTTAACAACAACTTTAAATCTAGTCCTAGTTCATCCATCAACTTCTCAACATAATAATAATGATCTAACCATAAACTTAACAATATTCAAAGGTCCATGTAAATGATCATCAAGAATGTTTAAATATACAAGTTTACTAACATACATATATTTATAATGTTTTCATCACTTTCTTGTGAAGATTTTTACTAACTAGTTTTCTTGAATTCAAAACTTGTTTAAAACATAATCTTTTGTTAAAAGATCTTTGTGAATGTAAATCTTTATCAACATGTACCAAGTGATAACTAAGTATATACTTGACTAGCATTATGTCACAAGGAAAAACATGAAGGTTTTTTTTTTTTTTTTTTTTTTTTTTTTTTTTTTTTTTTTTTTTTTTTTTTTTTGTAGTGTAAGATTACTTACAAAAGTGATTAGTGAGATATGAGTGCAAGGCACTTGATTAACCCCAAGATTAATGTTCCAAACCCTTGTTAGAATACCTTAAGTATGCTTGAACTAAGTCACAATCAAGATTTTTCCTTCCTTTCTCCTAGAGTGGATCGAATAATATGAGAGGGAGAGTGGTTTTATTTGTTTTTCTCTTCTTGCTATGGTGTGAAAAATGAGTTCAAGTCTTCCTATTTATAGTAGGTTTAGGGTCCAAGTTTGAATAGTTAGTCAAGGGGAATTAAATGTGAGAATGGCTTGGAGTATGGTTGAGGCCGAAATTTATGGGCTAGGAGGGGAGACAAGATCTCAAATCAAGCTACCAAAATCTTGTTCTTTCCATACCTTGATTTAAGGTGGCATCTCTTGCATTAATTGTAGTAGAATTTTTGTCCAAAAATTATTATGGTACCGGGGGGTGGGGGGGGGGGGGCGGCACATGTGAGAAGGGTAGGAGTAGAAGACTTAAGTTTGTGCAAAAGGTATATATTATATGTATTGGGTATTTAAAATAGGTATTGGTTGTTGGTTTGGTGATTAACGAAAGTTATACGAGATTAATCGTAAGATAAAAAGAATTTAACTTAGGCGTAAGGAAATATTTTTGGAACTTTGGTAATAATTTAGGAAGTATAAAAATACGTTAGAAATAATCGTTGGGAGAATTAGGTATATCGGGTGTTAAAATTTTAAATTACGAATAACGTTTGTTGAATTGACAACCGTAAGTAATTAAAGAAAAAGGAAATTGTTTTAGGGTTTAAAATTGTGGACAAAATTCATAGTGCTCAAGAGGGTTGTTCCTAGTTTTTCTGTTTATTTAACTAAAGAGTTATACGTGAAAAGTGTTCTTGTAAAATCTCAAAGTTGTAAATTAGAGTTTGAAAATAAATATTGACGTGGAAAATTACGGGTTGCTACAGATATAATTAGTGTGTGCATGTAAGTTCACTACTTTACTATTTATGCATGTTGATGTTATACAGCCGAAACATTCTTAAGGCCGTGTTGATGATTACATTTCAATTATATAGTGTGTTATGGTTATCTTAATTTTCCCGACTAGGTAAGGCATCAATCACAACAGTTTTTAAATATGATAATGTTATTGTCTAGTAAGTTTTTCAGATTATGGGGCAGTTACTAATGTGGTAGAAATATACAGATTGATGCAAATGCCATAGGCCCTAACTCTATCTGCCATGGTTGATTGTGATCTCATTTACACGCATGATACATGCAAACTGATGTAACACTTGATTGGCATTTATGTTTACTGATGTTAGACTTGTTTGGACAACATAAACCAAATGGCCCTTGTGGGCTGCTGTTAACCAAACAACATAAACCAAAAGGCCCTTGTGGGCTGCTGTTAACCAAACACCCCTGTTTGGACAGCATAACCAAACGGCCCTTGCCGCCCGTTGCCTGGATGAATAATTCCCCCCACGACTGCCAACAATTACTTAGGCAGTGTGTAAGTGTGTTGACAACCAAATGATTGCCAATGACTGCCATTGATTCTTAATATCACTTCTATAACAAAATATATCAGTTACTGATTCTATGTATAGAATAACATACTGTGGTCACGGCTGTGGTTAGTTGTGGTACACGGTTAGATTCGGCTCCGGTCTCGGTGGTCAAGGCTGTGTTGTGGTCTCGGTTGGAGTCAACAAGGAGCTAAAAAAACCATAAACACAAATTAATGACTATAAACTTTTGGCGGCGACATGTCCCCGGTACAAACATAAACACAAAAAAAATAAAAAATAAATAAACACAAATTAATCACTATAACCTGTGGTCTCGGCTTCGGTTCTCGGCTTCGGTTCTCAGCAGCAACAACAACTGTACCAAAACAAATTAACAAAAAAATTAAAAATAAAATAACAAAAAACATAATACACATATATCAGAAATTAACATATATCAAAACATTAACAAAAATTAACACATATAAAAAAATAACAAAAATCAATAAATTATCACTTGGGTGATTAGTGGACGAGAGGGATAAAGTGTTGGGTTTAAAGATACTGCTGGTTTGTATGTTATGCTGCTGCTCATGGAACTTAAGGAAAATACCCTAAGTATGATTCTGCTGCTAAGGTTAAATCATTCTACTGCTAGTGTATACATTCTACTGCTGGAGTTTATCTGATGAATGGTGAAATAAGCTAAGTGTCATTCTACTGCTAGCCTAAGAAGATTCTGCTGCTAGAGTAATGATTCTGCTGTTTATTAGATATGTATAGTTTGTTAAGATAATTATGGTAAAGATACGATTTGATATTATCTTGTATAGAAAGTTTTTGTAACCGACTAGGACTCCTTAAGACTATAAAAGGAGGATCTAGGGTTAGGGTTTAGTACACGATTGTTAGCATACATATTGTTTAGATCGCTTCAAGGTTATTTTGTAACCCTGTTACTTTTGAGTAACAGTATTGAATATATTGAAGTGTTTTGTGATAATTCATTGTGTTCCTTTATAATTCTTCTTAAGATCAAGTATTAGTTTCCGCATAATATTTGATAAATTGTTCAAGAACAGTTTCTATACCTATTGTCTTAGATCCACATCTAAGATAATTAACAAGATCGTTAAGCTCATCTGGGATCAACAAGTGGTATCAGAGCTTGTGATCTAGAGACTGATATCGAGAAGAATTTTTGTTAATCAAGATCTGTTCAACATCTACTTCTGCAATGGAATCGGAATCTCATCATATGGTGACTGCCTCCAAGGTACCAATGCTCAAGGTTGGTGAATATGAAATCTGGAAGATGAGGATTGAGCAGTACATGAAGATGTTAGACTACTCCTTGTGGGAAGTCATTGAAGATGGAGATAAACTACCTGCTAAAGCTGCTGATGGGTCAATATTGCCCATTAAAACTAATGAAGAGAAGGCTCAGAGGAGACTGGAGATTAAAGCTCATAATACTCTCTTGCTGGGAATACCCAATGAGTATCAACTGAGTTTTAGTAACACAAAGACTGCTAAGGATTTGATGGCTGCTATTGAACTCAGATTTGGTGCGAATGCTGCCACCAAAAAGTCAAGGAAGAATATGCTCAAGCATCAATTTGAAACATTTGCTGCCTTAAGTACAGAAAATATTAATGCTACCTATGATAGGCTTCAAAGGTTGGTGAGTCAATTACAACTTTTGAATGTATCAATGCCTCAAGAAGACATTAATCTGAAGTTTCTGAGGAGCTTATCTTTTGAATGGAATACTCATACAGTGGTCTGGAGAAATAAGAGTGATTTTGAAACAATTACTTTGGATGATTTGTATAGCAATCTAAAGGTGTATGAATCTGAGGTCAAGGGATCTTCTAGTTCATCCTCTGGCACAAACAATCTTGCCTTTGTGTCCTCAAACAACAAGGCTTCTAGTAGTTCTCAAGAACATCATTATGCTGCTGGTCATCTTGTTTCTGCTGCTGGTTCTACTGCTAGTACAAATAGTGACAACATCAGTGATGCTGCTATTTGTGCCTTTTTGGCTGATCTTACCAAAAGTCCTCCAAGTACTTCTGTTACTGATCAAGATTTGGATCAAATTGATGAAGATGACCTTGAAGAGATTGACTTGAAATGGCAGATGGCCACGCTCACTATGAGAGCTAGGAGGTTTCTTAAGAAAACTGGTAGGGAGATCAAGTACAGAGGTCAAACCAATATGGGGTTTGATAAATCAAAGATGGAGTGCTATAACTGCCAAAGAAAGGGTCACTTTGCTAGGGAGTGCAGAGCACCCAAGAAGAACAAAGAGAACACAAGGCAGATTCCTATTGAAGAAGCTAATTCTACTACTGCTATGGTTTCTTGTGATGGCTTGGGAGAGTTTGAATGGAGTGACCAAGCTGAGGAGGGACCCAACTATGCATTGATGGCTGAAGAAGAATCCAAAGAACAACACTTTGCTCTCATGGCTTACTCTTCTTTTGGATCAGACTCTGAGGTATCCAATGAGTCTTTTTGTTCATTTAAATCATGCATAGATACTATTGAGGAATTAAAATCCAGGAATGAAAGTTTAAGAATGGAACTAGAAAAGTTAAAACTTGATAATTTAGGTTATAAACATGGCCTAAACTCAATAGAAGAAAAACTTGATTTTCTTAGACAGAATGAAGTAGAGTATGTTGATAGGATCAATGGTTTAGAAGTTGAGATTATTAAGAAAGATTGTGAGATTAATATGCTAAACAAAAGAGTTGAAGAGGCTGAAAAGGCTAGAGATTTGGCTTTATCTGATAAAGAGAAACATGTTGTTAGGATTGAAAAACAACAGTTTGCAACTGATCTTTTAGGTAAGTTAATTGGAAGTCAAATTCTGAGAAAGGGGAGTGGTTTAGGGTACAATGAAGTACCACCCCCAGTCAAAAGTGCCTTTGCCCCCCTAGGAAGGAGTTATCTTTTGTTACTGAGATAGATGCACAACCTATAGGTGAAGTCAGTGAAACAAATAATGAAAAACCTGATAGAACTTATGCACCTAAGGTAGATGAGAAGGTTTCTGATGCACCAATCATTGAGGATTGGGTGTCAGATGATGAAGATAATGAGACTGAGTCAACACCTAAAGCTAAAAAGAAAAATACTTTTACATCTGTTGAATCAAAAGTCTCACAGGTTAACAAAGCTGAATCAAAAGGTAAAAATGTTGAGTTTGTTAAACCTATGTTAGGTAGCAGTATCTCTAGGAAAATGGCTGAGTTTGATGAAACACCTAGAGAATTTCCTAGAAAAATTAATAACTTGCCAAGGGGTAATCAAAGAAATTGGAACAGCCTAGTTTCACAAAGATTAGGTAGTGACTTCCAGTTAATTAAGAAGGCATGTTATAGCTGTGGTAGTTTTGAGCATCTAGAGGAAGATTGTTATTACTACCAAAGACCTATTAGGAACCAACACTCAAGGTGAACCACAAGCATTCTGCTAGAAAGACTCACCCTCATCCAAATAGCAACATGGTTCCTAGGGAAGTTTTGTTGAGAGATGGTACTTCTAGGATAATTACTGCTGCTGCACCAACAAGGCCCATTCCAAAGAAAACAGAGTCTTCTACTGCTAAGGCAAAAGCAGATTCTGCTGCTGAGCCTAAAGTGATAACAGACACTGTTGTGGGCAATCATTTTTATGCTGTTAAGGCCTCAGCTTGCTGGGTCTGGAAACCTAAAGTTAAAATTTTAGATCATGTTCTCAGACACAACAGTGCACCAATGGAGTTAAAGAAATTTGACTATCATGATGCACAAGGCAGATCCAAGTCAGTAATGGCTTGGGTCCCAAAGAGAAACTAATTCTCTTACTTTTTGTGCAGGGCAATCTACAAAAGGAGCTAAAGGATAAATGCATTTTTGATAGTGGATGCTCTTCACACATGACTGGAGACCAAAGCAACCTGGAAGATTTTCAAGCTTTGGATGGTGGATATGTTGCCTTTGGGAATGACCCCAAAGGAGGTAAAATTGTTGGAAAAGGTACTATTAGAACAGGCAATTTGGATTTTGATAAAGTGTATTTGGTCAATGGACTTAAGTTCAATCTTTTTAGTGTCTCACAAATGTGTGACAAAAAGAATTTTGTTCTTTTTACAGACACTGAGTGTCTTGTCTTATCTCCTGACTACAAGCTGCCTGATGATAAATTAGTGCAACTTAGAGTCCCTAGAAAAGACAATATATACAGTGTGGACATAAAGAACATCCTTCCCAAAAGAGATTTAACTTGTCTGTTTGCCAAAGCCACAATTGATGAATCCAAACTTTGGCATAGAAGATTGGGCCATTTGAATTTCAAAACAATAAATAAACTGGTCAAGGGCAACCTTGTAAGAGGTTTACCTTCAAAAAATTTTGAAAATCCTGAAACCTGTGTTGCTTGTCAGATGGGAAAGCAACACAGAGCTTCTTGTAAGTCCAAAGTGGTGAACTCTATTTCTGAGCCCTTGCATATGTTACACATGGATCTGTTTGGACCAACTTTTGTGAAAAGCTTGAATAAAAAGATGTATTGCTTAGCTGTCACTGATGATTTTAGCAGATTTACTTGGGTATTCTTTCTAGGAACTAAGGATGAGACCTCTAATATTCTTAAGGCCTTCATAACTAGAATAGAAAACCTAGTTAATCACAAAGTTAAGGTAATCAGATGTGACAATGGAACTGAATTTAAGAATAGTGTGATGAATCAGTTCTGTGAGGAAAAAGGTATATTAAGACAGTTTAGTGTAGCTAGAACTCCTCAGCAAAATGGTGTAGCTGAGAGGAGGAATAGAACACTAATTGAGGCAGCTAGGACTATGTTGTCAGAGTCAAAATTACCCACTACCTTTTGGGCTGAAGCAGTGAATACTGCCTGCTTTGTGCAAAATAGGAGTAAGGTAGTTAAGCCTCATAACAAGACCCCTTATGAATTGTTGCATGGTAGGAAACCTATGATAGATTTCTTGAAACCATTTGGGTGTCCTGTCACTATCTTAAATACCATTGACTCACTAGGCAAGTTTGATGAGAAAGCAGACAAAGGTTACTTTGTTGGATACTCTACAAATAGTAAGGCTTTTAGGGTATTCAATCAAAGAACTAGGCATGTGGAAGAAAACTTACATGTTAGGTTTAGTGAAACCACACCTAGTGTTGCTGGAAAAGGACCTGAATGGCTCTTTGATATTGATTCTTTGACTAAGTCCATGAATTATGAGCCAGTGTTGGCAGGTTCAACTAACATGTCTGCAGGTACACAAGCTAACCCTAATGCAGGTACACAAGCTAAAGATGATGAATCTGCAAAGGAGTTTGTCTTGATTGAGAGATGGAAGCTTGATCAGCTTTTCACACCTAGAGAGAATGAGGGCAAGAGTTCACAATCAGATGCTGTTCATGATGGACCTAATGGAGATTCTGAAGGTGGGAAAAGACCTTCAAGTGATGAAAAAGTGGTTACTGAAGAGCCACATGTTGATAATGTGCAGAGCAATGCTAGCAGCAGTATTTCTCATTCTGCTGCTAAGCCAAAAGATACTACTTCTCAGCCTAGTAGTTCTACTGCTGCACCTAAATTTCCTACTGCTGAAGGAAATTGGTTTTCTAATGATGATTCTTCTGATGAGATACCTGGTTTGGAGAATATTTATGCTGATACAGATGATGAAGTTGTAGAAGGGTTTGGTGCAGAGGCTGATTTAAACAACATGGAGAATGTGATACCAGTCAGTCCTATTCCAACCACTAGAATTCATAAACATCATCCAAAAGAGCAGATAATTGGTGATGTTCAATCTGCTGTTCAGACCAGAAGTAAAACAAAGGGGTTGAGTGATTTGCTTCATCAAGGATTATTTGCTCAATCACTACATCAGAGGAATAGCCACAAAGATCTACAAAATTGCAAGTTTGCTTGTTTTCTGTCACAAGTAGAACCCAAGACTACTCATAGAGCTATGCAAGAGGAATTGTTGTAGTTCAAGCTTCAAGAAGTCTGGACATTAGTTGATTTGCCTAATAGGAAGAGGGCAATTGGAACAAAATGGGTGTTCAGATGCAAGAGAGATGAAAGAGGAATTGTGGTCAGAAACAAAGCTAGATTGGTGGCTCAGGGATACACTCAGGAGGAAGGCATTGATTATGATGAGGTGTTTGCTCCAGTAGCAAGAATAGAGGCAATCAGACTATTCTTGGCTTATGCTTCATTCAAGAACTTCCCAGTGTATCAGATGGATGTGAAAAGTGCTTTCTTGTATGGAAAGATTGATGAAGAAGTATATGTGATGCAACCACCTGGTTTTGAAGACCCTAATTATCCTGATAGGGTTTATAGGGTGGAGAAAGCACTATATGGTTTACATCAGGCTCCAAGAGCTTGGTATGACACCTTGTCCAAGTATTTGTTATCTAATGGCTTCAACAGGGGAACCATTGATAAGACATTGTTCATTAAGAAAGACAAAAATGATATTCTACTAGTCCAAGTTTATGTAGATGATATCATTTTTGGGTCTACAAACAAGGTGTTATGTGAAGAATTTGAGAAGCTCATGCATCATAGATTTGAGATGAGTTCTATGGGGGAACTCACCTTATTTCTTGAGCTTCAAGTTAAACAGGAGTCAGATGGGATTTTCATCAACCAAGACAAGTATGTGGCTGATATCTTGAAGAAATTTAGTTTTACAGATGTGAATCCTGCTAAGACAACAATAGAGACCAACAAACCTTTTCTCAAGGATGAAGATGGAGAAGAGGTTGATGTACATCTGTATAGATCAATGATTGGTTCGTTGATGTATCTAACTGCTTCAAGGCCAGACATTATGTTTGCTGTATGTGCTTGTGCCAGATTTCAAGTGTCCCCCAAAGTCTCACACTTGAATGCTGTTAAGAGGATTTTTAGGTACTTGAGGAGTCAACCTAAGTTGGGCCTTTGGTATCCTAAGGATTTAACTTTTGATCTGGTGGCATACTCAGATAGTGATTATGCTGGAGCAAGTATGGATAGAAAGTCAACCACTAGAGGATGTCAATACCTTGGACATAGGTTGATCTCTTGGCAATGCAGGAAACAGACTGTGGTGGCAAATTCCACAACTGAAGCTGAGTATGTGGCTGCTTCTAGTTGCTGTGGACAAGTGCTCTGGATCCAAAACCAATTGCTGGATTATGGGTACAATTTTATGAACACCAAAATTTACATTGATAATAACAGCACAATGTGTATCATCAAAAATCCTATTTTTCACTCTAAAACAAAGCATATAGAGATAAGACACCATTTTATTAGAGATTGTTATGAGAAAAAGCTAATTCAAATAGTTAAAATACATACTGACAATAATGTTGCAGATTTACTCACAAAAGGCTTTGATGTGGGTAGATTTCAATTTTTAGTTGCTAGTATAGGTATGATCAATCTTTGAAAAACCTTATCTCTATGTGTTTTTGTAAAAGTTTGTAAGGATTTGTGCTGTTATTGATCAAATAAGTTGTTTCTAGTCCTTGCTATGTCTGTGTGTTGTCTGCTGCTAAGTTGGTTATTCTGCTGCTATGTATAGCTATGCCTTGTGATTATTGTGGCATATTCTTGTTTGTGTTTTTGTGGTTTTGGACTAATCTTTTCCAGGATAAGTCATAAGGGAATGATTGATTGATGAGAAAAAGATGTTTAGTGTGTTCAGAGAATATTCTGCTGCTGGTTCAAAAGTTTCTGCTGCTGGGCATACCATTCTGCTGTTGAAGGTTATGCTACTCAAGCTGAAACTATTGGGATTCTGCTGCTTGGTTTGAAAGTATAGGGACCATTTTGCAAATTGGCGCGAATAAAGCCCTAATTGGATCTAAACGGCATAAAAAACCAATTCGATCTCACCAATAAATTTATGCGTGATGCGTGGTTTTGCGACCTTACAACAGGTTTTACCTCTTGAGGGATCTCAAGAGGCTTGCAATCCCCACCAGGCAGTGTACCTGACCGATGTAGTATAGTGAAGTGGCAAGTACCGGGGGATTGATCGTTCTCTAGGGGAATAGTGTCGTTAGGATTGAAAAACTACTCTAATAGGTCTAAGGGTGAGGGAAGATTCTTTTTGTATTTTTTATATTTTATGAAAGCAAGTAAAATCTCGGGTTTGAAGGAGTGGGCGGAATTAGTTGCTAGTCAACTAACCCAAATAACTACAAATGCAAATAAAATAAAATAACTGAAAATGAAAAGGTTGTGAAACTTATGTGGAGAGAAATGTGTTTACTTAGATTTCCTTACTCCCTAACTATCTTTTACCGGTTGATTAGTGTGTATTAATTGCGTGGATGACGGGTGTATTCCTTAATACCAATCGTGGGGTGGCGTACGTACTTCCCCAACTCTACAAGCTCCTACTTCACTCCTATGTCAAGCCGGCTAGGAAGCTCCTAACATGGGATCACTAGAATTCGCTCATGCATTAAATACAACCATAAAAACCTTAGTACGCATTGGTTCATGTTTCTTAAGACGTTCAAGCAAGTTACCGTATAGGAAGTTAGCCAGTTTTATTAAGCCTAACATCGATAAACAATCATCCAATACAATTAATAACACACTAATAACCGATAATCAATAGTTAGGTTTCATTAGATCTAAGCAAACACAAGATAAATCTAGCCTAGCATGTTAATTAAAAGACAAGAACAAGATATAATCAAACAACACATAGACATATTGATTGATTAAATGATTACTTATCTTCAATTAAACATGGGAGATCCAAGGGTATGAAAACCCTTAAAAATGGCAGAAATTCGTCTTAGGGTTTCTCCTCACAAAGTTGCACACTAATGACAAAAAATTGCAAAACTATATATAGAGTTTAGGGGCTGACGGCGTCACGTTATAGACCGTGATGGCCTTGATCACCTTAAAGGGTGACGCCGTCAGACTTTCCATTGTAAAACTCTCTGGCGTATCACGTGTATTTTTCATATCCACCTCTTTTGCCAAGCCATGACGCCGTCAAGAGCAATCCTTGACGCCGTCAAGTGTACTTTTCCAGCAGCTTTGGAGACTTTGTCGTTTTCTTCACTTTTATGCTCCAAAAACGTCCAAAATGCTTCCTTTTCCAGATTTCTTCTCCAAAGTACCTAAAATGACAAAAGGAACGATTTAGGGCAATATTTGATCAAATAAATACGATTTAGGGCTTAAATGACCCCCTAAAAGCGGTACACTTTTCGCTTCATCAAATACCCTTACACTTGAGATTTGCTTGTCCTCAAGCAAATGCGCTTTTATTCTAATCAAAATACAAGTTAGGGGTCATTTAATGCTAATATAAAAGTAATTACAACAAATAGTCGTTCCACTTTAATCATAATAAGCACGGAGATTACAAACTAGCACCTCACAAGTAGTGTTTAGATACTCACATCTCTCAGGTGTCATCAAAATAAATCTCATAAATGAAAATGGATAATATCTCTCACTACCTGTCATAGCAAATAGATTACCATAGGCTTGGGAAAGGATCGAAAACCTCCTCTACTAGGCGTAAGCACCTAAGATAAACTATCAAAGAGGGCTTTTAAACGGGTTATAACGTGAGGTGTAGGGATATGATAAACACGGATTTGTTGGATAAGGAATATTTTACTGGTGGCGAGTTAAAGATCTTGATTAATTACATGTACACTATGGCGTTGCTAAGCCAAGACTAGACTCGACTTAAGCTAAAAAAACAAAATAACAAAAACATAAAATAAAACGGGATGGTAGTCCGTATGTTTTTTTTTCTACTTTTCTTTTTCTCATTTTTTTTGTATTTTTCTTGATTTTTTTTTCATACACTCTTGCCCTACCATCCAAAATAATACATCACAGGGGCGTTGCATTCCCCTTACACTTGAACTTTTACATAACTTTACAAATAACTATTCTAATGACTCGAATTAAGATAAACGAAACACTTGGAGTACTTTTAAAATATTTAGCACATATGGGGGTAATAATGTTGTTCTTCCCCATTACTCCATTACACTAGTACTTTACCCATGAGTCCCAATCGTCCCAAAACAATATGTACAAGGATATGACTCGACTTAGCAACCATGTAATCAATTAGATAATTAACTTGGGGTTTAAACAAATGTTGTCACAATAATGCACTAAAAATGAGTGCATACAAGGTAGGCTAAGGCGATTTGGGTGTACATTTAAGTGGGGTGTAGCAAATTCTTCCTTTAAGTAAAATGCTTAAAGGTCGAAACGAAAAGATAGGCTATGAGGGGTGTACTAGGGGTATCGTGTACTAAAAATGAGTACAACGCAAAGGGTGTGGGAGAATTACTTGACCAATGTAGCCAAAGTAATTATAACAAAAACATAGGTGTAAAACAATGGGTTAATCCTAATGCCTCTTATCATGTAGTAAATCTAACTACACGAATGTAGTCTCACTTGTGGCCTCGGAATGGTCCTAACGCAAGTTCTAGAATCTAAGTGCTACTGGTACACACATCATAGCATAAATGCTTTTCCTACCAATTCTAGGGGCGAACCTCACATATTTGGGGGTGGAAATTTTTTTTAGTGGTACGGTTTTTGTGCTAGTCATATAATTCCTATCCATGAGACGCTCATTAAGATCAAAGTTTCACTCCTATATGTTGTAAAAAATTTTAAATTTGGCACTAAAATTGCCCTAACAGGTATTTATCTCAGTTTTATTACACATCTACCATCAAACAAACGAAAAATCAAGCGTAATAGCATTCTTTAAAGTATCGTACTTTACCCCCCCTTACACTTAAGATGAACATTGTCCCCAATGTTCAAATAACAAGATGTAAAAGTAAATAAGGTAAACGAATGAAATCAAATACTCCCCTGATTCGTTTGGTGGATAAAGAGGTAACATGGTTAGATCTTCTTCCAAGGGAATGTAGAAGCTCCAAGACTAAAGTATCGCCAAAAGCTTGATTCCACATACATCTCCTTGTCCAAAATAACCTGTTAAACCTGAGAAAACAAACACGAAAACCTGCATAACATCGGCGGGATAAATTCTATATAAGGATATAATGCTTGTGGAATGATAATTTTGCAGATTCCTGGAGTTTATAAGTTAGAGATTTAATAAAAACTTTTTATGAAAACAAAACTTTCAAAAATTTCAGAAAATTAAAACCTGACGCTGTCAGAAATGATCTGACAGAATTCTCATGTTAAGTTTCCGGAAAATTTCTGGAAAAACCTATACCTTACTTCCTGGAAATCCTGCAAAACATCATTATGACTCGATACAAGCATTTGACTCAAACAATTACTAATATGTATGTTAATTTAATATTATTACGATTCATGTTCATTTGTTCTAATAAACCGATTTGGATTTCCCTTACACTTACCTTTTGCAAAATACCTTTATATGTAGTTAAGACGAAGTTAAAAACAAGATAAAGCATTTTCACAATTTAGTTTTGAATATGAATCAATAATAATAAAAATTAAACATACATACGGAAGCAAATAAAATCAAACAAGCAAATAAATTAACACACAAAGCAAATAAAGCTTGGGTTGCCTCCCAAGAAGCGCTTTTCTTTATTAATGAGTCTTGTAGCTAGACTCAAAGTCACGGGTTCTACGTTTTTTCCGTTTTGCTTCTCAATTGCCCCTCTAATCATCCTAACAACCTCCATATCAACTTTGTATTTAGGTCCTAGGTTCAAGCAATCTTTATAATAAAGGCTTCTCTTATTCCAAACATAGTCCATGCCTTTCTCTTTATCCTCATCATTGATGTCCTCAATCGCACCAATGTTGTCCTTGTCAAATCGAGGCACAAAACGAAATTCATCTACCCGATAAGGCATCCTATATGTGATCCTATCTATGTGATTAGAAAACTGAACCGTGCCTCTTAAACGATCATACTTTAAATTGGATGCTTCAATAAACGGCTTACCTAACACCACGTGAGATAGGCGGCAGTCAACAACACTTGCCAAATCTTCTAAGATCATGAAGTCGGTGACAAAGGTAAAATTCCCAACAAGGATATGCATGTCCTTAACCCTTCCAACGAAGTTGCAAACTCCGCCGGGGCACTTGGGGTCTTTCCTAGGCTCAAGTGGGGTGTTTATGATCTGGCTATAAAGGCCTGAGGACATCACGTTGGTTGGGGATTCACAGTCAATGTAAGCATGCTCAACGTATTGGTACCCAATCATACATGGTATCTTCACATTCCCGGGATCACCCCTCTTAATCTTTGGGTCAATTCTAACAAAAGGTGGTCGAGGGTTATCAACTAGGTTGTTATAGTAAGCAATCTCCTCCTTAGTGGGGTATTCATTGAAATAATCATCCAACCTAGGATCTACCTTCACTTCATCAATTTTCTCAATCAACTCCTCAACCGTAAGATTATTATGTTCAAAGTAATTATCTGAGTATATGGCGGTCTCTAAGTTGTTCAAGGCATAATCAAGCTCTATATCAATCATTCTATTGAGCTCTCTGAGCTCGCTAATCTCATCCTCAATTTGGCTACGCAATAAAGCCACTTCGTCAGGTGTAAGGGGTGGATTCGCGTTTTCCATAATGGCAAACTGAATAGTCAATGAAAATCTTATACGAACAAAAGCACGAAGAAAATAGATAGACTAAAGAAAAACCTAGAAAAATAAAATAAAAATCTCACTAGAAAGGAATCTAGTGAGTAGACCTAATAAAATAAAAAATTCAACCTAAACAATAACTATTCCCCGGCAACGGCGCCAAAAACTTGATGCGTGGTTTTGCAACCTTACAACAGGTTTTACCTCTTGAGGGATCTCAAGAGGCTTGCAATCCCCACCAGGCAGTGTACCTGACCGATGTAGTATAGTGAAGTGGCAAGTACTGGGGGATTGATCGTTCTCTAGGGGAATAGTGTCGTTAGGATTGAAAAACTACTCTAATAGGTCTAAGGGTGAGGGAAGATTCTTTTTGTATTTTTTATATTTTATGAAAGCAAGTAAAATCTCGGGTTTGAAGGAGTGGGCGGAATTAGTTGCTAGTCAACTAACCCAAATAACTACAAATGCAAATAAAATAAAATAACTGAAAATGAAAAGGTTGTGAAACTTATGTGGAGAGAAATGTGTTGACTTAGATTTCCTTACTCCCTAACTATCTTTTACCGGTTGATTAGTGTGTATTAATTGCGTGGATGACGGGTGTATTCCTTAATACCAATCGTGGGGTGGCGTACGTACTTCCCCAACTCTACAAGCTCCTACTTCACTCCTATGTCGAGCCGGCTAGGAAGCTCCTAACATGGGATCACTAGAATTCGCTCATGCATTAAATACAACCATAAAAACCTTAGTACGCATTGGTTCATGTTTCTTAAGATGTTCAAGCAAGTTACCGTATAGGAAGTTAGCCAGTTTTCTTAAGCCTAACATCGATAAACAATCATCCAATACAATTAATAACACACTAATAACCGATAATCAATAGTTAGGTTTCATTAGATCTAAGCAAACACAAGATAAATCTAGCCTAGCATGTTAATTAAAAGACAAGAACGAGATATAATCAAACAACACATAGACATATTGATTGATTAAATGAATACTTATCTTCAATTAAACATGGGAGATCCAAGGGTATAAAAACCCTTAAAAATGGCAGAAATTCGTCTTAGGGTTTCTCCTCACAAAGTTGCACACCAATGATAAAAAAATTGCAAAACTATATATAGAACTTAGTGGCTGACGGCGTCACGTTATAGATCTTGACGCCGTCACCTCGCCGTGGCTAGGGTTCCCGGATGGTCTTCCTGACGCCGTCCCTTTTTAATCCTCCAAAATCCGCTCTGGCTTATCAAGGCTTGACGCCGTCAGAAATATGCTTGACGCCGTCTCTCTTTAGCTTAAACCGTGATGGCCTTGATCACCTTAAAGGGTGACGCCGTCAGACTTTCCATTGCAAAACTCTCTGGCGCGTCACGTGTATTTTTCATATCCACCTCTTTTGCTAAGCCATGACGCCGTCAGGAGCAATCCTTGACGCCGTCAAGTGTACTTTTCCAGCAGCTTTGGAGACTTTGTCGTTTTCTTCACTTTTATGCTCCAAAAACGTCCAAAATGCTTCCTTTTCCAGATTTCTTCTCCAAAGTACCTAAAATGACAAAAGGAACGATTTAGGGCAATATTTGATCAAATAAATACGATTTAGGGCTTAAATGACCCCCTAAAAGCGTTACACTTTTCGCTTCATCAGTGCGCCCAAAATTAAACCCCATTCAAACCCTAACACATCTTTATATCATCCGATCAAAAACCCCCAAAATCAAAACCCTAATTCACGATGACGAGACGCGAATACTCTGCCGACCACAATCAAATTGCATTTCTTCAAAAGGTCCCTGAATCCGAGGGTTTTACTGAAGTCATTAACTTTCTTAATGCATCACAAATAAGGTATGCATTAACAGTGAATCCCACCATATATAAATCCCACATGAGAGAGTTTTGGTCTACTGTCAAGGTCGAAAATAAACATGGGGAAGAAATGTTAATAGCCACAGTAGATGAAGAAAGAATAGTCATTACCGAGACATCTGTAAGAAGAATACTTCGTCTTGCAGATGATGAGGCAACAACTTGTCTTCCTACTTCTACTATTTTTGAGGAACTTGAAAAAATTGGGTATGAGAGGAAAAATGATAAGTTAAAGTTTTTCAAAGGCCTTCTCTGCCCACACTAGAAATTCCTTCTTCACACCCTTTTACATTGTCTTAGCCCTAAAACAACTGGGTGGAATGAGTTCAGTACAACTCAAGCTTCAGCCTTGATTTGTCTGGCTACAGGCCAACCATTTAATTTTTCGGCTATGATTTTTGAAGGGTTGAAAAAGAATATTTCTGGAAAAGTTTTTGTTTACCCAAGGTTTTGACAACTAATCATAAATAGTCAATTAAAAGAACCTTTGGAACATAGAGGGACTCAACCAAGTCCTAAATTAATCAGCAAAATGTTTTCTTATTTACGGAAAAATGGGACTAGTTTTTCTGGCAGAATAACTCTTTTGTCCCAACATATTTTAAACATTGCTGCTGCTCAGGGTGAAGAAGCTGAAACCCCACAGCTTCCCATCACACACCCACTCCTGACCAATCCCAAGATGAATCTGAATCAACCCAAAAGACCCAATCCCCTAGGACTTCACAAAATGAGAACATTGTGCACCCTCAGGCCAATGTTAGTATAGAAGTAGATGAGGCTGCCACAAGGGATGTAGGTGGCATGATGGGAGAGGCTGGCACTACTGTTTCCAACTTAGTAGTTGAACAGGACAGTGCTAACATACCTAAGACCTCAAACATGACAACATCTAATGTTGAGAGTTCTTTTGAACTTGCAACAGGTGATGGAAACCCCAGCCACATGACTAAAAAGGGGGACTCAGGTGATCAACCAAGGGTTGATACTGAGTTTAAGTCCAAAGATTCACCTCTCAGGGAAGGTTACACATCCCGAAGTGATGAGGACAGAGATGATACCAATGAATTGATGGATGATTATGTACACAATGACATTGCCCATGATACACCTCTCGGACCAGTTAACACAGGTCGAAGTGTTGAGGCTAGACTTGAAACTGAACCAGAGATTTTGATGGAAAATGTACAAAAGGCCAAATCTGATGATCCACCTCTCGGGTCAGGTCACACAGACCGAAGTGGTGAAGATCTTCTTAAACTTCTAAATGAATTGACGGATACATGTACAAAATTGTCAAAGGAGGTACTTGATCTCAGGAAGCAACTAAGGATGGTAAAATCTTCTCAGGGTGCTGAAATCAGAAGGCTCAAGCTAAGAGTTAGGCATCTTGAGGGGTTAAATAGATCAAGAACTTCCCATTTCAAGTAGTCCAAACCTGGTTTGGGGGAGGATGCTCCCAAACAGGGGAGGAATGAAGACCATGGTTCAGGGAAAGAGAACAAGGGTCAAGGGGAGGTTGAGACAAGATTGGATGAAAATGTTGATGTTGACATGGATTCTGGAGAGAATGAAGAGTATGTGGTCAAGGACAAGTCTGTGAATGAGGTGGTTTTGGAATCAGAAAAGAAGGAGCAGATTTTAGATGATAATTCTGCTGATGATGTTGAGAAATTGGCTAAGAAAGATTCTGCTGCTGGCTCAGAGCATACTACTGCTAGTGTTGCTCATTCTGCTGCTAAGCCAGTGCAAGGTTCTACTGCTGTTGGAGTTGAGAAGTTGGACAAGGAAGTGGTGTTTGTAGCTGGTGTTGAACATTCTGTTGCTGAGCAAGGAGATGAAGAGTCAGATGATGATGCTCTTAGTTTAGCTCAGGTTATGATTAATATGAAGAACAAAGTTCCCACACCAACAAAACAACAATCTAAACCAACACCAAAATCAACTACAACAAAGTCACTCCCAAAACCTACAAGAAAAGCAGCAAAAAGAGTTGTCATTAAAGAGCTTGTACCAATCCCAAAACCTGTACAACCAACTATTGCATCAACAGACAAAGACAAAGGTATCTTAGTTGAAGAACCCAAGCAGAAGTTCAAGTTTCTAGATGTTGCTGCAAAGGAACAACAAAGTAAGTCTGATGCAGAAGTTGCAAGAGAAATGGAAGCCAAATGGAAAGCAGAAGAAGAAATGGAAAAGAAAAGGCAATTAAAAGCAGATTGGGAGGTAGCCATGAAAGCTCAAAAGGAGGAAAGGGAAAGATATACTCCTGAAGAGCAACAAAATGCAATTGATGATCTGCTAGGAGAATTTAGAAAGAAGCAGAGTCAAAAGAAAAGTGAGTATAAGAAGAAGAAGCCTTCAAGAGCTGAGGAGATCAATTACATGAAAGCTTATCTAAGGAATCAAGCTTACTGGAAAGCTAGCTCATTCAGAGGGATGACTAGAGCTGCTATTAAGAAGGCATATTTTGAGACTCATGCTAGAATAAATAAACCTGTTAAACCTTTGTCAGATGCTGAAATTGCAAAGCTCACAAGACAGATGCCTCCAAATTTTTATATGAATTCAGATGCTACTGAAGGTGTTAAAGAAAAGATGGATTCTGAGAAAGTGACTGAGGTTGTGAAAGAAGAGGAAAAAGAAAGACCCAGTGTTGGTATTAAGAGAACTGGAGTTAGGAGAAAGTCTATTGGAAGGAAAAAGAAGAGAAGGGTAGTTGTGACAAGTTCTGAGTCTGAAAGTGAAGGTACAAGGAAGAAAAGAACTAAGGTTGAGAAAGAACCATATGTTGGTGAGCATGAATCTGAAAGGGAAACTGAGGAGGATAAAGCAAGAGTAATGTCTCTCACAGTTTTTGCTCCACAAAAAGAACCTGAGGTATCTAATGCAGTTCCCTTAGACACCAAATATCCAATCATTTCTTATTCACACATAGTAAGAGATGGAAGTGAAGCATATTAGGAATTCAAGAGAACAAATGGCTTGTATTATGGATTTGTTAGGTTTTCTCAGATGTTACATTATATGGATAGAGATGATGTGGTACAACTATGGAAGCTGTAAAAGGGAAACTATGGTGATAAGAGACCAGAGGTGATATATGAATGGATCAACTATTACTTTTTGAAGAATTTGTTTGAGCCACAAGGTAGTGATCTTGAATGGAAAGAATTGTTAAATACCAAAATTCACAGATGGTATTTGTATCAATCTTGTGGAGTACATGAACTGGTTGGTCAAGGTGAGATGGTCTACATGCTTGTGGAAAAAGATTATCCCTTGAACAACAACACAGCTGTTCTTACTCAGATGGTACAACCTGGAAAGTTAAAGTTACAAAGAGAGTTCAATTCAGATAAACAAGCATATGAGCTAATAAGGAAGTATGAAAAAGTGCTGAAATCTAAGACTTCATAGCAGAAGTAAGTGTTTGGAAGCATCCTCCTGGTGTTAGTCTGTGATTAGAAGAAACTTGATGATTTTTGAATAAAAATATCAAGTTTAGGGGAGGATTGTTGGGTTTAAAGATACTGCTGCTTTGTATGTTATGCTGCTGCTCATGGAACTTAAGGAAAATACACTAAGTATGATTCTGCTACTAAGGTTAAATCATTCTACTGCTAGTGTATACATTCTACTACTGGAGTTTATCTGATGAATGGTGAAATAAGCTAAGTGTCATTCTACTGCTAGCCTAAGAAGATTCTGCTGCTAGAGTAATGATTTTGCTGTTTATTAGATATGTATAGTTTGTTAAGATAATTATGGTAAAGATACGATTTGATATTATCTTGTATAGAAAGTTTTTGTAACCGACTAGGACTCCTTAAGACTATAAAAGGAGGATCTAGGGTTAGGGTTTAGTACACGATTGTTAGCATACGTATTGTTTAGATCGCTTCAAGGTTATTTTGTAACCCTGTTACTTTTGAGTAACCGTATTGAATATATTGAAGTGTTTTGTGATAATTCATTGTGTTCGTTTATAATTCTTCTTAAGATTAAGTATTAGTTTCTGCATAATATTTGATAAATCGTTCAAGAACAGTTTCTATACCTATTGTCTTAGATCCACATCTAAGATAATTAACAAGATCGTTAAGCTCATCTGGGATCAACATAAAGGAAGAAAGAAATGGTGGTCCTGTGGTGGTGCGAGTGTGGGTTTATGTGGTGGAGGGGCTGTGGTGGTGCGAGTGTGGGTTTATTTGGTGGAGAGGATGGTGATGTGGTGAGATGGTGGTGCTGTGGTGGTGATTAGTGGTGTTGGTCGAGATGGTCGGGGTGAGCTGAGGAAGACGAGAGAGATGAGTTTTTTTTTCTTTTATTATTAATTTTTTTTAACTAAGTGTAGATCTGTTAATAATTGAGGTAGGGTTTTGGCTATTACATTCGGCGGGGACATGTCCCCGCTAAAAGAAAATTTGTCATTTAGCTACTCTTTTGGTGAGGACATGTCCCTGCTAAAAGTTTTTATTAATCGCCAAAAACTTTGACGGGATAAAGTAAATGCGAAGAGGGAAAAACGAAAATTTTGGCAAAAATCTTTTGGCGGGGACATGTCCCCGCCAAAAGAATTGTACTGAGAAAAAAAAAGGAAAAAGAAAACTCTTTTATTTTATTTTAACTAACTCAAATCAATATTAAATCTTTTAAATTTACTTAAAATTTTCTAAATCATCTTTAATTAATTTAAAACTTTTTAAAATTATTTACATCACTTTTACCTAATAAAGTTAAACGAATGAGCCGAGATGATATGGTTGTACATGAGATGTTAAACGAATGAGCCGAGATGATATGGTTGTACACAAGATGTTAAACGAATGAGTCGAGATGATATGTTTGTACATGAGATGTTAAACGAATGAGCTGAGATGATATGGTTGTACACGAGATGTTAAAAGAATGAGCCGAGATGATATGGTTGTAGATGAGATGTTAAACAAATGAGCCGAGATGATATGGTTGTACACGAGATGTTAAACGAATGATCCGAGATGATAGGGTTGTACACGAGATGTTAAACGAAGGAGCCGAGATGATATGGTTGTACATGAGATGTTAAACGAATGAGCCAAGATGATATGGTTGTACACGAGATGTTAAATGAATGAGCCGAGATGATATGGTTGTACATGAGATGTTAAACGAATGAGCCGAGATGATATGGTTGTACACGTGATGTTAAACGTATGAGCCGAGATGATATGGTTGTACATGAGATGTTATAAATGAATGAGCCGAGATGATATGGTTATACACGAGATGTTTAACGAATGAGCCGAGATGATATGGTTGTACACAAGATATTAAACGAATGTGCCGAGATGATATGGTTTTACACGAGATGTTTAACGAATGAGCTGAGATGATATGGTTGTACACGAGATGTTAAACGAATGAGCCGAGATGATATGGTTGTACATGAGATGTTAAACAAATGAGCCGAGATGATATGGTTGTACATGAGATGTTAAACGAATGGGCCGAGATGATATGGTCAATTTCAACCTCTAACTACCTCCTTTGCACTTCAATAAATTATTTCAACTCTCTTTTTCCTTGGAGCTATAGTATATCAACAGTCCTAATAAATTACTACACCTACTTTTGTCATGTAGTAAATAACTTCCAACGATCCTTATTAAATCACTGGTTCATCCCAACAGTTGTTAAACGAATGAGCCGAGATGATATGGTTGTACACGAGATGTTAAACGAATGAGCCGAGATGATATGGTTGTACATGAGATGTTAAACGAATGAGCCGAGATGATATGGTTGTACATGAGATGTTAAACGAATGAGCCGAGATGATATGGTCAAGTTCAACCTCTAGCTACCTCCTTTGCACTTCAATAAATTATTTCAACTCTCTTTTTCCTTGGAGCTATAGTATATCAACAGTCCTAATAAATTACTACACCTGCTTTTGTCATGTAGTAAATAACTTCCAACGATCCTTATTAAATCACTGGTTCATCCCAACAGTTGTTAAACGAATGAGCCGAGATGATATGGTTGTACACGAGATGTTAAACGAATGAGCCGAGATGATATGGTTGTACATGAGATGTTAAACGAATGAGCCGAGATGATATGGTTGTACACGAGATGTTAAACGAATGAGCCGAGATGATATGGTTGTACACGCGATGTTAAACGAATGAGCCGAGATGATATGGTTGTACATGAGATGTTAAACGAATGAGCCGAGATGATATGGTTGTACACTAAATGATAAAACTTATCCTCTTTAATATCCAAAAAATCTTATCCAATCTCTACATAATATCCAAAAAATCTTATCGAATCTCTATCTTATATTCCCTCCCTCTTTCTCATTTTTAATAAACACAATAATTAAAAAAAATAAATGATAAAAAAAACTTACGTGGAGCCGGTTATCAATGTGTGCCTTCGTGGTCTCGGGAACCTTATCCCACGAATCGTAATACACGGGAATCGATTCCCGTAACAACGTTCCTACCATGTTTGAGAACCACGAAGCGTGAGTGCCAACATGCTCCCACATCCCTTTCACGTTCTTCTGGAATTTGATCGATACCGGACGACCAGTCTCATTCCTCATTTGGCGTAGTTTCGCGTTCCTTGTGGGACCACACACCACCTTCCCGCCTTTGCCAATTTTGGAGTTAGGCTTGGGAGCTCTGGAATTAGACCCTGCAAGTAATCAAATTCAAGTGATGGTGACATAAAATAACAAGTTATCAATTTCAAATAATGATCAAGTTTAATTAAAATAATCGAGAAATTCTTACGCTGGCAGTTGGTGCCTATCCTCCTCGCAAGACCACGGGGTGGCTCATTACCTCCATCCCCACCGTGGCTCATAGCTACAACATCTGCCATCTGTAAACGTACTAGTACAAGAACATAGAAATTAGTGAAGAAACACATATACGCATATATATACACACATTCAAATAAATAACAATATATACCAAAAAGATAATAATAAATAATTAAATAAATAAATAAATAAACACATTTAACAACTCAATAACAATTTCATTCAAATAAGCGTCGTTTAACAAATTACAATTTGAGATCTATCTCCCACATCACTAAGATAAAAATCATCATTATTAGTGCCAGCTTCATCTTCACGATCGACGTGGTCTTCATCATCAGATGCTAAATCATGAGGAACGTGGTCATCATAATCAATATCATCGTCGTCGTCGACATCAGTGATAATTGGTGGTGATGGTGTGTCAACTTCCACTGGCTGGACATCTATATTTATGGTGTTATAATTCAACTTATCCAACTCAGCAGAGAGTGTGACAGGTGATAAGTTGTTGTCATGTACAACATCTTGATTGTCTTCTACCACGATGATATCTAGGTTCCAAATCTTTCGATGATAAGAATCTTGGACGGCCTTCCAATTACCACGTTTACCTGGGAAATCAAGGTAAAAGACTTGTGTTGCTTGTGTTACAAGAATGTATGGTTCATTTTGAAACGATACACGGTCTGTCATAATTTGTGTAATGTTATTTCTATAGGTACAACGTTTTATGCGACCCTCGTTATTAGTGTCGAACCATTTGACTTTGAACAGCACAACCTTGAACGGAATATACAAAAACTCGAGAATTTCTTCAAGCTGGCCATAATACATTCCTCCGCTAGGATTAGGAGTTGAAATTCCGCTGTTTTGAGTTGAACGACGTAAATCACGGTCGTGTACGATAAACTTCACACCGTTGACTACGCAAGAGTCGACTGAGACTGCAGTCCATGCTGGTCCACAAGCCAAAGCGAATAACTCGGAAGTACAACTTGGGTCATTCTTTACTTTTAATTCACGAATCTATGAAAAAGTTAAGAATAGATATAGATGAGTAATAGTCATTATTTTTACAGGGTATATCATTGCCAGGAAATGCCCTGTAAATGTTCATGATATTAGAATAAGTCGTCGAATAATAACTTACGTAAAACACATTTTGAAATAAAACGCGTACCTCTCGTACTCGTTCATGTACGGGTCGATTTCATGACTGTTGTGTAGTACATACCATACTACTTTCTGCATTGTGTCTGGTTGAACCCGAATCAATGATTGTCTACCATTCATTTTACAGATTGATCGAAACACCTGAAATTGACTTGTTGGGCTTGGACCGTCCTCATTCCGGTCAGGACGATTAAATCTCGTCTCAACACCCCGAAAATAATGCGAACAGAAAGTTAATGCTTCATCAGCAATATAACCCTCCGCTATTGAACCTTCAGGCTTAGCTTTATTTCTAACATAATTCTTGAGCTTTTTCATGTATCTTTCAAATGGATACATCCACCTCATGTAAAGAGGCCCGCCTTCAATAGCCTCTTCGGTTAGATGAATAACCAAGTGAATCATAATGTCAAAAAAAGCAGGAGTATATATTTGCTCGAAACTGCACAAAATATTGATGAGTTGTTCTTGAGCTTTCAACATGTCATCCACCATCAAAGTTTGAGCGCATATTTGTTTGAAGAATGAACAAAGCTCGATTATTGGTGTTGCGGTGGTTTGGTCCTTCAAGTAATTTTGAAGTCCAGCAGGAAGCAACCGCTGCATCATTATATGACAGTCATGAGCCTTCAAGCCTGTTATGTTGCTATCATTGTCGGTCACTTTATGCTTGAAGTTAGATCCGAACCCATCAGGTAGTTTAACACCTTTGCAAAAAAAATCATGATATTAGAGTAAGTCGTCGAAATGAATACGCGAATTGAATTGGAACAAATAAATTTTGAAATAAAACGCGTACCTTTGATGAATTGACAAAAAAGTTTTCTTTCTTCAGTTGTGAAATAGTATGTGGGATGAGGCTTAGAGCACTTCCCATTTCCTTTGTTGACGAGCCACAACTCATCACGAATTTGCAAATTTTGTAAGTCTTGTCTTGCCTTGTTGGTGTCTTTTGATTTGTCATTCATTAACAAAGTACCCAACACACTCTCACACACATTTTTTTCGATATTCATGACATCTAAATTGTGTTTTAGTGTAAGAAAAGACCAATACTTTAGCTCGTAGAAAATGGATACTTTGGTCCAATTCAATTCGCGATCAGGATCATGTTTTTTCTTCGCACCCCCAAAACTTGGATGTTTCCCTGGGATACGTTTAGGCAATCTCATAAGTTGAGTCCAAATGACATCACTGGTAAATTTTCTAGGAGGTGGTCTATCATCGACCGCAGTATAGAGTGCCCTTCTATTTTTCCGCCATTTATTGGTCGCGTTTAAGAATCCTCTGTGACCAACATAAGCGGTTTTGCTTAACACTCGAACAGATGGAGTGTCTATATTACATGTCGAACATGCCAAGTAACCTTGCCCACTCCACCCAGATAAACTACTTCGAGCGGGAAAGTCATTGATAGTCCATAAAAGTGCTGCTCTCATACAGAATTCAGTGCCAGTGACAGCATCCCTAGTCATGACTCCATCTTTCCATAAAATCTTTAGGTCTTCAATCAAAGGCCTCAAGTAAATATCTATGTCCTTCCCGGGTGATTTAGGGCCCGGAATTAACAACGTCAACATAAGAGAAGTCTCTCTCATACATATCCAGGGAGGCGTATTGTATGTTGTTAATATGACCGGCCACATGCTATAAGACTGACTAAGGTTGCCGTACGGATTGAAACCATCAGCAGCCAAACCTAATCGGACGTTTCTTTTTTCATAGGAAAATTCTTTTGAATACTTCATGTCAAATTTCTTCTATGATTGACCATCAACCGGGTGTTGCATCTTACCGTTCTCCGTAGACTGCCCAGAAGCATGCCAAGTCATATATTTTGCAGTGTGTTTAGACTTGTACAAACGTTGTAGTCTAGGAATGATAGGAAAGTAACGCAACACCTTGTTAGGAAATTTCTTCCCCATTGTGTTCTTGTCTTTCCATCTACTAGCATCGCAGATGGGACAATTCTGCAAATCTTCGTTACCCACCCCCTGATATAAAAAACAATCATTTACACAAGCATGTATGGATTCGTATCCTAACCCGATCGTTTTATATGTCTTCTTTATTTCATAGTATGACGATGGGATTTAGTATCCTAGAGCGGGCGGGAAACATTCCTTGAGAAATTTTAGGGTTTCGTTAAATGTGGTGTCACTCATTTTACCTTTGACCTTGATGTTAGTAAACTTTGCCATAAATTCCAATGAAGACATCCAATTACAGCCCGGGTATAGTGGCTCATTGGCAGTGGCAAGTAACTCTTCAAACTCGTTACGTTGAGAAAGTGTCGTTGCTTGAGTTGGCTCGTTGCTTGTCTCGCCAATATTTCCTTCAGTTGGCTCATTTTGTTCGTTATTCGGACAAATATCATGAAGAAACTCAGCCATGTCACTCATCCCAGGATGATTTGTGTTGGGTACTATTGTCTGGACATCCGGTTCACCGTGATTATACCATTTCGTATAACTTTGGTCCCAACCGTATGTGTGTATGTGATCAAACAAATCTTCGTGCTTTATCCAACCAATGTTATAACAATAAGTACATGGACATTTTACATTCCCATCAATATTCACAAAGGACTTGCAATACTCGCAAAAAGCTTTAAGACCTTTTAGAAATTCGATGCTAGCACGAGATAATGAGACCCAACTCTTATCAATTGGCATAATGATGCAATAAATAATTATATAGAATTAAACATGTTCACAAAAATCTACACGTAAATACATAAAGGTGGAATTACGAGTTGTGCGTTTTGTTCACCTAATCCAACTATGGAAGGAAATCCTAACCCACTCTTTGAATGTTTCGTCTCATATATTAATTCGTATAACGGAATTTACTATTTGAGAAAATTTCGGCAGCATTTCCCCTCAACTCCCCAAATATGTGCATTAAAGACATATTCGTAGGAATAAAGGGGAAACACTATCGAAATTTTCACAAATAGTAAATCAATTATACGCATTCATATCCTAAATGAGACAAAACCTTCAAAAAGCAGTCCCAAACAGGAGACTTTCCAAAATTAATTTATAATAAATTAATTTCGGACGGGTTTTCTATGGGATGATTAACTTTGGATGGGGACTTTTCAAAATTAATCACTATTATTAGCTAATTAGTATTTGCAATTTGTATAGGATTTCTTCAATCCGATTATTATTAGCTAATTAGTATTTTCAATTTGTGATGATTGATGGTGTTATGCCATAAAGCACTCCCAAATATAAACAGATGAAAAAAAAAGCTAATGGAAAATACAACACTCATCATGTACCATGTGCAGCTTTCTAATGTACTTAAATACAACACTCATCATGAACAAAAAAAGCAAATTTCTATGCTTCTAATGCCAACAACTAAGACAATATGTACTTATGTGCAGCCTTTTAACATGATACATGTACCATAGTAGATTTTGTGGGTAAGCTTTTTGTGTAATTCTTACTGTTGAGCAAATATGATTACCAAATGTTTGAAGATACAGTAACACCCCCAAAATCGGGTCCAGCGGAAGCATACATGTCGCTGGGGTGCTACTCAATTGGTATCACAACACAAGTACAAAGAACGGTTTTTATCACAATTATTTAGAATAAAATTCATTAACAAAAGTATTATATTGACATTATTAAACTTTAGTGTGGAAATAGGCCTAGCAAATAAGTAAAACGGTCCCCAAATGAATATCAGAGTGTCTTGATCCTATAACCATGCCCTGCCACGCCAACTGCCGCCAAATGTGAGCTAACACTTTAAGAACCAGAAAATACATGCTAAAACGGGTCAACACGAGGTTGGTGAGTTCATAGGTTTTAGTAAACAACAAGTATTGTATGGACCACTAGAAATCAAAGACCAATACATTCCAAATATAGAAAGGGTTATTGTCGTATCAAGTTCATGACACCTAAGCCTTAATATTGCTAGTTTGGGCATACTTTGACATAACAGTCAAGTGGGGAAACCACCGTCCGTTTGACATATCAGTCAAGTGGGGAAACCACCCGGACACCCAAAGTTTCTGGTAGATGTCCACCTAGGACATCCAAGGTTCCTCAAATGATTATGCGTCCGTTTGACTTAACAGTCAGGTGGGGAACACCACCCGGACGGGGAGTTCAATCCCAATAGATCTATTCACAACGTTCACACTTAACGGTTCATAACATAGGCAATATGTAATAGTTTAGTGAACTTGTGTCCATAAAAAAATAATCAAGTGTGTAACAGGTAAACACATAGTACTTTCGAGTATCAAATCAAGGGTTTCATCCAAATAGTAATGTTTGGGAAAACAATTAACGTTCAAGTAAAATGAGCATGGAGTTTAAATATAAACGAGCATGTATTCTCCCCCAAAACAGTTATAAAACAAGTAAAAGTAGGGGCCATGAACTCACCTGGAGCAACTGATAGGATAACAAAAGAAAAGCGAACGAATATCGAGGTACGGACGCTCTAACCGCAACCTAAATAATTCATATGTCTTAGGTTCGAAAACATGGTCATGCACGTAAGTTCATACTCTACTTTATCACTTGTACATGTTGTTGTAATATTTATCGTCAAAATATAGTTGTGTCAATTTGGTCATTCATTTAGAAAATTACTCCTTTTTAGAAAACGTAACTTGTTTATCTTGCGATCAAATTTTGTCGTCATGTTAATAAGTATTTCAAAAGTCTCCAACGCGCCTAATAAGTATATATTATGTTCTATCATTTTTGTTTACGCCATTTTTGCCAAAATGTACTCCAAAAGGTCCAAAATTCAATCTAAATAATCCTAACAGCTTTCTAATAGCAAAAATAGAAGCTGTCAACGTATATGTCGACGTAAATATTTATTAGGCCATAATTTTTGCGTCGTAGCTTCGTTTCTTAAGTTTTACGTATCCCCGTGAAGGTATTTAAGTATACTATCGGCTTTTCAAGGTCTCGGCTAGTCTAGTTACCATTTATCATCAGTTTTTACCTCTCAAATATTCCCAACAGAATGTATATTTTCCAGATTTTTCTGAAAAGTTAGTTTTCGTCGTATAAATTGAATCTAGTGTATCTTTTTCGTTATAAGCCCGTTTTAACCCATTCAAGCGGCTATGTTTTCGTTATTAAGTCTATTTTCTATATTTTTAGCCTAATAATGCCGCTGAGCTACTGATTTTTCTGTAATTATCAAAACAGTACAGATTGTTTATCAAGAGTGTCAAAACTATATTTCTAATCTTCTAGTTAGCATATCCACTTAACAAAAACTTCAAATATAGTCCTAGTTCATCCATCAACTTCTCAACATAATAATAATGATCTAACCATAAACTTAACAATATTCAAAGGTCCATGTAAATGATCATCAAGAATGTTTAAATATACAAGTTTACTAACATACATATATTTATAATGTTTTCATCACTTTCTAGTGAAGATTTTTACTAACTAGTTTTCTTGAATTCAAAACTTGTTTAAAATATAATTTTTGTTAAAAGATCTTTGTGAATGTAAATATTTATCAACATGTACCAAGTGATAACTAAGTATATACTTGACTAGCATTATGTCACAAGGAAAAACATGAAGTTTTTTTTTGTAGTGTAAGATTACTTACAAAAGTGATTAGTGATATATGAGTGCAAGGCACTTGATTAACCCCAAGATTAATGTTCCAAACCCTTGTTAGAATACCTTAAGTATGCTTGAACTAAGCCACAATCAAGATTTTTCCTTCCTTACTCCTAAAGTGGATCAAATAATATGAGAGGGAGAGTGGTTTTATTTGTTTTTCTCTTCTTGCTATGGTGTGAAAAATAAGTTCAAGTCTTCCTATTTATAGTAGGTTTAGGGTCCAAGTTTGAATAGTTAGTCAAGGGGAATTAAATGTGAGAATGGCTTGGAGTATGGTTGAGGCCGAAATTTATGGGCTAGGAGGGGAGACAAGATCTCAAATCAAGCTACCAAAATCTTGTTCTTTCCATACCTTGATTTAAGGTGCCATCTCTTGCATTAATTTTAGTAGAATTTTTGTCCAAATATTATTATGGTACCGGGGGGGGGGGGGGGGGGGAGGGGGGCGGCACATGTGAGAAGGGTAGGAGTAGAAGATTTAAGTTTGTGCAAAAGGTATATATTATATGTATTGGGTATTAAAAATAGGTATTGGTTATTGGTTTGGTGATTAACGAAAGTTATACGTGATTAATCGTAAGATAAAAAGAATTTAACTTAGGCGTAAGGAAATATTTGTGGAACTTTGGTAATAATTTAGGAAGTATAAAAATACGTTAGAAATAATCGTTGGGAGAATTGGGTATATCGGGTGTTAAAATTTTAAATTACGAATAGCGTTTGTTGAATTGACAACCGTAAGTAATTAAAGAAAAAGGAAATTGTTTTAAGGTTTAAAATTGTGAACCGGAGTAGGAGCAAGGTATTGGGATGATGTGGACTAAATGTAGACTAAATTCATAGTGCTCAAGTGGGTTGTTCCTAGTTTTTCTGTTTATTTAACTAAAGAGTTATACGTGAAAAGTGTTCTTGTAAAATCTCAAAGTTGTATATTAGAGTTTGAAAATAAATATTGACGTGAAAAATTACGGGTTGCTACAGTCTCCACCCGTTTAAGGAATTCAGTCCCTGAATTCAGCTCATTCGTTCTACAGACGTATGTTCTCGCTTTAAATGATCTTAGGATTTCCTTGAGAATTCCAGCGAACCTTAACGATAGGAATTCGACTTCGTTGGCTTGTAACGTGATATGAAGTGAGATTAGCTTTTCAAGACAAGGTTGGGTTAAAGGCAGTGAAATAGAGATTGTAATGAATGAGGTTTGTCTCATTACAGCGATAAAAGATAAAACATTCATTAGATAGGAATTCGTAATAGTACATGAAGTTTGTACGGTAGATCTTAAAGTGAAACAAAAAAGAAATACAACACTAGAGAGTTTAGGCTTCGGTATTCTTGTTCTTTAGCTCCGGGCAGTCCTTTCTGAGGTGTCCTAAATTTCCACATTTGAAGCAGATCCCCGGGATCCTCTGATTTGCGGGCTTCCTACAGTCCTTGGTTTGGTGCCCACGCTTCTTGCACAGCCCACACGGTTCACTGCAGTGGCCTAGGTGATGGAGATTGCATGTGTTGCAGTGGGGTAAATTCCCAGCATATCTTTTCTTGGTGTGTAGTCCTGCATTATAGGCTCTAACCACTTTTCATCCTTTCTTTGGCTGTCGAACTTGATCGTTTCCTTGGTTGTCATCCCTTTTCCTCTTGTTGTCATTGTTTATGTGGTTGTGGTTATTATCTTCTCGAGCATTCCTTGCTTGAACCATTTGGTCCATCAGATTGTGAGACATTCGAATTGTCTCTTCGAGAGTGTTGGGTTTTGATGAGGTAACATTACCTTGGATACTTGGTGGAAGTCCCTAGATGTACCTTTAATCCTCTTACAGGTAGTAGAAACCATTTTCGGGCAAAGAGTAGCCAGTTCATGGTATCGCTCAGTATAAGCTACAATGTCGACTCCCTTCACAGTTAAGTTCCAAAACTCTACCTCCATCTTTTGAACCTCATTTCTTGGACAATACTCCGCTCTTATCATTTCCTTGAAATCAACCCAAGGTATTCCGAAAGCAGCATCCAGTCCCACTGACTGAGCATAAGCATTCTACTAAGATAAGGCACCATCCAGCAAGGTACCCGTAGCATATTTCACCTTATAGTCCTCCGCGCAGTTACACATGCGAAAAACTGACTCCAGCTTCTCTAACCATCTAACTAAGCTAACAGCCCCTCCTTTGCCACTGAAATGCTGAGGCTGGCAGCACATAAATTCCTTGTAAGTGCAACCACGAGTCACGGGTTCAACCCTGGTCTCCGTTCCTCTGACCTCCCTGCCGTTACTACTGATGCGGAGGGTCTCGTATTCAGCCATAGCAGCGGCAATTTATGCAGAGACTTGCTGAGCAACGAGTCTGTTGATATCAGCTGCATTCATGCTTTGTTTCTTTGGTGGCATTCTATTCAAAACAAGAAAAGAAGAGTGAGACGTAATAAAGACGTTTCCTTAAATCAGGTGCTCTAAAGTGGCTTTTCGAAAAATGAAAACTTGAGGTCGTGTTATGATTAGCTGGAGCGCTCCTAGGCGGTGGCTCACGAGGTGATGTAGATGTTCTAAATTATGGGACGAGTGTTCAAACTAGTCTTCAGAAACGGTTAGTAAGGTAATCGGGAAATTGGTAGACTGTCATGTAAAACGATATTACGTATGATTGTGAATATTTTCATAGATCATTTGTATTAATCACGATATCTTGGGGATGTTTAAAGGACCTTCAAAAAGTACGAGGGTCCTTTTAAAATAAAATTACTGTAACGAGGAAGTATTGCGATGCTAATGTGTTGGATGTAGATGTGAATGTTCATGCAACGATTGTATACAGACACAGAAATTTTGAAACCCTTAGAAATCGAGTAGAGAATCAATCTGGACATAATTCTATTATAACTACTCCCAGTATTGCAAAATTCACCTCTAAGTCGGACATAGGTGGTCAGGCTATGTCCCACTGTCGCTGGTCGAATATAGATGACCAGTCTATATTCCACCGAGGTTCAATGAATTTTGAAATACTCAGCTCAGTTATACTAATAATATGTCCCTCACATTTAGAAGCTGTTTTGAAAGACTAAGGCAAGTGACCAAACTCGAGGTCGAGTAATGAGATTACGTAAGGAAAGGTGTAACGCTGTGACGTGTACGATACGTAAGCATACTTATATGGAAGATAATTATAGTAATCAACGGAAATAAGTTAGTATAACTAATCCGATAATAAGATACAAATCTCATCAAATATGTCAGCAAACAAATCACAAATGAGGCATCAGCTTGGCAGACAGGCACGTGGCGGTCATAGGGTTAAGTTTTCGTAAAAGTAGTTATAGTCTAGGTTTTAAAAAATACCAGTTCTCTATAACCAAGGCTCTGATACCAATCTGTAACACCCCCAAAATCGGGTCCAGCGAAAGCATACATGTCGCTGGGGTGCTACTCAATTGGTATCATAACACAAGTACAAAGAACGGTTTTTACCAAAATTATTTAGAATAAAATTCATTAACAAAAGTATTATATTGACATTATTAAACTTTAGTGCGGAAATAGGCCCAGAAAATAAGTAAAACGGTCCCCAAATGAATATCAGAGTGTCTTGATCCTATAACCATGCCCTGCCATGCCAACTGCCGCCAAATGTGAGCTAACACTTTAAGAACCTGAAAATACATGCTAAAACGGGTCAACACGAGGTTGGTGAGTTCATAGGTTTTAGTAAACAACAAGTATTGTATGGACCACTAGAAATCAAAGACCAATACATTCCAAATATAGAAAGGGTTATTGTCGTATCAAGTTCATGACACCTAAGCCTTAATATTGCTAGTTTAGGCATACTTTGACATAACAGTCAAGTAGGGAAACCACCGTCCGTTTGACATATCAGTCAAGTGGGGAAACCACCCGGACACCCAAAGTTTCTGGTAGATGTCCACCTAGGACATCCAAGGTTCCTCAAATGATTATGCGTCCGTTTGACATAACAGTCAGGTGGGGAACACCACCCGGACGGGGAGTTCAATCCCAATAGATCTATTCACAACATTCGCGCTTAACGGTTCATAACATAGGCAATATGTAATAGTTTAGTGAACTTGTGTCCATAAGAAAATAATCAAGTGTGTAACAGGTAAACACATAGTACTTTCGAGTAACAAATCAAGGGTTTCATCCAAATAGTAATGTTTGGGAAAATAATTCATGTTCAAGTAAAATGAGCATGGAGTTTAAATATAAAAGAGCATGTATTCTCCCCCAAAACAGTTATAAAACAAGTAAAAGTAGGGGCCATGAACTAACATGGAGCAACTGATAGGATAAAAAAAGGAAAGTGAACGAATATCGAGGTACGGACGCTCTAACCGCAACCTAAATAATTCATATGTCTTAGGTTCTGTTAACCAAACAGCATAAACCAAAAGGCCCTTGTGGGCTGCTGTTAACCAAACACCCCTGTTTGGACAGCATAACCAAACGGCCCTTGCCGCCCGTTGCCTGGATGACTAATTCCCCCCACGACTGCCAACAATTACTTAGGCAGTGTGTAAGTGTGTTGACAACCAAATGATTGCCAATGACTGCCATTTATTCTTAATATCACTTCTATAACAAAATATATCAGTTACTGATTCTATGTATAGAATAACATACTGTGGTCGCGGCTGTGGTTAGCTGTGGTACACGGTTAGATTCGGCTCCGGTCTCGGTGGTCAAGGCTGTGTTGTGGTCTCGGTTGGAGTCAACAAGGAGCTAAAAAAACCATAAACAAAAACAAAAAAAAAACAAAAAAAAAAAAAAACAAATTAATCACTATAACCTGTGGTCTCGGCTTCGGTTCTCAGCTGCAACAACAACTGTACCAAAACAAATTAACAAAAAACATAATACACATATATCAGAAATTAACATATATCAAAAAATTAACAAAAATTAACACATATAAAAAAATAACAAAAATCAATAAATTATCACTTGGGTGATTAGTGGACGAGAGGGATAAAGGAAGAAAGAAATGGTGGTGCGAGTGTAGGTTTATGTGGTGGAGGGGCTGTGGTGGTGCGAGTGTGGGTTTATGTGGTGGAGATGATGGTGCTGTGGTGAGATGGTGGTATTGTGGTGGTGATTAGTGGTGTTGGTCGAGATGGTCGGGGTGAGCTGAGGAAGACGATAGAGGTGAGGAAGAAAAGATATATATATATATATATATATATATATATATATATATATATATATATATATATATATATATATATATATATATATATATATATATATATATATATATACTAGTTTTCAAAGCCCGCCCGATGGGCGGGCATGACTTATAAATATTGTTTGAAGGTATTAGTTAACGAATAATAAGATATAAAAGAATGGTTTTTTTCTTTTATGCGTTAACAATGAGAATTAGTTGGTCGTTATTAATTATTGAATAGTTAAAAGGTACCCATTTTTTCTTAAATTCATTTTGCTTAAAATGACTATACAAACATCCATGCACAATTTGAACAAAGTCCTTCAAGCAATTTGAGGATATTTGAATCATCAACCTATCAGCTATATAATTGTAACAGTTTTATAGTAAATAAAATATAGCAAGATAAAGCTAAAAATAATTCATTGTGGAGTAAATTCTACAAAATTTATTAATTAGAAGATTAAAAAATTAGGACAATAGGACCCATTTGGCATATAAATGGGTCATTGGGGATCCCATATCCTCGTAAGTGTTCACACAAGGTGATAACAAATCATATTAGTCGTGAACTCACCATTCTCTGTGATATACATCGGTGTATTATGGTATTTGTGCTTGAGATAAGTCACCATCAACATAAAAGTGTATTTTCTCTTAGTTACTCGCATTGTTTTGTTTCTTGCTCGCTTTGCCACATTACCAATTCACTTCGTAGATCGCATCGCTTTGCCATTGTTTGAGTAGTTGATAATGAACTACGTGGGTTATATGTGTTCTGATCTAGACTTGAGATGGACTTATTTAACCTTTCTTGTCTTAAACGTGGTTGTCACCTATAAGCCCATAAATACATCAACAAACATCGGATAAGCACAAAATAAAAAGATCAATATTTGAAAATAGTAATTTGAAGGCCACTTACAATGGAATGACCTGTTATAAAACTCACCCGTTTTGACCTATAGCCTAACCCGGATATTTTGCCCCACTAAATTTATGTGTATGAAGTAAAATGATATGTGTGCATATTACTACCCTTATTTTTATTGTACATATGACATTCTTACAAAGCACAAATTACTCAATTCACTTGAATGAAGTTATTGGTTAATCTCACTACATGCAGACCTGGTTCTTTTATCTATATCTTTGATCCTAACTGGAAAGAAACATATAAGAAGCTTAATAAGGAACTCCATTTTTAGTATTATTCTATAGTAACGGTAGTTACATATATGTATTAAGAAGAATCTTTACCTGTATTTGTGTTCAAATTAGTATTTGCAGCAGTAGTACCAAACATTTTGGCTTTTTTTGTGTTACCTTTCCAGATTTAAATGAAAATGGGCATTCTTTTAATCAGTTCAAATAGGTTCAGGAAATACAGAATGTCATCAAAAGAAACAGAAACACGTATGCTACTTATCTCACTGGAATGCTACGCGTATATGTGAGGAATCAAGTTAGTCTAAAAATAGTTATTTTGAATTATCAACTTAATGATTCCCGTTGCAAGCGACCCAAAAAACAAACAACCTCTTATTTGCACCGTTTTAAACACTATAAAAATTAAACAAACACTACATTATCCTCCAGTTTAAAAACTTTAAATGCAACATATGATTAGCACGGGTACCTTTTAATAGTAGCAATCCTGGTGTGAAGGTTGTACACGAAACCGAGTAGATCAAACGCTCATCACCCATTTTGCCACATTCCAGTTGTGTTCCGATGATGTTCCGCTTTTGACCCACTTAATTGTATATGAGTCGAATCAACATATGTAACCTCTAATACAGGTCACGTGGGTGTCAAGAAAAAGTAACCAAAATAAGAAAAGGGCCGATAGATTTGCTAAAAAAACAATACTGGCATGGAGATGGAGATTCCAGAAAAGTCTACGAATAAGTAAGTGAAGGCTTGGCTTACGTGCTCAGCTCAAGCAAGAAGAAGCTATAAAGTCAAGCCTATTGAATGGTGGCAGAGGGAGTAGAGGTCTAAAAGTCACTCGTGCCACAGAAGTGGTATATAAGTGGTTATCCTTAGCAGAGCGTTGGTACGACACTCCAATGTTGCATTTGCTAAATCATAGATGGACCAAGATTCTTGATTGACACCTTTATTCCAGAACCTTGACAGCCGGCACATTTCATTGAAGCGCTTGACTTTGATCCGTTACTGTAACATTTATAACTTCAGTTAGACAACATAATAGAATATATTATAAGTTAGACACCATGGACTAAAAACACAAATCAGGCTATTACTGATCTTGGCTTTAAAAATTATTATTTTGTCTTATATTGCTCACATACTTGATTACAGTTACCTAGATTGATATACTCGGAAGTCGGATCTGAATAAGAGCATAAACAGTTATCAAGTAAAAGATCTTGTTTATCCAAACATCATTAAAAGATTGGAGATATATGTTGATGATTTTGAAAGATTAAGCCCCCTAATATTTGACCTTCCAAACCAAATTAAAGGTCATAATTTTGGCATATATATTCAATAAAATAACATAACAGAAAACATAGCATCATATAGTTACGGGCAAAAGCTAAAGTCACACCTGGACGTATATATGACTACAACAATACTTGAACTTGCAAACTTCGGAGCAAAACATACTTATTGAGATGTCAAGAGACTATAAGACTTTCACTTCAATATTTATAAGGTTTGTGACTCTAACCATGTTAAACTGAATCATTGGTTAGTTCTTGTATTGAAGGAAATGAAAGTATGTTACTTTTTTCTAGCACTAACCAGGTGGCAATTAATTACACAAAAGGATGGCAATCATATATTAATGGGTTAGGATATGACTCATTTTTAAGGTCAAAATGAATTTTTAGTTTGACTTTTTAATGTCAAAATGACTGATTTTTGTTTCACTTCAATAACAATAGGGTAGACACATCTAATAAAAGTTTGAACTTCAAGTCAATAAACTGCAAATGACTAAATATAGAAAGTGTTGCCTAATTTCAAGAACCATAATCACGGAGTTGATTCTCCTTATATCTAATCACTGAAAAAATATTAACACATAACACGCTTTTTAGTCTACTTACTTCAACTTAAAATGGTATGTAAAGTGTGAACGTTTCCATATCTCAACCCAGCTACGTTGTGACCAGAACCATCAACTCTTACGATAAACCTATAAGTTATACATATTCCTTCATATTCATGTCATATAAATGAGTTTATGTACCTAATCCATATGCAATCATTGTCCATAAGAAATATCCTGCTCGAAGATTCTTGTTTGACAACCAATCGCACCTGTTGTCAAGAACAACAAACATAAGTCATCTCATAACCGATTGACAATAATATTTTATCAAATAAAAACATCGAGTTACCATCTTCTTCTTCTTCCTCATCGTCATCTTCAAAATCAGCATCTTCCACATACGAACTCTGTGACGAAACTTTTGGCTTCTCTCTAGAAACAAATCTACTCACAGCAACCTGAGGTTGCGTTATTGACTTATAACCAGCTGCTGCATTATTTAATAGCTTAAGGTGGTGCATTGAATCATTTTGATCATCAACATCAATGAACATCTCATTGACATTTTCACCCTTGTTTGCCTAATCCACTTCCGACAAATCATTTCCGTCATCATTATTATAGGACACACATAATGAAAATATTAAGTCGTCTAAGTAACTTGAATATAGTATATCATGATTAGAGAAAAAGAGCAACGGGTCAAGCCGTCAAGCCTGAATAAAAGGCTACTGATACTCTTAGGGAATATATCTTAAGTCCTTCACCAAATGGATTACACTATAATTAGTATCGCCTACTTCGTGTAAGATATAATATTTGTGGTTCTATTAATTTCATAAACCTTCTTTTTCCTCGGTTTTTTTTTTCACCTCACATCAAGTAGAAAATGGCCGTCTTATTGGTGGATATAAAAACGCACACAAACTGCTCATATTTATCACTTGTCCATACAAATAAATTAATCAAAATAGCATGAAACATTATATAAATAGTCGGTACATCCTAAATCTTTTTCACCCAATACTACATAGGCCCAGCCTTGTTAAACCATCACATTTACTAACGTGCATTGATTGATTAGGGCTATTTGTATATCCAAATTACAGTTTATACATAACGTCAGAACTTAACAAAAGAATACAAACAATGGGACATGGAATATCAATACACTCCAATGATAAAGGAGCCGCCTAAAACTTTATGATTATTGTCAAAACAAATACCAAAAATGCATACATGAAGCATTTTTTTATGATTTGCACAAATAGGTACATATATATTAAGTACCTAGCCAAAACTTGTTGTGATGTCTGGATGCACATTATACCACCAAACAAATTCTCTATCATAGTGAAAACTATTTAACTCCTGCACCAAGTACATGAAATAATATTTAAATTGCAAATCTGTACAACCTCACAACAGGCGTGCTTCTCCAACATACTCGTGGTACATGATCTAGATAAGTGTATATGTAAACTTTAACTATTAACTATATAGTAATTATTATTTAATAAGCAATCCCAAACATCCTCTTCGAATCAAACAGACAAAAGCATTTAAACGACTTCTCATAAATTTACCTGAAGTAAAAGCTGTTGGACCCAATCAGCCGTCCAATTATTCATCCCCACTACATCCACAAACCTCTCACCTTCGCCCTCATTAAATGGCACAGACGTGAAGACAGATTCATACGAATTTAAAAATAAGAAATTCCTGAAAAAAATTAACATGCCAAAAAAAATCAAAATCCGAATCTAACAAAAGCACGTACCTTTAAGCACCACTAAAGCCCAAAATAGCTACGCTTCGGCTGCATACCTTACTAATACCTCATCAGTATACTTGGTAAGTGGTACGGTAAAAGCTCAAGCAAGTCCAAGAGCCGCTATTTTCTGCATCAATGTCTTTATGTCCATCAACAGATCATGTCACTTAAGATCCCATAATCAAACAAACGACCGTAATAAAAACACAAATCCCAAATATTCACATTATAGAAAAAAGGCGATTAAGATATTAGATATACCTATGCAACAGACTGTGGGAATGACAAAAAGAAACCCCTTCGTAAAGCTGGCACATCTTCCATCTAAATTAGGAAACCAAATTCCTGTAAACAATTAAAAAAATTATAAGCAGGAGGAACATAAAGAGAAAGCTCTAGTGACGCGTCATCCACAATTACCTCGATAATGTGACCCCCCGTCTTTAGATACAGAGCTATTCTGATGCGTAATCCATACTCGTGAACTGGGAAACCGTGTCATTAAGACTCTGCACATTGAAAAGCCTACCATGTAACTCGTTTATAAATAACTCATTTACCGAAAAGATAAAAAAACGCGCAGCAATAAAACCTGCCAGGACTATTCGGATCAGTACTTGAACATGACCTATTAGCCAATTGGCACATCTAACCATTTCTAGATGGGTTTAAATCAGAAAAGGCATATTGCACTCCAGACATGACGACTTAGATACATACAACTTGAGATAGCACCAGGAGATTACATTTCCAGCTAAAAATCAAAGTAGACACTTCTTTACCCAATATGTGAATTACTTTGATTATTCCTGGTTGTTAATAGTACAGACCCAGCCTCTTCTCCCACAAACATTTATCAATATCGGTTTAAAGGTACCTAGCTTCTGTGCATTTTTTAACTCATCCGCAAACTTTGCATATCATGAAACACTTATCTATAAGTATGCATTAACTTGACAGTTTTATATGAAACAATATCGGTTTAAAGGTACCTAGCTTCCTAATCTTGCCATCGTTCTTTAATCGAGCCAATTCATGTTTAAGCAGAAGCAAGCTAAACAGCTATTTGGTCTGGTTCTAAAACGGGTCGGAAGTAGTTACAGTAAGTAACTCACAAGCTACTAATAAAAAAATGGTTAATTCACGCGTATATCATAAAGCGTTTGCTTCCATCAAAACAATCAAGCAATTGCTTCACTTTCTGTTTATGCTTCTACTCGGGTCTGGTAGTTCATAGGAAACCAACCTTACCACTGGACTATCAAATAATCACTTCAAAAAATTGATTATTTTGAATGAAATGCAATGATACTCGAAATAATAACAATGTATTGGAAAATACAATCAAAATCATTTCAAAAATGTTTTAGACTAATTAAAATGTTGATGTATCCACACCCTAAAACGGATAAAATTAAAAGGTCCGTCTTATAGTGCATCCACTTTATTTGCATCAAAATTTTTGAGGCTATCAATGAGCTAAAACATGTCATGCGTAGAATAAATTTCATGAGAAGCTTGTAGGCCATATTCTTACTCTTAAAAAACTTCTCTTTTTTTAGCAAAGCTCTTAACACCTTTATCTGATTGAGACAGTTTCAAAAAGCTTAAAAGCTCGTGCAAGAACTACAAAATCCTCATCTTCCACTAAGGAACAAAGATTGAAGCAGGAATGTACCACATACACATCAACACATGATTGTTTTGTAAAATAAACATACCAAGAGTGCACCATATACACGCCAAGCCTCATGTCTGATCATTTCCTTTTGTTCATTGTCACAAAGTATTTCTTCAATAATTCCTAAATTAGTCTTAAGATTTGGAAGAATACGAAGGCGTAAGCAGAGGGATTTTTGAGATTGAATTCTTTCTATTCTGTCATTTGTGGAGCTATACTATGGTCGAAAAAGTATAAGGCCGCAATCATGAGTGCTGGTATTATGGCAGTAAAAATGTGTATAAATGGAACCTTCGCCATATCCTGTAATAAAAACAATCTTTAATTAGATTCTGATATTACACATTTAACACTTGATGTGTCAGCTTTATTCCTTGATGACGGTCCAATGGGATAAAGATCCAGCCTCCCAAGGAAGAGGACAGAAGAGCCATCTAGGAACATCAAAAGGAATTTCTCTGGGCTTGGTATAAGATATTGCAGTCCACACCAAGACAGTAAGAGGAGCCCCGTAGTCTGCTATTAGGCTTCGTAACCACCCTGTCCATACCATATAAAGGAATAAAACATAAGAAATAGCATCATTTATTTTTTATTTTTTGGAAAGCAACAATATGAAATAGCATCATACATATCAGACTACTTTTTATATTGGAATAATTTATACATAGGCGGCATCCCACTCATGTTCGTCAACATTTTCAAACAACTCTTTAAGACTAAACATTTTCAAACAAAATATTTGGTTTCCTGTAGCATACCCGATAAGCAATTAGATATATGAAATTTCAGCAGACTCTAGAAACTCGCCACCTGAAAATCCAGATAGTAGAAATAATAAGCTAAATACCAATTGCAACATTGTTTTGTATACAGATCTCTTAAATCATAAACTGTATATTCTCCCTCTAGTAATCATAAGATAAGTAGTTGCAGTTCTTTTAGTTCCCCACCATTTATATCACCCTAAACATGTTATTAAGGGTTGTTTGGGTAGCCTATTTCAGCAGTCATTTAGCGTCCGAAACGTGTTATTAAGGGCTTTTTGGATAGCTTATTTCCAGCCACCTTTTAGGTGTCTTGACATGTTAATAAGGGCTGTTTGGATAGCCTATCTCGGCAGTCACTTGGTGTCCGAAACATGTTATTAACGGTTGTTTGGATAACTATCGTTTGGCGTCCTAAACATGTTTGTAATGGCTGTTTGGATAGCTTATTCTCAGCAGGCCTTTTGGTGTCTCGACATACTATTAAGAGCTGTTTGAATAGCCTATTTCAGCAGTCATTTGGCACCCTAAAATTTTTATTAAGGGGTGTTTGGGTATCTTATTTACAACAGACATTTTAGTGTCTTGACATCTATGTCAATAACCCTGCCAAAAAATCATAATCAATTACACAACCTCACTAAACTGTAAGAGGTTTTCGTATACCTGTACCTGAAGTCTCGGGTTAGAATGAGATACTAATTTTGAAACCACTAACCTCCACTGAATATATATTTGTCTGCCAAGCTGTGTCCTTCTCTACATAACCACTCCAATCACGCCTACGCGGTGGGAATGTTCCAGCCACTTTGGTCTTTTCCCCTGCTAGCCATTCGATGCTCACTTTCCCCACCTTACCCAAACATCCCCTAACTAAACACAATATTATAGAGTAGTTGGAATGAGCATGGCAATGTTTATTAGCTTCTAAAATAAGTCATACAAACAACCCCTAATTATTATGACTTAAGGTTATTAGCTACTGTAATAAGCTCTCTAAACAGATTTTAATGAATCTATTATGTCATTATTACAAACATTTTTCAAACAACCTAAAATAAGAGAGGTCTTTACAAATAAAAATTTCATTCTAACCCGACCCATTTTGAACTGCAAACAGAATGACTTATTTTCGACTGCCGTTGTCACTGTTGTTTTTCATCAGTCAACCAAAACTAACATAGAAAGTAGAAAAAGGAAGAGAATATAAGTACTAATCCAGATTTATAATTTACATTAAGAGAAGCAAGGATTAAATGATTGATATAAAACAAAGTATATAAAAGGAGAAGAAAAATATACCTTTGAGCAGTATTAAGTGTAAACGAATCCCACTGTAAATTATATATCTATTAGAATAAGAATTATGTGTTAAAGGAATAATCACATAAAGTAATTTAGATCATATGCTGATGAATGTTAATTACCTGATGAAGACCTTGATGACCAGTCTCTGAAACCGCAAGTAATTAGGGTTTATATATACTAAATTAGTTTAAGTTCCACACAAAATATCAAAAATCACATGATTGATCAATATAGCATTACATTTTTATGTTTTATGAACCTGAGAGAGAATACACATGTTGGTAACACAGAGAAATAGCTAAACCTCTTGATGAATTGGGAATGAATTCATTGATACGTACCTCTTTTCATCATTAGGGTTTTGAGGAAAAGAGGCGTATTTTTTTTTATTGTGATCACTCAAAAGGCTATATTGTGAAACTATATTTAAGAAAAAGATAAGTAAGTTTTAAAAGAGATAATTACTTGTTATCCTATATAGAGTTTGAGTTATAAAATTTCTTCAAAAAATTATGGTGGTTCAGTGGTTAACATACCACAAAATATATGCATGGTCTAGAGTTCGAATCTTACCTAATACAAATTTTTAACATAATTTCTTTCCGATTTTTCCTGCAGCAAGAAATGCCAAGTGGCATAGTTTATGATTATGTGGCATTTTTATGATTATGTGGCATTGAGGTGGCATTTATGTGGCATTATCTACGTGTAACGCCTCCTGTTATATATAATGTAGAGATATATATATATATATATATATATATATATATATATATATATTTTTTTTTTAACAAGTGTAGATCTGTTAATAATTGAGGTAGGGTTTTGGCTATTACATTCGGCGAGGACATGTCCCGCTAAAAGAAAATTTGTCATTTAGCTACTCTTTTGGCAGGGACATGTCCCTGCTAAAAGTTTTTATTAATCGCCAAAAACATTGACGGGATAAAGTAAATGCGAAGAGGGAAAAACGAAAATTTTGTTGAAATCTTTTGGCGGGGACATGTCCCCGCCGAAAGAATTTTACTGAGAAAAAGAAAAGAAAAAAAAGAAAAAAAAAAGAGAAAAGAAAAAAGAAAAAAGAAAATTTTTTTATATTATTTTAACTAACTCAAATCAATATTAAATCTTTTAAATTTACTTAAAATTTTCTAAATCATCTTTAATTAATTTAAAACTTTTTAAAATTATTTACATCACTTTTACCTAATAAAGTTAAACGAATGAGCCGAGATGATATGGTTGTACATGAGATGTTAAACGAATGAGCCGAGATGATATGGTTGTACACGAGATGTTAAACGAATAAGCCGAGATGATATGGCTGTACATGAGATGTTAACGAATGAGCCGAGATGATACGGTTGTACACGAGATGTTAAACGAATGAGCCGAGATGATATGGTTGTACATGAGATGTTAAACAAATGAGCCGAGAAGATATGGTTGTACACGAGATGTTAAACGAATGATCCGAGTTGATATGGTTGTACACGAGATGTTAAACGAATGAGCCGAGATGATATGGTTGTACATGATATGTTAAACGAATGAGCCGAGATGATATGGTTATACACGTGATGTTAAACGAATGAGCCGAGATGATATGGTTGTACATGAGATGTTAAACGAATGAGCCGAGATGATACGGTTGTACATGAGAAGTTAAACGAATGAGCCGAGATGATACGGTTGTACACGAGATGTTAAACGAATGAGCCGAGATGATATGGTTGTACATGAGATGTTAAACGAATGAACCAAGATGATATGGTTGTACACGAGATGTTAAACGAATGATCCGAGTTGATATGGTTGTACACGAGATGTTAAACGAATGAGCCGAGATGATATGGTTGTACACGAGATGTTAAACGAATGAGCCGTGATGATATGGTTATACACGTGATGTTAAACGAATGAGCCGAGATGATATGGTTGTACATGAGATGTTAAACGAATGAGCCGAGATGATATGGTTGTACACGAGATGTTAAACGAATGAGCCGAGATGATATGGTTGTACATGAGATGTTATTAACGAATGAGCCGAGATGATATGGTTATACATGTGATGTTTAACGAATGAGCCGAGATGATATGGTTGTACATGAGATATTAAACAAATGAGCCGAGATGATATGGTTGTACACGAGATGTTTAACGAATAGGCTGAGATGATATGGTTGTACGCGAGATGTTAAACGAATGAGCCGAGATGATATGGTTGTACATGAGATGTTAAACGAATGAGCCGAGATGATATGGTTGTACATGAGATGTTAAACGAATGAGCCGAGATGATATGGTCAAGTTCAACCTCTAGCTACCTCCTTTGCACTTCAATAAATTATTTCAACTCTCTTTTTCCTTGGAGCTATAGTATATCAACAGTCCTAATAAATTACTACACCTGCTTTTGTCATGTAGTAAATAACTTCCAACAACGATCCTTATTAAATCACTGGTTCATCCCAACAGTTGTTAAACGAATGAGCCGAGATGATATGGTTGTACACGAGATGTTAAACGAATGAGCCGAGATGATATGGTTGTACATGAGATGTTAAACGAATGAGCCGAGATGATATGGTTGTACATGAGATGTTAAACGAATGAGCCGAGATGATATGGTCAAGTTCAACCTCTAGCTACCTCCTTTGCACTTCAATAAATTATTTCAACTCTCTTTTTCCTTGGAGCTATAGTATATCAACAGTCCTAATAAATTACTACACCTGCTTTTGTCATGTAGTAAATAACTTCCAACGATCCTTATTAAATCACTGGTTCATCCCAACAGTTGTTAAACGAATGAGCCGAGATGATATGGTTGTACACGAGATGTTAAACGAATGAGCCGAGATGATATGGTTGTACATGAGATGTTAAACGAATGAGCCGAGATGATATCGTTGTACACGAGATGTTAAACTAATGAGCCGAGATGATATGGTTGTACACGCGATGTTAAACGAATGAGCCGAGATGATATGGTTGTACATGAGATGTTAAACGAATGAGCCGAGATGATATGGTTGTACACTAAATGATAAACCTTATCCTCTTTAATATCCAAAAAATCTTATCCAATCTCTATATAATATCCAAAAAATCTTATCCAATCTATATCTTATATTCCCTCCCTCTCTCTCATTTGTAGATCCAACCTCTATCTTATATTCCCTCCCTCTCTCTCACAACAAAAAAAACATCACCTCCATCACCATCGAGCTCCACCACCACAGGCGACCACCACCTTCATCCCCCATCACCACCTGATAACACCAAACCTCTTATCTTCACACCAATTTCAAAACCTGAGATGCAGCGATATAATCCTTTTATGTGTTCTTGTAGAACAGGAAATATAAAACTAAGAACGTCACATCAAGGCGATACCTTTAGATGGAAATATTATGCATATCCTCTTTCGAAGGTGAAAAATCATACATTTCTTATTTATGTAAATATACAAACAATCGTAACATTTCCTTATTATGTAACAGCCTAGTGAAAAAGATCGTGGATGTTGTAGGATTCTACGAAAAACCCTTGTAGTTAATCTTAATAATTAGTGATAACCATGTATTGTCATTTAATAAAGCCCATTTTTGCTGGGAAATTTAAACTTTTCGATCATTGTTATTAACTTCACGATGCATTCTTTATATATATATATTCCAAACCCGAGATAATAATTCTCACGCAACAACACATTTTCATGAGCAACAACAAGCGATCGTACTCACAATAAAAACCTAACGTATCTATTATAATACGTTTAATACAAAATCACTTACACTAATTTCACCAACTATACTTAACAAAAACTAATACCACTAAAGTACACAAATCCTAACACTAAACTAAAACTGATTGGACTCTTAATGTTTGGCCCACCAAATCCACCTAGCCCGTCGAACTAACACAGCCCAATCATCACACCACTTTATTTTTTTTCTTCTTTCCCTTGTTTCCTTCTAAAAGCCGATCAACACACCCTTCAAAAACCCACTTGCATTCTTAAATATTGAACATGGCCTTCACATATTTTTACACCATTAAAATCACCACCTAGCAAACTCCTTTGGTACCAAATCCCAGACATGATGGTCGAGTATTCGCACAGTAACGAAACCCATTTTAGTTGTCCCATGTTCGACTCAAGCTTATAAAAAAATAAGTCACGAAACACAACCAAATCGCACCCCACTTTTTCCTATAACCTTGCAACTATATTCCTAACTTATTATGATACTTCAACTAAGAAATGAACCACAATACACAACATATAACTCGCTAACATAAATCTTGTGTCAATACTTGTGGAAACCGAATATAGAAACCCTCCAAGAACTAGAATACAAAATCCCAACTACCAATACTCATTTCACACTCAATTTAGGACAACAAGATACAAGTGTCCACTTTATAACAGTACCTTCAATGATTAGAACAATAGAGAACGTGTGTAATATTTGCCTATAAAAATAACCCATCCAATCACCCTTTTCCCTACCTACCTATCCTTTTCTATCACCCTCAAAACATTCCCTAACTAGAATAAGAAGCTTTCTGTCGTGGTGTTGGGAAGCAAAACTAGTTGGAGTCAAAGCGCATAAGACCTTTTCGAGTTCACTGCTTCTTCTTGTGCATCATTCGATCAACCCCAGTACTCTTCACCACCTTTTCTAAAGGTGTGGTATGAACTTTCTCTTCATTCTTTACACATGGATATCACTCACTTATCACATGCATGCATTCATTAAACTCGAACACACTCTATTTATTTAGTAGCATGTAGTCGTTAGAATAAAGAAAAGGATGATATGTTAAACTCACTTTAAAAATCACATGAGATCAACCAAGTACATGACCACAGTTCATGCATCATTTTTCATTCGAACGTATAGCTCGTGCACATTACTTATTACACATGCATTATATAGCTACCATACACAACCATGTAATATCTTTGTTCATTTAGTGTTCGTATCACTTGCATGAGACGTAATATGGCCTCACTGTGAAGGCTTGAGAAAACACAACACACACCACCCTCACTTTTAGAAACTTGCACGGCATGCTATTGTCTTAACTCTCACGTCTAATCTCACTTCATGCATCCTTAACAAAAATATGGAAACTCTAAAACATACGCTATGTTAGACTCGAACTCAAATTTTAAACACTCACGTCAAACCGGATAAAAAGAAATAGAAAAACATAATAGACCTTACTAGTTAAAACTGGTTCGAAACTACCCACTTCACACTTGATTTATTTCAAAATCTTACATATAACGTGTGTAAATTTTTACACCTTTCGATAGTCTACATGGCCTAGAACATTTTTCGTATTTTAAGATTCCACTCATTAACTCATCTCGACATTTAAAAGGAACCATTTTGAGTACCACTCGACCGAACATTTTGGAAAGTAAGCAAAAATAAACTAAGTGTTTAAGACCGGAAAAAGCGCATCGACATAGTCTAACTCATGAACCATTTATTTCGAATTCATGAAAGTAACATATATATATTTCTACTTCTCTCGATAGTACACCTGGAAAACTATATTTTTCGTGTTTCAACTTCAACCTTACAAGCCCCTTTACACGGTCGAATTTAAGCCATCCATATGCTACTCGCTAGTGTCAACAACTTTCAATTTCCAGAAACTTAAACATAATAAATTCGGTTGGGTCTAATTAAAGCCCAACAAGATTTTGCGATAGGAAGGCCCAACAGGCCCATGTAATATATTTTCAGAATCCTAAAAATAGCCCAAGTATAAGCCCAAAACAGTTTACATGCCCCCGCCTATAGATTTCTTAATGGGCCCTTAAGTAATTCGCTGAAAGCCCAATTACATTAAAAATAAGCAATAAATCGAATAAGCAGTTAAAATAAGTTAAAAACTACTTAAATAAGCCTTAGAAAGAATCGCCATAATTTTCTTTGCCTTTTTGTCATTTTTGGACTAAAAATGTAACGCGACTTAACCAAAAGGACTAAAACTGGCAAACATTGAAACATATGGACTGAAGCTGTGAAAACAGTTTGTATAGGATTTAAATTGACATATCATTGAACTCCAAGCCTTATATGGACATATGGACTATTATTGGACTATTTTGGACTATGGACTGGACAAGGACTAACGACGTAACGCAAACCACGGTTAGGGTAAAAGATGTAAAATCTGGAAAGAACAAGGACCAACTGTTATAACTTGTCATTCTTATTTTATTTTTCATTTTGCACCACATCTTTACTTCATATGCATATTTGCACATTTTATTTACATATTAGTTAACTTTAGTTAGTTACTGTAAATATTACAAGTTATCATCCATTTAATTCATGCATTTATAGGATATCATAAATGGAAGTTAGGCATAAAATCCATAATCATTCTCCAACACTGTTATTCATCGTTCACCATTCACTTCACAAACACCACTAGTAAATAGTCAGATACTCAGACATTTATATATTTATCAGGTTCCGTATCAACGTTGTTATAATTACCCCTGAGTTTACGTTCATTATCATCAGTAACGCTTAAGGTGAGTCATGGCCTCACTTTTTAAACTCTTTATACTTTTTAAACTCCGTGAGGGGATACATGCTATAAACAGATCACAAGTACTTTTCTGTATGCTACCTGACTTGATATATGCCTAAGTTACCGTATTGCCACAAGACCCTTTTATCATGAGCCATTAATCACTGCGGTGAACGCGAATATAATGAATAGATCTATTAGAGGCTGACGATCTATCCCACTAATACTTGGACGGAATGCTTTTTGCTAGTCGTATTAGTCGCGATGCATTATATTTGAGAGAAATAGGAATTGGCAAATCACCTATTACACGAGGACAAAACCTTCATCATTAATTTGATGAACACCTCCGTTTATGCGGTACTTTGTTAACGTTTGCGTGTCATGAGACATAGGGCAATATATGAACTGCGATATCAACTTTTAAACTGATTGTATCTCCAATACAATCCTACTTGTGAATCGAACTGATATTTAAATTTCAAACTCCATGATTTCACTCAACATTATGTTGACTTTTAAGCATGTATCTCAGGAAACTAGAGGAGCAAGACAAGGCATGGAGCAGGCGTACCCTATCCTAAATAATGGTGTAAAATAAAGTTGTAATTCAGTTAAAATGATGTTTCTTTGGAGAAACCTTAGCACTCTGATGTAACGCTTTGTAACTGAATTTATATTATGGACCTATGTAAATTAAAAATGCCTTCTCAGGCTGTTTTTCTATGATTTTGTTTTCGATCCTCACGGTAACACCCAAATTAGTCTTCCGCTGCTATATTTAAAATTTGGGGGTGTTACAGATTGGCATCAGAGCTTTGGTTATAGAGAACCAAATGTTTTTAAACGTTGGACTATAACTACATTTTTCAAACAAATTAATTATACACCATGTTACCTTAAGCCCTTTATGCCTGCTTGCTGCCGCGCTCGGTATATTATACATTAGGATTATCTTATATAAGTCTCTACATACTTGATAGTTACTGTGCACAACTAGATCATTTCATGCTTACATTACACCACTTGATGTTAGTAATTACTTATTTTTACCATATATGGATTATTACAGTACCATGTCATTCATCACCCACTTTAGTGTATCATCGGAGCCGGACTCCGAGGGATCACTAGCATCAGTCACGTCCCCCATACTTCCTGGTACTGTAGCACCAGAGGTCGTGCCTGACGCGATCGAGCCCTTTGTGGAGGGTGGAGCCGCCGCCATACCTTTATTGGAGGACCCCCATGTGCCAGCTTTGCCAGCACCTACGTTACCACCACATTTTGTTTATGACACCTATTCTCCTTTCTATATACCACCCCCTGACGACTTATACTATGAGAGTCAGCAATGGCTCCCTGCATATGATACACCAGTAGAGTTCTATCAGACTGCACCATCCCTATTCCATGACCATCTATTTGATACATGTACTCAGACATACCCGCTGCCACCTTGTCAGCAGGACCCTATTCCTGCGGAGGATATTCCCTCATCGAGTCGACCTCGCATCGAGTCGACCCCGCATCTCAGACCAGATACACCCATCCTCACCATCACTGCCTTATCCTCCTGGTTTCACTCCCCCAGCTCAGACACATGATGCTTGGGAAGAATTTAGACCAGTAGTCACCCACACCCTTATACCATCTACAGTGGTGACACGACTCGAGAGTCATGGAGAGCAGATTGATTCACTTCTTCGGATGATCGACCATGTACCATTGGATTCCCCGGGGACTATCAGTGACACTCTGCATAGGTTGGCTTCCAACAGAGCAGTGGTACAGCAGTGCTTGAGACAGATGCAGACAGACTTAGCAGATACCCGTTCCCACGCGATATCCATACGTAGAGAGGGACAGGACTTAGCTTGGGAGGCTCACCTGGCACAGCGTAGAGCTGACACATTGGAGAGAGTCATGGGAGATATACAGATGGAGCATCAGACTGAGATACAGAGACTCAGAGACCAGATCTCAGAGCTCACGAGGCGTACGGATAGACCTGATCAGTAGACATAGTTAACATGTTGTATAGTTTGAGACATTGTAGTCTGCCGCATGTGGCGATTAATAAAGACTCTTGTATCGTTTTGTTGTATAACTCAACTGATCAAGTTATTAATGTTGTAATGTTGGTAGTAATGTACTATATATCTGTTAACTTATGTATTATGGTTGTTCGTATGTATTGTAATTGTATCCAGACATGTCGTGATGTTACCTGTTATTATTATGATTCTCTAATCGTGTAAATATTGTAAAAACTTGGACACATATAGAATAGAAACTCAAAAATAATATGAAGATATGTAGGGAAAATTGATGAACTTCAGTTTGTATGATTAAATCGATTGTTCCTTAACAATCTCATATCCGTAAATGGATAAATTAAAGAGGCATCGTAATTGTGGAAAATATTCAATTTAATCACCATTTCACACCATGATTACATTGTGAATATACACAGCTATTATATCCAAATTCTAAATCTGTATTCTTGTGACATTAATAGAAAATGGAACATAATGAACACGAAACTACCAACCCTACCGTAGCACTGACACTTGAGGAGGTTCGAAGGATGATTGATGCCGGCATCGCCGCAGCACGCGAGGCCGATGCAGCAACCCGCTCAAGCAATACCATGGGAGCAACAACTGAAAGTGAGGCATCTACACCACGTAAATGCACTTACAAGGAATTCGTGAGTTGCCAACCAACCACCTACAGAGGCGTAGAAGGAGTGACAGAGTTAGCCCAGTGGTTTGAATGCATGGAAACAGTATTCATGAGAAGCAACTGCGCAGAAAACAACAAGGTCACTTTTGCTACTGGAACCTTAAGGGGAGATGCACTATCTTGGTGGAATGCCACTGTCAAAATAATTGGTACCGAAGCAGTATTTCAAATCTCCTGGACCGAACTGAAGAATAAAATGCTGAAAAAGTACTATCCTCGGACAGAGGTCAGAAAGCTTGAAGATGAATTTCACCAGTTAGTGGTGAAAAACAATGACGTCAGTGCATACAACCGAAGGTTTCAAGAATTATCTCTTCTGTGTCCACACATGGTACCTGACTTGGAAAAGATGTTGGAAAAATATGTGGAAGGACTACCTTCAAGTATTGAGGGAGACGTTACCGCATCAAACCCAAAAACCCTCGAAGCCGCATTCGTGTTTGCTCAGCGAATGATGAGTCGAGTGCTTAAACGAGGTTCTAACTCCACAGTCATTGGACAAAAGAGAAACTATGATAACCATGGCAGCAGCAACCGGAACAGCAACAGTTATTACAATCACAACAGGAGCTACCGCAACAATGACCGAAGCAACCGCAACAGAGACTACCAGCAAAGCCGTAACGATCGACATCAGCAACAAAACCGCCGACAAGAAGCCGCCAGGGCTTATGTGGCTGCACCTACTGAAGGAAAAATGTATGCTGGGACAAAACCCCAGTGTAATAAGTGTAAGAATAGGTCATGTGACCAAGGACTGCAGGGCCACAGGGGCAAACGCACACCCAATAGCAGTGAAGTGCCACGGTTGTGGTGAAACGGGTCATTACAAGAGTCACTGCCCAAAGAACTCCAACAATGTTACCCGCGGGAGGGCCTACATACTTGGAGATGGAAACGCACCACAGAATCCCAACGTCACCACGGGTACTTTCTTACTGAATCAACATAGTGCTAAAATATTATTTGATTCTGGAGCCGATAGAAGCTTTGTATCTACTTCAATTGATTTTTTGCTTTATTGCTTAATATTGCACCTGTAGAATTAGATACCTCGTACGAAATTGAAATAGCCGACGGAAAATTGTTAAACACCAACACCGTACTCGAAAACTGCACCTTAACCCTCCAAAACAAATCATTTCCAATCGATCTCATGCCCATCCAACTTGGAAGCTTTGACGCAATTGTGGGCATGGATTGGTTATCCAAACATCGTGCCCGAATCATCTGCGACGAAAAAGTTATCCAAATCCCCATAGACAATGAAACGCTCACCGTTCGTTGTGACCATTATAAAACCCAACTCAATATCATCTCGTACATCAAAACGGTGAAATACATAAACAAAGGATGTCACGCGTTTTTGGTCCAAGTAACGGAAGATAAATCGAAAGAAAAAGAAAAACGACTAGAAGAAGTGCCAGTTGTAAATGAGTTTGCAGAAGTGTTCCCTGAAGACTTGCCAGGTATTCCACCAATCCGGCAAGTAGAATTTCGAATCGAGTTAGTGCCTGGAGCAGCACCCGTTGCAAAAGCACCATATCGATTAGCCCCTTCCGAAATGAAGGAATTATCTGAGCAGTTGAAAGAACTGTCAGATAAAGGATTCATCCAACCTAGCTCATCGCCTTGGGGAGCACCAGTCCTGTTTGTCAAAAAGAAAGACGGAACATTCCGAATGTGCATCGATTATAGAGAGTTGAACAAACTCACAGTGAAAAATTGATACCCATTACCAAGAATTGACGATCTATTTGACCAACTACAAGGATCGAGTGTTTACTCAAAAATCGATCTAAGATCAGGATACCACCAATTAAGAGTCAGAGAAGAAGACGTTCCCAAAACAACCTTTCGAACACGATACGGACATTACGAATTCCGCGTAATGCCATTTGGTCTTACCAACACACCGGCAGTGTTCATGGATCTAATGAACCGCGTATGTAAGCCATATCTGGACGAGTTCGTAATTGTATTCATCGACGAAATTCTGATCTACTCACCTTCTCACGGAGCCGTACGTGGACGTTACCGCTCATACAGCTCCCAGCCAGCAAGCAGTTAGCCTTCCTCTACAAGGAATGGAAGTGTGGGTGAATCAACATCAAATAGAGGAATTCGCTTTTTCTTTTCAGCAATAACATGATAAGAGCATCCCTTTCACAAAAACCTACAGACCCCCCCTATCCTGCCACTTCAGCACCTTGTGATCTTTGAGAAGATCATTACGAGCCCTCTCCTATAATCTTTTTTATTTCAAAAAACACAATTTTGCATGGTGGATCAGGACGAGAATGAATCCATGCTGAACACTTGAGAACCATTTTGGGGTTACTCAAGCAAGAAAAACTGTATGCGAAATTTTCCAAATGTAACTTTTGGATATCCACCGTTCAATTCTTAGGTCACATCATCAACAGTCAAGGTATTCACGTTGACCCCACCAAGATCGAAGCAGTCAAAGGTTGGGCTTCGCCCACCACTCCAACTGAAATTCGACAATTTTTAGGACTCGCTGGTTACTATCGAAGGTTTATAGAGGGTTTTTCCAAAATCTCAAAACCTTTGACAGAACTTACTCAGAAAAACAAGAAATATATCTGGGGAGAGAAACAAGAATCAGTATTTCAACTCCTAAAACAAAAACTCTGTGAAGCACCAATTCTAGCGCTACCAAACGGGAGCGACGACTTTGTAGTATATTGTGATGCATCGCATCATGGTTTAGGTGCGGTACTAATGCAAAGGAACAAAGTCATCGCTTACGCTTCTCGACAACTCAAGAAAAATGAGGAAAATTATGCCACTCATGATCTGGAATTAGGAGCAGTAGTATTCGCTCTTAAAATGTGGAGACATTATCTATATGGTACAAAGTGCACGGTATTCACCGATCACAAAAGTCTTCAACACATACTAGATCAGAAGGAGCTGAACATGAGACAACGCCGATGGTTGGAACTACTCAACGACTACGATTGTGAAATTCGCTACCACCCTGGTAAAGCGAATGTCGTGGCCGACGCGTTGAGCAGAAAAGAAAGGATCAAACCTCTTAGAGTTCGATCGTTAGAAATGACAATTTATTCACCACTCCCATCTCAAATTCTCATAGCCCAATCGGAAGCTCTTCAAGAAGAAAATCGAACTCACGAGAAAATTAAAGGCATGCCAGAAAGTGAAAACGGATTCATACGAAGAGCCGATGGAATGTTATGCTTCAAGAAAAGATGCTGGATTCCTCTCTACGGAGGTATTCGAGATCTTATCATGCATGAATCTCACAAGTCTAAATATTCCATTCATCCCGGATCCAACAAGATGTACCAAGACCTCAAACAACTTTACTGGTGGCCAAACATGAAAGCCGACATTGCAACATATGTTGGGAAGTGTTTGACTTGTTCAAGGGTCAAAGCCGAAAGTCAAAAACCATCTGGACTACTCGTACAACCTGAGATACCAATATGGAAATGGGAAAGAATCACTATGGATTTTATTACCAAGTTACCAAGAACGTCGACCGGATATGACACCATTTGGGTTATCGTCGACCGCTTGACCAAATCAGCTCATTTTCTGCCTATCAAAGAAACTGACGAGTTGGACACACTCGCTCAGTTGTACTTCAAAGAAATCATAATCCGACATGGAGTCCCAATCTCTATCATTTCAGACAGAGACAGTCGATTCACTTCAGGATTTTGGCAATCTCTATAGAAAGCCTTCGGTACTCAATTGGACATGTGCACCGCCTATCATCCTCAAACTGATGGACAAAGTGAAAGGACAATCCAAACCTTGGAAGATATGCTTAGAGCATGTGTACTTGACTTCGGAAAAGGTTGGGACAAACACTTACCATTGGTTGAATTCTCGTACAACAATAGTTACCACGCTAGCCTAAAGGCTGCACCTTTTGAAGCACTTTACAGAAGAAAGTGCAGATCACCTATCTGCTGGACGGAAGTTGGTGACATGCAGCTTACCAGACCAGAACTAATCCATGACACAACAGAGAAAATATTCAAAATCAAACATCGTCTTCAAGCCGCTCGTGACAGACAAAAGAGTTATGCAGACGTGAGGAGAAAACCTATGGAGTTTGAAGTCGGAGATAGAGTTATGCTAAAAGTTTCGCCCTGGAAGGGAATGATACGCTTCGAAAAGGGTGGAAAACTCAACCCAAGGTACATTGGACCATTTAAAATCCTCGAGAGGATTGGCCCAGTTGCCTATAAATTAGAACTTCCAGAAGAACTCAGTAGGGTACACCCTACATTTCACGTATCCCAACTTAAGAAATGCCTATCGGACGAGAATCTCGTCATTCCGCTGAAAGAGATTAAACTGGACGACAAACTAGTGTTCACAGAAGAACCCGTGGAGATAATGGATAGAGAGGTGAAGCAACTTAAGCAAAACCGTATTCCCATTGTGAAAGTAAAATGGAACTCCAAGAGGGGACCAACATACACATGGGAACGCGAAGACCAAATTCGTGAAAAATATCCCCACCTATTCCCGTAAACCACTCTTATTAGCTATCTTAGACTTGAATTCCGGGACGGAATTCGAATGAGGGAGGAGTACTGTAGGATTCTACGAAAAATCCTTGTAGTTAAACTTAATGATTAGTGATAACCTTGTATTGTCATTTAATAAAGCCCATTTTTGCTGGGAAATTTAAACTTTTTGATCATTGTTATTAACTTCACGATGCATTCTATATATATATATATATATATATATATATATATAATATATATATATATATATATATACCAAACCCGAGATAATAATTCTCATGCAACAACACATTTTCACGAGCAACAACAAGCGATCGTACTCACAATAAAAACCTAACGTATCTATTATAATACGTTTAATACAAAATCACTTACACTAATTACACCAACTATACTTAACAAAAACTAATACCACTTAAATACACAAATCCTAACACTAAACTACAAACCGATTGGACTCTTAATGTTCGGCCCACCTAATCCACCTAGCCCATCGAACTAACACAGCCCAATCATCACACCACTTTATTTTTCTTCTTCTTTCCCTTGTTTCCTTCTAAAACCCGATCAACACACCCTTCAAAAACCCACTTGCATTCTTAAATATCGAACATGGCCTTCACATATTTTTACACCATTAAAATCACCACCTAGCAAACTCCTTTGGTACCAAATCCCAGACATGATGGTCGAGTATTCGCACAGTAACGAAACCCATTTTTAGTTGTCCCATGTTCGACTCAAGCTTATAAAAAAAATAAGTCACGAAACACAACCAAATCACACCCCACTTTTTCCTATAACCTTGCAACTATATTCCTAACTTATTATGATACTTCAACTAAGAAATGAACCACAGTACACAACATATAACTCGCTAACATAAATCTTGTGTCAATACTTGTGGAAACCGAATATAGAAACCCTCCAAGAACTAGAATACAAAATCCCAACTACCAATACTCATTTCACACTCAATTTAGGACAACAAGATACAAGTGTCCACTTTATAACAGTACCTTCAATGATTAGAACAATAGAGAACGTGTGTAATATTTGCCTATAAAAATAACCCATCCAATCACCCTTTTCCCTACCTACCTATCCTTTCTATCACCCTCAAAACATTCCCTAACTAGAATAAGAAGCTTTCTGTCGTAGTGTTGGGAAGCAAAACTAGTTGGAGTCAAAGCGCATAAGACCTTTTCGAGTTCACTGCTTCTTCTTGTGCATCATTCGATCAACCCCAGTACTCTTCACCACCTTTTCTAAAGGTGTGGTATGAACTTTCTCTTCATTCTTTACACATGGATATCACTCACTTATCACATGCATGCATTCATTAAACTCGAACACACTCTATTTATTTATTAGCATGTAGTCGTTAGAATAAAGAAAAGGATGATATGTTAAACTCACTTTAAAAATCACATGAGATCAACCAAGTACATGACCACAGTTCATGCATCATTTTTCATTCGAACGTATAGCTCGTGCACGTTACTTATTACACATGCATTATATAGCTACCATACACAACCATGTAATGTCTTTGTTCATTTAGTGTTCGTATCACTTGCATGAGACATAATATGGCCTCACTGTGAAGGCTTGAGAAAACACAACACACACCACCCTCACTTTAAGAAACTTGCACGGCATGCTATTGTCTTAACTCTCACGTCTAATCTCACTTCATGCATTGATGAACTCAAATAAGTACATTTTATTACTATCATTTATCCTAATTATTTGACTTGTTTTATTATTATTATGTATTGAGGATTGATACTTAATCGTTTACTTTTGTAATTCTCAGGTAAAAACAAGCATTTGGTGAAACTTGGCAATTTTGGACTAATTATGGAGCAAAACATGCAAGAAGTTAAGAGTCTACTGAAATGTACAAGATCAAGACAAATCTGCTCCAGATGCGCCGCATCTCACTTATTACATACGGCGCATCACTATCCAGATTTCACCAGATACGATCCAAGATACAAGAGGACATGCGCCGCATCTACTTATGGAGTTACGCCGCATCTTCTGGCGGTGTACGAATATTCCTGAATATATTAATCTTGGACCCCACGCGAAGTTAAGTCAATGCGCCGCATCTACTTACTAGATGCGCCGCATCTTACCCTCAGACAGAAACTATAAATACCCCAAGACCAGACGAATTCGAAAGGCATAATATTATATACGAAGTACAGAAACCTAGGACGAATTCAGACGAATAGGCAGCACAAGACACACCCAAACAAGGATACAAGAGCTGTAAGAAGGTGCTGCATGTGTTTAATTCATTAAGTAGTTTTGTTTTATTGTGTTAGTAAACTTTAATTCATCAAGATTGGTGGCTTGTGTAATGTGACAACGGAAAGATTGCACTCCCTTAAAACTGCTTTCTCATTAATTAAAGTTTATATGTTGATATCTTTGGTGACTTTTATTAGTGCATTGATAACCTCTGTGTCTAGCTGAGCGTTGATCGGGTCGCCATGCCTCTGCCCTCGCCTATTTATTAGATCGCCTATGCATTCTATCGTCTGTAGAAAAGTAGGAAGAAAGATAAATAGGATAGTCATAAGTAATCATTAAGGGTTTACTCGCCGATAAGATTAGAACCAACGAGAAAGGACTTAATCTCGGTGCGTTGCATCGAACTATACACTTCATATAAAACTAGGAATAAAACAAGTGACAAACTACTTATCTATCAGGACAGATCTTCTTATTGTTTCGAGTATTTATCTGTGTACGTGTGTGCTATTCGCTGATTCGTGCCTATTGGTTTAGTTTATTATTTAATTGCAACCAAATCGTGCCAGTCTCTCAGGCTGAACCCCCTTGCGTTAGAATAGGTTGTATAGCTAACTTAATATATTAAAATACTGATTAGAATAACTAGATAATACGTTCCACTCTTAGTGATCGACACTCTACTTACCATTATATTCATACTGACCGGGTACACTGCTCGTTAAGTGTGTGTGTTATTGATAAGTCGGCTAAATATAAATTTAAAACTTGAGTAGGCATTAATACTGCTAAACCACAGCGACACATCGCACCGCATCAAGTTTTTGGCGCCGCTGCCGGGGAGTGAATTGTTATTATCTGTTAATTTGATTAGTATTTTAATTAGGTTTTTAATTTTTTTTTATCTAACCGCTAATTCTGTTGTGTATTAGATTAATTTGCATTCATTGTATTATTTTGCATATTTTCTGTTTTTGTGTGTTATTTGTTTTATTTGTGTTTATTTTTGTTTGTGTTTTTATTTGTTTTTATTTTTCGTATTTTCTGCATACTGCTATCGTTGTACTGAGCTAAATCGAATGATACGGCGCATCTGATCTCTCAGATACGGCGTATTGCGTTTAATTTTTATAAAATACAACGCGTTTAATTAATTCGATACGACGCATCTTTTCCCCAAGATACGGCGTATCTGTTTTTGATAAAATTTTTTTCTAAACGTTAACGCCATACGACGCATCTGCTTTAGCAGATACGGCGTATCTATTATTTTAATTAAAAACAGTTTTCGAACTATTAAACAGATATGACGCATCGATATCTGTCGATACGGCGTATCTTCTGAATCAAAAATCTTATATTTTGAAACGTAACGAAAATACGGCGCATTAACTTTTGTTAATACGACGCATTTAATTTTAAATAAATATCGATTTTTGATTATTAAAATTGATACGGCGCATTCTAATTTCTAAGCGGCGTATCTATTTTCTGAATAAAAGTCTGATTTAATTTTAACGATTATAAGATACGGCGTATCCAACTTTTTGGATACGGCGCATCGTCTGCAGATATCAGTAACTTTAATTTTTTGTATTCCGTTTTCGTTGTTAATTTTCTGATATATTACTTTCTCGAGCATACCCTACTGATATTTTTGTGTTGATTTCAGGAAGTGCATGACCAGGAGTTCTACGAAGAACTTGATTCAACCTTTCGAAGATCCTGAACGAGTCTTTCATTCGCTTAAAAGGCTTTTCAACACAAAAAGCTTTGATACTTCAAGTTCATTCGAGCTTGATTATTTTTCTGAAGAGAAAGAGGAAGAAGAAACAGAAACAATGGGCGAAAACACAACTATGGAGGAATACATGAACAAAACCCGTGCTGATTACACTTCAGGAGTTGCTAGACCAAAGTTTGATGATAAGTCAAAGTTTGAATTGAAGGGTCAGTTTCTCAAGGAGCTAAGGGAAAATGCTTTCAGTGGATCGGAACATGAGGATGCTAATGAGCATGTTGAAAAGGTCCTCGAGATTGCGGATTTGTTTACTTCAGAAGGAGTGACTGACGATCAAATCATGCTAAGAATCTTTCCACTCTCACTAAAAGGATCTGCTAACAAGTGGCTAAGGAATGAACCTGCTAGTTCAATAACTACATGGGAAGATTTGAAGAGCAAATTCCTGAAGAGATATTGTCCACCTGCTAGGACTGCTAAAAAGATGGAGGCTATCAACAGTTTCAAGCAAGAGCCTGATGAAACTCTTTATCAAGCTTGGGAAAGATTTAAAGATTTACTGGTAAAATGTCCTCAACACTATTTAACCCCTATGCAGGAGATAATATTGTTTTATCAAGGATTGGACGTGCCTACTAGACAAATCTTGGACGCTAAGGGAGCTGTGCCTCAAATGAGTGCAACCAATGCTAGGAAAGCAATCCAAGAAGCTGCTGATCATTCTCAAAAATGGCACGATGGGACCTCTACTAGATCTAAGAGCAGCACTAATTTTGACGGGATTGCTGCTATTCAAGCTCAATTGGATAAAATTAGTAGAGAGATGAAGAAGCGTGATGAAAGAGTGTATGCTGCCCAAGTTGGATGTGAAAAGTGCGAAGGACCTCACTACACTAAGGATTGCCTGAATAAGAATGAAAGTGAGACGTTTGAAGAAGCATATTACACCCAATTTGGACAACCATTCCGACCTTCAGGAAGATTTAGGGAAGCTACCCCGGGATTCTATCAAAAGAACAACTTTAATCCCGCTTATCAAGAAAGGAGGCAGACTTTAGATGACACTCTAAAGCAAATTATGGCCGATGCTGCTAAAAGACATGAAGAGAATACTGCTATGATCAAAGAAATCCGAGCTTCAACGGACACTACTACAAGAAATCAAGGAGCTTCGATCAAAGCATTGGAACAACAAATTGGTCAAATGAGCAAAGTTCTTCAAGAAAGGGGATATGGAAGTTTACCTAGCTCAACCGAAACCAACCCAAGAGATCATGTCAAGGCCATAAGCACCACTGAAGAAGTCACTCCTTACTTACCTAGAAGATCGATGAATGGTAATAATGGTGCAAGACCCGAATTTTTCTTTAATTCTTCAATCAGTTTAAGGAGACTACTAAAAGAAAAGACAAAGATTGAAGAGGAGATCAAGGCTACAATGAAAGAAGGGAGCTCTGCAACCGATTTAAATGCCTTGCCTCATAAAGAAAAAGACCCAGGAAGTTTTACTTTGCCTTGTTCAATTAATAATATATCTTTCAATAATGTGTTAGCTGACTTAGGAGCTAGTGTTAGTGTTATGCCTCTTAAGACATTCACTACCCTAGGACTAGGAAAATTAGCACCAACTAAGTTACTTATTGAATTGGCTGATAAAACGGTAAAACGACCTGAAGGGATTGCTAATAATGTGCTAGTTAAGATTGAGAAGTTTATTTTCCCTGTAGACTTTGTTATATTAGATATGCCCGAGGATGTTAAGGTTCCTTTAATCCTTGGAAGACCTTTCTTGTCTACTGCCCATGCTAAGATTGATGTGTTTAAAAGAAAAATCTCGTTAAGGGTAGGGAATAATAAACTAGTCTATAAGTGCCAAGATCCTGTTAAAAGCATAATTAGAGGTGTCTATGTGCTAGGATTAAGAGAGCGTATGGACCTCGATCTTGAAGCTAGGCTTATGGGGGAAACATTGATTCAAAATAACTCAACTAATCCTAATCATGAGAACTTTGAGGAATTTATTGACCTTAATGTACCTACCGAACTTAGACGCGATGTTGTTAATGATTCTGATGATGAGTGGTATGATTGCGTAGTAATTAACAAACGTAGGAGAATAGTTGAGAAAACGAATTTGAATAATGATGTGTTTATTGAACTACCACCCCACCTTGCTTATTTATGCCTATATGATAATAAGAATTTCCCGTCTATCATTTTGTCATCTCTGCCCGAAAGGGACAGAACTTTGTTTACACAGATATTGAAGAAGAACGGCGTGGAAATTAAGGACGAGCAAGGAGTGTTCAATATTACTGAATTGGCAATGAGGGAGCGCGATGTTTCCGACTCCTTCAATGATCGATATTAATGAGCTGAACGTGAGTCTAACTTGAAGACTCTGGAATAAAGACAAGTGCTGACCGGGAGACAACCCGGAGAAATTTTTATTCTGTTTTTGTGTCGAGTCAGTCAGGCCGCAGAGGATACGGCGCATCTCAATCCTGAGATGCGACGCATCTCCTGCAATGGTCATATCTTTATTTTTTTCTGCATTTTTTATTTTCGACTTTAAAACTTTTTATCAGTTTATTTTAATGCGGCGCATCCCTGGTTAAGGATGCGACGCATCTTCTATTCTGATCCGTAATTATTCCAGGCTCGATACGGCGTATCTTCTTCCATAAGATACGGTGCATCGACTGACCTGATGATTTTCATTTTTAATTTTTATGTTTTATTTTAACTAACTACTAATGTATTATGCAAGTTTGAACCTTTCTTAACTTAGGTGTGTTTTAAAGCCTTGGTGGTATTATAGATTCCTGCATTTCCTGTGGATACATCGAATATGAAGCTTAAACGTTCTAATCCACAAGAAAGATGATTTTTGCTCTTATACAAATGGAGGATCATACCGAGCAAATCTCATGGGAGTTTTTCTGTTCTAATTCTTTTATTTTCTAGTTTTTAACCTTTGATACAAATAACGAGGACGTTGTTTAACTTAAGTGGGGGGATTGGAGAATTAGAACACTTAACACTTACTTGTCCTAAACTTTTCAAAATATGCTTAAAATGTGCTTAATATATCAAATTTTTTTTTTTTTTTTTTTTTTTTTTTTTTTTTTTTTTTTTTTTTTTTTAGCATGTTTTTGTTTAAAGTCTAAGTTGCATAGCTGCACACATGACGTTATTTTCAAAAATTGTGATTTTTTCAAAACTCACAAATCTATGAGTGTGCCGGTGACTTGTAAACTTTAGAACTTGGCTTGTATACTATTCGAGACCACCATAATAAGTATTATTTATATAATTGGAATGACTTGTCTAAATTGGTAAAATTTCTAGGATTACACCCAAATAGCCTTATATGTTATGTGTTATTAGCTAACTACACTGGTTAGTTAACCCCCGTATAAACCCTTTTGTTACTCTCATTTTTAGAGTAAGATACCACTAGAAAAATACTCAGAGCCATTCCTTTCGTTTCTTACACCTTTGTTAAAATGTTTCATTAAACCCTTACACCTTAGCCTACCCTGTAGATTAAAATCCGTGGTTGGTTAATTGCTTTAGGCAAAGTGTGTTTCCTTACATTACCTGTGTTCGCGTGCGTAATTCATTATCTATGGTTAGGTCGGGAAATTGCACAATGCAATTGGAGTGAAAGTAAATATTGTATATCTTTGAGTTTATTTTTCGTGTGTTTACTACTTTCACTATTACCGTTATTTTTGAAGTCATGAAAAGTATGGAAAAATTATCCAGAATTATCGTTTTGGTGATGTGGTGAAATTTTACACATCTATGTTGATGTCAAAAAAAAAAAAAAAAAAAAAAAAAAAAAAAAAAAATCGAAAAAAAATAAGAAAAGAAAAAGAAAAAAGGAAGAAAGTTGGATGTTTGTTTTAACCAACTTATGTAAAGTTTTGTATTAAGTGTTCGATATCACCACTAATTGTTGTATATTATATCTATGGATTGAATGGGAGTTGGCAGTTATGGGAACGCCAACTAAGGTTTATTCTTTGATTAAGATCTTGTTGAGTATAATTCGTGTCTACCTAAAGCGTGTGTTTCAAGTGTTAAAGCGTGAGTTATTCTATGATATGAGTCTTATTCATGGGATGGTTGGGATAGTGATTAACCACACTTAGGATTTTAATTTATCTGTTTTGTTTATTTTTTATTTTACACCAATTTGTATCCCAAATATTATCCGTACCCTATATTATTCTTGATCCAAACCTTTGATTTATTGAGATTAGGGATTTGAGCAATCTTAAGTATCGTAGTCGTGGATTCGACTATGTATTTATGATTTTGTCGCCCTTTTTGATATAATATTATTGGTAAAGATTACTTGGTCCTATCTTTAGCCTATTCGAGTTAAGGATTTGAGCAATTGCAAGTATCGTGTTCGTGGATTCGATCATGTATTTGTGATTTTGTCGCCTTTTCTGGAATTTGAGATCGATAGAGATTAAGGAGAATAATTAATCCTTTAAGCCTAAAAACCCTTTTTACCGCTTTAGACTTGTTATTCCTTGGCTTTAGTGGGGGAGATGTGTATACTTGCCAAGCTTATGATAGAATATTCATCATGACTGGACAGTTAAACGATTAGATTTGCTTTTATCAAATTATTTTATTTTACTTCTAATTCGTTAAGTGTTTGGTTGTGTGATTATGACAAAAACGAATACATGCTTAAATATAAAAATAAATCCTAATATCTTTTAGGATACATTTTCATAAGATTAATTCTAAGGTTTACTTGGGGACAAGTAAAGTTCAAGTGGGGGGATATTTGATGAACTCAAATAAGTACATTTTATTACCATCATTTATCCTAATTATTTGACTTGTTTTATTATATTATGTATGAGGATTGATACTTAATCGTTTACTTTTGTAATTCTCAGGTAAAAACAAGCATTTGGTGAAACTTGGCGATTTTGGACTAATTATGGAGCAAAACATGCAAGAAGTTAAGAGTCTACTGAAATGTACAAGATCAAGACAAATCTGCTCCAGATGCGCCGCATCTCACTTATTACATACGGCGCATCACTATCCAGATTTCACCAGATACGATCCAAGATACAAGAGGACATGCGCCGCATCTATTTATGGAGTTACGCCGCATCTTCTGGCGGTGTACGAATATTCCTGAATATATTAATCTTGGACCCCACGCGAAGTTAAGTCAGTGCGCCGCATCTTACCCTCAGACAGAAACTATAAATACCCCAAGACCAGACGAATTCGAGAGGCATAATATTATATACAAAGTACGAAGTACAGAAACCTAGGACGAATTCAGACGAATAGGCAGCACAAGACACACCCAAACGAAGATACAAGAGCTGTAAGAAGGTGCTGCATGTGTTTAATTCATTAAGTAGTTTTGTTTTATTGTGTTAGTAAACTTTAATTCATCAAGATTGGTGGCTTGTGTAATGTGACAACGGAAAGATTGCACTCCCTTAAAACTGCTTTCTCATTAATTAAAGTTTATATGTTGATGTCTTTGGTGACTTTTATTAGTGCATTGATAACCTCTGTGTCTAGCTGAGCGTTGATCGGGTCGCCATGCCTCTGCCCTCGCCTATTTATTAGATCGCCTATGCATTCTATCGTCTGTAGAAAAGTAGGAAGAAAGATAAATAGGATAGTCATAAGTAATCATTAAGGGTTTACTCGCCGATAAGATTAGAACCAACGAGAAAGGAATTAATCTCGGTGCGTTGCATCGAACTATACACTTCATATAAAACTAGCAATAAAACAAGTGACAAACTACTTATCTATCAGGACAGATCTTCTTATTGTCTCGAGTATTTATCTGTGTACGTGTGTGCTATTCGCTGATTCGTGCCTATTGGTTTAGTTTATTATTTAATTGCAACCAAATCGTGCCAGTCTCTCAGGCTGAACCCCCTTGCGTTAGAATAGGTTGTATAGCTAACTTAATATATTAAAATACTGATTAGAATAACTAGATAATACGTTCCACTCTTAGTGAACGACACTCTACTTACCATTATATTCATACTGACCGGGTACACTGCTTGTTAAGTGTGTGTGTTATTGATAAGTCGGCTAAATATAAATTTAAAACTTGAGTAGGCATTAATACTGCTAAACCGCAACGACACATCGCACCGCATCATGCATCCTTAACAAAAATATGGAAACTCTAAAACATACGCAATGTTAAACTCGAACTCAAATTTTAAACACTCACGTCAAACCGGATAAAAAGAAATAGAAAAACATAATAGACCTTACTAGTTAAAACTGGTTCGAAACTACCCACTTCACACTTGATTTATTTCGAAATCTTACATATAACGTGTGTAAATTTTTACACCTTTCGATAGTCTACATGGCCTAGAAAATTTTTCGTATTTTAAGATTCCACTCATTAACTCATCTCGACATTTAAAAGGAACCATTTTGAGTACCACTCGACCGAACATTTTGGAAAGTAAGCAAAAATAAACTAAGTGTTTAAGACCGGAAAAAGCGCATCGACATAGTCTAACTCATGAACCATTTATTTCGAATTCATGAAAGTAACATATATATATTTCTACTTCTCTCGATAGTACACCTGGAAAACTATATTTTTCGTGTTTCAACTTCAACCTTACAAGCCCCTTTACACGGTCGAATTTAAGCCATCCATATGCTACTCGCTAGTGTCAACAACTTTCAATTTCCAGAAACTTAAACATAATAAATTCGGTTGGGTCTAATTAAAGCCCAACAAGATTTTGCGATAGGAAGGCCCAACAGGCCCATGTAATATATTTTCAGAATCCTAAAAATAGCCCAAGTTTAAGCCCAAAACAGTTTACATGCCCCCGCCTATAGATTTCTTAATGGGCCCTTAAGTAATTCGCTGAAAGCCCAATTACATTAAAAATAAGCAATAAATCGAATAAGTAGTTAAAATAAGTTAAAAACTACTTAAATAAGCCTTAGAAAGAATCGCCATAATTTTCTTTGCCTTTTTGTCATTTTTGGACTAAAAATGTAACGCGACTTAACCAAAAGGACTAAAACTGCCAAACATTGAAACATATGGACTAAAGCTGTGAAAACAGTTTGTATAGGATTTAAATTGACATATCATTGAACTCCAAGCCTTATATGGACATATGGATTATTATTGGACTATTTTGGACTATGGACTGGACAAGGACTAACGACGTAACGCAAACCACGGTTAGGGTAAAAGATGTAAAATCTGGAAAGAATAAGGACCAACTGTTATAACTTGTCATTCTTATTTTATTTTTCATTTTGCACCACATCTTCACTTCATATGCATATTTGCACATTTTATTTACATATTAGTTAACTTTAGTTAGTTACTGTAAATATTACAAGTTATCATCCATTTAATTCATGCATTTATAGGATATCATAAATGGAAGTTAGGCATAAAATCCATAATCATTCTCCACCACTGTTATTCATCGTTCACCATTCACTTCACAAACACCACTAGTAAATAGTCAGATACTCAGACATTTATATATTTATCAGGTTCCGTATCGACGTTGTTATAATTACCCCTGAGTTTACGTTCATTATCATCAGTAACGCTTAAGGTGAGTCATGGCCTCACTTTTTAAACTCTTTATACTTTTTAAACTCCGTGAGGGGGATACATGCTATAAACAGATCACAAGTATTTTTTTGTATGCTACCTGACTTGATATATGCCTAAGTTACCGTATTGCCACAAGACCCTTTTATCATGAGCCATTAATCACTGCGGTGAACGCTAATATAATGAATAGACCTATTAGAGGCTGACGATCTATCCCACTAATACTTGGACGGAATGCTTTTTGCTAGTCGTATTAGTCGCGATGCATTATATTTGAGAGAAATAGGAATTGGCAAATCACCTATTACACGAGGGCAAAACCTTCATCATTAATTTGATGAACACCTCCGTTTATGCGGTACTTTGTTAATGGTTTGCGTGTCATGAGACTTAGGGCAATATATGAACTGCGATATCAACTTTTAAACTGATTGTATCTCCAATACAATCCTACTTGTGAATCGAACTGATATTTAAATTTCAAACTCCATGATTTCACTCAACATTATGTTGACTTTTAAGCATGTATCTCAGGAAACTAGAGGAGCAAGACAAGGCATGGAGCAGGCGTACCCTATCCTAAATAATGGTGTAAAATAAAGTTGTAATTCAGTTAAAATGATGTTTCTTTGGAGAAACCTTAGCACTCTGATGTAACGCTTTGTAATTGAATTTATATTATGGACCTATGTAAATTAAAAATGCCTTCTCAGGCTGTTTTTCTATGATTTTGTTTTCGATCCTCACGGTAACACCCAAATTAGTCTTCCGCTGCTATATTTAAAATTTGGGGGTGTTACAGATTGGCATCAGAGCTTTGGTTATAGAGAACCAAATGTTTTTAAACGTTGGACTATAACTACATTTTTCAAACAAATTAATTATACACCATGTTACCTTAAGCCCTTCATGCCTGCTTGCTGCCGCGCTCGGTATATTATACATTAGGATTATCTTATATAAGTCTCTACATACTTGATAGTTACTGTGCACAACTAGATCATTTCATGCTTACATTACACCACTTGATGTTAGTAATTACTTATTTTTACCATATATGGATTATTACAGTACCATGTCATTCATCACCCACTTTAGTGTATCATCGGAGCCGGACTCCGAGGGATCACTAGCATCAGTCACGTCCCCCATACTTCCTGGTACTGTAGCACCAGAGGTCGTGCCTGACGCGATCGAGCCCTTTGAGGAGGGTGGAGCCGCCGCCATACCTTTATTAGAGGACCCCCATGTGCCAGCTTTGCCAGCACCTACGTTACCACCACATTTTGTTTATGACACCTATTCTCCTTTCTATATACCACCCCTGACGACTTATACTATGAGAGTCAGCAATGGCTCCCTGCAGATGATACACCAGTAGAGTTCTATCAGACTGCACCATCCCTATTCCCTGACCATCTATTTGATACATGTACTCAGACATACCCACTGCCACCTTGTCAGCAGGACCCTATTCCTGCGGAGGATATTCCCTCATCGAGTCGACCCCGCATCTCAGACCAGATACACCCATCCTCACCATCACTGCCTTATCCTCCTAGTTTCACTCCCCCAGCTCAGACACATGATGCTTGGGAAGAATTTAGTCCAGTAGTCACCTACACCCTTATACCATCTACAATGGTGACACGACTCGAGAGTCACGGAGAGCAGATTGATTCGCTTCTTCGGATGATCGACCATGTACCATTGGATTCCCCGGGGACTATCAGTGACACTCTGCATAGGTTGGCTTCCAACAGAGCAGTGGTACAGCAGTGCTTGAGACAGATGCAGACAGACTTAGCAGATACCCGTTCCCACGCGATATCCATACGTAGAGAGGGACAGGACTTAGCTTGGGAGGCTCACCTGGCACAGCGTAGAGCTGACACATTGGAGAGAGTCATGGGAGATATACAGATGAAGCATCAGACTGAGATACAGAGACTCAGAGACCAGATCTCAGAGCTCACGAGGCGTACGGATAGACTTGATCAGTAGACATAGTTAACATGTTGTATAGTTTGAGACATTGTAGTCTGCCGCATGTGGCGATTAATAAAGACTCTTGTATCGTTTTGTTGTATAACTCAACTGATCAAGTTATTAATGTTGTAATGTTGGTAGTAATGTACTATATATCTGTTAACTTATGTATTATGGTTGTTCGTATGTATTGTAATTGTATCCAGACATGTCGTGATGTTACCTGTTATTATTATGATTCTCTAATCGTGTAAATATTGTAAAAACTTGGACACATATAGAATAGAAACTCAAAAATAATATGAAGAGATGTAGGGAAAATTGATGAACTTCAGTTTGTATGATTAAATCGATTGTTCATTAACAATCTCATATCCGTAAATGGATAAATTAAAGAGGCATCGTAATTGTGGAAAATATTCAATTTTATCACCATTTCACACCATGATTATATTGTGCATATACTCAGCTATTATATCCAAATTCTAAATCTGTATTCTTGTGACATTAATAGAAAATGGAACATAACGAACACGAAACTACCAACCCTACCGTAGCACTGACACTTGAGGAGGTTCGAAGGATGATTGATGCCGGCGTCGCCGCAGCATGCGAGACCGATGCAGCAACCCGCTCAAGCAATACCATGGGAGCAACAACTGAAAGTGAGGCATCTACACCACGTAAATGCACTTACAAGGAATTCGTGAGTTGCCAACCAACCACCTACAGAGGCGTAGAAGGAGTGACAGAGTTAGCCCAGTGGTTTGAATGCATGGAAACAGTATTCATGAGAAGCAACTGCGCAGAAAACAACAAGGTCACTTTTGCTACTGGAACCTTAAGGGGAGATGCACTATCTTGGTGGAATGCCACTGTCAAAATAATGGGTACCATAGCCATATGTATTAAGAACTTCATTAAAGAGACCCAGCGATGATAAAACCATTGACCACTCCTTTTCCGGCGTGTAACGATCCGTTGTTATGTGTGTTTTGTGGGAATTAATGATTTGCTTATTTGTGTTTTGCCGATTTGAGGATGATCGGTTAGATTATATATAAGTAAAACCTTAGCGTGAAAATTTGGCGCCAGCACTTTTGGCGGGGACACTAGAAAATATTGGCGGGATAAAGTTATCTTTTATGAGGGAAAATGGATAACACTTTCGGCAGGGACACGTCCCCACCAATAAACCAGCACTGTGCATCTTTACTTTTGGCGAGGACGTGTCCCCGCCGAAAGTGAGGGCGGGAAAAAAACGCGGGAGCAATTAAGCATTCCAAGTTTGGTCAAACTTAGTCAAATATGGAAAACACTTTCGGCGGAGACATGTCCCCGCCAAAAATGTGCGTTGAAAATTTAATAAATGGTCAGCGAGACTTTGTGCCAGCCTAGCATTGTTTTTGTTGTTTAGCGACTTTTGGCGGGGACAGGGGTGTCTCCGCCGAAAGCTTCCTCTCCCGTCCTCTCTTTTGTTGTAGTGATTATTCGTGTTAGTTTGTTATATGTTTAACTGTACAAATGAAATACTATACGAATGGATTTCTGTTTTTATAATCGTTCGTCAATAAAATGATCTTGTTTTCGTACATGTATATCGTTCATTAAGATGATCAACGAGCATAAGATACGGCTTATCAAGCGTTAACATGCGCGAATGAATGAACAAACCTTTTGTTCGTATCTGGTATTTTGTGTTTATTGAACATAAAAATTTGGTCCATGTTAGTAAGAGTATTGTATAAACTAGCATAAAAAACATACAGCCAAACGGTTCATGCATGATTCATCAACATTGAGTACATTTGTACCCTAGTCGTATTGTATACATATATACTGTATTCATAACAAAAATAACATAACTTTTGTTACCTATATATCCTGTGCAATTAACTTATCTCTCATTTATAAAGGCTTCCAAGGAAGTGGAAAATCTTAAACCATTACAGGCTTGAAAGGTTCATACATCATGTACACGTAAAATAAATACTAAACATTTAAAGGTCCACTCTATGCCTTGGATTGCAATAAGAAAAGGTAATTAGACTTTATTAATGATTAGCTTATTATTCAACTGAAGAACAGCTCATTAAACTAAACATTGAAACAAAACCTTATCATCTTCACGTACAACTATAAATTCAACAGGCTCTTCACCTTTCTAATCATCTCTTAGTTTTTGTGTACGTGCGTGGAAGCAATATGGCCATCCAAAAACACATTACACTCCGATTTCTGCTAGTTGCTCTTCAATTGAACATCGCCAATGGCAACGGATTAAAGTTAGGGTTCTACAAAGAGACATGTCCTAGAGCTGAGGCGATTGTAAAGAGGACAACCGCAAATTTCATTTCTCGAGCTCCTTCACTAGCGGCTCCTTTGCTCCGAATGCATTTTCATGATTGTTTTGTTAGGGTCTGTGCTCTGAGTACATTACTTGCTAATATATATGATATCTCATAATTGTGTTTTAAGATTGATATAGTATATCGTGAATTGATATATATGATGTTTATGTAGGGATGTGATGGTTCAGTGCTACTAAACTCTACCAAGAATAACCAAGCGGAGAAAGCTGGAATTCCAAATCTTTCCCTTAGGGGTTTTCAAGTTATTGATGCTGCTAAAACTGCTGTTGAAGCCGCATGTCCTGGTGTTGTCTCTTGTGCAGATATCTTAGCTTTAGTAGCTCGAGATTCAATTCAGCAGGTACGTATCTTTATATGTTAACTTGCATGAGCATGAAATGTTCTTTTACTTCACTATGAAGACATGCATTCATATTCTATACACTGAAACCCACAAACTTGAGGACTAGAGGTTAATTTGGTGGCTTTAAAGCTACACGATGGCAATGGAGATTTGTGGTTTTTAGTGATGAAATTGGTTTTTAACCGATAGACTAGTATAATGGTCTTGATAAAGCCTTTTTGTTCGTTTGCAGATTAAGGGACCATATTGGCCAGTGCCATTAGGGAGAAGAGATGGAAGAGTATCGATAGCATCTAAGAGTTTCACGTTGCCAGCTCCTTTTGCCAACATTACTACACTCAAATCACAGTTTAAGTCGAGGGGCTTGTGTCGGGATTTAAATATCTTGACATTCAAACAAATAAATAAACATAAAAGCACGTAATAGCGGAAGCAATGATCATATTTAACATGTATAAAGTATTACCGAATATTAAATAGGAAACGTACCGTTATGATCCTAGCAAGAACAAGGATCAAATCTTCTTTCTCCTTCACTAGAACAATCAAATGAATTAACGTGGAACCCCTAACCTTTTTGTTCCACAATCCAAGATGAATAACAAAAGTATGTTATATCTGAGCTCTCGAACACACGTACTATTACTCGATCAAAAGTTGATGCTAGTGAATGAACACAATTATTAAACCAAAACTATTTTGTTTAATAAACATTGAATCTAATATTCAAGAAGGAAGTAAAGAATAATAATCATTCTTCTACATACTGTACAATACATATGTAAAAGATAGATATCAAGTGATATTATAATATGCATAGCATAAAGTACATATCTTTCACTACACTCTACATAATCTGTTATAATATGCATATGTCAAGATACTGTACACAATACATGTCATTATATATATCCTGCTGTACGACACATGCCAGGAATTAGAATAGAGTCGATTGACTTTTTTTTATTTATTATTCTCTTCGTGCCTTTTGAGGGTTATAATGTCGATCGTTATATTCATCCGAGCTAATTAGGGTGTTTATATAGGCTCCAAACTTGTTCTTCAAGTTTGAGTCTAATACATCCTCAAGTTCCAAAACTCGACACTTAACCCCCTCCTTTATTTACTAACAGTCATTAGTCAATTCCATTAATTACTATAACGTCCGTTAGTCCATATTCTGTGTCAAAATAATTAAAATATATAACAATTATACATATTAATTATTCCTTTGATCATTCATACGTAAAGTATGCAATCCCTCAGTCCCGTGTTCGATTCTAGTCATACACGATTTAATATTTTTTCTAAAACTCTAACAACTTGAGCGTTAAAGACCTAGTAGTCCTTTCAGGTATATTGTCCATTTTCGATCTACCTTTAGATATTTAATTAAGCACTTTTTGTTATGTTAGTCATTAGATTACACACTAGATGACTATTTTTAGCTATATTTAATCAAAAAAAATATTTCTGTAGAGGAAGATTATAAATAAAGCGACCATAATAACTGAACCTATTATATTTCGAACATTTACATTTGAAGAATTGAAAATTTACGGAGTTTGAGTGATAAAGGGTCGTCGATAAACTTCTCTGACATTTAAATTTTATCTCTTTACATAGGAGGACACACTGTGGGAGTTTCTCACTGTTCTACCATCGCATCCCGATTATACAATTTTACTGGCAAAGGCGACACTGACCCGACTCTAGACCCAAAGTATGTACCTCATATGAAAAGTAAATGCAAGCCTACCGACACAACCACACTTCTTGAAATGGATCCAGGGAGTGTCAAAACATTTGATGAAGATTACTACACTATCGTATCGAAAAGAAGAGGCTTGTTTGAATCAGATGCTGCTCTTCTAAATGACAAGCAAACAAGTGCTTATGTCAAGCTTCAAGCAAAATCTCATGGAGCTATATTCTTTAAAGATTTCAGCGGTTCAATGGTTAAAATGGGTAAAATCGGAGTTCTTACAGGAAAGAATGGTGAAATCAGGAAACATTGTGCTTTAATCAACTAATGATCGAGTTAAGTGTGATTTGATTTAATAAGGAGAGTCCAATGCAAGGCTTTTTGGTTAGTTGACCATGATGCTCGATTTGGAATCAAAATTTTTATTTAATCTTGGATGGTACTTCGTAATTTGTTTATCTTGTAAAGAAGTTGATTTATTGATGTAATTTTTAAAAATTAATTTAATTGCTAAATATAATGAAAATTTTACAAATTAATGATCTTTTTCAGTAATATCTTGCGGTATTTGATTCTCTTATCGACGAGTTGGTTAATAATCAATCACATTTAATGCATCTTCGATACCACTAGCGGTTAGGTATATCTGAAGGTGACACACATCATCTTGCATTTTGTGTAAAGAAGTATTTATAGATGCGTTTATATTGGGTACGTGCGTATGTGTATTAATTGGACAGACGGTTTATAAGTTCTTGACTTTCGATTAGTTTATTCCCGTTTGGCTGATTTAAAGAAGCACATGCAATAGAATTTTCAGCTCTAAACCGGCCAACTATAGTGATTTATTTAAGTAGGCTCAATGGTTATCGTAGTGATGGGTAAGTAGTAGTTGGATAAAGTCTAAATTAGATTGGGATATGTGGTTTATATACAAGATCTTTGCTTGTTGCCTTTCCCAAAAAAAAAAAAAAAAAAAAAAAAAAAAAAAAAAAAAAAAACTTTGCTTGTTCTCTAATTATGTTATTTATCAAGCAATGCATTGTACTACTTGATTAGAACTCGCATGAGCTGTAGGTTGAATAAGAACAAAGCACCTTGAAGTAGAAGACAATCAAAAATAAGATAAATGTATTTTAGATATAACGCATGGATGGACACTGCATTCCCAAATTGATGTTCTTTTCAATCCCACTATTGTCCCTCCAAATAACCCTATCTTGACTGTTCACATTTATAGCAGGCACAAGAATGCTATTAAGTATAGGATAATCTCTGACCCATTGTTTAGGCCAAGACCAGGTCCCATTATTGATCATATCAGCAACCACTGCATCATCCTGAACCTTGCTGAGTAAACACTTCTTTTGCTAACAAAGTTAATGAGAGGCCCAACTTCATTCTAGTTGTCATACCCGCAAGAAGTATTCAACCCATTTCCAATTTTATGAACAATATGCCTTCTAAGTTTCATTCTCATATCTAATAGCACCTTCCACATCCAACTATCACTAGTCTCACTTTGGATATCCCAAAAGTTCCTTCCTCTTAATTTGACCAAATGCACCCATTTTTACCCATAAAGATTTCTTTTTGGCTACAATGTTCCATATATGTTTGGACAACAAGATTTCATTCCAAACCTCAAGATTTCGCAACCCCAAACTGTTAGCTAATAAGGCCTTTAGGCCCTACCCGTTGCTTAGGCCCGTATAGTTTAGGGTTAGGTTTTTCTTATTTATTCTTGATGTATTCTCTTTTGTTTAGTGAATCTGATTAATATATTATCAGTTTTCCCTCTGATTTCTACATGGTATCAGAGCTATGAATTCGTATGTCAGTTTGATCCGTTGCCGTAAAAGAAATAGAAAAAAAGGAGTTCGGTTATCGATTGGTTTATTACGGTGGTACGTTAGACAATGAAATCAAAGCATACCAATCAAAAACATCATTGGATAAAGTGATTATTTGCATCTGGTTTCACATGTGGCTTTGCATCTGGTTCCACATGGTTTTATTGCATCTGTCTGAATCTGTCAGTCTGCACCTGCCTACTTGAATCTGCCAGTCTACATCAGCTTATCTGAATCCACACGTGGTTCTGCATCTGGTTTCGCCTGGTTTTATATGCTTTTGTCCGGATCTGTCTGTCTGCACTTGTCTACATGAATCTTCCTGTTTGCATCCTGTCTGGATCTGCACATGGTTATGCATCTGGTTTCACACGTGGTTCTGCATCTGGTTCTGCCTGGTTTTGCCTGCATCTGTCTGCACCTGTCTGTCTGAAACTGCCTGTTTGAATCTGGATCTGTCTGCCTGCCTGTTCTACTCTCGTTCATCTCTGTATTTTTGTTGCTCTGTGCTCTACACCTGCATCTGTACCTGGTTCTTTTGGATTACATCGGATTGAGACTCCGTCTAGCACCGATTTTGCACTCTGGGACACTTTGCTTTCGTTTGTTTTTTAGTTTTAGTTTATTTTCTATTTCACAAACTCTCAAATGTTTACCACTGCAGCATTGTGAGTTTGAGAGGGGATGTTAGCTAATAAGACCTTTAGGCTCGGCCCGTTGTTTAGGCCCGTATAGTTTAGGGTTACACCCTGACTTTCTAGAGTACAAATTTTCACCTAGGAAACTTTAGCCTTACCTTTTTTCAGATCCCCACTACACACCATTGAAAACCCTTCAAAACTTTATCAATATCTTTCACAGTAGTCTTAGGCAGAAGAAAGACAGTGGCCCAGTACAATTGCATATAGGGGTATCAAATGGGTCAACCCGACCCTACCCGAACCCGATAAGGCCTTATAGGGTCGAATTGATTCGGGTCCAACTTAGCTTATCGGGTCAACCTGATAAACCCGATAGCCTAATAGGGTCGGGTTAGGGTCTTAATTAGTTCGTTATCAGGTTGACCCGATAAGCTATAATGACCAACTAAAAAATTCATAAATTTTTAACTAATCCCTTTTGACATAGTCTTTTAGTCACAATCCATAACCAACAAGCCTGCTACATATAAATATTATAAATTACACCTTCGAATTTGATTCTAGTGTTATGCAAATTTGGATCAGTAGCTTAGACATCTCATTTTTTCAATTATGCTGCTAAATGATGCAAAAACAACATGCTTAGTTGCTTACTGACCAAAAAATACAATGCCTAATTGTAATATACTTTGTTTCTTTGTTAGATATTAGGCCATAGGAAAAAACTAGTGCCATATTCGTCTAATATTTAAGTTATGTTTACATTGGGTGGTGTTTTAATAAATGAAGCAATTTGTGGGATGAGATTAGCATGTAACCCGATAACCCGATAGACACGACCTGACAACTCGCAACCCGATAGACCTGAACCAAATACCTTATAGGGTCGGGTTGCAGGTCAGTTTTTATTTTTTCAAAACCCGATAGACCCGACCCGATAAGCCCTCAACCCAACCCGATAACCCGTTTGACACCCCTACTTGCATAGAAGCTAAAACAGAGGAAATTAACTGAAGCCACCCTGCATAAGACAGGGTTTTATTTTTCCAATGCTGCACCACATTCTTGACTTTATCCATCAATATTTTGCACTCCATAAGGCCTAATCTTTTAGTTATAAATGGAACTCCCAGGTACTTTACAGGCAAACTTCCCACAACAAATGGTAAGACATCTAAAATATTCTGTTGCTATACACCATTCACATTTCCAAAGAAAACAGTGCTTTTATTTATATTAGGAATGAGATGTTGGAAACACAAGGACCTTTTAGGGTTATGAAGAGGGGAACACTTATAATAAAGTTTACAATGTTATAGATTATTTAAGCTTTGCTTTATTACAAATGCATCACCCTAACACCTATTTATACTACTCCATGGAAGGTTCTAGATACAAGATTTTTCCATGGATAATTTTTGCATCATCTTGATAATTTGTAACACCCCCAAAATTTGGTTCAACAAAAGAAAAAAAATTATTGGGGTGCTACGGGATTGGTACACAACACAAGCATAGGAAAACGGGATAACATTATCCGTTTACATAAAAACATTTCAAAATCCAAACTTCAAGTTTACATTTATTCAAAAGTACTGAAAATAAGGCCCAAAAGAAACAAAAGATAGGTCCCCAAAAGTGTTATCAATGTTTTAATTGATCCTTCAGCCATGCCACTTGCCAAGTCTCCAAACAGCGATCATAAAAAATAATCATCATTAATTACCTGAGAAAATAAGCTAAAAGGGTAAACTAACGCTGGTGAGTTCATAGGTTTAGGTAATAAGTAGCAGCGGACCAAAATAACTAATTTGCTACACTGGACTATGATAGATATAGTTCACAATTTCCACATATATCAACAATCACAAACTATCCAGTAACAATATGATAGGTCACAATAGCCCTTTCTCATATTGTCAGTCACAGTAGGGCCCTAGGTATATCTGACCTTAGTCAGGCATCACGTTGTAGCAAAGCGTATTCAGGTTACATTGCTACCCTAGTCTAAGACAAATATCTATCGCATATCTAACCTTAGCCAATCAACAAGTTATAGCAAATCAAAAGTAGCAGTAGGTCCGTCAAAATGGTTTTGCATGTTTTCTCACCCCAAGTTTAAGCAAAGCAGTATAAGTGTAAAGGTGGGGCTTTGAAACTCACCTCGATCAAGCAAAGCATAATACACAAGTCAACAGTGGTAAAGCACAACAGCAGCTAACATGTCACGGCACTACGGACTCGGAACGACCTAATAATATAAATCTTATCTTAACATATATCAAAAAGCATATCAATTTCCAAAAGTTAACTATTCCCAAGTATATTCCACTTTCATTTCCAAAATATCCTTGTTAAATTCATTTGCTAGTGTTTGGTATCATCGTGGGTGTAGTGGTGACATAACATCGACTCAAGTGTACACACACCAAAACAAATGACCAAAACGAAAATGACTCTCAACACAATTCTCCACTAACAAATACGCCAAGTTGTTGCAATATCCCAAACAAACTCTACTACTAAAACGCATAACAACAAAACAAAGTCAAGTGGTAAAACCTTAAGACTTAATAAAGTATTCGGATGAATTGTCGGGTACTTATCGAATTCGTCAACTCGATAAGCCCAATAATTCCTTCGTCTTACTTATTAACTCAGAGTCATATCGCGATAAAAGGTAAGTCATAAGGATAAGCTTCTCATTAATAAAGTATCGAGGCACATTACCTTGGTATACTAATATTGGAATTGTGAACATTGTTTGGATTATATTTAAAGTTACAGATCGGTTTAACATTAATAAAGTCCTTCGACACACTTGTCGGGCTCTTATTGGGCTAGTCAGTCCAATAAGTCCGATAACCGTGTGGTCGGTTTTATTAATGTTAAACCGATCCGTAACTTCAAATATAATCCAAACAATGTTCACAATTCCAATATTAGTATACCAAGGTAATGTGCCTCGATACGTTCTCATAATCTCGCTTTTTTCCATTATTTCATAACTTATATTTTCAAAAATATATATGACGTTTATATTATAAATTAAACGGTATAACTTTATTTACTTTCCGTTTACAATTCTTTTTCGTTTTCGTTTCACAATATGTCACGAGACTAGACAACGTATTAATTCACATTCCACAATCCTCACGACCATACGTCGGGTCCAATAGTCAACCATTCTATTACATAAGTATATGTCCAAGTTTATATCAAGTTTTTGGCATGTCGGGGTCGCACCGAGATCACATGGTCTCGGCTAACACCCTTAGCCATAACCATCACATTTCAAGTCCACATTAACAAGTCAACAATAATTAATCCTCGGCCAAAATCTAGATCCTACTGCTTGAGTCCCAAATGCCACAATCAATATGTAATCCACAAGTCCAAATCGAAACACAAACGACATACGGCCGAGACTCAAGATCTCGGCTAGGGTTTCCACGTGCCACGAGTTCAACCAAACAACTTCAATAACCATTTTGCCGAGACCACGAGGGTCTCAGTTACCCATTTTATGTCGCAAGCTCAAACATCCGAAACAACAAGGGTTTACCAAGCCCTCGATAACAATAAATAAATAAACAAACTAAACCAAAAATGACCATAAGCTCGAGATAAGCTCGAGTGAGCTTATCCCGGTTCGTACGCGACTTCACGACTCGACAATCATAACCAAAACACAAAAGTGACCACGACCACGATACCAAACCTGATCATTATTAATTTTTAGTTATCAAAAATTGATTTCCCACTCGTTATTAACCCAAACCCACTTGAAAAACAATAAAAATGAATTGTTTGAAACGAGTTTCGACTCACACCATTTCACACAAGGGTGAGAACGGTATGTCTCACCTTGTCTTCACCGGATCTACTTTTCCTAGCAACAAAAACCACAAAAGGAGGTGCGTATAGGTGGCAGTGGTGAGGTTGGAGGTGCGTGCACCATGGATTAGTGGTGTACGTGGTGTGGTGGTGTTGGTGGAGTGTTGTTTTGGTGGTGGTGGTCGACGGTGACCGGAGATGGTGGAATGGGTGGTTGCGGCGGCTACAAGAAGAGAGGAGAGAGATATAAGTGTTTAGGGTTTGTGGGAAAATGAGGAGAGAGGGGGATGTGTGAGGGTTTTAACCCCATCAAGGGCCGATTGTGTAATTTCCCAATCCCAAGGGGGCGCGGCCGGTTATTAACCACAAGGACCATTCACGTAATTTTGTTAATCTTTTAGGAAAAGCGTTCTCGGGCTCGTTTATCGTAGCAAAAGTGCTCGTATGACGTTCTAAGTTGCGTCAGTGTTTCTAAAATTGTATTTCCGTTAAAAATGACTATAAATATGTTCATGTTCGTTTAACGCGTCAAAATTGATATTTCTCGTATTATTAGGTTTAATTGTGCCGAGTCACGTAGTGCTCAACTCGAGGTACACTGGAAAACTTCACTCATCACACAACAATAATCCCAATTAACATTACTAAAAATCCAATTAAATTCCCAAAACATTCAAAAAACAGTTCTAAATAAATAAATGCTTGTTTGAAACGTAATGCGACATTTAAAAATGCTCCCAAAATTACCAGTTGTCACAGCCTATCAGCCTTAGGAGAAATCCATCCCGGATTTCAATTCTGATTACTCGTTGGAGATGTAAAGAGATGAGGGTACTTCTGCTGGATCTCATCTTCACGTTCCTACGTGAATTATGGACCATGTCGGGAGTTCCAGCGAACTTTAACAATGGGAATATGACTGTACTTCAGTCGCTTGACTTCACGATCTATGATCTCAACAGGTTCCTCAAAGAAATTTAAACTTTCATCTATCTGGATCTCTCTCAAAGGAATAATCGATGTTTCATCAGAAAGACATTTCTTCAGGTTGCTTACGTGAAAGACGTTGTGTACACTGCTCAATTCTGGTGGTAGCTCAAGTCGGTAGGCTACCGGTCCAACTCTGTCCAGAACTTGGAATGGTCCAATATAACGCGGGTTGAGTTTTCCACGCTTGCCGAAATGTATCACCCCTTTCCATGGAGAAACTTTCAACATGACTCGGTCTCCCACTTGAAATTAAAGAGGTTTACGTCTTTTATCGGCATAGCTCTTTTGTCGACCACGTGCAGCTTGCAAACGATTTCGGATTTGAACTATTTTCTCGGTCGTTTCTAGAACAAGTTCGGGACCAGTGAGTTGGCTGTCACCAACTTCGGCCCAACAAATCGGAGATCGGCATGTTCAGCCATACAACGCTTCAAAAGGTGCGACCTTAATACTGGCATGATAGCTATTGTTGTAGGAAAACTCGGCCAAAGGCAAGTACCTCTCCCAGCCTTTTCTGAAATCAATGACACAGGCTCGAAGCATATCTTCCAATGTCTGAATAGTCCTCTCACTCTGTCCGTTTGTTTGGGGATGATAAGCAGTACTCATATCGAGATTTATCCCCATGGCCGTCTGGAGTGACTTCCAAAAATTTAACGTGAAACGGCTATCTCGATCAAAGATAACAGATATCGGCACACCATGTCAGGAAACAATTTCCTTCAAGTATAGCCGGGCAAGTTTGTCTATACTGTCGATTTCGCTGATAGCAAGAAAGTGAGCATATTTAGTGAGTCGATCTACGATTACCCAGATAGTATCGCAACCACTAGCTGCTCTTGGTAATTTGGTGATGAAGTCCATGGTGATTCGTTCCCATTTCCAAACAGGGAGTTCAGGTTGTATCAATAACCCTGACGGTTTCTAATGTTCGGCCTTCACCTTCGAACATGTTAAGCACTTACTGACATATATGGCTATATCAGCCTTCATGTTAGGCCACCAGTATAGTTTCTTCAGGTCGTGATATATTTTATCAGATTCGGGATGAATGGGGTATTTTGATTTATGCGACTCGTGCATAATCAATTCACGAATTCCCCCATAAAGTGGTATCCAGCTTCTGTCCCCAAAGCATAGTGTTCCATCGGAATGCTTTATGAAACCATTTTTGTTTTCCACCATACCTTAGAGGTTTTCAGCTAGTCGGTTTTCTTCCTTTAACGCCTCGGCTTGGGCTTCAAGGATTTGGGATGGTAATGGTGAGCTAATTGTCATTCCTAAGGATCTGACTCATAACGGTGGTATTCTCTCCTTTTGACTAAGAGCATCAGCAACAACATTTGCCATACCAGGATGATAGCGAATCTCGCAATCAAAATCACTGAGTAGTTCTAACCAGCGACGCTGTCTCATATTCAGCTCCTTCTGGTCCAAGATATGTTGCAAACTCTTATGGTCGGTATACATAATGCACTTTGTGTCGTACATATAATGCCTCCATATTCTGAGTGCGAATACTACAGCACCCAATTCCAAGTCATGAGTAGTGTAGTTTTTCTCATGGGACTTAAGCTGTCGTGAAGCATATGCTATCACTTTCTCCCGTTGCATTAAGACAACTACTAAACCTTTGTGTGAAGCGTCACAGTATATGACGAAGTCTTCGCTTCCTTCGGGTAGGGCTAGAATATGTGCACTACACAACTTCTCTTTCAGTAGTTGGAACGCTTCTTCTTCTTCTTCCCCCCATTCGTACTTTACATTCTTCTGAGTCAGTTTAGTTAGCGGCTTGGCTACTTTAGAAAATCCCTCTATGAATCACTGGTAATAGCTAGCTAAACCAAAGAATTGACGAACTTCAGTTGGGGTTTTCAGGGCGGCCCATTCCTTGATGGACTCGATCTTCGCGGGATCCACTCGAATTCCCTGAATATCAATCACGTGACCCAAGAATTGTACGGTCGGAATCCAAAATTCACACTTAGAGAATTTGGCGTATAGTTGTTCCTGCTTCAGTAATTCCAAGATAAGCCTTAGATGCTTGTAACACCCCCATTTTCGATATTCGTAGCGAAAATATAAGTTTGGGGTGCTACTTCAAGGTTCACAGTCATGAGTATAGAAAACGACTCGAAAAGAGACGTTTTAAATAAATTGTTATCATTCTTTTATTTAATCAGAGTTTACATATAGAGGACCCAGCGGGAGGTTTCGAAATACGTTATAAATGATACATTTTTCATTTGAATGATAACAAAACGGACACTCTTTTAAAAGAAAGTCCACCGCCACTCCGTGCCAAATCGTACTTCTAGTTACCTGAGATAAACATGCTTAAAAAGTCAACACAAAGGTTGAGTGAATTCATAGCGTTTAACGTAAATAAGTTTGAACATAAGCTAAATAGAAAGTAATTCGGAAATAATCATATTGCTCTAAGTCTCGTGAACTCAAACGTTAACTGTGTGTGTGTGGGTGTGTGATATCATTATTTGATATAAGTATTGGTGTATTTGGTTATCAATCCGGCTAGCACAAAGTCTATCCATCCGACATTTGGCTATCAATCCGGCTAGCACAAAGTCTATCCATCCGGCTAACACAAATGGGGTGTCTTAGGCAACATTAATCAGGAAAACATACAGAAAAATACTTATGTTCAGGTTTGTAGCATGTATCTCCCCACATATTTAGAAAAACGTATATAAAAAGTGGGACTATGAACTCACCTTAGCAATCTGGATGGAAAACAAAATGAAATGAAGTTGATAAACGTCTCCGGACACGAAACCTGGGTTGTTATGCCAAATTTCAGTAATCATTTTCTGATGATATATGTTCATTTGTTCGTTTCGTTTCGTTATTTGGTTGTTGATTAAGTATTGTAACGAGACAACATGAAGTCTCTTCAAAAATAAGATTTTATCTTATTATTCGTTCTTATGTTTCCGTTCTTTCGTTTGTTCGTTAAATATATCTTTCGTTCGTTATCGAAATAAACGTATTACGTTGATATATTTTCTATTAGATCGGAAAATAGAATAAAAATGTTAGTTATGAAAAATTACACTTTTATCCCTAAGGTTTGGTCAAATGACAGTTTATACCCTGAACTTTAGAAAATGACAATTTTTACCCTTTTGTTATTGACAAAAATGACCCTTGATTAAGTAACTATGAAATAATTACATAATCGGCCCAATAAAACTCTTATTAATTAAAGAAAATATGCGCATGAAACTAGTGACAACACTAGAGTTTTGAGATCGAATAACTTAATGAATAATAGATCATTTTGGTAACTTTCTTTTCCTACGAATAGCTAGCCAGGTGACCTTGAAATATACCAAGTTTCGTAATTTATGAAAATCATTTGGTGCTCGAAAAATATGTCTAAAGTCGAGCGAGTGGGAACAAAATTTGATAAGGATCTGGAAAATGAATTTTAAGGCTAGCGATGGGTAAATTTTAGATGTAAATAACTTTTTACTCGTTTGATCAATTTACCTAATTCTTCTTTCTAAAATAACTTTGCTAGGTCCTCTTAAACTAGGCCAAGTTTCATTATTTTGAAAATCATTTGAGGGTCGAAAAATAATCTCTAAAGTCGAATTAATGAAAACAAAGTTTTAATAAAACTGAGAAATGGGTTTTTATGCTAGCGATAGGGTAACTTTGAGGGTTAATAACTTTTTATTGATTCGATCATTTTACATGTTTCTTTCTTCTAAAATAAGTTAGCTAGCTCATCTTGGATATGTCAAAATATTAGAATTTCTAGTGATCTTATAAAGGTTGAAAAATAGGTCGAAAGTTAGGTCTCTGGTCGACAAAAATGAAAAGTAAATAACTAGAATTATTTGTTTCTATTTCTAGCGATAAAGAGTGAACTTTGAAGCTCGATAACTTTTGACTCGATAAACCTTTTTACGAGATTCTTTCTCCTAACTTAAGTTAGCCAAGTGAACTTTATATACGACAAAGATCAGATTTTATTAAGGTCGTTTGGTGGTCGGTTTATAGGTCAAAAGTTGGGTGTCTGGTCGACTAAAACTGAAAAAGAAATAAACTGAAATCTAAGTTTCTACTTTTAGCGATTTTGGGTAACTTTGGAGTTTGATAACTTTGTGAAAACTTAATCATATTACATAATTCTTTTTCCATTTATTAGTTAGATAGGTGAATTATATATATACTAAAAATCAGAATTTATAGTGGTTGTTTGAGGGTCGATATTGAGGTCGAAAGTCAGCCTTGTGGGCTGTTTTCTGCTCGACTGGAACAGAAAAGAACCCGATTTGGGTTTCTAATGTTTTTAACCAAGTTTTTATGTAGGATATGAATATATTTGGTATATTAAACTTGTTTTTAACATGTGTTATCACTTTTTGATTTGTTCTAACAAGATTTCAAATAGTTAGGGTGTGGTTGGGTTACTGGTCGAACAAACAAGGAAAAGGAAAAAGAAAACTTAAAGTTTTTGATCTCGTTTCATTTTAGTGTTTATCTAATGATGTTTTTAGATGATATATAAAGTAAATAAACTGAAATAAAATAGAGTTGAAGTAACTTACTTAAGGTTTGGTTCGACTAGGGTTTTGGGAGTTCGAATGGATTTGTAAGTGAGCACCAAGATGATCCTTCCTCCTAGACTTTCTGGGTTTTGTGGTTGGCTTTTATTTTGGCTGTTGATCAGTAAGGTAGTGAGGATGGAATTTGTTTGGTGTTTGATCGTTTGGTGTGGGGAATAGCTGGGGAGTTTTGGTCGAATTTGTTGTGAAGGTAAGTGGTGGAGTTGAGTTGCTATTTATAGAAAGAAAAGAGGTCTAGGGTTTTCAAGGGAGTGTTAAGGGGACAAAGGTTGAGAGAAAGGGACAAGTGGAATGGTTTTTGGAGAAGAAGGCATGAGGGAGTTGGCGTGTAGATAAGTATGGAAGAGAGGAGATGTGTTTGATTTATAGCCATGGGTTTTAACTACTAAGGAGGAGGGTTCTTGTGCATAAGAGGGGACATGTGTAATGGTTCTTTGAAGAGAAGAGAGGAGATGAGGGGCGTGTGGATTATGGACTAGAGAGAAAACATTTGGTGTAGGTCTTATGTAGAAGGTAATCTAGTTAAGTTTTGGAATTAAGGATCGACTACGAAGTTGAATGGGAACCGATCTTGCTTAAAGTGATGGTACATTAGGTTTTAAGGAGTAGTACTTTAGGTTTAAAGATTTAGTTTGGATTAGTTTAAGTGTTTTGAATAATTTTTTTTTGAAAAATATTTAGAGTTATATATATATATATGTACATAAATTGGATTTTTAGAGAAATAGGGAATAAATTGGGTTAGGCTTAGGAGAGTTGTAACACATGCTTAATAGGGTTGTACTATAATTTAGAACATGAGGAAAATATAGTTTTAATACATTATTAAGTTATAAAAAATTATTTGTTAAGTTTTATTAAATTTAAAAGTAAATAAATGGGATTTTTAGTTCATATGCATTAGGCACTTGTACATTGAGTTTAAAGACTTGTAAAAATATTTAATGAGTTTAGAAAAATAAATTTTTAAGAATTATGCATGTATGGTTTGTAAATCATGCTTTAAAATAAATATAGATAGGGTTTTTATAGGGTTTTTATGTATATAAGGTTTCTATGCATAATGGACTTGTACACTAGCTTTTATGACTTGTACATTTAATATTTTGTAAAAATATTATATAAATAAATTAGGGTTTATGAAATTTATACATAAAATCATAGTTTTATAGAATTAGGGTTTTATCGGGAACTAAAATAGAATTAGGGTTTCTGGTGCTTTGATAACTTGTACATTAGCTCAGATGAGTTGTACTTTTATGTTTTAGGGTTTTGTTATTCATATTTGGTGTTGTGATGAATTTAGGGTTTCCTAGAAACTCTATATAGATAATGAATGTTTTGTTTGTACGTTTGTTAAGAAATTATCGTAAAATGATAAATGGTATATTGTAATGATTTAATATAGATATGTTTATATAACAAACATTAGGTTCGTTAGGTTGGGTTGCGTGGAAGCACGTTTATCGAGGATGTGAGTTACGTCACATAAGATAATAATCATAATCAAATAAAAAAAAATTTACACGTAGAAAAGGATAATTATTCTGAGTGCTAGATTATTATAACGTGGGATTTTTTTCACAGTATTTACAATGCTCTTCATGCTCCTCTTTACTCTTAAAGTAGATCAGGATATCATCTATGAATATTATCACAAACTTATCCAAATAGGGTTTGTACACTCGATTCATGAGATCCATGAATACCGCTGGTGCGTTGGTTAAACCAAACGGCATCACTTGGAATTTGTAGTGTCCATAACGAGTTTTGAATGCAGTATTTGGAATATCTTCTTCCCGAACTCTAAGTTGGTGATATCCAGATCGTAAGTCAATTTTTGAGTAAACGCTCGATCCTTGAAGTTGATCAAACAGATCGTCGATCCTGGGTAGAGGGTATCGATTCTTCACTGTCAACTTATTCAACTCTCGATAGTCAATGCACATGCGAAAAGATCCATCCTTCTTCTTCACAAACAACACTGGAGCTCCCCATGGTGAGGAACTCGGTCGTATAAATCCTTTTTCTGACAACTCTGCCAAGTGTTTTGACAGCTCTTCCAATTCAGTAGGGGCGAGTCGATCTAAAATTCGACTTGTCTCACTGGTGGGATTCTAGGTAAGTCATCTGGAAATACCTCCGGAAAGTCTCGAACGATAGGTACATCTTCTATATGCTTTTTAACCTTCTCCTTCCCTTTCTTCTCGGAAATCTGGGCCAAGAAGATGTAACACCCTTTTTCGATATACTTCTGTGCCTTGGTACAAGAGATAATGTTCAATCTGGAGGGACCTCCACGATCGCTCCTATCCCCTTGTATGTTTAGGATTTCTTTTCCGTAAGGCACACGAACAATTTTCTCATCCCAGATAATATTGGCACGATACTTGGATAACCAGTCCATACTGATGATGACATCAAAACTGCCTAATGTGACGGGTAAGAGGTCGATATTGAAAGGATGGTTTAGAAAGTTCAGCGTATAGCCACGGATGATGGTGTCTATCCTTTCAAGATTACCATCAGCTAATTCTACATCGTAACCAATACCTAAGGCTGTCGGGGAGATTTCAAGAAAAGGCATAAACGTGGTGGATATAAAACTCCTATCGGCACCAGTATCGAACAATATCGAAGCATAACGGTTATTGGAAGGAACGTACCGGTAACAACGTTTGGGTCCTCCTTGATCTCCTTCCCAATAACATACACCCTTCCTTGAGCTGCTCCCACATCTCCCTGCTGATTCCCAGTACCTTGGTTACCTCGATTTCCTCCTGCTCCTCAATTACCATGATTATGCCCATTTCCTCCCGTGCCTCGGTTTCCTTGATTTCCTCCATTCCCTGGGTGTCCTCCATTCTCTTGGTTCCCTTGGTTCCACGGCTCTCGAAACTCGTTCCTGTAGTGTCCCTTCTTCCCACATCCATAACAGGTGACACTAGCCTTCCAATCCGTCCCTGGGGTCATCTGAACCATCGCAAGTGGTCTGGAATTACAGTCTTTGGCAATGTGTCCAACCTTTGAGCATTTGTGGCACACTACAGTACATTGTCCGTGGTGATGTCGTTTGCAATGCCTGCATAGTGGCTTATTTCCTCTGTAACCCTTCTTCTTACCTTCTCCGATAGCATATACCTTGGAGACTTCCTGTCGTTTGTTCGGGTGGTCATCACCCTTAGTGTGATCGTCTCGTTTCCTCTTATCATTTCTCCCCTTTTCTGCATTTTCAAGTACCAGTGAATTCATTAGGCGTTGAGCTATCGTGATGGCCTCATGGAGATTAGTCGGGTTTGCAGCAATCACGTCATTCCTAGTAGCCAGTGGCAACCTATCAGTGTATCGCTCAATCTTGAGTGCCTCAGTATGAACCATCTCTAGGCATAGTAACGAAAACTATTGAAAACGACGATTGTAAGCTGTCATGTCGGTACCTTTCACTTTATGGTTCCAAAACTCAATCTCCAATTTCTTAACTTCATTTCATAGATAGTAGGTCTTAATCAACAAGGCCTTGAACTGTTATCACCTTTAACAGATTTGAGGTAGTTGTTCCACCAGGTCAACGCTTCGTCCTTCAAAATAAAAGTGGCATACTTCACCTTGGTATCTTCCTCACAGTTACTAACAGTAAATACAAACTCTGTTTTCTCCATCCACCTCATTAACACAACAACGCCTTCGGTTCAGCCAAACTCAGTTGGTCCACAACTCCGAAATTCCTTGTACGTACAACCACGGTTTTTGATAGGTGGTAGAGTTCTAGCAGAGATATTTGAGTGATTTGACTCAGCTAGGATTTCAGCAACACGCTGAGCCACAAGTTGATCAATTAGAGCTTGGTTCACAGGAGGGTTGTTAGGTAGAGTGTGACCATTAACACCTTGATCATTGACATTCTGATCTTCATTAGTTTGGTTGTTGGTATTCTGGTTGTTGGTATTCCGGTTGTTAACATTTCAAATCGGATGCTGGCCACAATGACCGGTGTTGACAACAGCAGGCCCTGTTCGGGTGGTCCTGGCTGGGTTTCCTCTCGGAGCCATTGATCTGAATCACAACACAAGAGAGTCATAAGATTCCAAACACATACTATGTCGAGCAAGAAAGTGATTATCATAGGGTCGAATACCAACACAAATACCAATCACAATAACAGGATTACTATTCCATTCACATCACAAACTATTTATGCTCAAAACAAGAATTTAAAAGTTCACATCCATTATAACATCAACATCGATACATAGTTCCCGAAGTACAACAGAGTGAAATGATAAATGATCGTTCATAGACGATACCGATAAACAAGGATAACAAAGATAGCTGATAAAACTAACATCTGTAACTGAGGACTCCTCAGTTTAGGGATGGTACAATAGTCACAAATCTAGGTACATCTAGCCACAATCTCGACGGATCTCCCTCAAGGTAGTCTCCAGGTCTGTCATCTGTCTCCATATAGATGAGATCTCAATGTGATCTGCCTCGCAGTCTCTCCTGAGCTGAGTAATTTCAGTCTGCTGCTCGGTGACTCTACGCCAAAGGGCCCTATCAGTATCTCGAGCAGTCATGAGACCTCTCTACAGATCTCTAAACACATCACGCCAGTCCAGCAAGTCATGTCTTAATGATGTGGTTCTACCAAACAATACTTCCACATCTCGCTCAACCTCTCCAAATCTCGCTGCTAATACACCCACTAATCGATCAGCTAACTAATTGATCCTCTCCTAGTGGGTGGTGATCTGCTCCCAAATATGACCAATCTCCCCATGAGCTGCTGCCTCTGAGGCAATCTCTGATGGGGTGTTTGGGGCTGGTGGACTCTCTGGCTCAAGTGAGTGAGGAGGTGAGGCCAGCTCGAACGACTGCTCTGGTGAATTAGGCTTAGGAAAGTGCCAGGGAGATCCAGGTCCAGGTGAGTGTACTAAGGGTGCAGGACTCTGATCTGGTGGGATGACCTCATCTGGGATAACCTCCTCCTCCTCCTCCTGAGGTTCCTCCTCAGGATCAACATCCTCATCCTTATCCTTATCCTCTGAGCATGAGTCACTAAAATGTCGTCTCTGTGGGGCTGGTGAATCATGAGATGATGAAGTAGGTGATCGAGGTCTTCGGTAGGATGATGATGAAAGTAGTGATGACAGAAGAGAGTGAGCTGAGAAATGTATAGGTGGTAATGGTGGTCGCACCGACATGCAAGCAGTACTACAGTAGGCAAGTCGGGGAGTCTAAGCTCGGGCTAAAACCTGATGCATAGTGAGTTTTCGCGAAGAACTAGGGCGATCAACTGATGATGAAGATGGCTGAGAAGTGAGTGGAGTCTGTGACACAGGGGTGACTGATGATGATGAAGCAAGAGCTGAGTGCCGGACAATCACATAAGGATCGTCCTGAGCTGGAGTCGTCAGAGACCATGTTGGGCGGGATGCAGCAGCAAGGATCTCCTCAGAGACATCAAGTGCTAAAGAAGGCATAGTCTGTGACAACGGTATAGGGTAGGTATAAGTGTACAAAATAACTAATTACATAATGCAAAATTATAACAAGACTTCCCCAAACATCCAAATATCATCAACTATATCCAAACCAAATAATCAATGAATACCGCATTACTCTAAACATGTTCAAGACAAATACCGCATAAGTCATAATGTATTATTCTAACATATAACCAAAACCTTAACTCGTGAGGCTTCGGCTTGGCAGGCTGGCATGTATCGGTCAAGGATCAATTTTTAAAAAACGGTTATAGTCTAGGTTCTTGATAAGTACCCAGTTCTCTATAACCTTGACCTGTGATACCAATCTGTAACACCCCCAAAATTTGGTTCAGCGAAAGACAAAAACAAGCATTGGGGTGCTACGGGATTGGTACACAACACAAGCATAGGAAAACAGGATAACATTATCCGTTTAAATAAAAACATTTCAAAATCCAAACTTCAAGTTTACATTTATTCAAAAGTACTGAAAATAAGGCCCAAAAGAAACAAAAGATAGGTCCCCAAAAGTGTTATCAGAGTTTTAATTGATCCTTCAGCCATGCCACTTGCCAAGTCTCCAAACAGCGATCATCAAAAATAATCATCATTAATTACCTGAGAAAACATGCTAAAAGGGCCAGCTAACGCTGGTGAGTTCATAGGTTTAGGCAATAAGTAGCAGTGTTGCTACACTGGACTAAGATAGATATAGATCACAATTTCCACATATATCAACAATCACAAACAATCCAGTAACAATATGATAGGTCACAATAGCCCTCTCTCATATTGTCAGTCACAGTAGGGCCCTAGGTATATCTGACCTTAGCCAGGCATCACGTTATAGCAAAGCATAATCAGGTTACATTGCTACCCTGGTCTAAGACAAATATCTATCGCATATCTAACCTTAGCCAGTCAACAAGTTATAGCAAATCAAAAGTAGCAGTAGGTCCGTCAAAACGGTTTTGCATGTTTTCTCACCCCAAGTTTAAGCAAAGCAGTATAAGTGTAAAAGTGGGGCTATGAAACTCACCTCGATCAAGCAAAGCACAATACACAAGTCAACAGTGGTAAAGCACAACAGCAGCTAACACGTCATGGCACGAACTAATAATAAAAAACTTATCTTAACGTATATCAAAAAGCGTATCAATTTCCAAAAGTTAACTATTCCCATGTATATTCCACTTTCATTTCCAAAATATCCTTGTTAAATCCATTTGCTAGTGTTTGGTATCATCGTGGGTGTAGTGGTGACATAACATCGACTCAAGTGTACACACACCAAAACAAATGACCAAAACGAAAATGACTCTCAACATAATTCCCCACTAACAAATACGCCAAGTTGTTGCAATATCCCAAACAAACTCTACTACTAAAACGCATAACAACAAAACAAAGTCAAGTGGTAAAACCTTAAGATTTAATAAAGTATTCGGACGAATTGTCGGGTACTTATCGAATTCGTCAACTCGATAAGCCCAATAATTCCTTCGTCTTACTTATTAACTCAGAGTCATATCACGATAAAAGGTAAATCATAAGGATAAGCTTCTCATTAATAAAGTCCTTCGACACACTTGTCGGGCTCTTATTGGGCTCGTCAGTCCAATAAGTCCGATAACCGTGTCGGTCGGTTATATTAATGTTAAACCGATCCGTAACTTCAAATATAATCCAAACAATGTTCACAATTCCAATATTAGTATACCAAGGTAATGTGCCTTGATACGTTCTCATAATCTCGCGTTTTTCCGTTATTTCATAACTTATATTTTCAACAATATATATGACGTTTATATTATAAATTAAACGGTATAACTTTATTTACTTTCCGTTTACAATTCTTTTTCGTTTCCGTTTCACAATATGTCACGAGACTAGACAACGTATCAATTCACATTCCACAATCCTCACGACCATACGTCTGGTCCAATAGTCAACCATTCTATTACATAAGTATATGTCCAAGTATATATCAAGTTTTGGGCATGTCGGGGTCACACCGAGATCACATGGTCTCGGCTAACACCCTTAGCCATAATCATCACATTTCAAGTCCACATTAACAAGTCAACAATAATTAATCCTCGGCCAAAATCTAGATCCTACGGCTCGAGTCCCAAATGCCACAATCAATATGTAATCCACAAGTCCAAATCGAAACACAAACAACATACGGCCGAGACTCAAGGTCTCGGCTAGGGTTTCCCCGTGCCACGAGTTCAACCAAACAACTTCAATAACCATTTTTCCGAGACCACAAGGGTCTCGGTAACCCATTTTGTGTCGCAACCTCAAACATTGGAAACAACAAGGGTTTACCATGCCCTCGATAACAATAAATAAATAAACAAACTAAACCAAAATGACCATAAGTTTGAGTGAGCTTATCCCGGTTCGTACGCGACTTCACGACTCGACAATCATAACCAAAACACAAAAGTGACCACGACCACGATACCAAACCCGATTATTATTAATTTTTGGTTATCAAAAATTGATTTCCCACTTGTTAGTAACCCAAACCCACTCGAAAAACAATAAAAACGACTCATTTGAAACGAGTTTCGACTCACACCATTTCACATGATGGTGAGAACGGTGTGTCTCACCTTGTCTTCACCGGATCTACTTGTTCTAGCAACAAAAACCACAAAAGGAGGCGCGTATAGGTGGCAGTGGTGAGGTTGGAGGCGTGTGCACCACGGATTAGTGGTGTACGTGGTGTGGTGGTGTTGGTGGAGTGTTGTTTTGGTGGTGGTGGTCGACGGTGACTGGAGATGGTGGAATGGGTGGTTGCAGTGGCTACAAGAAGAGAGGAGAGAGATATAAGTGTTTAGGGTTTGTGGGAAAATGAGGAGAGAGGGGGATGTGTGAGGGTTTTATCGCCATCAAGAGCCGATTGTGTAATTTCCCAATCCCAAGGGGGCGCGGCCGATTATTAACCACAAGGACCATTCACATAATTTTGTTAATCTTTTAGGAAAAACGTTCTCGGGCTCGTTTATCGTAGCAAAAGTGCTCGTATGACGTTCTAAGTTGCGTCAATATTTTTAAAATTGTATTTCCGTTAAAAATGACTATAAATATGTTCATGTTCGTTTAACGCGTCAAAATCGATATTTCTCGTATTATTAAGTTTAATTGTGCCGACTCACGTAGTGCTCAACTCAAGGTATACTGGAAAACTTCACTCATCACACAACAATAATCCCAAATAACATTACCAAAATCCAAATAAAATCCCAAAGCATTCCAAAAACAGTTCTAAATAAATAAATGCTTGTTTTAAACGTAATGCGGCATTTAAAAATGCTCCCAAAATTACCGGTTGTCACATAATTCCTGTCCAACCTAGATAAGTCTTACTAGATATTTCTAGTATCATTCAAGATAATTCATATAGATATTATCTATGAGGATTCTACGAGTTTCTAGAAACTTCTTCATCATGGGCTCTAGCTTTCATTGATAGTACAATCTTTATTTGACTAAATCAAGTTTACGATCCAACACCCCCCTTTAAACTTTATTTATCGACTCCAAGCATCATTTGTTTTCATGAGAAATCTTTCTCGCTAAGCGGTTTAGTGAAGATATTCGCAACTTGGTCTTCGGACCTCGTATATATCACTCGAACATCCTTTCTTGCAATTCACTCTCTAATAAAGTGATAACGAGTGTTGATATGCTTATTTTGATAATGGTAGACCGGATTTTTCGCTAAGTTAATTGCCGAATTGTTATCCACGTAGATCTCAGTCGCATCTTCTTGCTCCATGTGAAGCTCCTTTTAGCATACTTCTTGTTGGTATTAGGGTCTTGATAATCAAAGATTGCCCGGATAAATTCTTGAATCGTGTATAATCCACTTTTCTAACACAATATTTCGACCCTATTGTGCCTTGGGTTACACGAAATTCTTATTGAGATAAGACAAAAACACACTTAAATTCTAGGCACAAGAAAGAGAGCAAAAACATTAATACTTTGTTGTATTTGTTTTTGATATGAATATGTATTCATATGAAATACCAAATTGTGTTTATATATATATATATATATATATATATATATATATATATATATATATATATATATATATATAAACTTAATGGTGGTTGTATCACTTCCTTTAATTATGTCCAGCAACAGTTTTGTAACAGAAAAATTGTCGCTAACTGCTGTCATTAAAGACATTTGTATGTACAATTTAGTGACCACATAAATTCTGTCACTATATGCCCTTGACTTACATGCACGACCTTTACCATTATTGGTACTCAAAATCAAGTTAATAGTTTATACAAGGGGGCACTCCTCACCTCCAAACTCGTATTATAACTTAACTTGAAATCCATTGGGCCTCGAGTAAATCACCATTACACAAAAATGATTGATGACACTAAAATCACCAACAATCCTCCCCTATTATAGTGTAATCCTTGATTTCCCCAATAATCAGAACAAATCAAACTCATGCATAGATGAAAATGCCCTAAGGATTGAATTTTCACTTAGTATATTACGCATTCCATATATTCGAGAATCAGGGTGTCCTACGGATTGAACCCATCAACTCGTTTGAATACTCGAAGATAATATACACACGAGTTTCTACATTTCTCCAATGTTTGTACTTGACGCTTTACAAGCCATGCGTCCATATCCATTCATGAACATATAGGAAGCCAAGTCCAAGCTTCTTGAAGCGGCAAAACTTCAAACTCACATAGGTAGTTTCTTTTAATCATGCCCTGCATTGCACTTTTTCAAAAGAACTATTAAGAAGATAGACTTCAACCTCCTCATATTGCAGGTCCGAACACATACCTTGTGAAAGTATAACATGTGTTCCAATCTCTAAGTGTGAGCTTTCCACATTGAATTCAGCTTCTAACGTTGTATTAGAAGGGAATTGGGTATCTCACAATTAGAAGATCTAATGGACTTCTATTTTATCCCTACGATCGACTTATACGCTAAGCCCTTAGCGAACCTCTTCGCCAAGTGGTAAGCTGTTGATAATTTCACTACAACAAGCATTGAACATGGTAGCATTGACTTTTAAACATAAACATATGTTGTTAATAAGTCATTCCACCATTATAATTCTTAAAAACAAGAAGGCAATGAATTATAATGCCATAGTTGAATATATTGTACAACTTTTACCTTTGATCCCAAGACTACCTCCAACAAGCGTAAAATCCATCGCTTGTAGATTCTTAGTCTTCTCGATCTTTTATCCAACTTGCATCAATTTATCCTCATAATACTCAAAGGATCCCCGTTGTATTCTAAACCATAACCCATGGTTTTCCTACAAGTACATAAGTACTCGTTCTACAACCGCCGACATATCATTTACGTCGTAAAAACAATGATATCTATCCAACAATCAATAAACTGTCTAATATACAACTACTATGTATTCATTAGACGAAATAACGTCATCCAGTCATACTACTTTAGTACCAATATACTGGAACATGTTAATTAAGTATGCCTAAACATATTTGTTGTTGAAACAAATAAAAACTTATTTTACTTTCTTTTTCAATAATGTGTATATAATTAATAGCACATAAACATTAACAACCTCGTAACAGGGGATGTTGTACACACAACATAGATTAAATAAAAACTGAACGATTGCCTCAATTAATAAAAAATAGGATACCAAACACGTGACATGGATCTTGAATTCGAAAAAGTAAAACTGAATTCACTTAGCCAATATATTATATACTAAAATGTCTAAGTGCATAATTCACGTTCCTCGACTCTTTAGAAATTCAATCAACCAGATTTCATGAATCCCATAATTGATCATGGCAATCAACATGTTTTAAAATTGTCTAAGACAAATGAGTTATCATGGAAGTCGTACATAACCTACATATCACAAAACAAAACTCTTTGACAATTAAATTTAATTAAGAATCGTCCAAAAGGATACATAGATATTTTGGATTTTCTTCAAAACAATTTGACATGTTCATATGCCCCTTAAATACATTCTTATTGGTGTTGTAATTTCAAGTTAATGATTTTCGCAACAAAATCCAGAACATGAAATAGTCGTGCCTTGTGAGAAAACAAAGTCAAATAATTGGTTATCATGCATATTATAAGTCACCGATAAACCACTTTTCATGAACTCTGTCATGTATCTATGGTATGAAAACAAATTTCAACAACATCCGTATACCATTTTCTAGCATAATATCATGCTATATATGACAATTCAACTTTTACTTATCATGCAAACGTAAATTTAGAACTTCAAGTTATAAAGTTATGAGTACAAAAACCAATGTCGCAATTAGTTTGCAAATGAGAAAACTACGCTAAGGTAAAAAACACGTACTGGTTTATCATTCAGATTATCTTTTGGTTTATTCTTTGACAAGATAAATAACTGAAGAATCTACGGTTACCGGCTCACCGCCAAATAAAACAGTACGTTTAATTGAATCTTGTCAAAGTAAAGTAAAATGAATGGCCTTTTGAATTCACATACTAGTTTCCATATCTTATCCGAACAACAGAGCATCTATCCATACCAAAACTAATTTAATTGCATGCCTTCAATTATCATTTTCCAAATTTATTATTAACCCGAACATGATTTTATATAAATGACAAAAGTATTCATGCAATTATAATATTGAATGAATCAACCTATATATCAGGCATGATTTTCCATATTTTATTAACATGCACAAAATTAACACATGAGTGGATCATGTTATTATACTTTTACGTTAATGGCATCAATATGAACATAAAAAGAAAGTGCAAACAGAAAGTGCGTACTTGTAAGATGCTTGATTTAATTATCCTCGTATCAGTATATATATCATGTTTCCAGATTTCAAGACCGCTTCCTGACCACATTCTAACATACGGATTTAATATGTCTAATACACTTTATGCAATCTCCCGAAATCCTTTTCTTCAAACTTCTCTACTCTTATTTCCAGATTCCAAGAACGCCTTCTAACATACCAAAAGTTGCATGCTTTTTGGGTCATCTCTTCCACAAATTAATCTGTCTTGTCTTTAACACACGATCATACCATCATGATTATCACCAAAATATTGTATTAGTTTGTTTGTATTAGGGTCTTGATAATCAAAGATTTCCCGGATAAATTCTTGAATCGTGTATAATCCACTTTCCTAATACAATATTTCGACCCTATTGTGCCTTGGGTTACACGAAATTCGTATTGTGATAAGACAATAACACACTCAAATTCTAGGCACAAGAAAGAGAGCAAAAACATGGATACTTTGTTGTATTTGTTTTTTATATAAACTTAATGGTGGTTGTATGAAAAGTTGTGACTCTTGATGAAAAGTCACACCTTTTAGTAAAAAGTCATAACACTTCCTTTAATTATGTCTAGCAACAGTTTTGTAACAGAAAAAACTGTCGCTAACTGGTACCATTAAAGACATGTGTATGGACAATTTAGTGGCCACATAAATTCTGTCATTATATGCCCCTTGACTTACATGCATGGCCTTTACCATTATTTGTACCTGAAATCAAGTTAATAGTTTATAAAAGCGTGCACTTCGTACCTCCAAACTCGTATTATAACTTAACTTGAAATCCATTTGGTCTCGGGTAAATCACCAATACACAAAAATGATTGATGACACTAAAATCACCAACACTTCAGAGCCAAATTGCGTGACATACACACAATGTTGCAGCTACATACTCCTCTTCACAACTGGACAAGGTAACAATATGTTGCTTCTTTGAAAACCATGTAAAAAAATTGTTACCCAGAAAGAATAAGAATCCTGTTGTACTTCTTCCATCGTCTTTGTTTCCAGCCCAGTCACTATCGCTGTATCCAACCAGATTAAAGTCTTCACTTGTTGAATAAAACATAGCATAAACTACGGTACCTTTGATATAACGGAGGGTCCTCTTCGCAATCTTAAAATGTTTTGTCATAGGCTCTTCCATGAAGCGAATAATCAATCCAACCAAAAAGAGTATGTCGTATGCTCTTCCATGAGTAATGATTTTCCTTTAATATAGAGTAATTCTCTAATATCTTTATCCTTTCGATTAAACTAAAAATGTAAACCTATAAAAGATAGTAATATTTCCCAAATTAAGTGATAATTAACTCAGAAGACAAAAAATAAGGACACTGTATACAACATTCATAATGGACAGAAGAAACTATGAAACTATCCTTTCTTCGCTTTGATAGTTAAATCCATAAACTGTGATGGAAGTGTTTCCCTACAATCATATTGAGATATTTCTATCAAAAGAGGGCTATCAAGAAACCCTTATAACATTTTATGTTTTACTTTTATAAATAGGAGGGCATACGGTGTTTCCCACTGTCTTGTCATCGTGAACCGGTTGTACAATTTTACTGGCAAAGGTGACACTGACACATCCTTAGACCCCAAGTATATTCCTCAGTTGAAAAGTATATGCTCTCCTACAGACACAACTACAGTCCTTGTGATGGATAGGACCCCAGAGCATTCTATGAGGACTACTACACCATTTTCATAAGAAAGAGAGGCTTGTTTCAGTCAGATGCCGCTCTTCTAAATTGCAAGCAAACAAGTGCTTACGTCAAGCTTCAACCAAAGTCCTTTGGGTACACATTTTTTAATGATTTTTCAAAGTCACTGGTTACAATGGGCAAAATTGGGGTTTTGACCGGCTCTGCTGGTGAAATCAGGAGAACTTGTGCTTTAGTAAACTAAAGCTTGCAGTGAAAGTGATGATAATTATTCTTTTTCCCTCAAAATTAACTAAGTTAACAAGTGATTTGAATTATTAAAGAGAGGCCAAGGAAAGACTTCTTAGTTACTTCTAGAAGTTTTGCTCTATTCCGGATCCAGAATTATTCTTGATTGAACCTGGGTCGTTCGCAAAACTGTGTATTTAATTAAGTGATGTGTTTACTTTGAAAAAGAGTGATGTTGTTATTCTTATATATTTCTTTTAACGAAAATATGTGACATAATGATATGAATTCTAAAATATCCAAAAAGATTATAACTATTGAAGATGGTAAGTTGCAACTAATGAAATTTGTCATGAAATTTTGAAAGCACATCTTTTGTATTGTAGTGCATGTGCTTTTTTTTATGGTGATTTTGTAATGAATGAAGCTTTTTATAACAATTGTACTGTTGACATTTTACTAAAATTGTTTCCTAATGTCCATTCCCAATATATAGCATCACAAAATGAGATAGTATTAACTCCATTATGAATGTCATGCTCCATGGTATATCCATATCCTGGTTTAGATATTGCTTTTGGAAAAAAGATTTAGGATCAAACGAGAAGAATAATTAAAATGATAAGGGTGAGAAAAAAACACAATAACACAATTTTTATGCACACACAAAAATTGATGCATCTTCCCTTCAAATTGCACACACAAAAATTGATGCATCTCCCTTTAAAATTCTCACTCTTATTTTTCTCATTTTAGTCTTTCTTTTTACTGTATCCCTTCTCTTGGAAAAAATACCTCACATATGAATTATCTGTATACACTATCGTTTTTAACAACATTATATATTGCCATGATTAGTCAATGCAAACTTTATATATGAAAGTAAATTTCGTATTCAATTCGTAGGGGTGTGTTTTTCATGTGCATGGAGTTTTGCAAGCATTATATATTGCCTGGAAACGGATACTCCTTCGTTGGTCTAACACGACTACCAAAGTTTGCATGGCACATCAACTCGAAGGGTAAGTTCAAATAAAGAGCAGCCAGTTTTTTTTCCCGAAAAGGTCTTTCTTTCTTAAGTAATTTGTTCATAGACTTTGCAACTAAAAAAGATGTTTGATCGTAACAAATAAAAAGTGATTGGCCCTCACGGTAAATATGTTCAAGTATGTTCTGCACAACACATATGAACTCCATAAGATAACTTTTATAATCACGAGCCATCCTCAACTGAAAAAAATTAGTAATGCTATATTTGAGAATCTGCAATTAGAACACGTACATGTTAATAGCAATGCTATATATATTCGTTGGAGGAACAAAATTAATCAACCCCGTATGGAAATATCATGTGGTACACGACTATATCTGATGATGAGACACAGCCTTGTAACTTAAATGTTGTTGTTTCTTTGAGAAAGATGTAATGCAACCCCTGCCATGCCCTTGGTAGTTTTAATAATGCAAATGATGTTCACATAAATAACCCACGACATGTAATTAAAGTTTTAATTGGCATTGAGCAAAAAGGTTATATCTGTTTGATATCAATGCGTATTACTATGGAGGTTGACAATGGCAAATCGATTTCATGTTGGTGCTTGGAGCATGACCAGATGCATTACAAGAATGATCAGCAGGGTTCAATATATAGCATAAAAAACATTATATAATAATGGATAACCTTTGATCAGGAATATACGCCACACATGATCTTTGTTCCTTTAGATTATATTTTCAACTTGGTTATAATGTTAGGTAAGCTAGCTTATAAAACAACCAAGTTGAAGCCTTCGTGCTTCCAATAACTATCTATTTTATGGCATCATTTCAAAGCTAAGATATCATAATATTAGACAATTTTTTCCTGAACTCAATCTAAATAACTCGAGATGCTCGTCAAAAGAACTTGGGTGTTGTCTCCGTGTTTAGTTATGCTATAACGGTACCTTCTGGTGTTTATGTCTAGCATCGCCAACTTTTTTAGATAAACATTTACGCTCAAGAAAAGAATACTATATATTTAGAAACTTTACGTTCGTATACGAAACAAGATTCCCAGAATAATAGCAAATTTAAAAGGCTTTAGGAGCTAGAAAAGATCAGATGTCGTGCACACATTACAACAAATAATGAGAGAATTAAAAGTCAGCACAATATGAATACCCGTAAAACAAAAAGGTTTGTAATAACAATTTGTTGATAAATTAGCTCTAAAACAGCTCACTGATGGAAGCATTCAAAGGAGACTTTCTCATCTTCATAACTATAAATTGGAAACTCTCCTGAGTTTCCAAATCATCTCTTCTTCTTTGTGTATTTGTTAGCTAAGCGATATGGCAATCCAAAAGCAACTTATAGCTGTCCTCCAGCTTCTGCTAATTGCTCTCGTTTTTGACATAGCCAATGGCAAAGGTTTGGAGCTAGGATTCTATAAATGCACTTGTCCGAGAGTTGAAGCCATTGTCCGGAAGACAACAGCAAACTACATTCATCGAGCTCCTTCTCTTGCTGCTGGTTTGCTCCGAATGCACTTTCATGATTGTTTTGTTAGGGTTCGTGCAGTAACATCCACAATCTTTTATTTGATTTAGTAACACTTTTTTGCGATTTATGAAGAATTTTATGTCATTAACTGAAATATGCTGAGATTCTGCAGGGATGTGACGGTTCTGTACTACTAAACTCTACAGCGAATAATCAAGCAGAGAAAGATGGAATTCCTAATTTAACACTAAGAGGATTTCAAGTTGTTGATGCTGCAAAAACTGCTCTAGAAGCTGCGTGTCCTGGTGTTGTTTCTTGTGCAGATATCCTAGCTTTAGTAGCTCGAGATGCTATCTACCAGGTACTAGTCATTCAATACAGTTGCATTATAAAGTAAATATATCGCTTAATTAAGACAAATCTAGAATATTCTAGAATTTTAATCCTGATTGTTAATGATTTCAAGCTTTTGTCGATATTAGTGAAAGAAATGAGGAGATTAAAAGTTTTGAAGTCTAGGCAATTGTTCCACCCCTTTAAGTTTAAAGTTGAATCCAAGTTCCTCACATTTTATAAGGTAATGGTATATAAATAATTATCCCCGGAAAATATACATCTCAAGGCCAACTTTTAATGACCCGTTCTTTTATGTCTGTTATTATGACAAAGAGAATGTGTAGAGAAATTGATATAGTTATGTCTTTTCATAAAAAACCTTGAACCCAGAACCCTTGGGATGACAACTTTTTAATTTGCACAGAAGGCCCTAAGGCCAAAGATGGTCATGTGAAATTGAGAACTCTATACTGTTATGTAGACTAATAATGTAAGGGAAAAAAAAAAACCTTAATGGTGTCGTTGAACATTTACATTCCATTTGACAAAATTATATTTTTTCTAAATTTTGCAAGATTAAGGGACCATTTTGGCCGGTGCCTTTAGGGAGAAGAGATGGAAGAGTGTCGATTGCAAATGAGGCTTTAACTTCGTTACCTTCTCCTTTTGCAAACATTACTCAACTCAAAGCTAATTTTGCCTCCAAGGGCCTGAACACTAAAGACTTGGTGGTTCTTTCAGGTACTTATCGTCACCTTTTTGCCTTCATAATTTGGTATTCACAATTTATAATGTTCAAGATATATTCTCTTAATATGTAACCGGATTATCCATACATATTAGGTTTTGAATCCTAAATGGATTTGGTTATTTGACAGTACATCAAAACCAGTTTACTGTATACAATTAAGTACAAAACCAATTTAGGTTTTCCGAAAATTTTTGGTTGCCAAATACCATTATTTTTATGTTTACACATCAAAATATCTCTAGAGAAGAAACAGTGTAGAAAACAGAACATTGCAAAAGGTATAAATCAACTCATAGAGGAGAGTTAAGAATTGAAGACTGGCTACAACTCTCTTAATCCTAATTACACTATATTCATGTGACATTTTTCAAACACTGCTAATAAATCAATAATAGCATTTAATTCAGAAAGTGTGAAAAACGAAGGGTTGGTTTATGAATACAGCGTTCATTTTTCACATATAATACCCTCGATCATATTGAGACAGTGTGTTCAAACGAGGGTTGTCAACAAACCCCTTAACATTTTATGCTTTACTTTTCTCAAATAGGTGGGCATACTGTTGGTGTTCTCTCACTGTCCTGTTATTGTGAACCGGTTGTACAATTTTACGGGGAAAGGCGACACTGACCCATCCCTAGACCCCAAGTTTATTCCTCAGTTGAAAAGTATATGCTCTCCAACAGACACAACTTCTGGTCCTTGCGATGGATAGGACTCCAGATCGTTCGATGAGGATTACTACACTGTTGTCTTAAGAAAGAGAGGGTTGTTTCAGTCAGATGCCGCTCTTCTAAATGACAAGCAAACAAGTGCATATGTCAAGCTTCAATCAAAGTCATTTGGGTACACATTCTTTAATGATTTTTCAAAGTCAATGGTTAAAATGGGTAAAATTGGTGTTCTGACCGGCTCTGCTGGTGAAATCAGAAAACTTGTGCTTTAATAAACTAAAGCAAGCAGTGAAGTGTTGATATTTATTCTTTTTCCCTCAAAACTAAGCTAACGTGTGATTTGATTTATTGACGGGAGTCCAAAGAGAGGCTACTTAGATGCTTCGTCCAATTGTTGCATTTCATATAAGTTGTGTGTTTTCTTTGTAAGAGTGTGATGTATTTGATGGAAAATATATATGAACAAAAGCTCTAATTGAGCAGTAACAAATCAAATATGCGCATTGTATTGCCTACTACACTTGTTTTGATCGATATATACACACTAAAACATGTATGCAAAGTGTTTGGATAATTAAACAATAAAAATCGTACATATTTGTTTTTTACGTCTGGGACAGCTAAACATTTCCTTTATATCAATGATTAACACCAATAAAACACTTACGTTCCAGCAAATGCGGTTTTTAGTTTGACGGGTTAATACATGCGGAGGTCACTAAAGTTTCTCAAAAATTTGAAAAAAGTTACTATAGTTTTTTTTGTTGAATTAGGTTACTATAGTTTCCCAAAATTTGAACTAAGTTACTATAGTTTCCCAAAGATGAAGTAAGTTACTATAGTTTCTCAAAAAATTGAATTAAGTTACTTTGTCATATGTGAAAATCAGTAAAGTTTGAAGGGAAAAGACGAACTGGCAAACTTTAGTAACCTAATTCAACAAAAAAAAACCATAGTAACTTTTTTCAAATTTTGGGGAAACTTTAGTAACCTCCATATGCATTAACCCCAATTAAAAATTGGCCTAGTCTTGTTTATAAAAAATGGGAATTTCTGTCTTTGTATACATATTATTAGTGTTGGGTTAATCGTTCGTTAAAGGGATCATGTGCATGCATGGCTGGAGTTGCATGACTATATTATGTTTTAGTTAATAGGTTGAATTGGTAAATGGATTTGACCGAGTTTTATGTAATTGACTTGCACGTTTAGATAGAGTGGGTCATACCGGTTCTTTAGGTAGAGTATGTTGCTACTTTCATGCTTTACAGTTGCTTCAAGAAGGCTATATATAGAGCCATACGGAAATGAATAAACTACATCTTTTTAGTCCTTAATATCTTCTTTTCCTTGCATATTGAATTCACCACATAAACTTATCTATCTTTGTGCTTTTTCTGCTCTTATTGCAATATGATAATCTTCATTTGGCATCAAAGCTGAGTTCGATTAAAGGGCGGGTTTGAGAGTCAGTTTCAAGAAAAGGTGTAGCCCTCTGTTGTAGGGCTGACGCAGCAAGGAAAAAGGGTTGGGACTATTTTACAGCAGAATACGGAGACTTTAAGGTTTTTGGGACGACCATTGTCGTGTGGGAGACGGCGAGTACCGTTCAAGACGACGGGTTGACCGGTGATGAACATAGGCTGTCTGTAGCTATTAGTTGTTATCAAAGGGAAGTATGGTACTCAAAGGCAAATCCGGCGGTGGGTTGTAGGTCACCAGAAAATGGAGAGATTAACCAGTTCGCGAGATAAACGAACGGGAAGAGACGGGAAAAGCAGATAACTTTTCTTCAGTTTGTTTAGCGGGTGTAAGAAAATGGTATAAGCAAGTGGCTTTGTTTTCTTGATCGGTAGAATAATGCTCTCGTGTCACATAAGTGTTATGAGCAAACGGGTTCTGTGTGGTGACAACAACAGTCGAGTGGTAGGGGGACTTTGGATGTGACCAAGGTAGAGGTCGTGAGACCGGGAAAAGAAAGGAACAATGGAGAATCAACACGGTGTGAACATTATGGTGTTGGAAGTTCCAACCGAGATGGCTTTGAACGTGGCCGGGGAAGAGGTCGTGGGTCCGGGAAAAGGTCGACATGGTAATGAACGTGTCTAACGGGATGCCATGTTAAATGTGTTATGAACAATCAAGAGGGGATAAAAGAAGACTTTGGATGTGACCGAGGTGAAGGTCGGGTATCCGGTAAAGGTCTTGAACGCTGCTGTGATGAAGAATCTAACAAACGATTAAGGGGGTGAATGTTGGGTTAATCGTTCGTTAAAGGGATCATGTGCATGCATGGCTGGACTTGCATGACTATATTATGTTTTAGTTAATAGGTTGAATTGGTAAAAGGATTTGACCGATTTTTATGTAGTTGACTTGCACGTTTAGATAAAGTGGGTCATACCAGTTCTTTAGGTAGAGTATGTTGCTACTTTCATGCTTACAGTTGCTTCAAGAAGGCTATATATAGAGCCATACAGATATGAATAAACTACAGTTTTTTAGTCCTTAATATATTCTTTTCCTTGCATTTTGAATTCACCACAGAAACTTATCTATCTTTGTGCTTATTTCTGCTCTTATTGCAATCTGATAATCTTCATTTGGCATCAGAGCTGAGTTTGATTAAAGGGCATGTTTGACAGTCGGTTTCAAGAAAAGGTATAGCCCTCCGTTGCAGGGCTGACGTAGCAAGGAAAAAGGGTTGGGACTGTTTTACAGCAGAATACGGAGACGTTAAGGTTTTTGGGACGACCATTGTCGTGTGGGAGACGGGGAGTGCTGTTCAAGACAACGGGTTGACCGGTGACGAACATAGGCTATCTATAGCTGTTAGTTGTGATCAAAGGGAAGTATGGTACTCTAAGGCAAATCCGGCAGTAGGTTGTAGGTCACCGGAAAATGGAGAGATTAACCGGTTCGCGAGATAAAGGAACGGGAAGAGTCGGGAAAAGCATGTAGCTTTGCTTCGGTTTGTTTAGCGGGTGTAAGAAAATGGTATAAGCAGGTGGCTTTGTTTTCTTGATCGGTGGAATAATGCTCTCGTGTCACAAAAGTGTTATGAGTAAACGAGTTATGTGTGGTGACAACAACAGTCGGGTGGTAAGGGGACTTTGGATGTGACCAAGGTAGAGGTCGTGAGTTCGGGAAAAGTAGGGGACAATGGAGAATCAACACGGTGTGAACATTATGGTTTTGGAAGTTCGAACTGAGATGGCTTTGGACGTGGCCGGGGAAGAGGTCGTGGGTTCGGAAAAGGTCGACATGGTAATGAACGTGTCTAACTGAATGCCATGTTACATGTGTTATGAACAATCAAGAGGGGTTGAAAGAAGACTTTGGATGTGACCGAGGTGAAGGTCGGGTATCCGGTAAAGGTCTTGAACGCTGCTGTGATGAAGAATCTAACAAACGATTAAGGGTGTGAATGTTAGGTTAATCGTTCGTTAAAGGGATCATGTGCATGCATGGCTGGACTTGCATGACCATATTATGTTTTAGTTAATAGGTTGAATTGGTAAAAGGCTTTTACCGAGTTTTATGTAATTGACTTGCACATTTATATAGAGTGGGTCATATTGTACCGGTTCTTTAGGTAGAGTATGTTGCTACTTTCATGCTTAGAGTTGCTTCAACTATATATAGAGCCATACTGATATGAATAAACTACAACTTTTTATTCCTTAATATCTTCTTTTCCTTGCGTATTGAATTCACCATCGAAACTTATCTATCTGTATGCTTATTTCTGCTCTTATTGCTATCTGATAATCTTCAACTAGCATTGTGTATTTACTATTTTCAACTGAAGGTCTAATCACTCGTTAGTTGCATGTAACTAGGTCGAATTGCTTTCCTCTTTGGTGTTGTTTTGGTGGGGTTTCCTACCTTTGCCAAATGCACATCGTGCTGGCATATTAGGTTTTCTTGGAAGCTTGAGACCATTTATAAAGTAGCTATATACCCCTTTCCAGCTTCAGTTTTTTGTGGCTTGAAGTTTCACAGCTGCATGGGCCATCTGGAAGCTCGAAACCAGAAAAATTTCTCAGCTAAGGAGCCAAATTTGAAGCCGATATTTTGAGAATTTCAGACACAATCATTTTATTGGTTACAAATCAACGTAAAAAAGCCTATCTAGATCGGAATATATGATGTGATAGTTTAGCCCCTTGTGTATTCCTATACAAAAAGAGGATACCAAATCGTTTAGTACGAAGATTCTGTTGATTAATTTATAGCTTTAATTTTTACGTCATTTACTTATCCTAGAGGGGGATGTAAGACAGCGCATATGAGCATCGGGTTGTTTGCATATAACATGGATATTTACAGATCACGGACAGAAAAACCAAAATGAAAAATCTGATTGATAGAACAACATAATATATAGAAAACTCAAAAATTTAAATCAGGGGTACATATATATCCTTAACATACTCAAGCGGCTCCCATTATTGGTATCAAACCAATAGCGATTCATACAAGCTAAATCTTCTAATCGATAATTAGGCCAAAAAAATAACTTTAATTTAATTAATTCATTTTTTTTTCGGTCGAAATTTTTACTTTCATCCAAAAATTGACTCCAATTTTTGATCTTGTTCTCCTTGGAAAATGTTTTATTTCTATGCGCACCATTCTGATTCTTTAAATTCAAATTGAAAGAAATTAGAATTCGCAATTCTCTACGCCTACTCCGCATAGATTAGGCATACAGCATTCCTGCCCATTTTAGTGGAAGGGCGTGCTATTTGTTTACATCCATTAGTTTGTAAGGGCTTCAATGCAGACTTTGACGGGGATCAAATGGCTGTTCATGTGCCTTTATTTTGGAGGCTCAAGCAGAGGCACGTTTACTTATGTTTTCTCATATGAATCTTTTGTCTCCAACTATTGGAGATCCCATTTCTGCACCAACTCAAGATATGCTTAGTGGACTCTATTTCTTAACGAGTGGAAATCGTCGGGGTATTTGTGTAAATAGGTATAATCCATGTAATCGTATAAACTATCAAAATGAAGATAATAACTATAAGTATACAAAAAAAAAGAACCTTTTTTTTCTAATGCCTATGATGCAATTGGAGCTTATCGGCAAAAACGCATCAATTTAGGTAGTCCCTTGTGGCTGCGGTGGCGACTAGATCAACGCGTTATTGCTGCAAGAGAAACTCAACTCGCCTGCATGAAGCCGAAATCACTAGTAATCGCCGGTCAGCCATACGGCGGTGAATCTGTTCCCGGGCCTTGTACATACCGCCCGTCACACTATGGGAGCTGGCCATGCCCGAAGTTGTTACCTTAACCGCAAGGAGGGGGATGCCGAAGGCAGGTCTAGTGACTGGAGTGAAGTCGTAACACGGTAGCCGTACTGGAAGGTGCAAGTTGAGACCAATCTATCATATAGATGAGGATAAACTAGTGACCTCGGATATTAATGAAATCTATAGAAGAATTATCTATCGGAATAATACTCTTACAGATCTATTAACAACAAGTATAGCTACGCCAAAAGAATTAATAATATCTCAGGAAAAATTGCTGCAAGAAGCCGTGGATGCACTTTTTGATAATGGAATCTGCGGACAACCGATGAGGGATGCGAAGCTCTACCAACTGAGCTATATCCTCCTGAGCCAAGTGGAGCATGCATGAAGGAGTCAGACGCTTCTTCTATTCTTTTCCCTGGCGCAGCTGGGCCATCCTGGACTTGAACCAGAGACCTCGCCCGTGAAGTAAATCATCGCACCTATGGTCCAACCAATTGGGAGAGAATCAATAGATTCCTTTTTGGGAGCGATTCATCCTTCCCGAACGCAGCATACAACTCTCCGTTGGAAGTAGGCCAACATTTTTATTGGAAAATCGGGGGTTTCCAAGTCTACGGCCAAGTACTTATTACTTGTTGTTTATTAGAATAAATTCATGTTGTTTCCAAAAAAAACTTCAAGTAAACTTGAAGTACAGATCGCTCCAAAGAAAATTTCAATGGCATGTTTGATGACGGTTTTTGCAAAAATCTATGTCAGGGCGGAGGCATGCTTTAAGTAGTGGGGGAAAGGCTCCAAATAAATGCTTCGGAGAATGGTGAAGTTAGTAGGCGAATGTGTTAATGTAAAAGTGCCCTCAATTCAAAATCTTTAGTGCCCTCAACTCCAAGAATGTAAAACCAAAAATGGAGTCTACTTTCTTTTCTGGATCATCTCGTCCGGAAAATGTGTAGAAGAATGCCTGAAAAAGTGAAGAACGGTGGATATTGAGAACCGTGAAATAAGAATATTAAGAGTTGGGACTGGGTAGCCATAAATATAATTAAATATGCATGTATATATGACATTAAGGGGCTGTTCGATAATATTATGATTTAACGCTGAATGAATCAACATGCTGAATGAATCAAAGACACTGAATCAATATGATTCTGAATGAAAATGAATGTTTGATAAAAGAGCTAATATTTTACTTTTATTAATTTAACATATGAACTTTTTATTTGATAAATATTTCAAGTCAAAACATTTTTAATTTGCAAAAATGAAAAAGAAATGGTTAATGAAACAAATGAAATGGATTATATATTATCTCATCCAAAATACAATAAGGTAAAGTTATGTAAAATTCTCTTCGTATAAAACATAAACAAACTATTAGTTCCAAGTCTAAAAATAAAGTAATCAAATAAAACATAACAAGCAAAGTGTCATGTACTCAATGGCAGAGCTACCCTTTATGTAATGGGCCATACAGTACTAAACTGATCCATTTAGCATCACTTTTTTCTCCACCAAACATGATGTCCTCTTACCGACTAGGTGGAAGGTGCTGAGTCATCCAATTCAGCTACTTTCAAACACCCCCTAAATATATCATCATTAATATAAGTAAGGGACTATTTTTGTCCTAAAATATTAGTACTAATAACTTATTTTGACTCTGGATGGGCAATTTCTAAAAGTTTGTTTGTCAATATTTAAACTTCTTAGTGTTAATTAGTTTTTTTTAACCGTGGTACATTTTTTAAGTATTCAAAATATATTTTGGCTGTTATTCTTTTGGGTGCAAAGATGAATATTATATTAACTTTTAAAAGATGTACATCATAAGAATAATAGCAAAGATTTGGTCAACACCCAAATCTTGATACTGACTGATACAAACACTACAAGAAACCAGAAACTATACTACTCAGTTCTACCCGATATAATACATAACTACAACTATTTCTGACAGAACAAAACATAACAGTCTACATTAATCTGTCCAATTATCCATGATCAGAATTCACCTTACCCTTCATTATCATCCATACACTTACACCAATTCACCTTTATTAAGCACCTACCATCTAGCTACATTTTCATTACTCCATTCTTCCAAGCCACTCAACCTGCCACCACAGTAGTCGAGGTAGAAAATTGAGAATGGCATCACTAGGCACCCATAACCCATCCATGGGGGCTCTGCCAAAACAACCTACATTTCCCTCTAAAAAAAAGGCTTCAGTTGTTTGGGAACAATCACCCTCCATGACGACCACCAATTACCTCCTATGAGAATGTAAAGTATGGACCATGAAGTGTCATCTTTCACCACTCTCAATTCCATACCGCTTACACTCCCCTCCAAAACCATCTACCTTTCACAAAAGGAAGCCCTACTTTATGGTACATCCATACTATGATAGACCTCCTACACAGCCAAGTATAGCTTTCTAGCTTCCTCCCAAGGCCAAACTAGAAAAGACTATGGGGCTAAATGGCTAATGTAGGTATAGTTATACAGTTAGGACTCCAAGGTACAAGGAACTTCACATTTGTAATGGCCTGAATAAAATGACAGCAAACAAATTTTTAATTTTGCTTCTGTTATTATTTGGTTCTCTAATGGTTTTTGATAATAATAGTACTGTTTTTATAAGTGATTAGAAGTGTTTAATACGAAATATAACTTTGGCTGTTTTCAACTTGTCTTCTTGTTATCAATCATTATATATATAATATATATTCCCAGGAATGGGATTTTGGCTAAAATGGGTTTACCACACTAATTAGACCAAAGTTTGTGGCTGTAAATATGGGAATTCACTGTTTATGTTACTGTTCATTCGGTTAAGAAATAATTAAAAAAAAAAACATGTGGCTGAAACATTGGGAAGCCACTGTTATTCCAACTGTTCATGGAATAAAAAAATTAACACTAATCACCTTACATAGAACTGTTCATACATAAAAAATACATTAAAAATAGCTAATGACACTATAATTACAAAGTAACTCCTGTAGCAACATGTATTCTCCCAGATTTTGCCACAACATCACAACTGTAGCAGCATGTATTCATGCACATATAATTTAGACTGCTGCCATTCATCCCAGAAACTTCCACCATATTCTGATCTGCTGCCATTGTATATCCTGCATATATAAAAATCCCAGAAACTTCCATCATATTCTGATCATACATATTTTGGCATCAAGCACTTTGTTAAGTTGCAGTTTCTAATTACAGGTATGTTTATGTATAATCTGCTTGCTATTTTACTAACCTTTATACTTATGAATTATTTCCAAAAATTTTTGTCCAGGATTGTAAATTCCATACATAGTTATTACATCTGCATGTGAAGAACCATCTACACTAAACATTGAACAAACAGCTTTTGAAACTTTAAAAGATGCCTAAAACTTACCACAACAGCTGTCTTCGAAGCTCAGTAAATATACTGATAGTGTCATTCAAGACAGTCCGCCACCTCTTATGCATAATATCAGAGAATGCAAAATCAACAGAACAAACATAGCTGCAGGCGACAATGACACAAAAGGAAAAAGTAAGTTTTAGAAATTTATTGCATGTTATATATTTAACCTTAATACCATATAAATTTTTATTATGTACAATGCAGGTATTAATCGAAATTGTTTTCATATAGAAGAAGCAACACACATGTCAGAACAAAGTAAGTATTTTCCCTACCCATTCTACAACTAACCTATTTTAGACACTTTTATCCTTTTTTAATATGTGATATGCTCAATACAGGTGCTGGACAACATCATGCCACCAAACAAACTGATCAAACATATAATATTAATGGCATGAAAAAACAAACAAGCAAGCAAAAAAAAGAAGAAATTTAGCGACGGATGCCTCTACTGAAGGTACAAGGAAAAATAACTCAACTACTGTAAAGCAATTCCGTGTACTGATTTATCCTTTTTTAATATACGATATGCGCAATACAGGTGCTGATCAACCTTATGCTACCAAACAAACTGAGCAAACATGTAATTCTAATACCATGAAAAAATAAACAAGCAAGCAAAAGAAAAGAAATGCAGCAACAGACGCCTCTACTGAAGGTATAAGAACCAAATTTACTTTTTTCCTACCCATTCTACAACTCTCGCCTTTGTATAAAAAATAACCCAATTACTGTAAAGCAATTTTGTGTAGTGATTACTTTTATCCATTTTTTAATATATGATGTGATAAATACAGGTGGTGCGCAACCTTACGCCAGCAAGCAGAATGATCAAACATATAATACTAATGGAAACAAGTTAACAATTATCTAGAGAAGAAGGTCAGATTACAAGTAGAAACAAGTTTATATAGGCTGCTATTTAGAAGGTATGCCATTTAATCTTAACATTTTTGTTTCATCCATGGAAGTATATAAGCTTTTAAATCTTCCATGTTTACTTATGTGATTCATTTCCATGCTTAAACTGATGCTTAATAATATTGTCTACATAGATACTATATGGTTAGTTTCTTCTTTTGCAATTTGCACTGTTATACAATTGCTTTTTGTTTCCACTTTGCAAGTCGCACAAACAAGTTTTCAGTCTTTACAAGATGGTGAATACTTACCCCAACAGTTACCTTTGAATTTGGATAAATATACTGATAATGGCACTCGAATCACTCCTCCAACTCTTACATATGATATCAATCAATGGGAATTCAACGCACCAAATATGCCTGCATTCGACAGTAATACAAAAGGAAAAAGTAAGTTTTAACCTTTATTACATTACATGTTATGTATTTAAAGTTAATAACAATTAGGTTTTTTTTTTTTTTTTTTTTTTTTTTTTTTTTTTTTTTTTTTTTTTTTTTATATATTTGGTGCAGGAATAATGCATGATGACACATTTTACCCTACTTCTATTAATCAAGATTGTCCTCATATATAAAAATCAACAGATGTCTCAGAAAACTTTCATGAATGTGACATGCCTTTTACACTGCCAGCATATGCTGATATGCAAAGTAAGTCTTTATCTCTTTCCATTTAACAGTTATTACTTTCTTAAAAGGGAAAACATTAATATTTTTTTAATATACAATTTGTTTAAATATAAATTGTTAATTTGTAAATTAAATGAATTACACTAAATGCAGATGGTGTTCAAGGTTATGGCAATCGACAAAATAATCAGTTGTATAACGCCAAAACCGTGAACAAAACAAACACGTAAAGGAAAAAAAAAAAAAAAAAAAAAACACCCCACAACTACATACACATACACTAAACCGTACCTGAAATGTCAAAATCCACTTAACAGCAGAAGAGAACCTGAATCAAAACCTGAATCAATGAGGCAAAATACAACTGAGCATTTGTCTATATCTTCAACAGAAGCATGTACTGAAGGTATATGCCTTTAAGATCTAAAATAATCAAAGAATCAAAATCTTTTATCTGTTGGAAAAAGTACGTACCATGCAAAGACAGCGAACATTCCAAAAGACATATGGGTAAATTTGGCCCTGCAAAGATAAACCGATAAGTTATCAGAACAGACGTCGGGAGAGAGCTCTCCTATCAAATTGTTGCTCCTTAATCCTCTACATCATAGGGTATGGTCAAAACACATAAACGATTAACGGTTATAATTTTGATCAAAGAGCTTTAGAAACTTACAGATACTGCAAAACTTCGTTCCAGCATATAAGCCTCGGTATTTCTCCATTGAGCCGATTTTGTGCCAAGTCGCTGGGATATACATCAATTCCATGAATACAGAATCATATAAGCAGTAAAGTAATCTAAGTAACCATCATTATGAGGAAACAAAAAGATACTTACAAAATCTTTAAATTTGGAATTTGTGATAATGTCAAAGGGATAGAGCCAATTAACTGATTGTTTTTCAAGATTCTGTAACAGGAACAATGATGGTGTAAGTAAGCGAACCAAAATCGCATAAACAAAAATGAGAGTGCATTTAACGCTGAAACTTACAAGAGCTCAAGCTGCTTTAACTTAGATATCGAAAACGGAATGTCTCCCGTCAACATATTAAACGACAAATCCCTAGAAAACACAATTTAGCAAAAAAAATGTGTCACATTATAGAGATCAAGTGCTAGAAATAACAAAAACTAATTAGAGTTATCTAGAGCATGACTTACAGGTTTTGAAAGTTACTACAATCACCAATCTCATTTGGAATTTGACCGGATAAACGATTTCCACGTAGATCACTGTTCATTCATGACACCAAAACAATATCAAAAACCTTTTTTTTTTAAAGCAAAAAGAAAAAAAAATGAATTCAAGATTCAGGGTCAAAACTGTACATGGAGAGTAAACCTCTGAGCTCACCAATACTTGATGACAGTTCACCATCAAGATTCAAACCTGAAACGGAGACAGAGAGAAAAAGAAATAGAATTAATTTTAGTGAATTGCTTCATTTATAGTAGGTCATTTATGACACACTTAAGATACTCACTTTACTATTTATGCTACCTCAATTATGATGTACCTAAAACTGACATTCTATGCAACGAGTATAATTCTATATATAACGTCAGCCCCAATAATCCTTTGTCAGAACATTCTCTTGGCAATTTACTTTTCCAAATTATTACAACAAAAATCATGAAATGCATCAAAACATCAATACTGGATTTCAATTTCCTACCTTTGAAACAAACAAGTATGCTCACCTATATTTTGATATTTTTATACATAAATTTTATATACAATGTCGGCTTAAGAATACATATTTACCAATATAGGAAGCAGACAATACCTCACACATATTCTTCATCACCTAACGAAAGATCCTCATAATTTCAAACCCAATATACAAGAAAGAAGAACTGCAATTATTAGTAACAAAATCATATTCCATATACTGTTTGAACAACTATATATGATTATGTTCAGATACTACCTAGCTCAACCTTTTCATCAACAGCTGCGTCATTCTACAACAACACAAACCTGCAATGACACAACAGCCAAAGGTAAATTTTTCATACACACTATTTATTACTAATAAAGTTATATTTCGTGCATTTTTCTAACAACAGTGAATGATTCTTTATGACTGCAACAGGACGTAAAAGAAAATCAGCGACACCAATTTTGGTAAATGGTAAACCAATGTTAAAACCCAAAAAACATTGTACCACAACATCTTATACAGAAGGTAACTAACTTTAGTTATAAGCTGGATCCCGTTAACACACAAAGATAACATTTCCCGATTAAACCAAGGCCAATCTCTAAACAAAATTGGCGTGTACCTTCCACAACCCATTTTTGGCCATGGCCAACTATATGTTACCTTATCACGGGCAACATCGCCCCATGGGTTAAAAATTCTTATGAAAACAGAACCTGAACACCACCAAAATACAACAAAGAATATAGTCTATAAAGATTTTTTAAATAAAATTTCCCAAATCAAGGTACACAATCGTTTATTGCATATGCAAAAATTCATTTTACAGTTTCATTAATATACAATCAATTAGCATTAACCTTAAAATTTTTTTTTAACCTAACCATGTTTTGTTAACGTATATTTTATTCATGTGCAGGATGGCAACAAATAATATCAGAGATCTAGCAAATTCGCATCAGCTAAAACTTTTGGTCAAATTAATGCCAACAAAGTTTTTAATGATTTGGTAGGATAATATGTGTTCTATTTCACCTGGATGTAACATGGTACTTTAGGAATAGAAAAGCGCACATTGTCATTGATGTTGGTGATATAAATTTGTGTGTTTAAATGTAGGCAATTTATATCATAACTGAAACTTAACTAAAAGTCTTTTCGAATTTTGATGCTAACACGTCTGTATGAAAAATTCATTAATACTTCGTACGAAGATTGCAAGTATATATCCAAAGAAATGAATCAACACATATTTCAGCAAGATATTTACTCCTAACAACTTTAAACATATTATCCCCTACTCCTTGACATACTATCATTAAAAGTTAAAAAATGTAAACATCCTATCTGGCATTAGCCATAGCTGTCAACTCTCAAGGAAAAAAATCCCATGGAACAAACCCATTGGCCCAACCACACTGACACAACCCACTGAAGCAATTTCATGAAATACTCGACTGATCTAATCCTCTAAGAACAAAACAAAGCAAGAAAATCATTAAAAAACTTGAACCAAACAAACAAAACATAGCAAAATAAAAATATAAAATTGATTATCAATATTAAAATTATATCTTACCCAAAAAAAAATAGCAAGCACTGATGTTATCATCTTCAACCTGCAAACAAAAGAAAGCCAGAAAATTATTTAAAAACTTCAACCAAACAAACTGAATTAAACAATAAATATAACAAAACACTTGAAGGGGAACGGCGTGTGAGGTGTTACCGAGTAGAAAAGAGCGGGGAAGGTTTATGGTTTCGCCAAAAAATTTCACGGCGATAGCGGAAGTGGCCGCCGGTTGTGGTTGCCGAAAAAGATTGTGGCTCCACTGAGGTGATAAAGACCACGGCCGTGAGCCTCACAGCATAACCTTGCCCATGCCACGTTATTTTAAGACCCAAATCGACAAGGAAACTGAAAAAGTAACTCGACAAAATCGAGTTTGTTGCACACCGAGCCACAACCACGGGTGACTCGGTGTTACCCACCTTTAGTAAACTCGGATAACAACAAATCTTGGTCGAAAAAGTTAAGTGCTGGCGCGTCGTAATATTGAAAAGCAGATTTGGGGCGCGTGTTGTTTAGAAATGGGGTTAGGGTTGCAAGAGATGAAGTTCGGTGGTGGTGGTGTAATAAAAAAAGGGGCGGTAACAGCGTATTGTGGTCGCCGGAATGTGTTGCCGGAAAAGATGAGGGGAAGAGAGAGGATATGGAGCGGCTAGGGTAAAATGTGTGTGATAAAACCCTAATGAGACTATAACTTAAGGTTTTATAGTACTTGGACTAAAAATAAATACATAATGTCCCTTAGGGACTGATTGTGTAATTTGGGAAAAATTTAGGAGCAGAGGGGGTATTGTGACAACTTAGTAAAACTTTTAAAATATTTACCGCTAGATTGTACCTACTTTTGAAGCATACACTTTTGAAATGCACAGTCGACTGATGTGAAGTATAAAAGCTATGGTATGAGAATCCTATGTATTGATTAATTTTGTATAGACAGGTTGTAAAACATTTCCGCTTTATCTAAGTTGCCTAACTGTTACAACTAACACTACGTACCATTATAATCATCCTTCTTAATGTAAACATGAACCGACACTATCAACATAGCATTCCCGTTGCAACGCGCGGGCTACCCCGCTCGTTATATATATATCTAAAGATAAGAATTTGGGCTGCTTCATGATGTTATACGGAACAGTGCTAATAACAGTAAAATGCGCTTCTAATGATTGTACATCACTGTTATTAGCACTGTTCACCCACTTTACACCACAAACCATGTCTGATAAATCCTCCCCCCTCCTCCCCAATCTAAATCTAGACCCTTCTTCATTCTCAAAAACACACACACAGACACACACAATTCTTTCAATCAAATGCACATCTGAAAATTATCATCTTTACCACAATAAGCATCAGACATGCGTTTCCCTGGAAGGAATAGAGGGCGGTAACAATATTTCAATAGCTCTAAATAGTAAATCCTACACAGATTTTGGTGAATCATACACACGAGGTACCCTTTCTGTACTATTTAAACTGGATAATCATGGTAGCTCACTTCTTATAAAATTATTTGCAGAATTATTCTTGAAAAATCGAAGAACAAAGTCTCAGATTGAGAGGTCGGTACTAAATCATCATCAATTTCAGGCCACTTTTGAACTCTTTACTATATATTTCTCTAATCAATTCAAAGTTTGTTTGGGGTTAGGCATGATTTGTTAATTGTTAGGGTTTATCTTAAACTCTTAATAAGTTGAACCGATTCCTTCACATTTGGTCAAGATAAGTTAACTTAAAATAACATCCTTTTTCTCTTTCTGCAGATTCAGATGATGTCAGAGGCCGTAGATGATGTTCTTGATGATGATGAAGTTTGAGATGAAACAGATGAGCTAACAAATCAGGTAACCTCCACAATTGTTGTTTTCAGGTATAAGATTTGTAGTTTTGGTTTTCGTTGCGCAATTGAGTAGTTTTTGCGAAAATGTTACTTAGTTAATTAAATTAGATTTTGGTGTTTAATGCAGGTTTCTTTTTGGCGGTGATTAAGATTTTGGAATATGCATATAATGTGTTTGAGGAAATGTTTGAGTTAAAATCAGTGGAGTTATAAGTTGGTTTTTACATGCAAGTTTAAGCTTAAGGTGAGACAATGATTCATAGTTAATTTTTTTAGAAAAGCTTTGTATTATATTGATTGGTATCAATCATGTGAAAATATCTTTATCCTATTAAGATTTGTTTAGTTAGAAGTGAGTTTCAGATAAACAATTTTGTTTTTCAAAAACATATGTCTACAATAAGAGTGAACTCATTTCTATAGAATCTCCGTTTCTAACTATTTGTTTGCTACAATATAAGATTGCTGTTTTGGTGCACACTTTAGTGCTAACTTTGGTGATTCTCATTGGTTTGGCCAGGTTTATGTAGAAAGGAGGGCCGGCAGTGATTCCGTCAGAACAGGTCCATATACAGTCAAGGTATGTCAAAACTAAAAAAAAAGTGGATGAGGGTTTGCTGTTAACGAAGGTTTACTATTTGGAAAAAAGATTAGCGAATAGTCAGATGATTTGTTGGGAGGAGGGTATGTGGTGATTCTGGGAGAACAGGGCGAGATGCAATCTAGGTACGTAAAAAATGAAAATAGTAAAAGATGGCGCTTATAATTAGTTTCTGTCATTGATTTGATTTTTCAAGTTTCTACCTTTATAGGTAACATATTCCAATAGAGTCTCATGCTCATATTATTTCTATTGTGATGGTTTGTGATGACTTAAGGTAATTATAGGGTGTTCGGAACTTGAACAAAATAATTCTATATGAAAAGTATGTGATACAGAACATTGTGCATTACTCATTTCTTTTTCCTGTAGGCGTATACATTTTATAACATCGAGCCGCTTGAATTGCATCGAGCTTCACATGATTATATCCTTCAAGTAGTGTTCAGTACGTGTGATGTGTCGGGGAAAGTGGAAGTTCATGTAGATGGGTGAAATCATAAGATATACCAGGGGACAGGATACCCAAAAGAAAAGGTCTTGGTTTTCTGTTAGGAACAACATCAGTGGGGTCATAACTTTGTTATGGGCGAACTCACTTGCAACTTCTTAATTTGACGTAAGTTTAAACCGTTGTTTACATATTTTGATGCTACTATAATTTAACTGATTTTGTAGAATTTCAATTGGCGTGTAGTGTTCCTTTTGAATTAAATTTGATCTCGAAACTAGACGCTGTCCTTTGCTGAATGTGGGTCGAATTGGTTTGTCGTTTATATTTAGCACCTCAAGCTTATATTGAAAAATTGGAAATATATTTAACAAGTATTACTTTTTTATACTATATAGTAGTTGGCATATATATTGTTTCTTTAAAAGAGGTTGGCGCTAATTAGGATGTATCACTAACACGATTTCAGAACTTTATATTTGATCTAAGAGAAATGCTATAACCACATAAGTTATACAAAAATAAATCCACACAACGATGTGTCAAACAAATTTGTGTGGGATTGTTTTTGTAAAATTTGTGTGATTGTAGCATTCCTCTTGATCTAATTGTTTTAATATGTTTTTAAGTTGTCTTCGTATCTCATTAGTTTTTTATTGCTTATTTTCAAAATAGGTATGGAGTGCAAGGGGCGATGTGTAATGAGCACTTTGAGAATCAAACAACAGTGCGTCAAAGTCGTATATTGAAATAGAGCAAGGGTATTAGGAGTCCTTGAAAATCGAAGATGAACTACTGAGAATTGATGATGTCCTAATGCTCAAACAAGATATTTCTGCTGTTATTGCTTCTCTTGAGGTTAGCCTACACACTCAGACAATATTTTCAGTTAAATTTCAAACCACTCTAATCAGGCTCTACAATTTGCACAACCCTAGGACTTCAAAATGTATACAACATTGGAACAGTGTCATACAGGTTATAAAATGCATACGTCATTTGGAAATTGGAACAATGTAATGCAGTTTATAAAGTGTGTAATGTTGAGGTAGCAAAATGCACTTAAGTTGAATTAATTTAAAATGTGTAATGAATTTAATCTAAAATGTGCAAAATGAACTTAATTTAATACAGATACATTGTGTTTTTATTCATGAAAGGGAAATGATCAGCTAAGTTACAAAATTTTGGTGACTGTACTACTAGATTTATACAATAGAAATGTTGATAATGATTTTACCTTCTGGATTCCTCACTTTTTCCTTTAATTTCGAGCAGGTGGAGGTTCTACCGGTGCCATTGGACCAACCGACTCTATGTCAACAATGCCTGCAACTTTCACCAGCGCTTCACCAATGGTATTACGTCCATGTCTCCAACTACTGTTACCCTATGATCTTTAAGGTCTGCTGCTATTGACTACACTCATGTACGCACTTCATAGTGTGAATCATCCAATTTGGACTTCATGTTGAGATTTCCAATAATTAAAAATAAATAACTTTGGAATTCATGTTGAGTTGCCATAATATTTCGAGACGCACCTTTACCAGTCTTTTTGCTTCGTTTTGTCATCAATCATGCTACAAGTTGCAATTTTATAACTCAGTTGTTATAGTTTAACATTTTAACTCATTTTTATTTAATTTGCAATTTGGTGCTGTGTGGTTGCAGTAGATATTTCATTAGAACAGTGTGCAAATTGTATACAACATTGGAACAGTGTCATACAGGTTATACGATAAAAGTTATACAGATTTAACTTCAAAATGTATACAACTATTACCGGACAAAAAAATGTAGACACAAACACACCCGCCACAACGCGCGGGTTTCCCAGCTTGTTTATGTATATCAACGAGGATGAAATACAAGTCAAATTGGTCAATTTTATAATAAACTCAAAGAAGCAATTACGTTTCTAATTTTTTGCACAACAAATCACATATCTAATTAGAGATTGCGATCCTTTAGAAAGTAAAGAAAATTAAAAAGGCTAGAAAGCCACTCACAATGTGACAAGTGTCCACCACCCACTCCCTCCCTTTTTTCTTATTAAATTCGGTTAGGGGGCATTTTGGTCCTTTAAACCCATTTTTTTATTCCACCCCAAAACTTTAAACGTAAATAACTTTCAAACGATAAACTTTTATGAAAAACCGATTTCACCATAATTTTTAAAATTTAATTCTCTTTAATTTGGTATGCATTATGATATATGAATAACAACTTTTTTTTTCAACTTTTTAAATGGGTGTTGATTTTCTTGAAATTTTTGGCATTTTTAGCTCTATTTTTGCCTAGTTTAAAGGCCGAATTTTGCAAAACTTAAAACACGAAAGTTGTAGCTTTTTGGCCATTCTTTACCCATAAATTTGAATCACTCAAATCCGATATAATATGAGCGAGATATCGGACGTTAAAGATGAACAATAACTAATTAACATTATCAAAAATAACTGATGAACGTTATAAAAAAATAACTCATGTACGTTATAAAAAATAATTGATGAACAATATAAAAAATAACTGATGAACGTTATTTTTTCGAAAACTGCTGAACATTATAAAAGATAACTGATGAACGTAATAAAAAATAACTGATGAACAATATAAAAAATAACTGATGAACCTAAACACTTTGAAACACAACCAACGCTAACTGATGAACCAAAACACTTTGAAAAACAACCGACGCTAACTGATGAACCTAAACACTTTGAAAAACAACCGACGCTAACTGATGTACCAAAACACTTTGAAAAACAACTGACGCTAACTGATGAACCAAAACACTTTGAAAAACAACCGACGCTAACTGATGAACCTAAACTCTTTGAAAAACAACCGACGCTAACTGATGAACCAAAACACTTTGAAAAACAACCGACGCTAACTGATGAACCTAAACACTTTGAAAAACAACCGACGCTAACTGATGAACCAAAACACTTTGAAAAACAACCGACGCTAACTGATGAACCTAAACACTTTGAAAAACAACCGACGCTAACTGATGAACCTAAACACTTTGAAACACAACCGACGCTAATTGATGAACCAAAACACTTTGAAAAACAACCGACACTAACTGATGAATCAAAACAGTTTGAAAAACAATCGACGTTAACTGACACTAACTGATGAACCAAAACACTTTGAAAAACAACCGACGCTAACTGATGAACCTAAACACTTTGAAACACAACCGACGCTAACTGATGAACCTAAACACTTTGAAACACAACCGACGCTAACTGATGAACCAAAACACATAACAATGGTCAATAATTGATGAACCAAAAACACATAACACCAGGATAATAATTGATGAACCAAAAAAAATAATACAACACAATAACTGATGAACCAATAGTTGATGAACCAATACACATAACAAGGGTCAATAATTGATGAACCAAAAACACATAATACCAGGATAATAATTGATTAACCAAAAAAAAACACAGCACAATAACTGATGAACCAATAATTGATGAACCAAAACACATATCAAGGGTCAATAATTGATGAACCAAAAACACATAACACCAGGATAATAATTGATGAACCAAAAAAATAACACAGCACAATACTGATGAACCAAAACATCATCTCTATCTCTTCATCATCATCATCTTTCTCATTCTCTATCTATATGTTCTCTCCATCATCATCCTTCATTTCTTCTTCTTCTTCTTCCTCTAATTATTCCTCTTCCTCCTCTGTTTTAGTTGCTTTACAAGTCCTTGGTTTTCGGCATTTGCCAAACATCATATCCTCCAATTCTTGCATTGTTTTTGTTTTCCAGTACTCAAATGCTGGGGTTTTTGGTTTTTTAAGAAGTGAATTGGCAAATATCACCTGCATTTTTAAGATAAAGTTAGATAAAAAAAATAAAAAATGATGAACCTATGGTTCCATAATAGAGAAAAATAACACAGGACAATAATTGATGAACCTATGATAACTGATGAACTTATGATAACTGATGAACGTATGATAACTGATGAAACCTATGGTAACTGATGAACATATGATAACTGATGAACCTATGATAACTGATGAGCCTAAGATAACACAGGACAAAAAGATGCTGAACAACAACTGATGAACCTATAATAATTGATGAACATATGATAACTGATGAACATATAATAACTGATGAGCATAACATAACACAACTAATGAACCAAACTGATAAACCCTTAATATCTGATGAACCTATGACAACAACTGATGAACCTATAATAATTGATGAACATATGATAACTGATGAGCCTAACATAACACAACTGATGAACCAAACTGATAAACCCTTAATATCTGATGAACCTATGCTAACTCCTAACCTATGATAACTCCTAACCTATGATAACTGATGAGCCTAAGATAACACAGGAAAATAATTGATGAACCTATGGTAACTGATGAACCTATGATAACTGATGAACATATGATAACTGATGAACCTATGATAACTGATGAGCCTAAGATAACACAGGACAAAAAGATGCTGAACAACAACTGATGAACCCAACTGATGAGCATATGATAACTGATGAACCTATGATAACTGATGAGCCTAAGATAACTGATGAGCCTAACATAACACAACTGATGAACCAAACTGATAAACCCTTAATATCTGATGAACCTATGATAAACAAAGTTTTTAATGATGAACAACTTTTTTTTTACTCATGATTTTTTTATCAGGAAAAGATGATTTTTTTCATCCTCAAAACTGATAAACATTATGATTTTTTTTCTTAGAAACTAATAAACAATATGATTTTTTTTTTTAGAAAACTGATGAAAAATAATAGCTGGTGAACAAGACTAACAAACGAACAAGACTGATGAACAACCACAACACTTTTTATAAACGTCATTTCATTAACTAAAACCTCAAAATCTATGGGAATATGAACAACAAAGTAAAACTAAGGGATGAACAAGTACCTTAGTTGACGACTTTAGTAGCAAACTACAGTCATTTTCTGTGCAATCCATTATATAGATCATCGGGAGCTTCAGTATAGTATTATTTATGGCATCTGCAACATACCTAACTTTGCTTAAAAAAATTACAGTAAAGAAGTTTAAGAACAAATAAATGGAAATAAAAGGGAGTAAAAGTAGACGACAGCAAGCAGGCAACTTTACTAAATAAAAATGAAAACGCCATCTACCAGTTGATAAGGACTTACCATTCTTTGATAAGTATTCCTCTTTCCTATATTGACTTCTCACAATATTGTCATAACCCTTAAATGCCCGGTATATTTCACGAACCACGAGTTCCGTTCTCAGACAAAACCCACACCAACTACTCGTAAAAAGCACCAATACATCCTTCTTCTAAGCATTGTCAGAACTAAAAGAACAAGAGTGGTTTCCAACAACCAACTCATAAAAGCAACAATATGAACAACACTATACATCTCTGGGAATTTTATAAACGTCATTTCATCAACTAAAACATCAAAATCTGGTTGAAGCATTTTGTCGAGCAGTTGGTGTGCATCATTATACGTATCACATTTCATCAACAGATCCTCTATGTTTACCCGATTATCGTGATGTCGAAAAGTACAAAAAAGAGTTTTATCAGTTGGAACCTGATGGTGACGGCGTGAAGATGGTGGTGTTGACGGCGTGAAGACGGTGATGGTGATGGAGACGGTGCGGTGACGATGCAATGGTCCGGTGATGAAGATCACCGGAGTTATGTGTTGGAGAGATGTTGGATGGGATGAAACGTTAGATCTGATGATGATTATGGTGGTTGGGAGGTTAGTGGGAGAAGAATGGTGAAATGACCAGATGGCCCCTACGTGTATATGTCTTTATTAAAATTGATCAGATTTTGTATTATCATCCGACGGTTGTAATTTCTTTTTAGACTTTGTAAACATTCCTACTTTTTAAATGATCCGCTACCTTGGTTCATTAAACCAAACCCGACCAGACCCGTTTTAAAATTTTAATATACCATAGATACTTGTAAGCCATTGGTGACTCGAGTGCATGCCCCCTTTAGCTAAAATTTTAATGAGTGTTGATATTTAGGCCTAATTAGGAGACCTAACAATAAGCCTAATCTTCTTATTGGTCCATATTTGTTTCCATTTGAAAAGATAACCAACTTATTATTTTTTTTTCAAATCTACCCTTCCAGTATAATTTCCTAAATTATACTCCCTCCGTCCCATATTAAGTGTCCACAATGGAATCTTGGGATGTCCCAAATCAAGTGTCAATATTGTATTCCAACCAATGAGATGAGACTTTAGTGGGTAAAAATGATATTTGATTTGTGGAGTGTGTAGTTAGTGGAATTTCCTAAAACTTTGTGCATTTTGAAAGTGGACACTTAATATGGGACGGAGGGAGTAGTAACTAAAATTTTCATCTAAAAAAGTCTTACGTGACTTTATTTCATTTTACAATAAAAGAACACTACTTATAAAGACATGACAAGAAACCCCTTTATAATATTACTTATTTCATCTTGTATTTGGTACAGCAAGACACAATATATTTTGTACAAGTAATTTCGTACAGCAAGACAAATACATCAGTAAATGGAACTAAAGTGACTCTTATTGCCTTTAACACACCCACAATATTCCACAAGTGTTTAGTCTCAAAGTAAACACTTTATAACAACCAAAGCAAAACATTACATTTCACAAATATTTAGTACCAAAGCTTAAGACAGCAAGATACTTAGTCCCAAATTAAGTGGCTCTAAGAAACACCAAATAAAATAGAACATGAACCTTTATTGACCCAATAAGAAAACCAAATGTACATGGACCACAACAGCAACAACAAGCCAAACGGACCTAAGATCAACAGAAGCATAAGTAGAAGCTTGATCAAACACATCTTCTATACCCATTTCGCACCACATGCCTCAAACATCGTACTATTTAATCTAAAAAATGATCAAACAAAATATTGTAAGCAAGAAAGGCATATTTTTAAACAGAAAATAAATAGGCTATTATTATACTACGCACCTATTTCTTAGTCATTAAGATTAAAGCGGTAATTGCAGATAAATGAGTCGATATAAGGTGAGTTGGTTCCAAGAGAATTTGGAGTGTTTGCCATGTCAACCGAACTCGAATTAACCTATCATAATGTAATTGATAAAAAAAAAAAAAAAAAAAAAAAAAAAAAAAAAAAAAAAAAGGCTTTCACATGAAAACATCACCACACCTCACTGACTTTAAACACAACATGTATAGACCCAATTTCGATCACTTATTAAATGACACCAAAATTATCCAGAACCCAAACGAATACATGCATAACAGTACATACCAGCAATAAAAAGATATAGACATATCAGTACATACCAGCAATAAAAAGAGATAGACCAATGCAACAATAACAATCAGCTATGCAGATTCATTGATTACCTTAGTAATTTTCATATTTGACAAACATGAACCCCTTTGATCTTGTAGAGTGTTTTCCTCTATTGCTTCACATTCTTACAATAATTAAATCAATTCATCACACACTAAGTAACTAGAATATACATTAAAGTTATCAGATATGGATACACATATCAGTACACTTTTGTTCTTCTTGTTCCTTTACTGCTTTTTCTTTACAATTTTTTCTTTTGTGGGAAGTTGTTTTCCTTCATGTTCCTAAAATGAATAGAGCAAGTTATCAGAAACAAAATTAAAAAGAAAAAAAAAACCAAATTAAAGATACCAAAGATATATACACATATCATTACGTTCTTCTTCTTCTTCTTCCTTTGTTGCTTCTTTATAATCTTTTCTTCAATGGGAATTTTCCGGTTTACTGGCAGGCGACCTTTTCCACAAACTTTCAATGGTGATAACAACTTTTTGGTAGATTCGGAAGCATGATTCACACCCCAGTTTGAATCATCGGTTAACTGTTCTTTTAGCATATTTATAGGTTATCAAATTGTTTCGCCTGCTCCCCACTCTTAATTTCATCATAACAATTTGTCACTGATGCGTGGTTTTGCAACCTTACAACAGGTTTTACCTCTCGAGGGATCTCAAGAGGCTTACAACCCCACCAGGCAGTGTACCTGACCGATGTAGTATAGTGTAGTGGTAAGTACGGGGGATTGATCGTTCTCCACAGGGAATAGTGTTCGTTAGGTATGAAAAACTACTTTAGTAGGTCTAAGGGTGAGGGAAGATTCTTTTTGTATTTTTATATTTTTTTTATGAAAGCAAGTAAAATCTCGGGTTTGAAGGAGTGGGCGGAATTAGTTGCTAGTCAACTAACCCAAATTACTACGAATGCAAATAAAATAAAATAACTGAAAATGAAAAGAGTTGTGAAACTTATGTGGAGAGAAATGTGTTTACTTAGATTTCCTTACTCCCTAACTATCTTTTACCGGTTGATTAGTGTGTATTAATTGCGTGGATGACGGGTGTATTCCTTAAGACCAATCGTGGGGTGGCGTACGTACTTCCCCAACTCTACAAGCTCCTACTTCACTCCTATGTCGAGCCGGCTAGGAAGCTCCTAACATGGGATCACTAGAATTCGCTCATGCATTAAATACAACCATAAAAACCTTAGTACGCATTGGTTCATGTTTCTTAAGACGTTCAAGAAAGTTACCGAATAGGAAGTTAGCCAGTTTTCTTAAGCCTAACATCGATAAACAATCATCCAATACAATTAATAACACACTAATAACCAATAATCAATAGCTAGGTTTCATTAGATCTAAGCAAACACAAGATAAATCTAGCCTAGCATGTTAATTAAAAGACAAGAACAATATATAATCAAACAACACATAGACATATTGATTGATTAAATGATAACTTATCTTCAATTAAACATGGGAGATCCAAGGGTATGAAAACCCTTAAAAATGGCAGAAATTCGTCTTAGGGTTTCTCCTCACAAAGTTGCACACTAATGACAAAAAATTGCAAAACTATATATTGAGTTTAAGGGCTGACGACGTCACGTTATAGGACTTGACGCCGTCACCTCGCCGTGTCTAGGGTTCCCGGATGGCCTTCTTGACGCCGTCCCTCTTTAGACCTCCAAAATCCGCTCTGGCTTATCAAAGCTTGACGCCGTCAGAATATGGCTTGACGCCGTCCCTCTTTAAGTTAAACCGTGATGGCCTTGATCACTTCAAAAGGTGACGCCGTCAGATTTTCCATTGTAAAATTCTCTGGCTTATCATGAGTAATTTTCATATCCACCTTTTTTGCCAAGCCATGACGCCGTCAAGGGCAATCCCTGACGCCGTCAAAGGTACTTTTCCAGCCGATTTTGAGACTTTGTCGTTTTCTTCACTTTTATGCTCCAAAAATGTCCAAAAATGCTTCCTTTTTCCAGATTTCTTCTCCAAAGTACCTAAAATGACAAAAGGAACGATTTAGGGCAATATTTGATCAAATAAATACGATTTAGGGCTTAAATGACCCCCTAAAAGCGGTACACTTTTCGCTTCATCAAATACCCTTACACTTGAGATTTGCTTGTCCTCAAGCAAATGCGCTTTTATTCTAATCAAAATACAAGTTAGGGGTCATTTAATGCTAATATAAAAGTAATTACAACAAATAGTCGTTCCACTTTAATCATAATAAGCACGGAGATTACAAACTAGCACCTCACAAGTAGTGTTTAGATACTCACATCTCTCAGGTGTCATCAAAATAAATCTCATAAATGAAAACGGATAATATCAAAGAGGGCTTTTAAATGGGTTATAACGTGAGGTGTAGGGATATGATAAACACGGTTTTGTTGGATAAGGGATATTTTACTGGTGGCGAGTTAAAGATCTTGATTAATTACATGTACAATATGGCGTTGCTAAGCCAAGACTAGACTCGACTTAAGCTAAAAACAAAATAACAAAAACATAAAATAAACATAAAATGAAACGGGATGGTAGTCCGTATGTTTTTTCTATTTTTCTTTTTCTCATTTTTTTGTATTTTTCTTGATTTTTTTTTTTTTTTTTTTTTTTTTTTTTTTTTTTTTTTTTTTTTTTTTTTTAGACATACACTCTTGCCCTACCATCCAAAATAATACATCATAGGGGCGTTGCATTCCCCTTACATTTGATCTTTTACATATCTTTACAAATAACTATTCTAATGACTCGAATTAAGATAATCGAAACACTTGGAGTACTTTTAAAATATTTAGCACATATGGGGGTAATAAATGATGTTCTTCCCCATTACTCCATTACACTAGTACTTTACCCATGAGTCCCAATCGTCCCAAAACAATATGTACAAGGATATGCCTTGACTTAGCAACCATGTAATCAATTAGATAATTAACTTGGGTTTAAACAAATGTTGTCACAATAATGCACTAAAAATGAGTGCATACAAGGTGGGCTAAGGCGATTTGGGTGTACATTTTAGTGGGGTGTAACAAATTCTTCCTTTAAGTAAAATGCTTAAAGGTCGAAACGAAAAGATAGGCTCTGAGGGGTGTACTAGGGGTATCGTGTACTAAAAATGAGTACAACGCAAAGGGTGTGGGAGAATTACTTGACCAATGTAGCCAATGTAATTATAACAAAAAACATAGGTGTAAAAGAATGGGTTAATCCTAATGCCTCTTATCATGTAGTAAATCTAACTACACGAATGTAGTCTCACTTGTGGCCTCGGAATGGTCCTAACGCAAGTTCTAGAATCTAAGTGCTACCGGTACACACATCATAGCATAAATGCTTTTCCTACCAATTCTAGGGGCGAACCTCACATATTTGGGGGTGGAAAATATTTTAGTGGTACGGTTTTTGTGTTAGTCATATAACTCCTATCCATGAGACTCTCATTAAGATCAAAGTTTCACTCCTATATGTTGTAAAAAATTTTAAATTTGGCACTAAAATTGCCCTAACAGGTATTTCTCTCAGTTTTATTACACATCTACCATTAAACAAACAAAAATCAAGCGTAATTGTATTCTCTAAAGTATCGTATTTTACCCCCCCTTACACCTAAGATGAACATTGTCCCCAATGTTCAAATAACAAGATGTAAAAGTGAAAAGGTAAAAGAATGAAATCAAATACTCCCCTGATTCGCTCGGTGGATAATGAAGTAACATGGTTAGATCTTCTTCCAAGAGAATGTAGAAGCTCCAAAACTAAAGCATCGCCAAAAGCTTGATTCCACATACATTTCCTTGTCCAAAATAACCTGTTAAACCTGAGAAAAACAAACACAAAAACCTGCATAACATCGGCGGGATAAATCTATATATAAGGATATAATGCTTGTGGAATGATTATTTTGCAGATTCCTGGAGATTATAAGTTATAGATTTAGTAAAAACTTTTTATGAAAACAAAACTTTCAAAAATTTCAGAAAATTAAAACCTGACGCCGTCAGGTTGTAAAGCCTGACGCCGTCAGAGATGATCTGACAGAATTCTCATGTTAAGTTTCCGGAAAATTTCTGGAAAAACCTATACCTTACTTCCTGGAATTCCTGCAAAATATCATTATGACTCGATACAAGCATTTGACTCAAACAAATACTAAGATGTATGTTAATTTAATATTATTACGATTCATGTTCATTTGTTCTTGTAAACCGATTTGGATTTTCCTTACACTTATCTTTTGCAAAATACCTTTATATGTAGTTAAGACGAAGTTAAAAACAAGATAAAGCATTTTCACAATTTAGTTTTGAACATGAATCAATAATAATAAAAATTAAACACACATACGGAAGCAAATAAAATCAAACAACCAAACAAATAAACACACAAAGCAAATAAAGCTTGGGTTGCCTCCCAAGAAGCGCTTGTTTTTGTTCGAGTCACGAGCCTGACTCTACCCTTATTTAACGGACAAAGGAGAGGTTTTCCCTACACTTAGGGTTAAGTGCGGGTGATAGTAGCGATACACACCGACTCGGTATGAGTATGCCACGTGAGGAAAGAGTGGTGGATTAATTATATGCTCAAAGATGTGGGATCCAATCATCATAACCTTACTTAGTTCAATTGGGTCAATGGGTGAATTGAAGTTTTCTCCTAGAAAGGGATCATCTTCTATCAACTTCGAGAGACTCCTAGTTGGGAATCCATCTTGACCTAATAAACCCGGTTTAAACCCATAGTGTTTCTTGTGATTAATCATGAATGGGTGATGTAAGTATGAAAGGTTATGGTTCACTCCTATGTCAGCTTCCTCTCTACAAGGCTTAGAGTCTACTACCTTCAACATAAAACTATCCGGACTATATGGTTTGATGGGTGGGTCGGGACCTAATTCAATTCCTAAGTTCACATCTAAGGATGGAAGATTAGGTAACGGTTTTGGTTTAGGCTCCGGTTCATCAAAACTAGGAACTTCCATAGAACTAAAAGAAAGGTTATGACTACAAGTATTCAAACCTATTTCTTCTAGTTTTGTTTGGTCCAAGGGCTCTACCTCTATTGGGGTTCCTATAGTCTCTTCTACTTCTTCCGGGTAAGTCATGGGTAGTGTGTGTGCCTCAAATGATGGTAGGACTTGTGGGGTACTTGGCGGGCTTGTGTTATTTACCTCATCCTTCCTTGTCTCTATATCAATTATATCCACATCATGTGTTTTAGTAGAATCTAACCCAAACATGTTCCTAAGTATCTCAAATCCTTCTCTAGCCATTTCAAGTTCTAAGTCCGATTCATAAGAATCTTCCCCGATAACATGATTACTATGTTCAATTTGCCTAAAGGATTCATCATGTGTTCCTTGAGATTCAAAGTCATTGATCATAAAACCTAGGTCTTTTTGCTCAATATGCTCATGTTCGGCTAAATCCTCCTCAATTGTTTCCTCAAGTTGTGATGTATACGAACCCATTAATTTATTAAACTTATGGTTCACGGTTAGGAGGCTTTCCTCAAAATTTTTCCAAAGGGTCTTATTAAAAGGAGTTGATCCTAACAATGATTGTTTAATAGAAGCCACACATGCACAAAATTCATCAAACCTATCAAACTTTATACCCATCTCCTCTTGTATATATCTAAGATCACTTAAAAATTCATTGGAACAACAGGAAGCAAATCTATCCGTGTAAAGTAATTGTTCCTCTATTGTTAATGATCTAAATGGAATTTCATCTGCCATGGTGACAAACGAAAATGGTTTTACAAACAAAGGGCACAAAGAAAAAGATAGACAAAAGAAATCTAATAAAAAGAAAATAAAAATCTCACTCGATAGGAATCAAGTGAGTAGACCTAATAAAATAAAAATTCAACCTAAACAATAACTATTCCCCGGCAACGGCGCCAAAAACTTGATGCGTTGTTTTGCAGCCTTACAACAGGTTTTACCTCTCGAGGGATCTCAAGAGGCTTACAACCCCACCAGGCAGTGTACCTGACCGATGTAGTATAGTGTAGTGGTAAGTACGGGGGATTGATCGTTCTCCACAGGGAATAGTGTTCATTAGGTATGAAAAACTACTTTAGTAGGTCTAAGGGTGAGGGAAGATTCTTTTTGTATTTTTATATTTTTTTTATGAAAGCAAGTAAAATCTCGGGTTTGAAGGAGTGGGCGGAATTAGTTGCTAGTCAACTAACCCAAATTACTACGAATGCAAATAAAATAAAATAACTGAAAATGAAAAGAGTTGTGAAACTTATATGGAGAGAAATGTGTTTACTTAGATTTCCTTACTCCCTAACTATCTTTTACCGGTTGATTAGTGTGTATTAATTGCGTGGATGACGGGTGTATTCCTTAATACCAATCGTGGGGTGGCGTACGTACTTCCCAAACTCTACAAGCTCCTATTTCACTCCTATGTCGAGCCGGCTAGGAAGCTCCTAACATGGGATCACTAGAATTCGCTCATGCATTAAATACAACCATAAAAACCTTAGTACGCATTGGTTCATGTTTCTTAAGACGTTCAAGCAAGTTACCGAATAGGAAGTTAGCCAGTTTTCTTAAGCCTAACATCGATAAACAATCATCCAATACAATTAATAACACACTAATAACCAATAATCAATAGCTAGGTTTCATTAGATCTAAGCAAACACAAGATAAATCTAGCCTAGCATGTTAATTAAAAGACAAGAACAATATATAATCAAACAACACATAGACATATTGATTGATTAAATGATAACTTATCTTCAATTAAACATGGGAGATCCAAAGGTATGAAAACCCTTAAAAATAGCAAAAATTCGTCTTAGGGTTTCTCCTCACAAAGTTGCACACTAATGACAAAAAATTGCAAAACTATATATAGAGTTTAAGGGCTGACGGCGTCACGTTATAGGACTTGACGCCGTCACCTCGCCGTGTCTAGGGTTCCCGGATGGCCTTCTTGACGCCGTCCCTCTTTAGACCTCCAAAATCCGCTCTGGCTTATCAAAGCTTGACGCCGTCAGAATATGGCTTGACGCCGTCCCTCTTTAAGTTAAATCGTGATGGCCTTGATCACTTCAAAGGGTGACGCCGTCAGATTTTCCATTGTAAAATTCTCTGGCTTATCATGAGTAATTTTCATATCCACCTTTTTTGCCAAGCCATGACGCCGTCAAAGGTACTTTTCCAGCCGATTTTGAGACTTTGTCGTTTTCTTCACTTTTATGCTCCAAAAACGTCCAAAATGCTTCCTTTTTCCAGATTTCTTCTCCAAAGTACCTAAAATGACAAAAGGAACGATTTAGGGCAATATTTGATCAAATAAATACGATTTAGGGCTTAAATGACCCCCTAAAAGCGGTACACTTTTCGCTTCATCATAACAATTTGTCACATAATAGTGTTGATGTTTAACATCTTTTCTCCAGTAAGACAATATTTAACGTGATGGAATTTTTTTAACATCCTTGTCAATCAAGATTTTTATCATGCGCCTACAAACAATTCCCCAAAACTCAAACAGATGACAAGAGCATTTGATATCACAGTTGACCTCATTATAAGTCACTGTATATACAACTCTTCTTCATCCTTGTTTCCCTTGAAAAATATCGGTCACGTGAAATGTGGATAACGCACCATCGGTATTGAACAATGAAAAATTGCAATATAACATACCTTTCAAATCATCTTAAAATAGCTTGAAAATTGCATTTGTATATGATTCGTGAAATTGTCTTTCAATGACAAAGTGAGTTAACAATTTATATGAAGAATTTAGTGAATCAAAATCAGCCTTGTTTTCTTTCTCCATCTTGCTTTTCAATGCGTTGTCATATTGTTCCACAAATTGTCTCAGTGATGTTTTTGAATTAACATACCCATCAAAAAATGCATTCATACTTTCACTTCTTTGGGTCGTAGACATGCCTGCCCAAAATATTTATTTTACATATATAGGCACCCAGCGCTTTCGATCATTAAATAATGAACACAACCACTCATTTTCTTCGAGACTATAATATTTAATCATTTTTGACCAACCATCTTCAAAATCTCAACTCTCCACAGATTCGTACACAAGGGTTTTTAAATTCTTCTTTATTACTTTATATTCACCATAACCACCTAATTTCTGTGGGACTTTTTTTCATAATGTGCCAAAGGCAAAGACGATGACGAGCTTCTGGGAATACCTCTGCCACTGCTACTTTCATTGATGGACATTGGTCTGTTATTATTGCGCTTGGTGGATGCCCATCCATACATTCTAACCATGACTTAAATAACCATGCATGTGTCTTTTTATCCTCTGCCGATAGTAAGCCACATCCAAATAAGATAGATTGTCCATGATAATTCACTCCAACAAAAGGAGCAAAAGGCATACTATATTCGTTAGTTAAGTAAGTGCTGTCAAAAGACACGACATCACCAAATGACTCGTAACTTTCCTTAGACCTTGCATCTGCCCAAAACACATTTTGCAAATGACCATCATCATCGATATCCATCGCATAAAAGAAATTTTTGTTTCGCCTTTGCATACGAACAAAATAATCACGAAGTGGTTCAGCATCTCCAGCACCAAGTCTTAGTTGTCTTACTTTTGCAATGTAATTTCTACATTCTCTCTCACCAAATGGCAAGTTCTCGTATCCTTTAGCTTCAACTACTAACGAATGGAAATTTTTGTTTAATGGAATCCCAGCATAATCATTCAATTTAAGTCTTCACTTAGTGTATGTATCCATTTTCTTATGAGACCGTAGGTATCGTGATTTCGAGGGACTCAAAGAATGATTATGCTCCAGAAAATACACGAGATATTATGCAATTTCCATTATCGTACACAATCACATTAACTTTTGCCTTATAATCTGTTTTGACAACCAATCTAGTTCTTGTAGATCCAAGCTTACTCTTATGTACCCCTCCTTTATCACATCCAAGAGCGTAGTATGATCTATCACCTTCATTTCTTACACTTGTTTTTCGAACTCCAAATCCAACTTTGTAGGCGTATGCATTGAAATAATCATCAAGTTTTGCTTCTGTATCAAACTTCATACCAACAGTAGGAACTTTTTGGGTATGGGAAAGTCCAACATCTTCAGGAATTAATTGGATTGGATCTTCATCATTTTGGATATGATACGTTTCAACATCTTGAGCATTTAAAGTCGTATTTTCTTGTAGTGTCTTTGTTGATTCCGAACACATAAGTGGATCAGAATCCAAATCAATAAGATCGTATGCATCGACGTCCATTCTGCACAAAACAAAGAATGCCATAATGTACTTTTGTAGAATGCCATAATGTAGTTTCATTATTGATTAAAACACCATCCAATTATTTTCAAAAAGACCATCTCTGAGAAACATACTCTGTAACATGATAAGGGGAATTAGTCTATTCTTTTACTATAGTAAATGCTACTATCAAATACTCTAGCCATGTCATATATAATACAGTAACATTTTCTATTTAAATGAGACCAGAGTATTTCTACTTTCCAATACAATTCTTTTTAACTTTTTCGGGATACTAACATACAACAACTTTTTACCTTCTCTACGCAAGCAATTAAATAACATTCATAACTGGACTAAATAGTTTATATGAAGGAATCTAGTATAAGCTTTTAAAAGACAAAAACCATGAAATTAAATAACATTCATATTCATAACATATATTTGACGTAAAGGATTGAAACCATGCAATTAAAAGGTTTGACGTACTTGATATCGTTAAGAAGGATGCATGCATCTAATTAGAATTAGGGTTACGAGAATAACAATTACAAAACACCACTGTGATGACCTAGAGATTTTGGTGGGAATGTGGGGACTGATGGCGGTTCTATGGGAGCAGGAGATTTTGTTAACTATTAAGGAAGGATTGTGTTAATTATTAAGGAGGGGTAAATGAGGAATAATAAAAATTGGTTTTACAGAATTAAAATCAATGCCAGGTGTCCCAATCATATGTGTAGATCTACATTTAGGCTTAACGAGGTTGGGTACCCGCGCATTTCCACGGGGTGTTTGTATATGTAAGGTAGCCGTAAAAAAAATGTTAAAATTTACGATGTTGCGGTTATGTGTTAGTATTTGTTAAAAAATTTAAATCCAAACCCTAAAAGCATCCATCGAAAGACATATATAAGAAGCCCTAGTTTTTTAAAAACCTATAAGTATTGAAACTATTGTCAGTGGTGTTATTCAATTCTTGTACGTTGTAGGAGAAGAAGAATAATTGAGAAAATATTGAATGAAAGAATAGAGAGAGAGCAGAGAGAGGTGTGCTAATGAGACAGAGAAAGAAAGATTCAGAATACCTATATCTGTGAGTGAGTGTATGAAGCAAGTGTGGGGGTAGCAATTCACTATTTCTTTTCTTGTGCACCCCCATACAGTCGACTGTAGTTGGAGCTCAAAAGAGCAGGAGTAGTAATTTTGGAGTACCAAGCCCCGTAATTTAAGTTATATGAAAGTGTGGCAGTATTACATATATAAGGTTTATGTGCATTTGTTTGTTGTACGGGTATGATGTGAAGGTGTTGGTGGATTTGATTGCATTTTTTCATTATTAATTTGTGGTGTTGTAGGCACTTGTATTGCTTCACAATAAGCAAATGAACGACAGTTTCTTTAAAAGCTTGATGGTTTTCTTCGTGTGTTTCACCTTCACAAAGGCGAAAATGTATTTAATATTGGAAAGTAATGTACAACAAAAACTTTTTAGTAAAGCTGAATTTGCAGTACCATTGTCTTACAATGATATTTCGAGGGTAACGTACATGCCTGCTTACATTTTATCGACTATAGAAAAGTGCTAAACAAAAGACTTTCATCTCTAAGCGGTTAAAATGGTGAGATTTTTTAAACCAAAGAGGGCAAAAAAGATCTAGATCCCGGCATGGATGGAAAGAAACATGGCTGCATAATGATGCGATCCGGTTCTTGGCCTGGCAAGTTATATATCCAACATTTGACAACCTACTTCATCTGTCTAAGAAAAGAGGTGTTAATAATCATAGCTAAAAACACTAACCTCCCCCTGAAACCCTTTTTTTTATTTAAACGGTGTTTAAACAATGGTCTGCACCAGTCGTATTGGTAAGCCGTTGAAATAGCAAAAGGAATTCGTGGGGAAGATAAGAGCAGCCATCTATGTTGTACATCATGTGTCAATATTAGTAAATGAAGAGTACATGGTATTCTTTGTTTGTGGATATCAACACTTGATGTTCTGTGTTTGTCATAGCAAATTTGTTCTTGCATATTGGCAGCTGCAGTTCCATAAAAGGCCCTGATCAGCAATAGGGTGCAATTCTCAAAGATAGATGGGTAACAAAAGAGGATGGTGCGAATAAGTAATCTACACCAAATCACTTGTCATAGCATTCTCTTTAGTTTCCCATCTATCTTTGGTGAAATGCACACGACTGATGATCAGACCCTTTTGTAGGACTGAACCTGGCAAAATGCACAAAAAAATTTGAGCTTCTATAAACATGTACACCAATTAGATAAGAAGATAAAAATCATAACAAACACATAAAGTAAATGAAGGTGTCTCTTGGCAATAATATAATGAGTGGTGATTAGTGTTTTTCGACGAAAAGGAAGCGCAGGTAGAGTATCAGCAACTGCACTGGCAATTTTTTGTTGTTTTTGAACACTGACCACCACACAACTCATTTCCAGCCTAACATACATGACTACTATAACGGTTAGATCTGTAAACTATGGGAAAAAAACCATAGGCAGACCTTGGCGTAAAAAATTATAACTGGAGAGAACAGGTATAAACATACAAAGTATATATAGGTGAGTGTGAAAACTTGGGAGCGACAAAAATATTGACAAAGTATCAAAGATAGATGCACAGACCATGCGAATATAGTAATAGCTGGGCTCGGTCTCCGTACATCAATCATTGATATTCCGTCTATTTTTGATATTTAGCTTGTCTCCATAGTATGCAGTGAGGTTGTTGAATATAAAAAACCTATTAGCAGAAGAAAAAAATACAAGCAGACTCGTGTAGTACAGTCAATTAAGCGTGTAAATTTAAGATACCATAAGCATGCATATACAAATGCAATAGTTTCAGATTGAAGTATCGCATGAAAAAATTCGAGCAATACTTATCTTTCCTTTGTTCTAGTTATGTAGAAACATGGCAAATGAACTGAGAGACAGCGAAACAAAAAGTTTAGAGCTCCAAAGAGAGTAATTAGTAAGAGAGGATCAATGATGGGTCAACAATAATGCATGATGATAATATACATAATAAGGCTCAGGGCAACGATTATAGAAGTGGTACCCAAAACCGGCCTTGGCTGCAACCATCTGATCGTTATGCCAAGACACGGGTTATGGCAAGCTACACTTACGAAAATAGAAAATAGTAACGGCTTTCATCATTGCCTGGCATATTTATCATGCATTACATAAATACCCGGCAAAAAGAAAAGATTGTTTTTCTGGCAACAATAGTAGAAGCAACACTCATAAGTAAATTCAAGAACGACCATTCACCAAATGAAATCTGACTCATCTGTAAGAGTTTAAAAGTTCATATTCCTAAGAAGCCAACATAGAAGGATTCCGAGACCTTGGGGCTGTGGTAGGTGGAGATAGGGTAGCAGTTATTAGGCTCAGATTTTTTAACCAAATAGGGTCAAAAAAATCTACGCCCGACCATGGCTACAAAGAAACACGGTTGCATAACGATGCCATCCGATCCTTGGCCGGCCAAGTGACGTTCCCAATTTTTGACCACCCACTTCATTAGTCTCAGAAAGTAGGTGTTAATCATCATAGCCCTATCCTAGCTGAACCAACAGAAGCCGTTTTGTAGAAGCAATGTCAGTTATTTTTTTATGCTACTGTGATTGTTGCAATGCCATATGTTAGGGATACAATATCTCCATTAGTTATAGCCACAAATTTCGATCTAAAACACAAATGTCAACATACCTGGGAAGTCTGACGCCCCCCATAAAACTGATACGCATAAAGTTTAGAGCTGCAAAGAGAGTAAGTAAATGTCTGAACTATTCTAGACGTAAACAGTAAGAGAGGATCAATGATGGGTCAATGATAATGCATGATGATAATATACATAATAAGGCTCAGGTCAGCGATTATAGAAGTGGTACCCAAAACCGGCCTTGTCTATAACCATTTGATCGCTATGGCAAGACACAGGTTATGGCAAGCTACACATGGCAAAAAAGAAAATATTAACGGCTTTCATCATTGCCTGTCATATTCGTCATACATTACATAGATACCCGCAAAAAAAAGGATCGTTTTGGTTGCAACAACAGGAGAAGCAACACTCATAACTAAATTCAAGAACGACCATTCACCAAATCAAAAGGCCCACATCTGTCAGAGTCTAAAAGTTCAGATTCCTAAGAAGCCAACATAGAAGGGGTCCAAAATAGGTATGCAGTTGTTAGGGATAAATTTTGTAACCAAATAAGGTGAAAAAGATCTACGGTCGGGCATCGGTGCAAAGAAACACGGTTGCATAATGATGTCATCCGGTCCTTGCCCGGCCAAGTCATGACCCCATTTTTTGACTACCTGCTTCATTAGTCTTAGAAAGTAGGTGTTAATCATCACAGCCCTACCCTAGCTGAACCAACAAATGCGGTTTTGTAGGAAAATAAATGTGAATAAAACTGGTAACCACTTACAACAAATATATCTGGTTAGGATCGAAAAAAGAGGATATGCCTTCCATGGTTGGAGGTGTAGTCACCTGACCCGCCAAGATGTGGAGCATCTCAACTTGAATCCTCTTACCCCGTAGACTCATGATAGCCCCCTGTAATGAATATCATTATGATTCTGATGTCAATAAACTGATTGAAAATGAAATAAGCAGACTGCGAAGCGAAATTGATAACATTAAACAAATGTTTGTGAAAAAAATTTGTTTTAGTAACATACCATTATACATAACTTCATTTATTCTGTAATTGTGCCCAGTTTTTTCCCCAACCCGGTCCATTTACAGCATTATCTTTTGTTTGACATCTATCTTTTTCGAATGCGCGCGCCTGATGATGAGAGGCTTTTATAGAAGTGAACCTATGTATGATATAAAACTTGTAAACGCAAGGCAGACACATAAAGTATATATATGAAAACTGACCAGCAGTCGATGCAGGTTTGACTTGAAGCATAATGTTATCCTCTAGTTCATAATAGTTGAGATCACCACCTAGGCACTTATAATAACTTTCCTCTTCAAGTACTCATCTAACCAAGTGGCATCCCATTGCTGGCTGATTGCGTGGTTTTGTAACCTTACAACAGGTTTTACCTCTCGAGGGATCTCAAGAGGCTTACAACCCCACCAGGCAGTGTACCTGACCGATGTAGTATAGTGTAGTGGTAAGTACGGGGGATTGATCGTTCTCCATAGGGAATAGTGTTCGTTAGGTGTGAAAGGCTACTCTAATTAGGTCTAAGGGTTGAGGAAGATTCTTTTTATGTTTTTATATTTTTATGAAAGCAAGTAAAATCTCGGTTTTGATAGAGTGGGCGGAATTAGTTGCTAGTCAACTAACCCAATTTACTACGAATGCAAATAAAATAAAATAACAAAAATGAAAATGTGGTGAGAAACTTATGTGTAGAGAAATGTGTTTACTTAGATTTCCTTACTCCCTAACTATCTTTTACCGGTTAATTAGTGTGTATTAGTCGCGTGGATGACGGGTGTATTCCTTAATACCATTCGTGGGGTGGCGTACTTACTTCCCCAACTCTACAAGCTCCTACTTCACTCCTATGTCGAGCCGGCTAGGAAGCTCCTAACATGGGATCACTAGAATTCGCTTGTGCATTAAATACAACCATAAAAACCTTTAGTACGCGTTTGGTTCATGTTTCTTAAGACGTTCAAGCAAGTTACCGAATAGGAAGTTAGCCAGTTTTCTTAAGCCTAACATAGATAAACAATCATCCAATACAACTAACAACACACTAACAACCAATAATCAATAGCTAAGTTTCATTAGATCTAAGCAAACACAAGATAAAATTAGCCTAACATGTTAAACAAAAGACAAGAATAAGATAGAATCAAACAACACATAGACATATTGAATGATTAATTGATAACTTATCTTTCAATGAAACATGGAAGATCTCAAGGCAAAAAGCCCTGAAAAAGTAGCTAAAATCGTCTTAGGGTTTTATCCCAAAATTCCACACACTAAGCTCTCCTTAATGACAAAAGATTAGAAAACTATATATAGATTTTTGGATCTGACGGCGTCACCTTATGGAGTGTGACGCCGTCACCTCGCCGCTTCTAGGGTTCCCGGATGACCTTCTTGACGCCGTCCCTCTTTAGCTCTTCAAAAATCCATTCTGGCTTATCAAGGCTTGACGCCGTCGAACCTAGAACGTGACGCCGTCCCCTTATGATTTAAGCCGTGACGCCCTTGATCAAGTTAAAGCGTGACGCCGTCAGAATTCACATGCTATTTTCACTGGCTTATCATGAGTAAATTTCACGTCCAACTTTTCTTGCCAAAGCATGACGCCGTCCAGAGTAAATTGTGACGCCGTCAAGAGTAACTTTTAGCCGATTTTTGAGACTTTGCCGTTTTCTTCACTTTAATGCTCCAAAAACGTCCAAAATGCCTCCTTTTCCAGATTTCTCCTCAAAAGTACCTAAAATGACAAAAGGAATGATTTAGGGCAATATTTGATCAAATAAATACGATTTAAGGCTTAAATGACCCCTTAAAAGCGGTACACTTTTCGCCTCATCAAATACCCTTACACTTGAGATTTGCTTGTCCTCAAGCAAATGCGCTTTTATTCTAATCAAAATACAAGTTAGGGGTCATTTAATGCTAACATAAAAGTAATTACAACAAATAATCGTTCCACTTCAATCATAATAAGCACGGAGATTATAAACTAGCACCTCACAAGTAGTGTTTAGATACTCACATCTCTCAAGTGTCATCAAAATAAATCTCATAAATGAAAACGGAAAATATCTCTCACTACCTGTCATAGCAAATAGATTACCATAGGCTTGGGAAAGGATCGAAAACCTCCTCCACTAGGCGTAAGCACCTAAGATAAACTATCAAAGAGGGCTTTTAAATGGGTTATAACGTTAGGTGTAGGGAAAAGGAAAACACGGTTTTGTTGGATAAAGGATATTTTACTGGTGGCGAGTTAAAAATCTTGATCAATTACATGTACTATACAATGTTGCTAAGCCAAGACTAGACTCGATCTTAAGCTAGAAACAAAATAACAAAATAACAAAAATATAAAATAAACATAAAATGAAACGGGATGGTAGTCCGTATGTTTTTTCTATTTTTCATTTTCTCATTTTTTTGTATTTTTCTTGATTTTTTTGATTTTTTTTTTTTTTTTTTTTTTTTTTTTTTTTTTTTTTTTTTTTTTCATACACTCTTGCCCTACCATCCAAAATAATACATCATAGGGGCATTGCATTCCCCTTACACTTGAACTTTTACATAACTTTACAATTAACTAATCTAATGACTCGAATTAAGATAATTGAAAAACTTGGAGTACTTTTAAAATATTTAGCACATATGGGGGTAATAAATGATGTTCTTCCCCATTACTCCGTTACACTAGTACTTTACCCATGAGTCCCAATCGTCCCAAAACAATATGTACAAGGATATGACTCGACTTAGCAACCATGTAATCAATTAGATAATTAACTTGGGGTTTAAACAAATGTTGTAACAATAATGCACTAAAAATGAGTGCATACAAGGTAGGCTAAGGCGATTTGGGTGTACATTTAAGTGGGGTGTAAACAAATTCTTCCTTTAAGTAAAATGCTTAAAGGTCGAAACGAAAAGATAGGCTCTGAGGGGTGTACTAGGGGTATCGTGTACTAAAAATGAGTACAACGCAAAGGGTGTGGGAGAATTACTTGACCAATGTAGCCAACGTAATTATAACAAAAACACAGGTGTAAAACAATGGGTTAGTCCTAATGCCTCTTATCATGTAGTAAATCTAACTACACGAATGTAGTCTCACTTGTGGCCTCGGAATGGTCCTAACGCAAGTTCTAGAATCTAAGTGCTACCGGTACACACATCATAGCATAAATGCTTTTCCTACCAATTCTAGGGGCGAACCTCACATATTTGGGGGTGGAAAAATTTTTTAGTGGTACGGTTTTTGTGCTAGTCATATAACTCCTATCCGTGAGACGCTCATTAAGATCAAAGTTTCACTCCTATATGTTGTAAAAAATTTTAAATTTGGCACTAAAATTGCCCTAACAGGTATTTATCTTAGTTTTATTACACATCTACTATTAAACAAACAAAAATCAAGTGCAATTGTATTCTCTAAAATCGTACTTTTACCCTCCCCCTTACACTTAAGATGAACATTGTCCCCAATGTTCAAATAACAAGATGTAAAAGAAAAAAGTAAAAGAATGAAATCAAATACTCCCTGATTCGCTCGGTGGATAATGAAATTACACTGTTAAATCTTCTTCCAAAGTAATGTTGAAGCTCCATGACTAATGCATCGCCAAAAGCTTGATTCAAAACATTTCCTTGTCCAAAATAACCTGATAAACCTGAGAAAACAAACACGAAAACCTGCATAACATCGGCGGGAAAAATCTATATATAAGGATATAATGCTTGTGGAATGATAACTTTGCAGATTCCTGGAGATTATAAGTTGGAGATTTTAATAAAAACTTTTTTTAAAAACAAAACTTTCAAAAATTTCTGGAAATTAAATCTGACGCCGTCAGGTTATAAACCTTGACGCCGTCAGAAATGACCTGACAAAAATTTTCATTTTAAGTTTCCGGAAAATTTCTGGAAAAACCTTTACCTTACTTCCTGGAAATCCTGCAAAACATCATTATGACTCGATACAAGCATTTGACTCAAACAAATACGAATATGTATGTTAATTTATTATTATTATGATTCATGTTAATTTGTGTTCTAATAAACTGATTTAGATTTCCCTTACACTTAACTTTTGCAAAATACCTTTATATGTAGTTAAGACGAAGTTAAAAACAAATAAAGCATTTTCACAATTTTAGTTTTGAACATGAATCAATAATAATAAAAATTAAGCACACATACGGAAACAAATAAAAACAAACAAACAAACAAATAAACACACAAAGCAAATAAAGCTTGGGTTGCCTCCCAAGAAGCGCTTGTTTTTGTTCGAGTCATGAGCCTGACTCTACCCTTATTTAATGGATAAAGGAGAGGTTTTCCCTACACTTAGGATTAACTGCGGGTGATAGTAGCGATACACACCAGCTCGGTAGGAGTATGCCACGTGAGGAAAGAGTGGTGGATGAATTATATGCTCAAAGGGGTGTGCTCCTTTCATCATAACCTTGCCTAGTTCACTTTGGTCAATGGGTGATTTTGAGTTTCCTCCTAAAAAGGGATCATCTTCTATCAACTTCGAGAGACTCCTAGTTGGGAATCCATCTTGACCTAATAAACCCGGTTTAAACCCATAATGTTTCTTGTGATCAATCATGAATGGGTGATCTAAGTATGTAAGGTCATGGTTCACTCCTATATTAGCTTCCTCTCTACAAGGCTTAAAGTCTACTACCTCCAACGTAAGACTATCCGGACTATATGGTTTGATGGGTTGATCGGGACCTTTTTCAATTCCTAAATTCACATCTAAGGATGGAAGATTAGGTAGCGGTTTTGGTTGAGGCTCCGGTTCATCAAAACTAGGAACTTCCATAGAACTAAAAGAAAGGTTATGACTACAAGTATTCAAACCTATTTCTTCTAGTTTTGTTTCGTTCAAAGGTTCTACCTCTATTGGGGTTCCTATAGTCTCTTCTACTTCTTTCGGGTAAGTCACGGGCGGTGTATGTGCCTCAAATGATGGGAGGACTTGTGGGGTACTTGTTGGTCTTAGATTTTCTACTCTATCGTCAATCTTATCAAGATCACCTATATCCTCATCATGTGTTTTAGTAGGATCTAACCCTAACATTTTCCCAAGTATCTCAAGTGCTTCTCTAGGCATCTCAACTTCTATGTCCGAATCATAAGGATCATCCTCAATATTTTGACTGCTATATTCAAACTGCCTAAAAGATTCATCATGTGTTTCTTGAGATTCGACGTCATCAATCACAAAACCTAGGTCTTTTTGATCAATGTGATCATGTTCGGCTAAATCCTCCGTCACATCAAGGTCACCTATGTGTTTGTTTTGTACTATGGCATTACATGACAACCACTTAGGTATCTCAACACTAATGTATTCATCCCCAAACAAACTTGTTTCATGATCCAGGAAATTTATATTCAATTGACTTGTACTAACGTTTGTTGGGTTGTCTACCCTATAATAATATTGGGCACAATCTTCTATGGCATCCCATGCTTCTTCAGCACTTAATTCCCTAAAGTCCCCATTGGCAAAATCCTCAATGCGCATTTGGTCATATTGGCCAACACGATAGTAAAAGGTTCGGGTTAGGGATGCTAAAGCGAAACTATGATGAGGGAATTTTCGGAGTAAATTTCTAAAACGAGTCCATGCATCATATATGGGTTCATCTCGATATTGTTTGAAATTCGAGATGTCAATAGGGTAGAATGGCCTTTGTGGTTGGTGGTATGGTGGATTCGCGTACTCCATAATGGTGAACGGAAGAGTCAATGGAAATTACGAACAAACACACAAAGAAAAAGATAGACTAAAGAAAACCTAGAAAAATAAAATAAAAATCTCACTAGAAAGGAATCTAGTGAGTAGACCTAATAGAAATAAAAATTCAACCTAAACAATAACTATTCCCCGGCAGCGGCGCCAAAAACTTGATTGCGTGGTTTTGTAACCTTACAACAGGTTTTACCTCTCGAGGGATCTCAAGAGGCTTACAACCCCACCAGGCAGTGTACCTGACCGATGTAGTATAGTGTAGTGGTAAGTACGGGGGATTGATCGTTCTCCACAGGGAATAGTGTTCGTTAGGTGTGAAAGGCTACTCTAATTAGGTCTAAGGGTTGAGGAAGATTCTTTTTATGTTTTTATATTTTTATGAAAGCAAGTAAAATCTCGGTTTTGATAGAGTGGGCGGAATTAGTTGCTAGTCAACTAACCCAATTTACTACGAATGCAAATAAAATAAAATAACAAAAATGAAAATGTGGTGAGAAACTTATGTGTAGAGAAATGTGTTTACTTAGATTTCCTTACTCCCTAACTATCTTTTACCGGTTAATTAGTGTGTATTAGTCGCGTGGATGACGGGTGTATTCCTTAATACCATTCGTGGGGTGGCGTACTTACTTCCCCAACTCTACAAGCTCCTACTTCACTCCTATGTCGAGCCGGCTAGGAAGCTCCTAACATGGGATCACTAGAATTCGCTTGTGCATTAAATACAACCATAAAAACCTTTAGTACGCGTTTGGTTCATGTTTCTTAAGACGTTCAAGCAAGTTACCGAATAGGAAGTTAGCCAGTTTTCTTAAGCCTAACATAGATAAACAATCATCCAATACAACTAACAACACACTAACAACCAATAATCAATAGCTAAGTTTCATTAGATCTAAGCAAACACAAGATAAAATTAGCCTAACATGTTAAACAAAAGACAAGAATAAGATAGAATCAAACAACACATAGACATATTGAATGATTAATTGATAACTTATCTTTCAATGAAACATGGAAGATCTCAAGGCAAAAAGCCCTGAAAAAGTAGCTAAAATCGTCTTAGGGTTTTATCCCAAAATTCCACACACTAAGCTCTCCTTAATGACAAAAGATTAGAAAACTATATATAGATTTTTGGATCTGACGGCGTCACCTTATGGAGTGTGACGCCGTCACCTCGCCGCTTCTAGGGTTCCCGGATGACCTTCTTGACGCCGTCCCTCTTTAGCTCTTCAAAAATCCATTCTGGCTTATCAAGGCTTGACGCCGTCGAACCTAGAACGTGACGCCGTCCCCTTATGATTTAAGCCGTGACGCCCTTGATCAAGTTAAAGCGTGACGCCGTCAGAATTCACATGCTATTTTCACTGGCTTATCATGAGTAAATTTCACGTCCAACTTTTCTTGCCAAAGCATGACGCCGTCCAGAGTAAATTGTGACGCCGTCAAGAGTAACTTTTAGCCGATTTTTGAGACTTTGCCGTTTTCTTCACTTTAATGCTCCAAAAACGTCCAAAATGCCTCCTTTTCCAGATTTCTCCTCAAAAGTACCTAAAATGACAAAAGGAACGATTTAGGGCAATATTTGATCAAATAAATACGATTTAAGGCTTAAATGACCCCTTAAAAGCGGTACACTTTTCGCCTCATCACTGGCACATCAACTTGGGAATCGGGTCCTACTCTGGAAGATAGTGGCAGCTCCTCTAACCAAATGCTGTCTGATTTCTTTGAGGGCTATTCACCATCTTCCGGAGTAGGACTCGATTCCCAAGTTGATGCGCCACCAGTGGAACGAACATCCATCCCATCAATATTGAGATCTAAACCATCTTCAAATACAGGTCTAGAACCGTGGTTAAGGTCTCATAAACTCGAATGCGATTGTAAACCTGTATCTGAAGGCGGTTTTTGTCATATTCATCGTGCAGTACATAGATAGCTGGCGGGGAAAAGAAATGTTTTGGTTAGAGCAACAGTGTAAGCAACAATCATTAAAAAAAATGAACAACGACCATTGACACAGGTCAAGCTAGGTTAGCTATTGTTCGGCTCAGTTTTTTAGAGGAAACAGAGTCAAAATGATGTACAGTTGGCGATCGAGGGAAATAAACACGGTTGCATAATCATGCCATCTAGTGCTTGGGCCGCCAAGTTACGGATCCAATGTTTGACAACCCTTGTCACCTGGCTTAGAAAATAGGTGTTAACCAAATTATCATCCTGGGTGCCGATGTAGCTAGTGTAAAAAAATGGCGTAAACAGGCCAATGAATGGAAGTTATATATTATATAGAACAAACATTTGGCAGGCTGCTTAGCCCCTTTTTTTTCTCCCGACCCGTTCTAGCGAGAGGCCGAATAATAAATTGGTTTGTTATTAGGTAACCTTGACTGTTCATCGTCACTCTGAGGATTTGTTTTCCTTTGAGATCCGAAACGTCAACCTCTGTGACGTAAATCTGATGACAATTGAAGTTTTTCCGAGGCTACCATATAGGCTTTGTGGCAACAACAAATGCCTGTGATGGAGTGTACAGTTGTATGCTTATGCCTCAAAAGGCAAGTATCCGTAATGCATAATGATAATATAGATAATAATGCTCAGGTCAGCAATTATGGAAGTGGTACCCAAAACCACCGTTGGCTACAACCATGTGATCGGTATGCCAAGATACGGGGCATGGCAAGCTACACCTGCCAAAATAGGAAATAGTAACAACTGTCATCATTTCCTTCGATATTCATCATGCATTACATAGACACCTGCCGAAAGAAAGTATTCTTTTGCTGAGAACAACAACACCGGTTATTAGCCACAGATTGTTAAACCAAATAGGGTATGGCTGCATAGAAACACGGTTTCATAATCATGCCATCCGGTGCTTGGCCCGCCAAGTAACGGATCCAATTTTGGCCTACCCACTTCATTTGTGCCAGGAAATAAATGTTAATAAAACTGGTAAGCACCTACAATATATAAGTCTGGTAAGGATTGAAAAAATAAGATATGGCCACTATGGCTGCAAGGCTACCGACCTGCCCTGCCAACATGTGGAGCATGCCAAATTTAATGGCCCTAGTCTGTAGACTCATCGTAGGTTCTGGTAATAAATATCACAATAAAAACGAAATTATTATCCTTGGTGTCAATGGACCTGGTTTAAAAAAAAAAAAAAAAAAAAAAAAAGGGGGGGGGGGGGGGCTAAATAGGCCAATGAATGTGAGTTATATATTATATATAAAAAATATTTCCTGTACTACATAGCCATCCTCTTTTTTTCCCAACCTGTTCTACCCAGAGGTCGAATAATAAATTGGTTTGTTATTAAGTAACCCGGACTGTTCATCCTCACTCTCAGGAGTTGCTTTCCTTTGACATCCGAAACATGCACCTACGTGATGTAAACCCGACGACGATTCAAGTTCATCTGAGCCGACCATCTGGGCTTTCGGGCAACTACAGTTGCTTGTGCCGGGGTGCACATTTTTATGCGTATGTCTCAAAAGGCGAGTATCCCTAATGCATGATGATAATATAGATAATAAGGCACAGGTCAGCAATTATGGAAGTGGTACCCAAAACCGCCGTTGGCTGCAACCATATGATCGGTATGCCAAGATATGGGGCATGGCAAAGTACACCTACCAAAAAAGAAAATAATAACAATTGTCATCATTGCCTGCGATATTCATCATGCATTACATAGATACCCGCCGAAAGAAAGGATTCTTTTGTTGAGAACAACAACAACTGCTATTAGGCTCAGATTTTTAAACCAAATAGGGTGCAAAAGCTCTAGACCCCGCCATGGCTGCAAAGAAACACAGTTGCATAATCATGCCATCCGGTACTTGCCCCGCCAAGTTACGAATCCAGTGTTTTCCTGCCCACTTCATTTGTCTCAGAAAATAGGTGTTAATCATCATAGCCCTGGTGTAAAAAAAAAAAAAAAAAAAAAAAAAAAAAAAAAAAAAAAAAAAAAAAGACGGGCTAAATAGCCCAACGAATGGAAGCTATATATTATGTCTAAAAAGGCGGGTATCCATAATGCATAATCGTAATATATATAATAAGGCGCATGTTTTCTCAAATCCACTCAGCTATTCATCTGCCCTTTTCACGACATATATACTTATGGTTTCTAAAAGTCAGAAACCATAAAACTGATACAATATAGGTGCAACCACAATGAAGGTGTGGTTGCCGTATTTAATCTTTTCATTGGCACTTTTAATAAACCCCAATTTAATAAACCCCGTCGTGCCTGCAAGCTTAGGGAGCTCAGCCTGCCACGATGCACACCATCTCATGTTTCTAAATGTTAGAAACCATAAAGCTGATACAATATATCAGTACTCTAAGATTTCTTAATGGAAAATTGTGACACCCCCAAAATTTAACAGTCGTGGAAGCATACGGAACATGGGGGTGCTACTTGAAAATTGGGAATCACAACACAAGGTAAACAAAGAACGGAATACATACTCCATTTTAAATATATTAAATCATATATTTAAAGTTTACAAAAGATGATTCATTGTTCAGAAAAATAGACCCATTAGTTTTAGTGGTGCCATATAAAAATAAGTCTTAGTTATGTATGCCAATACTTCTGAAAAAGGGCTATGACGCTTGCCTTGCCGAAACCTTGCCATAATCAATCAAATTACACACCTGAGAAAAACATGCTAAAAGTCAGCAAAAAGTTAGTGAGTTCATAGGTTTAGATTAAAGTATTAAACAATAAAATTTGGACCAATAGTTTTGTGTATGATCATTACAACGCTATAATGTCATAGAAAATAGTCTATCGCGCTAGCTCTAAGTTCATGAAACCGAGGCTCGACAGTTTAGTGTGCTAATCTATAACGCATAAATAATAGTCAAGGGGCCCTTAGCGAGTGTTTAACCCAATACACTCGTAGTCTGACTTGCTATATGCTCGCATTGGCCCATCTGGCCAACCGAACGGGGGAGTCACCCCAATAGATCTATCATTAGCAATTGCGCTTCCCAAAGGGAACTAACGGCTCATGAAAATGGGCATAACAGTGGGTTCTAGGGCTTAGGCTAACTACGCAATAGTTTTGAGAAAATAAATAGTAATGTGGTCCATAAAACAATTTACATGTTTCTCACCCCATTGTTTTAAAATAAGTATAAGTAAAGTGGGGCTATAAACTCACTTTAATAGATTGAACAATGAATGTTGTGGATTTAGGGAGTGTACGATACCAACACGTAACCTAGATTAATAAGTCATGTTTTAGTTCACGGACTAAATTAAGTCTCTACAGAATTTAATTCAAAAGTTTTAAACTGTTTATGTTGTTGTTGCTTGTGTGGCGGCAAATAGGTTTCTAAGTATTTGTAGGTATTGGTTCTTGGAAATGCGACAATGAAGATATCAGAGGCTTATAGGATTTGATTGACGGAAGTCGAAAGACGATGAAATGATGGGATTATGAACAAGAATAGATGTTATTGAGATATGGAATGTTATGGAGATGTAAATTAATCGTTGTAAATATATATAATTAGTTATATATGTTTTGAAATGTAGGAAAATTACGTGTAAATGATGATTAGCATTTAAATGCTTAATGACTCGAGAAATAAATGTATAATGGTTGTACAATAAATGTTTTGTTTATCCTGTTTTAAATAAAACATAACAAGTTCATTTATTTAATAGAAATTGGTCAAGACTCATGTTCGTAAGTTGGTTTCCGGGTTGATCACGATTATATATGTTTAGTAAACATTTGTTTCTAAAATTTGTTATCGAAACTCAAGTAAAGTTTTGCTATAATCCCGTTTTCCATTTTCTATGTTTTGCTAACGATATAAATAAGATAGATGTTTATTTGTTTAAATCCAAAACAATGTTTATAATAGGTGGTAAAACTTGTTAATCCTTATATGTGTTTTCTTCAAAAATTGATATGCATAGTTGGTTATTCGTATAAAATGTCTATATTAGGTGACATACATATATATATATATATATATATATATATATATATATATATATATATATATATATATATATATATATATATATATATATATATATATATATATGTATGTATGTATATGTGTGTGTGTGTTCTCATTGTTGTGTTCGAAGGTTTACTATTTTTACCAATGTATATGAGTTTAGGACGATGTTACGTGACAATTTATGAGTCAAGATTTAAATTGTAAAATAGATTAGTTTTTAGATCACAACGGTACATGTTTTAAACAATGATTACGATATAAAGTTTTGTGTTCTTGATTTTAAATATATTGATAGGCGGCAATTACATACACGTTACAAATTTCTACACGATTCACCCTTGTTGGGCTGCGGCCCAACTAAGTCAAAGGAGGGGGAAAATAATATTGGGTTGGACTGGATATTAACTACCGAGGTACCATGATGGGCCTGGTGGGCTACGATCAGCAGTAAAGTTAGCAAACTAATTGGGCTGGAATTGAGTTATAAGGTGGGCTGGAATTAAACTGTTTCGCGGGCTGGACTTTAAATAGAGTGGACTGGATCTGCTAGTGCTACACACAATACATACACACAAGTCCAATGGGACTTTGTGTGTTTACTGGGAATGCAAGAGTTTATATGTTCGACATACATAGATCCTTAGCACCAAAAGCTTAAGTCATATTCGAGTACAACTCGAGAGTCCGACTTATTGGTCACACAGATTACACGAGGGGATGGAATTTAGTTCGAAAATAAGGTTTCGCAAGCATCAACCCACTTAACCAAATTCTTGATGCAAGACTTTAGTGTTAGAGTTTGTGGGAAAAATGATAACTCAATTCTTTCCTTGAGTTTCGACCATGAAAACGACAACCTAAAACACCCTTATTGGTGTTCTTATGGAAGATTGAACTTGACACCTATCGTGGGTTTAAGTCCGAACCGAGCAAGGCTTACACCCCCTTGGGTTCTACTGGGAATGAGCTAAGGCATTACTAGCCTTAAACCAAGGACGATCGATCATCTTTTCAAACAATCTTTGGACCATAACTAAGGTCACAAGTGGGTGGGTTTCGAGAGTTGTTTGGCTAGGCTTGACCATGATTAACCAAGGCACGTACACCCCTCATGGGTGGCTGCCTGGTGAGGGTTTTATCGAGCCATATCACACCCCTTTGGGGTGGTTTTTCCTTGACCAAGAACCACCACGGCACACCCTATTTGGGTGGCTGTTGGGTGAGGTTTGACTGGACCAAATACACTACCTCACACACCCTTGTGAGGGGTGGTTTTACATGCTTATAACAGTTCCAACGCACCCTTGTGGGTGCGGTTTTTAGTCGACTCAAAGACAAACACTATTTCTTAACCTAGACCGAGTTCTAAGGTTTCATGTATACTAACTCGAGAGGAGTTCTTGACACAGAATACGAATCATTAACTACCACTTTAGGTTAATTTCAAGACCTTTTGCCTAGGATTGACAACAACAACGAATCAAGATCGATCTAACCTAGTGAGCCAGCTCTAAGATTCCTTAAGTTTTTCAAGCCGCAAATACAACAACAACAACAACAACAACAATAACAACAATAACAACAACAACAACAACAATAATATCTCATACAACATCAATTCGAGACCAAGATGAATAAAATTACACTTTGAGTTAAGAATTAACCTGAACCAGATTAAATGTCAACCGAATAACAAGGAAATGGAAAAATTATAGAGCTTGAATGTAGAAAGTTTTTTACCCTTAGAGTGATTCGACAAGATGACTCGAGAACTTGGAAATAGAAGCAATCCGAACAATCCCAATCCAAACCCTAGCTATTCCAAATCGACCCCTAGCCAAATCCACTCCAATCGAATTATTGCCTTCGAATCTCTTTGACTCTCGAAAATATTTAGGTGATTGAGGATGATGGTGTGATCGACTGAGCTTTGGAATAGCCATTAAAAAGAAGAAGCTTGGGAATAGCTCTAACCCTTCTTTCGGATTTTAGGGTGTGGGAAATTCCCATTTGAATATAACCTCCCCATCTATCCTTGTCATTCTCGGCTTCCCATGCCGTTGACTTATGGGGAAGGATTATATGAGAGGGACGGCTAGTTTATAGGTTGGAGGGAAAGCACATGAGGCCATGGAAGGATAGCGATAGATCGATTTGCTTCCTGGGTTTGTGGAGTCGCAGACAAAGAAGATGGAAGGGGATAAGGGATGGTGTCGGGAGTCGTATGATTGGAATAGGGAAAAGGGTAAAAGTTTTTATTATTAAGTGTTGGTTTTGTTAAAAGAGTAGGTAATGTATACCCCGTGTCCCGCAAAGCTGGGTTGAAATTGGGTTTTTCCCGGACTTGATATGAATGTGGAAAATAAATTTCGGGGATGTTTTTATAAATCTTGCATGAAAATAGAGTTTGTTAGCTCAAAAATAAATCCTGAGATTAATTTGTTACAGATGTGGTGTCGGTGCGCGTGTGGTTTTGTTTTTGAGTAAAAGTGAGATAACCTCTCGTTTTACTACATTATAGTTTGTAAATGTGAGAATGGGGGAAATTCACTGTTCCTGATGAGATTAAATAGTTTTGGTGAGTTATTGTGTGATACAATGTGCAAATGCCTAGTTTAATAGTTTAGTCACAACAAATTGACAGTTATTATTAAATTATTAGTGGGAAAATTACCGTTTGTCACATCCTCCCTGCCTTAGAAAGAAAACTGTCCTCGGTTTTCACTTAGAGTTACCCAATAGATTTGAGAAAAGATGGGGGTATTTACGCTTGATCTCGTCCTCACGCTCCCACGTATATTCTGGACCTCTTCGAGAGTTCCAACGAACTTTAACGATAGGGATACGGCTTTGATTAAGCCGTTTGATTTCTCGATCCAATATTTCAACAAGTTCCTCAACGAAGTTTAATCTCTCATCAACCTGGATTTCTTCCAGAGGAATAGCAAGCATTTTGTCAGAGAGACATTTCTTCAAATTGCTCACGTGAAACCACGTTGTGCATGGAGCTAAGTTCTTGTGGTAACTCGAGTCGATAGGCTACCGGTCCAATTCTTGTGAGAATTTTGAAAGGTCCTATACATCAGAGGTTTAGCTTCCCACGCTTTCCAAAGTGAATCACGCCTTTCCATGGCGATACTTTCAACTTAACAAGATCTCCAACTTGGAACTCAAGTGGTTTTCATCTCTTGTCAGCATAGCTTTTCTGACGGTCTCGAGCCGCCTGCATTTGGCTCTTGATCTGCACAATCTTCTCAGTAGTCTCTTATACAAATTCAGGGCCAGTGAGCTGACTTTCTCCGACTTCAGCCCAACATATTGGTGATCTGCACTTTCTGCCATAGAGTGCCTCATAGGGTGCAGCTTTGATGCTGGTTTGATAACTATTATTGTAAGAAAACTCGGCTAACGACAGATGTCTATCCCAGCCGTTTCCAAAGTCGGTCACACACGCTCTCAACATGTCTTCTAAGGTTTGGATGGTCCTTTCCCTCTGACCATCTGTTTGAGGATGATATGCGGTGCTCATATCAAGATCAGTACCTAAAGCATCTTGTAGAGATCTCCAAAAGTTCGACGTAAAACGGCTATCTCTGTCGGAGATGATAGAAAGTGGAACTCCATGTCGAGCAACTATCTCCTTCAAGTATAGTCGCACAAGTTGATCCATGCTATCGTTCTCTTTGATCGGTGGAAAGTGGGCGGACTTGGTAAGACGATCAACGATTACCCAAATGGTGTCGTAACCGCTTGATGTCCTTGGCAGTTTGGTGATAAAGTCCATCGTTATACGTTCCCATTTCCACTCAGGAATTTCGGATTGTACGAGTAGACCTGACGGCCTCTGGTGTTCAGCTTTGAGCTTTGAACATGTTAGACATTGACTGACATAAGTTTCAATGTCAGCTTTCATATTGGGCCACCAATATAGCTTTTTCAGATCAAGATACATCTTGTCGGCTCTTGGATGGATGAAGTAATTAGATTTATGGGATTTGTACATGATGAGGTCATAGAGTGGGACCCAACTTCTGTCCTTGTAAAATAATGTCCCATCTGTTCTCTTCACGAATCCATTTTCGCTCTCAGGCTTTCCATTAATTTTCTCGTTGGATCTGTTTTCTTCCTTAAGTGCCTCGGCCTGAGCCTCAAGGATTTTCGATGGGAGTGGTAAGACAATTTTCATACCCAACGATCATACCCTCAAAGGTTTCGGTCTCTCTATTCGGCTAAGGGCATCCGCTACCACGTTTGCTTTGCCTGGGTGGTATCGAATTTCACCGTCATAATCACTGAGCAATTCTAACCAATGGAGATGCCTCATATTGAGTTCTTCTGATCAAGGATATGTTGCAAACTTTTGTGGTCAGTGTAAACTGCACACTTGGTACCATAGAGATAATGTCTCCAAATCCTGAGCGCAAACACTACTGACCCCAGTTCTAATTCGTGTGTAGTGTAATTCTTCTCGTGGGTTTTCAATTGTCGCGAGGCATAGGCTATCACCCTCTCTCGCTGCATCAAGACAACTACTAACCCTTTGTGTAAGGTGTTACAGTAGACTACAAAGTCCTCACTGCCTTCAGGTAGGGCTAAGATAGGTGCGCTGCACAACTTATCTTTGAGAAATTGAAAAGCTTCTTCCGCTTTATTTCCCTAGTCAAATTTTACATTTTTCTATGTTAGCTTAGTCAAAGGCTTTGCTATCTTTGAGAATCCCCCGATAAACCTTATGTAATACCCTGCAAGTCCTAAGAATTGGCATATTTCAGTGGGAGTTGTGGGTGTCGCCCAATTCTTTATTGACTCAATCTTTGCAGGATCTACATAAATACCTTGTTTATCGATCACGTGACCTAAGAATTGGACAGATGGTATCCAAAACTCGCTCTTGGAAACCTTAGCATACTGATGATGTACCCTCCGAACGGGTCGAAGGACACCTCTTCGAGCCTATACGAAGCCTTCTCTTCGAAGGCCCAGGTCAATCTCCTAAAATGATTCATTGGCGTAAAACCATTCATCTATGAAGTGGTTACTAGTTAGGAAGCCGCTAATCGAAGCCTTAAGCCCTTCGGGGTTCCTCCTTCGAGGATACTAGAAAGGAGAACCATATTGACTTGGCCATACCTACGTTCCCCTTTTTCTTGAGATTTCCCGCCAAGAAAGAGATCCTGGGTCACAAAGCCCTAGCGGTTACCACAAATCATGGGACGCCCGCATGATCTCTGAATTATGTGCAAGAGCTCTCAAAGGCCTATTTCCTCCCCTATAAATAGCTTAGACGGGCTGAAGATTATGGTATGCAAACTAGACTCTCTCATTTCAATACCAACTTATCATATCAGATACTTATTCGCACGCCGGAGGTGGTTCGCAGGGTCCAACCCCTGCGCAATCACTTAACGAAGTGTTTTAGTATTTTTTATTTCAGGTTATGAATTCTTATTTCAAGTTAAGAACAAGCTTGGTGCAACCTCAACACCCCCATATCCTTTGATCATCATCGAAGGCCTGGTCGTGCAATTTATTGTACAATCAGTGGCGCCATCTGTGGGACCGCTACAATTGGTCTCATTATTTCCAAGCTTATAACCAGCCAACTACTTTCACTATATATCCGGCATGGATCAAGGGAGAGAAGATACTCCCCCACCGGGTTTTTTGACCTTGGCGCCAATACCAATTAACGACCCCAACAATTTCCCCCCAATAACCGCTTCCACGTTCACAACAAGTTCTCACCTAGAAGTAACACCCAACCATCATGCTTCGACATCAGCCAATCCGGAGCCTGTTATTAGCCCAGCCTTTGTCGAAGCCAACTACGAAGCGTTGGAATCCCTCTTAAGGGCTCACAAAAGGCAAGTTCGGAATGCTGAGATGCGAAGTGAGTTGGAATACTCAAGTGACGATTGTGATGAAGAGATGGAAATGGAGCCTAGGCCTCCGATGCAAGGAGTAACACTCTCGGCCCTAAGGATAGCATCGCCAGTTGGTCAAAGGCCAAGTAGAAGGTCCGTTGGGTTCGAAGGACTCCCGGAGAGGGCTCCGACCAGGAGAGAAGGAGCGGTAGCCGAAGGTTCCAACGGGAGAAGCCAACGAAGGGAAGAGACGGGGGTGAATCTACCCCCGTTGTTAGCAACTCATCTTGGAAGGACTGAAGCAGGGGTTCCATTGTAGCCTTCTCACGCATCAGGCATCGAAGGCAATCCACCTACAATTAATATGGGAGGAAATCTTCCTCCCAATGGTATGTACCCCTCGTTCCAAACTCAGTCTTACCCTCAAGGTTTATATCCTCCAGTAAATGGGCAGTCCAACGACCCTAGTCTCCCTCAACATTATGGGAGCATACCCTTCGGGCCTCCTACGATATACCCTCCGTATGCCATGGGAAATGGTTATCCTTTTGGCATGAACGCATCTTACCAATCATACCCTAGCCAAAATCCTATGGGAGTACCCTCAAACCATAATCCATACAATGGTGTCCCTATGTATGCACCACCTTACAACTACCTATATTCGGACCCTATGGGTTTGGCTACACCCTTCGTTAGATGGATAGAAGAATACCCATTGCCTGATGGGTTGAAAATGCCTTCACACATTGGTACTTACGATGGGAAGGGGGATCTGGACAACTTTCTACATTTGTTCGAAGGGGCCATTAAGATGCAAATGTGGGTAATACCTGTAGCCTGTCACATGTTTACATACACCCTACGGGATTCTGCCCGTATTTGGTGGAATGGGCAAAAGCCTGGAAGCATTGTCAACCTCGATGATCTCAAGGCTAAGTTCCGATCACATTTTAGTCAGCAAAAGAAGTTTACAAGGACCCATATGATGGTGCACAACATTAAACAGAAGGAGAACAAAAGCACAAGGGCTTCCGTCACTAGGTACACCGATGAAACTCTACAGATCTCGGGTTTACATGAAGATCAGCGCATCTCTGGCTTCGTACATGGCCTACGAAATTGAAGCTTGGTGGAATTCTTGTCCACTGACCTTCCAACAACTTACAAGGGGTTAATGGAAAAGACATACACTTGGATTGAAGCAAAGGAAGTATCTACTAATGGTGCTCCGATCGACAGAGAAAACCACAGCAAGCTCTCAAAGCACACTGCATGGGAAGGATCAAAGGACAAGAACAAAAACAGAGACATGTTTTCTCCTTACAACAAAGGTCCTAACCACGGTTTGCTAGGAAACCTGACTAAGTCTCCGAAGGAAATACTTGCAATGGAGAGGGCTGCTAAGGCTTTCGAAGCACCCCCTCGCATGACAAAGCAAGGGTAAGAACAGAGATACAAGCAAGTATTATCACTTCCACGAAGACTATAGCCACGACACAACCAGTTGCAGAGAATTAAAGAAGCAGATAGAAGAAGCTGTAAAGTTCAGGCAGTTGGCATACTTGGTGATGGGCATAAAAAAGAGCTAGGAGAAAATGTCCGACACTCAATTGGCTAAAGACACTACTCCTCCCGAAGCCCCGATAGTCATGGTTCATTGGGGCGAAGCCAGCTTAAAAAGAAAGGTGACGGAGAAGGAGATGAACAAGGTAGGGGAAGTAACGTTTCCCTCCATCACAGGCCAAGTCCCTTCGAACGACCCAGTGGTCATCAAAGTCTTCATTTCCAATCGGGAAGTGAATAGAGCCTACATGGATTGTGGAAGCTCCTATGAGATCATATATGAGCACTGTTTCCTAAAGCTTAAGGCTTCAATCAGGTCGCAGCGGGTTGATTCAAACATTCCTTTGGTAGGATTCTCAGGCGAGCATTCGTGGCCTTTGGGAGAAGTGCCGTTAGAGATAACAATCGGAGCGGGCAAGCTCGCAAGGATAGAAACCCTCACCTTCGCTATCGTAAGGTCCGAATCTCCCTATAATTTGTTGATAAGAAGGACCGCTATACAGAAGATGGGTATCGTAGTCTCCACCTACATGCAACGGTAAAATTCCATACACCATATGGAATAGGAATTGTGTTTTCCAGTTACAACCAGGGAAAGGCAAGAGACATTGGCAAGAAGATCAAAGAAAGTCCTGAGGAGTCTCCGAAAGCCATTCTAAGTTGTGCAGATGCTGAGGAACGCATTGTGGTACATGAGCTCAATCCAGAGAAAATGGTGGTAATCGGAAAGAAACTCCCTGCTAACTTCAAGACAGACTTGGAAAAGCTACTTAAAGCCAACAAGGATGTCTTCGCATGGACGTACTCGGACATGGCAGGGGTTCCTAGGACACTTATGATCGATGGCAAGCCCTTCGCCACAGAGCATAAGCTTAATGAGTTCAAACACATTGAACCAATTAAGCAGAAGCGACGAAGCCTGGCACCTGAAAGGAACGCAGCCGCTTGCAAAGAGGTGGATGAACTTGTACGAGCATGAATACTTAGAGAAGTAAAATACCAAACCTGGTTGGCCAATCCAGTTATGGTAAAAAAGAGTGATGGAGGATGGTGTACGTGTGTCGACTTCACCGACATCAACAAAGCTTGCCCGAAGGACTGCTACCCTTTTCCAGAAATTGATTGGAAGGTCGAATCCCTCTCGAGGTTCCGTCTGATGAAGCGAAAAGTGTACCACTTTTAAGGGGTCATTTAAGCCCTAAATCGTATTTATTTGATCAAATATTGCCCTAAATCGTTCCTTTTGTCATTTTAGGTACTTGTGAGGAGAAATCTGGAAAAGGAGGCATTTTGGACATTTTTGGAGCATAAAAGTGAAGAAAACGACAAAGTCTCAAAAATCGGCTGGAAGTTACCTTTGACGGCGTCAGGATTATGCCTGGACGGCGTCATGGCTTGGCAAAAGTGGTGGATGTGAAATTTACTCATGATAAGCCAGTGAAAATTGCATGGGAATTCTGACGGCGTCACCCTTTAATTTGATCAAGGTCGTCACGTTATAATTTAAAGAGGGACGGCGTCACGTTCATAGTCTGAGGGCGTCAAGCCTTGATAGGCCAGAACGGATTTTGGAGAGCTAAAGAGGGACGGCGTCAAGAAGGTCATCCGGGAACCCTAAAAGCGGCGAGGTGACGGCGTCACACTCCATAACGTGACGCCGTCAGATCTAAAAATCTATATATAGTTTTGCAATTCTTTGTCATTAGTGTGGAACTTATTGGGGAACTTTGTGTGTGAAAACCCTAGGACGAATTTGGCAGCTCTTTCAAGGCTTTTTGCCTTGAGATCTTCCATGTTACATTGAAGATAAGTTATCAATTAATCATTCAATATGTCTATGTGTTGTTTGATTCTATCTTGTTCTTGTCTTTTGTTTAACATGCTAGGCTAGATTTATCTTGTGTTTGCTTAGATCTAATGAAACCTAGCTATTGATTGTTGGTTATTAGTATGTTATTAGTTGTATTGGATGATTGTTTATCTATGTTAGGCTTAAGAAAACTGGCTAACTTCCTATTCGGTAACTTGCTTGAATGTCTTAAGAAACATGAACCAATGCGTACTAAAGGTTTTTATGGTTGTATTTAATGCACAAGCGAATTCTAGTGATCCCATGTTAGGAGCTTCCTAGCCGGCTCGACATAGGAGTGAAGTAGGAGCTTGTAGAGTTGGGGAAGTACGTACGCCACCCCACGAATGGTATTAAGGAATACACCCGTCATCCACGCAACTAATACACACTAATCAACCGATAAAAGATAGTTAGGGAGTAAGGAAATCTAAGTAAACACATTTCCCTCCACATAAGTTTTCACCAACATTTTCATTTTTGTTACTTTATTTTATTTGCATTCGTAGTAATTTGGGTTAGTTGACTAGCAACTAATTCCGCTCACTCTTTCAAACCCGAGATTTTACTTGCTTTCATAAAAATATAAAAACACAAAAAGAATCTTCTCTCACCCTTAGACCTATTAGAGTAGTTTTTCATACCTAACGAACACTATTCCCTGTGGAGAACGATCAATCCCCCGTACTTACCACTACACTATACTACATCGGTCAGGTACACTGCCTGGTGGGGTTGTAAGCCTCTTGAGATCCCTCGAGAGGTAAAACCTGTTGTAAGGTTGCAAAACCACGCATGAAGTTTTTGGCGCCGCTGCCGGGGAATAGTTATTGTTTAGGTTGAATTTTTATTTTATAGGTCTACTCACTAGATTCCTTTCTAGTGAGATTTTTATTTTATTTTTCTAGGTTTTCTTTAGTCTATCTTTTTCTGCTCCGTCCATTGCTCAAATCTTCCTTGGCCATCATGGTAAACGAAGATTTCTCCAATCTCAGGGTCACCAGGAGTCGTAGTTCACTAAGCGACCTTATTTCACCCTACGCAGAACCTGATAGGGAAATGCGAAGATTAAGGCGGCTCTTTGCAACACCTGAACCATCTGGCTTTGCCATCAACTTTGATGATGCCCTCTCCGAGGAAGAATCCAATCATCACTCTACACCTCCTAGCCCTCAACCCAATCACGATATGGAGGTTCCCGAAAACCCAATTCCTAAATGCCTCAAGGACTACTCTTCTCCCACCCCACGTGGTTTTTCCAATGCTATCGTTTTTCCAAATGAACGCACGGATGGGGTCTTGCGTGCAACCGATATTTGGCTGGTCCAAAGTGTATGCAAGTTTCACGGATTGAAAACTGAAGATCCAATCCAACACATTAAGGACTTCCTGAAAATAGTGGATACACTCCATACGGACGGAGCCACTAGAGGTACCTCCCGGCTGCGATTCTTTCCCTTCACCCTTTATGAAAAAGCCAGAGACTGGTATAACCAACTTCCCTCCGAATCCATTTTCACATGGGAACAGCTTGTCTCAAAATTCTATGAGAAATTCTTTCCAATAGGAAGAACTTCAACGTTAAGAGACGAAATCTTCCGCTTCCATGTTGGACCAGCTGAACTCATTCACGAATCCTGGATCAGATTCAAAGATCTGATTAGACAAGTCCCTCATCATGGCATTGAACTCTGGCTTCTTGTCCAAATTTTTTATGATAGTGTCCCTAAAAGCGATCAATTTGGCATTAATAATTCGGTAAAAGGAAAAATAGCCAACCTAAGCGCTGAGGAAGGATGGAATAGAATTGAGGAATACGCAAATGATCAAGACGATACCTGGGATGAACCCGATTCGATCATGAGCATTTCCAAAATCATGAAAGAGCCTCCTTTTGCTAGCCGGTTGAGTAGAATGAATGATCAAGTCTCTTATTTAGACAAGTCACAACCAACTAAACGGTTTTCAAACCCATACTTGATCTGCGACCAATGTGGTGGCCCGCATAAAGTGGAGGAATGCGGGGATAATACCACCACCGAACAAGCATGCTTGTCAAGCCACGACATCTTCGATGATCCTTCGCTCTTAACTTTCTACCAAAACAATGATTTCACCCCTTGGGGAAATCTTGTGAGAGAAGAGGGAGGAGGAGAATATCCTGACTATAAGGTTAGGAGCACTTTTGAGGATGATCTTGGGTATTTCACGCTTGAAAAGAATTTGCAACTAAATGGTCTCGACAACCTTATCAATAGCCAACAAAATGACATAAGGGCCATATTCGCTGAACTCAACGCCACTCTCGACGGCCTTGGTGAACCTCAAAGAGATCCCTTACTCGCCATCACCACTCGTGCTGGAACAACTACTAAGGATCCACCTTACCCAGCTCAACAATCTAACGTCATGGAACCCAACACCCCTCATGAGGAGGAAGATAATGTGAACGATGAGAATCCCGAACAAACCTCTCCGGTAACTCCCTCTCAACCTACTCCAACCAAACAGCCCATTAAAGTCCCATACCCGTCCCGTCTCAAGAATCAAAAGGTCGAAAATGATAATAAAAGATTCCTGTCATATTTGAAAAATTCAGTCGTCACCATACCCCTTCTTGATGCATGCTACCATATGCCCAAATATAGTACATACTTCAAGAAGTTGCTAACCAACAGAAAAGGGCTCGAGGGTCTTGTAACCTTAGGAGAAGAATGTTCTGTGGTGACTCAACGAGGGCTGCCAAAGAAGGTGGATGATCCAGGTAGTTTCACCCTACCCTGCTCAATAGGATCTCTTTCAGTCAAGAATGCTTTAGCCGACTTAGGAGCAAGTATCAATCTTATGCCACATTCCATGTTCCTTAAATTAGGGTATTCTGGGTTGAAACCAACCCGTATGAACATCCAACTAGCCGATAGATCAGTCAAATACCCCTTAGGAATATGTGAGAATGTGCTGGTTAAGGTAGGGAAGTTCAAATTTCCAGTTGACTTCGTCATCTTAGAGATGGAAGAAGATGACTTAGTGCCCATTATTCTAGGGAGGCCATTCCTTGCAACCGCTCGTGCTGTTATTGATGTTCATGACGGCAAACTAACCTTACGAGTGGGGGCCGATAGCTTAACCTTCGACATCAAGGACACAATGAATCTTTCTCTCGAAGCAGATAATCAACTGTATTTCATCGAAGAAATCGATGAACTATCCGACGAGATTGACAATTGTATAGATGAACAGATGGAAGCTGGTTGGTTGCGAGATGAAGCTTTCTTACCCATCTTTGAGGAGGAAAATACTATGGATGTAAACGCAGTCTCTTTTTATCCCAGACAAGAAACCGAACAGCTTGAGCTTCGTAAACCCGAGAACAAACTTAAACCCTCCATCATCGAGCCACCTGCGGTAGAACTCAAGGAACTCCCAACCAACCTTGAATATGCTTTCCTCCAAGGGGAAGATCAACTTCCGGTAATCATATGCTCTTCCTTGAAAAGTGAACAAAAAGATAAACTCTTAGGAGTTTTAAAGAAATATAAAGGGGTTATAGCATGGAGTGTAGCCGACATCAAGGGGATTGACTCTACCTTCTGCACGCATAAAATCCTCATGGAGGAGGATTATAAACCCACCGTGCAGCCTCAAAGGCGAGTAAACCCCAACATTAAGGAAGTCGTGAAAAAGGAAGTCATTAAGCTCCTAGATGCAGGGCTAATTTACCCAATTTCCGACAGTCCATGGGTAAGTCCTGTACAGGTTGTACCAAAAAAGGGAGGAATGACAGTAGTAAAGAACGATAAGGATGAGTTAGTGCCTCAACGAACAGTAACTGGGTGGCGTGTGTGCATCGATTATAGGAAGTTGAATGATGCAACCCGAAAAGATCATTTCCCTCTTCCATTTATCGACCAAATGCTGGAAAGGTTAGCAGGGCATGAGTACTACTGCTTCCTAGATGGGTTCTCAGGATATTTCCAGATCCCTATCGCTCTTGAGGACCAAGAAAAGACTACGTTTACATGCCCTTATGGTACCTTCGCCTACAAGCGAATGCCCTTTGGACTATGTAACGCCCCCGCCATTTTCCAGCGCTGCATGAGGGCAATCTTCCATGAGTTAATGGAAGATAGCATGGAGGTCTTCATGGATGATTTTTCGGTATTTGGAAACTCTTTTGATCGTTGTCTTGCCAACCTTGAGAGAATGCTCAAACGTTGTGAGGAGACTAATTTGGTACTAAACTGGGAAAAATGCCACTTTATGGTAAAAGAAGGGATTGTGCTAGGGCACAAAATTTCAGGAAGTGGAATTGAAGTAGACCGGGCAAAAATTGAAGCTATATCCAAACTTCCCTATCCAACAACTGTCAAGGCAATCCGTAGCTTTTTGGGTCATGCTGGCTTCTATAGGAGATTCATTAAAGATTTCTCAAAGGTAGCTAAACCAATGACTCAGTTGCTCATGAAGGATGCCCCGTTCGACTTCTCTCAAGAGTGCAAGGACGCATTCAATCGATTGAAGTAGGAACTTACCCAAGCTCCAATTATGGTTACCCCTAACTGGGAGTTACCCTTTGAAATCATGTGCGATGCTAGTGATTATGCTGTTGGAGCAGTATTAGGCCAAAGGCTTAACAAACACTTTCAGCCAATATACTACGCTAGCAAAACCATGAATCCTGCTCAAGAAAACTACACCACCACTGAAAAGGAGTTACTAGCCGTGGTATTTGCTTTTGATAAGTTTCGCCAATATCTTGTCCTTTCCAAAACGGTTGTTTTTACGGACCATTCAGCTATTCGATATCTTTTTAATAAACTGGATGCTAAACCACGGTTACTTCGTTGGATCTTACTATTGCAAGAATTCGATGTTGAGATTCGTGATAAGAAAGGAGCCGAGAATCTTGCAGCTGATCATCTCTCTCGTCTCGAAAACCCCAGCCTCGCTGAATCTGATAAGAGTGAGATTCGATAGTCATTTCCGGAAGAGCAGCTCATGTCAATAAATGATTCTGAACCATGGTATGCGGATTATGCTAACTACCTGGCAAGTCGAGTCATTCCTGAGCATATGAGCAGGCATGAAAAAAGGAGGTTCTTCAATCAATTAAAGTATTACTTTTGGGATGAACCTTTCTTATTCCGAAGATGTCCGGACCAGGTAATCAGGCGTTGTGTTTCGGAAAAGGAGGCTGTCAGAATTATGAAGGAGTGTCATGCAGGTCCATCTGGAGGACATCACGGAATGAACACTACTGCACGAAAGGTCTTCGACGCGGGATTCTATTGGCCTACAATATTTCGTGATGCGAAGGGAATGATACAGACTTGTGACGCATGTCAGAGAGCTAGGAATATCTCTAGGAGGGATGAAGCCCCACAGAACTATATACAAGTTTGCGAGGTTTTCGATGTTTGGGGAATTGATTTCATGGGACCCTTCCCATCTTCAGGAGGGAATGAATACATCTTAGTGGCAATTGACTATGTTTCAAAATGGGTGGAAGCGCAAGCCCTTAGGACTAACGACGCTAGGGTAGTCATTCATTTCTTAAAAAAATTGTTCGCTAGGTTCGGAATTTCGAAGGCTCTTATTAGCGACAGGGGAACCCATTTTTGTAATTCGCAAATGGAGAAAGTTATGAAAAGATATGGAGTCTCTCACCGATTCTCCACCGCTTACCATCCTCAAACCAATGGTCAAGTCGAAAACACTAATAGAGCCATAAAGAGAATACTAAAGAAAACGGTTAATCAAAACAGAAAAGATTGGTCTTTTAAGCTCGATGAAGCTTTGTGGGCATTTCGAACCGCTTATAAGACACCAATCGGGACAACCCCGTTCCGTATGGTATATGGCAAGGCATGCCACCTTCCAGTAGAACTGGAACACAAGGCATATTGGGCACTTAAGGCTTGTAATTTGGACTATACGGTTGCGGGAACAAATAGATTCTTACAGCTCCAAGAGCTCGATGAATTGAGATTAGAGGCTTATGAATCTTCCATTACATACAAAGAAAGGGCAAAAAGATGGCATGACCAACGGATTAAGAGACCAAAGGAGTTTTCAGAAGGAGACAAGGTCTTATTATATAATTCTCGCTTAAGACTATTTCCTGGAAAACTTAAATCTAGATGGTATGGACCTTTTACCGTAAGGAGCTCCTCTAAAACCGGAGCCGTTGTGTTGATTGACGTCGAAGATAGAGAATTCACTGTGAATATACAACGAGTCAAGCATTATCAAGAGAATGGTAATGAAATGATCAATGAGGAAGACATAACTTTTGATGAAGAAGTCATGTAATGTACGTGACTTTGAGTCTAGCTACAAGACTCGTTAATAAAGAAAAGCGCTTCTTGGGAGGCAACCCAAGCTTTATTTGCTTTATGTGTTTATTTGTTTGTTTGTTTGTTTTTATTTATTTCCGTATGTGTGTTTAATTTTTATTCTTATTGATTCATGTTCAAAAACTAATTTGTGAAAATGCTTTATCTTGTTTTTAACTTCGTCTTAACTACATATAAAGGTATTTTGCAAAAGTTAAGTGTAAGGGAAATCTAAATCGGTTTATTAGAACACAAATGAACATGAATCGTAATAATAATAAATTAACATGCATATTAGTATTTGTTTGAGTCAAATGCTTGTATCGAGTCATAATGATGTTTTGCAGGATTTCCAGGAAGTAAGGTATAGGTTTTTCCAAAATTTTTCCGGAAATGTAACATGAGAATTCTGTCAGATCATATCTGACGGCGTCAGGCTTTACAACCTGACGGCGTCAGGTTTAATTTTCTGAAAATTTTTGAAAGTTTTGTTTTCATAAAAAGTTTTTATTAAATCTATAACTTATAATCTCCAGGAATCTGCAAAATTATCATCCCACAAGCATTATATCCTTATATATAGATTTTATCCCGCCGATGTTATGCAGGTTTTCGTGTTTGTTTTCTCAGGTTTAACAGGTTATTTTGGACAAGGAAATGTTTTTGGATCAAGCTTATGGCGATGCATTAGTCATGGAGCTTCAACATTCTCTTTGGAAGAAGATCTAACCGTGTTACTTCATTATCCACCGAACGAATCAGGGGAGTATTTGATATCATTCTTTTACCTTATTTACTTTTACATCTTGTTGTTTGAATATTGGGGACAATGTTCATCTTAAGTGTAAGGGGGGGGGGGGTAAAAGTATGATTTTTAGAGAATGCTATTACGCTTGATTTTTGTTTGTTTAATAGTAGATGTGTAATAAAACTGAGATAAATACCTGTTAGGGCAATTTTAGTGCCAAATTTAAAATTTTTTACAACATATAGGAGTGAAACTTTGATCTTAATGAGCGTCTCACGGATAGGAGTTATATGACTAGCACAAAACCGTACCACTAAAAAAATTTTCACCCCCAAATATGTGAGGTTCGCCCCTAGAATTGGTAGGAAAAGCATTTATGCTATGATGTGTGTACCGGTAGCACTTGGATTCTATAACTTGCGTTAGGACCATTCCGAGGCCACAAGTGAGACTACATTCGTGTAGTTAGATTTACTACATGATAAGAGGCATTAGGATTAACCCATTGTTTTACACCTGTGTTTTTGTTATAATTACATTGGCTACATTGGTCAAGTAATTCTCCCACACCCTTTGCGTTGTACTCATTTTTAGTACACGATACCCTAGTACACCCCTCAGAGCCTATCTTTTCGTTTCGACCTTTAAGCATTTTACTTAAAGGAAGAATTTGTTTACACCCCACTTAAATGTACACCCAAATCGCCTTAGCCTACCTTGTATGCACTCATTTTTAGTGCATTATTGTGACAACATTTGTTTAAACCCAAGTTAATTATCTAGTTGATTACATGGTTGCTAAGTCGAGTCATATCCTTGTACATATTGTTTTGGGACGATTGGGACTCATGGGTAAAGTACTAGTGTAATGAAGTAATGGGGAAGAACATCATTTATTACCCCCATATGTGCTAAATATTTTAAAAGTACTCCAAGTGTTTTGATTATCTTAATTCGAGTCATTAGAATAGTTTTTTTTTTATAAAGTTATGTAAAAGTTCAAGTGTAAGGGGAATGCAACGCCCCTATGATGTATTATTTTGGATGGTAAGGCAAAAGTGTATGCAAAAAAAAAAAAAAAAAAAAAAAAAAAAAAAAAAAAAAAAATCGAAAAAATCAAGAAAAATACAAAAAAATGAGAAAAAGAAAAGTAGAAAAAAACATACGGACTACCATCCCGTTTCATTTTATGTTTGTTTTATGTTTTTGTTATTTTCTTTCATTAGCTTAAGATTGAGTCGAGTCTTGGCTTAGCAACATTGTATAGTACATGTAATTGATCAAGATCTTTAACTCGCCACCAGTAAAATATCCTTTATCCAACAAAACCGTGTTTTCCTTTTCCCTACACCTAACGTTATAACCCATTTAAAAGCCCTCTTTGATAGTTTATCTTAGGTGCTTACGCCTAGTGGAGGAGGTTTTCGATCCTTTCCCAAGCCTATGGTAATCTATTTGCTATGACAGGTAGTGAGAGATATTATCCGTTTTCATTTATGAGATTTATTTTAATGACACTTGAGAGATGTGAGTATCTAAACACTACTTGTGAGGTGCTAGTTTATAATCTCCGTGCTTATTATGATTAAAGTGGAACGAATATTTGTTGTAATTACTTTTATGTTAGCATTAAATGACCCCTAACTTGTATTTTGATTAGAATAAAAGCGCATTTGCTTGAGGACAAGCAAATCTCAAGTGTAAGGGTATTTGATGAAGCGAAAAGTGTACCGCTTTTAAGGGGTCATTTAATCCCTAAATCGAATTTATTTGATCAAATATTGCCCTAAATCATTCCTTTTGTCATTTTAGGTACTTGTGAGGAGAAATCTGGAAAAGGAGGCATTTTGGACGTTTTTGGAGCATAAAAGTGAAGAAAACGACAAAGTCTCAAAAATCGGCTGGAAGTTACCTTTGACGGCGTCAGGATTATGCCTGGATGGCGTCATGGCTTGGCAAAAGTGGTGGATGTGAAATTTACTCATGATAAGCCAGTGAAAATTGCATGGGAATTTTGACGGCGTCACCCTTTAATTTGATCAAGGTCGTCACGTTATAATTTAAAGAGGGACGGCGTCACGTTCATAGTCTGAGGGCGTCAAGCCTTGATAGGCCAGAACGGATTTTGGAGAGCTAAAGAGGGACGGCGTCAAGAAGGTCATCCGGGAACCCTAAAAGCGGCGAGGTGACGGCGTCACACTCCATAACGTGACGCCGTCAGATCTAAAAATCTATATATAGTTTTGCAATTCTTTGTCATTAGTGTGGAACTTATTGGGGAACTTTGTGTGTGAAAACCCTAGGACGAATTTGGCAGCTCTTTCATGGCTTTTTGCCTTGAGATCTTCCATGTTACATTGAAGATAAGTTATCAATTAATCATTCAATATGTCTATGTGTTGTTTGATTCTATCTTGTTCTTGTCTTTTGTTTAACATGCTAGGCTAGATTTATCTTGTGTTTGCTTAGATCTAATGAAACCTAGCTATTGATTGTTGGTTATTAGTGTGTTATTAGTTGTATTGGATGATTGTTTATCTATGTTAGGCTTAAGAAAACTGGCTAACTTCCTATTCGGTAACTTGCTTGAACGTCTTAAGAAACATGAACCAATGCGTACTAAAGGTTTTTATGGTTGTATTTAATGCACAAGCGAATTCTAGTGATCCCATGTTAGGAGCTTCCTAGCCGGCTCGACATAGGAGTGAAGTAGGAGCTTGTAGAGTTGGGGAAGTACGTACGCCACCCCACGAATGGTATTAAGGAATACACCCGTCATCCACGCAACTAATACACACTAATCAATCGGTAAAAGATAGTTAGGGAGTAAGGAAATCTAAGTAAACACATTTCCCTCCACATAAGTTTTCACCAACATTTTCATTTTTGTTACTTTATTTTATTTGCATTCGTAGTAATTTGGGTTAGTTGACTAGCAACTAATTCTGCCCACTCTTTCAAACCCGAGATTTTACTTGCTTTCATAAAAATATAAAAACACAAAAAGAATCTTCTCTCACCCTTAGACCTATTAGAGTAGTTTTTCATACCTAACGAACACTATTCCCTGTGGAGAACGATCAATCTCCCGTACTTGCCACTACACTATACTACATCGGTCAGGTACACTGCCTGGTGGGGTTGTAAGCCTCTTGAGATCCCTCGATAGGTAAAACCTGTTGTAAGGTTGCAAAACCACGCATCAGAATCCCTCTCGAGGTTCCGTTTGAAATGTTTTTTGGATGCCTACAAAGGGTATCACCATATTCAAATGGTGGAGGAAGACGAAGAGAGGACAGCTTTCTACACAGGAAAGGGGGTATATTGTTACAAGAAAATTCCCTTTGGTCTGAAGAATGCAGGGGCAACCTATCAACGATTGGTAGATAAAGCCTTCCACAAGCAGATAGGGAGGAACTTGGAAGCCTACGTTGATGATATGGTAATCAAAAGCAGGACTGAGGAAGAATTACTCTCCGATATTCAAGAAACCTTCGATCAATTAAGGGCAATCAACATGAAGCTTAACCAGAAGAAATGTTCTTTTGGCATGGAAGAAGGACAATTTTTGGGACATTTGATCACGAAGCAAGGGATTAAAGTTAACCCTTCGAAGGTCAAAGCCATCACTGATCTACAAGCTCCGTAATCATTGAAAGAGGTACAAAGCCTAAACTGGAAGCTTGCAGCACTTAGCAGGTTCCTTTCGAAAGGCGCGGATCGGTCTTTGCCAGAAGAAATGTTCTTTTGGCATGGAAGAAGGACAATTTTTGGGACATTTGATCACGAAGCAAGGGATTAAAGTTAACCCTTCGAAGGTCAAAGCCATCACTGATCTACAAGCTCCGTAATCATTGAAAGAGGTACAAAGCCTAAACTGGAAGCTTGCAGCACTTAGCAGGTTCCTTTCGAAAGGCGCGGATCGGTCTTTGCCATTTTTCAAGACACTCAAGGGGTGTACAGATAAGAAGACTTTTCAAAGGAGTTGTGAAGCAGAAGCCACTTTCCAGAAGCAGAAAGAGTTCATGGAAATTTTACCAACACTTGCAGCCCTAATCAAAGGCGAAGTGTTATTCATGTACATTGCGGCATCCTTCAAAAGCATCAGTGTTGTGCTCTTGGCAGAAAGGGAAAAGAAGCAAGTCCCGATCTACTTCGTTAGCAGAGTCTTGCAAGGAGCTAAATTGAACTATCTGAAGTTGGAAAAGCTAATTCTAGCCTTGGTTTATGCTGCAAGGCACCTTCAAAGGTACTTTCAAGCTCATCCCATCACGGTATTGACTGATAAGCCAATCAAGCAGATACTGTCGAAGCCTGAGAAATCAGGAAGAGTGGCCAAATGGGCTATTGAACTGGGAGAGCACGAGATAGAGTACAAAGGTCGAAACTCCGTCAAAGGTCAAATACTTGCAGATTTCTTTACCGAAACACCCTCCGGACCCAGTCAAGATAAAGAAACTCCAAAGAAAGCCCCCAAAGACGAAATAGGGGTGGAAATTGTACATTGATGGAGCCTCTAGTTCTGATGATTCAGGAGCAGGTTTAATGCAACACCCCAACCCGGCAAGGGTAGAAGCATCACATTATGGTGACAAATCAAAGCATACATACATATTCACAGCGGAAGCCAATAAACATAAACATTAAATAAACCAAGTCAACACGACTGGAATTCAATACATAAGTCTCAAATGAAAGGAAGAGATAATCCCAACGAAATACATAACGAAATAAATCCAATATCAAAATGCTGAAACAAAATGGTAAGACTAGGGTAGGACATCATCTAAGGCAAAAGCTCCACTAACTCTCATCCCAAGCATAAATCCATCTCCCAGCTAGATACCTGCCGCACAAGGAAAAGAAAACGTGCGGCTGAGCTTACAAAGCTCAGTGAACAGATACATAATACAACAAGATAATGAAGCAGAAATATAATGAAGCACTGAGAAATATCACAGGGTATAAATCAGAACAAATGGGTAATAAGAGAAGAATAGGATAGTCATCTACCACGAGCCCAGAAACATATCATATCATATCATACTCATAATCATACACATGCAGAAGGGATACCTCTTAGGCAACCAGATAATATGAGGGGTGACCTCATGTATCAAATGAAGTGATCAGCTCCCAGATAATTGTGAAAGGCGTGTATTGCACACAGCACCAGTCACCAGACAAATCATATCATAGCATATACAGTTAAATCCACTAAACAGAACAGATCTAGGATTGCAATCCATACGCCCCCCAGAACATATATAATCCATAATCAAAGTAATGCGCATATCATAATCAGAATGGGGACGGTGTGAGGAATCACTCACCCACACATGAGTCATGCCAGTGGTGCATCACAGACACGGCCAGGTTACCTTCCTGGCTAGGTAACAGAAAAGTGGCTCGGGTATCAAACTAAGAGTCATATCGTATCAGATGTGTCATATCATAAGGTTCATCATAATAGGTTTATAACAGAGGGTTCATATCAAAGGTTCAGAACTAGTGTCAAAGGTCCAAATCAAAGGTTCAACAGATCAAGGTTCACAGCAAAGGATTATAAACAAATGGGGATCATAGCAATGGCTTGGGATCCTTAACAGAATCATAAGTCAACATCAATGTATAATGTATAGGAACCCTTACAGAAACAAGGGCAGAGTATCCGTACCTTATGTCGAAAGCAAAATAGAAACAAGCACAGAAATGAGGGAAAGCTCAAAGTCTCTCCTTCTTCACACCTAAAGGAGTAGAAGGGGATTACAAAACATTCTTAATTAACCATCTTTCCATTTTAAGTAACTTTCCCTTTTTAGTAAGTTTCCACTTTTAGAAAGTTTCCATAATTAGAAGGTTTCCACTTTTAGAAATATTTAATACATAGCTTAATTAGATCAATATTTGCTGGAGACAAAGTATCTTTATCATATTTACACCTTTGGTCCTCAGGTTTTCACAATTTACATTTTATACCCCTGAACTTCCAAAATTACATTTTAAACCTTCAAACATGCATAATTACACATTAAACCCTTGGTTTATCAAATTTACATCATGAGTACTTATCTTAGTGAGTTATACAATCAGACCTTTAATTATTCCATATTTACACATTAGGTCCCTCCATTTAGTAAAGTTACATATTAAGTCCTTAGAATTTACATTTAAATCATTAATTAATAATAATTACATAATAGCCCAATAAATATCCAAATTTTCACATTAGTCCCTGAATATCATTCATAACACAAATCGACCTCAACTTTTCAGAAATTACATGTTTAGTCCTTGTATTTATTAAATTTCCAATTCGAAATAACAATTACAACTTAATTCATTTCTCACAAATTTTACATATAGGCCCTCCGTTTAATAATTTTTTTACAGGTCACACACGATTTATATAACATGACAAAAATAGCCCATGAATTTTATTATTGACAAAACACCCCCTTTTATATTTATTTACAAATCGGTACACACCAAGATATATCAAAATAAACCCTAATCGACCCAAATAATTATGCCATCATTTACACATCATTATTGTTCATTAATCATCAGATCTTATTAGTTTTAAACCCTAGATGGCTCGTTAGGTATTTTTGTTCTTATTTTTCCTTTTTAGCCGATTATAACATAATTCACCAAAAATAGTTTTAAGCCTCAATAAATCAAATAAGCATTTTTCTAGTGTTGTTTGATGATCATAGAGCCCACGAAAATTATTCATTTGTCCAGGAAAAATCGCATGCATGATGTTTAGATTTATTTCGATTTAGGGTTTATAAAACACAATAATTATCATACGAATTATATACAATGCATGGATCGTTTTTACTATTTTTCTCATGATATATACGATCAATAGAAGCTGGGAAAAATACCAGAAGATTTTTAGAACGAGTAGAGAGTGCTGCACGAATTTGTGGTTTCTCGGATAGGCTATTGACAAAAGAATTTCTCCACAGCTTCAAATGGAACCAATTCACCTTGTACATAATTTTCGCAGATTACACATGATATAAGAACTCCAGGAAAAATGAGAATCGAATTTTACAAAGCTTTGTTGAATTTTAAACGAATTTACCTTAAAACCGATCTAGCGACAAGAATAAATTCCCCACGAACGAACCAAGCCACAAACGAATTCAACCTGATTTTTCTAGGACTCCTTAGATGTTTTTCAAGCTCAGAAAATTGCTTTGGTGATTTTAGAGGACCGAATGGAGGCTAGAGGATTTCTTTGTGTGTTTTCTTATCACTCGGCAATTAGGGTTTTGAAGGAAAGATATGGATTGATGTTTAATAGGGAATGCCGAGTCATAGGAGGGGGGTTTTGACCAGAAATCTCGGATTATAGTTTAACCAAATTGATTTGATTGATCATTTACTCATTTACACATTTTAATACATTTTAAATTTTAATAAAACTAAATATTATCCATTCGGTTAGCTTAGGGGTATTTTAGTCATTTTGTCACTTGTATAAATGTTAAATGAGGTTGTCAAAATTATTTGGGATCATAACTTGTGCATTGCCATAAGTTTGGAATTTATTTGATACATTATAAGCTTTTAATTAAATTTTAAACTAGCAGGGGCATTTTGGTAATTTTACATGCTTACGGATTTTAGGTGTTACAACTTCTTCCCCTCTAACAGAAAAATTTCGTCCCCGAAATTTGCAAAGATTCAAAATGAAACGGACCAGAACAAAATAGAGACATACCAGAATCAGAAAACAAAATGAGGATAACTAGCTCGAATAGACTCCTCGGTCTCCCAGGTAGCTTCCCGCTCTGGGTGGTTCCGCCAAAGAATCTTAACAAAGGGAATGACTTTACGTCTCATAACTCGCTCTTGGCGATCAAGGACAGCTTCCGGCTCCTCCGGAAGAGACATATCTGGCTGGATCTGATCAAAAGGGTAAGACACCACATGCAGAGGATGATAATTGTATCCCCTCAGGAGAGATACATGAAAGACGTCGTGAACATGTGATAACTGCGGAGGAAGAGCCAAACGATACGAAACTTCTCCGATACGATCCAAAATCTCAAACGGTCCGATGAATCGAGGACTGAGCTTGCCCTTAATTCCACAACGTTTAACTCCTCGAAACGGCGAAACCTTAAGAAATACCCGATCACCAACACGAAACTCCAAGTCACGCCTATGCTTGTCAGCGTAACTCTTTTGACGAGCCCTAGCTTCCTTTAACTTTTCCCTAGCAACATCCACTTTCTCAGTTGCGATCTGAACTAACTCTGGACCCTCAATAACGCGCTCACCAACCTCATTCCAACAAACCGGAGCCCTACATTTCCGACCATATAGCATCTCGAAAGGAGCCATACGAATACTCGCGTGCCAACTATTATTATAAGCAAACTCTACCAAACACAAATAATCGTCCCAGCTACCCGTCCACTCTAAGGCACATGCCCTCAACATGTCCTCTAAAGTCTGAATGGTCCTCTCCGACTGACCATCCGTCTGAGGGTGAAAAGCTGTACTGAACTTAAGGCGCGTATCCCATGCCTTATGCAATCCCTTCCAGAAGCGTGACGTAAACCGAGGATCCCTATCTGATATAATGGCCGTAGGCATACCGTGAAGTCTGACTATTTCCTGCTGAAATATATCTGCCAACTTACTAACACTGTAGTCCACACGAATAGGGAGGAAGTGAGCAGACTTGGTTAGTCGATCGACGACCACCCAAATCGCATCATGCTTCCTACGAGTAAGAGGTAAACCAGTCACAAAATCCATGGAAATTTCCTCCCATTTCCACTTCGGAATCTCCAACGGCTGAAGCAACCCACTAGCTCTCTGGTGCTCAATCTTGACCTGCTGGCAAGTCAAACACTTAGATACAAACGAAGCCACATCTTGTTTTATGCCACTCCACCAGAAATGTTGCTTAAGGTCCCGGTACATCTTGGTAGACCCAGGATGTATAGTAAAAGGGGAACTATGAGCCTCTGATAGAACAGCCTCCCTAAGTTCAGGATCGTTGGGAACACAGAGACGATCCTCAAACCACACCACACCGGAATCATCAACTCTAAACTCTGATTGCTTGCCGTCCTCAACATTTTGAACTATAGACCACAGCTCACCATCCTCTTTCTGGGCTTCCTTAATTCGCAAGATAAGATTGGACTCCACCGTAAGGCTAGCCCAATAACCGCCATGACCACGAACACAAAACTCCACATCAAGAAGCTCTAAATCATGCAAAATACGGGGCTCAAACTCCAAACTCGCAATCATACCGGATTTCCTACTCAGAGCATCAGCGACTACATTTGCTTTACCGGGATGATACTGGATGTTAGCATCATAATCTTTCAGAAGCTCTAGCCAACGCCTCTGTCTCATATTCAACTCTTTCTGGGTGAAGATGTATTTAAGACTCTTATGATCGGTGAAAATGTCACAAGTATCTCCATACAAATAATGGCGCCAAATCTTTAGCGCGAAGACCACAGCCGCTAACTCTAGATCATGCGTCGGATAGTTCACCTCGTAAGGCTTCAGCTGCCTCGAAGCATAGGCGATCACCTTCCCGTGCTGCATCAAGACACATCCTAAACCCTTCTTCGATGCATCGCTATAAATCTGAAAACCGCCAGAACCCGATGGAAGAGTCAAGATAGGTGCAGACACTAACCGCTTCTTCAACTCCTCAAAACTACTCTCTCGCTCATCAGTCCAAATAAACTTTTCCCCTTTCCTCATCAACTGTGTCAACGGCAAAGCAAGACGCGAAAAGCCCTCAACAAATCTCCTATAATACCCAGCGAGCCCCAGAAAACTTCTCACTTCCGTCACATTTGTAGGTCTTGGCCATTTTGTGATAGCCTCAACCTTCGCCGGATCCATCGTGATGCCGTCTGCAGAAACAATATGACCCAAGAAAGCCACTCGGTCCAACCAAAACTCGCACTTTGAAAACTTTGCATACAATCGCTGCTGTCGAAGAATCTCCAGAACCATACTAAGGTGTTGCTCGTGCTCCGCCTCGGTTTTAGAGTACACAAGGATATCATCTATGAAGACAATGACGAACTTATCGAGAAATTCATGGAATACCCGGTTCATTAGGTCCATAAACACAGCAGGAGCATTGGTCAGACCAAAAGGCATAACCAAGAATTCATAGTGACCGTACCGAGTCCGAAAGGCCGTTTTGGGAACATCCTGCTCCCTCACCCTAAGCTGGTGATATCCAGATCTCAGATCAATTTTAGAGAAATGCCTCGCTCCTTGCAACTGGTCGAACAGATCATCAATGCGAGGAAGAGGATAGCGGTTACGAATAGTAATGCGGTTAAGCTCCCGGTAATCGATACAAAGACGCATGCTCCCGTCTTTCTTCTTAACAAACAACACGGGAGCACCCCAAGGAGATACGCTCGGACGAATAAAACCGTTTTCCAACAGTTCCTGCAATTGTTCCTTTAATTCCTTTAATTCAATCGGTGCCATGCGGTAAGGAGCTTTAGATATGGGTTCAGCCCCCGGAATCAGATCAATGCTAAATTCGACTTCCCTGACCGGAGGAATGCCAGGAAGTTCATCCGGAAATACATCGGCGAAATCGCGCACAATACGAATACTATCAATGCTAGGTACATCAACAGAGGTATCTTTAATAGAAGCAAGAAAACCAAGACAGCCATGCGAAATCAATGTCCGGGCTTTCATAGCCGAAATGATCTTTACAGATTTCAGAGGTTGGGAACCAGAATAAACAAAATCAGGATAATGAAGATTCCCAAAGATCACCGTATGAGCATAACAATCAATGGTCGCCTTATGGGCAGCTAACCAGTCCATGCCCAGAATGATATCAAAATCAACCATATCAATGGGAAGAAGGTTCGCAGGACGAATACGATCATCGAAACGGAGAGGGCAATTAACATACTCAACATCAATAATCACATGAGTTTTCATCGGGGTAGCAATAGATATTCGGTTCATTAATTGAGTTGGGTTTACATTTATTTTATTTGCAAGTGATGTGGATATTATTGAATGTGTAGCACCGGTGTCAAATAAAACGAAAACAATACGATCTCCAATATACAAAAAACCCGTAATAGTACCTGAGGTGCTAGCTGCCTGGTCACGTGTCAAAGAATAGACCCGGCCTGAATTAGGAGCGGTCCTAGTATCGACTTTAGGTTCACCAACATTCTTCTTAGGACAGTCCTTGACTTTGTGCGATGTAGATCCATAAGAGAAGCAACCACCAGAAGCTTTGTAACAAGGACCCGGATGTGGTTTCCCACATGTAGTACATAGAGGGGGAGGAGGTAGAGCCTGAACAGAACCCCTCTGACCCGAAGATCCCGACTGCTGATACTGCTGGGAATCCCTACGCCGGTTATTACCACCCTGACCCTGACGGTCACCACCATACCGACCATAATCCTGTCGGCCCTGGTTCCTAGAATCCTGTCGCCTATAATCACCACCTCGGTCCTGGCGACCCTGCTGATCATGCCCATGGTCCTGACGACCCCGAAAATCCTGTCTCTGGTCCTGACGACCATGACCCCGAGAATCCTGCCTTTGGTCCTGCCGACCCCGAAAATCTACCCGGTTACCATCCCTATCACGCTTATTAGACACCCTGTCCGCATGTAACAACTCGATGTTACGCGCGGCATCCTGAACACTAGCCACATCATCAAATGGAGTGTTAACGATCCGGTCTAACACCCACTTCTTAAGAGCCCACTTGAAGTGACGAGCCTGTCGAACAGAATCCCCAGTAACCTCTGGCCCCACGAAACTAGCCAGACGTAAGAAACGCTGCATGAAATCTCCAGAAGACTCATGATCACCCTGACGAATAGACCCGTATTCCCTCTCATACCTCAGCTGCTCTGCCATAGGAATGTACTGCTTATAAAACGCCTCAATAAAATCTGCCCACGAACAAGTCTCAGCAAAATCATCCCCTTTGGCCTGAACAAGAGCAGTCCACCAATTCTGAGCATCACCCTCTAGCTTGAATGTGGCCAAATGAGTTTTAAACTCGTCAGCACATCCCAGAACACGAAACAACTTCTCGATATGCGTGATCCAGTCCTCCGCTTCATGGGGAGTAGCAGCGGACCTGAAAGAGAGAGGCTTTAGCTTGTTAAACCTCTCGATCCACACCTGGATACCAGCTGGGGGAGCAGCGGGTGGAGCAGTGGGTTGAGCATCGCCACCACCACCACCTCCAGAAGGACCAGCCCCATTCCTGATATTATTGGTGACCTCAGTCACCACTCGCGGAAGAGCAGCAGCCACAGCAGCGGCTATCATCTCTTCAAAATTGGGGCCATCATCCCCATTAGTGTACTGAGTAAAGCGAGTGTTCACCATCTGAATGATCATGAAAAGAATTAGCAAAACATAAGGGAAAATAAGCACGAAATGGAAGACGAAACAGAAACCTATGCCTACCCAAAGCCTCACCAGTCAAAACTTAAAACTTAAGGGTCAAATCCTATGGTCCACATGTTTCACAGGCCAAAGCTTATGTACGACAGGTCGCAACCTGGCTCTGATACCATAATTGTAACACCCCAACCCGGCAAGGGTAGAAGCATCACATTATGGTGACAAATCAAAGCATACATACATATTCACAGCGGAAGCCAATAAACATAAACATTAAATAAACCAAGACAACACGACTGGAATTCAATACATAAGTCTCAAATGAAAGGAAGAGATAATCCCAAGGAAATACATAACGAAATAAATCCAATATCAAAATGCTGAAACAAAATGTTAAGACTAGGGTAGGACATCATCTAAGGCAAAAGCTCCACTAACTCTCATCCCAAGCATAAATCCATCTCCTAGCTAGATACCTGCCGCACACGGAAAAGAAAACGTGCGGCTGAGCTTACAAAGCTCAGTGAACAGATACATAATACAACAAGATAATGAAGCAGAAATATAATGAAGCACTGAGAAATATCACAGGGTATAAATCAGAACAAATGGGTAATAAGAGAAGAATAGGATAGTCATCTACCACGAACCCAGAAACATATCATATCATATCATACTCATAATCATACACATGCAGAGGGGATACCTCTTAGGCAACCAGATAATATGAGGGGTGACCTCATGTATCAAATGGAGTGATCAGCTCCCAGATAATTGTGAAAGGCGTGTATTGCACACAGCACCAGTCACCAAACAAATCATATCATAGCATATACAGTTAAATCCACTAAACAGAACAGATCTAGGATTGCAATCCATACGCCCCCCAGAACATATATAATCCATAATCAAAGTAATGCGCATATCATAATCAGAATGGGGACGGTGTGAGGAATCACTCACCCACACATGAGTCATGCCAGTGGTGCATCACAGACACGGCCAGGTTACCTTCCTGGCTAGGTAACAGAAAAGTGGCTCGGGTATCAAACTAAGAGTCATATCGTATCAGATGTGTCATATCATAAGGTTCATCATAATAGGTTTATAACAGAGGGTTCATATCAAAGGTTCAGAACTAGTGTCAAAGGTCCAAATCAAAGGTTCAACAGATCAAGGTTCACAGCAAAGGATCATAAACAAATGGGGATCATAGCAATGGCTTGGGATCCTTAACAGAATCATAAGTCAACATCAATGTATAATGTATAGGAACCCTTACAGAAACAAGGGCAGAGTATCCGTACCTTATGTCGAAAGCAAAATAGAAACAAGCACAGAAATGAGGGAAAGCTCAAAGTCTCTCCTTCTTCACACCTAAAGGAGTAGAAGGGGATTACAAAACATTCTTAATTAACCATCTTTCCATTTTAAGTAACTTTCCCTTTTTAGTAAGTTTCCACTTTTAGAAAGTTTCCATAATTAGAAGGTTTCCACTTTTAGAAATATTTAATACATAGCTTAATTAGATCAATATTTGCTGGAGACAAAGTATCTTTATCATATTTACACCTTTGGTCCTCAGGTTTTCACAATTTACATTTTATACCCCTGAACTTCCAAAATTACATTTTAAACCTTCAAACATGCATAATTACACATTAAACCCTTGGTTTATCAAATTTACATCATGAGTACTTATCTTAGTGAGTTATATAATCAGACCTTTAATTATTCCATATTTACACATTAGGTCCCTCCATTTAGTAAAGTTACATATTAAGTCCTTAGAATTTACATTTAAATCATTAATTAATAATAATTACATAATAGCCCAATAAATATCCAAATTTTCACATTAGTCCCTGAATATCATTCATAACACAAATCGACCTCAACTTTTCAGAAATTACATGTTTAGTCCTTGTATTTATTAAATTTCCAATTCGAAATAACAATTACAACTTAATTCATTTCTCACAAATTTTACATATAGGCCCTCCGTTTAATAATTTTTTTACAGGTCACACACGATTTATATAACATGACAAAAATAGCCCATGAATTTTATTATTGACAAAACACCCCCTTTTATATTTATTTACAAATCGGTACACACCAAGATATATCAAAATAAACCCTAATCGACCCAAATAATTATGCCATCATTTACACATCATTATTGTTCATTAATCATCAGATCTTATTAGTTTTAAACCCTAGATGGCTCGTTAGGTATTTTTGTTCTTATTTTTCCTTTTTAGCCGATTATAACATAATTCACCAAAAATAGTTTTAAGCCTCAATAAATCAAATAAGCATTTTTCTAGTGTTGTTTGATGATCATAGAGCCCACGAAAATTATTCATTTGTCTAGGAAAAATCGCATGCATGATGTTTAGATTTATTTCGATTTAGGGTTTATAAAACACAATAATTATCATACGAATTATATACAATGCATGGATCGTTTTTACTATTTTTCTCATGATATATACGATCAATAGAAGCTGGGAAAAATACCAGAAGATTTTTAGAACGAGTAGAGAGTGCTGCACGAATTTGTGGTTTCTCGGATAGGCTATTGACAAAAGAATTTCTCCACAGCTTCAAATGGAACCAATTCACCTTGTACATAATTTTCGCAGATTACACATGATATAAGAACTCCAGGAAAAATGAGAATCGAATTTTACAAAGCTTTGTTGAATTTTAAACGAATTTACCTTAAAACCGATCTAGCGACAAGAATAAATTCCCCACGAACGAACCAAGCCACAAACGAATTCAACCTGATTTTTCTAGGACTCCTTAGATGTTGTTCAAGCTCAGAAAATTGCTTTGGTGATTTTAGAGGACCGAATGGAGGCTAGAGGATTTCTTTGTGTGTTTTCTTATCACTCGGCAATTAGGGTTTTGAAGGAAAGATATGGATTGATGTTTAATAGGGAATGCCGAGTCATAGGAGGGGGGTTTTGACCAGAAATCTTGGATTATAGTTTAACCAAATTGATTTGATTGATCATTTCCTCATTTACACATTTTAATACATTTTAAATTTTAATAAAACTAAATATTATCCATTCGGTTAGCTTAGGGGTATTTTAGTCATTTTGTCACTTGTATAAATGTTAAATGAGGTTGTCAAAATTATTTGGGATCATAACTTGTGCATTGCCATAAGTTTGGAATTTATTTGATACATTATAAGCTTTTAATTAAATTTTAAACTAGCAGGGGCATTTTGGTAATTTTACATGCTTACGGATTTTAGGTGGTACATTTAATGCTGTTCAGTCCAGAGGGAAAGCAGTACACGTTTGCATTACATTTTGAGTTCGAGGCTACGAATAATGAAGCTTTGTTAGCTAGCCTCCGACTTGCAAAAGACATGGAGGTTCGTGATCTCTCCGTTTTTGTTGACTCACAGTTAGTAGCTAACCAAATCAAGGGCTCTTACGAAGCAAGGGAGCCTACCATCAAACAGTATTTGGATAAAGCTAATGAACTTCTTCATGGATTTGAGTCCTACAATATAGAGCATGTTCGAAGGAACCAAAAAAAAAAGCAGTTGCATTAAGCAAACTGGCTTCGATAGCATTTGCTCATCTAACAAAGGAGGTTTTAGTTGAAGTATTGGCTGAAAGGTCAATCAAATGAGGTGAAGTGTCTGACGTCATACTTGAAGAAGGATCCAATTGGATGACTCCGATAAGAGAGTACTTGATCAGTGGTATTCTACCAGAAGATCCAAAGCTTGCACGAAAAGTAAGGGTCAAAGCTCCCCAATACAGACTCATTGGGGATAATCTCTACAGGAGGTCCTTCTTATCTCTATGGCTTCTTTGTGTGGGGCCAAAGCAGGCTTCGAACATCATCTATGAAGTCCATGAAGGATCCTGCGGCTTGCATGCAGGTCCTCACTCTGTTGTCTCAAAAATAATGAAGCTTGGATATTATTGGCCGTCAATGCACAGGGACGCGATAGAGATATTACAAAAGTGTGAAGCATGTCAGATCCACTCCAAAGTTCCAAGACTGCCTAAGCAAGACATGACCTCTGTCACATCAGCATGGCCTTTCTACCAGTGGGGAATCGATATAGTCGGACCCCTACCAGTAGCTCCAGGAGGGGTAAAGTTCTTGGTCGTAGCCATAGATTACTTCACTAAATGGTTCAAAGCCAAACCTTTGGCATCAGTGACAGGAAGGCGTATGGAAAAGTTTGTGTGGGAACACATAATCTGTCAATTTGGAGTCCCTCACATTATCATCTCTGACAACGGGAAGCAATTCGCCGAAGGGGTGTTCCCAACCTTCTACGAAGGCCTAAAGATCAAATAGTCCATCACTTTCGTGTACCATCCTCAGGGTAACGGACAAGTTGAAATGACCAACAGGGACATTGTGAACGGAATCGAGAAGAGGTTAGGATATAGCCATCATGGGTGGGTAGACGAACTAACCCAAGTTATGTGGGCACATAGGACACACCCCAAGTCAAGCCATGGGGAGACCCCTTTTAGCCTTACTTATGGAACGGAGGCTGTCATACCCTCCGAAATAAGTATTGAGACAAAACGTATCGTGAACTTTGATACAATGACTAATGAAGAAAGGCTTCGAGAAAACCTTAATTTACTCGAAGAACGAAGAGAAATAGCCTCGATCAGGGAGGCTATCTACAAAAAAAAGTTTGAAAAGTACTATAACAACCGAGTTTGACTCTCCACATTCAAGCTAGGTGAATATGTCCTTTGGTTAAACAGTGCGAGCAAGGCTGAATACAAAGGAAAGATAGGACTTACATGGGAAGGACCCTACGTCATATCAGAAGCCTACGGCAATGAAGCTTATAAGCTCGTAACGCATAAGGGAGAAGTCATGGATATAACTTGGAATGGTACTAACCTTCGTATTGGGAATTATGTTTTGAGTTGATATTGACAAAACATGAAAGATGAAGGATTTATAAAGACAAAGACGAAGGACTAAATATGTAATATGTTAAATGTCTTTGTAACCCTAATCCTCTATTATACAAAGAGGATAGGGCATTTAGGTTAAATACAGATGTTAAAGATGTAACATCAGGAAATGTGTGTGTGTTTCTAGGGGTCAAGTTTCTACAATGGATGCCTAGGGTTTGTTAGTTAGTAGTTGTTAGAAATGATGACGAAGAAACCTTGTAGCAATAATATTGATAGTTTTGTTTATTCCGCTGCGTATTGTGTTATTCATTATTATTGTTTATCCCACTTGCTCTAAACGATCCATGAAGTTGTTTAATTAAAACTTCACAATTGGTATCAGAGCCAGGGGGCTCTTGATCGTGGGATTAAACAAGGTTTGGTTTGTCGAAGATCGAAGAAAACAAGAAAAATTCGTAACTGGTTATATTTTCGTAACTTACTGCAGGGCTGTTTTCAAAGGACATTAACTCATTCGTTAAGAATTGGATCGGGATGAAATTTTTACTGGAGATTCTTTATATACCAAGGTACAATTTCACTGGAGGGATCTTCGATCTGAGCTCTAGATCGTCAGATATAATTTTTTGAAAACTGCTACAGAGGAGTATATGATTTTTGAATTTTAGGGTTTCCTTTATTCAAGCTTTTCAGGATTGGTTCTATGCGTGTTAATTCTTCATGGAAGTTAGTTTCTCTGTTATTTGATGTCTATTATACGCATATGGAAGAAGCTTTTGATTCAATGATCATTTAGGGTTTCATGAAATTCTTAAAAGAAACCCTAGGTCTTTAAGGTTTATGATGATCTGGTATTGGTTTGGCTGCTGCATGATGTTTCGCCTTTCTGTTCATGGTGTTGTGTGATGTTCATTGTTATAAGAAGCAGATGTGTAGGTATATTTTCTGATGCACGTGAGATCTACTAATGATTACTAGGGTTTGTTTAACCTTAGTTATTCGTTCTTTGATCGGTATTGTTCTCATATCTGGAGTTGTTCGATGTTTGTACTGCTAATCGATCACGAGGGTTCGTTTGTACTGCTACGTTATATTTGTACTGCCCGGATTTCTTTAGTGCTGCTTGAACAAGATTAGTACTGGTCACGCACTCACTTTGTACTGCTATCATTCGAGAACAAGTTTGTACTGCTCGTTCGTGATTTGTACTGCTCTCGATCATTTGTACTGTGGTAGTGCGACTTTGTACTGCTCATTTATCTCGACTTAGTACTTCCATGCTATAAAGACGCAATGGGTTCTGTTGTCGACAAATGCAGATGTGCGATGGTTTACATGTGGTAATGAATCAGTATGTATGGCTCTCGTTTAAGTACTAGACGATGACCTTGCATGTTCCTATGGGTTGATGATGTTTTCTATCTTTTTATATTCTAACGTGGGTCGGTGCTCACGAGATATTAGACATGGTTACTTTGATTCACATGTTCCAATCATTGGTTGATGATTCTTATCTCTTGCTAATGGGTCGGTGCTTGATTATTCTTTGATGATTAATCTTTCATCATGGGACGGTGAATTATGATAGCAAGTCTTGGTTTATTACCCATTGGTGCTTTCTTCTCACTACAACACATGCACATGGGATGGTGGACTTAGATGTTTTTAATAGGCAGTAACTCAAAGCAGATTGTTTTTTATTCTATGCAATGGATTTTCTTATTCTTATCAATCTTTCTTACTGTTTGTGATTTCATGCAATATTGAAGGAAGTTGTTTGTTCTTCAAGTCAGTGGTAAAGTAGCATGAGATTACAAAAGTGAGGGGAAGTGTATATTGTTGATATTCGATTTGGAACAGGTTGGTTCCAAAACACACACACAACGGGAAAGACACACACCAGAAGCTGTTTGATTTTTGGATTTGGTTTTTGGTTCTTATAAGATTAATGGCTCGAATTTATTTGTTCTTATTGGCGAAGAGGATTATTTGTTGCTTATTTGACGATGAAGAAGAATTTTTCAAGGTTGTGTTTTATCATACCTTTCAGCAGGAGGTAACTTGTTCGTTCGTTCAAGTGACTACGAATTGACAAACACTTGAAGGAGTTACCTTATTGTGCTCAGTGTCTCATTGAAGATGAGTTTATTGTCAAGAGATTACGGTCTCCCTATACATCGATTTGGGTATACGTTCGAAGTCAGTTTTAGTACAAGACATAAGACACAAGGTTGGTTTATTCCACTTCAGCATCGAATTGGTAATGGTTAGTTTTCTTTATCATTACATACAGCCTACAGAATTGGAGATTCAAATGGTTAACATATGGGTTTTAAGGGAAGCTTAATGTTCAAATGATTAACCATTTATGTGCTACATCGAGGTGAAGATTTTTATAGTTGCTCGTTGGTATTTTTACTGAAGATTTGGGATTTTTCTGTCATGAGTTCATTTATAAAAGTAAGCATTTTGGTGTTCGTTCATGGAGGGCAATTCAAGACATTAGAAGACTAGATTTGAAGTATGGTACTGGTTCGTGGTTATAAAGATCAAAGTTGCTTACCTTTGTCCCCTAATTGATGATGACAAAAAGGGATAGAATATTTTGAAGATTTACAGCTTGAAGATCCTTGATGATATGCATGGATTAAGGGGCAGACGACATCCTTCATAGTTAGTTTTGTCATTATCAACTAGGGGAAGATTGTTGGGAATTATATTTTGAGTTGATATTGACAAAACATGAAAGATGAAGGATTTATGAAGAAAAAGACGAAGGTCTAAATATGTAATATGTTAAATGTCTTTGTAACCCTAATCCTCTATTATAAAAAGAGGATAGGGCGTTTAGGTAAATACATATGTTAAAGATGTAACATCAGGAAAGGTGTGTCTGTGTCTGTGTCTAGGTGTCAAGTTTCTACATTGGACGCCTAGGGTTTGTTAGTTAGTAGTTATTAGAGATGATGACGAAGAAACCTTGTAGCAATAATATTGATAGTTTTGTTTATTCCGCTGCATATTGTGTTATTCATTATTATTGTTTATCCCACTTGCTCTAAACGATCCATGAAGTTGTTTAATTATAACTTCACACTTCGTAAGTTTTACATATGAAACTTGCCACTTTTAAAACACTTAGCTTGTTTTTCAATTCGTGTATTGCATTCTTCTCACTTGGGAAAGAAGCATTAATGGTAGGTGTCCTAGTGTTCATTTCTTAAAATGATGTAATTCTCCCTACCTAATTAATGATATAACGTATTTCCCTCAAATCTCTTGTTTCGTTCTATACAACAAAGATTTGTTCAGCCAAGTACTTTACGAGTTTCAATGTCGAAGGATGGTTCAGGACACATGTCTTGTATACATATAACATCCATTATAATTCACATTAACTTTTCTACAAGTCTTAGGGTATTCTAAGCCCTTTGTATCTTAAGGATAAAGACGGAGTGGGTCGCGACCCTCTGTCGCTGTCAAATTATACGATTGCTAAAAATCTTGGTCCAAAATACACACAATAAGGTTATAACCTTAGGTTGTATGTGTACGTTTATTATAAACGTAAGGGAAGAAAAGCATGATATTAAAAGCGGGACATTGTCCCCTAGCTGGCATTCATAAGACTAAATATGGTCAAAGCCAACAAAAAATATCCAAGCAATTGTCTGAAACATGGGTCGAAGCCCAGAAAGCATCAAAGATAAATTGTTCAACACATAGGCATAGGCCTATTAAGCATCATGAGAAATTATTCAAAGGGTACATGCCACCCTTGGGGCCAAATTCCTGCCAACATGGCAGTCTTCAAGCATTTTTTGAGGACATTGGATCCTCCTGATGTGGTGAAGATGGAGGCTTAACAGATGCAGTCTTCTTGGTTGGAGACGGAGGCTAAATTTTTTGAGGCTTCTTTGATAGGAGATCTTCTATTGGTGCTGAAGGGTCCTTGGTTGTTTCAGTGAGGAAAGGTACTCTACTGAAGTGTACGCGTTTCCAGCATCGTTATACTCTTGCTCGGACGTTGGGCGGTAGTAAGGTACCTCCGACAAGAACACAGGCTTCTTGGTCTTGGCAATTTCTTGCAACGTCGTGCACTTTCCATAAAAAATGGCCGCGTTCACCAGCTTCCCAACTATCTCCCCCACCTCATCGCTATGGTATAACTCCATTGCAACATATGGAACAACCTTTGAGACCACCTCAGCTCTGTCCTTCTTCAAGCTCTTGCAACAGAGTTTTAGTTCATCTACCTCCACGCGTAGCTTGATCTCCTACTCACCCAACCTAGCCCTTTGGGCTTCGAGACCTGCACATTTAGACTCAAGTGTAGTAACTTGTGCTTTATATCCAGACACCTTAGCCTCCTCCATCCTCAATCTACCACATTCTGCTTGCGCCTCCCTCAATTGCCCTTCAAGACTATCAATTTTTGCTCAAAGGTCTTGGACAATAGGATTCTTCTCAAAATCCTCCATTGCTTCTTTACACTTTGTTTCCAGCTCAGCATACTCATGATCCCTATTCTTTTCTTTGGCTAAGATGGCATCCATCTTCTCTCTCGCAGCCACCACTGTACAAACCAGGTCCCTTGTTCGAGAATTGAGATGGTTGTCTAAAACAGCTTATCTGATATAGCTCTTGTCATGCAGGCTACAAAGCTCCTCCATAGACATGTTATCCAAAGTTCCCCTCCAACTGGCAGGAGTCACCTTTTCCACCAGCTGGTGACACGCAAGGGCATTCGAAAGCTCCTTTATGTTAGGCAGACCTGCGCAAGATAGGATATTCAACCATATGATGCAATAAGGATCATTCTACATAGAATATTTTTACTTACCATGGATATCATCATCGGGGATCTCTAAGGTGGAAGGCACAAAGGTCTTAGCATGGGAACCTTTTGGTTTCACTGTTCTTATCGGAGGGTTGGCATGGCTAGCTTCCTCTTCAGAGGAGCTTTCACAGACTTAGCACTGGTTCCTTTTCTGCTTCGCACTCTGACTGCTATCCTAAAAGACCCTACGATCGTTACTTGATCACCCTCGGAGAGGGGATCATCAGAATCTGCTATATTCTCCACAAACTAGGGGGCTTCCTTAGTGCTCACATGTTTGGGAGGTGGGATCATTGCAATAGGCTAAACTGTTTGGGCTTCCACATCATTGTTGTTGATAGACACAGACGGAGACCCCACTCTATAGCTCACATCTTTTGGGTCCTTCAGAATAAAGCTGACCTCCTTGGTACCACCAGATACAACGAAGTTCCTGAACGCCATCTCTGCAACAAAAAGAGAAAAGAAAGATAAATATCAGCAGATAAGTTATTTATTTTATTTAAATGGGAATGTACATACTTTTCCTTCACATATTATCTCAGGCTTTGACGGAGACCCTTCCCAACGGTCAACTATGCCCGTCATGAACAAAATTGGCTCAGGAAATGTTTGGACATCAACTGGGTGGCGGGCAAGACGCTGATATATGGGACAACATCTTATGTCGTATGTCAAGGGGTCATTAAAGCGTTTTTCATCAAACTGGAATGCTTCATCCAATAAGGCTGGGTACTCCGGAGGTATGATTGTGTTTTGTACATAAAAAAATTGACCTATCCAATTTCTTATGTTTGAAAATGGTTTGGTCACCAAGTAGGGCACATCGTGCTCACTTCCTTTGGCCAAGTTTATCCAATCACCACCAGGATAAAGGTTAATAAAGCCTCTAAGCACAGTCAGTGTAGGCTCATAACCGTAAGCTATGCACATCACAATGTAGGTGGTCAATTTGGCTAAACTAAAGGGGTTCAACCTAGAGATGTGTACTTGGTAATATTGTAAAAACTCTAAGATTAGAGGGTGGATTGGAATCTTAAAATTGGATTGGGTGAATGTATGAACATATAGACCCACATACCCTTCGGGGGCATCAAAGATGTTCTGGGTTTTGCTCGAAAGCATAACCTTGAACTCCTTGGGTATGGGGTATTCATCAAGAAAATCCGATAAAGCTTTTTTCGATAAAGTACATTTTTGTTGCCTGCTTATTCTTTTAGCAGCCATACTCATATTGTATTGGAATAATGAGAACAAGAAATCAAATATTGGGGACAGAGAGTTACCTTTTGACTCAAACGAAGCACGAAGCACGAAGCACAGTACTCTGTGTATGTATTTTGGGCGGAAGATAAAAGTACTCTAGGGTTAGGATTATAATAGGTTTATACACCCCTCGTAGTTCTTATCCTAGCCTTCCACGTGCCATCCAAATTTGACACATACACGGACTTCAAATGGGTTTTAAATCTTGAAGGGACGTTTCTACTTACCGATATCTTAGCCGTTATAGGCAAGGTTGCAAGTGGGTGGGTTATCATTAAGTGCATTAATTGCGCAGTTTGTTTAAGCACTTATCTTTTTTCGTATGATTTTGTGACGAAGAAGATAGAGTGTAGGCTGATTTTGGAGTCGTAAGCAATATATACTCGTACGTATATATCACTTTCGACTGGGGGGGCTTGATGATGTACCCTTCGAACGGGTCGAAGGACACCCCTTCGAGCCTATACGAAGCCTTCTCTTTGAAGGCCTAGGTCAATCTCCTAAAATGTTTCATTGGAGTAAAACTATTCATCTATGAAGTGGTTACCAGTTGGGAAGCCACCAATCGAAGCCTTAAGCCCTTCGGGGTTCCTCCTTCGAGGATACTAGAATGGAGAACCACATTGACTTGGCCATACCCACGTTCCTCTTTTTCTTGAGCTTTCCCACCAAGGAAGAGATCGTGGGTCACAAAGCCCTAGCGGTTACCACGAATCATAGGACGCTCCCATGATCTCCGAATTATATGCAAGAGCTCTCTAAGGCCTATTTCCTCCCCTATAAACGGCTTAGACGGGCTGAAGATTATGGTATGCAAACTAGACTCTCTTATTTCACTACCAACTTATCATATCACATACTTATTCGCACGCCGGAGGTGGTTTGCAGGGTCCAACCCCTGCGCAATCATTTAATGAAGCATTTTAGTATTTCTTATGTTAGGATCTCTGGGAAATAAGAGTTTCATTGTTGCTGCCGATAGTGTTAAGCTGGTTCCTACCGATAGCTTTGGTTCTTGCTGAAATCTCATTGCTGCCGACAGTGTTATCTCGTTCCTACCGATAGTGTTATTGCTGCGGATAGTATTGTTAGTTATCCGTATTTTTAGAATGTTTGTTAAGATTTATTTTTAGAAGAGATCTCGTTTATCTCTTTACACGTTTTCTTGTAGAACGGGTTAGGGTTAAGTCATCTTGTTAGTATAAAAGATAAACCCGTCTATGAGTTTATGTAGGCCTTTAACGTTTTCAATATTCAATAAACAATTCTTAGTTCATAGTTTGATCCATAGAGGATCATTGTCGTTTAGAGTTTTCTTCTTTATTATACTTGCTGTTTAGTTTCCGCATAAACGCTTGTATAGCATACAGAGGTTCTTGTTTATACCAAGCTCAATCAAGCTCGAAGTACTCGATCCTACAAGTGGTATCAGAGCCTGGTGAGGATCTCTGATAAAGAAGGAAAACATTGTTAAAACTTCTCTCTTGAACCTTGTCACAATGTCACTATCAGGAGATGGTTTTGAAATGTACGCAAGGAAGATTAGGAGCTTGTTCCACAATAAGTCCTATGAAGAAAAAGAAAATATGGAAGAATATGCTCTGTTAGGATTCCCATCTCAGGTACAAAGATGTAATTCAGCATGTCAAGAATTGTACTCATCTCTTAATAATGAATATGATGACATGAAATCCAAGTATAATGAATACATTATTAAGGTACAAGCTTATGATAAAGCAGTTAAAACATTAGAAAATCAAAAAACTTGGTACCAAAGTAATCAGTTAGCTTATGAAGAAAAGATAAGAGTTTTAGAAAGGAACTTGAAAAACACCACTAATGAACTTAAATATTCTGAGTCTCAAAAAGCTAAGCTGGTGTTAGAGAAACAGGAATTGCAGACTCAGCTTGACAATACCTTGGCTAGGTTTGATAAATGGAAAGATTCATCTAAAAACCTAAACAAGTTAGTTGATAGCTCTATGTCTACAAAAACTAAAAGAGGTTTGGGGTATGGTAATCTGATAGGGGAAAGTCAATACTATGACCCTAATGAGTATAGTGTCTTTAACCCTGAACCTGTAGACTACCAAATGCCTGTTAAATATGTGCCTGAAGGAGGAATGAATGTTGTTCCTCCACCTATCAGAGGAGTCTTTAAGCCTGTCCCTATTCATTCAGACCTTGACCTTGACTCAGATAAGTCACACATGACCTATGGCAAAAAGTCAAAAGACTTGCCTAAACCTAATGACTTTGTCTCCTGTTCCTCATGTGACAAGTCATCAGAAGCAGAGTCTAAAGACTTTGTTTCATGTGACTCAAGTGAAAAGTCAACCACACCCAAATACAAGAAGCCCTCAAGTTCAACTAATGATAAATCTACTTCTAAATCAGCCTTTACAGACAACAGGTCAATTAATTCATTTGAAAACAAAAGTGTCTCTAGTTCCACTAGTGCTAATGGTGTCTATATTAAGAAAAGTTGTTGTAAAAATAAGGCTGTTAGGAAGAAGACATGTTTTGTGTGTGGTAGTCAATATCATCTAATTAAAGATTGTGATTATCATGAGAAAAGAATGAATGGTGGGCAACAACAAACCAGATCATTGTGGAAAAATGTTAAACAAATACCACCATATGTTCCACAAGCAGCAGGAATGAACTTTTATAGAGGTCCCTTTCCTGCTGATAGACCTGTTCCTGCTGGTACCTCTGTTTCTGCTGATATTCAGAGAACCATTTCTGCTGGTTCCTCTTCATATATTCAAAGGGATTTCAGACCTGCCTATAATAATCACATCTTTGGAGGGGGAATGGCTTATTCTCCATGGTATCCTTGGTAATTGTCTTGTTTGGTTTATCATGTTGTTGTAATTGTGTTTGCTGATTTATCTGGTGGCATTAGCCTAAGGGGAGGCTAATGCTTGTATGCTTGTAGTTTTATCTTGTTTTCTTTCGTTTATGACTATGGTTTGTGTTTCTTAATTTTGTTTTGCAGGTTTTTCAGTGTCTTTTGTCGGTTAACTTTGTTTTGCAGCTTCTTAATGCTTGGACTTAAAGCTAAACACGGTAACTTTCATTCATCAAAAGAAAGATTAGCACTTTCAGTTGCTGGTTACAAAAGATTAAGGGTTACAAAAGCTTCTTTTCAACATCATTCAGACATCATTTCTACCTTCTTACATCAAGCTACCTAAACCCTACCAACTATTCCATCTTTCCTTTACCCTTACCCATATTGCCTGGCATGAACCTCCTTCCTCTCTGTCGACTGATTTCTTCATAAACATGGGGGACTAGAAGTGCCAATATCACTGGAAGAGGCTGTCTTGGTTTAGGGGATGGAATTGAAGAGCTTGAGGCAGTTGGCCTTTGATGTGTTCTGGTGCGTGTCCTTGCAGTTGAATGACTTGGTTGTGGAGTAGGGTTGCTTAATTGTGGAGCTGACTGAGTTGGCTTGGGAGTTGGTCTGATGGGATTCTTCCTTTGTCTTGAATCTTGGCCTTCTCGTTGTCGATTGTCTCGACTTCGAGGGATTGATTTTTCTCGGCTAGAGCCTTCTTGATGTTTAGCCTTGCCTTTAGGTACCGGTACTTTATAGAAGGCTGCAGTTGTTCTCTCCATCTCTTCAGTAAGTAGAGCAACTGTCCTCTTCATCTGTTCTCTGTGCTCATCTGTTAAGGGAAAATTGGGAGGGAAAGTCTCCCATTCACCCTGACAATAAACCAAGGACTTCAACTCTGATGAATCTTCATCATCAGAGCTAAAGTACTCAAATGAAGAAGGGGTAGATGGAAGAGGATCAGATGAATCCTCCTCAACCTTGGCCTTACCTTTGGTTTTAGAGGATGATGCTGTTTTGGGAAAGTAGTTGTTCCATCCTGAGTCACTCGAGGAGGAAGAATCTGATGAGATTTCGATGATTGGATGTTTGGATGAACTCATGTTTTTGCTTGATTTTGAAGATTTTTGGTTTGGTTTTGTGATTTGAGGGTTATATAATGATATGGAGATTAGTGCAAATTTATTGGTGGTTGGTATTGAGAGTTAATTCGGGTAAGTTATTCTTAATGACTAAGTTCGGAAGGTTGACTTTGGTCAAACCACCTCATTCCTGCCGATTGGTCAAACCTCTTATTGCTGCCGATTGACCAAGTGTTTCTGCCGATTGGTCAAACCTTCTTAATTTAATTGGTCAATGTTACGTGCAAAGAATTGCAGCAATTTAAAGTGATATTTTTGGCAACTCAACATATAATTGCACATCTCTCATCTCAATTTCTCAAAAACCTATCGAACCCTAATCTTCCCATTTCAAACCCTAAATCATTCCTTCAACACAATGACAACTCTTCGTTACAAGGATGATCATAACAAGGTTGCTTATTTGGAGTCTTCTTCAAGAAGTGTTGGTTATGATGAAGTTCTGGCATTTCTTCGTGGGTCATCTATTCGTTATGCCCTCACTTATTGTCCAGTGACGGTGTATGATTCATTGGTCAAACAGTTTTGGAGGACAGCTAAGGCAAGACACATCGTGGGAAGGGAAGATGATATTGTTGCTACCATTGATAACCAAGAAGTGATTATTACTGAGGAGTTGATTCGGGTACAACTTCAATTTCTTGAGGAGCAAGGAGAATATGATCTTTCAAGGGAAGATATTACTGATGGTATGGCAGCTATAGGTTATCCTGTTACTGGGAGTTGTACTTTCTTGAAAAGTAAGTTGTCTCCTCAATGGAGATTTCTAATTCATACTTTACTCCAGTGTCTGAGTGTTAAGACAGGTGGTTGGGATCAATGTCCAAGTCCTATTGCATCTGGTCTAGTTTGTTTATCTCAGGGTAGGATCTTTAATTGGGCAAAATATATTTTTGAGGGAATGATTGAGAATCTCAGTAATGGTAAAAACAGCTTTTTGATGTACCCTAGATTTCTTCAAATCATCTTAGGTGTACAGACCATTAATACATCCCCTAAGATTATCAATCGGTTGACTGTCAAAATGTTTGCCCTGATGAAGATGAACTTTACTGGCCAACATTTGCCTTTGTTGCCCCCTATGTTGCACAACCCTGATCCTGCTGACAACCCTGATCTTGCTGATAATGCCAGTATCCCACCATCACCTAATGCAGCTGATGAAGGGAATTCGGTTGCTGTTGATGCATCTGCATCTGTTGCTGCTGATGACTCATCATCACCATCATCTAGACCAGTGACACCTACACCTGAGACTAATGACCATGTTGAACCCAATGATTAGACCATCTATGCTGATACACCTATTATCCAGCCAACTCCTTCTGTGGATTTACCTTCTTCCTCAAGACTATCATCTCCTAGTCCTACTAGGCAGATATTCAGTGAAGACACACATATAAGGGAAGAATTTCATATATCTCCTCCTAAATCCAATAAAGCTCCTAACACCTCAGATATTCCTACTAGTGGAGCTGAGGATGCTACTGATCTCACCCAATTGCTTGACAGATCTGTGAAGAGAATTGAGGAATTGGAGTCAGAACTTCAAGAGACAAAAAGGGTTTTTAGTGAGAAAGTTGAAAATTTGGAAAAGGAGCTCAAGGACACTAAAGATTCTTTTAGTGAAATTATTCAAAAGCTTGATGATAGGATCAGTTCTTTGGAAGCTCAACATCCTCAGAAGAAAAGAAGGGTAGTAATTTCTGAGTCTGAGGAAGATCATGATGATATGTCATTTGATGGGCTTAATGTTCTGGCATCTGTTTCTCTTGATGGTGCAAACACTGAAGTGCATACCTCCTCTGAGCATACTATCACTAATCCACCTCAGGCCTGCACTGTAACAAGGACCATTGCTGCTGATGTCTCTGGTGTTCCTGCTGATGTTGATAATATTTCTGAGAGTCCACTCATTCCTGCTGAAAGTGACACTATTCCTTCTGAAGCTACTCCTAATGATGATGAGATAGCTAGACAGATCCACGAATAGGACATTGCTGCTGAACAAGCTAGACTAGCTCAGGTTGCTCAAGATGAAGAGCTTGCAAAACAATTGTCTGTTGATGAGCAGAATGTTGCTGGGATTATGAATAACCCAAGCTCAGAAGATCCTACTCCAGAAGAGTTCAGTGAGCAAGTTGAATACTTATTGAATACTGACATGATTATTAGAGCTCATGGATTTATGGTTCTTCAAGATTCACAGTTGGATTTAGATGAACAGTCAGATAAGCTTAAGGCATTTATCTTAAAGAAACAAAGAGCATCAACTTGGAATGAATTGATGCACAGGATCAGGGAAAGACAAAGGTTAGGATATAAGATGCCCACAAACATAGATAATATCAATTTTATGAAGGTGTATCTGAAGAATGAAGCTAACTACAAAATCAGTTACTTCAAAGGTTGGACTGATGCTGTAATTCAAAAGTTGTTCCTTGATACCTATGCAAAGCTCAACTCTTTGGTACAGACTGATATTCCACAAAGCAGGAAAAGAGCATCTTCATCTTTGGAGTCTGATGTTGCAAAAAGAATGAAGTCTGGAGAGGGTTCTCAGGATCAATTCTTCAATCCTGATGTAGATACATCTGAGGTACCACAAGAAGATCTTGTTACTGCTGATCTTTCTGCTGCTCCTGTCTCTGTTCCTGCTGAGTCATCTGTATCTGTTCCTATCCTCCAATATGGTCTAAGAACAAGGCAGAAGAGTCACTCTTTCCACTCTTCTTCTGTGGATATTTTTGAAGTGGATGATCATGATTTGATTAGGGTTGATTCTGAAAGTGATTCAGAGGGTGATTCCATTCAGTCTTGGGGTCATATTGCTCATTGGGAGATTAGGTCTACTTCAGAAGGTGATGTCAATGTTTGGTTTTCTCTTGATGGGACAGTTAAATTCTTTACATTTCTGAGGGAGATCTTGAATAAGGTTGAAAGAAAAGATTTGGAGCATCTTTATGAGATTGTGGACAATCATTATCAATCTCATACTCCTACTGGGATTGGCCTATTGCTATGGGGAGATTTACAGGTCTTGATGAATGCATTGGATGGAGACAAGGCTAAATTGATATGGGGAAATCAATCTACCTGGAGAGTATTTTCTTGGAAGTTATATCCATCATCCAATGTTCATGTTGTAGAACTCATCTCTGGGAAGTTCTTGACTATGTTTGTGGATGTCATTTATCCATTATCTGAAGGAGTTTTGAAGAGAATGCTGTCTCAGAAGATTAGAGTGCCCAAGCATACAATTGGCAATGATCTCACTACAGCTGAACAATTGGTTAAATTCATCAAAGATCAACTAGCACCTAAAGGTTTATCAGCTTAAGGGGAGGATGATTCTTGTTGTTGTTGTATATTTTCTATCTTTCTTTCTTTCTTTTGATTTCTTTTCTTATTTTTCTTTCTTTTATTTTGGTGTTTTTCTTAGTTCAAAAAAAAAAAAAAAAAAAAAAAAAAAAAAATTCTTTGTATATTTTGTGTGCTAATAAGTGGTTTTGAGCAACACCTTGCAGGTACAGTGTTGGTGTTTACACCTGCACAATAAATGGTGCTCAACTCACCATGTCTTGCAGACAAGAAAGAGTTGGCTCACCATGAGGGTACGGCTCTGGTGTGATAATCAAATCCGTTGATAGCTGTAATAGCTTGCTCAAAGCTATAGGGTCTTTCAACTCACCCATGATTCAGTTCTGAGAGTTGAAAATGGTTCTCAATTCACCATGGATGTAACCCTTTATGGGATCCAAAGGATTGGCTAGTCCACAAAAGTATGGTTTGTGGTAAAGACACTTGGTATCCATATTTGGTATTCAATTCACCAAGGTTCAGTTGAAACCAAAGAATTAGCTAGTCCTGAGCAAACGGCTACAGGTAAAGACAAGTCAAATCCGTTTATAGTTCCTGATTTGCTAATAAATCAGATGGTTATCAATGTACCATGATTTAACACATCTAAACATTGGCTACTCCAGTAGTGATGGCTATTGGTAAAGAGACATCAAATCCATTAATTTTCTATGATTCACCTCTCACAGGAGTTAACACACCTGGATGTGATGAGAATAGTATGAAACTTAAGTGATTTGATGTACATATTGTCATAAGTAGCAGCCAAGTTCAAGTGAATGTTATGGTGACCAGTATACATGTTTTGAAGAAGATTTCCTATTCCTGCTGAACTATTGAAGTTGCTGCTGGATGCTATAGAGGCTGGAATCTTGCAAGTTAAGGATTTTGCTGGTTACTACTTATTGCTGCTGCTAAGTCGCAGTCCTCAAGCCTGAGAAGTTCAAAGCTCTATCACATTGGAATCTTGCAGGTTAACCTAGTCAACCTCAAGATTAGGGGAGGATTGTTAGGATCTCTGGGAAATAAGAGTTTCATTGTTGCTGCCGATAGTGTTAAGCTGGTTCCTGCCGATAGCTTTGGTTCCTGCTGAAAGCTCATTGCTGCCGACAGTGTTATCTCGTTCCTACCGATAGTGTTGTTGCTGCGGATAGTATTGTTAGTTATCCGTATATTTAGAATGTTTGTTAAGATTTATTTTTAGAAGAGATCTCGTTTATCTCTTTACACGTTTTCTTGTAGAACGGGTTAGGGTTAAGTCATCTTGTTAGTATAAAAGATAAACCCGTCTATGAGTTTATGTACGCCTTTAACGTTTTCAATATTCAATAAACAATTCTTAGTTCATAGTTTGATCCATAGAGGATCATTGTTGGTTAGAGTTTTCTTCTTTATTATACTTGCTGTTTAGTTTCCGCATAAACGCTTGTATAGCATACAGAGGTTCTTGTTTATACCAAGCTCAATCAAGCTCGAAGTACTCGATCCTTTAATGAAGCATTTTAGTACATCTTATTTTAGGTTAAGAACAAGCTTGGCACAACCGCAACACCCCCATATCCTTTGATCATCATCGAAGGCCTGGTCGAGCAATTTATTGTACAATCACATACAACTCCTCTTTCTTCAGTAGTTCTAAGATCAGCCTAAGATGTTCTTCTTGCTCTTTCTCGCTCTTTGAGTATATCAATATGTCATCGATGAAGATGATCACGAACTTGTCTAAGTACGGCTTATACACCCGATTCATAAGATCCATGAATACTGCCGGTGCGTTGGTTAAGCCAAAAGACATAACTTGAAACTCGTAGTGGTCGTAACGAGTTTTAAATGCCGTCTTTGGGATATCTTCTTCCCGAACTCTATGTTGGTGGTAACCGGATCTCAAGTCGATTTTTGAATGAACGTACGAACCTTGGAGTTGATCGAATTGATCATCAATTCTAGGGAGTGGGTATCGGTTGTTGACAGTTAATTTGTTGAGTTCCCGGTAGTCGATGCACATTCTGAAAGATCCATCTTTTTTTTACGAATAGAACTGGAGCTCCCCAGGGTGAGGAACTCGGTCTGATGAATCCTTTTTTGGAGAGTTTCGATAATTGTTCAGATAACCCTTGCAGTTCCGTCGGAGCTAATCGGTAAGGTGCTCCTGCCACGGGTGCGGCACTGGGCACTAGGTCGATTCAAAATTTGACTTGTCGGGTCGGCGGGAGTCTGAGTGAGTCTTCGGGGAAGACTTCTGGAAAATCTCTTACGATTGGTACATCTTCCAAAGATTTTCCTTCCGGCTCCTTTTCTTCCTTTTCAGAGACTTATGCTAGGAAGAGAAGGCATCCTTTCTCAAGGTATTTCTGGGCCTTTGTGCAAGAGATAACGTTTAATCTTGAGGCACTTCGTTGGTCTCTTCGGTCGCCTTTGACGATTAGAACCTCATTCCTATAAGGCAGTCGAACGATTTTCTCGTAGCAAAGAATAGTGGCATGATATTTCGACAACCAATCCATGCCGATAATAACATCAAAACTACCCAATTCTACAGGCATGAGATCGATGTTGAATGGTCGGGTTAATACCAAGCAATGGGCTAAATGCAGTTGAGACAAAACTTCTATCCGCTCCCGTATCAAACAATATAGATGCATATCGGTTATTTAAAAGGAACATACCCGTTACAACATTCGGGTCCTCTTGGGCTTCCACTTTGCCCACTGCATAGACCCTACCGCGGGCTCCTCCATCATTTCCCCGATTTCCTTGGGGCACAACTGCTACTTGGTTTACACCAACTCCTGGATTTCTTTGGCTACCCTGGTTACCCTGGTAACCTCTGTTTCCACCATTGCCCTGATTCTTGGGCTTTCGGCATTCATTTCGATAATGCCCTTTCTCACTGCAACCAAAACACGTGATCTCAGCCTTCGGGTTGTTTGCTGGTGCAACTTGCGCTGTTGCAAGAGGTCTCGCTTTTCAATCACAGGTCATATGTCCTACCTTTTGACATTTATGGCACTTGACCGTGCACTGGCCCTTATGATGCAACTTGCATCAATTACACAGTAGCAAGTTCCCTGCGTAGACCTTCCTCTCTGTGGGTCCCATAATATATACCTTTGAAACCTCCTACCTTTTGTTTGGGTGGTGGCTGTTGTTTCAGGAATGGTTATCCCATTTCCTTTTGTTGGTCACACCCGCTTTGATCGAATCCTCGATCACCTGATCCATCAATTTGTTGGCTACCTCCATGGTCTCATGGAGATCTGTAGCCTTGTAGGTAATGACGTTCCCTTTGATAGATGGGGGTAATCCGCCAATGTACCTCTCCAGTAGTCGGGTTTCAGTTTGGACCATATCGGGACATAGTAAGGCAAGCTCCTGAAAACGTTGATTATACACAGCCATATTGGTACCTTGTACCTTGAGGTTCCAAAATTCAACCTCCAACTTCCTCACTTCATTGCAAGGGCAATATTTCTTAAGAACCATCTCTTTGAAGCTTTCCCATGACATTACATATGCGGTGTCATAGCCAGATGATTTCAAGTAATTGTTCCACCATGTTAAAGCAGCATCCAGAAAAGTAAATGATGCAAACTTGACTCTGTCCTCTTTCGAACAACCACAAATTCGGAATACCGTCTATAATCTTTCGATCCATCGGACCAGAACAACTGGTTCCTTAGTACCTCCAAAACCTCCAGTCATTACCTTCCGGAAGTCTTGATAAGTACAACTACGAGTGTTGTTGTTTGTGGGTCTCGAGCTCCCAACATCAATCGTCGAGTTGTTTGCTGCAGCCAGTGCTGCTGCCAGCCATTCCTCTACCTGTTGATCGAGCATTGCTCGGTTTACAGGTGGAGCCGCTACGGTAGCCCTAACGGGGAATTGGTTAGTTGGTTGTGCATGAGCGGTTCTGTTGGTTCTTTTCGGAGGCATTTTGCTGTATCAGAAAGATAGAGATAATTGAGATTTGGAGAGTTTGTTATCGCACAAATTATTATGGGTAGAGTATATTTAAAGGTCAATTATAAAGAAGATGGCACAATGGAATAGTCAATCAAGCTTGTCATAAATTAGGATCAAATTGTGTTCACAAAAATTACAAGCTCGAGATATACAAGAAAATAGTACAAGTTTCGATTACAGATAAAGGACTAAAACTGCCACTAACTAACGACTACCCAGTTTAATGGGAATACAACATAACAACTAGAACTAAAATCCATCACGCCCTAAGCATAACTGCTCCAACTCCTCAGCCATCCGTGCTACAATAGTCTCCAGATGTCCTACTGTAGTCTCTAACCGTGCAATGCGACTCCTCGACGCAAACACCTCTCTGCGGTCCTCCTGCTCGGACCTCATAACTCTAACAATCACTGACTCTAACTTGTGCATCCTGTGCTAGTTAGTCCACTTAGCATTTCATGCTCTAGCCTGATCTCTGCCTATGTCATGCATCCTCTGACGTACTCCAGTAAGTTCCCTGCCAACTTGCTCTTCACATCTCCCGAGTCTCTCCAGCTGGTCAGAATGGACATCTAGTAAGTTCCCATGTGCTCCCAACTGGACTAAGAACCTAGTGACATCATCTTCTTCCTCCTCCGCCTTCAGTGAGACAGCAGGTGGAGGGGAAACTGGTATTGATGGAGATGGCGGCACAAATGATGGTGATGCTGGCTCATATGTAAACGGCTAGCACGAGGTTGGGTGCTGTGAATGTACTCAATATCTTTCCACACTTCACCGTTGATTTCACAAGTAACTGGAGCCTCATCTCTAGCTCATAACCCAACAGCTCTCAGTCACAATCTAAGAGGCATATCCATGTCTCCACCCACTATCTGAGCAACCCTAGAGCTCTGCCCTATCTCAAACGTACTTGGCACATCCTCCATAATTCCCTTTCCATGCCATGGCTCAGCTGGTATAGTCTCCTCTGGAGTAGGATCTGCCACTGGCTCCTTTTCAGGATCCTCCTCTGGTTCTTCTTCCGGATCCTCTACTGATTCTTTTTCCTCCTCAGCTGAGTATGAGTCATTGGCCCTCCTAAGCCTCTAACGGAGCGGTGACTGATCAGGAGATGTGGTAGGTGAAGGGGATAAGGGAGTGGTATTGGTACCCATATAAATAGCCAAGGTTCTCTTCTGAGGTGATGGTAGTAGATCTGAGTACCACATTCGATATCCTGGGACACGCATGCGGGTAGTACGGCGAACAGGGAGAGTATGGATATATGGAGTAGGCTATGTAGTAGGATCAGTAGTGGGGATAGGCTGGATGGAAGTATGATCGGTAGTAGATGTAGGTAATGCTGTAGTGAGTATGGGCTCAAGTAAGTCAGGGTCTGGTGCATTGAAAGCCTGTAGCACCTACATGTATGGGTCGTCTGAATCTGGCAAGATCAGAGGAATGTAATGGGAAGACATAGTCTATGACAAAAAATGGTATATGTATGTAAGTATACCGGAATTACTCGTAGTAAATAGTGTGGGTTAAGTGTATGTAAATATATACCTATAATACTTATAGTACATGTAATTATGTAGAATTAACGAATAATAAATCATAGCATGTAGTTAAGATAAATAAACAGCAAGTAAAGTGGCAAGCAAGGAAAGTGGCGGTCATAGGGACTTGTTTTTATAAAAAAGCGGTTATATTTTAGGGTTTATATGTACCTAGTTCTCTATAACCTAGGCTCTGATGCCAATCTGTAACACCCACAAAATTTAACAGTCGTGGAAGCATACGGAACATGGGGGTGCTACTTGTAAATTGGGAATCACAATACAAGGTAAACAAAGAATGGAATACATACTCCATTTTAAATAAATTAAATCAAATATTTAAAGTTTACAAAAGATGATTCATTGTTCAGAAAAATAGACCCATTAGTTTCAGTGGTCCCATATAAAAACAAGTCTTAGTTAGGTCTGCCAATACTTCTGAAAAAGGGCTATGACCCTTGCTTTGCTGAAACCTTGCCATAATCAATCAAATTACACACCTGAGAAAAACATGCTAAAAGTCAGCAAAAAGCTGGGGAGTTCATAGGTCTAGATTAAAGCAGTAAACAATAAAATTTGGACCAATAGTTTTGTGTATGGTCATTACAACGCATATAATGTCATACAAAATAGTCTATCGCGCTAGCTCTAAGTTCATGCAACTGAGGCTCGACAGTTTAGTGCGCTAATCTATAACACATAAATAATAGTCAAGCGGCCCTTAGCGAGTGTTTAACCCAATACACTCGTAGTCCGACTTGCTATACGCTCGCATTAGCCGTCTGGCCAACCGAACGGGGGAGTCACCTCAATAGATCTATTTTTAGCAATCGCGCTTCCAAAAGAGAACTAACGGCTCATGAAAATGGGCAAAACAGTGGGTTCTAGGGCTTAGGCTAACTACGCAATAGTTTTGAGAAAATAAATAGTAATGTGGTCATTAAAACAATTTGCATGTTTCTCACCCCATAGTTTTAAAATAAGTATAATTAAAATGGGTCTATAAACTCACCTTAATAGACTGAACAGTGAATGCTGTGGATTTAGGGTATGTACGGCACCAACACGCAACCTAGATTAATAAGTCATGTTTTAGTTCACGGAATAAATTAAGTCTCTACAGAATTTAATTCAAAATTTTTAAAGTGTTTATGTTGTTGTTGCTTGTGTGGTGGCAAATAGGTCTCTAAGTATTTGTAGGTATTGGATCTTGGAAATGCGACAATGAAGATATCGGAGGCTTATAGGATTTGATTGACGGAAGTCGAAAGACGATGAAATGAAGGGATTATGAACAAGAATAGATGTTATCGAGATATGGAATGTTAAAGAGATGTAAATTAGTCGTTGTAAATATATATAATTAGTTATATATGTTTTGAAATGTAGGAAAATTACGTGTAAATGATGATTAGCATTTAAATGCTTAATGACTCGAGAAATAAACGTATAATGGTTGTACAATAAATGTTTTGTTTATCCCGTTTTAAATAAAACATAACAAGTTCATTTATTTAATAGAAATTGGTCAAGACTCATGTTCGTAAGTTGGTTTCTGGGTCGATCACGATTATATATGTTTAGAAAACATTGTTTCTAAAATTTGTTATAGAAACTGAAGTAAAGTTTTGCTCTAATCCCGTTTTCCATTTTCTAAGTTTTGCTAACGATATAAATAAGATAGAAGTTTATTTGTTTAAATCCAAAACAATGTTTATAATAGGTGGTAAAACTTGTTAATCCTTATATGTGTTTTCTTCAAAAATTGATATACATAGTTGGTTATTCATATAAAACGTCTATATTAGGTGACATGTATATATATATGTGTTCTCATTGTTGTGTCGAAGATTTATTATTTTTACCAATGTATATGAGTTTAGGACGATGTTACGAGACAATTTATGAGTCGAGATTTAAATTGTAAAATAGTATGGTTTTTAGATCACAAGGATACATGATTTAAACAACGATTACGATATAAAGTTTTGTGTTCTTGATTTTAAATATATTGATACGCGAAATTACATACACGTTACAAATTTCTATATGATTCACCCTTGTTGGGCTGCGGCCCAACTAAGTCAAAGGAGGGGGAAAATAATATTGGGCTGGACTGGATATTAACCACTGAGGTACCAAGTAGGGCTTGGTGGGCTACGATCGACAGTAAAGTTAGCACACTAATTGAGTTATAAGGTGGGCTGGAATTAAACTGTTTCACGGGCTGGACTTTAAATAGAGTGGACTGGATCTGCTAGTGCTATACACAATACACACACACAAAATTCCAATGGGACTTTTTGTGTTTACTGGGAATGCAAGAGTTTATATGTTCGACACACATAGATCCTTAGCACCAAAAGCTTAAGTCGTGTTCGAGTACAACTCGACAGTCCAACTTATTGGTCACACAGATTACACTAGGGGATGGAATTTCGTTCGAAAACACGGTTTCACAAGCCTCGACCCACTTAACCAAAGTCTTGATGCAAGACTTTGGTGTTAGAGTTTGTCGGAAAAATGATAACTCAATTCTTTCCGTGAGTTTTTACCATGAACTGGACAACCAAGGACGATCGAGCATGGCTTGCACCCCCTTGGGTTCTACTGGGAATGAGCTAAGGCATTACTAGCCTTAAACCAAGGACGATCGATCATCTTTTCAAACAATCTTTGGACCATAACTAAGGTTGCAAGTGGGTGGGTTTCGAGGGTTGTTTGGCTAGGCTTAACCATGATTAACCTAGGCAAGTACACCCCTCATGGGTGACTGCTTAGTGAGTGTTTTATCGAGCCATATCACACCCCTTTGGGGTGGTTTTTCCTTGACCAAGAACCACCACAGCACACCCTATTTGGGTGACTGTTGGGTGAGGTTCAACTAGACCAAATACACCACTTCACACACCCTTATGAGGGGTGGTTTTACATGCTTAAAACAGTTCCAACGCACCCTTGTGGGTGCAGTTTTTACTCGACTCAAAGACAAACACTATTTCTTAACCTAGACCGAGTTTTGAGGTTTCAAGTATACTAACTCGAGAGGAGTTCTTGACACAGAATACGAATCATTAACAACCACTTTAGGTCCATTTCAAGACCTTTTGCCTAGGATTTTCTAACTGCCAAATTGAAGTCATTTAACTCGAACAAGGGTTGACAACAACAACGAATCAAGATTGATCTAACTTAGTGAGCCAACTCTAAGATTCCTTAAGTTTTTCAAGCCGCAAAGACAACAACAACAACAACAACAACAACAACAACAACAACAACAACAACAACAACAACAAAAACAACAATAATATTTCATACAACATCAATTCGAGACCAAGATGAATAAAATTACATTTTTAGTTAAGAATTAACATGAACCGGATTAAATGTCAACCGAATAACAAGGAAATGGGAAAATTAAAGAGCTTGAATGTATAAAGTTTTATACCCTTAGACTGATTTGACAAGATGACTCGAGAACTTGGAAAAAGAAGCAATCCAAACAATCCCAATCCAAACCTTAGCTATGCCAAATCGACCCTCAGCCAAATCCACTCCAATCGAATTGTTGCCTTCGGATCTCTTTGACTCTCAGAAATATTTGGGTGATTGAGGATGATGGTGTGATCGACTGATCTTTGGAATAGCCATTAAAAAGAAGAAGCTTGGGAATAGCTCTAACCACTCTTTCAGATTTTGTGGTGTGGGAAATTCCCATTTGAGTATAACCTCCCCATCTATCCTCGTCATTCTCGGCTTCCCATGCTGTTGACCTATGGGGAAGGATTATATGATAGGGACGACTAGTTTATAGGTTGGAGGGAAAGCACATGAGGCCATGGAAGGATAGCGACAAATTGATTTGCGTTATGGGATTGTGGAGTCGCAGACAAAGAAGATGGAAGGAGATAAGGGATGGTGTGGGGAGTCGTGTGAGTGGGATAGGGAAAAGGGTAAAAGTTTTGATTATTAAATGTTGGTTTTATTAAAAGAGTGGGTATTGTATACCCCGTGTCTTGCTGAGCTGGGTTGAAATCGGGTTTTTCCCGGACTTGATATGAATGCGGAAAATAAATTTCAGGGACGTTTTTATAAATCTTGCATGAAAATAGAGTTTGTTGACTCAAAAATAAATCCTGAGATTAATTTGTTACTGATGTGGTGTCGATGCGCCTGTGGTTTTGTTTTTGAGTAAAAGTTAGATAACCTCTCGCTTTTACTACATTATAGTTTGTAAATGTGAGAATGGGGGAAATTCACTGTTCCTGGTGAGATTAAATAGTTTTGGTGAGTTACTGTGTGATACAGTGTGCGGGTTTATTTTCCCGTAATAGTTATGTAAGCACGTAAATGCCTAGTTTAATAGTTTACTCACAACAAATTGACAGTTATTATTAAAATATTAGTGGAAAAATTACCGTTTGTCACAAAAATGACCAAAGAGGTCTGAATTTCGTCATGCCTGCAAAGAAACTCGGTTGCATATTAGCAAGTAAACTATCATGCCATCCGGTCCTTGGCCTCGCAAGTTAAGCTTCAAACCTCCAATAACCAACACCATTTGAGATTTGAAAGATGTAGCTCCACCACAACAACTGTAATAAAAAAAAGTGTTGAATTAAATTAAGTAAAACCCTAAATTAGACAACAACAAAAACACAACCCAAAATCTGACATCAAAAAATTAGCACCCGGCACAATTAAATGTACCAAAACGGTAAATCAACCAATAACAACACCAAAACACTAATGTGAGATAAAAAGATTGACAATACTTGCAACGCAAAAATAATATGTTAGGAATGCTTCTAACACGAAAATGTGACAACATATTCGGGATTACATTAGTTATTATATAACCCTCAAATACAAGGACTAAAAGAGTAATTATTGTAAAGTTATGTGTTTGATGGACTATAAATATCCCTCTATACTTCCATGGAGGGGTGAGCTTGTGTGTGTATTGTTATCCATTCACTCTCATTAATAAAAACACCAAGTTTACTTTCTCTCTCTACACACTCTCTAACTATGGAGATGATGTTCTTCCATCATCCCTGACCTCCCGATTCACAATATCAACCAAAATACGATCCATCAATTGGTATCAGAGCTAGGTTATTATTATTGGTTGATTTTGTGGTCCTATCTTGTCAAAAACGTACTAATTTTAAATATGTTATTACACGCTTTTTACTGTCTTACATATTTTTGTTTGTAACAGTTTAAAATTAGTCTTATCTGGTCTGTTGTTATCTTGGTTTATGGTCAAAACGTCACTTAACTGGTCGGAAAATCTGGGTTTTTTTTTGTGTTTGTTTGAAGTTCTCCGAGTAACTTAAGTTTCCGAGTCAGGAAATTTTTAAGTCTTCCGAGTTTCTCAAAGTTTCTCCGAGTTTCTCTGAGTTTCTTCGAATTGCTCCGAGTATATCCACACGTTTGACCTCAGATCTTATAAATCCTCATTGGTACAAAACAGTTAAAAACGAAAAAGAAAAAGGAGATGAAGTGAAGACCAGTGACCACAATCCAACACTTTGCGACTTCAGTGTTGTACATCATTAGTCAATAAAATAAAAACCTAACTTAACAAAAATAATACGAGACTGAATGATAGGTTATTGAACTTTACCACTGCCAAGCAACAACAAATCCAACATCTAACCTATATCTCATCTCCATTATTAACTACAACCTCAATCACCTCACGATTACAACAACTAGACTCGAACCATGACTAGACAAAGATCTCAGTTTTGTTTACCTTGGGTACTAGTCTTTATAGACTTTAAGTTCGTGAACATCAAAACATCATCGATCTATTGAAACTCAATTTATAATACACGAAACAAAAAGGAACAGAAATATAACAATTATGTTATACTCTATTCTTTGTTTCGATCTAGAAAAAAAAAAAAAAAAAAAAAAAAAAAAAAAAAAAAAACAAAACAAAAAAAAAACCGCAAACATGTATCCTTACCCGAGAACTCTGTGAGACCTTGAAGCCTCCGTCTTTACCATATATTCAGAAAGGGCTTGAGATGTGTTTTGTTTGTTCTTCGGTAAACACGGCCAAAAAGGGGTGACAAGGTTTTTTTTTTTTTTTTTTTTTTTTTTTTTTTTTTTTTTTAATGACTTGTGGTGAGTTGATGTTTGATTTGTGTTTAGATGATGATGGATAATGAGTTGTGATGAGTCTCTTGTTGAGTTTGTGATGTGTAGGATCGACCTCCTTAATAGATCTTTAAGCCGGTAGAATGCTTATGTAATCACAAACACTCTATACGAGAATCTCTAAAAGTAAAACTTATGTTTATGTGGAAACTAAACACAAGAGTTGAAGAAGACAATAACTAATAAACTTTGATCCTCTATGGATCTTTTATTAACTATTAAATTGTTCTAAAAGCGTACAATGTTCATAGCCGTGTAGTTTCTTTTATACTACAAGAAACCCTAATTCGGCATTCACAAAAACGTGTAGAAGATATGCAATATCTATTCCTAATATGTCTTATGCATATCCATACCATCTAACAATACGGGATTCACTATAACTATTACCCGCAACAACAAAACTATCAGCAGAAACAAACTAACACTACCAGCAGGAACCATACGAGCAGGATCTACATACCTGCCAGCAGGAACCTGTAAAGACCGAAATAAACAAGAAACACATATTTCAGGAGGTCGGGGATGCTCAAAATAAAGGTTAAACATAGTTTATTAGATTAAAGAATGGGAAGGTGTGTGTGTTTTCTAGAGAGAGAAAGGAGAGAAAACCATACACACCTTTGTGATACAATGAACATCCAACCCTACTTGATGAAACAAGTAAGGTATTTATAGCAAAAGGGTGTTGCCCTAATGCTTCTTATGGGCTTCGGTTGGGCTTGAGGCTCATGGGATTTACATTGGACATTTCTACAATACAAGCTAACTTATCTATTTTAGTCCACAAGCCCAACTCGACATAACTAAATGCAATTCACAAATATAACATAACTTTAAGGCTAACAATCTCTCCCCAAAGTGATGTTATATGGGAATTTCTTACAACGTTCCCTACAAGTAAAATATAAAACCATAAGCGCAGAGAATGGTCTTCAAACTTCATTACTTTGTTCAGCTTGCAGAATCTTCTCAGCTTTCATTTCTTTACTTGCAGAAGAACAATGTGAGCAAATCTAATTAGGGTTTAATTCTGGGTGCCCTGAGTGCTCTCCCCTAATTAGTGCTCTCCCCCAAACTGACAATCATACTTATAAGTGCCATGAGTGCCCTGCAGTTCGGGGGAATAGAGTATCAACATCTTCATCTCAACACATGCATCCCATTTATTTTTCCCATGAGAGACACAACCCGTACATTTCTCTCCCCTGCTGGTTACGATTTATCGGAATCAGCATACTGAAGTGTACGTGAAAGACAAACTGGAAGCCCTATATCAGGAATCATATCAGCCTGTGAGAAGATGTCGATAAAACCCAATCTACTAATAATACCATTTGAAATGGCTAACTCTTTATCAACCTCCTGTATCAAAAACAACGGCTTTCTGTAGTGACTACTGATGGAGAAAACCCACTATGACGAAATATTGAGACTGAAGTAAAATAACCCTAACTTGTGACTTAAACTTGCACTGTTGTATGACTAAGTACCTATACTGAGCACTACAACGTAACTCCTTAAAGCATAGGTCGTTTCATATACCCATCCAACCTTCCTTGACTGTATATGAACTCATCTTGAATTATCCACATCTTTGTGTGACACTTGAGCACTACAACGTAACTCCTTTAAAGTGATAGATATACTCTGTGAGCACAACAACGTAACTCCTTACATCAGGTATAACTAGACAAATCAAGTCTTAATCATCGAATGCTCTGAGAGTAGTTTAAGTTCGAGCAAGGATCTCGAAGAATCATGCAACCAACCAACCTCGATATCTTCAAGATACTAAGTACACGCACCCGTGATATTCCACTTCAACTTCAAGAAGGTAATAATGAATCATCATCCTTGTAGTCACGGTTGATAACAATCAATAATTAGGCATTGTCATTTGATTGTGAATCTTGATCTTGATCAGGATCTTTTTGGCTATACGTGGTAAGATTTAAGGATGTATACCAGTAATATCATTTGTGACATTCTAATGATGCTAGAAAAATTTGAGTTTAAAAATTTTTTACGCCAAAAATTCCCCGAAAAATTCGAATTTTGACCTAAAAAATTGAATTTTGGGCCAAAATTTTCATCGTTACACCAAAATTTGAATTTCGCGTAAAAATTGACCATTAAGTCACTCCTACGAATTAAATTTTACTCAAATTTTCCCGCCAAAAAACTTTTTTTTTTCTTTTTTCTTTTTCAATAGCCTTTGTCCGAGAACCAATTGCGAAAGCCTTGTCCGAGAATCAATTCCGAAAGCCTTGTCAATTGCGAAAGAACACAATTTCGAAAAGTCAGACCAATTGCGAAAAGTCAGACCAATTGCGAAAAGTCAGGCCAATTGCGAAAACTTTGTACCATTTGCGAAAGCTGACCAATTGCGAAAGAGAGACCAATTGCGAAACTTTATGAATTGCGAAAGCTGTGCTGAATTGCGAAAAAGGACACCAATTCCGAAAAAGAGCAGGAATTTCGAAAGAGAGCAGCAATTTCGAAAAACCCTCAAATGAATTTCAAAAAACCCTCTTTTTGTATCTAAATTTCTTATACAAGAAACTAGACTTTTCAAGTCGATGAAGCACCTTTTTATCAAGATTCTTATACAAGAATTTGACAAAAATCCGATCTAAAGAGGATTCGAACTGCAAATGATGTAGCACTTTTTTTTTTCTCGAACAACCAACTCAAAAATCCCGTAAAAAGCCAAAAGCTCACAATTTTTTCGCAAAAAACTCTCGTTAACCTTAAAAAGCTATGAGCTTTTTCTCTTAAATGCACAAAACAACCAAAAAGCTCTCACCTTTTTCACTCAAAGTCACGTAAAAATCAAAAACAAGAAGAAAAGTTCACGAATTTGATCAAAAAACGTGAACAGTAGCGAACGATAACACACCACGAATCACTCTTTTCACCTCAAATCACCATGGTTCGCCCCTGGTTTGCTCTTGATACCAATTGTAAAAACCGAAATAAACAAGAAACACATATTTCAGGAGGTCGGGGATGCTCAAAATAAAGGTTAAACATAGTTTATTAGATTAAAGAATGGGAAGGTGTGTGTGTTTTCTAGAGAGAGAAAGGAGAGAAAACCACACACACCTTTGTGATACAATGAACATCCAACCCTACTTGATGAAACAAGTAAGGTATTTATAGCAAAAGGGTGTTGCCTTAATGCTTCTTATGGGCTTCGGTTGGGCTTGAGGCTCATAGGCTTTACATTGGACATTTCTACAATACAAGCTAACTTATCTATTTTAGTCCACTAGCCCAACTCGACATAACTAAATGCAATTCACAAATATAACATAACTTTAAGGCTAACAGAACCAATACTACTACCAGCAGCAATGAGATAAATATAATTCTAATAATTCCTAACATGATGTGACCGATCTATTTTGAGGAGAGGATAAGATAGGTGAGTCTTGTAGGCAGATGAAATGAGGGTAAGTATTTTAGGTTTAGGTCAAAATGTAAATGCGTGTTTTGATATAACTGGATTGGGTATTTCGTTCTATATGGATTGGGCTCAAATGGTATATCAAACAAATTTGTTTGGGATTGGATTTGTTGGGCCAAGACTGGTGTGAGCTTATGCGAAAGTTTTAAGATGTTGGCGGACCAAATATCATTAGAAGACTTGTGCTTAATCCGAATTTGAGCCGCATATTTCTATACGAAAGTTTTTTTTTCTTTCTAATTTGCTTGGGCTGAAAAATGATATATGCAATTTGATTAAGCCAAAGTTTAGGTTAATGGTTATTTGGGGTTCGTAAAGACAAAGTGACAAATTTTTAGGGTTATGTATTATTGACAAGATCGGGATAAACCATTATCATAGTTCACTTAAACCAAGTAACGAAGGCTAGTTTTGGGTATTGAACCGCAAGATGTGACTACGGGGTTAATTCATTATTACTTATTTGAAGTTGAAGTGAAATTTCACGGGTGCGTATACTTAGTATCTTGAAGATATCGGAGTTGGTTGGATACATGATTCTTCGAGATCCTTGTTCGAGCTCTTAACCGTTAGAATGATTACGGATTGAGTTATCTAGTTATACCTGATGTAAGGAGTTACGTTGTTTTGCTCATAGTGTATAACTATCACTTTGAAGGAGTTACGTTGTAGTGCTCAAGTGTCACAAAAAGCTGTGGATAATTTGAGAGAAGTTCATATACAGTTAAGGATGGTTGGATGGGTATATGATTCTACCTTTATTGAAATTCTTAGTATTGGTTCCTAGTCAGACATTAGTGCAAGCTTAAGTCACAAGTTCGGGTTATTTTATTTCAGTCTCAAGTTCGTAATACTGGGTTTTCTCCATCAGTAGTCACTACAAAAAGTCATCAGAATGATAATGGGGTCGTTAAAGAGTTAGTTGAGAGGAATATTAAAGAGTAGAGATATTATCAGGAGTTGATTCTCACGGGCTATTTATGGTAGTACACACATCTTCGACTAATTGGACATACAGGGTTACGCTGCCTTCGTTTTCATCGTAACCATAGTATGTATGCTTTCGATTTTGTGAAGACATCATGGGGGAAGAGAGTGGATGTTCTTTGACTTTTCTTGCATTCTTTGCAAAAATACTCTTTTTCCACATGTATCTGCAATTAGGGGGAAGAAATATGCACATCGGGGATGCATAACAGATTCACGTGATCGAACTTACAATTTTATTACTACCGAAGAGACATCCGCAGAGATGATCAGTGGTTCAGTTTTGTGATTTTGGTGAAATCATTTCAACTTTCGCAGGTAGTGATGTGCGAAGTAGCCTACTTTTTTGAGAAGATATTGTTGATTACTTGCATGTTACCCCCGAACGGAGTTTCTGCATTGATTATAATCGTTACTGAGTACTAGTCAGATTTGCTTGGTGTGGTTTACGATGTTATCTACAAATTCCGCTGTGTACTTAAAACTTCAAAAGTTAGAAGACATGTTAACTACATCAAAGTTTCGAATCTGCTGAAGACGGTTGTCAGTTTGGGGGGAAGCCGATTCAGAAACTTCGCCAAAAAGAAGAGTACGAAGAAGCCGCTAAAGACATGCAGCATGAATTGGGGGGAAGTTAATCCAGTTCATGCATATTACATCATTTGACTACAAGTGAAGAAAAGTTCTCAAGCCGATGTCCAAGATGAAGACAAAGAGCGTAAATTGCTGTCATCCTCAGCATTTGAAGAGCCTATGAAGACCTTTCTTTATTTGTATTTGTACTTGTAGGAAATGATGTAACTAATCCCATATGTTGCCACATTAGGGGAAGATTGTTAGGAATGCTTCTAACATGAAAATGTGACAACATATTCGGGATTACATTAGTTATTATGTAAGCCTCAAACACAAGGACTAGAAGAGTAATTATTGTAAAGTTATGTGTTTGATGGACTATAATACTAGGTATCACAACAATAATAGTGACAATTAAAGACAGCAACACCCTAAATCTAACATGAGAGTCAGATTTGTTAATGGAAATTGGTCAAACAGGTACAAATTCCGCCATGGCTGCAAAGAACCTCGGTTGCATAATAGCAAGTAAGCTATCACGCCATCCGGTCCTTGCCCTGCCAAGTTACGGTTGAAACCTCCAATGACCAATATCATTTGAGATCCGAAAGGTCCACCTCCAGCACAACAACTGTAATAAAAAATAAGTATCCAATTAAATTAAGTAAAATCCTAAATCAGACAATAAAAACAGCACAACCCTAAATATGACCTCAAAAAATTAGCGGCAGGCACAATTAAATAAGCCAAAAGGGTAAATCCACCAATAACAACAACAAAACAGTAAATGTGAGATATAAATAATAATAGCAGTTATCACAACAATAATAGTCACAATTAAACAGACCAAGACCCTAAATCTGACATCACAGAATTACCAATAAGAACAACAAAACACAACAAAACATAAAAAAGGTTCTACAACGTACGGTTTCTGAGAGTTTCTTCAGAGAATACGGCCACCATTTTTTTGATCCAAAAATCACGGGAAACCTTTTTTAGATCTAAAGTTGTGGATATAACAAAGGGGGATACTGTAGCAATAACATATAGCATAAGAAGAACTACAAAACCATTAAAAAAATATTATCAATATTCATAGCACTGTACACTCACTCACAGGCAACTGTAGTTGCCACAAAACCCATATGTTCGGATAGGAAAAACTTGAATCGCCGTCGGGTACAGGGCACGGGGTGGGAGGTTTCGGATCTCAAAGAAAAATGAAGACTGTGAGTGAGGATGAATAGTCCGGGGCACCAAATAACCAACCAATTAATCATCCAGACCTTCCCTGGACCGGGTTGCCAAAAAAAAGGGGCCAAGTAGCCCAATGAATGTTAGTAAGGTTTAATAGTCAGGCCCAACTATCATTTTTCAATTTTAATATACCATAGATTTGAAGAAAATATGTTGTTAAGTTTTGGATTTTGTTTCTTTAAAAAAAAAAAAAAAAAAAAAAAAAAAAAAAAAAAAAGCCCTGATGGTTAATGGTAAGTCATTTACGTTAATTTGTCCGTTAGATTTGACAGCAGTTGAGATATTTTGTTTGAATAGTGACATGTTTTGGCCTTTTTGTTCTAAAAACGTTGATCACATCATTTTTCCACAGAATGCCGATGGGTGTATACGTATGTGATCATCTGTAATGACCTGGCATATTCGATGGACATTCCACCAGGCATGTGCATGGATTCTATTGCTGAGAGGTGATCGATCAATATTTTTGTCAGTTTGGACATCTGTTTCTTTGATTTCATAACTCTATTTGGTGCAGGTTAAGTGCTTAAAAAAATCAACTTGGTGACAAAAAAACAAAGCATTAGCAACAGCAATTGGTCCAATTGTCAATCTATATTACTACATGTATATAATATATATTATCGGAACTGGTCAAAAGAACCAAAATATGATACTTTTAGCATGTTTCAACCACTACAAAAATGTCAACGAACCAACAAATCTACTCTTACAAATATGGGTTTGTGTTCATGGTATCGAAACAAGCAAAGAGTTCTGTCATGATTAAACGATTTGAATGAACGCTGCATGCATGGCTTGTTATTATTCGTGTTAGTTTGTTATATGTTTAACTGTACAAATGAAAGACTATACGAATGGATTTCTGTTTTTATAATCATTCGTCAAGAAAATGAGCTTGTTTTTGTACATGTATATCGTTCATTAAGATGATCAACGAGCATAAGATACGGCTTATCAAGCGTTAACATACGCGAATGAATGAACAAACCTTTTGTTCGTATCTGGTATTTTGTGTTTATTGAACATAAAAATTTGGTCCATGTTAGTAAGAGTATTGTATAAACTAACATAAAAAACATACAGCCAAACGGTTCATGCATGATTCATCAACATTGAGTACATTTGTACAGCCAAACGTATTGTATACATATATAGTGTATTCATAACAAAAATAACATAACTTTTGTTACCTATATATCCTGTGCAATTAACTTATCTGTCATTTCTAAAGGATTCCATGGAAGTGGAGAATCTTGAACCATTACAGGCTTGAAAGGTTCATACATCGTGTACACGTAAAATAAATACTAAACATTTAAAGGTCCACTCTATGCCTTGGCTTGCAATAAGAAAAGGTTAGACTTAATGATTAGCTTATTATTCAACTGAAGAACAGCTCATTGATCTAAGCATTGAAACAAAACCTTATCATCTTCACGAACAACTATAAATTCAACACACTCTTCACCTTCCTAATCATCTCTTAGTTTTTGTGTACGTGTGTGGAAGCAATATGGCCATCCAAAAACACATTACACTTGGTCTCCGATTTCTGCTAGTCGCTCTTCTATTGAACATCGCCAATGGCAACGGCTTAAAGTTAGGGTTCTACAAAAAGACGTGTCCTAGAGCTGAGGCGATTGTAAAGAGGACAACCTTAAATTTCATTTCTCGAGCTCCTTCACTAGCGGCTCCTTTGCTCCGAATGCATTTTCATGATTGTTTTGTTAGGGTCTGTGCTCTGAGTACATTACTTGCTAATATATATGATATCTCATAATTGTGTTTTAAGATTGATATAGTATATCCTGAATTGATATATATGATGTTTATGTAGGGATGTGATGGTTCAGTGCTACTAAACTCTACCAAGAATAACCAAGCGGAGAAAGCTGGAATTCCAAATCTTTCCCTTAGGGGTTTTCAAGTTATTGATGCTGCTAAAACTGCTGTAGAAGCCGCATGTCCTGGTGTTGTCTCTTGTGCAGATATCTTAGCTTTAGTAGCTCGAGATTCAATTCAGCAGGTACGTATCTTTATATGTTAACTTGCATGAGCATGAAATGTTCTTTTACTACACTATGAAGACATGCATTCATGTTCTATACACTGAAACCCTCAAACTTGAGGACTAGAGTTTAATTTGGTGGCTTTAAAGCTACACGATGGCAACGGAGATTTGTGGTTTTTAGTGATGAAATTGGTTTTTAACCGATAGACTAGCATAATGGTCTTGATAAAGCCTTTTTTGTTCGTTTGCAGATTAAGGGACCACATTGGCCAGTGCCATTAGGGAGAAGAGATGGAAGAGTATCGATAGCATCTGAGAGTTTCACGCTGCCAGCTCCTGTTGCCAACATTACTACACTCAAATCACAGTTTAAGTCGAGGGGCTTGAGCGTTAAAGACTTAGTAGTCCTTTCTGGTATATTGTCCATTTTCGATCTACCTTTTGATATTTAATCAAGCACTTTTGGTTATATTAGTCATTAGATTACTCACTAGATGACTATTTTTAGCTATATCTAATCAAAAAATTATTTCTGTAGAGGAAGATTATAAATAAAGCGACCATATATCATAACTGAACCTATTATATCTCGAACATTTACATTTGAAGAATTGAGAATTTACGGAGTTTGAGGGATAAAGGGTCGTCGATAAACTTCTCTGACATTTAAATTTTATCACTTTACATAGGAGGACACACTGTGGGAGTTTCTCACTGTTCTACCATTGCATCCCGATTATACAATTTTACTGGCAAAGGCGACACTGACCCGACTCTAGACCCAAAGTATGTACCTTATTTGAAAAGTAAATGCAAACCTACCGACACAACCACACTTCTTGTAATGGATCCAGGGAGTGTCAAAACATTTGATGAAGATTACTACACTATTGTATCGAAAAGAAGAGGCTTGTTTGAATCAGATGCTGCTCTTCTAAATGACAAGCAAACAAGTGCTTATGTCAAGCTTCAAGCAAAATCTCATGGAGCTACATTCTTTAAAGATTTCAGCGATTCAATGGTTAAAATGGGTAAAATCGGAGTTCTTACAGGAAAGAATGGTGAAATCAGGAAACATTGTGCTTTGATCAACTAATGATCGAGTTAAGTGTGATTTGATTTAATAAGGAGAGTCCAATGCAAGGCTTTTTGGTTAGTTGACCATGATGCTCGATTTGGAATCAAAATTTTTATTTAATCTTGGATGGTACTTCGTAATTTGTTTATCTTGTAAAGAAGTTGATTTATTGATGTAATTTTTAAAACTTAATTTAATTGCTAAAAATAATGAAAATTTTACAAATTAATAATCTTTTTCAGTAATATCTTGTGGTATTTGATACTTTTATCAACAAGTTGGTTAATAATCAGTCACATTTATGCATCTTCGATTCCACTAGCGGTTAGGTATATATGAAGGTGACACACTGTTGATTTATAACATACATCTTGCATTTTGTGTAAAAAAGTATTTATAGATGCATTTATATTGGGTACGTGCGTATGTGTATTAATTGGACAGACGGTTTATAAGTTCTTGACTTTCGATTAGTTTATTCCCGTTTGGCTGATTTAAAGAAGCACATGCAATAGAATTTTTAGCTCTAAACCGGCCAACTATAGTGATTTATTTAAGTAGGCTCAATGGTTATCGTAGTGATGGGTAAGTAGTAGTTGGATAAAGTCTAAATTAGATTGGGATATGTGGTTTATATACACGATCTTTGCTTGTTCTCCAATTATGTGATTTATCAAACCATCATTGTACTACTTGATTAGAACTCGCATGAGCTGTAGGTTGAATAAGAACAAAGCACCTTGAAGTAGAAGACAATCAAAAATAAGGTAAATCTACTTTAGACATAACGCATGGATGGACACTTCATTCCCAAATTGATGTTCTTTTCAATCCCACTATTGTCCCTCCAAATAACCCTATCTTGACTGTTCACATTTATAGCAGGCACAAGAATGCTATTAAGTATAGGATAATCTCTGACCCATTGTTTAGGCCAAGACCAGGTCCCATTATTGATCATATCAGCAAGCACTGCATCATCCTGAAACTTTTTTGAGTAAACACTTCTTTTGCTAACAAAGTTAATGAGAGACCCAACATCATTCTAGTTGTAATACCAGCAAGAAGTATTCATACTAGTACAAAACTGGGATTTCGTCACACATGCTGTTTTTTGAACGGCCACACAGTAACTTTTTTATGTGACTAAATATACCAGAATAAAATAAACAGCCACACTTGATCCGACTTGTGTGACCATTTCGGAATTACATCTGAAGCTACAGCCACACATTTGAATATTTTTGTGACTAGAGGTATCTGGTAAAACTTGTTTTGATTATTTAGTCACTTATAATTTGGGACGTGTGACAGATACAAATAAGTTTGAAACATTAGTCACACTATATATATACTTATGTGACAAATATATGTCACACAATTGAACAGTGTGACCAAAATCCATATATGGTCACATAAAGTAATTGTGTATGTGGCTAAATCATATACTCAAGTTTGTCACACATTATTTACAAGTGACTGCTAGTTTTTGTTGAAAATTTAGCCACATATGAATTTGAAATATGTGACAACTGAAAAGTAAGTTTGAAGCATTAGTCACGATATGCATTTAAAAGTGACAAATATATGTCACACACTTGAACAGTGTGACCAAATGTCATATATGGTCACACTAAACATAGGCATACATGATTAAGTGTAACTAAAATTCGATACATATGGTCACGTAAGATAATATGTGTCTCTAATGTTTAGTATGTGTTTGCCTGCCAAATCCTAATGTGTATGGTCACATTTAATTGTAGCACAATCATGTGACTATAGGCTATACAATAGTCACACCATATCATAAATGTGTATCTAAATTATGTTTATGGCCACATTATAAGGGTATTATATGTGACCAATACATTCAAAATAGTCACACTGTGAAATATTCATGTGACTATTATTTATAGCGAAATGTGAACTCAGTTATCATTAACTTTGATATTAGTCATATTGAGTGTTTGTGTGACTAAATTCAAGATGTTACATATGATCACATGAAGTATTTATTTAGGTGTCTAAATCATAGAGTCATATTTTGTCATACATTATTTAAGTGTAGTCACAATTCGATACATATGGTCACACATTTCTGATAACTTATGTAATTTTGAGGGGTTAGATATGGGATTTTATAGTCTATCTAGTTTGAGTCTAATTTGATATTCACTGAATTGAGTTCAGACTATTAATCATGGCTCTTCATTTGCCCCATTACAATGCTGGGATTTTATAGTCTATCTAGTTTAATGCAGTAGTATGTTACTTGCCCCTAGGAACTAGGTTACTTGACTTTCTAAAGTCAATTTTCAACTTTAATGAAGTAACATGTTACTAAAGTGCCTGCAAGTGCATATACATAATAAATGGAAACTGCAAATACAATAAAGCTTGACTGCAAGTGGATATATAATAGTGAAAACTGCAAAAAATTTCATTGCCAAAGAAAAGCTTGACTTTTTGGAGTCAAAATCCATTACAACAGTCTAAATTACACAAACAACTATTTAATACTAAAATTGCTAATCATCTAACAGTACTAACTTAACAATACCAGCAGTACCCTTGCACTTAGCCTTGAGCAGCAGTCTTAACTTCAACCAGCAGTCTTAACTGTTACACTAGCAGTCTTAACTTGCAGCACGACATGCTTCACTTGGATTTTCGTATAACAATACCTTCACAGTCGGTTCGATAGTAGTCACTTCGTGATTCATTACCCAAGTCATGTTTACTTACAAGTGGCAATATGTTTTCATTGTGCTCGTGAATGACTGCACTAAACTCCTCATCGACTTCGTCATATGTATCTTTGTAATTCTTGGTAGGTGTTTTAAAGATAATAGACAATTTTTTATCTACCTGGTCTTTCACATAAAACACTTGTGTTGCTTGTGAGGCTAATATGAACAGATCACCCTTGTGGCCTAAAATATTCAGGTCTACCAACGTATAACCAAGAGTATCGCGTTTGACCCCACCAGTTTTGTGATTAACCCAATCACATTTGAAAAGAGGAATTTGCCTGAAACGGTAATCTAGTACCCATATCTCTTGTAAAACCCCATAATAAAATGCTTTTCTTGTGGTTGCAACTTCTTTGGATATGTGAAGATCTACTGCCTCAACACTAACCCCACTGTTCTGGTAAACTATGCCATCACTACTTTTCGTACGAAATATACACCCATTGATGTTATACGCCTCGTATTTCACTATGCTAGCGCGTGGTCCAAATGATATCATCCTCACAGTTTCTGATACACTATCATCGGATATCGCTAACTCTCTCTCAACCTGAATTTCATTACAAGTATATATTTCCTTTAAATTGCAGGAACAACAAACAAACAATTAAAGAATAGGAGTGTTTGGGTAATGAAATGGTGTGCTGGTGGACCTCTATCTAATGTCATATACAGGAGGGACAATTATGATGATAGGTTTTATGACTGACAAAGTTGTTGGGCAGATCATTGGTAAGTGCTTATTTATTATAGACTACTACTATTGATTTTGGAGCTTGTAGCTATGAGTTTTTCTGTGTGAATGGTACACCTAATTAATGGTTTATCTAGCTTATCACAAACACCAGTTAAGGACTTATCAATAAAACACACTTCACATTTTATCTCAACTTACTTCTTTTTAGCAACAAACAAACAATTATAAACAACATACGAGTAATTACCTCTTCGCATAACCACTTAGCAAAAGATTTACTGTGCTCATTCTCCAGCAATGCCATTTTTTTACCCGGGTTTTTTGTTTTCAAAACTTCCTTGTGTCGCCTGAAACAAATAAATGTCTTTGATTATTATATTTGATAGAACATTTTAAGCAATGAAATCGACATGTGTTAGTAATACTTACTCGATATATAGTTGAATTTCATATGTATTTTGTATTACATACAAATGTGCTTTCTGAAAGAATTCTCCGGAAACTTCACTTGATTTGCCGGCCGACAATGGCTTTCCATCCTCATTTTCATTGGTTACATGTTTATCAGGTGTGATACCAATAGTTTTCATGGTTTTATGATATTCTCTAAAAAACTCTATTGTTTCTTCCGCGATAGTCTCCTCAGCAATGCATCCCTCTGGTCTATTTCTGTTTCGCACATGTCCTTTAATAACCTTCATACATCTTTCGAAGGGATACATCCACCGAAAGCATATGGGACCACATAATTTTACCTCCCTAGTTAGGTGCACAGTCAAGTGTATCATAATTTCAAAAAATGACGGAGGAAAGAACTTCTCGAGTAGGCAGAGTGTCACAGCAAGTTCTTCTTGCATCTTATCTAGTTCTTGCAAGCTGATTTCTTTCCTACATATAGATTTAAAGAAAAAGCAAAACCTGATAATAGCATATCGTGTGGGTGGGTGCATGATTGAACGTATACCAATGGGCAAAAACTCTTGCATTAGCATGTGATAGTCATGCGATTTAAGCCCAATGAGCTTCCTATCATTTAGGCTGACCAAACGAGAGAAATTTGAACAATAGCCTTGTGGTACCCTGATGTTGCATAACGTTTCACAAAAGATGTCTTTTTCAGCATTCGTTAATGTGTAACCTGCTAGAGGTAGTGTTGTTTTGTCTGCTTCTTGCCTAGCAAACAACTCATATTTTATACCCAACTCTTCCAGATCCAATCGAGCATTCATTCCATCTTTTGTCTTTCCAGAAACATTCAGCGAAGTTCCGACTAGACTCTCACCAGCATTCTTTTCTACATGCATGAAGTCAATACAATGCGGAACAGAATTATGCCTCCAATACCTTAGCTTTCGATACCAAATGTTGAATTTCTTCCAATATGCTTCATTTACTTAGCTTGAACTACCTTCTTCTTCTGTTGTTTTCCTTTTCTGCTTTTTAATCTTCCCACTTCTGCCTTTGGTATCTTCTTAGTTTTTCGAGGTTTTTCTTTTTCCCTACTTATTTTCAATATGTTGTACCTCGTTGTATATTTGTTCCCCAGTCAATGGATTTTGAGCATGCTGAAATTCTTCTTGTCCATTAAATGCCTTCGTTTGCCTTCTGAACGCATGGTTGTATGGTAGATATCGTCTGTGTGCAGCATAACTTTGCTTGGATGAGGCGGAAAGTCTAACACAGTGTGTATCTTTCCCACATACTACACAACCTTTGAATCCACTGTATAAGCAGCCACATAATGTACAAAGTGCAGGGTAATCATTTATCGTCCATAACACAACGGTACGCAGATTAAAGTTTTCTTTTGTGGAAGCATCATATGTATCAACCCCTTTCTAGAATAAGGTATGCAGATCATCAACCAACGGTTCTGAAAATACATCGATATCATTTCCCGGGTATCCTGATATTAATACCGAAAGCATGATAAACTTTCTTTTCATACACACCCATGGAGGAAGCTTGTATATGACAGATAAAACTGGCCATACACTGTGATGCCTATTTCCTGAGTTGACGTCAACCTCATCAGCCGATATTCCTAGCCGTAGATTTGTCGGATCTTTAGCAATTTCGGGGAATTTTTCATCTATGGTACGCCATGCCTGTGAATCTGCGGGGTGACGTAAAACACCATCTGTTATCCTCCTTGTTGCGTGCCCTGTTAGATCTTCTGAAATACTTTCTAACTTAAAGAGTCGTTGCAGTCTTGGTATAATTGGAAAGTACCACATTACCTTTGCCGGAATGTTTTCGTACACTTTATGTGTCTTATTATCCACCTTCCATCTTGATATCCTACAAGTTGGACAAACAGTCAACTCCTTGTTATCCTTCCAGTAAAGAATGCAGTTGTTGCTACATACATGTATCTTTTTGTATCCTAATCCCATCATTCTCACTAGTTTTTTGGCCTGATAAGTTTTTTCAACCGTTTCGTTACCAGCAGGTAGCATCTTTTTTTAACAATCCTAATAATTCAGTAAAGAACTTATCAGAAGCTCCATACTTACCCTTCAAGTTGAGTAGTTTAACTATTGCGGATAACTTTGTGAAGTCAGATAATCCTTCGTAAAGTGGCTTCTCCGCGTCTAATAATAGTTCTTGAAACATGGCAAGGTCATCCTCATCAAAACCTTCTTTTGTAGCATTAACCATTTCTACTATTGCTGGGCCATCTGTTGGAATTTCTGAACCAAAATCCATGTCGAAATCCGTGTCGTCAACAAACTCATCTGTTGTAGCATTAACAGGTATTTGGGCAGTTGTTGCTTGCTCATCCTTTTCTCCATGTTTATCCCATTTTGTGTAGCTTTGATCAATCCCGTGGTAGAATAAATGGAACTGCACATCCTCCACTTTCTGCTCTATGTGGTTTAAACATGAGGTACACGGACATGGCATCTTAAGCTGTTGTTTATTACCTCGTGGGTCGATGTTCCTCATCTTCTGCAAGTTGTGTTCTGCATACTTAATAAACGCTTCTACTCCATCAATATATTATTTCTTGGTCCTACTAGTTGAGGTCAAATGGTAACGTATATATCCTACAAGTCACAAATTAAACCAATATAAGCATCAAATCATTTGTGTATAATTACAATGGACAGTGGGTAGTGTAGTGGTACTCAAAATTCCCTTTGATCACAAACATCAAGCACATACTAATTGGAATCTGTCTGGGCAGAATTTGCTATCTTTATAATTGTAAAAAAACAATTTCGAGAATAATATAATTTCACCATTGCATCAAAAAAAATAAATAAATAAAATAATGATTTCCTAATTAAAAAAGTACCTAATTTAGATCTAAATGAACCTCCCTCCGTTGTTGATGGCCGGACCGGCGAGTGGTGGATGGTGAGTGGTGGCTGTGATTGGTTACTAGTGACCTCCCCTTCACAACACCAACAACTCAACCATCTCCGCCCTTGGGTCTTTTTCGATTATACCTTCTTTTGTATTCGTCTTATAGACTATCTGTTTTATTAAAGAAAATTGTTACAAAATCCAAATATCTTCTATACAAAGTTAAACCTGTTAGTACAAAGTTAAACCTGGCAGTACTAATATTTACACTAGCAGTACTAACATTATTTCCTTTTTGCTTGTGTGAGGATCTTTCTGAGTAACTCTCTTGCCATTTCTGAGTCTTCATCAACTCTGAGCTTAACATCTAACATAACAAATAAGCTAGCTGCCCTTAGTGGATAATCTTTTTCTATCAGCATGTAGACATCCACTCCATTCTTTGTAGATACATGGTGAACATCACATGTATCATAGAGTCTCCATGTTGTACTCAACTCATGAGCTCGAAACTGCCATAAGATATCTTCTCGATCAGGTTCATACAACCTCTTCAATTCCACCCATAGCTCCTTGTCTTTGTCTTCTATAGGATCTGTAGATCTGAACATTTCTTGAACCAGACTCCATAGCTTGTCCAAGTCTTCTCTATCAAAAATCTTCAGCATATCTTCAAAATACTTATAAACTTCTGAGTGTCCTCCTACCCTGATTATCTTCCAAGCTTTCCCAAATGTATCTGTGTGTATCTCCAAATCAATAATTGGATGTTTAGCTTGAATAGGATGATCAACATTCAATGATTCAGGGATTATAACCATCATATGCTGATGAAGCCTTTCATCAGTTAATTCCTCTGCTGTTTCTTCTCCCACAACTGCTTGATCTTCTTTATCTTCTTTAGTCTTTTGCTTCTTTAAATCCACTGCTGTAGGTACTTCTTCTTCGCCAATCTTCTATTTCTTTGAAGATTCAAACTCTAATATTATACCTGCTCTTCTTGTAGTTCTACTTGGTTTTTCTGTTCCCATGGGACTAAATGTGTTCACTCTTCTGTAAACCCTTTCAAACTCACTCTTGATCTCCTCAAAACTTTTACCTTGGAAATCCTTCCTTTTGTATCCAACCATGTTCCTCATGTAAAGACACATGGTGGTTCTTTGGTCAGCTTGACTAGGTGGTTTACTCCTCTTTTCTTTGGCTTTTTGTTCTGCTGCAGACTTTCTTCTTGCATTTATTAGTTCAGCAAGTTGTCTTGACTTCTCTTCAATGGACAACACTTCATCTGCTCTAAGTTCACCAAGCCTTTCCTTTAACACATCATTATTATCAATCATAGACTGAACTTGTGCAGCGTCATTAAACCTTGCTTGTTCATCATTATGTAACTTCTTAGCCAGAAGTGCATCAGATTGTTCTTGTGCTAACCTTTGTGCTTCAGCTGTTTCATTTGCAAGTCTTAGTTCTTCAAGGAATTTTGCAATCTCAAATTGTGCTCTTTCATCTTCCTGTGCTTTACTAGCTACCTCTTCTTCAAAACTAATCTGAGCAAGAACACTCTTCTTGACCTTCTTTAGTGGCTCTTCATCAATCATAATGCTCTTTCCTTTATCTGCCCTTTGCCTTCTATTATACACAGCCATAACTTGTTGATGAGCAGTACCAATATTTTCAGCACCCAAATTTTCTTCACCCATATCTTGCCTCCCCTGAAACTCAACATTCTCTTCAACCAAAGAAATATTGGGGTCTTGATCAATATCAGCTATCTTCCTTCCCTGTTTGGAAGAATCATCCATGTTATCATCTGAATCATCATCATCTGAGCTTGTAGACTCCACATATTTGGCTTTCTCTTTGCTTTAAGTGACTTGACTTTAGACTGCAATTTCTTTACTTTTTCAATGAGCTTCTTGTAAGCAGTACCATACAAATGCTTTGTCTCCTTGAGTTCTTTCTCCAAGCCAGTCACCCTTTGAGTCAATTTGGTACAAATATCCATCAATTCCTTTAGTGACGCTCTGCCCTCATCACTTCCAGGTGTGTTACCTCCTGGGAGAGGCGAATCATAGGGCATTTCCAGGTGTGTTGAATTTGCTTGTGAGGCTGATTGAGAACCAGATGAACCTGTGGGTGTGTGATGGGACTCAACTGGGCTTGTTGATCCTTTACCCTGAATGTTTTGATTTTGAACCAACATTGTTTCAAAAAGTGGAACTACTATCCCATTAAACCCCTTAGAAGCCATGCTCATGTTACTGAAAAGTTTTTGAGTAAGGCAAGGAGTTGGATAAACAATTTTATGAGATAGAAGCAAACTTTTCCTTATATTCAAAACCGTTTGTATAAACTTTGGATACATTAAAAACTTGTATTTGTTATCCACATTTTTCACCATACCATCAAAAAATAATTTTGAAAAGTTAAAAGTCCTATTTGTTGCTAAACAAATGAGAGCAGTTGCAATATTGCTACTGAATTGCTCCCATGAGGTTTTCTTTGGACTTAAATAATGAAGGATGGTATGTATGAAGAATCTCCATTGTGGGGCAAAATATCTTTTTTGAAAATTCAGAATTTGAGAAGATGTGTAATACCCCATTCTGAAAAGGTGATGAAAAATTTCAGTATTAGGCAAAGAACTAATACCATTTTCATCTGCTAAATGGAGATGCCTCCTAACAGATGCCTCAGTAATAGTTATTGTTTTGCCATCAACTGTTGCAATTAACTCTTTGTCTCCATTCTCAAATGTATTGGTAGTAACAATCTGCCAAAACTGTTTGATTTGAGAGACATAGATAGTAGGATTGACAGTAAGAGCATACCTGATGTGGGTAGTGTTTAGAAAATCTACTATCTGGTGGAAGTCTTAACTCCCTTCTGGTTTCTCCAAGAATGCAACCTGGTTATGTGTCACAAAACTCTAAATTTGCCATGAAAATTGATTAAATGCTTGATTAAAGTGCTGGGTTATGATTGGACCGACTTCAATAAATTGTTTCTTTAGTTTGAAGAAATCGTATAAATTATATAAAGAAAGAGAATTATCCAATTTATGAAACCCTTAAGCGAAGTAATTGACAAAAATTACCCCAACGGCTATAAATAAACCACGGTTAAAACCCAGACAGTACTAACGGCTACCCAGCAGTACAAAGTTTTACGCTAGCAGTACAAACGTTTGCCTAGCATTACAAACTTTGTGCAAAAACTTTTTCTCAGCAGTATGAACTCAATTTTCTTTTAAAACCATACTGCACTCATACATTTGGAGGGGATTAAGTGTAAAGGAAGACACTTAATCAATTTTGGTGATATTGTTGTTCTTGCATTACAACACAGTTTACTATTTCAGTGTTAATAGTCTTCTAAGTATTAAAGAGTAGATTTTTAAAAAAGACTGCTAGTATCCAAGAAACCAAACACCCCTTTAACATAAGGGAAACACAGATAATGATTCCTCTTTTGCCCATAAACCCTCAGCATTCTTTTCACCACTTACTCTTATGCAAATTTTGGTTTGTTGACTTTCTTAAATCAAACATTCACAAGCAACCATAAACAATTAATTAAACATCAAATATTTCATTGATATTTTTTAAAAGCTACAACCATACATCTAATTATCCAACCTAAATACTAAATATACTATAAACATAAAAACACCATCATCATAAACTGCTTCACTCCATTTCACACCAACTTGTTAGAACCAGAGCTCTCTTCCCTGCTTCCCATCCATTTCTTCCTTTCCTCAAGTCGTTTAAACATAATTTCAAGATCGCGAATCCTCTTTTCTAGATAATAAGGGTCTTCAAACCCATCTTGCTGCTCCCCCTGGTTTTGATGAACCACCACATTTTGCTGTTGATCCTCTTTATTTTGCTGCACCACCTCACTTTGAGCCACCTCCGCATCCTGTTGCTCCTCCTCCTCCTCTTCATCTTGTTCCTCCTCCACCTCATTCACTCCCAAAACCGCATCCCAGTAAAAGTCTTACGCATGCAGCCAGTTCAAAATTGTACTCCTCATCCATGTATCTACCTGCCTATATGACCCATATTCTGCAATGGGTTCATACCCGAAAGCATCAAACACTGCGTCAAACAGCAAATAGTTGTTTAACACGAACTCGTACACTTCTGCATCATTTTGAAAGTTACCATTATTTACTGCCATTGTTGAAGTTTTCTTTGAATTGAAAGGGATATATGTGTTTGTGTGTGTTCTTTGGTATACAATCGATAGGTATAAATAGGCTGGAGTGGTAGATGAATGGTTCCCAAGACTTTAGTCGGGAAAAGGGACCAAAGGCATGCGCCAAAAGTAAACTGTGAATTGAAGTTGTACGAAAAAGTCTCCAATTTCCTTTTACCAAGTATTGACTTTCCATGTATAATGAGTTGATGCAACAACTAGTTGTATCTTATGCTTTGTGAATAATAAACTTCCAAACTTAATATTTCCAACTAGTTGTTTGTGATGTTTGGGATGATTTGGGATCGGGTTCATTATTATTGACCCGAGGGAATAAATGTTTGACCATGACTTGAAAGGAAATAGTAACTCATTTGTTGCGACTTGATATTGACTCGACTTGGACAAAATAAAAGAAAGAAATAAAAACAACTGTTAAATTAAAAGTTGTAGAGATATTTGTTATTAAATTTGGTTAATAACGAATTAAGTAAATTAGAAGTGTACGTAAGACCATGGTTGTTAGGATCCCGATCCTGATCTTAGGATCTTACGATTTCACGATACTGCAAAGCAAAAATGATCCGGATCTTACAAAGGATCTTTAAAAGCTTAAGATGTTATAGGATCCCGATCTTTACCATAGGATCTTAAGTAGGATCCCGATTTTAAAAATCTTGCGTGTGACATTTGGGATAAAAACGGAACATACGAGGGCTATTGGACTATTTGAGACATGCTACCCGTACACTAAGGTTGCGTTTGTTTTTTTTTTCTGCCTCTGAACTGCCTCTTAATGGCACTGTGTCTGAATCGGTCAGACCTTTTTTCCGTTCAGACCGTTTGTTTTTTATCTCCTGTTCAGACGCGGTCAGATCTGTTAGGCTCTTACCGATTCATACTTGGAAGGGTCTCTGGTTGCCTCTGAACATCTCTAACCTTCAACCCTTGGTGCTAAAACGTTTAGTTCGTCATTTGCCACCTTCCACTAGCCTCCGTCCACCACCAAGTCGACGACCACGGCCGCCTAACACCAACAGCCACCTCCCACCAGCCTGCGGCCACCACCAATCGCCGTCAATATCCACCGATCATCAAAAATTACAGAGGGTAAAGATAGATGGTGGATGATGGCAAAGTAAATATTTTTTTAAGTGAGAAAGAAAGATTGCAACAGATCTGTGTTTTCTTCTTCTTTTGTATGAAAGAGAAGAAAATTTTGTGTTAAGAAAGATTGCACCAGATTTGTGTTTTTGTATGAAAGAGAAGAAAGATTGCAACAGATCTTTTGTATGAAAGAGAAGAATAAAGATAGTATAGTACTATGTGTTTTTGTTGAGAAAAGAATAAAGATAGGAGTAGTACGTATGATTTATCTTTTTGTATATTGTATATGTAAAATAATATATCTATTTTATAAAAACAAACGGTCTTAATGTGATTCAGATTCAGACATTTATGCCTCAGATTCAGATTCAGATGTGCGGTTCAGATTCAGATTCAGACCCTCTTAACAAACAAACACCACCTAACATATTTGGATTTATTGGACTATTCGTTTGGTTATTGTTTGAGTTACGGATTGGTTTAGTGTTTAGGGTTTAGAGTTTAGGGTTTAGGGTTTAGGGTTTAGAGTTTATATAAATACTCGTTATATTATAAATTACTCGGGAAATTGATTTTCAATAAAGTCTTTTGACTTGGAAAAGTTCGATAAATGAAAGGGTCATGGCGAAATTTTGTTATTTCCAAAGATTAATTTTGTCGTAAGTCCAAACTTGTTTTAAATCATAAAACGAGTATATCTTGTGCTAATAAATGGGATTATGGGAAAATACCGACGATTACCAATCGACTCATCTTATTTGATATGTTTGTTGTTAGTTATCTCTTTGACTTCTTTTCGTCATCTCGTCTCGACTCGAGTTATCGTCAATACTCTTCTCGACTATTCGGTTATTCGTTTTTTTTGGAGTGAGTACTCGTGAGTCCGTGTTCTCTACCGTTACACGAATGATGATACCAAACCCTTTTAAAAGGCTAAAACGAGATTATTTTTGGAAATGAGAATGATTAACTTTTGAAACCTCTTGCGCATTTGATTTTTTTTGTGAATATCGTGCCGAGTACGTTGCGTTAAATCGTTTGATACGATATTCATTTTCTTTAACTTTTAATTACGGATAACCGATACCCACGGGGAAACCCGAAAAACCGATGGATAATATTAATCGGGTATCCGGTGGGATATGGGGTGGGTACGGGTATATTATAAACGGGTTCGGGTACGGGTACACTAAAACCAGCCCCGAACCCGAACCGTTGCCATCCCTAGTTACCGGCTATAGCCGGTTTTCACCGCCACGTCAGCACCATTAGCCTTTTTTTTTCTTTTTTTTACACCTCTTGCCACGTCATAGTTAAACCAAACAACTACTTAAATAGTCAACCGGCAATTAATCCCTTTACCTGATCAATTGTAAACACACACAATAATCAATAAACCCTAATCAAAACACACATTCTTCTGGCAAACACAAACACGCAAACAATGAATCCAAATAAAAACAAAGGTATGTTTTTTCAATGTTTTCACATATCAGTTGATGATTCATTGTACAATAATTAATAACAGGCTTTTGATCTATAAATGGTGATGTTTGGGGTTGTTATCGATTCTAATGTAAAGCTGTGTGAATTTATTGTTGAATGTAAAGCTGTGTGAATTTTTAATTTATTCAAGTTTATGCTTTAACAGGTTCAAAGGCAAAAATCTCTAGGTCCAAATTCAAAATCATTTCCAACAAGGTATACTAAAGTTGTTATGTGTTTATGGCTAAAGTTGTATACCTTTATACCATTAATTAATTTTTTTTGAAACACATGGTATGTTGAACTATTAGGAGGTATGGGAAAACGCATATTGGAAGAGAAAGAGTCCTTTCTATTTCTCTAGTGATGAAGAATCTGGTGATGCTGACACAAAAGGGGTAATAATGGTCCATTTAATAAGTGTTGTTTCGCTACTTTTATGACATTCTCCAGACTTAATCCATTATACTCATTCAACTTGTAGGTAAATGACAAAGCTGAATCCTCTCAAGCTACTCCCAAAACTCAATCCTCTCAAATACCAGTTGAAAAGGCAAAAAAAAAAAATACTCAGGATATTGTCTTGGGACTGCCGTGTAAGAAGATGCTTTAGGGGTTTAGGATATCCATTAACAGCTTTTGTGTTTTATAAATGGTATTTGGTACTTTAATATGGTAGTAGTAGTTCTGACATTTAATTTGGATAAATGTAATTATTAATGGTACAATAACTGGTAATTAGTAGTTTAACTGTATCTATTTTATAACTGTAATGATAGTATTTTGGTTTGTTAAATGGTAGCAATTTGTGTTCTTGATGTGATGATTGCACAGTTAGATTTAATGGTAGCAGTTTCTGTTGTTGATTTGATGATTGCACATATTTATTTAATGGTAGCAGTTTGTGTTCTTGATTTCATGTTGGTTTATGATTTAATGGTAGCAGTTTGTGTTAAATAGTATCAGTTTGTGTTCATGATATTGGTGTAATTGTGTAAATTTGAGTTATTGATTTGATATGCAGATTGTGTTCATGATCTTGGTTCTAGATCTTGGTTCATGATTTGCGATTAAGATAATGATATATAACATTTGGAGCCAAAATTTTGATTTATTCAAGTTTATGCTTTACTTAACAGGTTCAAATTAAGGCAAAATTTTTAAATATTTCAATTGTTAATTTCAAATTAGAATTTGGAGCCAAAATTTTGAAATCACCTAATTACAAACAATTACCAAGAATAACGTACGATTCATATTCTTCCTATACCCTCTTTTCTCCCCTAAAAAAAAGACTGCAAAGAAAACACAAAAATCAAATCTTCTATCACCATTACTCTCCAAGCCATAATCATTTTCTTTTACCCATTGTTGCTCAAGAGTCATGGAAATTCAACCCATTGTTGATAATCATCTTTTGCTTCCTGCTGATAATGAACATGATGATAACAACTTAGAATATGAATCCGAAAAGTATTCTGATGATGAAGATCTAGATGCGCCTAGAACCAACCAATCAGATCGGATACTAGCTAAGAGAGGCATAACCAGGCTATTTAATTTTCGTATGAAATATGGCAACCCTAGGGGAATAAAGCTCAAGGTAACCTTTGATGCATTGAATAGGGTATCAGGGTTACACAGAGCACTGTTTTCGAGATTTTTAGGAGATCTGGTTCGTGAGCACATAGGTTTGAAGATTCTTTCCTGAAAGAAAGTGATGACCAGATCAAGAAATTGTCAAATGAGATGATAGAAACAAAGGGAATACTTACTCAACAGATGGCACAGTTGAGTCAACAAGGGGTACAGTTAAATTTGTCATCTCAATTGCTAGTAGCCTCAGATGTAAGCCAACAAGGGTCTAGAGATTCCCAATCGCAAGGAAATGTATCTCCAACACAAGGAGTACCAACAGTATGTATTTCAACATGTTTCTTGTTATTCTTTTGTTTAAATAATGTAACGTGTTTTATATATACATATAGGAACCTGCTAAAACTGTCGGACCTAGGAAAAAGCCTAAGTCACGACAAAGCGGGTCTCCAGATTCCCAATCAGAACAAAATGTGTCTCCAACACAAGCACTGCCAACAGTATGTATTTCAACATGTTTCTTGTTATTCTTTTGTTTAAATAGTTTCTGATATATACATGCAAAAATTATTTTTTAGCCATTTAAGTGCAAACTATAGCACTTAAAGAAATCAAATATCGTTGCTTTGGGTACATACATGTGTTTTTTCAACCTACGTATATATAATTCTTCATATATAATGCAATGTTTGATACAAGCGCCTTTTGTTACTACAGGTTACACCACCAACTACGATGCAAAAGATTAGTGACAACAAATGTGGACCAACAGCACCATCGAAACGCAAAAGTTATGTCTCTATTGAAGCCCTAAAGCAAGCTAGGACGGCGAAGAGACAAAAGTCTTTAAATTATGGTACTTGATAATTTGATTATCTACGACATTACAATTGTATATTTTGTTCAGTTATATACATTCAAGTTTAATTCAATTTGAAATTTCTTTCTGTTTTTAATTTTGTTATATATTGATGTTGCTGCGTGTGTCGTTGCGGTTTAGCAGTTTTAATGCCTACTCAAGTTTTAAATTTATATTTAGCCGACTTATCAATAACACACACACCTAACGAGCAGTGTACCCGGTCAGTATGAATATAATGGTAAGTAGAGTGTCGATCACTAAGAGTGGAACGTATTATCTAGTTATTCTAATCAGTATTTTAATATATTAAGTTAGCTATACAACATAATCTAACGCAAGGGGGTTCAGCCTGAGAGACTGGCACGATTTGGTTGCAATTAAATAATAAACTAAACCAATAGGCACGAATCAGCAAGTAGCACACACGTACACAGATAAATACTCGAGACAATAAGAGGGCTGTCCTTATGATAAGTAGTTTGTCACTTGTTTTATTGCTAGTGTTATATGAAGTGTATAGTTCGATGCAACGCACCGAGATTAAGTCCTTTCTCGTTGGTTCAAATCTTATCGGCGAGTAAACCCTTAATGATTACTTATGACTATCCTATTTATCTTTCTCCTACTTTTCTACAGACCATAGAATACATAGGCATCTAATAAATAGGCGAGGGCAGAGGCATGGCGACCCGATCAACGCTCAGCTAGACACAGAGGTTATCAATGCACTAATAAAAGTCACCAAAGAAACTAACATATAAACTTTAATTGATGAGAAAGCAGTTTTAAGGGAGTGCAACCTTTCCGTTGTCACATTACACAAGCCACCAATCTTGATGAATTAAAGTTTACTAACACAATAAAACAAAACTACTTAATGAATTAAACACATGCAGCACCTTCTTACAGCTCTTGTATCCTTGATTTGGGTGTGTCTTGTGCTGCTGCCTTGACTGAATTCGTCCTAGGTTTCTGGTCTTCGGTCTTCTGTTAAAAAACTTCGGACACTTCGGAACTCTTAATTCGTCTGGTCTTTGGGGTATTTATAGTTTCTGTCTGAGGGTGAGATGCGGCGCATCTAGTAAGTAGATGCGGCGCATGTACTTAACTTCGCGTGGGGTCCAAGATTATAATATTCAGGAATATTCGTACACCGCCAGAAGATGCGGCGTATCTTCATCTTTGGATGCGGCGCATGTCCTCTTGTATCTTGGATCGTATCTGGTGAAATATTGATAGTGATGCGGCGCATGTAATGAGTGAGATGCGGCGCATATGGAGCACAACAAGTTGGTTATTCTTCGTTGACCAAAGTTTCATATGCGGCGCATGGGATAAATCCATGCGGCGCATTCTTCAAAGTCAGGCAGTGGTCTTCATTCTCTTCATTCCAACAACCAATTCCAATCTTGATCATTTTACTCCGTTTTTAGTCCATAATCGCTAAGTTTCACCAAATGCTTGTTTTTACCTGAGAATTACAAAAGTAAACGATTAAGTATCAATCCTCATACATAATATAGTAAAACAAGTCAAATTAATAGGATAAATGATAGTAATAAAATGTACTTATTTGAGTTCATCAAATATCCCCCCACTTGAACTTTACTTGTCCCCAAGTAAACCTTAGAATTAATCTTATGAAAATGTATCCTAAAAGATATTAGGATTTATTTTTATATTTAAGCATGTATTCGTCTTTTGTCATAATCACAAAACTAAACACTTAACGAATTAGAAGTAGAATAAAAATATTTCGATAAAAGCAAATCTAATCGTTTAACTGTCCAGTCGCGACGAATATTCTATCATAAGCTTGGCAAGTATACACATCTCCTCCACTAAAGCCAAGGAATAACAAGTCTAAAGCGGTAAAAAGGGTTTTTAGGCTTAAGGGTTAATTATTCTTAATCACTATCGATCTCAAATTTCAGAAAAGGCGACAAAATCACAAATACATGATCGAATCCACGAACACGATACTTGCAATTGCTCAAATCCTTAACTCGAACAGGCTAAAGATAGGTCCAAACTTCACCAATAATAATATATCAAAAAGGGCGACAAAATCATAAATACATAGCCGAATCCACGACTACGATACTTAAGATTGCTCAAATCCCTAATCTCAATAAATCAAAGGTTTGGTTGGATAAAGAATAATACAGGGTATGGATAACATTTGGGATATAAATTGGTGTAAAATAAAAAATAAACAAAACAAATAAATTAAAATCCTAAGTGTGGTTAATCACTATCCCAACCATCCCATGAATAAGACTCATATCATTGAATAACTCACGCTTTAACACTTGAAACACACGCTTTAGGTAGACACGAATTATACTCAACAAGATCTTAATCAAAGAATAAAAACCTTAATTGGCGTTCCCATAACTGCCAACTCCCATTCAATCCATAGATATAATATAACAACTAGTGGTGATATCGACCACTTACATAACTTTACATCGTTGGTTTAATCAAACATCCAACTTTTTTTTTTTTTTTTTTTTTTTTTTTTTTTTTTTTCTTTTCTCATTTTTTCGATTTTTTTTTTTTTTTTTTTTTTTTTTTTTTTTTTTTTTTTTTTTTTTTTTTGACTAAGAAACATAAACATAGATGTGTAAAATTTCACCACATCACTATAACAATAAATCTGGATAATTTTTCCATACTTTTCATGACTTCAGAAATAACGGTAATAGTGAAAGTAGTAAACACACGAAAAATAAAATCAAAGATATACAATATTTACTTTCACTCCAATTGCATTGTGCAATTTCCCGACCTAACCATAGATAATGAATTACGCACGCGAACACAGGTAATGTAAGGAAACACACTTTGCCTATAGCAATTAACCAACCACGGATTCTAATCTACAGGGTAGGCTAAGGTGTAAGGGTGTAACGAAACATTTTAACAAAGGTGTAAGAAACGAAAGGAATGGCTCTGAGTGTTTTTCTAGGGGTATCTTACTCTAAAAATGAGAGTAACAAAAGGGTTATACGGGGGTTAACTAACCAGTGTAGTTAGCTAATATCACATAACATATAAGGCTATTTGGGTGTAATCCTAGAATTTTTACCAATTTAGACAAGTCATTCCAATTATATAAATAATACTTATTATGGTGGTCTCGAATAGTATACAAGCCAAGTTCTAAAGTTTACAAGTCACCGGCACACTCATAGATTTTTGAATTTTGAAAAATCACAATTTTTGAAAATAACGTCATGTGTGCAGCTATGCAACTTAGACTTTAAACAAAAACATGCTAAAAATTTTTAAAGTTTTGATATATTAAGCACATTTTAAGCATAATTTTGAAAAGTTTAGGACAAGTAAATATTAAGTGTTCTAATTCTCCAATCCCCCCACTTAAGTTAAACAACGTCCTCGTTGTTTGTATAAAAGGTTAAAAACTGGAAAATAAAAGAATTAGAACAGAAAAACTCCCCTGAGATTTGCTCGGTATGATCCTCCATTAGTATAAGAGCAAAAATCATCTTTCTTGTGGATTAGAACGTTTAAGCTTCATATTAGATGTATCCACAGGAAATGCAGGAATCTATAATACCACCAAGGCTTCAAAACACACCTAAGGTAAGAAAGGTTCAAACTTGCATAATACATTAGTAGTTAGGTAAAAATAAAACATAAAAATTAAAAATGAAAATCATCAGGTCAGTCGATACGCCGTATCGAGCCTGGAATAAATACGGATCAGAATAAAAGATGCGCCGCATCCTTAACCAGGGATGCGCCGCATTTAAAATAAACTGATAAAAAGTTTTAAATTCGAAAATAAAAAATGCAGAAAAATAAAATAAGATATGACCATTGCAGGAGATGCGTCGCATCTCAGGATTGAGATGCGCCGTATCCTCTGCGGCCTGACTGACTCGACACAAACAGAAAATTAAAAGATAAATCCGGGTTGTCTCCCGGTAAGCACTTGTCTTTATTCCAGAGTCTTCAAGTTAGACTCACGTTCAGCTCTTTAGTATCGATCATTTATTCCTACATGGCCACGTAGGATCCATTTAGCAACTAAATCGTCACGTATATATTCAGGTCCCAAATTCAAAACTCCTTTATAGAATCCTTCCATTATTTGATATGGGTACTCAATCCCTCTCTTTATGTCATCATTACTAATAAAAAGGAATGGAGAGAATTTGTAGCAGACCCTTTTAGTAGCATGTTTAAACCCAGGGTGAGTTCGGGGCATCATATAAGTGATAATGTCGCTTCCACATTGAAAGGTGATCTTTCCTTCAAATCGTTTTGCATTAATAGTGATCTCCCTACAGAATGGTTTTCCAACAATCACGTCACCCATATTGCTGTCACGATAGGCATTCATGTCTTCAACAACGGCGAACTCAGTTACAATAGTAAAGCGGCCTACGAAGATCGGGACATTAATGAAGGCGCCAACTACATTCTTTCCCTTATGCTCCACTTTATTTCTCATAATAGAATTGCAAAAGCTTCTTGACATGACATTGATTGGCAAAATAGGAAAGAAATTGGCGTCAATACACTTGTACCCAATCATGCATGGGAATTGCAAATTGTAAGCACAATTGGCGTTGATCCTTCTACCGTAATCCCAAGAACCATCATATCCCTCAAATTCATCGTAATTCCTAGTATTTATAACGTTGACTTTTGGACTATCCACAATTTCTCCTTCTTCTAACTCAGATTCCGCATCGTCCATGAATAGGTCATTGGATTCCAATGGTCCATCAAGGTCATTAAGTTCAATGTAGTCCCCGTCGTAACGTTCGGGTGATTTATCATGCACTAATATATCATTCATAAAGTTGGCTTCGAAGTCGAAGTCAATCAGCTCTCCGAATCCATCCATTTTCCTTCTGAAATAATCACAAAAGCATCAGTAGGATCTGTTCGCAAGAAGAAAAATTAACGAGTATAGAAACGGATATAAGAATACAAATAGCTGATATCTGCGGACGATGCGCCGTATACAAAAAGTTGGATACGCCGTATCTTATAATCGTTAAAATTAAATCAGACTTTATTCAGAAAATAGATACGCCGCTTAGAAATTTAAATGCGCCGTATCAATTTTAATAATCAAAAATCGATATTTATTTAAAATTAAATGCGCCGTATTAACAAAAGTTAATGCGCCGTATTTTCGTTACGTTTCAAAATACGAGATTTTTGATTCAGAAGATACGCCGTATCGATAAAAATCGATACGCCGTATCTGTTTAATAATTCGAAAACTGTTTTTAATTAAAATAATAGATACGCCGTATCTGCTGCAGCAGATGCGTCGTATGGCGTTAACGTTTAGAAAAAAATTTCTTATTAAAAACAGATACGCCGTATCTTGGGGAAAAGATGCGTCGTATCGAATTAATTAAACGCGTTGTATTTTATAAAAATTGAACGCAATACGCCGTATCTGATAAATCAGATGCGCCGTATCGTTCGATTTAGCTCAGTACAACGATAGCAGAAAATAAAAAAATACGAAAAATTAAAACAAATAAAATCACACGAAAATAAAAACAAAATAAAAGCAAACAAATAACACACAAAAACAGAAAATATGCAAAATAGTACAATGAATGCAAATTAATCTAATACACAACAAAATTAGCGGTTAGATAAAAATTAAAAACCTAATTAAAATACTAATCAAATTAACAGATAATAACAATTCACTCCCCGGCAACGGCGCCAAAAACTTGATGTTGCTGCGTGTGTCGTTGCGGTTTAGCAGTTTTAATGCCTACTCAAGTTTTAAATTTATATTTAGCCGACTTATCAATAACACACACACCTAACGAGCAGTGTACCCAGTCAGTATGAATATAATGGTAAGTAGAGTGTCGATCACTAAGAGTGGAACGTATTATCTAGTTATTCTAATCAGTATTTTAATATATTAAGTTAGCTATACAACATAATCTAACGCAAGGGGTTCAGCCTGAGAGACTGGCACGATTTGGTTGCAATTAAATAATAAACTAAACCAATAGGCACGAATCAGCAAGTAGCACACACGTACACAGATAAATACTCGAGACAATAAGAGGGCTGTCCTTATGATAAGTAGTTTGTCACTTGTTTTATTGCTAGTGTTATATGAAGTGTATAGTTCGATGCAACGCACCGAGATTAAGTCCTTTCTCGTTGGTTCTAATCTTATCGGCGAGTAAACCCTTAATGATTACTTATGACTATCCTATTTATCTTTCTCCTACTTTTCTACAGACCATAGAATACATAGGCATCTAATAAATAGGCGAGGGCAGAGGCATGGCGACCAGATCAACGCTCAGCTAGACACAGAGGTTATCAATGCACTAATAAAAGTCACCAAAGACACTAACATATAAACTTTAATTGATGAGAAAGCAGTTTTAAGGGAGTGCAACCTTTCCGTTGTCACATTACACAAGCCACCAATCTTGATGAATTAAAGTTTACTAACACAATAAAACAAAACTACTTAATGAATTAAACACATGCAGCACCTTCTTACAGCTCTTGTATCCTTGATTTGGGTGTGTCTTGTGCTGCTGCCTTGACTGAATTCGTCCTAGGTTTCTGGTCTTCGGTCTTCTGTTAAAAAACTTCGGGACACTTCGGAACTCTTAATTCGTCTGGTCTTTGGGGTATTTATAGTTTCTGTCTGAGGGTGAGATGCGGCGCATCTAGTAAGTAGATGCGGCGCATGTACTTAACTTCTCGTGGGGTCCAAGATTATAATATTCAGGAATATTCGTACACCGCCAGAAGATGCGGCGTATCTTCATCTTTGGATGCGGCGCATGTCCTCTTGTATCTTGGATCGTATCTGGTGAAATATTGATAGTGATGCGGCGCATGTAATGAGTGAGATGCGGCGCATCTGGAGCAGAACAAGTTGGTTATTCTTCGTTGACCAAAGTTTCATATGCGGCGCATGGGATAAATCCATGCGGCGCATTCTTCAAAGTCAGGCAGTGGTCTTCATTCTCTTCATTCCAACAACCAATTCCAATCTTGATCATTTTACTCCGTTTTTAGTCCATAATCGCTAAGTTTCACCAAATGCTTGTTTTTACCTGAGAATTACAAAAGTAAACGATTAAGTATCAATCCTCATACATAATATAGTAAAACAAGTCAAATTAATAGGATAAATGATAGTAATAAAATGTACTTATTTGAGTTCATCATATATATATATACTCATTCTAGTAGCACTAGCTTAGTACTAGCAGTAGTAACTCTGCTTCAGCAGGAATAACTTAATACTAGCAGTAGCAACTCTGCTCCAACAGTACTAACTTAGTAATAGCAGTAGTAACCCTGTGACTAAAAGATGAACTCACATAATATGATCACGCTTATCAACATTATTGGTCACTCTTTGTTTAATTCGATGTGTGACTAAATATTACAAAAGGCCACACAAACATAAAATTCAAGTGGTCATTGGATGATCAATAGTCACACAAAATACACATTTCTTCATTATAAACAGCATATGGTCATACTTATTAACACTTTGGGCCACTTTTTGCTTAATTGTATGTGACTAAGTACCCAAAGCAAACATGCTTTGTGTGACTAAATATTACAAAAGGCCACACAAACATAAAATTCAAGTGGCCATTGGATGATCAATAGTCACACAAAATACACATTTCTTCACTTTAAACAGCATATGGTCACACTTATTAACACTTTTGGACACTTTATGCTTAATTGTACGTGACTAAATACCTAAAACAAACATGCTTTGTGTGACTAAATATTACAAAAGGTCACACAAACATAAAATTCAAGTGGCCATTGGATGAACAATAGTCACACAAAATACACATTTCTTCACTTTAAACAGCATATAGTCACACTTATTAACACTTTTGACCAATGTTTTTTAAATTGTATGTCACTAACTCCAAAAAAACAACACACGTTGTGTGACTAAATCATCACAAACGTCACATTTATTATATATTCATGTGGCCAAGGATGGGAAATAGTCACACAAAATACACATTTACTTGAATAAATCATCTCAAATGTCACATATATTATATATTTATGTGGCCAAAGGACGAACAATAGTTACTCTCAAAAAACATTTGTGTGACTATAAAGTGTTTACGGCCACTGATACTGATTAATCCAACAAAACTTGTGCTTAATTTGTCACACATATTCGGGTTTTGGTCACTCTATTTCATTGAAAATGGCTACAAACTAAACAATGTCACCATATGTCACCTACGGTGGCGCGACCTTCGGTGACACACAAAAAAAAGTGTGTGACTATATGCATATCGTCACACATTTTTGGTGTGACGAAATCCCATATATGTACCAGTGTCAACCCAATTCCAATTTTACGAATAATATGCCTTCTAATCTCACTTTGGATATCCCAAAAGTTCCTTCCTCCTAATTTGACCAAATGCACCCATTTTCTCCATAAAGAGTCCTTTTTTGCTACAATGTTCCATATATGTTTGGAGAACAAACTTTCATTCCAAACCTCAAGATTTCGCAACCCCAAACCACCCTGACTTTCTGGAGTACAAATTTTCTCTTAGGAAACTTTAGCCTTACCTTTTTTCATATCCCTACTACACACCATTGAAAACCCTTCAAAACTTTATCAATATCTTTCACAGTAGTCTTAGGCACAAAGAAGACAGTGGCCCAGTACACCTGCATATAGGGGTGTCAAATGGGTCAACCGACCCGACCCAAACCCGATAAGGCCTCATAGGGTCGAGTTGATTCGGGTCCAACTTAGCTTATCGGGTTTATCGGGTCAACCCGATAAACCCGATAGCCTAATAGGGTCGGGTTAGGGTCTTAATTAGTTTGTTATCGGGTTGACCCGATAAGCTATAATGACCAAATAAATAATTCATAATTTTTTAACTAAATCCCTTTTGACATAGTCTTTTCGTCACAAATCCTTAACCAACAAGCCTGCTACATATAAATATTATAAACTACACCTTCGAATTTGGTTCTAGTGCCATGCAAATTTATATCAGTAGCTTAGACTTCTCATTTTTACAATTATGTTGCTAAATGAAGCAAAAACAACATGCTTAGTTGCTTACTGCCCAAAAAATACAGTGCCTAATTGTAATATACTTTGTTTTTTTGTTAGATATTGGGCCATAGGAAATACTAGTGCCGTCTTCATCTAATATTTAATTTATGTTTACGTTGGGTGGTGTTTTAATAAATGATGCGGATTATTGCAAAGCTCAAAAAGTTTTACAATCCTTATATGTAGTGTACCTAACCGTTGTAGTGAAGTATAGGAAAGACATGAGGGATTGATTGTTCTCTAGAGGAATAATGTTGTGAAGGTCGAAGTGTATGACGAGATAGGTGTAAAGGTGAGGGATGATTTTTTTTGTATTTTTATATTTTATTATAAAGCAATTAAAATATCTCGGGTTGAAGAGTGGGTGTTTAAAACTACTAATTAAACTAATTATGCGGAAAAGTATATTGTTGGTAACTCTTATGATAGGTAAATGTGTTCACTTAAATTATCCTTACTCCCTAGTTATCTCTTATTGATTAGTCGAATTGTCACGTCCTCGTTTTAATTGGTGCGTTGTATTCCTTAATATTGGTCGTAAGGAGGTGCCAAATGCCTTAACTCTATGAATGTGTTAGTCTCCCCTAAGAAAGCTTAAAGTCTATTAAGTCTCCTAGGATCTACAAGCCGCAATTCATGCAATAAATACAACGAGAAAAACAACTAGTGCACTCTAGTGTTGCGTTTAGTAAGATGGAAAAGCTATTACATATAAGATTTAATCCAGGTTTCCTACTCCTAACGCGAGGCAACCAATTAAACAAGAGACGACAATCAACAATTAATAACTAGGTTTCATTCAAATCTTAGCAAACACTAATAGATCTAGCCAAGCATGTTAAAGTGAAGAAAAGAAAAACATATAATCAAACAACACATAGACATATTGAATGATTAAAGTGGAATCACTTAACTTCAAGAGAACATGAGTTTGGTGACTAAAAAAGCCTTACAAAAGCTGTGAAATTCGTGCTCCAAGTTGTTACCCTGAGATGTTACTATGATAATGGAAAACATACGAAAATATATATAGTTTTACATCTGCGTTTAGTTGGAGGAAAACACCATTGTTTTCCACAAAATATTTTGTAGAAAACAAGGAAAACAGAGATGACGTTCAAATTAGCGTTTTTCAACAAAATGTTTTCTAAAACACAAAATTACTATTTCCAACTCTAATAAACAAAACCACAAAACATTTTTTCCCCCCACTTTCCTATTTCCTATTTCTACTTTATTTCCCTTAAAACAACATAACAAGACACTCCAGCCATACCCTAACGCCAAACACCACCCTCCCACAGCCCACGTCAGCCATCACCACCCTCGTCGGCGTCGCTCCAGCCGTTTTTTACGTTTTCGTCCGATTCTCTAAGTTTTTGTCTGTTTTTTTTACGTTTTCGTCTGAATTTTTACGTTTTCGTCCGATTTTTTACGTTCTCGTCCGATTCTTTACGTTTTCGTCCGATTCTTTACGTTTTCGTCTGATTTATTACATTTTCGTCCGATTATTTACGTTTTCGTCTGAATTTTTACGTTTTCGTCTGAATTTTTACGTTTTCGTCCGATTCTTTACTTTCTCATCCGATTCTTTACATTTTCGTTCGATTCTTTACGTTTTCATCCGATTTTTTACGTTTTCGTCCGATTCTACACGTTTTCGTCTTTTTTTTACGTTTACGTCTGAATTTTTACGTTTTCGTCCGATTCTTTACGTTTTTGTCCGATTCTTTACGTTTTCTTCCATTTTTTACGTTCTCGTCCAATTCTTTACGTTTTCGTCCGATACTTTACGTTTTCGTCCGATGTTTTAAGTTTTCGTCTGATTCTTTACAATTTCATCTGTTTTTTTTCGTTTTCGTCTGAATTTTTACGTTTTCGTCCGAATCTTTACGTTTTCGTCTGATTTTTTACGTTCTCGTCCAATTTTTTACGTTTTCGTCTGAATTTTTATGTTTTCGTCCGATTCTTTACGTTTTCGTCTGATTTTTTACGTTTTCGTCCAATTATTTACGTTCTCGTCCGATTCTTTATGTTTTCGTCCGATTCTTTACTTTTTCGTTTGATTTTTTACGTTCACGTCTGATTCTTTACGTTTTCATCCGATTCTTTACGTTTTCGTCCGATTTTTTACGTTTTCGTCCGATTCTTTACGTTTTCATCTGTTTTTTTTACGTTTTCGTCCATTTTTTACGTTTTTGTCCGATTCTTTACGTTTTCGTCCGACTCTTTACGTTTTCGTCCGATTCTTTACATTTTCGTCTATTTTTTTACGTTTTCGTCTGAATTTTTACGTTTTCGTCCGATTCTTTACGTTTTCGTCTAATTTTTTACGTTTTCGTCCAATTCTTTACGGTCTCGTCTGATTCTTTATGTTTTCGTCCGATTCTTTACGTTTTCGTCTGATTTTTTACGTTCTCTTCTGACTCTCGTTTTCGTCCGATTCTTTACGTTTTCGTCTGTTTTTTTATGTTTTCGTCCATTTTTTACGTTTTTGTTCGATTCTTTACGTTTTCGTTCGATTCTTTACATTTTCGTCTTTTTTTTACTTTTTCGTCTGAATTTTTACGTTTTCGTATTTCCCTCATGTTTTCGTCTGTTTTTTTTTACATTTTCTTCCATTTTTTTTACGTTTTAGTCCGTCTTCTTATGTTTTCGTCCATTTTTTTTTTATATTTTAGTCTATTTTCTTATGTTGTCGTCCGATTTCTGCTTTTTTTTACGTCTTCAAACATTTTTTACGTTTTCGTCTATTGTTATACGTTTTCCTCCATTTTATTATGCTTTCATCCTTCTTTTATGTTTTTTTTTATGTTTTCTTACGTTTTCGTATTTCGTTACATTTCTTTAGGTTTCGTTTGACAAAAACGTAAAAAATGGACGAAAACGTAAAAAACAGAAGAAAACGTAAAAAATCAAACGAAAACGTTAGAAAATAAACGAAAACGCAAAAAATGGACGAAAACGTAAAAAAATGGATGAAAACACTATAATTTAGAAAACGTAAAAAAATGGACAAAAACGTAAAAAAACGTTAATGAGAGGACGAAAAAATAATAAAACAGACGAAAACGTAAAAAAACAAATGAAAATATAAAAAAATGTCGAAAACGTAAAAATATTTATGAAAACCTTAAAAAGTAGACGAAAACGTAAAAAAATGGATGAAATCGTAAAAAGACAAAAACGTAAAGTATCGGACGTAAAAATTCAGTCCAAAACGTAAAAAAAAGACAAAAACGTAAAGTATCGGACGGAAACATAAAGAATCGGACAAAAACCTAAAGAATCAGACGAAAACGTAAAGAATCGGATGAAAATGTAAAGAATCGGACGAAAACGTAAAGAATCGGACGAAAACGTAAAAATTCGGACGAAAACGTAAAGAATAGGACGAAAATGTAAAGAGTCGGACGAAAACGTAAAAAATCAGATGAAAATGTAAAGAATCGGACGAAAACGTAAAAAATCGGACGAAAACTTAAAGACTTGGACGAAAACGTAAAAAATTGGACGAAAACGTAAAATATTAGACGAAAACCTAAAAAAAAAAACCTACGAAAACGTAAAAAAACAGACGAAAACGTAATAAAACGGAAGAAAACATAAAAAAGTGGACAAAACCGTAAAAAACAGACGAAAACGAAAAAAAAGAAGAAGACATTTTTTAGTTATTTTACGTTTTCGAATTATAGTCGCTTGAAGATTTTTTCATGTTATTTGATGTTATATTTTACTTTTTTTAATTCTTTATTTTCTCGTATTATATTTTTTTTAGTTATTTTATAATTTAGTTGGTTAATTTATAATATTTTTTTTTGTGTTTTGAAGATGTTATTTATAATATTACAAAGGTGAATAGAGAATTGAGATATAAAACAACAACACTTAAACATGTTTTCTAGTTTTGCAAAATGGAAAACACAAACACATGTTTCTCAAACTAAACGCGTTTTCTAAATTTTCCATTATTTTGTGAAAATAAAACTCCCATCCCTTTTCCTACAAAACAAGAAATAGAAAATGAAAGAAAATGTTTTTCAACTAAACGCCACCATATAGTTTTACATCTGTAACGGCGTCACTTTATGGTTGTGACGCCGTCAGCGCGCCGTCATTAGGGTTTCGTCTATTGCACCTACTTACTTGTGACAACGTAGCCTTGTGATATCTAACGCCGTCGGTCTCTAAAAAGTCTGAGCCGTAGAGTGTAAAATTATCTTTGAATCTTCAAGTCAAAACACAAGTGACGGCGTCACTTTGTAACTTGTGACACCGTCATATCTCCTTTTTATGACGGCGTCACGTTGTAACTTGTGACGCCGTCAGATCTCCTTTTTCTGACAAATTTGTGACTTGGTCGTTTTCTTCGTTTTCTTGTCCAAAATAACCCAAAACATGCTCGCTTCCGTCTTTTGCTTTCCAGGTACCTAAAATGTGAAAAGAAACGATTTAGGGAAATAATTGATCAAATATGTACGAGTTTAGGGAGTAAATGATCCCTTAAAAACGGATGTTTTAAATCCTTGTCAAATATCCCTACACTTGGGATTTGCTTGTCCTCAAGCAAATGTGCTTTTATCCTAATCAATCTACAAGTTAGGGGACATTTAGCATTGGTATAAAAGTAATTACAACACACACGAATTCCACAATAGTCTTAACAAGCACGGAAATTACATACTAGCACCTCACAAAAAGTGTTAGGATTCTCACATCTCTCGGTTGTATAATTTGTATAACATGTATGGAAACGGGAAAATATAATACTCTCTACCTGTCATAGCACATAGATTACCATAGGCTTGATAATGGATCAAACCTCCACCGCTTTGGCGTAAGCACCTAGGATAAACTATCAAATAGGACTTTTAAAGGGTTGTAACGTTAGGTGTAAGGGCATGGAAAACACGGTTTTGTGGATATAGGGAATTTTTACTGGTGGCAAGTCAATCACATGTACAAGGTGGCGTTGCTAAGCCAAGACTCGACTCGACTCGCTAACTCTAACTTTTTTTGTATTTTTCTTAACTCTTTCTTGACTTAAACAAAAGATAAAGGCGGGATTTTAGTCCGTGTGTTTTTTTTTTTTTTTTTTCCTTTTTTTCTCTTTTTTTTCTTTTTCTATTTTTTTCGATTCTTTTTTCTTTTTTATATATATATATATATTTGTTTTCATACACTCTTGCCCTACCATCCGCAAAAAATACATCCATATATAAGGGATTTATAGTTGCATCCCTACACTTGAACTTTTAAATAATTAAAACTAACTAATGACCCGAATTAAGAGGATCAAAACACGTGGAGTACTTAAAACATAGACATACATACGGGGGTAATAACATTGACTTTCTTCCCCATTACTCCATAATAAATAGTACTAAACCCATGAGTCCCATTGTCCAAAAACTGTATTTAAAAGATACGACTCGACTTAGCAAACATGTAATCAACTAGACAATTATCAAAGGGTTTAACAAATATGTTGTAACAATAATGCACTAAATATGAGTGCATATAAGGAAGGCTAAGGCGATTTGGGTGTACATTTGGGGGTGGATTGTAAACAAATTCTTTCTTTAAGTAACCGGAATACGCTATTCGAAATTTCTTCTTTTCGGTCTTTCCAATATACTTAAAGTTAGAAAATGAAAAGGATAGGCTCTAGGGGATGTACTAGGGGTATCTTGTACTAAAAATGAGTACATAGCAAGGGTGTGGGGGAATTACTTGATCAGTGTAGCCAACGTAATTATAATAACAGGTTTAAAACAAGGGTTATCCTAATGCCTCTTATCATTTAGTCAAACCTAACTACACGAATGTAGTCTCACTAGCAATCTTGAAATGCATCACAAAAGCAAGTTCTAGAATCTCTATACTACCGGTACACTCATAAGCATTAAAGGTGAATGCTTTTTCCTAAATATCTAAAGGCGAACCTCACATTTTTGGGGTGAAAATTTTTGATGGGTACGGTTTTTGTGCTAGCTATATAATTCATATCCATGAGACGCTCATTAAAACTAAAGTTTCACTCGTATATGTCATAAAAAAATTTAAATTTGGTGCTAAAATTACCTTCACAAGTATTTCTTTCGGTTTATTACACAATTGCTCGAAAACAAAAAAAATATCAAATGAGTTCTAGTTTCTAAGGTATCCCTTTTTACCCTCCCTACACTTAAATTGAACATTGTCCCCAATGTTCTTAAAAAGTACCAAAGTTATGATAACGGGAAAAATAAAAGAGATAAGAGAAAATAATACACCCCTAATTAGCTCGGCATGGACTATTAGGAACACGTTTTTTATTATAATACAAGTCTTGGCCATTTTGTCGAAATTGGTTGCTAAGTTTAAATATGGATTCTATAGTTTGTGTAAAAGGCCACGGTCCATTAGGAATTCATGGGCCGGCCATTTAAGTAGAATAATTCTAGAATAAACTTAAGGATATGCTAAGAATATACTTAGCACATGGTTACCCTAAATCACGACTTTAAATAGAGGCCAAGGGTGATCATTTCTTTTGGTTGGTTATTTTTCTCTTGTGCAGAAGCTTTGTCCATTTAACGTATGAAATATAATCATCCTTCTTCTTCTCTTAATCTCTCATTGTTACTTAATTATTGTGTTATCGTTATTAGTTTAATACGTAGTATAGTTGTAGTTGTTTACGTGGTCAATTGTAGATTAGATCTTGTGTTTACATCATTAATAGGGACCATCAAGTGGTATTAGAGCACAACCCGTACTTGTAAATAAAGGACCCTGAGGTACGCTTCAGTGCCTCAATCTTAATCAAAGGAGCGAAAGCTTCTTTCTTATGAGTAAAATTAAACCAGAATTTTTTCTAAGATTTTTCAAAATTCTGCTCATAAGGACAAGTATTCCCTCGTTAAGTGGAGTATTTGAAAAATAATCTTTGTTCTCAAACAAAAGTTCTTGAATATTCTTCCCACAAAACTCAAATGGCATATTTTTATCAAACGTTTATCAAAAATATCATAAGTATGTTATTTTTGAGGGGGAGAATAATGATATGATCAAAATATGGTATCCTGCAAGATGAAATCTCATGCGAGCTAGGCTCAGAATTGACCCTCGAATTGATGATAACTAAAGTTAGTAGTCGAAAAGGCATATCCGGGACGGGTAATAATTTCAAGCCAGTTCATCTGGTTATGTAAACGTGTCTCGCAAAGGATATGTCTGAGTAGAATGTACCGATTTCAAGCGATTTTCCTTGAATGTGATCTGGACGGGTAATAATTTCAAGCTAGTTTATCTGGTGATGTAAGCGTGTCTCGCGACGATCATGTTCATTGAAAATCAATCAATTCAAAAAGTGCCAACTCTACCCGACATGTGCAAATTTACTTTAACCATATATGAGCACATGTTAAGGGGGAGTCTTTCTAAAAAATCACAAAACTCTCAAAGTGTTATCAAAATATGTTTTCATAATCATAAACACTTTGAGAGATTTTCTAAAAGGTTTGGTTTATGGCATCAATAGAATAGTCATGGAGTTATAAGGTGACTAAGGTTAGGAATAACCGTCCTATGATCCGCTAGAGCCGGAGGGATCTACCCAAGGACAATACCAATAGTTTAGAACTAGAAAGTCCTAGGTATGATTGAAAAATGAGATATAAAATGATAGGAGAAAGAAGGGGTTGAAGAATTAAAAAGAAAAGTAAAGAAAAGGGTGAAAAGAAATAGCCCTCCATATGATCAACCTTAGGGCAGACACCTGGTTCAATTCATAATCTACTGGTTGATGGGCATCACCAGTATTAAAGATCAAAGTCGTCAGGGACCCAGTGATGCACTGCACTAACCTTCTAGCCACTCAGTTGTCTCTCAAAAGACACTTGTTTCATTTCACACGGAGAACCCTTCATCATCTATCGACCTCTCACTACGAGATGTGTTGATATTGAAAAGGAGGCACTCTGCTCCACGCCTTCGACGACCAAACAAATGTGCACTAATCGAGTCTAGAGCCATGAGATTCATCAAAGATCTCTTGGGAACACTTAGTATTACACTGTTGTTCTACATCATGGGCAGCAGTTGTAAAATTAAGAAGAGTCCTTCGCAGATCTTAGCAATCTGCCGAGAACATTCTTGAGAGAATTCACAATTGTGATTCTCAGTGATAGAATGGAAATCCTGCCAGGGTCAACATCAAACAGCCCTGACAGTAGGTCACTTCGGTAACTCCTTGTGGGTTACGCTTATTGTTTGCTCCAAAATGGTCTACAGTCGTGGGGTGATCTCCAGCGACTCACTGAATCGTGGGTGCACTTCGGTGTGTCCGTGTAAGCCCTTTCGGGGGTATCCGGTTCAGAATGGCCTGGGTTTGGATTAGAGAAAGTCTTCACACTATGTTGTTGATGATCTCGAAGTCCAAATCTGTAAGTGCCAGATTGTTCGTGATGTACCTGCGGAGGATCATGAAGACCTGGAGTTCTACCACCATCAAGACTCCATCATGCTCATATACTGAAGATTAGTTCTCACAAAGACTAAAGATAGCAAAAGTTCAAGGTTATTAAAGAAAAGTCAAAGATCAACTATGTTAATCCTTCACAAGTCTAAGATCAAGTTTATGAAGAGAGAACTACATGATATATGAAGAACAAAATTCGAAGAACATATGAGCATGATGGAAATGACGTAAAGACACCAGTACTAAAGACCATTGGAGGACGGCAGATCATTATCATACCATATCATATTAGATCAAGAACAAAGAACAGAGATTATGAAGACGTCAGAAGCCCAAGAAGAAAATATGACGTCAAGCAACCAAGATGACCAAGACTTAGGGGGAGATTGTTAGGAACACGTTTTTTATTATAATACAAGTCTTGGCCCTTTTTTCGAAATTGGTTGCTAAGTTTAAATATGGATTCTATAGTTTGTGTAAAAGGCCACGGTCCATTAGGAATTAATGGGCCGACCATTTAAGTAGAATAATTCTAGAATATACTTAAGGATATGCTAAGAATATACTTAGCACATGGTTACCCTAAATCACGCCTATAAATAGAGGCCAAGGGTGATCATTTTTTTTGGTTGGTTATTTTTCTCTTGTGCGAAAGCTTTGTCCATTTAACGTATGAAATATAATCATCCTTCTTCTTCTCTTAATCTCTCGTTGTTACTTAATTATTGTGTTATCGTTATTAGTTTAATACGTAGTATAGTTGTAGTTGTTTACGTGGTCAATTGTAGATTAGATCTTGTGTTTACATCATTAATAGGGACCATCATGGACGTAATGAAATACGGTTAAATCCTTCTTCAAGATGATAAATTTCTTCGATGGTATACTTCTCTTCCAACACTCACTTGGATTTATCTTCTTGTCCAATATAACCTATAAATCACTAAGAAAATGAAACACGAAACCTCGCATAAAATCGGCGGTAAACACTATATATAATAAAAATAAATCCTAAAAAGCAAATAAGATATAATGCTTACAAAATAAATGTTTACAGAAATCTGAAAATTTAAAAATTCTGGAAATTTTCAAAAATTATATTTCGAGAGAAAAACAAAAATATGGAAAACTGTTGCTATAGTGCCTGACATCGTCACGTGTTAATCCTGACGCCGTCAGGATAGACCAGACAGATTATTACGTTTTGTTTACTGGAAAATTTCTAGAAAAATCTGATTATTAAAACCTGAAATTTCTGTAAAACATTCATTGTGACTCGATACAAGCATTTGACTCAAACAAACACACAAATACTATAGAATATATGCTAATCATTAATTGTAAATTTTCATGTTCGAATTCCGTTCTTTAAAACAAATATGAACTTCCACACACTTATCTTTTTGTAAAATACCTTTATATGCAATTAAGAAGAGGCTAAAATCAAAATAAAGCATTTTCACAAATTTATTCGAAACATGAAAAATTAAACAATAATAATCAAGCATATATATGACACAAACAAAGAAAACAAACAAACAAACAATTAAAAACTTGGGTGGCCTCCCAAAAAGCGCTTTTCTTTATTTACGAGTCTTGTAGCTAGACTCAAAGTTATGACCTACCCCATATAAATAAGTTCCTCATTGAGGATATCGTTTGGATCAAATTTCTCTTTTAGTTTTCTCTCAACAGGCTTTGTTTGGTATGACTTCTCAAACTTCTCTCCGTCGGAATCAATTATTGTCATCTTAATGTACCACAAACCATCTCCTTCTTTTGGTGGCTTATTCCAATCCCATTTACTATCTTGGTCCTCCTTATCCCATTTGTTCATTCTAAGATTTATTGGCAAACCTCCTAGGAACTCAATCATCTTCCTAAATACTATAGGGTCCTCAAATGGGTCAATCTCGGTATCCCTAGCTAATTGATGTTCCATGTAGGATGTATGGTTCACAAATTCATCTTCTAAGAAGAATGGGCGTTGGGGTCCTCTAAAATCTTCATCGAGTCGGGGACCGTATCTTGATGGTTTTCTATCCCTAACTAACCAATGAGGCTCCTTCTCCTCATCATTAGCATAGGTATGCTTTTGGACATCATTGATCGACCTAGTGTATCCTTCTCCTACCGTTATCTTAGACATCTTACAATCTATTACTTCACTAGTGGTAGCTAAGAATCCTCTTCCAACAAGCAATGGGCACTTAAGGTCACTTAAAATATCTAAGACATGGAAATCCGCCAAAATAATTAATCTATTTATGTGCACTAACATGTCCGTTAGTATCCCAATCGGATAAGCCAAACTTCCATCCGCTAATCCTATAACCGATTCCGTTTATTCTAATTTACCTAGGTTGAGATTCCTATAGAGGGACAACGGAAGTATAGTGATGCATGATCCTAGGTCAACTAAGGTATCATAAGCCTTAGAATTCCCAATTCTACAAGGTAAAACAAATAAGCCCAGATCATCTAACTTCTTTGGTAACTTATTTTGAACAAAAGCGGACCCATTCTTACCCAACTTAATTTTCTCCTCATATTTTTCCAAGAGGGAATTATAGTATCGAGCATGATTCAAGACATCAAGGACCGGACGTTCAAGGTATAGGTCCTTGAATTCATCACTAAGATTAGGGTTGGGTGATTGTTTAAATGGTGTTTCATTGACTTGCTTGACGGACACATTGATTAGTTTATTATCTTTATGGTCTTGGTCTTTTGAAAAGGTTTGAGTTTGTTTGAGACACGTTTTAATCGTATTGACCGAGTGAAAGTAAGGTGAAGGGCGTGAAGATGCACCTTCTTGTGGAGGACAAGAACGAGTAGACGAAACCGATGAGATAGAATTAACATTTAGTTTCGGGTTCATGATGGTGTCACTTGGGAGTGCTCCCATTACTCAGTCATTGAGAACCTTTAACATGTTATCAATTTTATTTGTCATCTCTCTTTGTTGTTGTTTAAAATCGGCTTCAAACATTGAAAAACGAGCTTCTTGAGACGACATAAAATTGGACACTAATCCTTCAAGATTATTGGAATTGTTAGAATGATTATTGTTAAAGGTATGGTTCGTGGACCAACCGCTTGGTTGAAAATGATTAGGTGGATTTGAAAAATTGTTTTGAGATGAATTTTGGTTTTGTTTCCACCTAAAGTTTGGGTGATTTCTCTAAGAGGAGTTATAAGAATCACCAAGAGTGTTTTGCTCAGGTTTGAAAGTGAACCACTTTTCTCCTGCTTTGTCGGTACGCGAGGATGCATAATCCGCCAAAGCTTGTTCGGGGAGTTCCATGCAATCACGAGTGTCATGGGGACCACTACATAATTCACACGAAGAAGTGATTTTGTTCACTTGACGTGAAGGTTTAGGAGCTTCGTAGGAACTCATTAGAAACTTGACTTGATCTTCAAGTTCAATGATCCTACGATCGGGAATACTTGAGACATTAGAAGGCAAGGATATTGCCTTGACCATTTTGCTCAACTCGCGGGGGACATTCCAACATTCGTTGTCATAGAGGGCAAGATCTTTTATGATACCCCATGATTCTTCCGCATTCTTGTCATGAAGCTTACCACCGACCGCATGGTCAATGGTTTGCCTTGTGGAGGGATTGACATGATCATATAAAATTTGGACTTGGAGCCAAAGATCGATGCCATGATGAGGGACTGTTTAAAGTAAGTCCTTGAAATGAGTCCACGCATTGTAAAGAGTTTCACCTTGACATTGTTGGAAAATCAAAATATCACTCCTTAGCTTGGTAGTTCTCACCGGTGGGAAAAATTAAGCGAGGAAACAAGAAATAAGATCATCCCAAGTCGAGATAGATCCTGCGGGTAAACGCTTAAGCCAATTGCTAGCTTGATCACGCAGAGAGAATTGGAAGGGATGCAAGTGCATCGTTTCCGGAGTGTCAACATCAAGGTCAATGGAATCAAATCAATCAATGATTTTGAGAAAATCCTTGAGATGTTGGTTTGGATCTTCGGAACGAAGCCCATGGAATGCACATCCATTTTGTACCAATCGGATGGTGTCGGATCACAAGGGAGACACATTGGCTCTTTGTGGGGGCTCAATGGTATTTCGATAGCCTTGATGGCTTGGTTTGGAGTACTCACCTAGAGTACGGGCTCGAGGTGGTTCTGGTGGGTCTTGGTTATTTGGTGGGTCGCTGATGTGTCTCGAAAGCTTTAAATTTATATATAACTAGTTCTACTGATTTCTCTTAATTCAAAACACACGGGTAAAAGGATAACCCTCGTTTATAGTAAAGAGTTTTGGTAAGACCAGGTCGTTCCATAGGGACTGGGATTATTCTATATATCACTTAACTTACTTAGGATGATTTAGAGAGTTATATAAGTAATTATGCAAGAAAACTAAAACTTAAATTAACTCCAAATATGGAGCGAATATGATTACTTGGATAGCTTCTATAACTTAGTGATAGGTAAATGATAATGATCTCGAGGGTGTGCCAAAGGTTCAACTCATAGAATAGCTTTTTCGTCAAAATGGTGTTTTCACAAATTAACCGATTTGATTCAAGATTTATGTTTACTTGTCGAATGAAAATGTTTTCACAAGTTCACAAATACAATTACAATCTTTAAAACTCAGTTGTTTAAGACTTAACAAGAGCGGATCTCTCCAACCAATTGATCAAATCACATAGACATGTTTCGACAATTATATAATGTTAACAGGTTCTTTCAACCTTTACCAATTAACAAGTATAACCAAAAGGCATTAAACGATGGAGAAGAGTTTTAAACACAGCAAGGCCACAACATAAAAAAGAAATCAAATGAGATCATATCATAACCAAATCACTTTATTATACTAACATATCCAAGCAACCCTAAAGAGTTTAGCCTAACAAGGCTTTAGTAATCATGCTTAAAGTGATTGATTCGATTGTAAAGATAGACATACGTCCTGAATTGATTACAATGATTTAGTTACCGTCACTAGCGATCAATTATACCAATACCAAGGTCGTACTTCAATGTATATAAAACTTCGCTTCACTTGCTCACTCTACTTGATGAAATTCGAATGAGAATTGATTGACAGAGCTTTAGTAATACTTGGGATGAGAGTTGTGTGAAATGAGACGGATTGAGGCATTATTTATCGGCTTACTGAGACTGGTCATCTTCTGAAGTATGTCGCACTTGCAATAAGATCGGTGGGCTTCACTCACGATACCAGCGGATATTGATACTGACACCGGCGGGCTTCAGATACTTTTCTTGGCGCCAAAGGTTCATTAATTGAATTGAAGACCGGCGCACTTGTCATAAGAACGCCGTACTTTATGATGCTTACTCAGATTATAGGATTGACTACGCCTACCGTAACCGGCGTACTTGGGCAGGAAGATCAGCTTATTCTTGCTTTATATATGCTTTTCTTTGCTCTAGCTCAGACTTGACTCTAATGCTTGTAATTTATCTTGCTCATGGAGATTCATTGTCGATTGGACCTAAAATGTATTTTCATGCAATTAAGTATCGAAAGTCCGTAGAAATCATTAAGAAACTAACAAATAACGCTACATAAAATATGTATAATTCGAGCATCATCAAATCCCTCCACACTTAGCTATTGCTTGCCCCCAAGCAATGTAAGCGAACAAAACAGATTAAGATTTGAAAGATTAAATTTGGAAGAAACATATTTGTTAGTTTCAACAGACATTCTAATTATATAGGCATCAATACATACCTCGATCACCTCACAAAGGAATTTATTTAGATTCACACAATTTCACTCAATAGGGGTGATTATATGGGAACACTCGATTTGCACAGACATAATCCATAAAGCTACCATATGCTTGTACAAGATACGTGAACATAACCATTGTGGTGTGAGCAACATACAAATATTTCAAAAGAGGGAAAAATATGGGGTTTTATTGGATTGGAAAATGTAGATAATTTGGGTAATTTTGAGAGATATATGTAGCAAAAATGTCCAGAGGATTAGAGTACTACTAGCCACTATCATTCACAACTTTTTTCTTCACTTTATATAGGCTTATAGTTTTTCCTTCATTTGCCACTTTTCTTGATATTGACGTTTTCTTCATACTTCTTTGAACTTTTTCTCAATATATCAGTGACTAGCAAACAATTGGGACTTTGCTTTGCAATTAGTTGTTTTTCTCTCATATCAATGGATTGATAAGTGTGATATGGGGTTTATTTGATGGCGTTTTTAGCAACCAGAATAGTTAGCTAAAACATCATGAGATAGGCTTAAGGTTGATTTGGTTTGTATATCTTGCCTCTTTATCATATATATCTGTCTATAAATTAACCTCACTACGGTTTAGTAAACGATATACATGCACAAGATTATTGGCACACTCATATATAAATGAAGCAGGAATTGCAAAAATTGTACACTTCATTTGAAGGCTAAGAATATTCTCACAATTTTAGTGGATTTTATATGTGTTGGTCATGTATTGAATTGCCTTGCTAGAGCATGTTTTGAGATCCCTTTTCACTGAAAATTACTAATATTAACACCTATATTTTTAAAAATTAAGGAATAAGCAATAATGTAGAGTTACACTTGATTTTTACCTATGTATCCCCCCTCCACACTTAAGCTGAACATTGTCCTCAACGTGAAAAGACTGATAAAAATAGAAATAGGTAAAATGAGATAAGAGGAACGAAACTTCCCGGAGCTATATTTTGGAATTTGATGTTTGAGTTCCCTCTTCCTTGCATCCATAACATATAAAACCTGCAAAATAAAACACAAAAATACAAGGAAATATTTTTGGGATTTTTTTTTTTTTTTTTATTTTTTGAAATCAAATGCCTCCACACTTAAATTTAAGTGTGGTGAAAGAAAATTTGAAATCACGGGTTGCCTCCCGAGAAGCGCTTGCTTTTGAGAGTCTTTAGCTAGACTCGTCTTCTTTTTCTTTTATGTTTTGGGAAAGAAGGGAGCGGTTTCTTCCCTTCTGTCATTGTAATTGTCTTCCTCGTGGTATAGCTTTAGTCGATGGCCATTAACTATGAATGTTTTGCCATCACGTCCATATAATTCAACATATCCGGATGGATAACCATGTTTAACCATATAAGGACCAAGCCATCGTGACCGGAGTTTTGGCTGTTTGAATTTGTATTTTGAGTGGAACAGGATTACTTTATCTCCATGCTTAAATTCTTTACAGATCCTTAGTTTACGATCGTGCCAGACTTTGGTTCTTTCTTTGTATAACCATGAATTTTCGTATGCTTGTAAACGAAATTCGTGCAACTCGTAGAGTTGAAATATTTGTTTTTCTCCAGCAGCAATTAAGTCTGTATTACAATTATTGATTGCCCAATATGCACGATGTTCAATTTCGAATGGCAAGTGGCATGCTTTACCATAGATGATTTTATAAGGTGTGGTTCCAGTAGGTGTTTTGTATGCTGTTCGAAAGGCCCACAGAGCATCGTCTAATTTTCTTGACCATATAGCCAGATTGTCATTCTCGTTTTTTTCAAGAATTCTTTTTAAGGCTCTGTTTGAGTTTTCTACTTGAGCACTCGTTTGAGGGTGATACGAAGTGGAGAAACGATGGTTTACACCATATTTCTTCATTGCTTTTTTCCATTAGATGATTACAAAAGTGTGTCCCTCTTTCGTTAATTAATGCTTTTAGGATTCCGAAATGACAACGTAATTTCTTTAGGAAAGTGAGGACAACTCTTGCATCGTTAGTTTGAAGAGCTTGGGCCTCAGCCCATTTTGAGAAATAATCGATTGCTAGAAGCATAATTGTCAAAATCGCGTACGATCCTACGATCCTACACACAAAAAATGATCAGGATCTTAACAAGATCGTAATTCAAGTTGGATCGTATCAGGATCGTAGGATCGCACGTAGGATCGTAGGATCGGATTGTAAGATGGTAGGATCATCTATTCATTTTGTTTTTAATTTCTTTAATTTTTTAAAAGTTTTTGCTATATTAACTTATTATGCATAAGTCCATGTCTTAAAGCCCAATGACTAAGAATTTTTCATGAAAGCTATTATTTTGATGTAGTTAATTGATTGCCTTTTGCAAGATTAATGAGTGTCAAATCATTATGCACTTATGGACTATTTAGAAATTGTTTAGATGTGTCTTTTTGGGTTTATTATGAAAAACGATTTCGTGCTTTGTAACATGGCAGAAGCTTGTTTTTGAAGTAAACCATGTGGATACTTGACACAATTTTGCTTGGTAACATGGCAGAAGCTTGTTTTTGAAGTAAACCATGTGGATACTTGACACAATTTTGTTCATAATTTATTTTATGTTTTATATAAAAGCATGAATTATATGTTAAAATTTTTCAGTAATATTATCAGAATATCCAAATTTAATTTATTTGATTTTCTACAAAAAAAAAAAAAATTGTTTTGCCCTCTATTATAAATTATGTCATTTCATTTTCAGATACAATCCATTTATCTGTTTGCATTAATCTATATATTGTAATAAAAAATGTCACAGAATCACGTGCCAATAAATTAACACAATATTTTTGTATTAATCTAAATGTTATCACGAAAAACCTATAATTAAAATAAATTGAATAGGAAGTAGATGTACGTATGTAATAACTTTATGCAAGTGATCATTGCAGTATATCTAATATTCTACTACTAGAGTACTTGAACATATAACTTTTTCTTTTATCATCCATTTAGATTCGTTTATCATATGAAATATTATATAGAAATATAAAACTACAACCCCTATACAATAATATATACATTTTCATAGGATCTTATGATCCCGATCCGATCCTACGATCACGATCTTGCAAAGCCGAAAACGATCCTAGGTAGGATCCCGTTCCTGACAACCTTGGCTACAAGTATGTACTCGAACTTGTGGGATTTCGGGAAGGGTCCCATGAAATCTATTCCCCAAATGTCAAATATCTCACATACTTGAATGTCGTTCAAGGGCATTTCATCCCGTTTTGATATATTTCCAGTTTTCTGACAAGCTTCGTGTTGGGATTACATGTAAACATTATAAAGTCTCGTTCATTTAGTATATGTAATAGGTCGTATATTATAAGGCTTGTATGTTTGTTACAAGACCCGCTCATGAAGCAAGCCCATGAGTGGCCCATTTAGTGTTACTAGGGCAACGCCCCTTACATGTAAGACAACTATAAATACCCCTTCTCATGATGAGAAGGGGGTTGGTTCTTGTTATTTCATTTTCATTTTCTCTTACACAAGTTCCTTCCATTCTCTTTCTCTCTAACTTTCTCTCTCTAGAAGAGGCATCAATCGCCAAGGGATAGATTATGTTGTGTTTTAAAAAAATTTCAAATCGCTAGGTTTAATTTTTATTGTTTTTGACTTCCTTCGACTTAGGAATTAAACTTTCATCAAAACGTGTTTTAAAACCGAAAAGTTTGTTACTTTCTGATAGTTTAGGGTGTTATTGGTTCGATTTAGCAAAAAACTTGGATTAAAAACTTGTTTTGTGGAACATTTTAGTGTTTTTTTAAGTTTTATATCGGCGTCCTTCAGGTAAGCAGTTGAAGTTCTTCGAGTAAGCTTTAGTTTCTTCTAGCAACACTTCGAGTAAGCTTTAATATCTTCGAGCAAGAAACTTTTTCTCAGAGCAACACTTCAAGTTAGGAAGATTTCTTCGAGCAAGCTTCTTCGAGTAACGATTACTCTTAAGTTCTGTTTATATTTCCCGAGTTAGGAAATCAGAACTTCTCCATTTAATCCTTCTACTAAGGGGTTATATACTTCGTGAATTTATATTCTTCAAGTAAAAATTCTTTTGTTCGAGCAAGGACATCTTTGAGTAAGGATCTAATTTTTCGAGAACAATATACTTCTTAATAAAGAAGTCTTTGAGTAAGGAAATTATTCTTTGTGTAACAGTTTTGCAAGTAAGGAATCTTCGAGCAAGACAATTTAAACAGAAAATTCTACTTAGACTTTCGCCAAAACACCTGAACAATGACAATAACCTTCTTTATCCTAAAAGATCCATCATCCACACAAGTTACTTTAAATCTACATAATGTCCCAACCACCGCATTACAATTACTTTTTTACTCAACAAAAGCAGTATCCTCAAAAAATGCAGTATCCTCAACAACAACAGTATCCTCAATAACAACTATTCATGAAACAACATCAATTCTATCCACAACAACAATTCCCTCAACAACAACCATACCAACAACAACCAATGCAATCCTTCCCACTTCCTGCAAAACAACCACATTGGGTTGATCAAATGTGTGAGGCCATCTGTAGCCAACAATCTAGACATGAAGCTGGATCACTTGAAACACCTCCAATGCTCACTCCTGGAAATTATGTTCAATGGGTAAGTTGATTCTTAAGGTTCATAGAACTCAAGAAACCTCATGGTAAATATCTGAAAAAGGTTATACTTTAAGGTCCTTTCCCAATGGCAACTACAATGGTTCTTGGAGATGCAACCGCTATCCCTCCAAGAGAAGCAATTGTGACACCTATTCCTGAGACTCAACTTACTGCAGAGCAAATACTTCATCGTGAAGCAAATGAACTTGCAATGTCATATATTCTTCAAGGAATACCTAATCCGATTTTCCGAAGCATTGATGCTCAGAAAACTGCTAAGGATATGTGGGAACACGTTCATCTCTTAATGGAAGGCACTGAACTGAACCAAGAAGACATGGAATCCAAACTTTACCTCGAATATACAACGTTCATGATTGAATCAGGGGAGTCACTAGAGTCTTATTACCATCGGTTCACAAACATCATCAATGACTTGGACAGACACAACATTGTTTTACCAAGGATAACAACACTGACACCATGTTCTACACAAATACAAACAATGACGAAGACGATGCATTCAACTCTTTGAATGAAGGATTTGCACTCATTGCTCGTGCTTTCAGCAAATTTTCTAACAAATCCAACAATCGTCTCCGCACTTCATCTAACACAAGGAATCAAGCTGTTGTACAAGATGGACGGGTTGAAATACAGAATCGTACTTATGGAAGAACTGGATCAGGAGGTTATATGGGAAATTCAGGAAATGGACAACGGTTTAATGCAGCTAGTGGAAGTAGGAACAATGCAGGTGCAGTGCTCCTCAGAAAAGGGTTGAAATTATGGAAACTGGGAATACAGAGACTAGGAATACTATGGCTAAGTGCTATAACCACAATGGGAAAGGTCATTTGGCTAATGCATGTCCCAAACCTAGAGTCAGAGGCAGTGAGTTTCATAAGCAGGCACTACTTCTAGCTCTAAAGGATGAATTAGGGGGCACTCTCACAGGCAAAGAAAACAACTTCATGGCAAATGCATATTCAGATGATGATATGGAAGATTTGGAAGCAAATGCAGTTGTGATGCTAATGGAAAACATGCAAGAACTTCACATGAGTGACACACGCCCAGTGTATGACACTAATGATCTGTCTCAGGTACCTTATTCAACCACATGTCTGATACATGAAATTGCATCATCATCTGCATTTGCATTAGACGAAGAGCAAGTTGTTCAAAATGAATCATTATTATCTCCTCAAGAAGATGAACAAATGAACACAGTTGTTACATTTGATGATGATGATGATCAAATTAACCCAATTATTTCATTTGATGATCCAATTGATGACGATAACAATGATCAAATTTAATAAAATGAACCTTCGCTCGGTCAAGATCCAGAACTCATGACCGTATGTTTTACCACCCAATCCCAATTAAACGCACGAAAATGTGAGATTGAAAAATGCAATGAAATCAATAGAAGATTAAAAGCAAACATTGCATCATTGACTTCGGATCTTGAGTGCTGTAAAATACAACTCACAAATTTTGAAACAAAAGAAAAACAAGAATAAAGTTTTGATGTTGCATTTCAAAAATTTTATTTCAATGACCAAGACTTACAACATCAAATATGAGAATTAATTGTTTATAATAGTAAATTGGTTTCTAAATTGGAACAAGAAAAAAGTGAGCTCAAACAACAAGTTAAACATCTCAATTCAAAACTTTTGAAAACAACAATCGAGATGTCCACTTGTCAAGCTAGTTTTTTTGAACACAAGAAAAAGTCAAGGAAACAAATTGATTCTTACCTTGATGAAATTGTTGAACTGGAATGCAAATTAAAAGAGTTTCAAATCGTTGTTTATAAAACTGGTGAGTCTATCACAAAAATACAAAAGTTCACTTTAAAACCAAGTCCCAAAGGTCATGGTTTTGCTTTAGGTGATAATAAACCACGTTTTCTACACACAGCACTCAAAGAAAATCCAAAGTTGTATAGTGCAGACCAATTATTTGATTAATCAATTGTGCATGTTGTTGTACATGATTGTGAGGAAGAACAGGAACTAGAAGAAGATAGTCGATAAAAAATGAAGTTTAAACCATGTGGTATACCTTTTGATTATTCAAACGTGCCTCATATTTCTGACACCTTCGTTCCTCAAAGAGATAAAACAGAACAACCATGGTTTGTAATGCAAATTCATGAATCTTCTTTTGATGTTGGTCCTGTTAAACCAGTGGCACAAATAAATTGTCCTTTACCAACTTATGGTGTAATTGCACCATTACCTAAACGATGTCTTGTACTTATGTACTTTGATACGTTTATGCAAGACATCAAAATTTTAGAACAAGCAATTGAACGTAACTCTGAGATAAAAGTTTCCACTTTTCAATCTGCTTACGAAAAAGAAAAGAGAGAAATTTTTCAAAAATAATTTTTACCACACGTTCAACATTTGTGTCTTTGTGCTACACACTGGGAACAGGAACTCCAGAAAGAAGTATCATCCATGATGAACATTTTCAATGCAACTGAAAACTCGATTTCAAAACAATAACGTCAAAACAAAGTTTTACAAAATGAAGCTGATCGACTCTTGGAAGATGTTCTAAGTTCTGATATTATCTCTGTGATTATGAATTCGATTTATGAGTCTTGCAATTCTATGCTTGTTGATGATCACACTGCTGACACTGAAATGTTGAGACACGAAATTGAGACTTTAAAAAGAGAAAATGAGAGAATCATTAAACACAATGATGATGTGCAACGTAAACTTTCAACAGAAAATTTTCAACTTAATCAGAAGCTTCGATTATGTCGAACTCAGAGTCTTGATTTTGAATTAAAACTGCAAATTGAGAATCTTGATGATGAAAATGTTGTTTTAAAATGTCAAATTTTCAAATATGAAAAGGAAATCGAGCATTTAAAAACTGAGTACAAAACCATTTATGACTCATTGAAAATGAATCGATCTCAGCTTTTGAAGGAAAACGATGAATTTCACCAAAATCGTAATGACACCGTTCGCTTAAATAGAGAACTTGGTTCAAAATTCAACGAAAGAATCTCATCATCATTAAACTTAAAGAGAAAATTCAGTTACTAGAAAAAGAAAATTTTGTCAGCACAAATGTGATTGCACCTGGAAAGTACAAATTGGATACAACACCTAGGCAAACATCCATTCAAACTACTAATTTGAATCCTTCCACTTCTACAGGAATAGCCCCCACTACTAGTGTTAGCATATCAAAGCGTAAGAGCAACAAACGGAAGAATAGGATCTTGCAACGAAGAAGGAGAAAACTAGAAGCCCCAGAAGTAGAAGATCAACTTAGGAATTTGAATAAAACTCATGTTGCATCTGATTTAGATTCTAATTTGGCAAATTGTAATCATACTAACAGTGTAACGAATGATGAACCTTTGAATGTTTTGAACATTAATGCATCTTGTGTGTTTTTTCGTAATAGTATGTTATCTGGTGATCATACAAAATGTGTAGCTAACTCTCTTTTAACTCATAACTAGAAACATACATCTGGCATTCTCTCTAGGCCCACTATTGCTTCTAAGTCTGTGCTAGGAAAACCGCCAAGTGCAGTTTCTCCAAATTCCTTAGACATTCCCATAGTTGCGAATACACCTCCTAAGACAGTGCCATCACCTAGCGAATTCACTAAGAAGAAAGCATGAACTAGTTGGACATGGCAACATTGGGGGGATTACTGATGAACTCAAATAAGTACATTTTATTACTATCATTTATCCTATTAATTTGACTTGTTTTACTATATTATGTATGAGGATTGATACTTAATCGTTTACTTTTGTAATTCTCAGGTAAAAACAAGCATTTGGTGAAACTTAGCGATTTTGGACTAATAATGGAGCAAAACGTGCATAAAGTGAAAGTCTACTGACATGGACAAGATCAAGTCAATTCTGCTCCAGATGCGCCGCATCTCACTCTCGACATGCGCCGCATCTCTATCAAGATATCACCAGATACGATCCAAGATACAAGAGGACATGCGCCGCATCTAATCATGGAGTTACGCCGCATCTTCCCTCAGACAGAAACTATAAATACCCCGTAGACCAGACGAATTACAAGTTCCGAACCCTAAAACCGAAGTCCGAACAGAAGGAACAAAGGACGAATTCAGTCAAGGAGGCAGCACAAGACACACCCAAATCAAAGATACAAGAGCTGTAAGAAGGTGCTGCATGTGTTTAATTCATTAAGTAGTTTTGTTTTATTGTGTTAGTAAACTTTAATTCATCAAGATTGGTGGCTTGTGTAATGTGACAACGGAAAGATTGCACTCCCTTAAAACTGCTTTCTCATTAATTAAAGTTTATATGTTGATGTCTTTGGTTACTACTTATTAGTGCATTGATAACCTCTGTGTTTATTAGTGGCTTGCGGGCATTTGACTGTGGGACATAATGTGGCTCCCACGGTTGTTTCTAAATTGATCACTTAGGAATAACTTTTAGACATAAGTAATCATTAAGGGTTTACTCGCCGATAAGAATAGGACCAACGAGAAAGGATTAACTACATACACTTCATATAAAGCTATCAATAAAACAAGTGACAATCTACTTAATCATAAGGACAGCCCTCTTATTGTCTCGAGTATTTATCTGTGTACGTGTGTGCTACTTGCTGATTCGTGCCTATTGGTTTATTTTATTATTTAATTGCAAACAAACCGTGCCAGTCTCTCAGGCTGAAACCCCCTTGCGTTAGGATATTAAAATACTGATTAGAATAACGAGATAATACGTTCCACTCTTAGTGATCGACACTCTACTTACCATTATCTTCATACTGACCCGGTACACTGCTCGTTAAGTGTGTGTGTTATTGATAAGTCGGCTAAATATAAATTTAAAACTTGAGTAGGCATTAAAACTGCTAAACCGCAACGACACATCACGCGCATCAAGTTTTTGGCGCCGCTGCCGGGGAATGAATTGTTATTATCTGTTAATTTGATTAGTATTTTAATTAGGTTTTTCTTTTTTATTAGATTAATTGCATCATTGTACTATTTTGCATATTTGTTGTATTGTGTGTTAATTGTTTTCTTTTTATTTTTGTGTGTTTATTTTCGTTTTGTGTTTAATTTTTGTTTTTATTTTTTGTATTTTTCTGTTCTGCTATCATTGTACTGTGCTAAATCAAACGATACGGCGCATCTGATCTCTCAGATACGGCGTATTGCGTTTAATTTTTTTTTAATACAACGCGTTTAATTAATTCGATACGACGCATCTTTTCCCCAAGATACAGCGTATCTGTTTTTAATAAGAAAATTTTTCTAAGCGATAAAGTAATACGACGCATCTGCATTTGCAGATACGGCGTATCTGTTTTTAATAAAATTTTTTTCTAAACATTAACGCCATACGACGCATCTGCTTTTGCAGATACGGCGTATCTATTATTTTAATTAAAAACAGTTTGCGAATTATTAAACAGATACGGCATATCGATCTCTGACGATACGGCGCATCTTTCTAAATCAAAAATCTTTTATTACTAAACGTAACGAAAATACGGCGCATTAACTTTCGTTAATACGACGCATTTAATTTTAATTAGATAAGTTGATTTTTGATTAATTAATTCGATACGGCGCATTCTTAAATTCTAAAGCGGCGTATCTATTTTCTGAATAAAGTCTGATTAAATTTTAACGATTATAAGATACGGCGTATCCAACTTTTTGGATACGGCGTATCGTCTGCAGATATCAGCTATTTTTTATTCTTATATCCGTTTCTATATTCATTAATTTCTCTTCTAGCGAACAAATCCTACTGATGATTTTACCTTGGATGACAGATTTTGCTATGGAAGACATGTCAGTTAACGGATATCTTGCTAAGGAATGCTTGTTTTCAGAGTCATTCAATGTACTCATGATCGATGCAGATTTATTCTCTTGGGAGACTCCTCTTGAAGCTGCTTTTAAGGAATTCATGCGTTTATGCAACATTGACAAAGAGGTGTTCTCTTATGATGTATTTGTGAGGTATACTGGAGAAGAATTGTCGCTCTTATGGCCTAGCATTGAAGCCGAAGGATTGAACTGGACTACTATCGAAGAAGATAATGGGAAATTCTATCTTGCATACATGGACTCAAGCAACAACAGCTGTGGTGGAGGCAATGCCCAAATCTCTTACATGCCTTATTCCGAACAGTACTGGGGATTGAATGAGAAATATCAGGATAATGACATGAATTATGCTTTGGCGGAGTTACTATTTCATGGCAGGTTGGTAAGATTGATAGACCTCTCCCTCAATGATTGGCTAGAACTCAAATATGGTAGTCCAGAATTTGCCCCTACAAATGAAGTCAAGGAGATTATGACTTCATGGTTGACTCGGAGTTTTAAGAAGCAATTTAACGAGTTCATGGAGATAAAAAAGAATATGATTGGAAAGGTTTGCTTTGACGTTAACCATGACCCTAACGATGTTGATTTTTATGAGTGGTTGGCTAGTAAGTTTAATAACCATAAGAGCATGGATCGAGCTACTAAGGATGCATTATGGGTATATTGGATGAGAGGAGAAGATGAAGAAGTAGAAAGCGATTATGGGTCGTCACTTCATAATTCAACAATCAATGAAGGTATTGAAGAGTTATTCAGAATAGACATTGATGTGTTCGATTATGAGACACCCTTGTGCAAGCAGTTCAAGGAATTTAACTACCTTCTTCAAGTCGATGATGATGTGCTTACCGGAGATCTACCAGGATTTAAGACTTATGATGATTTCAAAAACACCTGGTACTATGAATGGAATGATCAAGTACCATGGGTTTGGGATAAACCATGGGAATTTGAGCACATTAATCACACCTGTACACCCTTCGTTTTCAAGGACGGGAGTAGTGTTTGGCCGACCTGCGATTATAAAAGTGACGGAACCTGTAATGGGGGAAGTATAATTGGGATGAAACGGGTTGGAAACGATGTAACCTTTGAAGATTATGAGTGGTACGATAGTGTTGAAGACTGCCCACAAAAGGCGGAGGCTTTACAAGAAAAGGGCAGAATTGAACGCTTGAAGGAACTTAAGGGGACATCGGATACTACTTTCTGGGAATGGGTGCATAAACAGTTTGATGATTTCACGAAGCTTAGTCGACGGTTACAATATGATTTGGAAAGAGAATGGGAGGCGATTCAAGACGATAAGTCATTAATTGAAGAACTAGATGATTATTTGATTAAGGATCCTTATTTTAAGTTTGTTGATAAAGACGAGGAAGAGTTCACCAAAAGAAAGTGTCAACTACTTGGGATTCCTTACAAGGAGCCACCCATGATTATTTCTGAAAAGTTTAAAATCATCAAATATTCTTTGAGTCCTAATGAAGAATATACTGCGGTGAAGACAAAGAGTTATACTAGATTAAGTCGAACGGAAGAAAACATCGCAGAGATATACGGGAAAATCTTTCGGATGAAGGACGAAGGATGGACCGTGACAAGGACTTATTGCTGAGCTGAACGTGAGTCTAACTTGAAGACTCTGGAATAAAGTCAAGTGCTTACCGGGAGACAACCCGGATTTATCTTTTATTATTCTGTTTTCTGTGTCGAGTCAGTCCAGGCCGCATGAGGATACGGCGCATCTCAATTCTGAGATGCGACGCATCTCCTGCAATGGTCATATCTTATTTTATTTTTCTGCATTTTTATTTTCAACTTTAAAACTATTTATCAGTTTATTTTAATGCGGCGCATCCCTGGTTAAGGATGCGGCGCATCTTTATTCTGATCCGTATTAATTCCAGGCTCGATACGGCGTATCTTCTTCAATAAGATACGGCGCATCGACTGACCTGATGATTTTCAGTTTTAATTTTTAAGTTTTATTTTTCCTAACTACTAATGTATTATGCAAGTTTGAACCTTTCTTATCTTAGGTGTGTTTTAAAGTGTTGGTGGTATTATAGTTTCCTGGATTTCCTGTGGATACATCAAGTATGAAGCTTTAACGTTCTAATCCACAAGAAGTTGATTTTTGCTCTTATACTAATGGAGGATCATACCGAGCAAATCTCAGGGGAGTTTTTCTGTTCTAATTCTTTTATTTTCCAGTTTTTAACCTTTTATACAAACAACGAGGACGTTGTTTAACTTAAGTGGGGGGATTGGAGAATTAGAACACTTAACAATTACTTGTCCTAAACTTTTTCAAAAATTATGCTTAAAATGTGCTTAATATATCAAACTTAAAAATTTTTTTTAGCATGTTTTTGTTTAAGATCTAAGTTGCATAACTGCACACATGACATTATTTTCAAAAATTGTGATTTTTCAAAATTCACAAATCTATGAGTGTGCCGGTGACTTGTAAACTTTAGAACTTGGCTTGTATACTATTCGAGACCACCATAATGAGTATTATTTATATAATTGGAATAACTTGTCTAACTTGGTAAAATTCTAGGATTACACCCAAAAAGCCTATATATGTTATGTGTTATTAGCTAACTACACTGGTTAGTTAACCCCCGTATAAACCCTTTTGTTACTCTCATTTTTAGAGTAAGATACCCCTAGAAAAACACTCAGAGCCATTCCTTTCGTTTCTTACACCTATGTTTAAAATGTTTCGTTACACCCTTACACCTTAGCCTACCCTGTAGATTAGAATCCGTGGTTGGTTAATTGCTATAGGCAAAGTGTGTTTCCTTACATTACCTGTGTTCGTGTGCGTAATTCATTATCTTTGGTTAGGTCGGGAAATTGCACAATGCAATTGGAGTGAAAGTAAATATTGTATATTTTGGAGTTTATTTTTCGTGTGTTTACTACTTTCACTATTACCATTATTTATGAAGTCATGAAAAGTATGGAAAAATTATCCGGAAAGAAAGTTATAGTGATATGGTGAAATTTCACACATCTATGTTTATGTAAAAAAAAAAAAAAAAAAAAAAAAAAAAAAATCGAAAAAATAAGAAAAGAAAAAGAAAGAAAGAAAAGTTGGAAGTTAGTTTTAACCAACTTATGTGAAGTTATGTAAGTGGTCGATATCACCACTATTTGTTGTACTATATCTATGGATTGAATGGGAATTGGCAGTTATGGGAACGCCAATTAAGGTTTATTCTTTGATTAAGATCTTGTTGAGTATAATTCGTGTCTACCTAAAGCGTGTGTTTCAAGTGTTAAAGCGTGAGTTATCCGATGATATGAGTCTTGTTCATGGGATGGTTGGGATAGTGATTAACCACACTTAGGATTTTAATTTATTTGTTTTGTTTATTTTTCATTTTACACCAATTTATATCCCAAATATTATCCATGCCCTTTATTATTCTTTATCCAACCGAACCTTTGATTTATTGAGATTGGGGATTTGAGCAATCTTAAGTATCGTAGTCGTGGATTCGGCTATGTATTTATGATTTTGTCGCCCTTTTTGATATATTATTATTGGTGAAGTTTGGACCTATCTTTAGCCTATTCGAGTTAAGGATTTGAGCAATTGCAAGTATCGTGTTCGTGGATTCGATCATGTATTTGTGATTTTGTCGCCTTTTCTGGAATTTGAGATCGATAGTGAAAGAGAATAATTAACCCTTAAGCCTAAAAACCCTTTTTACCGCTTTAGACTTGTTATTCCTTAGCTTTAGTGGTGGAGATGTGTATACTTGCCAAGCTTATGATACAATATTCGTCGCGACTGGACAGTTAAACGATTAGATTTGCTTTTATCGACTTATTTTATTTTACTTCTAATTCGTTAAGTGTTTAGTTGTGTGATTATGAAATGAACGAATACATGCTTAAATATAAAAATAAATCCTAACATCTTTTAGGATACATTTTCATAAAAGAAATTCTAAGGTTTACTTGGGGACAAGTAAAGTTCAAGTGGGGGGATATTTGATGAACTCAAATAAGTACATTTTATTACTATCATTTATCCTATTAATTTGACTTGTTTTACTATATTATGTATGAGGATTGATACTTAATCGTTTACTTTTGTAATTCTCAGGTAAAAACAAGCATTTGGTGAAACTTAGTGATTTTGGACTAATAATGGAGCAAAACGTGCATAAAGTGAAAGTCTACTGACATGGACAAGATCAAGTCAATTCTGCTCCAGATGCGCCGCATCTCACTCTCGACATGCGCCGCATCTCTATCAAGATATCACCAGATACGATCCAAGATACAAGAGGACATGCGCCGCATCTAATCATGGAGTTACGCCGCATCTTCCCTCAGACAGAAAGTATAAATACCCCGTAGACCAGACGAATTACAAGTTCCGAACCTTATAACCTAAGTCCGAACAGAAGAACAAAAGGACGAATTCAGTCAAGGAGGCAGCACAAGACACACCCAAATCAAAGATACAAGAGCTGTAAGAAGGTGCTGCATATGTTTAATTCATTAAGTAGTTTTGTTTTATTGTGTTAGTAAACTTTAATTCATCAAGATTGGTGGCTTGTGTAATGTGGCAACGGAAAGATTGCACTCCCTTAAAACTGCTTTCTCATTAATTAAAGTTTATATGTTGATGTCTTTGGTTACTACTTATTAGTGCATTGATAACCTCTGTGTTTATTAGTGGCTTGCGGGCATTTGACTGCGGGACATAATGTGGCTCCCACGGTTGTTTCTAAATTGATCACTTAGGAATAACTTTTAGACATAAGTAATCATTAAGGGTTTACTCGCCGATAAGAATAGGACCAACGAGAAAGGATTAACTACATACACTTCATATAAAGCTATCAATAAAACAAGTGACAATCTACTTAATCATAAGGACAGCCCTCTTATTGTCTCGAGTATTTATCTGTGTACGTGTGTGCTACTTGCTGATTCGTGCCTATTGGTTTATTTTATTATTTAATTGCAAACAAACCGTGCCAGTCTCTCAGGCTGAAACCCCCTTGCGTAAGGATATTAAAATACTGATTAGAATAACGAGATAATACGTTCCACTCTTAGTGATCGACACTCTACTTACCATTATCTTCATACTGACCGGGTACACTGCTCGTTAAGTGTGTGTGTTATTGATAAGTCGGCTAAATATAAATTTAAAACTTGAGTAGGCATTAAAACTGCTAAACCGCAACGACACATCACGCGCATCAGTTACACAGAAAACCTAGTTTTACATGGCTACCTAAAGTTATTAATAACTGTGTTACTAACCCAACGGAACCTACAAATTCTCTGGGTTCTACCCTTACCATCACTACATCTTCGTCGTCTTCGTTTGATGCAGGTGGTACAAATTGTTCTATGGATTTTTGATAGCGGCTGTACCTGACACATGACAGGCAGCCTCAAATTGTTAGTAAACTTTGTTTCAAAGTTCTTCGGCACTGTCAGATTCGGGAATGATCATTTCGCTGCTATCATGGGCTATGGAGATTACGTCAATGGCAACATCAAAATTAGTCGTGTCGATTATGTCGTAGGCCTTGGTCACAACCTTTATTCCGTCGGTCAATTTTGTGATGTGGATTTGGAAGTAGCATTTCGGGAGAAAACTTGTTTCGTTCGTGACTTACAAGGAAATGATCTAATGTCGGGCACTCGTGGAACTAGTCTTTACACCATCTCAATGTCTGAAATGATTGCTTCTTCTCCTATATGTCTGCTCTCCAAAGCACATTCGACAAAATCATGGTTATGGCACAAACGACTGTCCCATCTGAATTTCAAAACCATGACTGAACTCGCACGTCACAAACTAGTCGATGGTCTTCCACGGTTTCGATATTCAAAAGATCACTTATGTCCAGCTTGTAAACAAGGAAAAAGTACTCGTACACATTTCCCTTTAAAAACATAACACAATACATATCACGTTCTTCAACTACTTCATATGGATTTGTGTGGCCCTATACGTGTTCAAACGATAAACGGTAAACGCTACATTCTAGCAATTGTTGATTACTACTCCAGATGGACTTGGGTCTATTTTCTCCGAAGCAAAGATCAAGCTCAATCAATGATCATCACCTTTCTCACAAAAATTCAATTTTAGCTTCATAATACGGTCAGAAAAGTTAGAACAAACAATAGAACTAAATTCAAGAATCAGACTCATCGATCTTATTTTGAGAAAGTGGGAATTGAACATCAAAAATCCATTGCAAGAAGTCCAGAACAGAATGGGCTTGTTGAAAGATGCAATAGGACGTTAGTGGAAGCTGCAAGAACGATGCTAATCAATGCTCAATTACCAGATTAGTTATGGGCAGAAGCTGTATCAACTGCATGTTATACCCAAAACTGTTGTATGCTCTTTGTTACCCAAATAATGATCGTGATGATTTTGGAAAGCTCAAAGCAAAGGCCGACATTGGTATATTCATTGGATATTGTGAAAACTCCAAAGGTTTTCGAATTTGGAATCGTCGTACTAGAGAAATTCAGGAGACTATTCATGCTAATTTCGATGAGCTTACAGAGATGGCTTCTGAGCACAACAGCTTAGGACCCGCAACCAACCATCTTAACTTTCCAGATCAATCAGCTGCACCTCTTTCACTCAACCATAAAGAATTGGAAACACTGTTTGCTCCACTGTTTGACGATTCTTTTGCAAGTCGTGCACCAGATGTATCTACTAATTCCGCTGCACAACCTGATAATATTCCAATACCTGATACACCTGTACCAACAACAACAACCATTGCTACATATGCACCTCCAATTGAATCTCCATCAACAGCAGAACAAACCGCTTCCAACACTCAAAATACAGCTGAAGATCTACTACAACAACAACCAGTACCCAAACCTGGAATTTATGATCCAAATGCCTTCTTTAATCCATTTGCAACGACTCCAACCGTTCTTGAAATTGCAGAGTTGTCCACACGCAATTTGGACTCGGCTAATTTGCATACGTTCTATCAACACCACCCTTCAACACATCATTGGACTAAAGATCACCCCTTAGTAAACATCATTGGCAATCCCTCAGCTCCAGTTATGACAAGACGAAAACTTCACACCAATGCTGAAATCTGCATCTACGCACTCACAGTTTGTCAAGATGAACCCAAAAACATTAAAGACTTACTCACATACGACAACTGGATTGAGTCAATGCAAGAAGAACTCGACCAATTCAAATGACTAGAAGTGTAGGAGTTAGTTGAAAGACCAGATTGGGTCTATCTCATCGGACTGAAGTGGATTTGGAAAAACAAGTTAGATGCAGAAGGCATAGTGATTCATAACAAATCACGTCTGGTAGCTAAAGGATTCACTCAGCAGGAAGGAATTGATTTTGAAGTGTCTTTTGCTCCAGTGGCTAGGCTTGAGGCTGTCCGCATTTTTTTTGGCATACGCTGCACACAAGAAAATGGTTGTTTATCAAATGGATGTGAAAACGGCATTTCTGAACGGTCAATTATGTGAGGAAGTTTATATTAGTCAACCAGAGGGATTCGTCGATCTAGAACATCCCAATCATGTGTACAGACTCAAGAAGGCCCTTTATGGACTTAAATAAGCCCCAAAGGCATGGTACGATAAACTAACTAATTTCTTGCTTGCCAATCATTTTACTAATGGTTCAGTCGATCCAACTTTGTTTATTCAAAAAAACGGGGAGGACATTTTAACTGTTCAAATCGATGTCGATGACATTATTTTTCGTCAACAAACAAAAAATATTCAAATGCTTTTGCAAGATTAATGAAACAAAATTTTGAAATGTCCATGATGGGTGAACTTACGTTCTTCTTAGGACTCCAAGTTCATCAATCACCCCGTTGAATTTTTTTATGTGATTCCAGGTATGCTCTTGAGATTTTAAAGAAACATGGCATGACAAGTGTGATACTTATAACACACCTATGTCTGCATCATCCACAAAGCTGGATGCTGATTTACATGGTACACCTGTTGACCATACAAAATGCCGAAGTATGATTGGGTCACTCATGTATCTAACATCCAGCCGACCAGATATTGTGTTTGCTGTATATCTATGCTCCCATTATCAGTCTCGCCCAACTGAAAGACACCTCTCTAAGGTTAGAAGAATCCTTCGATACATAAAGGGAACCATCCATTTGAGGATCTGGTATCTGAAGGATTATAGTTTTCAACTAATAGCCTTTTCAGATTCTGATCATGTAGGATGTTTAGACACACGCAAAGGTACATATGGGGGAGTGCAGTTTCTAGGAGACAAACTTGTATCTTGACAGTCAAACAAGCAGGATTGCAATTCATTGTCATCAACAAAATCAGAATATGTAGCCATGTCAGCATGCTGTGCTCAAGTCATTTAGATGCGATCACAGGTGATGGACTATGATTACATTTTCAATAAGATTCCCTTGTACTGCGACTCCAAGAGTGTCATTGCCATCTCATGCAACATGATTCAACATTCAAAGTCAAAACATATCGCACTTCGATATCATTTCATCAAAGAGTATATTGAAAAGGGTACAATTGAATTATACTTTGTGGGTACTGAATACCAATTAGCGGACCTATTCACCAAAGCCTTGCCCCATGCATGATTTGTGGAATTAGTTCACCAAATTGGTATGCGGTGTTTGACACTAGATGATTTGCAACTAAGAAAGTCAAACACCACAACGTTTTGTAAATATCTTATCAAAAACAACCAAAAGATTTTCATTAAAAAAAAATAAAAATCTTCATCTCTTAATCATTATCTTTTTTCAGTGTGCAAAAAATTCAAAACAAATCAAAATATGTTCTTGATCTACATTTTTTTAATTAATTTTTGAACTCGAACATATTTTGAGGGGGAGAATTTTTATTTATCATAACTTTTGCACACTCTTATCAAAATCTTCATCATAAATAAAATTCTTCGTCGTGCAACATTTCCGTGATCTCTTGAACTAAAAGTTTGGAAAAAGTTTTAAAAGTATTTGTTAGTTTAAGGGGGAGAAATATAAATGATAAAATTTAACAAATATTTGGGCTAAGAATGATACAAAACAAATATTTGGGCTAAGAATGATACAACAACATACCTAAGGGACTGTTACTGTCAAATGTAAAAATTGGTGACTTTAGGACTGCGCTTGATGGGAAAAAGGGGTTAAGGGATTAAACTTGCCAAAACTCCAAAGTTTGCCCTATATAAGCAAGGTTTTAAAATAATAATAATAATAATCTTTTTACTCACAAAAACTCATACACACTCCAAATTGCTGCCATTTTCTTTCGATTATGGATTTTTTTGATTTTCACCATTTCACAATTGTAAGTGTTATACTCATTCACTTATGCATGATTATCACTCGCCCAAATTTCTTGAATCATTTCTGTGGCTAGATTTCTTAATCGAAGAATTAGGGTTTAAGGAGCAAAATTGGGCATTTCTCATGTATTAGGTTTTAGAATAATTAAAGTAGTTCTTTAGCTTAATTTCATGTCTAGGATTGCTCTATGGCTGCTTAATTGTGTTAATTAACATCTGTGTATGAAAATTGAGTGTGTTAGGGTTTAAGTAGTCGTATGCATTGCTGCTACTACTAGTAGTATTGTGTATGTGTTTTGAGTAGTTAGATATGCTTAAATAGGTCCCCAAATCATGCGCCTTAAGTCTTGTAACCTAAATCAAACATAGGCTCTTAGTTGAAGAATTTCGTGTTGCATAATGATCTTTTGTGGCCAATGTGTTTGTTAGCTTAGATTTCTGGGTAATAGGATTTGTTTAGGATGAGTTTAGGAAGGTATTTGATGCTTTCATGGTCCTTGTATCTGTCTGTTATTGATTTTGATTAAGTATGAAATCCTTCGAGTAAGCATGAAGGTCTTCGAGTTAGGATGACTTTTCTTCTACTTAGTAATATTTGGGATGAATTTCTTCGAGTTAGAAGAAAATTTTCATTACTTAGAAAATTTTATGATATTCTTCAAGTAAGAGATTAACTTCTCCTACTTAGAGAATTTTTTATAAAATCCTTCGAGTAAGGAAAACATTCTTCGACTTAGAAATTCTTTCTTAAAATCTTCGAGTAAGGAAAAGTTTCTTCGACTTAGAAGTTTTTCATAATTTCTTCAAGTAAGCATGCTATTTTTCGAGTAAGAGATTAACTTCTCCTACTTAGAGAATTTTTTATAAAATCGTTCGAGTAAGGAAAACATTCTTCGACTTAGAAATTCTTTCTTAAAATCTTCGAGTAACGAAAAGTTTCTTCGAATTAGAAGTTTTTCATAATTTCTTCAAGTAAGCATGCTATTTTTCGAGTAAGGATTTTATCACAATTTCTCCGAGTTAGGAGGGTTTCAAATATTTCCGAGTAAGGAAAATGGCAATCTCCGATTAAGGGATGTTCTTTTCAAATTTTTATCAAATCCTTTATGTAAGGAAATTTTTCTATCTTTCTTCGAGTAAGACCATTTTTCTTCGAGTAAGCTTGTTTTTTCCAGACTTCTAAATTTTTTTTTCAAAAAACAGAAAAGTGTTAAGTTGAAAAATTGTGTTTGCTCTTATATGATTGTTTGTTTCTTGTGCGCTAATTATTTATGATCCTCATACGTGTTCTTCAATATGTTGTATCATATCACTTAAGAATAGGTCATGTATTGAATGGCTTACACTTACATAAATATGCAATTTCTATTATTTTTCTTTGTTGGTGTTTGTGCTTCTCAGGTTCACAATGTCTCAAGCATCAAAAGCAAGAAATGATTTGATACATGAGGGAAATGAAAGGAAAATAGGAGAATCCAATTACCGAGTAGATTTTGAAACCCTACCATGCCACCCTACTTGTCAAATCATGGTGGAGATACTCAAGAAACACTTCTGCATACATGTTCTAACCAGATCCGCTAAGGTTCCGGAAATTTATCTTAACCAATTCTAGCATTCCCTAATCATCAGTCGCGACACAAAAACCATGACAATCACCCTTGACAGTAAAGTCATCAAGTTCGATGTTCATCTTCTTCACAATGTTCTTGGACTTCCTCCAACAGTCCTTGGAAAATACACACAGTTTTTAGATGATCCCCCTTTTGAACGAATAGTCAAATCCCTAAAGCACCTCGGCTATGATGACTCATCTAAAGAAATCACATCTCACTCCAAAGTTGACTGAAGATTTATTCCTTAACCATGGTTGACCATTTACACCATCCTCAGTCACTGTATCACGGGAAAAGAAACAGATCATGAGCACCCTAAACTTGAACATCTGCAATTCTTCTAGGGAGTCATCAACTTGGCACATCTTGACTATGCAAAGTATATATGGACTGACATGGTATACCAAGCTCATAAATTTGTGCAGAAGAAAGGCTACAAGATTTCGTTCCCTCGATTCACTAAGCTTCTCATTTCTCACTTCATGGCCCTATCTCAAGAGATTGACAAACGTCCTAATGAAAAATCTCATTCAGAACAAATGGATCATGTTCTTTCACGAGTAAGAATTCGTGCCACAAACACCACCAAACAAGGTATCAGAGTTCCAAATGTCTTAATTACAAAGACGGTGAGGGAAATAGAGGCTTATGTTAGATATTATGAAGCACAAAAAGCAGGATTGGTAGGAATAACTGTTAAAGGAAACACTGGCACTGGAAGAGGAAGAGGAAGAGGAAAGAAAGCAGGTACAAAAAGAAAAAAGAAAGTTACTCGAGCAACTAAAAGGCAACCAATGCTCCGAGATGAATCTTCTGCAGATGAAGAAGTTGAAATGAAATAAAGGGAAGAAAGAAAACGCATCATGAAAATCAAGAAAGAAAAACACGACAAAGATCTGGGTAAAGGCAAATCACCAATGAACCAAAACACACCCAATGATACCTTACAACCTCCAAAGACAAAGAAAGAAGAAATATCACAACTCAGGAAAGCCTTAGAGGAAAACTAAGCAAAATATTTGGCTGATCTTGAGAAATTAAAGATGAAGAAGAAGGGTGAAGGGTCTGGGTCAAAGTTTGGTGATGATGCGTTCTTGATTGAGACTGATGCTGATGATGAAACAGAAGCTACTTTGTCTAATCCTGAAAGTGAATCAGTTGGTGAATCTGAGGGTGAATCAGAAGAGTCAGACCAACGCATTCACACGCCCTCAGGATCTGATAAAGATAAAACTGATGAAGAAAAGAAAGATGATGAAGAAGATGAAGAGAAAGATGATGAATTTGACGAAGACAATGACAATGATAATGATCAAGATGACAATCAACAAGATGATGATGATCAAGATGATGACAAATCTGAAGGAGCTAATCGTGTACCTACTCTACCCAAACTACCATCTCATGTGCCATCATCTCATGATCAACACTTCAAGACTAAGCCTCCCTCACCTAAACCAATACCTGAACAAACTGAACCCAGTCAATTACAATGTCTTCAGGAACAACGCATCAAATTGCAAGTTCAAGTCAAGGCACAGCAACAAGACATTGATGAGTTTAAGACATACAATGTTTCTCAAGCAATGGAAGATTTCTTCACCAACAACATACCAAGATAGGTCGGCACACTCCTCCAAGAAACACTTCCATCTGTTATGAAGTAGTACGTCAAGAACAAACTTGAATGAGCAGTTGCTCATCACATTCAGACAATACCTCTTACCATTCAAACTAAACAGTCAAGGCCATCTGCTGCAGATCTCAAAAGTCAATTGCTTGAAGCCATTGTAAATGATCCAGAGGAAAGTGAACTTCGCAAGGCATTGATCAAGTCAATGAAGAAAATCGAAAAGAAAGATGATCCATGCAGAATGGTCAAGTCAAGCAAGCGTCATCATGATGATTTTGATAAAGATGACAACGTTAAGCCAAGAGACAAACGTACAAGAATGAATGGACCTACTAATAAATTGCAATCATCATACATCCAACAAAATGTCAAAGATGAACTTCAACCACAAGATACTGGAACATATGATGATGCTGAACCCCATGATGACATCTCACATCACAATATGGCTGAAGCAATTCCTGAACCACCTGCGGATGCACCAATGAAACCTGTTCATGAATGGATTGATCCATCTGCTGAAAATTTTGATTGGTTCGAAGAAATGGTTGATGCATAACTGACATTCCAGAAGACGAAGTTCTTGCTGAAGGCTCAGTTGTGGATTTCATGAAAAAAGTCAAGCAGGTGATGAAGATTCAAAAACTACAACTTTTTGATACTGTTAATATCCAAAAAGTAGGTTTCTCATAGTTCAAGACATCTATCACTTCTCAACTGGAATTTGAATACAATCTTGAACAAGTTGCTAGAGCATTATCAGAGAATGTTAGTTGGTTTGCTGCAAGACCTTCATAAGAACCCGACACATTCAAGTTTCATGACTATTCTAAACCTTTTCCGCTCATTAATAAAGCTTACAATCCCTAGATCCCAAAGGCATATTTCTTCAATCATGACTTAGAGTACTTAATGTATGGGAATACTAATCCAGAGAAAAGACATGCTACGTCTCTTAACAAGTTCAAAGCTGCTACTTATGTACAAGAAGGTCTCGAAGAATAGATTGGAGACTTGTTCAGCACTTCAATTGCTATTTACAATGATGAAGCAGTTCTAGGTGTTTTTCACTGGCTAGAGATGCGTAAATGGTTTTACAAATGGAAGCTGGCGTTTACTTCAAAACACAAGGTAAACTACAAACAAAAGATTCTTTCCATCAAGAGTGCTAAAACAGAATCTAAATATGGGTACATCTTTCTGACTAAGATCACGGTTCGACGACACGATGACAAGGAGTACTCGTACAGCGAAGGAGACTATCCTCAATTGAATCTCAACGATATTGAAGATATGTATTTGCTAAAGATACAAGGAAAACTCGAGCATCTCCCTGGAAGCCTTGAATACGACATCATCAAATCCATACTTCTTTACATTCGAAGAATTGTAATCATGACAAGAGTCGAAGATGCTCACTTAGGTGTTGAAAGTTACCAGAAGAAACTAAACCTCATCAAACCTAATCTTAGACCTCCGGGAATTGCAGAAATGAAGCCATAATCATTCATCAAAAGACCATCTGGAGTAGTATATGTTAGATCCGGGAGACCAATATTCATGGGATACGAAGACATTCATAAATTCAGTGATGAATTGTTAGGAATTAAACACTTGACGGTTTGTACTGCTGAAGATATAACTAACAGTACCAACTCAGTTAGTAATATCAAAAGAAAGTTTGTACTGCTGATACTGCTGAAAGAAGATTTGTACTGCCAGTTATGAAGACGTGTAAGGAGATAAGTATAGAATAGATTTTGTGTATATCTTATATAGTTAGACTTATACGAATATTCTACATGTTTAGAATATTGATACTTATCTTGTAAAGGACTCCTTGTGCCTATAAAAGGAGGTCCTAGGTTAGATGTTATGTATGTATGTTTTGTTAAGCTTCAAGGTTGTAAACCCTAGTGATACTCAAGATCACTCATATTATACTTAATAATATTGAAGCGTTTGGTTATATCATTGTTCTCATAAACTGTTCATACAATACTTTACTGTTAAATTGTTAAATCTTCTAAGTATCAAGTAGTAGATGCCGCATACTATTTGATATACATTCAAAGTATCCTCAACACAATACTTGGGTGTTAAGATCCTCTCAAGTTGTATCAAAGCCAGGTGTCTAATATTTTGATTTAGAAGATCCTCACAGAAGAACTCTTTATTCCCTATAAAGAAGATGGACATGGAGACTACTCAGACCAACACTGCTGTTAAGTTACCTATGCTTAAATAGAATGACTTAAGATGTGGAGGCTCAAGATTGAGCAGTACTTTCAAGTACAGGACTATGCTCTTTGGGAAATCATAAAGAATGGCAACTCCTTCAAACCATCAACAACTGAATCAACAGTTGATGGTAAGAAAGTTACAATTGTGAACATTTCTCCTGTTACTACAGATGAAAAGCTCCAGAAAAGAATGATGTTAAAGCAAAGAGCATGTTACTAATGGCCATCCCTAATGATCAACTTCTGAACTTCAGCAAATACAAGGATGCCAAAACCTTGTTTGAAGCTATAACTACCATGTTTGGTGGTAATGAAGCCACCAAGAAGACACAGAAGACTTTGCTGAAGCAGAGTTTTGAGAACTTCAGTGCTACTAGCAATGAATCTCTTGATCATATGTTCAACAGGCTGCAGAAGATAATCAGCCAACTGGCTGTATTGGGTGTTGAGATCCCACAGGAGGATCTTAATTCCAAATTCCTAAGAAGTTTTCCTGCTGATTGGTACACTCATGTAGTTGTCTGGAAAAACAAGCCAGAAATTGATACAATGAGTCTTAATGATTTGTACAACAATTTTAAAATTGTTAAACAGGAGGTAAAGAACTCTGGAAGCTCAAGTTCTAGTCCTGGGGACATGGCTTCAGGAGTTAGTACTGCTAACCCTAATGTTTGTACTGCTAGTTCACAAACTAGTACTGCTGGCATAGGTGATGCTACATTCTATGCTTTCCTGACCAGTCAAGCCAATGGGTCTCTGCTATCCCATGAAGATCTTGAACAGGTAGATGAAGATGATCTGGAAGAGATGGTGTTAGGATCTCTGGGAAATAAGAGTTTCATTGTTGCTGCCGATAGTGTTAAGCTGGTTCCTGCCGATAGCTTTGGTTCCTGCTGAAAGCTCATTGCTGCCGACAGTGTTATCTTGTTCCTGCCGATAGTGTTGTTGCTGCGGATAGTATTATTTGTTATCCGCATATTTAGAATGTTTGTTAAGATTTATTTTTAGAAGAGATTGTTGTTTATCTCTTCACACGTTTTCTTGTAGAACGGGTTAGGGTTAGGTGATCTTGTTAGTATAAAAGATAAACCCGTCTATGAGTTTATGTACACCTTTAACGTTTTCAATATTCAAGATCACAATTCCTAGTTCATAGTTTGATCCATAGAGGATCATTGTCTTTAGAGTTTTTCTTCTTTATTATACTTGCTGTTTAGTTTCCGCATAAACGCTTGTATAGCATACAGAGGTTCTTGTTTATACCAAGCTCAATCAAGCTCGAAGTTCTCGATCCTACAAGTGGTATCAGAGCCTGGTAAGGATCTCTGATAAAGAAGGAAAAGTTCGATTTCAAATTTCACAACCCTCTTTCAATGGAAGATGAAATCCCTCAAAACAATGTCATTAACCCTGAAGAACAACAACCCAAACCTGAAACCTCACAAGTCCAAACACAAATCCTCACCACCATGTCCACCAACAATGCTAAATTTCCATATCTGAAGAAAGATGAGTATGAAGTCTGGGCTATGAGAATGGAATATTGGATCACAAACACTGATTACAATCTGTGGAATGTGATTCTTAAGGGAAATAGTAAGAAGAATACTGGAAGGGATAATGATGGCAATATCTATATAGAGCCACCTGTTACTGCAGAAGAACACCTTGCTGTTCAAAGGGAAACCAAGGCAAGAACCCTTCTACTTCAAGCTATTCCAGAAGATCATATGAGTGATTTTCATCACATGGATGATGCTAGAAAGATCTGGCATGCTGTAAAAGCCAGATTTGGAGGGAATGATGAATCCAGAAAGATGAGAAGGTCTATGCTCAAGCAAGAATTTCAGGAATTCATGATCTCTGAGGCTGAGGGGATTCACAAAGGGTATGACAGATTCCACAAGATCCTGAGTCAACTCAACCAGTTGAAAGCTAGGCCGGACGATGAAGACTGCAACACCAAGTTTCTGAGGGCTTTGCCACCATCCTGGTCTCAGGTTTCCATAACACTCAAAGCCAAAGGAGGTCTGGATTATATGAGCTTTGATGATCTGTACAAAAAGTTGAAAACCCTTGAACTGGATATCAAAGGATATTCCACCTATACACCTCATACTCCAACCCATACTGCTTTTGTTAGTAACTCTGGTGCTAACAAAGCATCATATGGAAACAGTCCAACACCATCAACATCATTAATCTCCTACTCACCTGTCACACCAAAAGCTCAAACCAGATCTGAGAATCTTGTAGTGGATGTGCTTCATTCCTTTGTTGCTGAAAGTACACCACAACAGAAGATTATGTATGATGATTTCAATCAGGTTGATGAATTGGATATGGAAGAGATGGATTTAAGATGGCAGGTGGCTATGATATCGTTGAAGTTGGATAGGTTTGAAAAGAAGGCAGGAAGAAGGGTCAATTTTGATGGACAGGAGCCTGCCAGGTTTGACAGAAGGAAGGTGAGGTGTTATAAATGTTCTCAAACAGGACATTTTGCTAGGGAATGTACAGACAAGAAGGTGGATGATAAAGCACGGTATTCTGCTTTCAGAATTCAAGAGTTGGAGTCAGAGGACCCCAAGGCTTTAGTATCTGTGGATTCGATGGTGGACTGGGAGCATCATGAGAAGGCTGCTGCAAGTGGAACAGATAAGGTCTTTGGGATGGTAGCTGGATATGGTGAGAAGAATCAAGTGGCTGGTCAGTTTGGAATGATGGGTCATCCATCTCAGGTACATAACTGCCCATTCGGTTGTGATTCTAAATATGCTAAATTGAAACAGGAATTTGATGATATAGAAAGTGAAAATAAGGATAACATTATTCAACTTAAGGCTCATAAAAAGGCTGTTAAAACTTTAGAACAACAAAAGGTCTGGTATCAACAACAACAGTCTGCTTATGAAGTAAAAATAAAGGTATTGGAAAGAGATTTAAAAAATGCTATTAATGAGTTTAAACATTTTGAAAGGGAAAAAGCTAAGGTAGTGTTAGATAATCAGGATTTAAAGTCTAAACTAGATAATGCCTTGGCTAGATTTGATAAGTGGAAAGAGTCATCCACAAACCTTCACAGGCTTATTGATAGTTCTATGTCGTCAAAAACTAAAAGAGGTTTAGGGTTCGGTGACCTGGTAGGGCCAAATCAGTATTATGACCCTAATGAGTATAGTGTTTTTAACCCAAAACCTGTAGATTATAGAAAGCCTGTAAAGTATGTGAATGAGGGAGGGATGAATGATGTTCCTCCACCCATAACTGGAACATTTAAGCCTGCTAATCCTTTTGATGACTTTGATGATTCACAAATGATGTATGGCAAACAGGCAAAGGACTTGCCTAATCTTGATTGTGACTCTAATGAATTTGTCTCTTGTTCTTACAGTGACAAATCTTCAGAAATCAAGACAGATGACTATGCCACATGTGGATCAAGTGACAAGTCAGCATCAATAATGTCAGAAGATCTCTCCTCAGAAGTAGCTAATGATGATTCTCACTCTAAGACAGCTGCATTTGAAGATATTTCTTTTGATAGTGTTAAAAACAATAATGTTTCTGGTTGTGGTTTTGATTCTGTTTCAAACAATTATGATTGTGGTTTTTATTGTGTTAAGGATAATTTTGTTTCATGTGTTGGTTTGAATAATGCTGTTTGCAATGAGAAAGTTATTGTTAAGAAAAAGACCCCTAGAAAGAAATCTTGCTTTGTGTGTCGTAGTTATGATCATCTTATTAAAGATTGTGACTATTATGAGAAACAGATGGGTTTGAATGCATGTCAAAATAGGTTTGTATGGAAGAATGTGAATGATATTCCCCCTTATATACCTCAAGCAGCAAGGAGAACTTCAGTTGCTACTGGCAAGCCAGTTCCTGCTGGTAAGCCTGTTGCTGCTGATAAGTTCATTCCTGCCGATAAGCCTATTGCTGCTGTGTATTCAGTTCCTGCCGGTAGGATCAATCCTGCTGGTTGGAAAAACAATGTGGCTAGACCTTTCAGAAGACCTACTAGTTCTTATTTTCAAAATAATGTGAGACCTGTTTGTTTTGACACCATGAATAAGGGAGGGGCAAGATGGAAAACTGCTGTTAAGTCCTCAGCAGGTTGTTCTTGGAAAATTACTAACCAAAATATGAAAATAGGGTCCAAGATCAATGGTGGATCTCATCAATCTCCAGGGTTTAATTCTTATTGATCCACTAGGCAGGCTCAAGTCAGCAAAGGCTTGAGTCTCTCTTGTATCTAATGTTGTATATGTATCCTTTTTCTCAGGAGTTTCCTTTTAGAAGCAAAGATGTTGGAATTGTTGACAGTGGGTGTTCCAGGAGTATGACAGGGAATTTGGAAAGATTGCATGATTTTGTACCTTTGAATGGAGGTACTGTGACATTTGGAGGAGGAGATGGAATAATTTCTGGGAAGGGAACTATCAAGACTGCTAAGCTGGATTTTGAAGATGTGCTTTATGTGAAGGAACTTCAAGACTTCAATTTGTTCTCTGTCTCCCAAATATGTGACAAGAAGAACAGTGTTCTCTTCACTGAGAATGATTGCTATGTGTTGTCCAAAGACTTCAAGCTGCCTGATGAAAGTCAGGTTGAACTTAAAGTTCCTAGGACTTACAATCTTTATAGCTTCAATCTTAGTGATGTTCAGCCTGAGGGATCACTTGCTTGTTTGGTTGCAAAAGCTTCTGTGGATGAATCTAAGAAATGGCACAGAAGAATGGCCCATGTGAATTTCAAGACCATTAACAAGCTGGCTAAGAATGGGTTGGTTAAAGGACTTCCTATGAAGATCTTCTCTAATGACCATGATTGTGTTGCCTTGCAACAAAGGAAAATAGCACAAAGCATCATACAAGGCCATAACTGCTGTGAGCAACATCTCTGAGCCTCTGCAGCTTCTTCATATGGATCTTTTTGGTCCTACTTCTATCAGAAGTATTGACCATAAGAACTACTGCCTGGTGATTACAGATGATTTTAGCAGGTTTTAATGGACTTTCTTTTTGGGTACTAAAGATGAAACTTATCCAGTTCTTAGGGATTTTATTGCCTTAATAGAAAATCAGCTAAGTAAAAAGGTTAAGTCTATAAGGTGTGATAATGGCACAGAGTTTAAGAACTCTAATCTTATTGACCTCTGTGGGACTAAGGGGATAAAAAGGGACTATAGTAATCCTAGAACTCCACAACAAAATGGGGTTGCAGAAAGGAAAAATAGGACCCTGATAGAAGCAGCTAGGACTATGTTAGCTGAATCTAAGATGCCTACTATGTTTTGGACTGAAGCAGTTTGTACTGCTTGTTATGTGTTGAATAGGGTATCTATTACTAGTCCTCATAATAAAACACCTTATGAACTTTTGTCTGGGAAGGTTCCAAACATTAGTTACCTTAAGCCTTTTGGATGTCATGTCACTATTTTAAACACTAGTGATTACCTAGGCAAGTTTGATGGGAAGGCTGATGAAGGGTTTATTGTTGGATATTCTGCTCATGGTAAAGCCTATAGGGTTTATAATCTGTCCTCTAAGAGAATAGAAGAGACTCTCAACTTAAGATATCTTGAAGATAAGCCTAATTTGCAGGGTGCTGGTCCAGAGTGGTACTTTGATCTGGATTATCTTTCTGACACCTTAGGTTATAATAGATTCAAATCAAATCTATCTGCTGGTACAAATTTTTCTCAAACTAACAATGCAGGTACCTCGGATGATGATTCTGATGTAGAGAGTGATGAACGACCTATAGTTGTTCCTTCTTTTCCCTCTAACAACATTTCAGGTTCAAAGCTCAGAGATTATTTTGATATGGCTGGAGGTGATTCTAGTTATGCAGAAGATCTTGCTAGGCTTCAAAGACAAGAGTTTAATGCCAAAAGAGCTGCTGAGATGTTTGATTCTGGGTTTTCTAAAGAGACAGAGGAGATTCTGAGAAAGGCTGAAGCTGAAGTTAGAAGACAACTGAATTCAACTGGTGGTATTCATGTTCCTGCTGATCCCATTCCTGCTAAAAGTGGATCTGTTCCTGCCGAACCTTCTAGAGTTTCTGCTGATGTTCCTGTGTCATCTCCATTTGTTGACACTCTGGGTGTTGTTAACTCCCCTGAAAGATTTCCAATTCCTTCTGATCTTGGAAACTCAGTCTCTTCATAAGATAAGCTGAATGATCCTCATCATCAGTCCAGAACAGGCATTTTCTCTTTTTCCTCATATGATGATGACTTCAACCCCTCCATCACTAATCAGGCATCCTCCATTGAAGTCAATCCCATTGCTACTAAGAGGATTAATACTGTTCATCCTCAGTCTTTGATTCTTGGAGATATTAATTCCCCTGTTCAGACAAGAAGTAAACTTCATCAATCCAAATTTGGAGAATCTGCTTTTCTCAGTTATATACAGGATCAGTTGAGGAGCAATCATACTGATTATTTACATTGTCTGTATGCTTGTTTCTTATCTCAAGTTGAACCAACTAGCATAGCTCAAGCTCTTTCTAATGATGATTGGGTTGAGGCTATGCAAGAGGAAATGCAGCAGTTCCAGAATCAGAAAGTATGGATGTTGGTTCCTTTGCCTGCTGGAAAGCATGCTATTGGGACTAAATGGATTCTAAAGAATAAAAGGGATGCTAGGGGAATTGTGGTTAGAAATAAAGCTAGATTGGTAGCTCAGGGTCATAGACAAGAGGAGGGGATTGATTATGATGAGGTGTTTGCACCAGTAGCAAGAGTTGAAGCTATCCGATTGTTCCTGGCTTTTGCTTCCTTTATGGGGTTTGTAGTATATCAGATGGATGTAAAGAGTGCATTTTTGTATGGCAGGATTGAGGAAGAAGTTTATGTTACTCAACCACAGGGATTTGTGGATCCTCAGAATCCTAATTTGGTTTATAAAGTGGTTAAAGCACTCTATGGTCTTCATCAAGCACCAAGGGCTTGGTATGCAAGGTTATCAGCCTTCTTGCTAAAACATGGTTACAGAAGAGGGGCTATTGATAAAACTCTTTTTATAAGAAAGAACTTCAAAGATATCATTCTGGTACAAGTTTATGTAGATGATATTATCTTTGGTTCTACTAATGAAGCCTGGTGCAGGGAGTTTGAAGAATTGATGAAGAGTGAATTTGAGATGAGTGCTATGGGAGAAATGACTTTCTTCTTGGGTCTTCAGGTTAAGCAGAAACCAGATGGGATCTTTATTTGCCAGGAGAAGTATGTTTATGACATGCTTAAGAAGTTTGATATGGAAAATGTGAAGATTGCTACAACTCCTTTTGAACGTCCAAAGCCTAAGTCCAATAATGAACCTGATGCTGGTGTTAATGTTCATCTTTATAGGTCCATGATTGGATCACTCATGTATTTGACAGCTTCAAGACCTGATATCATGTTTGCTGTTGGTGCATGTGCTAGACATCAGGTTACACCATTGACTTCTAACCTCAATGCAGTTAAGAGAATCTTCAAGTATTTAAGAGGACAGCCAAAGATGGGACTTTGGTATCCTAAAGATTCTCCTTTTGTGTTGGAAGCCTATAGTGACAGTGATTATGCTGGGGCTAACTTTGATAGGAAGTCTACAACAGGAGGTTGTCAGTTTCTGGGTAGGAGGTTGGTTTCTTGGCAGTGCAAGAAGCAGACTATAGTGGCTACATCTTCTACTGAGGCAGAGTATGTTGCTGCTGCTAGTTGCTGTGGACAGGTACTTTGGATGCAAAATCAGCTGTTGGATTATGGGTTCAACTATATGAACACCAAGATTTTTATTGATAATCAAAGTACTATGTGTATTGTTAAGAATCCTGTTTATCATCAAAGGACAAAGCATATTGAGATTCGCCACCATTTCATAAGAGATGCTTATGAGAAGCATCTTATTCAGGTGGTTAAGATTCACACAGATGATAATGTTGCTGATCTGCTGACCAAGGCTTTTGATGGACCAAGGTTTAAACATTTGGTGGTCCATATTGGGATGGTAAATCCCTAGATGCTCAGCTTAAGGGGAGGATTGCAGATTTAGGGGAGGATGAAGCTTAAGGGGAGGTTTATTCTTGTTGTTGTTGTATATTTTCTATCTTTCTTTCTTTCTTTTGATTTCTTTTCTTATTTTTCTTTCTTTAATTTTGATGTGTTTTCTTAGTTAAAAAAAAAAAAAAAAAAAAAAAAAAAAAAAAAAAAAAAAAAAAAAAAATTTCTTTGTATATTTTGTGTGCTAATAAGTGGTTTTGAGCAACACCTTGCAGGTACAGTGTTGGTGTTTACACCTGCACAATAAATGGTGCTCAACTCACCATGTCTTGCAGACAAGAAAGAGTTGACTCACCATGAGGGTACGGCTCTGGTGTGATTATCAAATCCGTTGATAGCTGTAATAGCTTGCTCAAAGCTATAGGGTACTTCAACTCACCCATGATTTATTCCTGAGAGTTGAAAATGGTTCTCAATTCACCATGGATGTAACCCTTTATGGGATCCAAAGGATTGGCTAGTCCACAAAAGTATGGTTTGTGGTAAAGACAATTGGTATCCATATTTGGTATTCAATTCACCAAGGTTCAAAGAATTGGCTAGTCCTGAGCAAACGGCTACAGGTAAAGACAAGTCAAATCCGTTTATAGTTGCTGATTTGCTAATAAATCAGATGGTTATCAATGTACCATGGTCTAATACACCTAAACATTGGCTACTCCAGTAGTGATGGCTATTGGTAAAGAGACATCAAATCCATTAATTTTCAATGATTCACCTCTCACAGGAGTTAACACACCTGGATGTGATGAGAATAGTATGAAACTTAAAGTGATTTGATGTACATATTGTCATAGTAGCAGCCAAGTTCAAGTGAAGTAATGGTGACCAGTATACATGTTTTGGAGAAGATTTCTAATTCCTGCTGAACTATTGAAGTTGCTGCTGGATTCTATAGAGGTTGAAATCTTGCATGTTATGGATGTTGCTACTGGTTACTACTTATTGTTGCTGCTAAGTCGCAGTCCTCAAGCCTGAGAAGTTCAAAGTTCTATCACAGTGGAATCTTGCAGGTTAACCTAGTCAACCTCAAGATTAGGGGAGGATTGTTAGGATCTCTGGGAAATAAGAGTTTCATTGTTGCTGCCGATAGTGTTAAGCTGGTTCCTGCCGATAGCTTTGGTTCCTGCTGAAAGCTCATTGCTGCCGACAGTGTTATCTTGTTCCTGCCGATAGTGTTGTTGCTGCGGATAGTATTATTTGTTATCCGCATATTTAGAATGTTTGTTAAGATTTATTTTTAGAAGAGATTGTTGTTTATCTCTTCACACGTTTTCTTGTAGAACGGGTTAGGGTTAGGTGATCTTGTTAGTATAAAAGATAAACCCGTCTATGAGTTTATGTACACCTTTAACGTTTTCAATATTCAAGATCACAATTCCTAGTTCATAGTTTGATCCATAGAGGATCATTGTCTTTAGAGTTTTTCTTCTTTATTATACTTGCTGTTTAGTTTCCGCATAAACGCTTGTATAGCATACAGAGGTTCTTGTTTATATCAAGCTCAATCAAGCTCGAAGTTCTCGATCCTACAGATGGACTTGAAGTGGTAGGTAGCACTACTAAGCATGAGAGCCAAGAAATTCTAGAAAAGAACAGGGAAGAAGATCACAATCAGTGGTAGTGATACAGCTGGGTTTGATAAATCAAAGGTGGAGTGTTTCAGCTGTCATAAGTTGGGACACTTTACTAGAGAATGCAGAAGACCAAGGAAGCAGGACAACAGAAGCAAAGGGTATAGGAATCACCAGGAAAACAGGAAGGTTGTGGAAGTGGAAGAGCCTTCTTCAAAGGAAATGGTTGCTATAGATGGTCTTGGATATGATTGGAGCTTCATGGCTGATGAGGAAGAAGCACCAATAGAGATAGCACTAATGGTATTTTCTGACTCTGAGGTACATTCAATAAAAAGTTGTTCAAAATCTTGTTCTGCTTTAAAAGATTATGAAACACTTAAAAAGCAATATGATGACCAAAGAATAGAGCTTAACCAAACTAATTATAATTTAGCAAATCATAAAAGAGGTTTAGCTGTATTAGAAGAAAAAATATTGTTTTATAAGAAAAATGAAACTGTCTTTTCTGAATACATTGTTGTGCTTAAAAGAGACATTTTACATAAAGATGCTTAGATAAGTGTGCTTAAAGATGAGTTGGAAAAGATTAAGAAAGCAAAAGATAACATACAACTAAGTGTAGACACTCTAGAATATGCATCTAAAGGAGTTAATGTAGAATCGTTGTAGCTCGAGGTTGTTTAGACCTCATATTATCTAGGACACATAATATTGATACGCAGCGGAATAATAAACAAGAACTTCAAATATTATGAACAAGGTTTTTCCACAATCACCTCAATTTTATTAATAATAATAAAACGTGTTATCTAATCTATAACAAGGATCAATAAATTGATCTTGAAGTGAAACAAACTAAACCCTAGACGTTTTCTATAACCAAACACCTAGACACACATGAACTCTTTTAGTCGACTACATTGTAATTGTGCACACAAAAACTAATGACCCATGTCCTCTTTATATACTAGAGGATTAGGGTTTACAATTAGGAAACATAATACAATTAGGAAACTAAATAAATCTTCCATGTAAAACCTGCAAAATAAGACACAAGACTACAAGGAAATATTTTTGGGATTTATTTATTTATATTTATTTTATTTATTTATTTATTTTTTTTTTGAAATCAAATGATTCCACAATTAAATTTAAGTGTGGTGCAAGAAAATTTGAAATCATGGGTTGCCTCCCAAGAAGAGATTGCTCTTGAGAGTCTTTAGCTAGACTCGTCTTCTTTTTCTTTTATGTTTTGGGAAAGAAGGGAGCGGTTTCTTCCCTTCTGTCATTGTAACTGTCTTCCTCACGGTATAGTTTTAGTCGATGGCCATTAACTACGAATGTTCTGCCATCACGTCTATATAATTCAACGTATCCGGATGGATAACTATGTTTAACCATATAAGGACCAAGCCATCGTGACCGGAGTTTTGGCTGTTTGAATTTGTATTTTGAGTGGAACAGGATTACTTTATCTCCTTGCTTGAATTCTTTACGGATCCTTAGTTTACGATCGTGCCAGACTTTGGTTCTTTCTTTGTATAACCGAGAATTTTCGTATGCTTGTAAACGAAATTCGTCCAACTCGTAGAGTTGAAATATTCGTTTTTCTCCAGCAACAATTAAGTCTGTATTACAATTATTGAGTGCCCAATATGCACGATGTTCGATTTCGAATGGCAAGTGGCATGCTTTACCATAGATGAGTTTATAAGGTGTGGATCCAGTAGGTGTTTTATATGCTGTTCGAAAGGCCCACAGAGCATCGTCTAATTTTCTTGACCATATAGCCGGATTGTCTTTCTCGGTTTTTTCAAGAATTCTTTTTAAGGCTCTGTTTATGTTTTCTACCTGACCACTTGTTTGAGGGTGATACGAAGTGGAGAAACGATGGTTTACACCATATATCTTCATTACTTTTTCCATTAGATGATTACAAAAGTGTGTCCCTCTGTCGCTAATTAATGCTTTCGGGATTCCGAAACGACAAAATAATTTTTTTAGGAAAGTAAGGACAACTCTTGCATCGTTAGTTTGAAGAGCTTGGGCCTCTACCCATTTTGAGACATAATCGATTGCTACAAGCATAGTTGTCAAAATCGCGTACGATCCTACGATCCTACACACAAAAAATGATCAGGATCTTAACAAGATCGTAATTCAAGTAGGATCGTATCAGGATCGTAGGATCGCACGTAGGATCGTAGGATCGGATTGTAAGATCGTAGGATCGCCTATTCTTTTTGTTTTTAATTTCTTTAATTTTTTAAAATTTTTTGCTATATTAACTTATTATGCATAAGTTCATGTCTTAAAGCCCAATGACTAAGAATTTTTCATGAAAGCTATTATTTTGATGTTGTTAATTGATTGCCTTTTGCAAGATTAATGAGTGTCAAATCATTATGCACTTATGGACAATATATAAATAGTTTAGATGTGTCTTTTTGGGTTTATTATGAAAAACGATTTCGTGCTTTGTAACATGGCAGAAGTTTGTTTTTGAAGTAAACCATGTGGATACTTGACACAATTTTGCTTGGTAACATGGCAGAAGCTTGTTTTTGAAGTAAACCATGTGGATACTTGAAACAATTTTGTTCATAATTTATTTTACGTTTCATATAAAAGCATGAATTATATGCTAAAAATTTTTAGTAATATTATCAAAATATCCAAATTTAATTTATTTGATTATCTAGATAAAAAATATTGTTTTGCCCTCTATTATAAATTATGTCATTTCATTTTCAGATACAATCCATTTATCTTTTTGCATTAATCTATATATTGTAATAAAAAATGTCACAGAATCACGTGCCAATAAATTAACACAATATTTTTGTATTAATCTAAATGTTATCACGAAAAACCTATAATTAAAATAAATTGAATAGGAAGTAGATGTACGTATGTAATAACTTTGTGCAAGTGAGCATTGCAATATATCTAATATTCTACTACTAGAGTACTTGAACATATAACTTTTTCTTTTATCATCCATTTAGATTCGTTTATCATATGAAATATTATAAGAAATATAAAACTACAAACCCTATACAATAATATATACATTTTCATAGGATCTTATGATCCCGATCCGATCCTACGATCACGATCTTGCAAAGCCGAAAATGATCCTAGGTAGGATCCCCTTCCTGACAACCTTGGCTACAAGTATGTATTCGAACTTGTGGGATTTCGGGAAGGGTCCCATGAAATCTATTCCCCAAATGTCAAATATCTCACATACTTGAATGTCGTTCAAGGGCATTTCATCCCGTTTTGATATATTTCCAGTTTTCTGACAAGCTTCGTGTTGGGATTACATGTAAACATTATAAAGTGTCGTTCATTTAGTATATGTAATAGGTCGTATATTATAAGGCTTATATGTTTGTTACAAGACCCGCTCATGAAGCAAGCCCATGAGTGGCCCATTTAGTGTTACTAGGGCAACGCCCCTTACATGTAAGACAACTATAAATATGTGACAACCGGTACTTTTTCACTAATATTTTAATAATAAATTTCTATTTATTATTGCACAACTATTAAACTAAACAATTATATATCTACTTTGGGAAGAAAACCCGCACGCAGTAGCATACAATAACTCATCAAAATTATTTAAACTTATCAGTAAAAGTGAATTTATCATTTCCTAACAACTTCAGACACTAACAAATCAAAAACGAGAGGTTATCTTGTTTTTCTGAAAAACTGACATCACACGCGTACCGACACCAATTTAGTAAAGGTTGAACTGTAAAATTCATTTTTGAGAGTCAACATATTTCTTTTACATTAATATCGTAAAAACGACTCCAGAATATCATTTCTCACATTTATGTGAAACCGCGTTATTACAAATTTACCTCAACTGAACGGGACACGGGGTACACTCAGTACACTATTAAACTCAAAACAAATAAATACTCACTCTCTTTTCTTTTGGTCAACACATGTGAAACCTAACTTATCTTCTCCTGATCTTCTTCTTCCTAGTCGATTATCACCACACGCAAAGAATATATCCTCTGCCACAAATCTCATCTTCCATCACCATCAATGTGTTAACTGTAGCACATTTCTTGTCTTCCCAAGCTACATCGAGACCCAAACCATTCCATAGGGTCGAATAATTTCGGATTCGAGGCATAGAAAGAGGAAATACCAAAAATGGTAAAACCTCATCTTGATATTTTAAAAGTGAGTCAAGGGTTTGCCATGGAATGTCCTTTAAGAAACTCGATCTCCAGGAGAAGCAAAGTCACACTAATAACATCAAACTCACCTAAATCAATATCTCTGTCGAGTAAAGCAAGGGGAGAATGAAGGTTGTGGCTAGCTTGGAAATCGAGTGGACATTCTTGGGTGACTCTTGGATTCGATCTAACATCAGTTCTTTGTAAGGATATTTTCTACTCAATCTTGTAATACTTGTTTACTTGTTGAAACTTTCGAATGGTATATGAACCGAGTGATTTTTGTTCCGGTTAAGACCCACTTGATTTGATAATCATATTGTGATTTTTATGCTAATTTCGATTATCAGTGTATGTATGTCGATTATGTTGGTTGTAGTGTGGCTTAAAAATGATTTTTAAAAATTAGTTGTTGGCTCAAAATCTTGAATCTATGTCGTTGTTAGATTAGTCTTGGATCGGTTAAGTTTTTCCCCAAAGTGCTACTGTGGTGATTCGTGCTGCTCGAATGTCATGAATTTTGGTTAAGGAAATCATACTAGTCAAAGCCTTGGTTTTAAGTTATGCGCTCATAGTGTTTGAGTTTCGGTCTTAAAAGAAATTTAACTTTCAAAATGAGTTGTGATCGAGTATAGTGAAGTTCCTAGCTCATAGATTCTTGCCGTTTTATGCTCGCTTATGTCCATGGCTGTGATGGTGCTTGTGGTTGGGTCGAGTAGTACTCCACTCAAGGACCACCTAGGCACTCGAGGTCAAGATATGGCGTACAAGATACGGAAGCACTCCACAAGTCTTATCTCATTTTATATTATGCTTGAAAGTCCTAAGTTAATCGTCCTTGAACTAGTAGTTCGAGCCGAGAATGCCATGTCCTGGCCTAGGACTTATGTCACAGCCGCGAAATCATCTCAAAAAGTGGTTAACACTTGTGTTTGAGTCGATATTATTAGTTGATTTCAACACTATTCTTGGGTACTTGGTTCCAAAGTGAGCAACGGGATCAAACCTCGCCCACCCAAGTGACTTAAACCTTGTTTTGAACCTTTGTCACTCGCCAAAACCTACTCGAAGCACAAGGGCAGTAGGATATATGTATACATATTCCTAAGTGCCAATAACATATTTGTATACTAAAATTGTTTTCCAGTAAAAGAAAAGGAGGGCCCAATGTGTTGGACTTGAAATTCACAAAACTGAAATATGGACTCCCTTGTGTGTGGGCCGAAGCCCATTTGTAAGATTGGGTCTCTATTGTTGTTGATCTTTCCTCCCTAACAGGCCATTGGCCATTTACACTAAAGGCCCATGTTGAGCCTGGTTCGTTTTGTCGTGTGGGCCGCAGCCCCTTTTTTCCCCTCCTCGACACCCACATCTCCTATTATAACTTGGCAATTTTTTTTTAGTGATCCTTAATATACATGTCGACTACTTATTTAAAAAGAACGCGACGAGAAATTTTATTTCACCACATGTTCTAAACATATAAAGACTTAAAGATTTGTGTATGTCCTACGGAATAAAAATTTAAATAAGACATGAGCTCTTAAAACAAGAACATTTGCGAGATACTTGGTTTTAAACACTTAACCTTTAAACGACTTGTAAATATGTATATACGGCGTGAAAACCTTTAAAATGGAAAAACATAAAATTTTCACCATTGACGACGTGTGTATATATATATATATACACACACGAACAAATACTCGAGTTGGACAACCATAAACTAACTAAATGTTTTTCATAACTCACAACTCTAATTGGCCATGTCCAAAACGTATATAAATCATGTAAATGTGAAATGATTATTTTCTTTTAACGTAAACTTCAAAACTTGTTAAAACAACGTTTTCTCGCAACATAAGTTATAACTCATCATATAATAGTGAAACCTTTTCAACTAAACATTTTTCCACAAGGACCCTATGTATATATATGAAAGGATATATACACATGTGCATTCATTTAAACGCCAACAATTCTATATATCGTTCACGTTGATATTCTATAGTTATTATCCTTCGTGCGTAGTCTTTCCGATCTTTGTCAATTCAAAGAATCACTATCACTATTCTTTTGTACGTTCGTACACTCCGATGAGCCAACAACTACAAATGTTAAAAACATGGTTTTAACTTAAACGCTGCCACACCAGCAACACCAACATGAACTCTTTAAAACAATTGAAATTCTTGAACTTGAACTGTGAACTAAAACCAACCACACTAATCTAGGTCGCGTGTCGGTGCTGAACACTGTCTGAACTATTCTGTGATCTGACTGCTATTTACCAAGGTGAGTTCATGGCCCCTACTTTTACTTGTTTTACAACTGTTTTGGGGGAGAATACATGCTCGTTTTTAATTAAACTCTATGACTGTTTATTTGGAAAATGCAAACTATTTACTCCATATTTGACTGTTTGGCTGAAATACTTGAATGTTCACTAGATTGCATTATATGTACACATAACACACACATTGACCAGGGGTACGGGACGAACACATATAACAGGACCGGGTGAAACGGTCACATGATCGAGCGAAACGGTCACATGACCGGGTGTAACGGTCACATTACCGAGTGTAACGGACATACTACCAAGTGTAATGGTCATTACGAGTGTACCGCTTAACCAAACAATATATTACTTCTGTTTACCATGAACAAATCTTATTTGGCAGTGGGTTGTAAACACACAGGTTGCAAGTCTTGTATGGGCGGGACTTGGGACTGAGTGGATTTACAATGCCTTTGCCGGAAAATCGTTATTCAAATGCTTTACATTTTTACACTAAACTCTATGAACTCACCAACCTCGTGTTGACACTTTTTAGCATGTATTTTCAGGTTTAAGGCGATAATCTAGTTGTGAAGGTTTTTGGCATGGCATGGCATGGTCATAGAAGACTCTGATATATTTGGGACCACTTGAAATCTTTATGGGCTTATATTTCCGCACCATTTTTGAAATGTTGTAAACAAAACACTTTTGAATATGAAATCCATTTTAAATGGTTGAGATAAAACCATTCTTTATACTTTGTGTTGTGATACCAATTTAGTAGCACCCAAACATGTATGCTTCCGCTAAACCAGATTTTGGGGGTGTTACAGATTGGTATCAGAGCCAGGTTATAGAGAACTGGGTATTTTTTAAAACCTAGACTATAACCACTTTTACGAAAACTTAACCCTATGACCGCCACGTGCCTGCCTGCCAAGCTGATGCCTCATTGTGATTTTTATTGCTAATATAATTGATGAGATGCGCACACTGTTATCGGATAAGTATATCCATCTATTTTCGCTACCTACTATAAATATCTTTGACATACTTATACACACGCATTATACTCGTTGTGGCATTACGTCTTTTCTCTACATAATCTCATCAATCGTCCTCGAGTGTGGACACCCGCCTTAATTACGTAAACAACTTTTAAAAGTAAGGGACATATTACTGGCGTAACTGAGCTGAGTATTTCAAAATTTATTGAACCTCGGTGGAATATAGACTGATCACCTATATTCGACCAGGGACAGTGGGACATAGCCTGATCACCTATGTCCGACTCAGAGGTAAATTTTGCAATACTCAGAGTAGTTATACTAGAAGTTATGTCCAGATTGATTTTCTACTTGATTTTGAAAGTCTTAGAAATTTTTGTGTGTACTTAATCATTGCCTAACGTAAACATTCACATCTGCACACAACACACTGGCATCATAACACCTTATGAACCATAATACACCGGCACCGCTATACCTCTCCATGATATGGAATTCCTGTTTATCACCGTCTCGCCATAATTTGCATCGGGTCGGTTAGATCCGATTGGCGCCATTTGAACCCGAGTTGCTTATTCGTAACTCCTCGAGATTTTAATAAGCCAGCTTATTGGAGCGTTCGGATTTGATTCTAGCTACATCTGAATTTGAATTTGGCTACGTTTAGAACTGGTTTTGGCTATGTCTGAATATGGACTTCATTCCAGATTTGAAATTATTATCCAGCTTTGTTTTGTTGTGATTTCGGTACAGTCGCCTCCACCTCAAACCCTACACTCAAACAATGTTATACTTTCCGCGCTAAACACTAAGTACACTACTGAGACAACCAACCGATTGCTAGTAGCAATCAACATCCTCCTTCAGAGTCGTACTCTGAACTGACTAAACTCCCATTCGGCATAGATTATGCGCCCGACAGAAACCTTAAAACCCTAAGGAATAACCTGAACCGCGTTCCATGGGACAATTACCTAATTCCCTTCTCGCCTCTCGGGGACATCATTTATTTTTACTACCCTCTCATGAAATAATAAACCATGTCGCTAACACCATACACACAGCTTTCGATTATTCTATAGAACATATTGCGGTCACCCTACAAATGTTTTACCGCTACTTTACGAAACCAAAAATCCGGACCCTACAACTATTTTGTAAACAACGAATGGTTCTTGTTTTATGAACTGTTCTACAAATCGTTTCACAAGTTAAAATTTTTTTTAACCCGAATTGTTGCCTTGCTACTATGTCACCAACTAAACTGCAGATTTCTATTATTTTAGTTGTTTCCCATTACTTTATAAACTGTTTTAACAAATCGTTTTATAAACTGTTTTGCAATCACCCGGTGGACTATCCAACCACCTGGAAAACGTTTATATTACTACCCCTTGGTACTGTTAAAATAAATTGAAAAATTAGGTTTATGAAATCTGTAGTTATATCTTTCTAAAACACTCACTTGGATGCGTAAAAAAAAAATAAAAATAAAATAATAAATAAAATAAAATTTTGCCCAAACTCTAGCAAACTATTGTTAAGGAATGTGTATTAGCTGGAAAATTATTTTGGTCAAATTCGTATAAAGACCTACTCAAATAAAGTTCTCGAACAAGATTTCTATCCAATCATATGAAAACGAAAAACACACAACTCCGGATCAAACCTTGAAAACTAGTCATCATGCTATGATGGGAATAGTCACCTCAAGAACCTTGTACTTCAGAGCGAACAATTCACTTCTCAACTGTCAAAGTTCAATAAATTTTCGAAAAGGTCTCGAATTCATATGGGAACGTGAAAACAAAATCAAGCGTAAATGCCCTTAATTTTTCTCAACCCTATCGGGTAACTCTAAGTGAAAACCGAGGACGGTTTTCCTTCTAAGGCGGGAAGGATGTGACAACCGGTACTTTTTCACTAATATTTTAATAATAAATTTCTATTTATTATTGCACAACTGTTAAACTAAACAATTATATATCTACTTTGGGAAGAAAACCCGCACGCAGTAGCATACAATAACTCATCAAAATTATTTAAACTTATCAGTAAAAGTGAATTTATCATTTCCTAACAACTTCAGACACTAACAAATCAAAAACGAGAGGTTATCTTGTTTTTCTGAAAAACTGACATCACACGCGTACCGACACCAATTTAGTAAAGGTTGAACTGTAAAATTCATTTTTGAGAGTCAACATATTTCTTTTACATTAATATCGTAAAAACGACTCCAGAATATCATTTCTCACATTTATGTGAAACCGCGTTATTACAAATTTACCTCAACTGAACGGGACACGGGGTACACTCAGTACACTATTAAACTCAAAACAAATAAATACTCACTCTCTTTTCTTTTGGTCAACACATGTGAAACCTACCTTATCTTCTCCTGATCTTCTTCTTCCTAGTCGATTATCACCACACGCAAAGAATATATCCTCTGCCACAAATCTCATCTTCCATCACCATCAATGTGTTAACTATAGCACATTTCTTGTCTTCCCAAGCTACATCGAGACCCAAACCATTCCATAGGGTCGAATAATTTCGGATTCGAGGCATAGAAAGAGGAAATACCAAAAATGGTAAAACCTCATCTTGATATTTTAAAAGTGAGTCAAGGGTTTGCCATGGAATGTCCTTTAAGAAACTCGATCTCCAGGAGAAGCAAAGTCACACTAATAACATCAAACTCACCTAAATCAATATCTCTGTCGAGTAAAGCAAGGGGAGAATGAAGGTTGTGGCTAGCTTGGAAATCGAGTGGACATTCTTGGGTGACTCTTGGATTCGATCTAACATCAGTTCTTTGTAAGGATATTTTCTACTCAATCTTGTAATACTTGTTTACTTGTTGAAACTTTCGAATGGTATATGAACCGAGTGATTTTTATTCCGGTTAAGACCCACTTGATTTGATAATCATATTGTGATTTTTATGCTAATTTCGATTATCAGTGTATGTATGTCGATTATGTTGGTTGTAGTGTGGCTTAAAAATGATTTTTAAAAATTAGTTGTTGGCTCAAAATCTTGAATCTGTGTCGTTGTTAGATTAGTCTTGGATCGGTTAAGTTTTTCCCCAAAGTGCTACTGTGGTGATTCGTGTTGCTCGAATGTCATGAATTTTGGTTAAGGAAATCATACTAGTCAAAGCCTTGGTTTTAAGTTATGCGCTCATAGTGTTTGAGTTTCGGTCTTAAAAGAAATTTAACTTTCAAAATGAGTTGTGATCGAGTATAGTGAAGTTCCTAGCTCATAGATTCTTGCCGTTTTATGCTCGCTTATGTCCATGGCTGTGATGGTGCTTGTGGTTGGGTCGAGTAGTACTCCACTCAAGGACCACCTAGACACTCGAGGTCAAGATATGGCGTACAAGATACGGAAGCACTCCACAAGTCTTATCTCATTTTATATTATGCTTGAAAGTCCTAAGTTAATCGTCCTTGAACTAGTAGTTCGAGCCGAGAATGCCATGTCCTGGCCTAGGACTTATGTCACAGCCGCGAAATCATCTCAAAAAGTGGTTAACACTTGTGTTTGAGTCGATATTATTAGTTGATTTCAACACTATTCTTGGGTACTTGGTTCCAAAGTGAGCAACGGGATCAAACCTCGCCCACCCAAGTGACTTAAACCTTGTTTCGAACCTTTGTCACTCGCCAAAACCTACTCGAAGCACAAGGGCAGTAGGATATATGTATACATATTCCTAAGTGCCAATAACATATTTGTATACTAAAATTGTTTTCCAGTAAAAGAAAAGGAGGGCCCAATGTGTTGGACTTGAAATTCACAAAACTGAAATATGGACTCCCTTGTGTGTGGGCCGAAGCCCATTTGTAAGATTGGGTCTCTATTGTTGTTGATCTTTCCTCCCTAACAGGCCATTGGCCATTTACACTAAAGGCCCATGTTGAGCCTGGTTCGTTTTGTCGTGTGGGCCGCAGCCCCTTTTTTCCCCTCCTCGACACCCACATCTCCTATTATAACTTGGCAATTTTTTTTTAGTGATCCTTAATATACATGTCGACTACTTATTTAAAAAGAACTCGACGAGAAATTTTATTTCACCACATGTTCTAAACATATAAAGACTTAAAGATTTGTGTATGTCCTACGGAATAAAAATTTAAATAAGACATGAGCTCTTAAAACAAGAACATTTGCGAGATACTTGGTTTTAAACACTTAACCTTTAAACGACTTGTAAATATGTATATACGGCGTGAAAACCTTAAAAATGGAAAAACATAAAATTTTCACCATTGACGACGTGTGTATATATATATATATATACACACACGAACAAATACTCGAGTTGGACAACCATAAACTAACTAAATGTTTTTCATAACTCACAACTCTAATTGGCCATGTCCAAAACGTATATAAATCATGTAAATGTGAAATGATTATTTTCTTTTAACGTAAACTTCAAAACTTGTTAAAACAACGTTTTCTCGCAACATAAGTTATAACTCATCATATAATAGTGAAACCTTTTCAACTAAACATTTTTCCACAAGGACCCTATGTATATATATGAAAGGATATATACACATGTGCATTCATTTAAACGCCAACAATTCTATATATCGTTCACGTTGATATTCTATAGTTATTATCCTTCGTGCGTAGTCTTTCCGATCTTTGTCAATTCAAAGAATCACTATCACTATTCTTTTGTACGTTCGTACACTCCGATGAGCCAACAACTACAAATGTTAAAAACATGGTTTTAACTTAAACGCTGCCACACCAGCAACACCAACATGAACTCTTTAAAACAATTTAAATTCTTGAACTTGAACTGTGAACTAAAACCAACCACACTAATCTAGGTCGCGTGTCGGTGCTGAACACTGTCTGAACTATTCGGTGATCTGACTGCTATTTACCAAGGTGAGTTCATGGCCCCTACTTTAACTTATTTTGCAACTGTTTTGGGGGAGAATACATGCTCGTTTTTAATTAAACTCTATGACTGTTTATTTGGAAAATGCAAACTATTTACTCCATATTTGACTGTTTGGCTGAAATACTTGAATGTTCACTAGATTGCATTATATGTACACATAACACACACATTGACCAGGGGTACTGGACGAACACATATAACAGGACCGGGTGTAACGGTCACATGATCGAGCGAAACGGTCACATGACCGGGTGTAACGGTCACATTACCGAGTGTAACGGACATACTACCAAGTGTAATGGTCATTACGAGTGTACCGCTTAACCAAACAATATATTACTTCTGTTTACCATGAACAAATCTTATTTGGCAGTGGGTTGTAAACACACAGGTTGCAAGTCTTGTATGGGCGGGACTTGGGACTGAGTGGATTTACAATGCCTTTGCCGGGAAATCGTTATTCAAATGCTTTACATTTTTACACTAAACTCTATGAACTCACCAACCTCGTGTTGACACTTTTTAGCATGTATTTTCAGGTTTAAGGCGATAATCTAGTTGTGAAGGCTTTTGGCATGGCATGGCATGGTCATAGAAGACTCTGATATATTTGGGACCACTTGAAATCTTTATGGGCTTATATTTCCGCACCATTTTTGAAATGTTGTAAACAAAACACTTTTGAATATGAAATCCATTTTAAATGGTTGAGATAAAACCATTCTTTATACTTTGTGTTGTGATACCAATTTAGTAGCACCCAAACATGTATGCTTCCGCTAAACCATATTTTGGGGGTGTTACAAAATACCCCTTCTCATGATGAGAAGGGGTTGGTTCTTGTTATTTCATTTTCATTTTCTCTTACACAAGTTCCTTCCATTCTCTTTCTCTCTAACTTTCTCTCTCTAGAAGAGGCATCAATCGCCGAGGGATAGATTATGTTGTGTTTTAAAAAAAAATCAAATCGCTAGGTTTAATTTTTATTGCTTTTGACTTCCTTCGACTTAGGAATTATACTTTCATCAAAACTTGTTTTAAAACCTAAAAGTTTGTTACTTTCTGATAGTTTAGGGTGTTATTGGTTCGATTTAGCAAAAAACTTGGATTAATACTTGTTTTGTGGAACATTTTAGGGTTTTTTTAAGTTTTATATCGGCGTCCTTTAGGTAAGTAGTTGAAGTTCTTCGAGTAAGCTTTAGTTTCTTCGAGCAACACTTCGAGTAAGCTTTAATATCTTCGAGCAAGCAACTTTTTCTCAGAGCAACACTTCAAGTTAGGAAGATTTCTTCGAGCAAGCTTCTTCGAGTAACGATTACTCTTAAGTTCTGTTTATATTTTCCGAGTTAGGAAATCAGAACTTCTCCATTATAATCCTTCTACTAAGGGGTTATATACTTCGTGAATTTATATTCTTCGAGTAAGAATTCTTTTCTTCGAGCAAGGACATCTTTGAGTAAGGATCTAATTTTTCGAGAACAATATACTTCTTAATAAAGAAGTCTTTGAGTAAGGAAATTATTCTTTGAGTAACAGTTTTGCGAGTAAGGAATCTTCGAGTAAGACAATTTAAACAAAATATTCTACTTAGACTTTCGCCAAAACACCTAAACTACAACAACAACCTTCTTTATCTTAAAAGATCCATCATCCACACAAGTTACTTTACATCTACATAATGTCTCAACCACCGCATTACAATTACTTTTATCCTCAACAACAGCAGTATCCTCAACAACAACTATTCATGCAACAACATCAATTCCTCCCACAACAACAATTCCCTCAACAACAACCATACCAACAACAACCAATGCAATCCTTCCCACTTCCTGCAAAACAACCACATTAGGTTTATAAAATGTGTGAGGCCATCAGTAGCCAACAATCTAGACATGAAGCTGGATCACTTGACACACCTCCAATGCTCACTCCTGGAAATTATGTTCAATGGGCAAGTCGATTCTTAAGGTTCATAGAACTCAAGAAACCTCATGGTAAATATCTGAAAAAGGTTATACTTTAAGGTCCTTTCCTAGTGGCAACTACAATGGTTCCAGGAGATGCAACCGCTATCCCTCTAAGAGAAGCAATTATGACCCCTATTCCTGAGACTCAACTTACTGCAGAGCAAATACTTCATCGTGAAGCAAATGAACTTGCAATGTCATACATTCTTCAAGGAATAGCTAATCCAATTTTCCGAAGCATTGATGCTTAGAAAACTGCTAAGGATATGTGGGAACACATTCATCTCTTAATGGAAGGCAATGAACTGAACCAAGAAGACATGGAATCCAAACTTTACCTCGAATATACAATGTTCATGATTGAATTAGGGGAGTCACTAGAGTCTTATTACCATTGGTTCACAAATATCATCAATGAATTGGACAGACACAACATTGTTTTACCAAGGATAGCAATCAACACTAAGTTTCTCAGCTGTCTTGGTCCTGATTGGTAAAAATATGTCACGTTCGTTCGTCAAGCCAAAAATATACACAATGCATCTTATGGGTTGTTGTATGATTATCTGAAGCACCATCAATCTGAAGTTGACAAAGATCGAGCTCTTCATGGAAGTTATTCACTTCCTACAGCTTCAAATTCATAGGCACTGATAGCTCAATCTCACTTTGCTCCACCCCTACAGTCAAACCATGCTTATGTCCAACAACAACATCACTTTAACTACCCTCAACAAACCTCTTCAACCCAACTCATTCTATATGATTCGACACAACAATCAAGTGAAAATCAACTAGTCCCCTATGACAACACTGACACCATGTTCTACACAAATACAAACAATGACGAAGATGACGCATTCAACTCTTTGAATGAAGGATTTGCACTCATTGCTCGTGCTTTCAGCAAATTTTCAAACAAATCCAACAATCTTCTCTGCACTTCATCTAACACAAGGAATCAAGCTTTTGTACAAGATGGACGGGTTGAAATACAGAATCGTACTTATGGAAGAACTGGATCAGGAGGTTATATGGGAAATTCAGGAAATGGACAACGGTTTAATGCAGCTAGTGGAAGTAGGAACAATGCAGGTGCTCCTTAGAAAAGGGTTGAAATTATGGAAACTGGGAATACAGAGACTAGGAATACTAATGTTAAGTGCTATAAACACAATGGGAAAGGTCATCTGGCTAATGGATGTCCCAAACCTTGAGTCAGAGGCAGTGAGTTTCATAAGCAGGCACTACTTCTACCTTTAAAGGATGAATCAGGGGGCACTCTCACAGGCAAAGAAAACAACTTCATGGCAAATGCATATTCAGATGATGATATGGAAGATTTGGAAGCAAATGCAGCTGTGATGCTAATGGCAAACATGCAGGAACTTCACATGAGTGACACACGCCCAGTGTATGAAACTAATGATCTGTCTCAGGTACCTGATTCAACCACATGTCTGATACATGAAATTGCATCACCATCTGCATCTGCATTAGACAAAGAGCAAGTTGTTCAAAATGATTCATTATTATCTCCTCAAGAAGATGAACAAATGAACACAGTTGTTACATTTGATGATGAAGATGATCAAATTAACCCAATTATTTCATTTGATGATCCTATTGATGACGATAACAATGATCAAATTTAATAAAATGAACCTTCACTCGGTCAAGATCCAGAACTCATGACCGTATTTATTACCACCTAATCCCAATTAAACGCACAAAAATGTGAGATTGAAAAATGCAATGAAATCAATAGAAGATTAAAAGCAAACATTGCATCATTGACTTCGGATCTTGAGTGCTATAAAATACAACTCACGAATTTTGAAACAAAAGAAAAACGAGAACAAAGTTTTGAAGTTGCATTTCAAAAAGTTTATTTCAATGAACAAGACTTACAACATCAAATATGAGAATTAATTGTTTATAACAGTAAATTGGTTTCTAAATTGGAACAAGAAAAAAGTGAGCTCAAACAACAAGTTAAACATCTCAATTCAAAACTTTTGAAAACAACAATCGAGATGTCCACTTGTCAAGCTAGTTTTTTTGAACACAAGCAAAAGTCAAAGAAACAAATTGATTCTTACCTTGATGAAATTGTCGAACTGGAATGCAAGTTAAAAGAGTTTCAAATTGTTGTTTATAAAACTGGTGAGTCTATCACAACAATACAAAAGTTCACTTTAAAACCAAGTCCCAAAGGTCATGGTTTTGCTTTAGGTGATAATATACCACGTTTTCTACACACAACACTCAAAGAAAATCCAAAGTTGTATAGTGCAGACCAATTATTTGATGAATCAATTGTGCATGTTGTTGTACATAATTGTGAGGAAGAACAGGAACTAGAAGATGATAGTCGATAAAAAATGAGCTTTAAACCATATGGTATACCTTTTGATTATTCAAAAGTGCCTCATATTTCTGACACCTTCGTTCCTCAAAGAGATAAAACAGAACAACCATGGTTTGTAATGCAAATTCATGAATCTTCTTCTGATGTTGGTCCTGTTAAACCAGTGGCACAAATAAATTGTCCTTAACCAACTTCTGGTGTAATTGCACCATTACCTAAACGATGTCTTGTACTTATGTACTTTGATACGTTTATGGAAGACATCAAAATTTTAGAACAAGCAATTGAACGTAACTCTGAGATAAAAGTTTTCACTTTTCAATCTGCTTACGAAAAATAAAAGAGATAAATTTTTCAAAAACAATTTTTACCACACGTTCAACATTTGCGTCTTTGTGCTACACACTCGGAATAGGAACTCCAGAAAGAAGTATCTTCCATGATGAACATTTTCAATGTAACTGAAAACTCATTTTCAAAACAAAAACGTCAAAACAAAGTTTTACTCAAAGTCTTGATTTTGAATTAAAATTGCAAATTGAGAATCTTGATGATGAAAATGTTGTTTTAAAATGTCAAATTTTTGAATATGAAAAGGAAGCCAAGCATTTAAAAACTGAGTACAAAACCATTTATGACTCATTGAAAACGACTCAATCTCAGCTTTTGAAGGAAAACGATGAATTTCACCAAAATCGTAATGACACCGTTCGCTTAAATAGAGAACTTGGTTCAAAAATTCAACAAAAGAATCTCATCATCATTAAACTTAAAGAGAAAATTCAGTTACTATAAAAAGGAAATTTTGTTAGCACAAATGTGATTGCACCTGGAAAGTACAAAATGGACACCTAGGCAAACATCCATTCAGACTACTAATTTGAATCCTTCCACTTCTACAGGAATAGTCCCCACTACTAGCATTAGCAAATCAAAGCGTAAGAGCAACAAACGGAAGAATAGGATCTTGCAACGAAGAAGGAGAAAACTAGAAGCCCCAGAAGTAGAAGATCAACTTAGGAATTTGAATAAAACTCATGTTGCATCTGATTTAGATTCTAATTTGGCAAATTGTAATCATACTATCAGTGTAATGAATGATGAATCTTTGAATGTTTTGAACATTAATGCATCTTGTGTGTTTTGTCGTAATAGTATATTATCTGGTTATCATACAAAATGTGTAGCTAACTCTCTTTTAACTCATAACAAGAAACATACATCTGGCATTCTCTCTAGGCCCACTATTTCTTCTAAGTCTGTGCTAGGAAAACCGCCAAGTGCAGTTTCTCCAAATGCCTTAGACATTCCCATAGTTGCGAATACACCTCCTAAGACAGTGCCATTACCTAGCGAATTCACTAAGAAGAAAGCATGAACTAGTTGGACCTGGCAACATTGGTTACACAAAAAACCTAGTTTTACATGGCTACCTAAAGTTATTAATAATTGTGTTACTAACCTAACGGAACCTACAAATTCTCTAGGTTCTACCCTTACCATCACTACATCTTCGTCGTCTTTGTTTGATGCAGGTGGTACAAATTGTTCTATGGATTTTTGATAGCGGCTGTACCTGACACATGACAGGCAGCCTCAAATTGTTAGTAAACTTTGTTTCAAAGTTCTTCGGCACTGTCAGATTCGGGAATGATCATTTCGCTGCTATCATGGGCTATGGAGATTACGTCAATGGAAACATCAAAATTAGTCGTGTTGATTATGTCGTAGGCCTTGGTCACAACCTTTATTCCGTCGGTCAATTTTGTGATGGGGATTTGGATGTAGCATTTCGGGAGAAAACTTGTTTCGTTCGTGACTTACAAGGAAATGATTTAATGTCGGGAACTCGTGGAACTAGTCTTTACACCATCTCAATGTCTGAAATGATTGCTTCTTCTCCTATATGTCTGCTCTCCAAAGCACATTCGACAAAATCATGGTTATGGCACAAACAACTGTCCCATCTGAATTTCAAAACCATGACTGAACTCGCACGTCACAAACTAGTCGATAGTCTTCCATGGTTTCGATATTCAAAAGATCACTTATGTCCAGCTTGTAAACAAGGAAAAAGTACTCGTGCACATTTCCTTTTAAAAACATAACACAGTACATATCACGTTCTTCAACTACTTCATATGGATTTGTGTGGCCCTATACGTGTTCAAACGATAAACGGTAAATGCTACATTCTAGTAATTGTTGATTACTACTCCAGATGGACTTGGGTCTATTTTCTCCGAAGCAAAGATCAAGCTCATTCAATGATCATTACCTTTCTCACAAAAATTCAATTTTAGCTTCGTTATACGGTCAAAAAAGTTAGAACAAACAATAGAACTAAATTCAAGAATCAGACTCATCGATCTTATTTTGAGAAAGTGGGAATTGAACATCAAAAATCCATTGCAAGAAGTCCAGAACAGAATGGGCTTGTCGAAAGATGCAATAAGACGTTAGTGGAAGCTGCAAGAACGATGCTAATCAATGTTCAATTACCAGATTACTTATGGGCAGAAGCTGTATCAACTACATGTTATACCAAAAACCGTTGTATGCTCTTTTCTACCCAAATAATGATCGTGATGATTTTGAAAAGCTCAAAGCAAAGGCCGACATTGGTATATTCATTGGATATTGTGAAAACTCCAAAGGTTTTCGAATTTGGAATCGTCAAACTAGAGAAATTCAGGAAACTATTCATGCTAATTTCGATGAGCTTACAAAGATGGCTTCTGAGCACAACAGCTTAGGACACGCAACCAACCATCTTAACTTTCCAGATCAATCAGCTGCACCTCTTTCACTCAACCATAAAGAATTAGAAACACTATTTGCTCCACTGTTTGACGATTCTTTTTCAAGTCATGCACTAGATGTATTTACTAATTCCGTTGTACAACCTGATAATATTCCAATACCTGATACACCTGTACCAACAACAACAACCATCGCTACATATGCACCTCCAATCGAATCTCCATCAACAACAGAACAAACCGCTTCCAACTCTCAAAATACAGATGAAGATCTACTACAACAACAACCAGTACCCGAACCTGGAATTTATGATCCAAATGCCTTCTTTAATCCATTTGCACCGACTCCAACCGTTCTTGAAATTGCAGAGTTGTCCACACGCAATTTGGACCCGGCTAATTTGCATACGTTCTATCAACACCACCCTTCAACACATCATTGGACTAAAGATCACCCCTTAGTAAACATAATTGGTAATCCCTCGGCTCCAGTTCTGACAAGACGAAAACTTCACACCGATGCTGAAAACTACATCTACGCACTCACAGTTTGCCAAGATGAACCCAAAAACATTAAAGACTTACTCACATACGACGACTGGATTGAGTCAATGCAAGAAGAACTCGACCAATTCAAATGACTAGAAGTGTAGGAGTTAGTTGAAAGACCAGATGGGTTCTACGTCATCGGACTGAAGTTGATTTGGAAAAACAAGTTAGATGCAAAAGGCATAGTGATTCGTAACAAATCACGTCTGGTAGCTAAAGGATTCACTCAGCAGGAAGGAATTGATTTTGAAGTGTCTTTTGCTCCAGTGGCTAGGCTTGAGGCTGTCCGTATTTTTTTGGCATACGCTGCACACAAGAAAATGGTTGTTTATCAAATGGATGTGAAAACGGCATTTCTGAACGGTCAATTATGTGAGGAAGTTTATGTTAGTCAACCAGAGGGATTCGTCGATCTAGAGCATCCCAATCATGTGTACTGACTCAAGAAGGCCCTTTATGGACTTAAATAAGCCCCAAAGGCATGGTACGATAAACTAACTAATTTCTTGCTTGCCAATCATTTTACTAATGGTTCAGTCGATCCAACTTTGTTTATTCAAAAAAACGGGGAGGACATTTTAACTGTTCAAATCGATGTCGATGACATTATTTTTCGTCAACAAACAAAAAATATTCAAATGCTTTTGCAAGATTAATGAAACAAAATTTTGAAATGTCCATGATGGGTGAACTTACGTTCTTCTTAGTTCTCCAAGTTCATCAATCACCCCGTGGAATTTTTTTATGTGATTCCAAGTATGCTCTTGAGATTTTAAAGAAACATGGCATGACAAGTGTGATACTTATAACACACCTATGTCTGCATCATCCACAAAGCTGGATGCTGATTTACATGGTACACCTGTTGACCATACAAAATGCCGAAGTATGATTGGGTCACTCATGTATCTAACATCCAGCCGACCAGATATTGTATTTGCTGTATATCTATGCTCCCATTATCAGTCTTGCCCAAATGAAAGACACCTCTCTGAGGTTAGAAGAATCCTTTGATACATAAAGGGAACCATCCATTTGGGGATCTGATATCCGAAGGATTCTAGTTTTCAACTAATATCCTTTTCAGATTCTGATCATGTAGGATGTTTAGACACACGCAAAAGTACATATGGGGGAGTGCAGTTTCTAGGAGACAAACTTGTATCTTGGCAGTCAAACAAGCAGGATTGCAATTCATTGTCATCAACAAAATCAGAATATGTAGCCATGTCAGCATGCTGTGCTCAAGTCATTTAGATGCGATCACAGGTGATGGACTACGATTACATTTTCAATAAGATTCCCTTGTACTGCGACTCCAAGAGTGCCATTGCCATCTCATGCAACACGGTTCAATATTCAAAGTCAAAACATATCGCACTCCGATATCATTTCATCAAAGAGTATATTGAAAATGGTACAATTGAATTATACTTTATGGGTACTGAATACCAATTAGCGGACCTATTCACCAAAGCCTTGCCCCATGCATGATTTGTGGAATTAGTTCACCAAATTGGTATGCGGTGTTTGACACCAGATGATTTGCAACTAAGAAAGTCAAACACCACAACGTTTGGTAAATATCTTATCAAAAACAACAAAAAGATTTTCATTCAAAAAAAAAAAAAAATCTTCATCTCTTAATCATTATCTTTTTTCAGTGTGCAAAAAATTCAAAACAAATCAAAATATGTTCTTGATATACATTTTTTTAATTAATTTTTTGAACTCGAACATATTTTGAGGGGGAGAATTTTTATTTATCATGACTTTTGCACACTCTTCTCAAAATCTTCATCATAAATAAAATTCTTCATCGTGCAACATTTCCGTGATCTCTTGAACTAAAAGTTTGGAAAAAGTTTTAAAAGTATTTGTTAGTTTAAGGGGGAGAAATGTAAATTACAAAAGTTAACAAACATTTGGGCTAAGAATGATACAACAACATACCTAAAGGACTGTTACTGTCAAATGTGAAAATTGGTGACTTTATGACTGCGCTTGATGGGAAAAATGGGTTAAGGGATTAAACTTGCCAAAACTCCAAAGTTTGCCCTATATAAGCAAGGTTTTAAAATAATAATAATAATAATCTTTTTACTCACAAAAACTCACACACACTCCAAACTGCTGCCAATTTCTTTCGATTATGGATTTTTTTGATTTTCACCATTTCACAATTGTAAGTGTTATACTCATTCACTTATGCATGATTATCACTCGCCCAAATTTCTTGAATCATTTATGTGGCTAGATTTCTTAATCGAAGAATTAGGGTTTAAGGAGCAAAATTAGGCATTTCTCATATATTAGGTGTTAGAATAATTAAAGTAGTTCTTTAGCTTAATTTCATATCTAGGATTGCTCTATGGCTGCTTAATTGTGTTAATTAACATCTGTTTATGAAAATTGAGTGTGTTAGGGTTTAAGTAGTCATATGCATTGCTGCTACTACTATTAGTATTGTGTATGTGTTTTGAGTAGTTAGATATGCTTAAATAGGTCCCCAAATCATGCGCCTTAAGTCTTGTAACCTAAATCAAACATAGGCTCTGAGTTGAAGAATTTCATGTTGCATAATGATCTTTTGTAACCAATGTGTTTGTTTGCTTAGATTTTTGGGTAATAGGATTTGTTTAGAATGAGTTTAGGGAGGTATTTGATGCTTTCATGGTCCTTGTATCTGTCTGTTATTGATTTTGATTAAGTATGAAATCCTTTGAGTAAGCATGAAGGTCTTCGAGTTATGATGACTTTTCTTCTACTTAGTAATATTTGGGATGAATTTCTTCGAGTTAGATGAAAATTTTCATTACTTAGAAAATTTTATGATATTCTTCGAGTAAGAGATTAACTTCTCCTACTTAGAGAATTTTTTATAAAATCCTTCGAGTAAGGAAAACATTCTTCGACTTAGAAATTCTTTCTTAAAATCTTCGAGTAAGGAAAAGTTTCTTCGACTTAGAAGTTTTTCATAATTTCTTCAAGTAAGCATGCTATTTTTCGAGTAAGAGATTAACTTCTCCTACTTAGAGAATTTTTTATAAAATCGTTCGAGTAAGGAAAACATTCTTCGACTTAGAAATTCTTTCTTAAAATCTTCGAGTAAGGAAAAGTTTCTTCGACTTAGAAGTTTTTCATAATTTCTTCAAGTAAGCATGCTATTTTTCGAGTAAGGATTTTATCACAATTTCTCCGAGTTAGGAGGGTTTCAAATATTTTCGAGTAAGGAAAATGGCAATCTCCGATTAAGGGATGTTCTTTTCAAATTTTTATCAAATCCTTCATGTGAGGAAATTTTTCTATCTTTCTTCGAGTAAGACCATTTTGCTTCGAGTAAGCTTGTTTTTTCGGGACTTCTAAATTTTTTTCAAAAAACAGAAAAGTGTTAAGTTGAAAAATTGTGTTTGCTCTTATATGATTGTTTGTTTCTTGTGCGCTAATTATTTATGATCCTCATACATATTCTTCAATATGGTGTATCATGTCACTTAAGTATATATAGGTCATGTATTGAATGGGTTACACTTACATAAATATGCAATTTCTATTGTTTTTCCTTGTTGGTGTTTGTGCTTCTCAGGTTCACAATGTCTCAAGCATCAAAAGCAAGAAATGAGTTGATACATGAGGGAAATGAAAGGAAAATAGGAGAATCCAATTACCGAGTAGATTTTGAAACCCTACCATGCCACCTTACTTGTCAAATCATGGTGGAGATACTCAAGAAACACTTCCGCATACATGTTCTAACCAGATCCGCTAAGGTTCCAGAAATTTATCTTAACCAATTACAGCATTCCCTAATCATCAGTCGCGACACAAAAACTATGACAATCACCCTTGACAGCAAAGTCATCAAGTTCGATGTTCATCTTCTTCGCAATGTTCTTGGACTTCCTCCAACAGTCTTTGGAAAATACACACAGTTTTTAGATGATCCGTCCTTTGAACGAATAGTCAAATCCCTAAAGCACCTCGGCTATGACGACTCATCTAAAGAAATCATATCTCACTTCATGGCCCTAGATCAAGAGATTGACAAACGTCCTAATGAAAAATCTCATTCAGAACAAATGGATCATGTTCTTTCACGAGTAAGAATTCATGCCACAAACACCACCAAACAAGGTCTCAGAATTCCAAATGTCTTAATTACAGAGACGGTGAGGGAAATAGAGGCTTATGTTAGATATTATGAAGCACAAAAAGCAGGATTGGTAGGAATAACTGTTAAAGGAAACACTGGCACTGGAAGAGGAATAGGAAGAGGAAAGAAAGCAGGTACAAAAAGAAAAAAGAAAGTTAATCGAGCAACTAAAAGGAAACCAATGTTCCGAGATGAATCTTCTGCAGATGAAGAAGTTGAAATGAAATTAAGGGAAGAAATAAAACGCATCATGAAAATCAAGAAAGAAAAACACGACGAAGATCTGGGTAAAGGCAAATCACCAAGGAACCAAAACACACCCAATGATACCTTACAACCTCCAAAGACAAAGAAAGAAGAAATATCAGAACTTAGGAAAGCCTTACAGGAAAACTAAGCAAAATATTTGGCTGATCTTGAGAAATTAAAGATGAAGAAGAAGGGTGAAGGGTCTGGGTCAAAGTTTGGTGATGATGCAATCTTGATTGCGACTGATGTTGATGATGAAACAGAAGCCACTTTGTCTAATCCTGAAAGTGAATCAGTGGGTGAATCTGAGGGTGAATCAGAAGAGTCAGACCAACGCATTCACATGCCCTCAGGATATGATAAAGATAAAACTGATGAAGAAAAGAAAGACGATGAAGAAGATGAAGAGAAAGATGATGAATTTGATGAAGACAATGACAATGATAATGATCAAGATGACAATCAACAAGATGATGATGATCAAGATGATGACGAATCTGAAGGAGATAATCGTATACCTACTCTACCCAAACTACCATCTCTTGTGCCATCATCTCATGATCAACACTTCAAGACTAAGCCTCCTTCACCTAAACCAACACCTGAACAAACTGAACCCAGTCAATTACAATCTCTTCAGGAATAGCTCATCAAATTGTAAGTTCAAGTCAAGGCACAGCAACAAGACATTGATGAGTTTAAGACATACAATGTTTCTTAGGCAATGGAAGATTTCTTCACCAACAACATACCAAGAGAGGTCGGCAAACTCCTCCAAGAAACACTTCCATCTGTTATGAAGTAGTACGTCAAGAACAAGCTTGAAGGAGCAGTTGCTCATCACATTCAGAAAACACCTCTTACCATTCAAACTAAACCATCAAGGCCATCTGCTGCAGATCTCAAAAGTCAATTGCTTGAAGCCATTGTAAATGATCCAGAGGAAAGTGAACTTCGCAAGGCATTGATCAAGTCAATGAATAAAATCGAAAAGAAAGATGATCCATGCAGAATGGTCAAGTCAAGCAAGCATCGTCATGATGATTTTGATAAAGATGACAACGCTAAGCCAAGAGACAAACGTACAAGAACGACTGGACCTACTGATAAATTGCAATAATCACACATCCAACAAAATGTCAAAGATGAACTTCAACCATAAGATACTGGAACATATGATGACGCTGAACCCCATGATGATATCTCACATCACAATATGGCTGAAGCAATTCCTGAACCACCTGCGGATGCACCAATGCAACCAGTTCATGAATGGATTGATCCATCTGCTGAAAAGTTCTATTGGTTCGAAGAAATGGTTGATGCATATCCTGACATTCCAGAAGACGAAGTTCTTGCTGAAGACGAAGAAATGGATTGATCCATCAGTTGTGGATTTCACGAAAAAAGTCAAGCAGGTGATGAAGATTCAAGAACTACAACTGTCTGATATTGTTAATATCCGAAAAGTAGGTTTCTCATAGTTCAAGACATCTATCACTTCTCAATTGGAATTTGAATACAATCCTGAACGAGTTGCTAGAGCATTATCAGAGAATGTTAGTTGGTTTGCTGCAAGACCTTTATAAGAACTCGACACATTCAAGTTTCATGACTATTCTAAACCTTTACCGCTCATTGGTCAAGCTTATAATCCCAAGATCCCAAAGGCATATTTCTTCAATCATGACTTGGAGTACTTAATGTATGGGAATACTAATCCAGAGAAACGATATGCTACGTCTTTTAACAAGTTCAAAGCTACTACTTACGTACAAGAAGGTCTCGAAGAATAGATTGGAGACTTTTTCAGCACTTCAATTGCTGATTACAATGATGAAGCAGTTCTAGGTATTTTTCACTGGCTAGAGATGCGCAAATGGTTTTACAAATGGAAGCTGACGTTTACTTCAAAACACAAGGTAAACTACAATCAAAAGATTCTTTCCATCAAGAGTGCAAAAACAGAATCAAAATATGGGTACATCTTTCCGACTAAGATCACGGTTCGATGACACGATGACAAGGAGTACTCATACAACGAAGCAAACTATCCTCACTTGAATCTCAACGATATTGAAGATATGTATTTGCTAAAGATACAAGGAAAACTCGAGCATCTCCCTGGCAGCCTTGAATACGACATCATCAACTCCATACTTCTTTACATTTGAAGAATTGTAATCATGACAAGAGTCGAAGATGCTCACTTAGGTGTTGAAAGTTACCAGAAGAAACTAAACCTCATCAAACCTAATCTTAGACCTCCGGGAATTGCAGAAATGAAGCCATACTCATTCATCAAAAGACCGTTTGGAGTAGTATATGTTAGATCCGGGAGACCAATATTCATGGGATACGAAGACATTCATAATTTCAGTGATGAATTGTTGGGAATTAAACACTTGATAGTTTGTACTGCTGAAGATATAACTAACAGTACCAACTCAATTAGTATTATCAAAAGAAAGTTATCTTGTAAAGGACTCCTTGTGAAGGACTCCTTGTGCCTATAAAAGGACTCCTTGTGCCTATAAAAGGAGGTCCTAGGTTAGATGTGATGTACGTATGTTTTGTTAAGCTTCAAGGTTGTAAACCCTAGTGGTACTCAAGATCACTCGTATTATACTTAATAATATTGAAGTGTTTGGTTATATCATTGTTCTCATAAACCGTCCATACAATACTTTATTGTTAAATTGTTAACTCTTCTAAGTATCAAGTAGTAGATTCCGCATACTATTTGATATACATTCAAAGTATCCTCAACACAATACTTGGGTGTTAAGATCCTCTCAAGTTGTATCAAATCCAGGTGTCTGATATTTTGATTTAGAAGATCCTCACAGAAGAACTCTTTATTCCCTATAAAGAAGATGGACATGGAGACTACTCAGACTAACACTGCTGCTAAGTTACCTATGCTCAAACAGAATGACTTTGAGATGTGGAGGCTCAAGATTGAGCAGTACTTTCTAGTACAGGACTATACTCTTTGGGAAATCATAAAGAATGGCAACTCCTTCAAACCATCAACAACTGAATCAACAGTTGATGGTAAGAAAGTTACAATTGTGAACATTTCTCCTGTTACTACAGATGAAAAGCTCTAGAAAAGAATGATGTTAAAGCAAAGAGCATGTTACTAATGGCCATCCCTAATGATCAACTTTGGAACTTCAACAAATACAAGGATGCCAAAACCTTGTTTGAAGCTATAACTACCAGGTTTGGTGGTAATGAAGCCACCAAGAAGACACAGAAGACTTTGCTGAAGCAGAGTTTTGAGAACTTCAGTGCTACTAGCAATGAATCTCTTGATCATATGTTCAACAGGCTGCAGAAGATAATCAGCCAACTGGCTGTATTGGGTGTTGAGATCCCACAGGAGGATCTTAATTCCAAATTCCTAAGAAGTTTGCCTGCTGATTGGTACACTCATGTAGTTGTCTGGAAAAACAAGCCAGAAATTGATACAATGAGTCTTAATGATTTGTACAACAATTTTAAAATCGTTGAACAGGAGGTAAAGAACTCTGGAAGCTCAAGTTCTAGTCCTAAGAACATGGCTTCAGGAGTTAGTACTGCTAACCCTAATGTTTGTACTGCTAGTTCACAAACTAGTACTGCTGGCATAGGTGATGCTACATTCTATGCTTTCCTGACCAGTCAAGCCAATGGGTCTCTGCTATCCCATGAAGATCTTGAACAGGTAGATGAAGATGATCTGGAAGAGATGGACTTGAAGTGGCAGGTAGCACTGCTAAGCATGAGAGCCAAGAAATTCTGGCAGAGAACAGGGAAGAAGATCACAATCAGTGGTAGTGATACAGCTGGGTTTGATAAATCAAAGGTGGAGTGTTTCAACTATCATAAGTTGGGACACTTTGCTAGCAGAAGACCAAGGAAGTAGGACAATAGAAGCAAAGGGTATAGGAATCACCAGGAAAACAGGAAGGTTGTGGAAGTGGAAGAGCCTTTTTCAAAGGCAATGGTTGCTATAGATGGTCTTGGATATGATTGGAGCTTCATGGCTGATGAGGAAGAAGCACCAACAGAGATGGCACTGATGGCATTTTCTGACTCTGAGGTACATTCAGTAAAAAGTTGTTCAAAATCTTGTTCTGCTTTAAAAGATTATGAAACACTTAAAAAGCAATATGATGACCAAAGAATAGAGCTTAACCAAACTAATTATAATTTAGGAAATCATAAAAGAGGTTTAGCTGTATTAGAAGAACAAATATTGTTTTATAAGAAAAATGGGTCTGTCTTTTCTAAATACATTGTTGTGCTTAAAAGAGACATTTTACATAAAGATGCTTAGATAAGTGTGCTTAAAGATGAGTTGGAAAAGATTAAGAAAGCAAAAGATAACATACAACTAAGTGTAGACACTCTAGAATATGCATCTAAAGGAGTTAATGTAGAATTGTTGTAGCTCGAGGTTGGTTAGACCTCATATTATCTGGGACACATAATATTGATACGCAGAGGAATAATAAACAAGAACTTCAAATATTATGGACAAGGTTTTTCCACAATCACCTTAATTTTATTAATAATAATAAAACGTGTTATCTAATCTATAAAAAGGAACAATAAATTGATCTTGAAGTGAAACAAACTAAACCCTAGACGTTTTCTATAACCAAACACCTAGACACACACGAACTCTTTTAGTCGACTACATTGTAATTGTGCACACAAAAACTAATGACCCATGTCCTCTTTATATACTAGAGGATTAGGGTTTATAATTAGGAAACTAAAATAATCTTCCATCTTTTTGGAGTTTTCCTTCTTGTCACTTTAAGCCCTTCATGTTTCATTCTTCTTGTTTTGTATCATCAAATCTATAAACCCGACAGTTAATAAGATCATTGAGTGTCAACTTGTTAATAAACCTAAGTCAGGTTTAGGTTACAATACATGTCCACCTCCACATAGAGGAGTACCTTCACCCCCAGGTATTGACTTGGAACACACTGGTTTAGATGAATTTCAAGAGCCTAAGTTTGAATATGGATCTAAGGCTAAGGAAAGTGTTAGTAAAAATAAACCTGAAGAGGTTAATGAATCTTTTGAGAGTGCCAGTGACACCTCACTTGTTGAGGAAAATGTGTCAGAAGTTAAGGAAGAAACTGCTGTTCCTAAGGTAGTTAAGGTAGAAAATGTTATACCTAGAAAAAAAGTTAAAACTGCTAGGCCAGCAGTTTATACTGCTAGGCCAGTAGTTAGTACTGCTAGGTCTGTGAACACTGCTAGGGAAAATAGGGGCAATGCTGTTAAGGCCTCAGCATGTTGGGTATGGAGACCTATCAAACCCAATGGTGCATCAATCACAATGAAGAAATATGATTACATTGATGCACAAGGCAGATCCAAGTCAGTAATGGCTTGGGTCCCCAAAGGAAACTAATTTACTTTATTTTATGTGCAGGGACATCCATAACAAGATGATGAAGAAGATCAAGGATATGCTGACAGTGGATGCTCTAGGCACATGACAGGGAAAATGGCTTACCTTTCAGATTTTACACCTTTGGATGGAGGATATGTTACCTTTGGGGGAGGAATGGGTGGCAGAATTACTGGTAAAGGTACACTTAAAACCAGTAAACTTGATTTTAAAGATGTGTATTTTGTGCAGGAACTAAAGTATAATCTCTTTAGTGTCTCACAAATGTGCGACAAAAAGAACAAAGTTCTTTTTACAGACACTGAATGTCTTGTCCTATCTCCTGACTTTAAGCTACCTGATGAAAGTCAAGTACTACTTAAAGTTCCCAGAAACGGCAATATGTACAGTGTTGACATGAAGAAAATTGTTCCTAAAGAGACTCTAACTTGTCATGTAGCAAAAGCCACATTGGATGAGTCAATGCTTTGGCATAGGAGACTTGGTCATGTTAATTTTAAAACCATAAATAAGATTGTTAAAGATGGTTTGGTAAGAGGCTTGCCTCAAAAACGTTTTGAAAATGACCAAACTTGTGTTGCCTGTCTCAAGGGCAAACAACACAAAGCTTCTTGTAAGCCCAAGACCCAAAACTCTATTACTCAACCATTATTCATGCTTCATATACAGCATAAGAAATATTGCCTTGTGGTAACTGATAATTATAGCAGGTTCACATGGGTTTTCTTTCTAGGATCTAAGGATGAAACAAGTAGCATTCTTAAGACTTTTATAACAGAAATAGAAAACCTAGTTGATAAGAAAGTGAAAATCATCAGGTGTGACAATGGGACAGAATTTAAAAATAGAGTTATGGATGAATTTTGTAGAGAAAAAGGTATTAAGAGAGAGTTTAGTGTAGCTAGAACTCCTCAGCAGAATGGGGTTGCTGAAAGGAGGAATAGGACACTAGTAGAGGCTGCTAGGACTATGTTAGCTGATTCTAAATTGCCCATTACTTTTTGGGCTGAAGCAGTTAATACTGCTTGTTATGTGCAGAACAGGGTTTTAGTGGTCAAATCTCACAACAAGACACCATATGAAGTCTTTAGAGGTAGAACACCTGCTTTAGATTTTCTAAGACCACTCGGATGTCATGTCACTATTCTCAATACCTTAGATTATTTAGGAAAGTTTGATGGAAAGTCAGACGAGGGTTTCTTTGTTGTGTACTCTTTAAACAACAAAGCATTTAGGGTATACAACATAAGAACCAGGAAAGTAGAAGAAAACCTGCATGTTGAGTTTTTAGAGAATAAGTCTAATGTTACAGGTGAAGGTCCAAAATGGTTGTTTGATCTTGATGCTCTAACACAATCTATGAACTATGTACCAGTTGTTGCAGGAACAAATTCTAATGATATTGCAGGTTCAGAAGATAGTGTTGATATAGGTGAACCAAACATGGTGAAAGAGACTGGTCAAGATCATATTCTGATGCCAATTTGAAATAATGTTTCTTTACTTGATTCCTCTTCAAAGGACGATGAACTCTAATGATGCAAACAAGAAGGGCTCTTAAGATGGAAACAAAGAAAGTGGTGTTGAAGAACAAGAGAATCCTGAAGACAGTACAAATGGTGTTTGTACTGCTAAGCGAAAAGATATTGTTGCTGGGCGAAATGTTGAATTTCCTAGCCCACTATCTACAGCTGCTGATGATTTCTCTAAGGATGAAGTGGATCTTAACAACATGTCACCCACTTATCAAGTTCCTACAACTCCACAAATAATAGTTCAAAAGAATCACTCCCTTGAGAATTTAATTGGAGATGTACAGTCTGGTGTTAAGATAAGAAGATAGACAATGAAGTCAGATCATATTGGTTTTCTCAGTGCAGTTTACGAAGAGAAAAATCATGAAGATACAAATTCATATATGTTTGTATGTTTTCTATCACAAGTAGAACCCAAGAATGTACTTAAAGCCCTACAGGACTCAAGCTGGGTGGAAGCTATGCAAGAAGAGCTTCTACAGTTCAAGATTCAAAAGGTTTGGGTGCTTGTAGATTTGCCTAAGGGTGTAAGGGTTATTGGTACAAAGTGGATTTTCAGGAATAAGAAAGATGAAAGAGGGATAGTGATTAGGAATAAAGCAAGGCTTGTAGCTCAGGGTTACACTCAAGAGGAAGCAATTGATTATGAAGAAGTTTTTACACCTGTAGCTAGGATTGCAGCTATAAGATTGATCCTAGCTTATGCTTCATTCATGGGGTTTATGGTGTATCAGATGGATGTAAAAAGTGTCTTTCTTTATGGTACTATTAAAGAAGAGGTTTATGTTTCTCAACCTCCAGGTTTTGAAGATCTTGAACATCAAGACAAAGTATACAAGGTGGTAAAAGCTCTTTATGGCTTGCATCAAGCTCCTAGAGCCTGGTATGGAACTTTAGCTACTTATTTATTGGAAAATGGGTTTCATAGAGGCAAGATAGATCAGACCTTATTTATCAAGAAGCAAAAGGGAGATATTTTGCTTGTACAGGTCTATGTGGATGACATCATTTTTGGATCTACAAAAAAGGAGATGTGCACTGAGTTTGAGAAGCTTATGCATGATAAGTTTCAAATGAGTTCCATGGGTGAGCTAACTTTCTTTTTGGGGCTGCAAGTGAAGCAAAAAGCAGAAGGAATATTTATCAGTCAAGATAAATAAGTAATTGATATATTGAGAAAGTTTCAGTTTACAAATGCCAAAGTAGCAAGTACTCCTAATGATACAGATAAATCTTTGCTCAAAGATTCAGATGGTGAAAATGTTGATGTACACACCTACAGATCCATGATTGGGTCATTGATGTACCTTACTTCATCAAGACCAGATATTATGTTTGCAGTGTGTGCATGTGCAAGGTTTCAAGTTACACCCAAAGCCTCACATTTAGTTGCTGTGAAGAGAATCTTTAGGTACCTCAAGGGTCAACCTAAATTGGGTCTATAGTATCCTAGAGAATCTCCTTTTGATTTGGTTGCATACTCAGACAGTGACTATGCTGGTGCTAGTTTGGATAGGAAATCAACAACAGGTGGTTGTCAATTCCTAGGTTGTAGGTTGATATCATGGCAATGCAAGAAGCAGACTATTGTGGCCACTTCTACAACTGAAGCTAAATATGTGGCTGTTGCTAGTTGTTGTCAAGTTTTATGGATTTAAAATCAGATGCTTGACTATGGGTACAACTTTATGAATACCATGATTTTCATTGACAATAGCAGTACAATTTGCATTATTAAAAATCCTATTCAACACTCTAAACAAAACACATAGAGATTAGATATCATTTTATAAAAGACTACAATGAGAAAAAGCTAGTTCAGGTTGTTAAAATTCACACTGATAACAATTTTGTAGATTTACTTACTAAAGTTTTTGATGTTGGAAGGTTTCAATACTTGGTTGCAAGTATTGGAATGCTTAATCCCTAAAGTTTTTAATCTTGGTGTTTTTGTAAATTAAAAGGATTTGTACTGCTAGATGTGTCAATTAGTACTACTAGTGCAAATTAAGTCTATTGTGATTGAACTGTTAGTCATAATTTATACTGTTATGAAGCAAATGCTTTGCATTGTGTTTTCTTGGTTTTGGACTAACAATTGCAGGATGAGAAAGCAATATGATTGGAGTTTGCAATGTGTATGAAGCAACGATGGTGGAATGTTTGCTGTCATGATTGATTGATGATGGACAGAATTTGGGGATCACTTGACAAAGTTTTTACACCTGAGTTGGGAGATTCTTTAAAATCTCTTTCTTGAAATCTAATTATGGTATTATTGAACATGAATTGATGGCATAGTTAGTCAGATAGTAACTGAAATAACTCACTCTTTACCATTTTATACTTTCATTAGTATAATGTGACTAGTCCAAGGACATCTGGTAAAGAAAACAGTGAGCAAAAGTGAATCTAACACATTTATGTTAGAGGCAACACCTGCCATGAGTTGGAAACCCTGTCAAGAAAGCTCTTTGAATGAGTTTATCTAATCACATCCAGTAGTTTTGCTGAAAACATTGGTTCTCACACAACCAGAGGTTAAATGCAACCGAACCAGATTAAGTATCTTCATTTACACTTAATCCTTTCAAAAGTTTGTGGGCAGTATGGTTTTAAAAGAAAACGACTCAATACTGCTAAGAAAATGTTTCTGCAAAAAGTTTGTACTGCTAGCTTCAAGTTTGTACTGCTAGTGTACATTTTTGTACTGCTGGGTAGCCGTTGTACTGTTTAATTTTAACCTTTTTTCTAATATAGCCGTTGAGTAATTTTTGCTCCTTTACCATACTTGTAGGGTTACTATTTCGGATAATTATCTTCCTTTCTTAATTCTCAGATTTCTTCTTTCTAAAGATAAGAATTATCCATTTGCTAAAATCTCAAACCCTAAAGTATACTTTATAAATTCTCAATTGGCCTTCCCAACTTTCAATTCACTTATTTACAGTCATATCCCAACACTCTACTCAAACTTTTACTGATATTATGGTGCATTTAGCTTTTGTCGACACACACAACATGGTGGCTTTCTTGGAAAAACCAGAGGAAAGTTATGCTTTTCATCAGATAGTAGATTTTCTAAATTCTACTTATATAAGGTATGCTCTTACTGTCAACCCTACTATTTATGTCTCTCAAATCAAACAGTTTTGGCAGACTATTACTGTCAATACTCTTGAGAATGGAGACAAAGAATTAATTACCACAGTTGATGGCACAACTATCACTATTACTGAATCATCTGTTCCGAGGCATCTCCACTTAGCAAATGACCAAGGTATTCGTGTTTTGCCAAATACTGAAATTTTTCAATATATGTCCAGAATGGGGCATGAGCCAACATATGACAAACTGACTTTTCAAAAAGGTCAATTTGCCCTACAATGGAGGTTTTTCATACATACCATCCTTCATTGTTTGAGTCCAAAGAAAACTTCATGGGAACAATTCAATAGCAATATTGCAACTGCTCTCATATGCTTATAAACAAACAGGATTTATAATTTTTCAAAACTAATTTTTGATGGTATGGTCAAAAATGTGGATAACAAATATAAATTTTTGATGTATCCAAGGTTTATCCAAACAATTTTGAAAGAAAGAAAAAGTTTGCTATTATCCCATAAAAATGTTTATCCAACTCCCTGCCTACAACAAAAACTTTTCAAAAACATGAGTATGGCATCAAGGGGGTATAATGGGGTAGTAGTACCATTATTTGAAGAAATGCTTGTACAGGTACAGGGTGAAGGACCAACAATCCCAGTTGAGTCCCAACTACACCCATCAGTGTTCCATCATCTTCACACACCCCTATTATTACACAAACATATAGGAGAAGGCTCAGACAGGAAACTGTGGTACCTCAGCCCAGTTCTCCTACTCATACCCTAGTAGCAGATGAGGCTGTCAATGTTGATGACAGAGTGGAAAGGGCTAACAATACTGTTACAGGCTTAGTAGCTGACAGGATAGTGTCAACATCATTAAGACCATAACCATGGCAACATCTAATGTGTCTAGTCCTCATGGACTTGATACAGGTGGTGGAATCCCAAGCCAAATGGATACTATGGGTGGCTCAGATACTTATCCTTTGGTTGAGCCTGAGTCCATGCCCTATGATGCACCTCTCTCAGAAGGTAACACATCTGGAAATGTTGAGGGCAGTGTGTCACTTACTGAATTGATGGCTATTTGTACAACACTGACAAACAGGGTGACTAGACTTGAAAATGATCTTAAGGAGACCAAGAAGGTTTTTGGAGGTGTTTATACCAAGCTCATTCTCAAAGTGAAGAAGTTACAGACCACAGTCAAAGCCCTCAAAGCCAAAAGAAAAACTACTATAGTGGAATCTTCAAGTTCAAGTTCTGATGACTCAGATAATGATATGGGGGATGATTCTCCCAAACAGGGGAGGAAAAATTGTACAAGAGGGTGCAAGAATTGAGGGGAGGAAACTCAGGGGTAAAGAAGCTCATAGATGGTTTGATGGGACAAATATGGGTGGTGAAAGGCAGGTTGATATGGATGATGACATGGCACAAGAAACTGAAGATATTCAACAACCTACAGAATCAGTTGATCTTCAACAACAATACATAGAGCCTGTGAACCTTGAAGCTCAAGAATATATTTTAGATACAGCTACAAGTGCTAGAGTTCAAGTTAGTACTGCTGCTCACCAAGTTAGTACTGCTGGTGCAGAGGAAGGTATTGCTAGTGTTGCTTTCTATGAAAGAAGAAGGGCAGACAAAGGAAAAGCTATTATGACTGAGCCTGAGCAACAAAAGAAGGTGAAAAGAAATATTGTTGCTCAGATTGATTATGATGTAGAGATAGCAAAGAAAGCACATGAAGATGAAGTAGCAAGATTTCTTGAAGAACAAAGGCTTGCAAGAGAATCAACAAAAGCATAAGAGCTTTCAGATGCACTTATAGCTCAAAGATTGTATGAAGTAGATAGGGAAGCTATCCCTAAAGCAGTTAAAGAAGAAGCTTTCAATTTTTTGTTGGAGATTATCATAAAAAGTCAGAGTAAAAAGATGGCGGCTAGGAAGAAACCTTCAACACAAGCTCAGATTATCAAACACATGAATTAATATTTGAAGCATCATGACAGTTAGACTGCTAGTCAACTAAAGGGTAAAACTAATGAAGAGATAGAAGGATTGTAATTTACTGCCTACAAGAAGATACAGAGTTTTATTCCTGTTGATGAAGATGAGGGTAGAAGAACTAAGAGGCAAAGGCTTAATGAAGAACTACACACAGTTGAAGAAGAAGAGGAAGCATAATTGACTAGTAAGCAACTAACACAGATGATGCTTGTCATTCCTGAAGAAAGCATAAATGTTGAACCAATACAAGCTAAACACCCAATCATTGACTGGGAGGTTGACACAGATGAATTTGGAAAGGCATGGAAAATCATAAGAGTTGGTGGACATTCAGCAGTTTACAAGTGTTTTGAAGACATGATTAGGGCATTTGATAGAGAAGATTTAGTGAAGTTATGGGAATTAGTTCAAGTCAGATTCAACTTAACTGAAATTGCAGATGACAAGGAGAAAGAGCTCTGGGTGGAATTGAAAAGGCTTTTTGAACCTGATCCAAGTGATAGCTTATGGAAGTTTGAAGCTCATAATCTTGGTACAATATGGAAATTGTATGATAGAGTACACCATGTGTCTACACAAGCTGGAGTTGATGTCTTCATGTTAGTTGAAAAAGAGTATCCATTAAGAGTAGCTACCCTTCTTGTGATGATTTCAGCTAAACTTAGAGTTGATGATGAAACTGAAATGGCAAAGGAACTACTTCACCAGATTCACAATCAATGTGAAAGAGAGATGAAGGCTGAAAGACAAAGAAGATAGAGTGTTTGGAAGAATCCCCTCAATATCAAGGTTGAAGGTTTAATTCAAGAAACTTGCTGATTTGGAGATAAATCACAAGTTTAGGGGAGGATTGTTGGGAATTAAACACTTGACAGTTTGTACTGCTGAAGATATAAGTAACAGTACTAACCGAGTTAGTACAGCCACAAGAAAGTTTGTACTACTGATACTACTGAAAGAAGATTTGTACTGCCAGTTTTGAAGACGTGTAAGGAGATAAGTATAAAATAGATTGTTCGTATATCTTATATAGTTAGACTTATATGAATATTCTACATGTTTATGATGGTCCCTATAATTACCTCAACACACACACGTAAACAACACTAACTAAGCTATAAATAAGATAAACAACAATAAGAGTCTTACGAGAGATTAGAGAGAATAAAAACGAAGATTAAGAAAAGAATAGATGGATGATTATCATTCATACTTCATAGTAGCAAAGGTTCGGCACATGATATGAAAACCAACAACTTGAAATGAGACCCCAAGCCTTCTATTTATAGGCATGCTTAGGGTGTCTCATGTGCTTAGCATGTGCTAAGAATATTCTAGAAATATTCTAATTATATGCTAAGTATATTCTAATTGGATTCCCTAAGGCACATGGGCTACTAATGTGCCTTGGGCTTTTACTAAACATATAGCCCATTATATTTAAGCAACCAACTAACTAAATATGACTAAGACTTGAATTACAAATAAAAACGTGCTCCCAACAATCTCCCCCTAAGTCTTGGTTATCTTGGTTGCTTGACGTCATCTTTGCTTCTGGGGCTTCTGACGTCTTCATAATCTTTGTTCTTTGTTCATGATCTTGATATGATATGGTATGGTAATGGCCGTCCTCCAATGGTCTTTAGTGCTGGTGTCTTTACGTCATTTCCATCATGCTCATATGTTCTTCGACTTTTGTTCTTCATATATCATGTAGTTCTCTCTTCATACGCTTGATCTTAAACTTGTGAAAGATTAACATACTTGATCTTGGACTTTTCTTTAAGAACTTTGAAATTTTTGCTATCTTTAGTCTTTGTGAGAACTAATCTTCAGGATATGAGCATGATGGAGTCTTGATGGTGGTAGAACTCCAGGTCTTCATGATCCTCCGCAGGTACATCACGAACAATCCGGCACTTACAGATTTGGACTTCGAGATCATCAACAGCATAGTGTGAAGACTTTCTCTAATCCTAACCCAGGCCGTTCTGAACCGGATACCCCCGAAAGGGCTTACACGGACACACCGAAGTGCACCCACGATTCAGTGAGTCGCTGGAGATCACCCCACGACTGTAGACCGTTTTGGAGCAAACACTAAGCGTAACCCACAAGGAGTTACCGAAGTGACCTGCTGTCAAGGCTGTTTGATGTTCTCGACAGATTGCTAAGATCTGCGAAGGACACTCCTATGATTTACAACTGGTGTTCTTATTGTTGAGCAGCCAGTGTATACTAAGTGTACCTAAGAGATCTTTGATGAATCTCATGGCTCTAGACTCGATTAGTGCACATTTGTTTGGTCGTCGGAGGCGTGGAGCAGAGTGCCTCCTTTTCAATATCAACACATCTCGTAGTGAGAGGTCGATAGATGATGAAGGGTTCTCCGTGTGAAATGAAACAAGTGTCTTTTGAGAGACACCTGAGTGGCTAGAAGGTTAGTGCAGTGCGTCACTGGGTCCATGACGACTTTGATCTTCAATATTGGTGATGCCCATCAACCAGTAGATTATGAATTGAACCCGGTGTCTGCCTTAAGGTTGAATAAATGGAGGGCTATTTCTTTTCACCCTTTTCTTTGCTTTTCTTTTTCATTCTTCAACCCCTTCTTTCTCCTTACATTTCATATCTCCTTTTTCAATCATTCCTAGGACTTTATAGTTTTAAACTATTGGTATTGTCCTTGGGTAGATCCCTCCGGCTCTGGCGGATCATAGGACGGTTATTCCTAACCTTAGTCACCTTATAACTCCATGACTATCCTATTTATGCCATAAACCAATCCTTTTGAAAAATCTCTCAAAGTGTTTATGATTATGAAAACATATTTTGATAACACTTTGAGAGTTTTGTGATTTTTCAGAAAGACTCCCCCTTAACATGTGCTCATAAATGATTAAGGTAAATTTGCACATGTCGGGTAGAGTTGGCACTTTTTGAATTGATTGATTTTCAATGAACATGATCGTCGCGAGACACGCTTACATCACCAGATGAACTAGCTTGAAATTATTACCCGTCCAGATCACATTCAAAGAAAATCGCTCGAAATTGGTACATTCTACTCAGACATATCCTTTGCGAGACACGTTTACATCACCAGATGAACAGGCTTGAAATTATTACCCGTCCCGGATATGTATTTTCGACTACTGACTTTAGTTATCGTCAATTCGAGGGTCAATTCTGAGCCTAGCTCGCATGATATTTCATCTTGCAGGTTACCATATTTTAATCATATCTTTATTCTCCCCCTCAAAAATAGCATACTTATTATATTTTTGATAAAACGTTTGATTAAAATATGCATTTTTGAGGTTTTGTGGGAAGAATATCATGAACTTTTAGTTTTGAACAAAGATTATGTTTTTCAAATACTCCCCCTTAACGAGGGAATACTTGTCCTTATGAGCAGAATTTTGAAAATCTTAGAAAAATTCTGATTTTATTCTACTCATAAGAAAGAAGCTTTCGCTCCTTGGATCAGGATTGAGGCACTGAAGCGTACCTTAGGGTCCTTTCTTTACAAGTACGGGTTGTGCACTGTTATGTGTGCACAAGCCATAGTATAACAATCATATAAGAGCAAGAAATGTTGAAATTGTAATCACAAATCAAACTCTTACATCAACCTACTTTTGCAAATGAAGTGTATTGTGGATCTGGCCTTTGAAAATTACGAACCAAAAATGATGGACGACCTCCAACATAGCTTTCAAGCCTTCGCATCTGGTCTATGCGGAATAACCTCTTCTTAATTCTCCAAATAAACTGGTGGACCTGTCTCATCTGGTCATTTGTCCACCTTCTTGCCTTTCGGAGCTCTTGATCACGAACTCGAATGACTAACCCATCTCTAACTTTCTTCAATGTATCATCACAGAACTTGTGAGTCTCTTTGAATGCCATGAATCAATTGATTGTCCGCTCACTCTTGTAAACGAATCCAAAAGTAGGCTTCTGCTTCAGTGTATATTGAACTTCACTGTTGATGTATTCATATAGGAGTTCTGGTTTAGTTAAGTTGAGTTTCTTTTGATAGCTTTCTACCCCTAATTGAAGATCTTCAACTCGTTCCTTGATAATCGTCCTTCTGATGTAATGAAGAATGGAAGTGCTAAAGGCGTATTGTAGTTCAGGTAACACATGTTGCAGTTTCCCTTGAATTTTAATGAGGTACATGTCTTCGAGATTGTTTAGAATCAAGTCCGTGAAATCAGCTTCAGAAAAAGTGTACAGCTGCATATCATGTCTTCTTACTATGATTTCCGATAGGAACGTGAGATCATACTTCTTATCTCCTTTTAAAGTGACCACAACTACAATCTTGAGGTTACTTCTTACTGGCTCTGGAGACTTCTTGGTAAGTTTGCTCTTGTACCAAGTCCTTCGTTTCTCGTACCAGTGAGATATGCCTAACTCTGAATCTTGGTTGTAGTGAACGGTTGCGGGAATGAAGAGATGAGAAGCTGTTTCTTCGATTGCAGAGTTTGGGTAGCTTGCAGCTGGGATCAAAGTGATTGAAGTTGCGTATCTGGGTTTGCATTCAGCTCCATAAACAAGAAGATCCAAGTCATGGTTGAAGAAGAATTGGTAAGGTATGGAAGGTTTATTCGAGGCCCGTAGAACTGGTAATGGTTTTGTCCAGTCTGTGATATAAGGTTGGTTGTTCCTGGAGGTGCTTCCAGTTAGGATCACATCTGGATTAGTCCAGCTGAACTCGCTTGACATTGCACGGGCAATGTTCTCAAGGTGATATTCAAGTTCAGCTTCACTCGAGGAGTTATCCTTCAGCAGATTAAAAGCATCATTCTTGATTTGACGAAGTTCCCGTTTCGTAATCTTCTTGATCTTTTGAGTACTTTTGAGTTGTTGTGTGAACTCAAATGTACTATCTTTCATTCTCGAGTCTTCATCAGTCTGTGTTTGAGCATTTACCAACTGATCAAACCATTCGTTGCCATGTGTATCATCATCATCCAGCCATGAGACCACTCTAGAAGATTTCTTGGTTGTAGTCATCTTGGTATTTGGTGGTGATTCTGGTTGATCGAGTGGAATTTCCATTTCTTCAAAATGCTCAAAATGATGCTTTGTTTCTGTGGGACCGGACCCTGAAGCCTTTGGAGGTTGGGAAATTGTTGTCGTTGTCGGTTCGGTTGGTTCTTTGAACTGAATTCTAGACCCACCAGTACTCTTGTGTTTCTTTGACTTGGAGTCTGGGTCTTCGTCTTCATTGTTTCTTAGGTGTTTTCCACGATTAGCTACAACTTTGCATGACTCCACAATAACTTGAATAGCCTTGATAAGATCTATTTCTGTATCCGCTGGAGAGATGATTTTCGTGAGTTTGGTGAAAAGTGCAAATTGAAGTTCTTCTGTTGAATAATCCGTAAGCTACTTTGGTTGAGTTGCAGGTTCAGAAAGAGTAGGTGCTGGAATGTTCTTGAGTTTTTCTGTGATGTTTTCGTTGATATATTCTTCAAGTTTTTCAGTTTGAGTTTGCATCATCTCAGGCATGAATTGCTTGACATATTTCTTTGTGTTATGTCTGGCTTCCTTGAGCAATCGAACTTTGACATCATCATCCAGAAATTCATCCATTCGTTGCTTGGTTTCCTGCAACTATTCCACCTGCTCAGATAGACCTTTGACCGTATTTTTCAATTCGAGTACTTGATCACTTAATTTGTTGTCTCTCTGTGCTTGAGCAAGTTTTGCAGCCTTTTTCAACTTCTTGGCTGCTGGAGATATAACTTCAACTCTAGTTACTCTAGCAATCTTCTTAGAGTGCTTGCCTTTGATGATTGTTTTGATTGTTTCTTCAAGTGTTGCATCTCTTTTGGTAGGTGATGGTTGGGATGGTGGTGATTGATGTGATGAAGCTTGTGCCTTGGGAGAGACTAAAGGAGTTGGTCCTTTGGGTGGTGACACCGGAGGAGTAGATTCCTTTGGTGAATCAGGAGGAGGTGTTGGAGTCTTAGGTGGTGATGTAGGAGGTGTTGTGGGATTGGGTGATGAGATTGGAGGAGTTTGAGTCCTTGGTTGTGACTCCTGCTGAGGTTCATGAGGAATGAGAGTTAGATGAGGTGGAGTAAGTGGTGGTGTGGAAGTGTATTGTTCGGCTTCTCTCTCTGCCTCTTCTTGCTCCTTTGCTAGTTTCTCATCTTCATTTTTCTTTTCTAATTTTGCCCTGTGTTCAATTTCTAGTTTGATTGCAGCTTGTGTAGTCTTCTCCCCAATAATTTCCTCTTCCTTTGATTCAGACCATTCTTCAACAGTTGCCTCCAGTTTCTGCTCCTTTTTGTCTTCAAACATGTCATCAGGTATTTCCTCATCTGTTAATACAATCTTCTCCTTGATTTCTTTTTCATTTTTCTTGCCAGGTTGATTAACCGGACTATGTGATGGTGATACATTTGTGGCAGCAACTCCAGACCCTCCGGGTTGATTAACCGGATCAGAAAGGGTTGGAGCTACTTCTATCACAGTGCCAGACCCTCTAGCTCCTTTTGCTTCTTCAAGTTTTCTCAGCTCCGCAACCCTTAATGCTGCTCTTCTCTCATCATCCTCTTTGCCAGTAATCTTGCTTGCTTTCATTGCCTTGATTGTGTCAAGGTCTACTTGCGTTTCAATATGTTCCTCAGATTCTGTTTATTCTGAGTCAGACTCATCCTCCGCATGGATCCCTCCTTCTTCTTCTTTAGGCTTAGGAGTAACTTTTACTCTTCTTTTGATGATTTTGGGGAATGAAGGTTTTATTTTCTTTGAAGCACTGGAAGCACTTCCTGTTTTGCTGCTTCCTTTAGAACGAGTCTTTGAGGATCCTGTCTCTTCTGCAAGTTTAACTAACCCGACTTTTCCTTTGTTGTATGCATCATCATAGTCTTCATAGGCCTGAGTCTTCTTGACTGACTTTGTCAACAATCCTTCTGGTAATCTCAAACCTTGTTTGTGTGAACTGTCTTTAGGGAAGTAGATTAGGTTGACAGTTTTATCCATCCTAAACAAGTGCAATTCTCTATCTTAGGGTTGTAGTGAAATGTCTTTGTTTTCGTCTATCAGCAGACTGATGAGCAACTTTGTATATCTGACAAAAGGGATTCTAGTTAACAGTTTTTTGTATTGGCTTTGGATTTGGAATATGAGGTCATCCCATATGAGTTCTGCATAGTCAATATTCTTCTGATTGACTACGCCCCAGAAGATTTGCACGTGAGCTAAACGAGGATGCTCATGTCCACTATCTCTCCCAGTGACCAAACGAACCAATATGTAGTAAATGGTTCTCCAGGGTTGTGGAATGCTTTTAGCGTTGATTCTGGAAATTTTGATCAGTGAAGTGTTTGGAGGTAGGTCGTATCCTATGTCGATGACAAATTTCAAGACTTCTTCTTTTGTTGGTATGGGCCAATATCGGTTTGCAGGTTCTGGTGGATCAGGTAAGGACAATGCTCTACGAAGGTGTTCAGGAGTGATTTTAACTTGCTTCCGATCCAATGTGCACTTGATGTATTTTTCATCAGTATCAAGCATAATGGTATCCCACATCTGATGAATGTATAACTCTGGAATACTGTCAGAATTTTCCAGCATGCACTTGCACTTGTGTCTTTTGAGGATTTCAATGGCAACAAGACAACTTGGTTCAGCACATTTGATCTCATCAAAGTTAACTCTTGCATTGTTGTTCCCATATTTTGCCTTGTAGCCACGTGGGAAAACTTCTTCCTTGGTGAGCATTGGTAGTGGTTGTTGTGATTGTGCAGTCATTTTTGAGATTCCTGAAACATCATTCAGACACCAATTTGCAGGATACAAGATAGTTAGCATTAGATAAACTTTAGTTTCACATGTGATCCTTTAAATTGCTTAGCATGACTTTAGAAGTTGACTTACAATTGCGAAAACTTTTGACAATTGCGAAAGCAATTTCAATTCCGAAAACTTCTTACACAAGAAATTTCGATAACTTTGAAGACGTACTATTCTCCAGATTTTTCGCAAATCATTAACACTTGTGATTTTGTTTTCACGCTTTTTCCAATGGAATCCTATGATGTTTCTAAGTCTTTTGACCAAGTTTTAACAACTTTTAACCACAAAATCTTGAAATTAAACCTGAACGTGTTCATGTGTTCTTGTTATAACCACTCGTAAAATTTCCCATTTAAACATATTACTTTACAGAATCATTATCCCTTTTTCACGTATAAATTTTTTTTATTTGATTGTATCTCCTATCTTATGTGACGTAACTCACATCCCTGATAAACGTGCTCCCACATAGACCTGCCTAACAAAACTAATGTTTATTTCATAAACATAGTTATATGAAAACATTACAAAATATCATTTACCATTTTACAAACGTTTAAACAACACATTCATTATAAAGTTTCCATGAAACCCTAAAATTCATCACAACTTCAAATATGAATAACTAAACCCTAGAACATAAAAGTACAACTTATCTGAACTAATGTACAAGTCACCAAAGCACCAGAAACCCTAATTCCATTTTAACTCCCAATAAAACCCTAAATTCATAAATCTATGATTTCATGTACAAATTTCACAAACCCTAAATTATTTATACAATATTTTTACAAAATATTAATTTTACAAGTCATATAAGCTAGAGTACAAGTCTTTTATGCATGAAACCATATATTTGTAAAATCCTTAGTAAAACCCTACTTATATTTATTTTAAAAGCATGATTTACAAACCATACATGCATAATTCTTAAAAATTAATTTTTCCTAAACTCACTAATTAGTTTTACAAGTTTTTAAACCCAATGTACAAGTGCCTAATGCACAAGAATCAAAAATTCCATTTATTTACTTTTAAACATAATAAAACTTAACAAATAATTTTTATAACTTAATAAATTGTTAAAACTATATTTTTCTCATATCCTAAATTATGATACAACCCTATTAAGCATGTGTTGGGAATTAAATATTCAATATGTCTAATATCGGGTTCTAATCCAAGAAATACTCTAAGTGTAATTCTGCTGCTAGTGCGAATGGTTCCTGATGATAGAACATCTCACTCTGCTGTTAGTGATAAATGATTCTGCTGATAGGCTTAGCATTCTGCTGATTGATTCTGCTGATAATGATACTTGTTCCTGCTGATAGCGATAACTCGTTGCTGCTGATAGTGAACATTCTGCTGATGAAAGGATAAGATCGAAAAGATATTTATTGTATTTTGGTCAACAATATACGGTAGATAATATCTTACCTCATGTGTTTAGTTAACAAGTTGTATACATAGATACATGTTGTATCTTATGTACTGACACTAAAGGATAAGTTAACAAAGTAAGTCGGCCAAGACTTTAAGCAATATGTAAAGATCTTTTTGACTATAAAAAGAGATCTTAGTTGTGATATTAGTGTAGAGCAAAAAGAGAGTGTTAAGAGTTAGTCAAGTGTTCATGCATATGTTATTGTAAGAACATATAACTATTAGATAAGAACAAACACAAAAACATCACAAGTTAGAAAAACTTAAGATTCAAGGTTGTAACCCTAGTGATAGTTCAAGATCACTCGTATTATTATCTTTAATAATATTGAATCGTTTGGTGATAATCTTTATGTGTTCATTGCTAACTAACAAACATAACAATTCCATTTCCATAACATACACAACCTTCTAAGTTTGGTTGAGTAAATTCCGCGCACTTAATCATTTTAAACACAACATATCATACACACAAAGTTACAAGGTTTAACTACCTTAATCGTGTGTCCAGGATCCTAGCAGCATGTGTTACAACTCTCATAAGCTCAAACCATTTTCCTCACTATTTTTCCAAAAATTCAATTTATACATATACAATATAACTTTAATTAGTTTCTAAACTTCTAAACTAAACTAACCAATCCTCTAAACCCTAAATACTACTCTTTAAACACAAAGTACCACAACCCCAAAGCCCTATTCAACTTCAATTCCCCTCCAAATTCTGGTTTGAACCTAACTAAAACCTCAACTAAATTTACCTCTTGATAATACCTTCACCAAATACATTGTACTTAGCCATGAACACACACCTTCCCTCTCCTCTCTTCTCTTCAAAGAAGCTATCCACATGTCCTTTCTTACAAGCAAGAACCCTTCTCCTTCATAGTTAAGACTTTTGGCTGGAAATTGAACACATCAACACCTTTTCCCTCCTCTTCCATGTGGCACATTTCTCAGCTTCCCTTAGCCCTTGTCCCCTCACCATGTCTCCTTATCACAATTCTAGAAAACCCTAATCCCCACTCCATAAATAACAACTTAAAACTTCACCCTTACTCACACACCAAACTCGACAAACCACCAAAACCATTTCACATTCACATCCTCCTGATCCCAAATACACTCCCAACACCAGCCATAGGAAGCTTAGAAGAGGAGGAAATCCATTGTGCTCAAGAAACAACCCTATTCGCATCATAAAACCCTACTCGAACCAATTCTTAAGTAAGTACCCTAACTCTATTTTAATTCAGTATTAATTTACTTTATATAACTCTAGAAACATTAAAACATGAATCTCTAATAATAAAACTTGATCAAAAACTAAAGATATTTCATTTCTTTTTCTTTCTGTTCGATCAGTTAACACAAACGCACCCTAACTATTTGAATTTTTGTAATAACAAATCAACAACTTGTAAAACATGTTAAAATATATCTAATATTAATATAGCATGCATAAAAATTAGTTACAACATCTTTAAAAATCAAAAACTCTCATCGGGTCCTTCTTCTGAGGTTATGTCAAGCAGAAAACTGCTCCAGATGCCCAAATTTTGACCTTTAAACCGACCATCAAACGTTCACTATAAATTCTAATTCATCTAGTAAACTTAATTTAGGAAAAAGAATTACATAAAAAGGTTATCTGAGCAGAAAGTTATCGACTTCCTAATATTTGATCAAATCGCTAAAATAGAAACTTTGATTTCCAGTTATATGTTTACAGTTTTATGCGACCCACTGCCCAACTTTACACCCAGTTTTCAACCCTTATAAGTTTTCTAAAAATTCCAAGCTTTTAACATGTTGAAGTTCACCTAACAAACGTATTTTAGAAAGAAAAATCTTGAAAAATGATCGGGTGGTTTAAAAGTTATAGAGTCTCAAAAATCATCCATCGCTAGGCTATAAATCACTTTTCCAGATTTTATTAAAATCTTGTCTCATTTTCGTTTCAATCGCCGGACTTTAGAAATAGTTTTCGACCATCAAATGAATTTCACAAATAACGAAACTTGACCCATTTAACGACGACCTGGCTAGCTTTTTATAGGAACAAAGAGTACATAAAATGATCCAGTTTTCATTAAGTTATTCGAAACCAAAACTCTAGCCATGTCACTTATTTCATGCGTATTAATTTTTAGTGAAATAGAGTTTTTATGGGCTGAAAATGTAAATATTTCATAGTTAATTAAATTAAGAACCATTTTTGACAATAACAAATACGAAGGGTAGAAAATTTTATTTTCAAAACTAAAGGGTAAAAATTGTCATTTTCCAAAAGTTCAGGGTATAAACTGTCATTTAACCAAACTTTAGGGATAAAAATATAACTTTTCATAACTAATATTTTTATCATTTCTATTTTTACTTTCCGACCTAATATTAACGTAAAATATTTATTTCAATAACGAACCAACGAATGAACTAAACAAACACAAGATATATACAACGAACGAACGGAAAACATAAAAACGAATAATAAGATAAAATCTTATTTTTGAAGAGACTTCATGCTGTCTCATTATAACAATTAATCAACAACCAAACAACGAAACGAAACGAACAAACGAATATATAATCATCTGAAAATGATTACTGAATATTGGCATAACAACCCAGGTTTTGTGTCCGGAGACGTTTATCAACTTTCTTTCAACTTTGTTTTCCATCCAGATTGCTAAGGTGAGTTTCATAGCCCCATCTTTTATACGTTTTGAATTACTTTTGGGGGAGATACATGCTCAACTATTTTTATGTACTCTAAACTTTTATGGATTACCGTGAGATTCATAGCCCCTTCTTTTATACGTTTTGAATTATTTTTGGGGGAGATACATGCTTATACCATTTACAAATATCATTTGCCTTATATGATTTATGAATCACTATCGAACTTTTTCCCGTATTAAACACAAGTAATTTCATCGAACGTTACTCTTATTTTTATTGCCTATGCTAAGTTACCTTAAGCCAAAAAGACCTCCCATCATGGACCTCTAATCACCTACGGGTGAGCGCGAATATTGTGGATAGATCTATTGGGCTGACAACCCCTTTGCGTTACCGTAACGTAACCTAAAGCATTATATTTGAGAAGAATAAAGAGATGTGGCTATCTCCTACCCGGGGGCAAGGTTACCTACATTTAATTATGGGGTAATTATTACATCATTAGCTCATGACTGTTGATGTTCTGTTAATGTTTTGCGTGCCATGAGACTTAGTGCAATAAATATACATCTTTCCCCTAATAATTGTATGTGTGGCAATTATTACACTTAATCTTGTGTTTAAATGATTTCCAACTGAACTGAAACGAATTTATTTCTGAACAATTGAACGAACATATTTCTGAACAACTGAAATGGACTATTTTCATTTACAAACTCTATGAACTCACCAACTTTATGTTGACATTTTAGCATGTATTCTCAGGTAATTGGAAGCATGGCTTGGCATGGGATTGGCTATGGACTATCTAATTTGTTATCATTCAACAAATAACATATTTTTATTAATGTATTTTGGAACCTCCTGCTGGGACCTGAATATTGTAACTCTGATATAAATGAATGATAACAATTTTATCTAAAAATGTCTCTTTTCGAGTCGTTTTCTATTATCATGACTGTGAACTGTGAAGTAGCACCCCAACTTATATTTCCGCTGCGAATATCGAAAACGGGGGTGTTACAGAGTGGTATCAGAGCTCATGGTTATAGAGAACCAAATGTTTTCAAACATTGGACTATAACCGCGTTTTCAAAAATAAACAAAATTACACTATAAAGTCCTACGCCCTCCGTGCCGGTATGTTTCAGTATTTAGAGCATCCTTTATTGTGATTATTTGGCATTTATAATTCACACATCTGATAATTATTTGATTTGCTTTATTTGCAAATTTCAAATTGCTTATTATCACTATTTGCGGGTTACTACAGTATCATGTCCCCCGAAACTCCCGAACTTAACGAAACAGCTTTCCTTACTATTTGTACATCACCTACCCATTCACTTAAGAAATCCCCATCTGATGAAAAGTTTATTGGTTGCCCAACAACATTTGAGGTTGGACAAAATTCACTCCAAGAAACAATTCAGAAAGATGTTGAATCAAATCCACTAGAACCTAATACTCCCGAAACCCCAATACTAAACTTCCCAGATGCTATATCTACACCTAATTCCCTGATCCTAATATGAATCCTCATGATCCCATGTGGAATCTCCTTTATGAACACGCCAATATTCTCGACAATCACGCTAAACATTTAGAAGAGTTACAACCATTACATTTCGAATGGTACAACCGTAACTTCGACACTCTGTTTAGAAGAACTGATGACGAAAGAAGAACGGTGTTCGACTTGGGAGCAAGTGTTGACAGGATGAAGAATACGCACGACCATAAATATAAAAGCCTAGATTATAGGATCCGTTGTGCGAGGAAGGAAAACAGTCAACTACGTGGTAGAGTGGAAGACATCGAAAGAACCCTATGGATGGCCAGAGAGACGGCAATCAGCCAGGGTCAGAATATTTTCACTTTGGAAGCTACGCTGGACAGTCAAATAAAGGTGAACCAGGAATTTCAGGAGCGTTTCTTGGAAATGGAAATTTCACAACTACAACTTGAGAATGAAGTGAAGCTTTTACGTCAAAGACGTGGCTGATCTCAAAATCATGTGTAACAACGTTGTGTTTACTATACCAAATAGTATTTGGTTAAGTATTTCCTGTATTTTCCAATAAACCTGAAACCTTCAGAGTTTGTAATCAATCAATAAATCTATAACAAATATCCTTTTGTTATATATTATTGTTGAGTATAAATTTTTCCTATCATGTCTTACAATAATGTTGTGTATATATGTAATGACTTCCCATAAAACCCTATCATTTGTTTATTATCTTTAATAGACAAATGACTCCGTATAAATTAGACTATACCTAGAGCCCAGTAAGTAACAGAAGATTTGAGGACTAAACCTTATGATAAAGACAGAAAACCCTTAACCTACTACCTGCAGTATTAATAAAAGACCTTGTATTAATTGTTTTTGTAAAAAAAAAAAAAAAAACAATCAATCAAGTTATTAATATTACGTTACTCCCAGCCCGACATATCATAACCATAGAACTCCTAAGATAAAGTTTTGGAAGAAAACTTGATGAATGAAGAGAAAGTTGCTGAAATTCAAGTGAATTAGTTAATTCCTTGGCAGTTTTACACCAAAAGTTAATCATTTATCTACGATATTAACCAGACATATCGTGATTAATTGATTTTCAATTGGACATAACTCCGCATTATGATCATTCATCGGGAATAATTTCCTTATTATTCTATCATGGTCATAACTGGAATTCTAAAATTCATATTCTTGTAACGCTAGCAGAAGAAAGTCAGCATGAAAAATACCATACCAATATTAACCGCGTCAATGACTCCCGAAGTTATCCAAAAGTTGGTGATCAGCCTCATTGCAGCAGTACTCGAGGTGACTACGACGAATCATTTAGGAAGCAATAAGATGGCAACAGGAAAGAAGAAGATGAATGTGTCTTGTACCCCTAAAAGTTTTACGGGTTGTAGACCAGTTCATAGCAAATGCCCAGAGGAAACGACTAAACCTACCACCACCCATACCCTAGAAATTAAGCAAAATAACCAAAAGTGAAAACATCATGAGATAGAAACCACCATCCCTACTCACTGCCCCGCTTTTCATCACAAGCATCTTACTCATAAAGCTGGTTATAATGGAAAACGACCTCTATGTCAACGATGTAAGTTACATCATTATGGGGTTTGTTTTATCAAGTGTGGAAGATGCCAGGAAATAGGACATCAGACTAGAAACTGTAAGACAATAGGAGCAAACCCACAACCACGAACCAAGACTTGTTATGGATGTAGAGGAAAAGGACATTTTAAGAGTCAATTCCCAAACTTCAATTCCAACTGGAAGACTAAGACTGATGCAGAAGAAAACTAGAACTCATTAAGAAATCTCAACTCTGTCCTAGAATGACTTCTAAGTTTAAGCAGAAGAATAAATTGAGGTTAGAACTCTGTAAGTTATATTTTCCTTTCAGATATTCCTTAGTTATGATGGATGTAATCTAAATAAATTATCTTCCTACTCTATGAAATCTCTATCTCGTAACAATTCTTTCATAATCTCAATCTGCGTTTAGCTTCCATATCTACTCTATTTCTCCATACTCTATTCATAGACATACCTAGTAGAACCCTAGAAAACTCTAAGATTTATTTCGAGGTTATCTCATTAAGTACCTTAAGAAATCCCTAACCTATTACCGTAGGGTGGACTGAAATTTTCCTACTCTTTTGAAAATTATTTATGAAGTTATTTTACAGGAATAAAGCGTTGAATACCATCTAAAACTTTTTGAAAAAGAATAAATATCACAGTGATTGAACAAAACCTCACATCATTTGGTCCTCAATTATACATAGCCTGATCAACTATGTATAATTTAGGAAGAATCATGTAGTGAATTGGACAGTTATATTTTCAGATTTTCTACTACTAATTTTCATTCAAAAGCAAAGTATTGAAACAAAACAAATTATTTATAAACTATTATTTAGATTTAATACAACAAAAGTCTACATCTACTACCCATCATCTCTAAGATAGGAATTCGACAACATTATGGATAGAAAAACCCTAAGATTTTATTAAGAAACCTTGGAAGATCATACATAGAGACATAACTAGCAACGAAATTGCTAATATTACAAGGATTACATAAGTTTTATTTCATGGAGAATTACCTAGGAAATACAACAAAGACCCTCCTAACAACCCTAGCGCAAGATTTACTTTCCCCATGTCTGATCCACGATAAAGGCTACGATAGTAAGTGGAACAACAAACATTAGGATTATACCCAAGGCTTCAAAATTTTCATCCGAATTATACACCATGTAGGAAGCAACCGCAACAACATAGACCATTGCTAGGATTGTAACAAGATGCGGCATTTTGAGGTTTTTATGAGAGAATTTGTTGGTGAAAGAATGAGGATTAGAAATGAGGTATTTATAGGTGGAAAAACTAGCCGTTTCTAGCCGTTATTCGACCGTTGGAAATCTGACCGTTACACAGTAATTTATTAGGTGGCAAAACATTCAAATTTAGCTCATCCAGTAGAGATAAGACTGACCAAACCTCATTCCCTTAAGTATCAAACGGAAAACCAAGGATTAGCAGTGAAACGACATTATCGGAGATAAGGCCTAAGAATGAGATAATATTTTAGATAATATTATTTTTAACTTGAGGCATTTTAAGCATATCAAACTCTTATCCTGAACTAAATCGTTGTACGATTTTCCTTTATCGCGTTTCCTATCTGAATAGGTTAGAAATCTGAACCTAGCTATCTCTATACTTCATTTTTCCCAACTTTCCAACCAACACATATCGAATCTCGGGACGAGATTCCCTCAACGGGGGGATACTGTAACCACTCGTAAAATTTCCCATTTAAACATATTACTTTACAGAATCATTATCCTTTTTCCACGTATAATTTTTTTTTATTTGATTGTATCTCCTATCTTATGTGACGTAACTCACATCCCTGATAAACGTGCTCCCACACAGACCTGCCTAACAAACCTAATGTTTATTTCATAAACATACTTATATGAAAACATTACAAAATATCATTTACCATTTTACAAACGTATAAACAAAACATTCATTATAAAGTTTCTATGAAACCCTAAAATTCATCACAACATCAAATATGAATAACTAAACCCTACAACATAAAAGTACAACTCATCTGAACTAATGTACAAGTCACCAAAGCACCAGAAACCCTAATTCCATTTTAACTCCCGATAAAACCCTAAATTCATAAATCTATGATTTCATGTACGAATTTCACAAACCCTAAATTATTTATACAATATTTTTACAAAATATTAATTTTACAAGTCATATAAGCTAGAGTACAAGTCTTTTATGCGCGAATCCATATATTTGTAAAATCCTTAATAAAACCCTACTTATATTTATTTTAAAAGCATGATTTACAAACCTTAAATGCATAACTCTTAAAAATTAATTTTTCCTAAACTCACTAAATATTTTTACAAGTCTTTAAACCCAATGTACAAGTGCCTAATGCACAAGAATCAAAAATTCCATTTATTTACATTTAAACATAATAAAACTTAACAAATAATTTTTGTAACTTAATAAATTGTTAAAACTATATTTTTCTCATATCCTAAATTATGATACAACCCTATTAAGCATGTGTTACAACTCTCATAAGCTCAAACCATTTTCTTCACTATTTTTCCAAAAATTCGATTTATACATATACAATATAACTTTAATTATTTTCTAAACTTCTAAACTAAACTAACCAATCCTCTAAACCCTAAATACTACTCTTTAAACACAAAGTACCACAACCCCAAAGCCTTATTTGACTTCCCCTCCAAATTCTGGTTCGAACCCAACTAAAACCATAACTAAATTTACCTCTTGATAATACCTTCACCAAATACATTGTACTTAGCCATGAACACACTCCTTCCCTCTCCTCTCTTCTCTTCAAAGAAGCTATCCACATGTCCCTTCTTACAAGCAAGAACCCTTCTCCTTAATAGTTAAGACTTTTGGCTGGAAATTGAACACATCAACACCTTTTCCCTCCTCTTCCAAGTGGCACATTTCTCAGATTCCCTCAGCCCTTGTCCCCTCACCATGTCTCCTTATCACAATTCTAGAAAACCCTAATCCCTACTCCATAAATAACAGCTTAAAACTTCACCCTTACTCACACACCAAACTCGACAAACCACCAAAACCATTTCACATTCACATCCTCCTGATAACAGCCCCAAATACACTCCCAACACCAGCCATAGGAAGCTTAGAAGAGGAGGAAATCTATTGTGCTCAAGAAACAACCCTATTCGCATCATAAAACCCTACTCGAACCAATTCTTAAGTAAGTACCCTAACTCTATTTTAATTCAATATTAATTTACTTTATATAACTCTAGAAACATTAAAACATGAATCTCTAATCATAAAACTTGATCAAAAACTAAATATATTTCATTTCTTTTTCTTTCTGTTCGATCAGTTAACACAAACGCACCCTAACTATTTGAATTTTTGTTAAAACAAATCAACAACTTGTAAAACATGTTAAAATATATCTAATATTAATATAGCATGCATAAAAATTAGTTACAACATCTTTAAAAATCAAAAACTCTCATCGGGTCCTTCTTCTGAGGTTATGTCAAGCAGAAAACTGCTCCAGATGCCCAAATTTTGACCTTTAAACCGACCATCAAACGTTCACTATAAATTCTAATTTTTGGTATTTAAAAAGTTCATCTAGTAAACTTAATTTAGGAAAAAGAATTACATAAAAAGGTTATCTGAGCAGAAAGTTATCGACTTCCTAATATTTGATCAAATCGCTAAAATAGAAACTTTGATTTCCAGTTATATATTTTCAGTTTTATGCGACCCACTGCCCAACTTTACACCCAGTTTTCAACCCTTATAAGTTTTCTAAAAATTCCAAGCTTTTAACATGTTGAAGTTCACCTAACAAACGTATTTTAGAAAGAAAAATCTTGAAAAATGATCGGGTGGTTTAAAAGTTATAGAGTCTCAAAAATCATCCATCGCTAGGCTATAAATCACTTTTCCAGATTTTATTAAAATCTTGTCTCATTTTCATTTCACTCGCTCGACTTTAGAAATAGTTTTCGACCATTAAACGAATTTCACAAATAACGAAACTTGACCCATTTAACGACGACCTGGCTAGCTTTTTATAAGAACAAAGAGTACGTAAAATGATCCAGTTTTCATTAAGTTATTCGAAACCAAAACTCTAGCCATGTCACTAATTTCAGGCGTATTAATTTTTAGTTAAATAGAGTTTTTATGGGCTAAAAATGTAAATATTTCATAGTTAATTAAATTAAGAACCATTTTTGACAATAACAAATACGAAGGGTAGAAAATGTTATTTTTAAAAATAAAGGGTAAAAATTGTTATTTTCCAAAAGTTCAGGGTATAAACTGTCATTTAACCAAACTTTAGGGATAAAAATATTACTTTCCATAACTAATATTTTTATCATTTCTATTTTTACTTTCCGACCTAATATTAACGTAAAATATTTATTTCAATAACGAACCAACGAATGAACTAAACAAACACAAGATATATACAACGAACGAACGGAAAACATAAAAACGAATAATAAGATAAAATCTTATTTTTGAAGAGACTTCATGCTGTCTCATTATAACAATTAATCAACAACCAAACAACGAAACGAAACGAACAAACGAATATATAATCATCTGAAAATGATTACTGAATATTGGCATAACAACCCAGGTTTTGTGTCCGGAGACGTTTATCAACTTTCTTTCAACTTTGTTTTCCATCCAGATTGCTAAGGTGAGTTTCATAGCCCCATCTTTTATACGTTTTGAATTACTTTTGGGGGAGATACATGCTCAACTATTTTTATGTACTCTAAACTTTTATGGATTACCGTGAGTTTCATAGCCCCTTCTTTTATACGTTTTGAATTATTTTTGAGGGAGATACATGCTTATACCATTTACAAATATCATTTGCCTTATATGATTTATGAATCACTATCGAACTTTTTCCCGTATTAAACACAAGTAATTTCATCGAACGTTACTCTTATTTTTATTGCCTATGCTAAGTTACCTTAAGCCAAAAAGACCTCCCATCATGGACCTCTAATCACCTACGGGTGAGCGCGAATATTGTGGATAGATCTATTGGGCTGACAACCCCTTTGCGTTACCGTAACGTAACCCAAAGCATTATATTTGAGAAGAATAAAGAGATGTGGCTATCTCCTACCGAGGGCAAGGTTACCTACATTTAATTATGGTTTAATTATTACATCATTAGCTCATGACTGTTGATGTTCTGTTAATGTTTTGCGTGCCATGAGACTTAGTGCAATAAATATACATCTTTCCCCTAATAATTGTATGTGTGGCAATTACTACACTTAATCTTGTGTTTAAATGATTTCCAACTGAACTGAAACGAACTTATTTTTGAACAACTGAACGAACATATTTCTGAACAACTTAAATGGACTATTTTCATTTACAAACTCTATGAACTCACCAACTTTATGTTGACATTTTAGCATGTATTCTCAGGTAATTGGAAGCATGGCTTGGCACGGGATTGGCTATGGACTGTCTAATTTGTTATCATTCAACAAATAACATATTTTTATTAATGTATTTTGGAACCTCCTGCTGGGACCTGAATATTGTAACTATGATATAAATGAATGATAACAATTTTATCTAACAACGTCTCTTTTCGAGTCATTTTCTATTATCATGACTGTGAACTGTGAAGTAGCACCCCAACTTATATTTCCGCTGCGAATATCGAAAACGGGGGTGTTACACTTGTTAAACCCTACTGATCAATTTCTCACTTGTGATGATTCTGGGTTCATTCCAAGATTACAATCATTCAATTCAAGGGATAACAACAACACTACATTGGTCTAATTATATACAAACGCAAGCATTCAGTTTTCCCCAAATTATGCGCTTAAACCCTAAATAAACAATATTCACAATTCATGTATCTGGGTTTGATTAAGCATGCATACAATGTTTACAAACATATTCTAAGCATAAACACACCAACAGATACATCATAAACGCTCAGAATTGAATTTCTTGAATTACGCATGAACCCTAGATCTAGAACAGTCGATTTAGCAAAAATGAACCGTTGGATCTTGAAATCCTTAAAAACCATTGCTTAAGATCATATTCTAAACATTAAATCACTCATAAATTCGATAGATCTTGAACGGATTTAGTGGATTGATTCTAGCCGTAGATGCGGTGGTTGGGAGTATTTACTACGTATGGTATGTTTGTCAGAAAAGTGGTTGTGAATATTAACTGTGGTCAAAATTTTCCTCTTTTTATTTGACTTGTTTTTACTTTTGCTGCTTGCACACATTTGGTCCTGTAACCTTGTTTGTTTATTTTCTATGTCCAACCATGCAACCATTAAATTATGCAACTTAACAATATTGGCACACAACTTTTTATCTTATGATATTATCACCCTTTTTATTTTGAGGCAACATCTTTGAAGAAATTATGCAAGTACAAATTTTTTGAAAAATTTTAAAATTTTGTGTCTCCCCCTCAACACTTGTTTAAAAAAAGATTGTTGACAGTTTTAAAATAAACAAAGTGTTGACAAAAGGTTTTGTACTTGCATTTTTTATTTTTAAATATGGAAAATCTTTTTGAGTTTTTCAAAAATATTTACACAGATAGATTTGATATTTGACTCTGATTAATTGTTTTTGATAAAGTTTTCCAAATCATCAGGAGTCAAACATCGCATGCCAATTTGGTGAACCAGTTCCACAAATCTTGCGTGAGGCAAGGCTTTGGTGAACAAATCCGCTAATTGGTGCTCAGTACCCACAAAATATAATTCAACTGTACCCATTTCCACATGCTCCTTGATAAAGTGATATCGGAGAGCAAGATGCTTTGATTTGCAGTGTTGAACCGTGTTGCATGAAATGGCAATGGCACTCTTGGAGTCGCAGTACATCGGAATCTTGTTAAACACGTATTCGTAGTCCATCAACTGAGATCGCATCCAAATGACTTGAGCGCAGCAGGCAGACATGGCGACGTATTCTGATTCTGTATACGACAATGATGTGCAATCTTGTTTCTTTGACTGCCAAGATACGAGCTTGTCACCTAAAAACTATACTCCCCCAGACGTACTCTTTTGCGTGTCTAAACAACCTGCATGGTCAGCGTCTGAAAAAGCAACAAGTTCAAACCCAGAATCCTTCGGATACCAGATCCCCAAGTGAATGGTTCCCTTAATGTATCAAAGGATCCGCTTAACAGCAGACAAATGACGTTCAGTAGGTCGAGACTGGTAACGTTAACATAGGTACGTGGCAAATACAACATCCGGCCGGCTAGCAGTGAGATACATGAGAGAACCAATCATACTATGATATTTTGTAGGATCAATGGGTGTGCATGTATGTCAGCATTTAACTTTGGGGATGAGGAAGACATAGGGGTGTTATAGGTGTCACAAGTATTCATGCCATGCTTTTTCAATATTTCCTGTGCATATTTGGACTGACTTAAAAATATACCACGGGGTGATTGATGAACTTGCAGTCCTAGAAAGAACTGGAGTTCACCCATCATGGACATCTCAAAGTTTTGTTTCATAAGTCTTGCAAAAGCATTTGAGTACTTTTTATGAGTTGATCCGAAAATGATATCATCTACATAAATTTGTACGATGAGAATGTCCTCCCCGTGTTTTTGTATAAATAAAGTCAGGTCAACAGATCCTTTAGTAAAACGATTGGCTAATAAGAATGCAGACAATTTATCGTACCATGCCCTCGGGGCTTGTTTAAGGCCGTAGAGGGCTTTCTTGAGCCTGTAGACGTGGTTCGGATGTTCTGGATCGATGAAACCATCTGGTTGAGAAACGTACACCTCTTCCCGGAGTTGTCCATTGAGAAATGCCGTCTTTACATCCATCTGGTATACTGTGATATTCTTATGAGCAGCGTACGCCAAGAACATACGAACAGCCTCAAGACGAGCCACTGGTGCAAATGATTCTTTGAAGTCAATTCCTTCTTCCTGACTGTACCCTTTGGCGACCAAGTGGGACTTGTTACGAATAAGTGTACCATCTGCATCTAGCTTATTTTTCCAGATCCACTTCAAACCAACAACGTAAACCCCAGTCGGTCTTTCTACCAATTCCCAGACTTCTAACCTCTTGAATTGATCCAATTCTTCTTGCATAGATTCAATCCAGTTGTCGTAGGTAAGGGCGTCTTTAATGTTTTTAGGTTCAGACTGACAAACAGTGAGTGCATAAATGCATGTTTCACCGTCTGTATGGAGTCGTTGTCGCGCCATTACAGGGTTTTCTGGGTAGCCAATTATATTTACAAGGGGATGATCCTTTGTCCATTTGTGTGTTGATGGGTAATGTTGATAAAGTATTGTGCAGATTTGACGGTTCCAAATTGCGTGAGGACGACTCTGCTATATCAGGAATGGTGGGAGCCGGCGCAAATGGATTAAAGAATGCATTCCCGTCATAATCTGCTAGAGTGGGTAATTAAGAAGAATGTTGGGTGGGGTCCTTCGGCTGCAGGCTCAGAAGTAGAAGCTGTTTGACCCATAGATGTTGATGGTTCTGGTTGAGGTGCATCTTCGGCAACTACTGTAGTTGTAGTTGCAGGTGTATCAGGTTGTAGATTATTGGTGAGTGGTTGTGCAGCGGAACTTGTGGATACATCTTGTGCACGACTAACCATAGTTTCATCAAACAATGGAGCAAACAAGTCTTCTAGATCTTTGCGGTTTAGAGAGAAAGTTACAGCTGAAGGATCAGGAAAGTTGAGACGGTTGGTTACGGGTTCTAAGCTGTTTTGCTCATAAGCCATTTCGGTAAGCTCATCGAAATTAGCATGTATTGTCTCCTGAATCTCCCTGGTGCGACGGTTCCAAATTCTGAATCCCTTTGAATTTTCACAATATCCGACAAAAATCCCTATATCCTCTTTGGCCTTCAGTTTTCCGAGATCATCACGATCATTCATTGGATAACAAAGAGCTCCAAAGACATGAAAGTAATTGATGTTTGGTTTTCTGCGGTGAACAAGTTCATATGGTGTCTTGGTGTGCCTTTTGGTGATCATGCATCTATTTTGGGTGTAGCAGGCAGTTGAAACGGCTTCGGCCCAAAGGTAATCTGGTAACTGAGCATTGATTAACATAGTTCTTGCTACTTCCACCAATGTTCGGTTGCGTCTTTCAACTACACCATTTTGTTCGGGGCTGCGAGCAATGGACGTCTGATGTTCGATACCCACTTTCTCATAATACTCCCGTAGAATCTGATTCTTGAATTCAGTTCCATTGTCTGTGCGAATTTTTCTGACGGTGTTGCGTAACTGAACTTGAATCTTTGTAAGAAAGGTGATGATCCTTATAATTATCTTGATACTTATCTTGTAAAGGACTCCTTGTGCCTATAAAAGGAGGTCCTAGGTTAGATGTTTTGTATGTATGTTTTGTTAAGCTTCAAGGTTGTAAACCCTAGTGATACTCAAGATCACTTGTATTATACTTAGTAATATTGAAGCATTTGGTTACATCATTGTTCTCATAAACTGTCCATACAATACTTTACTGTTACATTGATAAATCTTCTAAGTATCAAGTAGTAGATTCCGCATAATATTTGATATACATTCAAAGTATCCTCAAAAAAATACTCGTGTGTTAAGATCCTCTCATGCAACATTGATACACGTCAGGTCTGAGCTCAATCGCATTCTTGAGAACCATACCGAAGGGTGTAAGCAAGGTTGGTTATGACACATGACATGGAGACAAAACGATGTGAAGCAGCCAGTCAAGTTCTTAGCACGTATTGACTACAGGCTCAAGCACCGGGTTTAAATGAGGAAATTGGAAGGATATGTTGGGGGAAGAGCTAAGGAACCAAACATTCTCACATGTCATCGTCCTGAGTAATCATCGGTATAATTGTCATTAGATTTGAACATTAAATATTTCTTATGTATGACAATGGTTTGTGCACACATAACAGTGTACAACCCGTACTCTGTAAAGAAAGGACCCTGAGGTACGTCTCAGTGCCTCAATCCTAATATAAGGAGCGAAGGCTTCTTATTTTTGAGTAGAATTAATCAAAATTTTGATAAGTTTTTCAAAATTCTGCTCAATAGAACAAGTATTCCCTTTCGTGTTTAAAACCTCAAAAAGTGATTTCACTTGTTGAGGAGAAGTACTTGAAATCATCTTTGTTCAAAACGTAAAGTTCTTGTTGGATTCTTTCCACAAACCTCAAAAAGCATATTTTAATCAAAATGTTTTCTAAAAACAACATCAATATGCTATTTTTGAGGGGGAGAATAATAATGTGATTAAAGTATGGTAACGAATATGTGGAACCTAGTATGAGCTCGACTTAGATATTACCAATGAATTGACGAAACTTAACTGTCATTAATCGAAAGGACTTGTCCTGGACTGGTAATAATTTCAAGCTGGTCTAACCAGTGATGTAAGCGTGTCTCGAATAGGACTTGTCTAAGTAGAGTGTACCGTTTCGAGAAATTTTCTTTGAATGTGACCAGGGCAGGTAATAATTTCAAGCTAGTCTAACTAGTGATGTAAGCGTGTCTCGAATCTGTCATGTTCACTGAAAATCAATCAATTCAAAAGTGCAAACTCTACCTGACATGTGCAAATTTATCTTAAAAACTTATGAGCACATGTGAAGGGGGAGTATTTCAGAAAAAGCAAAACTCTCAAGGTGTTAACAAAATATGTTTTATAATCATAAACACTTTGAGAGATTTTCAAATGAATGATTTATGGCAACATAGGATAGTCATGGAGTTATAAGGTGACTAAGGTTAGGAAATACGTCCTATGATCCACCAGAACCGGAGGGATCTACCCATGGACAATACTAATAGTTTAATACTAGAAGTCCTTAGGTATGATCGAAAAAAAGAAAAGGAGTAAAGAAATGAAAGGAGAAATAAGAGGTTGAAGAATTAAAAAGAAAAGCAAATGAAAAGGTGAAAAGAAATGTTCAACCTTAGGGTAGAAACCGGGTTCAATTCATATGCTACTGGATGTTACTACGGTGACACCGGTATTGAAGACAAGCCGTCATGGACCCAGTGACGCATTGCACTAAACCTTCTAGCCACTCAAGTATCTCTCAAAAGATACTTGTTTCATTTCTCACGGAGAACCCTACTTAATCTATCGACCTTTCACTCTGAAATGTGTTGATATTGAAAAGGAGGTAATCTGCTCCATGCCTCTGATGACTTAAATCAAATCGCGTTTAATCGAGTCTAGAGCCATGAGATTTAACAAAAGATCTCTTAGGAACACTTAACATTTCTATACTGGTTGTTCAACATTAAGAACACCAGTTGTAAATTACAAAGTCCTACGCAGATCCTAGCAATCTGCCAGAAAATTTATGAGAGAATTCACAATTGTGATTCTCAATGATTGAATGGAAATTCCTGCCAAGGTCAACATCAAACAGTCCTGACAGCAGGTCACTTCGGTAATCCCTTGTGGGTTACGCTTAGTGTTCCCGGTGGTTTCAAACGGTCTATAGTCGTGGAGTGATACTTCGGTATACTTCAGCGGCTCACCTGAATCGTTGATATACTTCGGTATATCTATGTAAGCCCTCTTGAGGGTATCCGATTCAGGAACAGGGTAAGGATTAGACAAAGTTTTCACACTATGCAGTTAATGATCTCGAAGTCCAAACCTGTAAGTGCTGGAAAATTTATTGCTAGCTATTTTCATACAGGTACATATGGAGACCAGGAGTTACTTAACCACCATTATGAATCATCAACTCACAATCAAGATCCACATGCTTATACCAAATGAAAGATAAAGATCAGCAAATGTCAAAGAAAGTTCTCTCCAAAGATCAAAGCAAAGAAAAGTTCAGAATGATTCTACGTCAAAGTCAAAGAATCTACAAAGTTAATAGAAAATGATCAAAGCAAAGAAATGAGAACTACACAAGTATGAAGATTCACAGTCAAAAGAAGTATGAGCATGTTGGAAAAGACGTAAAGAAACCAAAGATGAATGCGTTGATGAAAACAAGGCGAAACCATCATACGATCACAACAACAAGAACAAAGAACAAAGATGCAATGAACTAAACACGTCTTAAGAAAAGAATGTCAAAGATCAAGATAAGAGATAAAGACGTCAGACGACCTATGTTTTGAAATGACCAACCCTAAGGGGGAGATTGTTGGGATTACATGTAAACATTATAAAGTGTCGGTCATTTAGTATATGTAATAGGTCATATATTATAAGGCTTGTATGTTTGTTACAAGGCCCGCTCATGAAGCAAGCCCATGAGCGGCCCATTTAGTGTTACTAGGGCAACGCCCCTTACATGTAAGACAACTATAAATACCCCTTTTCATGATGAGAAGGGGATTGGTTCTTGTTATTTCATTTTCATTTCCTCTTACACAAGTTCCTTCCATTCTCTTTCTCTCTCTAACTTTCTCTCTCTAGAATATATGTCTTGTGTAATTAATATGCTGACCTATTACTTCGTATAAGCGAACTAGAGTATGAGCTTCTTTGAATATTGTTGGCCAATAGAAACCAGATTGTAACACTTTTCTGTCCGTAGTGGACGGTCCATAGTGTCCTCCAGTAGGTCCACGATGACATTCGTCTAGAGTGGTTCGAATTTTGGGTCCTGCTACACATCTTCTTATAATTTTGTCTGGACATACTTTAAAAATATGAGGTTCCTCCTAAAAGAAATTCTTTAGATCAGAGAAGAATTTGTTCTTTTGTTGATATGTCATCCCTTTTCGTAGGATTTTACCGATCAAATAGTTTGTGAAGTCTGCAAACCATGGTTCATTTTTGGAGTTTATTTCCATTAGTATTTCTTCTGGGAAATTGTCATTTATTTCGATTTCTTGATCATCATCTTCTTGATTTTCGATTCTTGATAAATGATCAGCTGCAACGTTTTCAGCACCTTTTTTATCTTTAATCTCTATATCAATTTCTGTAACAACCGACAATTTTCCTAAACTTATTTTACGAGCCAAAACAATTATTTTGATTTTCCTTAGCTTTTAAATCTCTTTGAACTTGTTTGGGCTTGAAAAACAGTGGATATCTTGTTAAAACATAAGCGTTATTCATTTATCGAGCTGACACAACCTAAAACACAGGAACGAATCGATTTATTAAATAAATTAACTCCAAAAAAGTTATACTTATTAATACTGATTTTCATTGGAAAAATTATTTCGGACTTAATGGCGTAAGTTTCTTAATTTTTTGAGTCCGTTTGGTACATCGAATGGGTCCCACAGTGATTATGGCAAAAGTTTTACCAAGTTGACAACTATTACCCCGCCCAGATTTTTTACCACACACCCCTATACCTTAATCTGTCCATGTTTAGTCCCTGTTGGGGTATAAAAGGCATTTTTTTATATTTTATTCATTTTCACACACACTTACTTCACATATCTCTCTCTCTCCCCCAACCCCATCCAGCCTTCTTCTCCGGCAAGCGCCGCCGCAGCCGGCAACCACCGTCACCGGAAAATTTTCTGGCGAACCACCTTATTACCCCAAAACGTAGATCAGGTCTCCCTGATCATAACTGGAGTAGTTGAAGCCCCACGGAGGTCATTTGACCGTAGATCGAAGCACCACAGCCTCCACCACCGTCATGCCACCACCTACCATCGAGCCTCCACCTTCTTACCCCAACCTCTCGGTAACCCACGCGCTCTATATTTCCTTTTCTTTTTAAATCTAAAACCCTAAAAACCCTAAATCTTTTATTCGAACAATTTTTATTATAAAACATGTTAAAATCTTTTAAATCAATTAAAAACTATGTGGATCTATTATATTTCGCCGTGAAACCCTCAACTCAATCCGATTTGGTTGACTTACCGAGTCAACTCTTGTTAACTCAGGGTGAGTTGTTTATTCTTATTTATTTTTTTTTGTTTCTAATTTATTTTTATTGTTGTAGCTTGGATTTAGATGTGATTCGTCTCGAAATTGGTCCATGGTGGTTGATGCCGAGAGCCTATGGCTCGGATGATGTTTAAACCATGACTCAGTGAGTCACGGTGCGACTAGGATTAGATTTAGTCGATAGGATTTGAGGCAGTGTTTGGTTTGTTGTATTGCGTTTGGATTTTGGTTGGATATGGTTGCGTTGAGTAGCCGAGAGCCTTTGGCTCGAGTAGGTTCGAGCCGTGAATCAAATGAGTCACGGCATGGCCTAATGGTTGTGCCTTTTTGAGGTTTGGATTTGGAATTGTTGTTGTTGATCCGAGAGCCTATTGGCTCGAGCCGTGACTCAAATGAGTCATGGCATAGCCTTGATGGTTGTGTCGTGTTGATGTTTTGATTTAGTTTGGTTTGGTGATTGATCCAAGAGCTCCAAGGCTTGAGTAAAGTCGAGCCGTGACTCAATGATTCACGACCAAGGTTTGTGGTAGCTTGGTCAAGTTTGGTTATAGTCGTGTGTTGGCTAAGTTTTTAGGATAGTTTAGATGTCAAGTGGTATAAGCCGTGACCTAAAAGGGCAATGACTAGTCATGAATGAGTCTAGTCGAGACTCAAGTGAGTCTTAACCGTGTAAGACTCGAGGTTAGAAAACCTCAGGTTAGTGCCGAGTCGGTTTGGACTTGGATAAGTCCTAAATGGGTTAAGTGTTAATAACTTTGGGCCCGAAAGCCCAAGGAAATCCTAATAGAGTGTGAGTTGAGTATTGGGCCAAAACCCAATACACATGGGCCATAATATCTTCATTTTATTATTTTGTCATTTATTAATTATTTGTTATCGATATGGTGTTTTGGTTAATTAATTTGGGAAAACATGAGATATAATTTGGACATTGGACTTGGTTACTTGTTATTTCCTATGCTTGGATGAAAATTGGACGTTATTGGATTTACGGTATTATCCAATGAGCTTATGGACAATTTTGGTAAATCAGACGGAAGAGTATGTTAGACTCATAACAGCTTAACCTATTTGGACCCGAACATACACAAAATAGTTGATAAACTTAATAACTAATATATATGCGAATGATTGTGTCCAATTATATATATTTTACTTGTTAAATGAGGCAATAAAACTTGTATTCAAGAGTCGTAACGACATGGAAATGCTTTGTAAACAGGCGCATCATGCGCAAATTTCGATAAATTTTTTTATAACTTAATCATTTATGATTACTCAAATATCTTAAAAACCTTTTCAAAACTTATACGATTTCTTCCAAAATTTCGATGTTTCATCAACTATTTGAGGAAATGGGTAAAATACCGAAACAACCTATTGATGTTTTATGTCTTGTCTTTCTTAATTGTTCTTTTCTTAATCTTGTTTCTTCTTTTCTCTTCTTTATTACTTCTTCGTATCCATTTGTGTTCGCCGACTTTATTATTTTAACATCTCGTATCCACACGAGTCTTAAACGTTATTTCATTCAAACGCTATTGAAATAAAACATTTTCATTGTTGGGTCTCGATTTCACACAAGTTACTAGGAGGATTTAGAGAGAAAGAATTATAGGTTAAACACAAGAATAATAAACTTTGATAATGCAATTAACCAACAACTCTTCCCTTAAAATAGGAAGAGTATTTATAGTACAAAGAGATGAAATGGGACTAGCCCTAAATTGAAATGATAGGAATGGGGCGCAGCCCATTATTGTAAGTAAAATAAACATTGGGGCGCAACCTAATTAACAAATAAATAAAAGCATACAGCCCATGGGCCTTCTACACAGGCTATAAACTAAAAAAAAACTTAAAGACCAAAGCAACCTAATACAAAACATGATCGATACTTCAATAATCTGAGACGTGTTCCCAACAATCTCCCCCTAAGTATTGATCATCAAGGTTGCTTGACGTCGTCTTTGCTTCTTGTTATGAAATTATATTGTACTCTTGATCTGCCTAACTCCAACATCTTCTCGTCTTTTCCACCATGCTCATACATCTTTGGACTTTCGTTCTTCAACTGGTTCTCATTCCTTCAATCTTTGACTTGTGAAAGGTTGTAGTGTTTGAACTTTGACTTTTCTTTAATATCTTCGAACTTTTACTATCTTTAGTCTTTGTAAGAACTTATGAGCATGACGGAGTCTTGATGGTGAAGGAACTCCAGGTCTTCATGATCCTCCACAGGTACATCACGAACTATCCGGCACTTACGGGTTCAGACTTCGACATCGTCAACAGCATAATGTGAAGACTTTCTCTAATCTTTACCCGGGCCGTTCTAAACCGGATAACCCCGAAAGGGCTTACACGGACACACCGAAGTGCATCCACGATTCAGTGAGTCATTGGAGATCACCCCACGACTGTAGACCGTTTTGGAGCTAACACTAAGCGTAACCCACAAGGGATTACCGAAGTGACCTGCTGTCAGGGCTGTTTGATGTTGACCCTGGCAGGATTTCCATTCAATCACTGAGAATCACATTAGTGGTTTCTCTCATGAATGTTCTCGGCAGATTTCTAAGATCTGTGCAGGACACTTCTTAATTTTACAGCTGGCGTCCATTAATGTAGAACAACCAGTGTAATGCTAAGTGTTCCTACGAGATCTTTTGTTAAATCTCTTGGCTCTAGACTCGATTAGTGCTTATTTGTTTGGTCGTCAGGGGCGTGGAGCAGAATGCCTCCTTTTCAATATCAACACTTCTCGGAGTGAGAGGTTGATAGATTATGTTGGGATCTCCGTGTGAAATGAAACAAGTATCTTTTGAGAGACACCTGAGTGGCTAGAAGGTTAGTGCAGTGCATCACTGGGTCCATGACGACTTTGATCTTCAATACTGGTGATGCCCAATCAACCAGTAGATTATGTATTGAACCTGGTGTCTGCCCTAAGGTTGAATAAATGGAGGGCTATTTCTTTTCACCCTTTTCTTTACTTTTCTTTTTCATTCTTCAACCCCTTCTTTCTCCTTTCATTTCATTTCTCCTTTTTTCCAATCTTACATAGGACTTTCTAGTACTAAACTATTGGTATTGTCCTTGGGTAGATCCCTCTGGCTCTGGCGGATCATAGGACGGTTATTCCTAACCTTAGTCACCTTATTACACCATGACTAACCTATTATCGCCATAGACCAAAACCTTTTGAAAATCTCTCAAAGTGTTTATGATTGTAAAAACATATTTTGTTAACACTTTGGGAGTTTTGTGATTTTCAGAAATACTCCCCCTTAACATGTGCTTACAAGTGTTTAAAGTAAATTTGCACATGTAGGGTAGAGTTAGCACTTTTCAATTGATTGATTTTCAATGAACCTGATCGTTGCGAGACACGCTTACATCACTAGTTAGACTAGCTTGAAATTATTACCCGTCCAGATCAGATTCAAAGAGAATCGCTCGAAATCGGTACATTCTACTCAGACACGTCCTTTGCGAGACACGCTTACATCACCAGATAAACTGGCTTGAAATTATTACCCGTCCCGGACATGTCTTTTCGACTACTGACTTTAGCTATCGTCAATTCGAGGGTCAATTCTGAGTCGAGCTCTTGTGAGATTACAACTTTTCATGTACCATATTTTAATCATCACTTATTCTCCCCCTCAAAAATAGCATACTCATGTTGTTTTTGTAAAACATTTGATTAAGGGAAGAATTTCAAGAACTTTGGTATGCAGAGCAAAGATTTAGTTTCAAATACTCCCCCTTAACAAGGGAATACTTGTCCTTATGAGCAGAATTTTTGAAAACTTAAAAAAAATTCTGGTTTAATTCTACTCATAAGTAAGAAGCTTTCGCTCCTTATTTTAGGATTGAGGCACTGAAGCGTACCTCAGGGTCCTTTCTTTACAAGTACGGGTTGTGCACTGTTATGTGTGCACAAGCCATTAAGCATGATGTGACGGAACATTTTTGTTTAGTAAATACTCCCCCTCAAAACTCACATTTGTTTTGAGACATTTTAAAGTTTGAGGGAAGGAGTCTTCTTGAAGCAAAATTCTGAAAGATTTAGAAATTTCAGTTTGAAAAATTCTTGAATAAATTTTGCTTCAAGGTAACTAAAAACGTAATACTTTGAAATACTCCCCCTCAAAACTAGCATACGTTTTGACATTTTTTTAAACTTTGGAGCGAATTGGGGAGTAAAGATTTGAAAATCTTGAGCAAAATTTTGAAAAGTTTTGAAAAACCTTTTGAAAAATTTTGCTCAAGATTAAGAACTTTTTAGGATAAGTGCATGCTTGGTTTTTAAGAATGGTTTAGCAAGGCACTTTCCTTTCTTTGAAACCCGAGTTGTACACTGAAATGTGTGTACAAGTCGTCATGATGAAGTCCGAGTCCTTAGCTGAAGTACTAAGAAGTCATAGAAAGTTTAGATTAGACAACAACCTTGGGAACCCATTTAAGCACGGCGCTAACGGGTTTACTAAATTTTGAAATCCATTTGTAAGTTGTGTCAATCTGATTTAAAGATGTTGAATTCCAACGAGGACTGAAAACCGGTGTTTCATTTTGAAATAACACTCGTGGAATCAATGGAGATTTAAAACTCTTTTTCGGTTGAAAATTATTTGAGAAACCCAGTGTTTCTCTTGGAGTTTTAAAATCTGAAGAAGAAGATTTCCATCTAGAGTTGAAGCTCATGGGTTTTCTTTGACGATTTGTTTTTGTGATAAATGGAAACCTTCGGGAATTTGGGATTTTCAAAGCAGAGTCATTCTTATGTTGCAGCGAAAGCAATTATGATATTGTATATTTGAAAGGTTTTGAATGACTTTGCTTTGGTCTCCACACTTGCTTTACCGGTGTAAGGCGAGAGTGTGGAGTTTGAAAAACTTGAGTCTTTACTTTTGAAGCATTTGGATTTGAAAACTTTTGAGAAGTAAGTGTTTCAGAAAAACTTGGTTTCTTTGAAAACTTCCTTCCTTTTTGCAAAGAATAGGTTGTAAACTGGGAAACCTTTTTCGAAAATGGTTTTGAAGATTTACTCGTGTAAACCTTCTTCGAAACACTCACTTCTGGTGTTGAAAATTTTGAAATAGGAGCTTTTCCCTTTGATCGGTTAAGAGAATCAAACTTCACTTTTAAAGCATTGTATGAAGTTCCCAAATCACTGCATTCTTTTTGAAGAGAAAGATGGTCTTGAGATGCCAATTTTGATTCTAAAGAAGCAATTTGTTTCAAAAGTTGATCTTTTTCGGCTTTAGAATCATCCGTTTTACGAGCCAATTTCCGTTCGAACGCAATATTTTCTTTTTCAAGTTTTTCAAAATAACTTTCGAACTTGGCTGTTCTGTTGACGAGTTCAGTTTTGACATCCTCAAAATTGTTTGTTTGTTGAGCTAAAAGTGTTTCCAGCTCAACCACTTTTGTTTGAAGCACATGATTTTCTGTTTCAAAGTTAATGCTTTGTGCTTGACATCTTTGAAAATTTTGTTCAAGAGAGAATATTTGACGTTTCAGTTTCTCTTGGATGTCGCTTGACTCTATTAAAATTCTCTCATTTCCATGTCTCAACATCTCATTTTCCACTTCAAGACAGTGTTCACGATTAGTTCGTGTTTCAAAAGCATTTATACGTTTACTATAATTCTCGAGCTTTTCAGTTAATGACGTATTTTGTGCTTTTAGTTCACGATTAAGCTCATTACATCGAACAACTTCGTTTTGAATATTTTTGATTAAGAAAATATTTGAAGCACATCCTTGATCATGATTCACATTGTCATGTTCAACCGTACCTCCATTAGGATCCATATATGGAGTCTCAGGAGTAATATTTCTATCATCCTGATTCACCACATATGTGTCGTTAATGTACTCAGGTTGTCTATGACTTTGTGTCTCATAAGCAAACACATTATCAAATGTATTGATATCATCAGTTAATTGATGTACCTTAACCAATGTATCTGTACAATGTGAAGGTCCGACATCAGCAGCTGCAGTCTTCAAATCATTCTTACAGTTGAGTTTCCCGTCAGTATCTGAACCATTCCCTTGACTCGTGAAACCCAAATTATTATCTGATGTCCCTTTCTCATTGGTCGTTCCTGCTTGTATCTGCTTCTCCATTTCGATTCTTTCCCGTTCTTTTTCTTTTGACTCTTTCTTCATTTCCAGCTTCTTTCTCAGATGAAGTGATCTTGCAGTGAGCACCAGATCCAGTATGTTCATTAGATTAAGCAACTGATCTCTGAAAGGTTCAACTTCAAGGTAACTAATGATGCATTCTCTCCATATTCTGCTTGCTGACACATAATCTGAAGAATTTTTGAGCACTCCAAAATCTAAGTAGAGAAACCATTTTAGCTGCGTCTTGAGCGCTCGATATGCTTCAATGCAGTCACTTCCTTGTTCAAGTTGCTTCTCTATTAGAGATATGTTGTGCAAGAGTTTCCGTTTGAAGGTTATAAAATCCATTTCTGGTCCGAAGAGTGTTTCAAAAGCACGATGTACCGATCTATCCCATGATGGTAAGCTCACTTCTGAGAGGAACATACATTGAAGCTTAATTGATTCAAAATGTGTCAAACAGTTTTCTTTGGAGTGCATAGCGAGCTTTACACTTTTAGGCATCTCTCTCCCTTTTGAACTTGATTCCATTTATTTCGGTGTGTGATACAGTTGATCTTGGATCGTTCCAAGGAAATAGGAGTTGTGTCTATTGTTGGTTACGGTTCAAGAGATACTTTCGTTTGAACTGAAGTCCTTTATCGAGTTATTTAAGCTGAAGGATTACTTAATGGTGATTTATGATTTCCCTCCAAAAATTGAATTTGAAAAATTTCTCTACCAGAATTTGAAATACACCATAAAATGGAATTCAAATGTTACTGGAAAATTTTGAGTTTTAAAAAAATTTACGCCAAATTTCACCGAAAAAATTTGAATTTTGACATAAAAATTTGAATTTTGGGCCAAAATTTTCCATGTTATACCAAAATTTGAATTTCGCGTAAAAATTGAACATCTAGTCTCCCGTAAAAAATTGATTTTTTTTTTACTTGAACGGATTTTATTGTCTAACTTGAAGTTTAGAATCCTTACACGAAGGTTTGCTAATTCGGAGTTTTTGTCCTAGAATCCTTGCTCGGTTTTTTTTTTTTTTTTTTTTTTTTTTTTTTTTTTTTTTTACTCGAAGAGATCAAAGAAATAATTTCTAACTTGGAAGTTTGTAGCTAACTCAGAGATTTATAAAACTTTACTCGAAAATAACTTCCTTGCTCGGAAAAATTGAAGACTAACTCGGAAAAATCATTCTAACTCGAAGAAAGTCCAAAACTAACTTGGTAAAACCCTCTAACTTGAAGGCTTACTCGGTAAAACACCCTTACTCGGAGGCTATCTTGGAGATGTAATTCCTAACTCGGAATTTTTCTCTCCTTGCTCGAAGTTTGCAGCCCTAACTCGGTAAATAAACTTCTTACTCGAAGTTATTCAGGTCTTACTCGGAAATTTCAATTCCACTTTGTCTAACTCGACATCTTACTTGGACAATTTTTATTACTCAAAATCTTTTCCACTTTGTCTAACTCGACAATAATGACTTCCTAACTCGGAAGTTATTTATGTAACTCGATATTTTCCAACTTTGGGACTTACTCGAAAAAATTCCTAACCTGGAATCTTTTTCACGTTTGGTACTTACGCGAAATAGTCAAGTTACTCGAAAAAACAAAAACACTTCCTAACTCGAAAATGTTTTTAATTCGAAAAACTTTCTATTATTCGGAAATTTTTTTCTAACTCGAAAAAAATTTCAATGAACAGTAACGAGAAACTTAAAAAAATTCCTAATTCCTTGTATAGCTCTTGACCGGATCTACACACACTCCTTGTGTTTGATGTGATACTAAGAATTATACGTAGTCTAGCACGCGGAATTTACTAGCTAGCACTTAGAAGACTTTATGTGTTTTGTATGATTTGAATAAAGCAATGAATGAACACATAATGATAACCTTCAACTTCAACGATTCAATATTATTAGAATAATAATACGAGTGATCTCCTATCACTAGGGTTTACAACCTTGAATCTCTATAAACTAATTCGTACTTCTATGTGTTGTGTATCTGTATCGTGTATATAAACCTTAACCTAGGCAATCCTTTTATAGACTAAGGATTCCTTAACAAGATAACTATCAACTAATCTTATACGATATACACAATATCTTTTCCATATTTATCTATTACATAAATCATAAACCGTACTAACTTCTTCACTCAGCAGTCTTAACTGCTCATGTCTTCAAAACTCTTTAGCAGTCTTAACTTCCATCTTCAACAGTCCTAACTGTTACCTTCAACAATCTTAACTGCTAAAGCTTAATTTCCTAACAATCCTCCCCTAAACTTATGATTTCTATCCAAATCACTAAGTTTCTTTAAATTAAGCTTCTTCTTCTTAATGCTGAAAATTCTTTCAAACACCTATCAAGCAAATCTCTTAGATCTAGCTTTCACTTCTTGTGCAAGGTTGAACATCTTTGTCACCAGCATATCAGCCATCTCAGATTCTTCATTAGCTTCTAGTTTTGCATATGTCAGCATTGTCAAAACACCTGGTCTGAGTGGATAATGTTTTTCAACCAGCATATAGATCTCTATTCCATCCTTGGTAGACACTCTGTGTACTCCACACGTTCCAAATAACTTCCAAGTGATGTCCTTGACTTGTGCTTGAAATCTCCATATCGACTCTCACCATCTGGTTCATAAATTCTCTTCAATTGAACCCATAGTTCTTTATCTTTATCTTCAATAGGATCAATATCTCTTAATTTCTTTTTCACTAAGCTCCATAGTTGATTTAGATCTTCTCTGTCAAAGCCTTTGAGTAAATCTTCAAACAACTTATATCTTTCAGAAATATCTCCAAGTCTGATAATCTTCCATCCTTTCATTCTTCCATCAGTGAACACTTCCCAGTCAATGATTGGATGTTTTACCTGCAAAGGTTTAATGTAAGAAGACTCTGGAATAATTATCATCATACTTCTGATCTTCTCATTAGTTAACCCTTCTTCCTCAGACTTTTGTTTCTTAGCAACTTCTGATTCCATAGTTTCTGCTTCCCTCTTCTTACCTTTTTTGAAACTTCTTCTTGGAGTATTCAAAATAGCATAAGTTTCATAGAATTCTTTTTTAATTATAGCATAAGATTTTCCCTTGAAGTCATTCATGGAGTAATTTGCTGAGTTCTTCAAATAATACTTCATGGACTCAACTTGTTCCTTCTTTGTTGGCAACTTTGTCTTGTACCCTGACTTATGTCTTTCTCTTATCCTATGAATCAGATCTTCCCATGTTGCAACTCCATTCTTTTTGAGTATGAATTCCTTAAGCTCCTCTGTCTTTTCTTCTTTATTCAACAGTTTATCTTTAAGAACCATTGAAGCTTGAGCTCTTACAATCACATCAGAATCCAACAAATATTGTAACTGTTCATTGAACTCTTCTTGATTTACTTCATTTGATCTTTTTCTTTCCATGAATTCAGCTATATTTCTTATATCATCAGCAGCCATTTTTCTTGCAAATTCTTCATCATGAGCAATCTGAGCTTGTTTAGCTTCCTCACCAGCCAAATCTTCTTCTACCAATTGCCTTGCAACTTCTGCATCATGATCTATCTGTTCTTGAGTTTTTGGTTTCAACCTTTTAAGCCTTTCAAGTTCTTGAGCAGCAGCCACTTCTTCAGATGTCATAGGCTTCTTCCCTTTATCTGCTCTTCTCCTTTCATAAACTTGTTCAGCAGAAGTTTCATCAGTTGGAACTGCTTGTTGCTCTGTCTCAGCAGTTTGAACTGCTTCTTCATTTGGAACTGCTTGATGTGTCTCAGCTGTTTCTTCTTGAACATAACCAGAACCTGAACCAATATCAAAACCTTCATCTTGTTCAGAACCTTCTTCATACCTCCCCTGAGATGCTGATCTATCCTTATCTTTACCAAATTTCCTCCCCTGTTTGGAAGAATTTTCATCATCCCCGTCTGAACCATCTGAATCATCATCATCAGAATCATCATCCAATATCACTCTTGCCCTTTTCTTCTTCAACTGTTCTTCAAGCTTCTTCACCCTTTTTGTTAGCTTGGTATAGACTTTGGCAAAATTCTCCTTGTGAGCTTTGAATTCCTCCTTGGTTTGCTTTAGCTCCTTCTCCAAAGTGTCAACCTTGGCTACTAACTTGGTACATAAAGCCGTCAATTCAGTTTGTGAAGAGCTACCCTCATCACTTCTAGCTGTATTACCTGCTAAGAGAGGTGAATCTTTGGGCAAGGATCTAGTCACAACCCTAGTTAGACTAGGTTTAGACCTTCTCCTATAAGTGATGGGTGGTTGTTGAGTTGTTTCAAATTCTTGAGTGGATGTGTGATAGGGATCAGTTGGAACTGCTGAACCTTCACCCAACTCAGTTTGAATCATTTGAGGAAACAATGGAACTGGTTCCCCTTCAAAAAGCCTACTAGCCATAGCCATATTTTGAAAAACCTTTGATTGTAGACTAGGTGTAGCAAAAGTTTTAGTTGGTTTTGTAAGCAGGTATGTCTTTTTATTTAAAATTGTTTGAACAAACCTGGGATACATTAAAAACTTTGTTTTACTGTCAACATTTGATGCCATACCCTCAAAAATATATTTTGAAAAGTTAAAAACTCTGTTTGTAGACAAGCAAATGAGAGCAATAGCAATATTGCTACTGAACTGCTCCCAAGCAGTCTTTTTAGGACTTAAACAACAGAGAAGAGTATGTATCAAAAATCTCCATTGAGGTGAAAAACATCCTTTTTGAAAAGTCAATTTATGTTCAGATGTATTATACCCCATTTTTGTAAGTTCTTCCCAAATTTCAGTATTTAGCATAGTGTGTATACCATCTGAGTCATTTAATTTAAGATGTCTCCTAAGTATAGACTCGGTAACAACAAATTTAATGCCATCTACTTCAGTATGAATTTCTAAGTCTCCGTCATCACTTGTCAAGACAGATGAATTCTGCCAGAACTGTGTGATGTGCGAAACATAAAGAGTAGGAGAAACAGTTAGAGCATACCTTATGTGAGAGTGATTGAGAAAATCCACAATCTCATAAAACTTCGGCCCATCTCCTTGCTCTGTTTTCTCTAAAAACGCAACCTGGTTGTGACGCTTAACAAAATCCAATCCACCCATTGAGAAATGAAAGATTTTAGCAATACAATGATCTTTTAAATTGGAATTAAAGTTTATGCAGTCGCTTGGGGTTTATTGGTACTGTTTAGGGTTTTGCGAAATATGCGTATGAGATAAATTATCTTTAGAAAGAGAATAAATGAATTTATGGTAAAAAGATAATTATCGTATATAAAAATCCCTATAAGTATCTTGAGAATAACGGTTTTACCCCAACGGCTAGAAAATTAATTACTGACAGATTTTTACAACGGCTAGTTGAGCCGTCCCAACTTTGTACTAACCGTACCAACTGTTGCAAAAATTTTGTTGAGCCGTACGAATTGTTTGAAATAAAATTTTAAAATACCATGGCTCAAATATAGTTTTTAGCAAACTATCAGCTATCAACGGATTTGATATGTCTTTACCAATAGCCGTTTGCTTTGGACTAGCCAACTCTTCACATTTAGATATGGTGAGCTGATAACCATACAATTTTTGGTAAATTGTCAACCATCAACGGTTTTGATTAGTCTTTACCAGAAACCGTTTGCTCTGGACTAGTTGGTTCTTATGTGGATAAGACATGGTGAACCAATTACCATTTGTTGTATGCAAAGATCACATACTAATCTCCAGAACACCATTTAGTCTAAAACATCAAGCATTCATAATCCCTTGGTGTTTTCTCTCCAATTCTGCAATTGTTAGTCCAAAAACAAAGAAACAAGATACAAGCACATGACTAACAATGCATATAACAAGAAAAATTAATTTCCTTTTGGAACCCAAGCCAAAACAGACTTAGGCTTTCCTCTAGCATCAACATAATTCATTCTTTTCAAAACAGTCTTAGCACCATTGGGTTTAATTGGTCTCCATACCCAACATGCTGAAGCATTCACTCCATTACCCATGTTTCCCTTAGCAGTGTTTTTATTCACACCAGTACCAATTACCCTGCTAGCAGTTGGAACTGCTGGCTTGGTAGTTGTTACCTTAGGTTTCCAAACTTGATTTTTTACAACTGCTTTGGATGAAAGGGTCTATTGACAGTTTGTGGTGCTGATTTGGAAAACATTTTTGCACCTTGAACTGTTGGCCTTGGGTGAATTTGTCTCATAGGTATGACAGTCTGAACTGCTGGTCTAGCAGTTTGAACTGCTTTAGGTCCAGACCTTAAAAGAACTAATCTGGGTATCATCTTATCATTCCTAGGAAGAGTTTTAGGTCTTTCTAGACACATGCTTTTGTTTGAATACCCTCTAACATACTTATCACAAAAAGCTGCAAGATGGTCAAAACTACCACAAGAGTAACAAGCTTTCCTATAGCAAACAAAATCCTTTCCTAATTGGTGGGATTTGAGGTCATTCCAATTCCTCTGGTTACCTCTTGGCTTGTTTGTGGTTCTATACATTTCTGCATACCTAACTGTTGGTCTAAAAGGTTTGGCATTTGATCTAGGCCTAACAGTCTCAGGTTTAACCATCTTTGGAACTTTTGGTTCCTCCATTTTAGCACTAACAGGCTTAACCACATCCTGATCATCCTTATCATCAGAAGTCCATTCCTTAATAGTTGGAGCATCTGAGTCCTTAGGTGAGGACCTATCAGAAGACACCTTGTCCTCAGATAGTGATTTATCACTTGCACTTTCAAACACAGGTTTATCAACTACATCCTTCTTGGGTTGAGGACCATAGTTAAGCACAGGTAATTGAAATTCTGGGAGTCCTGTGTGTTCTAAGTCTACACCTTTGGGTGATGGAATTCCTCTATAGGGAGGTGGAATTGACTTATATCCTAGGCCTGACTTAGCTTTATTTTGGATCTGACTCTCAATTATCTTTTGAACACCTTTTGATGTGTATTCTAGTGTATCTACACTCATCTGAATGTTCTCCTTAGCTTTCTTAACCTATTCTAGCTCATGTTTTAAAACAGTGATCTCATTTTCTCTAAACATTAAGTCTCTCTTAACAATAATCATATCATCAGAAAACTTAGACTCATTGTTTTGATAATGAACAATTTTTTTTTCTAACACAGCTAAAGCTCTCTTATGATTTGCTAAGCTAAAAGCAGTTTCAACTAATTCTTTTCTCTGATTCTCATATCTTGTTTTAAGTGTTTCTAGATCTTTTAAAGCTTCACAAGATTTAGAACATTTTGAAACTTGTACCTCAGAATCTGAGAATGCCATGAGAGCAACCTCTGTAGATGCTTCTGCTTCCTCCTCTACAATATAGCTCCAGTCAAATCCTAAGCCATCAATGGCAACCATGGCTTACGAGCTTGAATCAGTAACCTCCACAACTCTTGACTTGTTTCCATATGCTCTACTTTTTCCATCCTGTTGGCTTGGTAATCTGCACTCCCTTGAATAATGACCTTTCTTGTGGCAGTTGAAGCACTCAATCTTGGACTTGTCATACCCTGCAACATCATTTCTGTTTATGACAATCTTCTTTCCAGTCTTCTTCAAGAATCTCCTAGCTCTCAAACTGAGAAGAGAGAGCTGCCACTTAATATCCATCTCTTCAATATCATCTTCATCAATCTCTTGAAGATCTGAATGAGTCAACATACTTCCATTGTGCTGAGTAGTCAAGAAAGCACAATAAGTATCATCATTCAAAAGTCCACTAGTACTGCTTGAGGTGCTAGCAGTACCAAGGTTTGCACTAGCAGTACCAACAGCTCCACCAACTTGCACTTCTTCATCTGGACTTGAGGAACTGGAAGTTGATACAAAGGCTAAATTTCCTGAGCTTGAGCTTGATCCAGTAGACTTCTTAATCTCATGTTCAACTATCTTGAAGTTGCTATAGAGATCCATTAAGCTCATGGAATCTATATCAGGCTTGTTTTTCCATACTACCACATGCATAGCCCATTCAGCTGGTAGACTCCTCAGAAATTTGGAGTTGAGATCTTCCTGAGGCATCTCAATTCCTAGAACAGCCAATTGACTTACCAGTTTTTGAAGCCTATTGAACATATGATCCAATGACTCATTGCTTGTTGTAGTAAAATTCTCAAACTGATGCTTGAGAAGGGTCTTCTGGGTTTTCTTGGTGGCTTCATTCCCACCATATCTTGCAACAATAGCTTCGAAAAGAGATTTAGCACACTTGAACTTACTAAAATTCAGCAACTGATCATTGGGAATAGTCATCAGAAGCAAACTTCTAGCCTTAACATCATTCTTGTACCTTGCCTTCTCTTCATTAGTGGTTGGCTTTGTCTGCACTGTACTCTCAGATTTACCATCAACAACAGTTGTTGTTGTTACAGGTGTAAAAGAGTTTCCATCTTCAATGATCTCCCACAGTGCATAGTCTTGCACTTGGAAAAACTGCTCAATACGAAGTCTCCACATGTCGAACTCATTAGGTTTAAGCATAGGAAGCTTAGCAGCAATGTTGGTTGTGGATGGTGTTGTTTCCATGTCCATCTTTGTTCTTCTCGGATCTTCTAAATCTAAGTATCAGTAAACCTGTCTCTGATACCACTTGACCGGATCTACACACACTCCTTGTGTTAGATGTGATACTAAGAATTATACGTAGTCTAGCACGCGGAATTTACTAGCTAGCACTTAGAAGACTTTATGTGTTTTGTATGATTTGAATAAAGCAATGAATGAACACAGAATGATAACCTTCAACTTCAACGATTCAATATTATTAGAATAATAATACGAGTGATCTCCTATCACTAGGGTTTACAACCTTGAATCTCTATAAACTAATTCGTACTTCTATATGTTGTGTATCTGTATCGTGTATATAAACCTTAACCTAGACAATCCTTTTATAGACTAAGGATTCATTTACAAGATAACTATCAACTACACTTATACGATATACACAATATCTTTTCCATAATTATCTATTACATAAATCATAAACCGTACTAACTTCTTCACTCAGCAGTCTTAACTGCTCATGTCTTCAAAACTCTTCAGCAGTTTTAACTTCCATCTTCAACAGTCCTAACTGTTACCTTCAACAGTCTTAACTTCTAAAGCTTAATTTCCTAACAGCTCTTGATACCACTTGTTGGGTCTCGATTTCACACAAGTTACTAGGAAGATTTAGAGAGAAAGAATTGTAGGTTAAACACAAGAATAATAAACTTTGATAATGCAATTAACCAACAACTCTTCCCTTACAATAGGAAGAGTATTTATAGTACAAAGAGATGAAATGGGCCTAGCCCTAAATGGAAATGATAGGAATGGGGCGCAACCCATTATTGTAAGTAAAATAAACATTGGGGCGCAGCCACAAACTTAAAGACCAAAGCAACCTAATACAAAACTTGATCGATACTTCAATAATCTAAGACGTGTTCCCAACATTCATTTCAAATATGAGTATTGTTTTATAAATCCTTTTAAGGTTATTGATGAGTCATATTATTCATATACTAGGTTGTGCCGATCCAGTACCGTTGTGCTCTACTTTTGATATCATTATGCCTTTACTACTTGATGCCAGTTGTGATATTTGTGATATCTTGCATTGCTGCATACTGAGGTGAGTGTTGCTTAAACTGTTTTATAAGCTACTTGGGGTGAGATACATGCTACTGTTTTGACTATGATCACAATTGTTTGAAAACTGTACGTGAACTAAAAGCTGTGTTTTCTGCTTTCTGAAACTTTAATTTTGCTGGAACAACACTTATACTTTCTCGGTACTGTGAGTAAAGTAGTAGCCATTTCTACTTTTCTGGTACTGTGAGTGAAGCAGTAGCCACTTTGCGAAACATCTGATAAGCACTAAGTACCGCCCTTGCCAAAAGCAAGTCCCTCGATCATGAACCATTAATCACTTGCGAGTGAGCACGAATATAGTTTATAGGCCTATAGGATTTGACCATCCCATCCCTGTTGCTGGGTAGGCAACACGGGTGTGCTATATTTGAGTTACCTAGGTATTTGGAAAGATACCTAGCTTTAGGGGAAACTATTATTTACGCCAGGGTTACTGGTGTTGGTTAACGCTTTGTGTGTCATAAGCTTAGTGTAGTGGTAACAACTGGATTATGGGTGCTAACAACTGGCCCACTGTTTCTGTTATGGGTGCAACAACGTGGCCCAATCTTGAGAAATGTGTTCAACTGATTTTTATACAAACAAACTTTGGGTGTATAGCAACGTAGCCCACTTTCTCTTAAACTTGAAATATTGTGATCAACTATTTTACTTAAACCTATGAATTCACTCAACCTTTGTGTTGACTTTTAGCATGTTTTATCTCAGGTGTTAGATCTTTTCCGCTGCACATCTTACTTTTAGAGGAGCATGGTGAACGGCATAACATGGTCATAGAAGACTCTGAAAACTATTTGGGACCGCTTTATATCCTTTTATGGACCTACATTTTCCGCACTATTTTTAATTAATGTAAATTTAATGTTTTCAATTATAAAATTTATTCTAAAATGGTTTAAGTAAAACCGTTCTTTGTACCTTGTGCTGTGATAACTATTCAATAACAGCCCATGATCCGTATGCTTCAGCTGATCCGATTTTGGGGTGTTACAAATTCTTGCAAGAGCAATATCCAGCGTATAAGACGTGGTTTAGCATCTTGCTTCTTAAAGAGATATTTTAATTTTGCATGATCCGTATAAACATTATTTTGGATAGAACGAGGTATGACCGAAATTTATCAAATGCAAAAAAAACAAACATAAATCTTTTTTTGTGACTGTGTAATTTTGTTGAGCTGCATTCAATGTTTTACTTGCAAAGTATATCGGATGAAAATTCTTTCCATCTCGCTGGCCAAGTACTGCACCAATATCACTCGCATCACACATTAACTCAAATGGAAGATTCCAATTTGGGCTAGCGATAATGGGTGTACATGTAAGCTTTACTTTCAATATTTCAAATGCCGTAAGACATTCATCATTGAATTCGAATGGAGCATATTTTTTTAGACGTTTTTGTTGTTCCAATAATATCACATCTACTATAATAATACTAGTGAGATAAAGTGGGTGTGAACACTGTAGTTTAGAGAGAGAAAATGAGAGAAAAAAAGGAAAGTCTTGCATTGATACTAGAAAGAACACACACCTCATAACCCATGAGGTAGGGGTATTTATACCCATATATAGTCAAGCATACTATCGCAACTATACAAGTGTTGCGATAGTGTTATGCTGTCGCAACCACACAATGTTATACAACATACCCTATACTAATACAAAAGATAAATAGAAGTCCCTACACTAATGATTTACATTTTTTGTGTTCCAACAATCTCCCGCTAAGGGTAGATCATTCGGGTCTTCTATTTATGGGCTTCTTGTCAGGCCAACTTTGACATCCGATTCTTTGTTCCATTCGTCTCCATGATGGTCGAAGTGTAATGTGAAAAATGGTAAATTTTCCCTAATAATTTATAACTGACCATTTATTATGACTAAATCACCAGACTAGGCATTTATATGATTATCACGGGAAAATAGACCAGCACACTGTGTCACACAGTAATCTCACCAACAACAGTGAAAACGGGAGGTTATCTCATTTTTACTCAGAATGACACCACACGCATACCAATGTCTCAACAGTAATAAATTTAAAACTCAGAAATTATTGTAAATTCATAAAACTCTAAATTCATTCAAGTATGATATAAACGTCTCTGAAAATCAACTCTTCCATATTTATAACGGTTCCGGGAAGGACCCGAGCTCAACTCAGTTCAGCGAGACGCGGGTATAATTTACTCATTCTTTTAATTAAATCAAACGTTATAAACTTAAAATAAAGACTCCCACTCACACACTTATCCAGAAATCTGTCTTCTTCTTTCCCTTAGGGTTCTTTTGTCCGCCCCTCTTCTTCCCTAAAAATAAGAACCGATCCATGACTATCTATAATCTTTGTCATCCCCTTCCTTCGATCCAAACAATCCCTATCATTTTCACAGACCTCGATTTTCCCTAAGTCAAACATAGAAAGACTACATCAGAAGAGGAAATAGCACTCAAATAGAAGGTTTACTTCTCCTAAATCCGAAAGTAGCCACGGAGTTACCCTCTATATTCTTCTTTTTAAACCAAGATCCCAGAGGCATTCGAATCACACCTCAACAGTCATACACAAAGTTTTCTGTGATCAAGAATACTCGAGGAAGAGCAAAAGGTTGTGGTGGGTTGTGGTTCGAATTGGCATAATTGGGTTCGGATTTGGAGTCTTGTTCGAGTCTCTTAAGTTCATCCTCTCGTCCGTATCATTGTAAGGAATTAAGATTTGTGTCCGAATCTTTTCTATTCGCATCATGTTAAATTGATTCTGTTAATCTTAGGTCGAATAAGTGGTAATTTAGGTAGTTGGATTTTATTGATTTTCGGTTATAAATTATTGCCAAGAAGCTAATCTTTATTGCTGTAAATTTTAGATGTTGTTGTTGTTGTATTCGTGTGGCTTAGGATATTAGAAAATCTAGAAATCATTATTAGGTTAATATCCTGTTGGTCGTTGTGGCTAAAGTTTGTTATTCTTGTCAAATGACTCTAGGAAATTCATAGATTAAAGTAGCAAATTAGGTCTAGTGATTGTCGATGAGGAATTTAGTGCCAGAACCGTTTGGGATGACTCACTCTTTTGGTTTAGTGATATGAACTCGAATGAAAATCAAGATCATTCATTAGTTGAATAAGAACCACCCAAATGAGGTGTTTGGATAGAGGTATTAGGCTGGGAAACCACTCTTCATAGGGGAGGTTCTGGCCGAATGGTTGTCGAATTAGACTCACCCAGGCAGCCACCATGGAGGTGAGCTAGCCTTAGGTTAAACCTCACAGTGAGCAAAGAGATATTGCTCCTGAACTCTCCACAGAAATACACTACTTAGGAACAAGAATGAGAGGCAAGAACTAAGGGATGAACCCTTGGTTTGAGCCTAGAATGCAACCATGTTGACCCAAGGTTGAACCCCAAATCGGGGTGAAGACTTACTCCCTCAATTCGAACCCATATAGAGTGTTGAATGCCAATCTTCATAGGAACCTCAATGTATGACTCCTAGTTGTATAGCTTTCGGCTAAAACACATTGAGTGCTAAGAGACCTCTTTGGTCACATGATTTGTGTTCACTCGAAATGATTCTTTTCCTTACCGATGCAAGGACGGTTATATCAAACCAAAACCTCTCACCGAGACTCCTATATTTTGGAGTTGAGTAGTACTCAACCCCAAAGTGAGCCAAGACGTGAGTTCTCTAAGTCCTTTGTTGTCGAATATTGGTCAGGAGATTTCCTAGAAAAATACACCAAGTCCCTTTTGGGACGTGAATGAGTGTGTGTTGTGTTTTCGCCTTACTAGGCCAAACCAAAGACAGCCCAATTAGGACCAATTACAAGCCCAATCTAGAATCCCTTAGACTAACCCATGACATATCTGCTAGGGAGTTAGCTCGACTGACTTGAGCCCACCCGGCCCAACTTGGCTGATGGTGGCCAGTCCAGCCCAATACCGAGCCTTTCCCCTCTCTTCCTCTGATTCAGTTGGGCCGTAGCCCAACAAATATTGATTATGCGAGAATGGTTAACACGCATATATATATATATATATATATATATATATATATATATATATATTATATATATATATATATATATATATATATATATATATATATATATTAGTCGCAAAATAAAAATAAGTATAGCCGATCATGCAAAAAATTTTATATTGAGACTAACGTACATATATAAACTTGTATTGTCACAACTTAAAAATTCATCAACTATATAATTGGACCATTTAACTTGTGATTGTCACTTAGATGTCGTCTTACACTTATATATTAATGTAAAACATAAAAATTGGCATAAAGGAATACAAATTTTATATAGACACATAGGTCGCTAAAATGTAAAACTTGACTAAGATAGTGACCAAATCAAGTTCTTACTAAGTACAAAATAAAACACATATGTAAATATACAATTTGATATTTATTTAATCAACCAATAATCATGTCGTTACTAAAAATTAGAAAATGAATTTTAACATAGACTTTACTTAAAGTACTATAACGAGATCAAAGGTTTTCCTAAACTTGTAAATTATAAACAAGTCATAACTCATCGTTAATAATTAAATAAACTTAGTTCATTTTAATAAACGAGATAAACATAATTTTTATTAAACCAACTTTATATTACATTTTTCTCAAAACATTACACTATTAGATAATAAACGTCACTTACACTTAATTTTATTTCAAAATCAATATAACCAAATATAACGACTAAACTGCATGACCTTAATAAATATATATCACATCTCGATTATGTCTATTAGTGCCTTAAATTTTTCATTTCATTTCTTTCCAAATTCCGTCACTCAAGTTTCCTATAATATTCCCGTTTCCTGATTTCCGTACATAAAAGTCATTCGTAGAGCTTAACCTTACTATTTCTTAGGGAATCCATTCGTAACCTCACTTGCCGCCACACAAGTGACAACAACATAAACACTTTAAAATATTGGAATTTAATTCTGAAAAGACTTAATTTAATACTTGAAACTAGAACATGGTTTATTAATCGAGGTTGCGTGTTGGTGCCGTACACTCAATTTCAAAGCATTCACTGTTCAGGCCATTAAAGATGGGTTTATAGCCCCATTTTATTTATAGTTGTTTTACAAATATGGGGTGAGAAACATGCAAATCATTTTATGGACCATAATATTATAACATTTTCTCAAAACTATTGGGTAGTTAGCCTAAGCCCTAGAACCCACTATCATGCCCATTTTTCATGAGCCGTTAGTTTCCTTTGGGAAGCGCGATTGCTTTAGATAGATCTATTGGGGTGACTCCCCCGTTCAGTTGGCCAGACAGGTCAATGCGGACGTATAGCAAGTCGGACTTCGAGTGTATTTGGTTAAACACTCGGTAAGGGCCCTTGACTATTATTTATGTGCTATAGTTTAGCGCACTAAATTGTCGAGCTTCGGTTGCATAAACTTAGTGCTAGCGCAATAGAAAATTTTGTATGACATTATATGTGTTGTAATGATCATGCTGGTCCAAACTTATTATTTAATGCTTTTATCTAAACCTATGAACTCACCAGCTTTTTGCTGACTTTTAGCATGTTTTCTCAGGTGTGTAATTTGATTTGTTATGGCAAGGATTTGGCAAGGCAAGGGTCATGGACCTTTTCTGAAGAAGTGGCAAATAATTTGAGACTTGTTTTTATGTGGGACCAATGTAACCAATCGGTCTATTTTCCTAAACAATGAATTATCTTTTGTAAACTCTAAATGTTGATTTAATTAAAACGGTGTATGTCTTCCGTTATTTGTTTGCCTTGTGTTGAGATTTCCAATCTACGCAAGTAGCAATCTCAAAGTTCTGTATGCTTTCGCGATTGTTAAATTTTTGGGGGTGTTACAGATTGGCATCAGAGCCTATGTTATAGAGAACTAGGTACATATAAACTCTTAACTATAACCATTTTTATAAAAATAACCAGTCCTGATGACCGCCACTTGCCTTACTTGCCATTTGCTTGATGCTTATTTGACTTGATTGCATGTTATGATCTGTGACTTAGTAATTTTAAATAATTATGGGTATTGTAAGTATTATATGTGTATATCTATATACACTTGACCCACACTAGTTATTATTTCTGATATACTTACACACATATACCATTTTTGTCACAAACTGTGTCTTTCCATCCTATTCCTCTGATCTCGCCAGCTTCAGATGATCCATACATGCAAGTGATGCAAGCCTACAATGCACCAGTCCCTGATCTACTCGAGCCTACACTCATTGCAGCATTTCCTACACCTACTACCAACCCTACTTCCACCCAGCCTATCCCCACTACTGATCTTACTACACAGCCTACTCTATATGTCCATACTCTTCCATTCCGCCGTACTACTCGCATGCGAGTTCCTGGTTATCGGATGTGGTACTTAGATTTTCTATCATCACCCCAGAAGAGAGCCCGAGTTATCTATACGGGTACCTCTACCACCCCAGTATCTCTTTCACCAGCATCATCCCCAGATCATTCACCACCTCGTCAAAGGCTCAGGAGGGCCAATGACTCATACTCAGCAGAAGAAGAGGAGGAAGAAGAAGAAGAAGAAGTGGATCTGGAGGAAGATCCTGAGGAGGATCCAGAGAAGGATTCTGAGGAAGAGCCTGTGGCTGACCCTATTCCTAAAGAAGTTATACCAGCTGAGCCACGACACGAAAAGGGAATTATGGAGGAAGTGCCTAGCACATTTGAGATAGGACAGAGCTCCAGAGCTGCTCAAATTGTGGGAGAGGACAGGGATATGCCTCTCAGGTTAGGATTGAGAGCTGCTAGATTATGAGCCAGGGATGAGGCTCCAGTCACTTATGAGATTAACGGGGAAGTATGGAAGGATATTGAGTGCATACACAGTACCCAACTTGAGGCCGACAGTCCTACCTATGAGCCATCATTACCTTCATTTGTGCCGCCATCTCCATCTCTACAGATTTCCCCCCCCACTTGCTGTCTCACCAATAGCAGAGGAGGAGGAAGATGATGTCACCAGATTTCTAGTCAAGTTGGGAGCTCAGGGAAACTTGTTAGATGTCCATTCTAACCAGTTAGAGAGATTAGGGAGACGAGACGAGCAAGTTGGCAGGGAACTTGTAGGAGTTCGTCAGAGACTAGGTGACATAGGCAGAGACCAGGCTAGGGCATGGGATGCTGAGTAGACTAACTGGCATCGGATGCATGAGCTAGAGTCAGTGATGGCTAGGGTCACGAGGGTTGAGCATGAGGACCGTAGAGAAGTATTGGCGTCAAGGAGACGCATTGTGCAGCTGGAGAGTAGGGTAGGTCACCTGGAGACCATTGTATCTCGGATGACACATGAGCTAGAACAGCTATACATCGGGCGTGATGGGTTTTAGTGTTAGGAGTTGAGATGTATCCCCACTAAACTGAGTAGTTGTCAGTTAGTGGTAGTTGTAGTCATTTATCTGTAATTGAAAACTTGTGCTATTTCTTGGATATTTCGAGCTTGAGATTTTGTATACACAATTCTATCCTAATATATGATGAGCTTGATTGACTATTCCATTGTGTTATCGTCCTTATAATTAATCTTACTCATATACTTTACACTTGTACCAACTCTTCAAATCTTTATTATCTCTATCCCTCTTATACAACAAAATGCCTCCAAAGAAAGTAACCAGAGCCACTCGTGCACAACCTACAAACCAAGGTCCCGCTAGAGCTGCTACAGCAGCCCCACCTGTAAATCGAGCCATGCTCGACCAACTCGTAGAAGAACGCATGGCAGCAGCAAACAACTCCACAACGGATGTTGGCAACTCAAGACCTGCAACCAACAATGCTCGTGGTTGTACATATCAAGACTTTCGAAAAATAATGACTGGAGGTTTTGGTGGTACTGAAGGAGCAGTTGTGCTGGTCCAATGGATCAAAAGATTGGAAACGGTATTTCGAATTTGTGGATGTTCGGAAGAGGACCGAGTTAAGTTTACATCGTTCACTTTTCTGGATGCAGCTCTAACTTGGTGGAATAACTACTTGAAATCATCTGGCTATGACGCTGCATATGCAATGTCATGGGAAAGCTTTAAAGAGATGGTTCTTAAGAAATACTGTCCTAGGAATGAGGTGAAGAAGCTGGAGATAGAATTTTGGAATCATAAGGTGTAAGGCACCAATATGGCAGTATATAACCAATGTTTTCAGGAACTAGCCCTACTGTGTCCTGATATGGTTCAAACTGAGACCCACTTGTTATTGGTGGATTACCTCAATCTATTAAGGGAAACGTCACTACGTACAAGGCTACAGATCTCCATGAGACAATAGAGGTAGCCAACAAGCTGATGGATCAGGTGATCGAAGATTCGATCGAAGCGGGTGTGAACAACAAAAGGAAATGGGATGACCATTCCCGAAATAACAACCACCCGAACAAGAGGCAAGAGGTTGCAAAGGTGTATGCTGCCGGACCGACAGAGAAGAAGGTCTACGCCCAAAACTTGCCTTTTTGCAATCGATGCAAGTTGCATCACAAGGGTCCATGCACGGTTAAATGCAATAAATGTCAGAAAGTAGGGCATATGACCCGCGATTGCAGAGTAAGACCTCTAGCAACAGCACAAGTTGCACTGGCAAACAACCCAAAGGCCGAGATCACGTGTTTTGGCTGCGGTGAAAAAGGGCATTATCGAAATGAATGCCGGAAACTCAAGAACCAGGGTAACGGTGGCAACAGAGGTCAACAAGGAAATCAGGGTAACCAGAGAAACCCAAGAGCTGGTATGAACCAAGTAGCTGTTGTGCCCCAAGGAAACCAGGGAAATGATGCAGGAGCCCATGGCAGGGTTTACGCGGTGGGCAAAGTGGAAGCCCAGGAAGACCCGAACGTGGTAACGGGTACGTTCCTTTTAACTAACCGCTATGCATCTATACTATTTGATACGGGAGCAGATAGATGTTTTGTCTCTACTGCCTTTAGTCCATTACTTGGTATTACCCCGATCACCTTAGGCAATGTATGTGGAACCTTATAGGATCGTTAAGAACTCAGGTTGTTTAGACCTTTTATCTAGGATTAACACAATAATAATGAATAAAACATGTATGCAGCGGAATAAACAAAAGCTTCATTATTATTGCTATAAGGTTTTCCTCGTCATCATCTCTACTACTACACAAAACCACGAACCCTATGCATCTACACTAAGACTTGACGCCTAGGTTTACACACACACACACATATCCTGAAGTTACATCTCTAACTCCTGCACAAAATAAACCACGCCTCTAATCTCTTTATCTTGACCGGATCTAAACACACGCCTTGTGTTAGATAGATACTTTGAATGATTTTCACTAGCACGCGGAATTTACTAGTAAACACTTAGAAGGTTTTGTATGTATGATCAATGAATGAAACAATGTTTATGAATGAATAAGAGACAAACAATTAACTTCAACGATTCAATATTATTGATTAATAATACGAGTGATCTTTACTTATCACTAGGATTTACAACCTTGAATCTTTTCTAAGAACTCAACGTATTCTCTATTGTGTATATAAACCTTAACATTGGCAATCCTTTTATACACCAAGGATTCCCGTACAAGATAACTATAATCTATAATAATAAGGATATCTACTAAATCCTTTCTATAATTATACATTACACGTTTACAAAAAATCATAAGCAGTACTAACTATCCATTGTGAGCAGTACTAACTGACTTAGTACTGTCAGTCTTGTATTTAGTCTCATCAGCAGTACTAACCTATGTGCTAACAGTTTGTACTGTTAGTTTAATTCCCAACAATCCTCCCCTAAACTTATGATTTCTTCAAATCACTAAGTTTCTTCGAATTTAACTTCATCTTCTATGATGGGGGGATTCTTCAAAACATCATCAAGTAATTCTCTTTGTCTGGGCTTTCCTTTGTTCTGCAATATCAAAAATCTTTCTATCTAGAGTATCTGCCATCTCTGATTCGCTTTCAATCTTCAGTTTTGACACCACTAGAGTCAATAAAGTAGCAGTCTTGAGGGGATAATCTTTCTCCACCAGCATATAGATTTCAACTCCTTCCTTGGTAGAAACTCTGTGCACTCCACATGTATCAAAAAGTCTCCATGAGACATCACTGATCTTTTCCTTAAATCTCCACATAGCTTCTCCACCATCTGGTTCATAAATCCTCTTCAGCTGTACCCATAACTCTTTATCTTTATCTTCACTAGGATCTGCAATTCTGAACCTATCTTGTACTAAGTTCCATAACTGATTAAGATCTTCCCTATCAAAACCCTTAAGCAAATCTTCAAATAATCTGTATCTCTCAGATATTCCACCAGTTCTCATGATCTTCCACCCTTTCATTCTGCCTTTTGTGAATACTTCCCAATCTACAATAGGGTGTTTTGTTTGTATTGGATTGATGTTTGTGGATTCAGGAACTATCACAATCATACTCTTGATTTGCTCATCAGTTAATCCCTTAGGTTCAGTCTTTTGTTGCTTTGCTGCATCAGATTCTAACATCTCTGCTTCTCTTTTATTTCCTTTACCATGCCTTGTATCTATTGTGAAATCTGTTGAAATTGGCTTGTTGAGTCTTGCATAAGCTGCATAGTAAGCTTGTTCAATTTCAGCATCAGACCTTCCTTTAAAATAACTTGGCTTCTACAAGGCTTGATTCTTCAAATAACAATTCATGAAGCTAATCTGTTCTTTATAAGAAGGCATCTTCTTTTTATAACCTCTACTTTGTCCTTCTCTTATCCTCTGCATAAGATTACTCCAAGTACTTTCTTTATTCTTCTTCAAAATGAACTCCTTGAGCTTTGCTGACTTCTCTTCTGGACATAAACTCTCATCTTTAACAAATTGAACTGCTTGTGGTCTCACAATTGGATCTGAGTCTAACAAGTATTGAAGTTGCTCATTAAAGGTATCTTGATTGATCTGCTCATCTGAAGCTATCTTCTCTAATCTTCTTCCTTCCATAAAATCAGCCACATCTGCTTCAGACATTTTTCTTGCTATCTCTGCATCTTGATCAATCTGAGCTTGTTCTTTTGCTGCTTCATCCTCTTGAAGTTTCTTTGCCACTTCAGCATCATGATCAATATGTATCTGAGTTCTTGGCTTTACTTTCTTCATTTTCTCAGCTTCTTGAATTGTCATTGGTTTCTTTCCCTTTGCTGCTCTTTTTCTTTCATACTCTGTCTCAGCAGTACCTTCTTGTAAACCAACAGTTTGTACTGCTTCTTGTATAACCTGAGCAGTTTGTACTGTCTCTTCAATCATCTGAGCAGTACCTTGATCTTGATCTTGAGCACCTATGTCTGACTCATTATCACCATCAGTACCTGGTTCTTCATCCAATCTGCTTGTTCCTTTTTCATACCTCCCTTCAGTTTCTGATCTCTTCCTTAATTTTCTCTCAAATTTTCCTGATTTCCTCCCCTGTTTGGGAGAATTACCACCATCATCATCTGAACTATCTGAATCATTTGAATCATCTTCATCTAATACCACCTTAGCTCTCTTTCTCTGTAGCTATTCTTCCAATGTCTTTACCCTAAGAGTCAACCTGGTGTAGACTTTAGCAAAATTTTCTTTGTGGCTCTTAAGATCCTCCTCCAGAGATTCCACCTTTTCAGTTGTTGATCCCAGTTGAGCTAGTCGATCTTGTTAATTATCCTAGATGTGAATCTAAGACAATAGGTATAGAGACTGTTCTTGAACAAGCTATTAAATGTTATGCGGAATCTAACCCTTAATCTTAAGAAGAATTAATAAACAAGCACACAGTAATTCTCTCAACTATCACCTCAATATATTAAATAAGGTTACTCAAAAGTAACAGATTTACAATGAACCTTGAAGTGAATACAATACGTATGCTAACAATCGTGTCCTAACCCTAACCCTAGATCCTCCTTTTATAGACTTAAGGAGTCCTAGTCGGTTACAAAAACTTTCTATACAAGATAATATCAAATCGTATCTTTACCATAATTATCTTAACAAACTATACATATCTAATAAGCAGCAGAATCATTACTCTAGCAGCAGAATCTTCTTAGGCTAGCAGTAGTATGACACTTAGCTTATTTCACCATTCGTCAGTTATCTCCAGCAGCAGAATGCATACACTAGCAGTAGAATGATTATGCCTAGCAGCAGAATCATACTTAGTGTATTTTCCTTAAGTACCATGAGCAGCAGCATAACATACAAAGCAGCAGTATCTTCAAACCCAACAATCCTCCCCTAAACTTGATATTTTCTCCCAAAATATACAAGTTTCTTCTAAGCACAAATATACACAAAGAGGATGCTTCCAAACACTTTCTACTGCTTTGAAGACTTAGATTTCAACACCTTTTTATACTTCTCTACTAACTCATAAGCTTGATGATCTGAAAGAAATGCTCTCTGTAACTTCAACTTACCAGGTTGTAGCATCTGAGTAATAATAGCAGTATTGTTGTTCAAGGGGTAGTGTTTTTCCACAAACATGTATATACTCACACCTCGACCAACCAATTCATGTACTCCACAAGATTGATACAGATACCACTTATGAACCTTGGTAGAGCTTAGCAAATCCTTCCATTCAATATCTCTCTCATCTGGCTCAAACAAGTTCTTCAAAAAGTAATAGTGTAGCCTTTCAGAGATCACATCTGGTCTTCTATCACCATAGTTTTCCTTATAGAGCCTCCAAACTTGTACCACATCATCTCTATCCATATAATGCAACATCTGAGAAAATCTAACAAAACCATAACATAAGCCATTTGATCTCTTGAACTCCCAGTATGCTTCACTTCCATCTCTGATTGTGTGTGTATATGAAATGATTGGATATTTAGTTGTCAAGGGAACTGCATTGGTCATCTCAGGTTCTTGTTGTGGTTTATGAATTGTAAACTCCATGATCCTTTTCATATCATCTGCAGTTACCTTCTCAGAACTAATCTCTGAATCTATTTTCTTCTTTGTACCTTTACTTTCAGATTTTGAACTAGTAACAACTACCTTTCTCTTCTTTTTCCTTCCAATAGACTTTCTCCTAACTCCAGTTCTCTTAATACCAACACTGGGTCTTTCTTTCTCTTCTTCTTTCACAACCTCAATCACTTTCTCAGAATCCATCTTTTCTTTCTCACTCACAACCTTTTCTTGCACAACTTCAGACACCTTCTTTGTCACATTAGATTCTGGATTCATGTATGCCCTTGGTGCCATCCTTCTGTTTAATCTTGCAATGTCAGCATCTGTCATTGGTTCAAGTTGTTTGTTTAGCCTTGCATATGCCTCATAATAAGCTTTTGCCACAGCAGCATTGGTCATCCCTCTAAAAGAACTAGCTTTCCAGTAGGCTTGATTTTTGAGATAACTTTTCATGTAGTTTATTTGTTCCTTTTTTGTAGGCTTTCTCTTCTGATAGGGCTTTTTATGATTTTGTTTCTTTCTGAACTCTCCCAACATAGTATCTATTGCTTCTTGTTGCTCTTCAGGAGTATATCTTTCACTTTCCTCCTTTTGAGCTTTCATGGCTATCTCCCAGTCTGCTTGTAATTGCCTTTTCTTTGCCATTTCTTCTTCTGCTTTCCATTTTGCTCCCATTTCTCTTGCAACTTCTGCATCAGCCTGACTTTGTTTTTCCTTTGCAGCAGCATCTAGAAACTTAAACTTCTTCTTGGGTTCTTCAACTAAGATGCCTTTGCCTTCGTCTGTAGATGCAATGGTTGGTTGTGCAGGTTTTGAGATTGGTATAGGCTCATTGATAACAACTCCTTTAGCCTTTGGTTTTGATGGTGTTGGTACAACTTGTTTTGTTGTAGCAGTAGGTTTAGGTTCAGGTTTTTGTGGTGATTGTTGTTGTTGTTGTGGTGTAGATGCTTTCATATTTAGCATAAACTGAACTAAGCTTGTTGTATCATCATCATCTGACTCAGTAGTAGGCTCTTTCTCCTCAGCAGCAGGATCAATTACCTTAGCAGCAGTATGCCCTGCACTAGCAGCAGAATCACCCTTGACAACTTTTTCAACACTTTCAAGAACTACTTCATTTCCAGATCTATCTTTCACCACAAAATCTTCATTATCACCAGAATCCATATCCATATCCACATTCCCTTCACCATGAACAACCCTATCATCAGCTTCCTTCTCAACCTCCCCTTGACCCTTGTTCTTATTCCTCCCCTGTTTGGGAGCATCCTCCGCCAAACTTGGTTTGGAAATCTTTGGCTGTGAAGTCCTTGATCTCAGTAACCCCTTAAAATGCCTAACCCTTTGTTGTAGCCTCCTGATTTTAGCACCCTAGGTAGATTTCACCATCTTCAATTGTTTCTTGAGACCAAACACTTCCTTTGACAATTTTGTACATTTATCCGTCAATTCATTCAATTGTTTCAGAATATCCTCACAACTTCGGTCTGTGTTACCTGACCCGAGAGGTTGATCATTGGATTTGGCATTGTGTACATTTGTTTTACCCATCAATTCAATATTATCAGTTTCAAGACTAGCCTCAGCACTTCAACCTGTGTTACCTGGTCCGAGAGGTGCATCATGGGCATTGGCATTTTGTACATCAGTATCCATCAATTCATTGGTATCATCTCTGTTCTCATCACTTCGGGATGTGTTACCTTCCCTGAGAGGTGAATCTTTGGACTGAAACTCAGTCTCAATCCTAGATTGAGCAGCTGAGCCCCCCTTTTTAGCCATGTGGCTAGGGTTACCATCATGTGCATCAGGTTCATAAGAACCATCAGCAGTAGATGTTGCCATGGTTGGGGTCTTAAGTATGTTAACACTGTCCTGTTCAACTTCTAAGTTGGAAACTGTAGTGTCAGCCCCTTCCATCATGCCACCTACATCACCTGTGGCAGCCTCATCTGCTTCCATACTAACATTGGCCTGAGGTAGCACAATGTTCTCTTGTTGTGAATGCCTAGGTGATTGAGTCTTTTGGGATTCATGATGAGATGATTCACTTGAATTTTCAGGAGTGGGTGTGTGATGGGAAGCTGAAGGTTTTTCAGCTTCTTCACCCTCACCAACAGCAGCAGCAATGTTCAAAATATGTTGGGACAAAGGAGTTATTCTCCCAGAAAAACCAGTCCCATTTTTCTTTAAATAAGTAAACATTTTGCTTGTCAGTTTAGGACTTGGTTCAGCCCCTCTATGTTCCAAAGGTTCTTTTAATTGATTATCTATAAGTAGTTGCAAACACCTTGGATAAATGTAAACTTTCCCAGAAATATTCTTTTTCAACCCTTCAAAAATCATAGCCGAAAAATTAAATGGTTGGCCTGTAGCCAGACAAATCAAGGCTGATGCCTGAGTTGTACTGTTGGGAATTAAAATTAAGCAGTTAGTACGGTTGAAGAATACAAGAACAGTTAGTACTGCTGATGAAGAGAAGAATACAAGAACAGTTAGTACTGCTGATGAAGAAAAGTTAGGACTGCTTACAAGATCAAGGTGAAACCGTGTGAAGATAAAATATGGAATGGATATGATGTATATCTTATTTGTATAGAATGATACGAATATAGTTTACTTGTAAAGGACTCTTTGTGCTATAAAAAAGAGATCCTCAGTTAGGGTTTTCATATCCTAAGTACGTGAGTTATTATCTTAGCTTCACAATCTCATTGTAATCATTCAATATATTGAAGCAAAGTGTTTGGTTTAAACAATTGTCTTGTTGTTCTTATTGTTACATTCATACGATCACACAATCACCAAACACATATTCTTCTAAGTACTTGGTAGTAAATTCCGCGTGCTATCAAGTATATACTCAAAGTATCCCCAACACAACTTGTGTGTTTAGATCCGGTCAAGTGGTATCAGAGACAGGTTTCTGATACTTTGAGTTTAGAAGATCCAGAAGTATTTACTCACTAGTAACCAAGAAGATGGACATGGAGACACCTCAAACCTCAATCCTTGCTAAACTCCCCATGCTGAAACAGAATGAATACGATTTATGGCGGCTCAGAATAGAGCAATATTTCATGGTGCAAGACTATGCATTATGGGATATCATTATCAATGGTGATTCCTTCAAACCAATTCCTATTGAAGAAACACGTGCTGATGGTTCCAAGATCACAAAGCTTAACACTGAGCCAGTTACAAACGAGGAGAGAATCAAAAAGAAGAATGATCAGAAGGCTAGGAATTTGTTACTAATGGCAATTCCTAATGATCAAGTGCTGAATTTTAGCCATTACGAGACTGCTAAAACTCTTTTTGAAGCAGTGGTGGAAAGATTTGGTGGCAATGAAGCTACCAAGAAGGCACAGAAAACCCTACTTAAGCAAAGTTATGAGAACTTCACTGCATCAAGCAATGAAACTTTGGACCATATCTTTAATAAGCTTCAAAAGATCATCAGTCAACTTACTGTGTTGAAGATTTTGAGACCACAGGAAGACCTCAACATGAAGTTTCTAAATAGTTTACCTGCTGAATGGAACACTTATGTTGTGGTTTGGAGCAATAAACCAGAGCTGGAGAAAATGACAATGAATGAGCTTTACAATAATCTTAAGATTATTGAGCAGAAGGTCAAGAAGAGTGGTAGCACCAATTCCAGTTCAGGGAATATGGCTTTTGTATCTTCTTTAAACAGTTCGAATCATGAAGATGAAGAAGCAGTTGGTACTGCTAAACCAACAGTTAGCACTGCTAGTGTAAAAACTAGTACTGCTGGCTTGACTGAAGAGACCATATATGCATTTGTGTCAGAACAGTCTGGTGGGTCTAAGATCTTTAATGAAGATCTTCTTCAAATTACTGAAGATGATTTAGAAGCTATGGATTTAAAGTGGCAGTTGGCTTTGATAAGCATCAGGGCTAAGAAGTATTACCAAAGGACTGGGAATAAGATTACCTTCAATGGAAGAGATGTTGCTGGGTATGATAAGTCTAATGTGGAATGCTTTAATTTTCACAAGATGGGGCACTTTGCCAGGGAATGTAGAGGTCCAAGACAACAAAGCAACAAGGTTCAAGGGTTTAAGAATCAGCAAGGGACAAGGAGAACAGTTAATGTTGAAGAACCTTCTTCTAATGCTATGGTAGCTGTAGATGGAGCTGGATTTGATTGGAGCTTCATGGAGGAAGAAGAGGAACCAGCTAACTTGGGTTTGATGGCTTTCTTAGACTCTGAGGTACATATACTCCAAAAATGTTCAAACTCTTGTCGTGCTTTAAAAGATTATGAAAATGTTAAGAAACAGTATGATGATCTTAGAGTAGAATTTAATCAAGTAAATTCTAGTCTGACAAATCATAAAAGAGGGCTAGCTGTTTTGGAAGAACAAATTGTGTTTTATAGACAGAATGAGTCAAACTTCTCTGATGAGATAGGTGTTTTAAAGAGGGAATTGCAAATAAAAGATAATAAAATGAGTGGACTTGTATATGAACTAGAGAAGCTTAAAAAGGAAAAAGAAAACATCCAGTTAAGTGTAGATACTCTTGAACATACTTCAAACGGAGTTAAGAAGATAGTAGAGAGTCAAATACTTAACAAAGCTAAATCTGGTTTAGGTTATAAGTCAATTGCACCCCCTCTTAGAGGAATGTTTGTTCCACCAGGAATTGATTTAGCTCATACAGGTTTAGAAGAGTTTAAGGATATAGATTTTCCTGGATATGGTGTTAAGATTAGTGAGAATCCTGTTAAATTTGTTAAGGAAGAAGATTCTTTTGTGAGTGCTAGTGATAAATCTCTTTTTGAGGAAAAGATGTCCTCTGATAGGAACTCAGATGCACCAACTATTGAGGATTGGACATCTGATGATGAAAATGTAGAGGTTAAGGACAAACCTAATGTTGTTAAGGTAGAAGTTAAACATGCTCCTAAAGTGGTTAAGACTGAAAACATAAAACCAGTTAGGAAAAGTGTTCGATATGCTGAGATGTATAGGACTAAGAACAGATCACCAAGTTCTGAGGGTGGTCATAGGAACTGGAATCACTCAAAATCTAAGAAATTAGATGATAAGTTTGCCATGATTAGAAAAGTGTGCTTTGTTTGTGGAAGTTTTGATCATATGGCTGCTTATTGTGATTCTAACCCATGGAAAAAGAGGGTTTCTAGGAATACAAGGGTGAATAGGAACAATGCTAGGGTAACTCAAAATAGTCCAACTAGATTGACAAGCCCTAATGCAAATCATAAGATGTCACCCAAAGCTGTTATGTTAAAGACTGGCATTAAAACAGTTTCAACTGCTAGTTAAAATAAGTGGTTTAATAACAAGCAAACTGTTACAAGTGCAAAACAATTTTCAAATCATGCACAAACTGTTAAAAGGCATTTTTATGAGAAAACAACAATGACCAATCAAATGTGGGTGCCTAAATTTAAACAAGCAGTTCCAACTGCTAGGTCAGCAGTTCCAACTGCTAGACCAGCAAATCCTACTGCTAGGCACTTAAATGTTAAGGGAAAAAGGGGCAATGCTGTCAAGGCCTGAGCACATTGGGTTAAAAATTCTACCAAACCCAATGGTGCATCAAAGACCTCCAACAAGTTTTCTCATCTTGATGCACAAGGCAGATCCAAACCAGTGATGGTTTTGATCCCCAAAAGAAACTAACACCTTTATTTTGTGTGCAGGAACATCCTTCAAATGGTAAAGAAGATAGAGGATATTCAGACAGTGGATGTTCAAGGCACATAACAGGCAACATGTCATATCTTTCAGACTTTATTGCTCTGGATGGAGGACCAGTTGTCTTTAGTGGTGGTATTGGAGGAAGGATTACTGGTAAAGGGGTAATTAAAACTGGTAATCTTGATTTTGAAAATGTGTATTATGTACCAGAACTTAAGTACAATCTTTTCAGTGTATCACAAATTTGTGATAAACAGAACAAAGTTTTATTTACTGATACTGATTGTCTTATTCTTTCTCCTGATTTCAAGCTACCTGATGAAAGTCAAGTATTGCTTAAAATCCCTAGAAAGGATAATACATACAGTGTTGAGATGAATAAACTAGTTCCTAAGGTTGGACTTACTTGTCTTGTTGCAAAAGCCACATTGGAAGAATCAATGTTGTGGCACAGAAGGCTTGGTCATGTTAATTTTAAAACCATTAACAATATTGCTAAAAATGGGTTGGCAAGAGGTTTACCAAATAAAACTTTTCTCAATGACCGAACCTGTGTTTCTTCCCTTAAAGGTAAGCAACACAGAGCCTCATGTAAGCCAAAGACCCAGAACTCTATTTCTCAAGCTTTGTATATGTTGCATATGGACTTGTTTGGTCCTACCTCTGTGAATAGCTTGAATTTTAAGAGATACTGTCTTGTTATCACTGATGAATTTTAAAAGATACCTCTGTGTAAGGAGTTTGAAAAGCTGATGAAAGACCAATTTCAGATGAGTTCTATGGGAGAGCTTACCTTCTTTCTAGGTATTCAAGTACAGCAAAAGCCAGATGGTATATTTATCTCTCAGGATAAATATGTTGGTGAAATATTGAGGAAATTCCAATTCACAGATGCCAAGGTTGCTAGTACACCAGTTGACAAGGAGACACATTTGCTATTAAAGGATCACAGTGGTGAAGATGTGGATGTGCACATGTATAGATCTATGATTGGGTCTCTGATATACCTTACATCATCTAGGCCTGACATTATGTTAGCTGTTTGTGCATATGCAAGATTCCAAGTAAATCCTAAGGTTTCTCATCTCACAGCAGTAAATAGAATCTTCAGATACCTTAAAGGTCAGCCTAACTTAGGGCTTTGGTATCCTAAAGAGTCTGCATTTGATCTAGTGGCATTCTTTAATTCTGATTATGCTGGTGCTAGCATGGATAGAAAATCTACAACAGGTGGATGTCAGTTCTTGGGTTGTAGATTAATTTCTTGGCAGTGTAAGAAGCAGAATATGGTGGCCACATCTACTACTGAAGCAGAATATGTAGCAGCAGCAAGTTGTTGTGCTCAAGTTCTTTGGATTCAAAACCAGATGCTTGATTATGGGTACAATTTCTTAAACACAATTATACATATAGACAATAGCAGTACAATGTGTATCATTAAGAATCCAGTTCAACATTCAAAAACTAAACATATTGAAATTAGACATCATTTTATAAGAGACTGTGCTGAAAAGAAGTTAATGAAAGTTGTTAAAATACACACTGATGACAACTTTGCTGATCTCTTAACAAAAGGTTTTGATGTAAGCAGATTTCAGTACTTGGTAACAGGTATTGGAATGCTTAATCCTTCAAAAGATTAATGTCTAAATGTTTTTGGTTTTTGTACTGCTAGTTGTGCTATTTGTATAGTTAATACTGCTTGGTAATTTTTGGTACTGTTAGTCAATTGTGATAACTGTTAAAAGAGAATATTAAGTATTGTGTTTTCTTTGGTTTTGGACTAACATTTCAGGTTAAGAAAAGCTTTTTGCTTTGGATTGTGCTTTGGAATGCATGGTGGTTTGGATTGTCAAATGTGCATGCTTGTCACACAACAAATGGTAATTGATTCACCATGTTTAACCAACATAAGAATCAACTAGTCTAGATCAAACGGTTTCTGGTAAAGACTACTCAAATCCGTTTATGCACTACTAGAAAAAGGTCTATCCTTGACTCCCATTTTATGACGCACGCTACAAGATGACGCGCAAATAGCAAAGTCATAAAATAAGAGTCATAACGAGTAAATTTTTTATTGGGGATGACTCATTTTTAGAAGCGTCATAACATAGGGTCATAATCAGTTAAAATTTAGCCAGCTAGATGACGCACATTTTGCTTCGTCCTAAGTAGGGGTCATCTATGTTTTTTTTTCCCATCCGCTTCATCAAAATCCATTGTTTTTTTTGGCTAAAACACTTCCCGCTCAACACTTCCCTCTCAAACTCTCAAAACCTTATCAAACCCCTCTCAAAACTCTCAAATCACTCCCGCCCTAATTTCCCATCTCAAACCCCTCTCAAAACTCTCAAAACACTCGACATTAGTTTGCCCTAATTTTGAAAGGTATGCCCTAATTTGCCCTAATTTGCCATCTCAAACCCCTCTCAAAACTCTCAATAATTTGCCATCTCAAACCCTAATAACAAACAAAAAACATGTCTGGTTACGACGGATCTGCTCCCCCTCCTACGGCGGCGGTGGATCTTACGGTGGAAACCGTGGCAGAGGCGGTGGATACGGTGGCGGTGGAGGTTACGGTAGCCGTGACAGTGGTGGGGCTGGTGGTGGTTATTCACAAAATAGAGGTAGTTAATCGGTTAAATCAGTTAGTTAATTGTGTTTTTATGTAATTGTTGGAAGGTGTAATTAATTTATTGTGTTTGATTTTTAGTAAGTTTATTAAATATTGATTTATTATATTAGTAGGTTGTTACAAATGGGTTGGCTCCCAGTCTCCCAACTGTCGAAGCTCTATATTAATCTGTAATTATCTATAATTTTGTGTTGTCTAATATGTGAATTCGGTAGAGTTTTGGTGCCTCGGCATGTTTTTAAATTGATCTTTTTGGTGGTTATATCATGTGTAAAATAGACCACTCTATAAACGTTCAACTAATTTTGAACAGCTCTATTATATACCAGTTTTATGTTTTTGAATCCTGTGCTGTAAGTTTTTGTTTGAAACATATGGTGCTGAGAAGAACTTACCTTTCTGATTAAAAGAAGTTGCAAGGTTTGTCTAGATGAATGTTATTGACAAATTGACTCTCATGTTGTAATTGCAGCTGTGGCAATTCAAATTTTTCGTGGAGAACTGAATGTAACAAATGTGGTACCGCTTCCCCTGCTGGCGCGGCTGCTGCTGGTGGTGGTGATCGTGGCCGTAATGATGGTGGCAGTTATAATAGAGGTAGGAGCGGACGCAGTGATGGTGGTGGCTACAATAAGGGTGGCAGTGCTGGTGGGGGATATGGGGGTGATAGAGGAGGTAGGGGTAGCTATGATGGTGGGAGTGGTGGAGGAAGTAGAGGTAGTGGTTTGTATGGAGGCAACAAGGAAGAGACAGTGGTGGTTATGGTCAGGGTGCTGCAACTGCATATGGGGGATCTGATAGTAGTTACCCGCAACCACCTAGCCCTTATGGGTCTAATTCATCTTATGGGACCGATGCTGTTCCTCCTCCTGGAAGCTACAATGGTGGACCAACCTCATATCCACCATCCTATGGTGGTGGTGCTACTGGTTATGCTGGTGATTCTTTGCCTGATAACCGTGGTGGTGCTCGGGGTGGCTCAACTGGTGGATATGGTGCTCCTGCTCCACAAGGTCAAGGTGGTTATGGTAGTGCTCCTGCTTCAAAGTCAAGGTGGCTATGGTGGTGCTCCTGCTGAAGCACCTGCGAAGGTCAAGCAATGTGATGAAACATGTGGCTTATCCTGTGACAATGCACGTATATACATATCAAATTTGCCTCCGGATTTGACTATTGATGAATTGAGAGAGCTATTTGGAGGAATTGGACAAGTAAATACGGTTCACCATAACTCTTTTATTATCAGTTAATAATATGTTTTACAATGATCTATTTTTATCTGATAAATGATGATTGCATTTATATGTTCTTTGTAGGTTACGAGGATCAAGCAGAAGAGAGGGTACAAGGATCAGTGGCCCTACAACATTAAGCTATACACTGATGATTCAGGAAAAAACAAAGGAGATGGTGTTTTGGTCTATGAGGATCCTTCTGCAGCACATTCTGCTGGCGGATTCTTCAACGGTATACCTTTTTTTAGTCTCTAGATTATTTTATTGCATATCTATCATTCTACGGGTACATCTAATTGTGTTTATCTTCATCAGATTATGAGCTGAGAGGTTATAAAATTAGTGTTGGTATGGCTGAGAAATCTGCTCCAAGGCCGCCTCCTGCATACGGGCAAAGGTATGTGGATTAACTTCTTATGTGCATTTATATGTTATTTCATGAACTGTGGAATCTTTTGGTGGATACATAGATCTTTAGAATAAACAATGGCACAACATTAAATGTGTTTCTGGGTATGTATCGTTGTCCCGTTTGACTTAAATTTTTTTTAAGAGGTTGAGGGGAAGCAGTACTTTTTTATATGATTAAAGTCCTGTGTATGAGGTTATTTCGTGGCATGTTGTGGACTTTAATCTTTTTGTATGTTAAGCTAGAGGTTCATTGTTCTTGATAAAATGTTTACAGCCAAATGTTTTTTTTCTCTTGCATTGGTGTTTATAGTCCTCCACCTTTGACTATGTATCAAATATGTTTTTTCAGCTCGTTTAGCTAGTTTTCACAATGTGTAGGTCTATAATGAGCTCGCAGATCGTTCCGGCGTGCCACAGCTAGCAAAAAAATTAAACCAGGTAAGATCACGATAGGGTGGAATTGGGATATTTTTGCATTATGCCCTGGATCATTATAAGTGGTCATTTTTCACTGAACCCGGATTTTTTCTGTGCATATTCGCATAAACTTATACAGGTTATTTTTCTATGCATTTTTCACTGAACATTTGCTTTGTAATGATTTATAGGCTGGCATGGGAGCTCTTCTTCTAAATATACTTTCAAAGTACTCAGAAGGTGATGCTCTTCTTCAGTTTTGGTTTCCTAACTTCTTCTACACATGCAAGCCTATTTTTTTGATTCCGGATCTCATAGATGATCTTGTTGATTCATTTAAACAGCTTTCTCTTCAATGATTGAGGGGAAGAATGAAGAGATGTCAACATCTGAGCTGTCCGGAGGAGCAAGAATACACTATATTTTTCAGTCAATTTTTGTGAAGAGTTTGGAGGTGAGTCTTTAGTTGACTTTATTGATGGATGCATATGTCCATTTGGCATTACAACTTTTTTTGTTGGTTGATTTGTCTGTTATAGCATAACTTCCTTATATCAAAGACCATTTACACCCATCTAACTTTGGGTTCAAGTCATATATTTGACTGATGATGACATCCGAACTGCCATACATATTAACTTGCTTTGTCTGGCGCACGCAACCTTAGTTAGGTATTTGGATAAGTGTGAGTAACGCTATTGTGTTCTAACAATTGTTCACTTATGTCGCTTTAGCTTAATCAATCGTGTGCTTTAGTCAGCGAGTTAACGTGCGGTACCAAAACATTGTTTTTTTGCTTGTTGTGTTTTGTTCTGCATGATACAAATAAGCTTATTCAAATACCCTTTTATATTGATTTCTTTGGATTGTTGAAGCTGTTATTGTTCAGCTTAATTAAACACAACCTAAACCTTTCAATACAGTTCACATTTTCTGAAATTATTTGACCTCTTTTTTATTGTGTTATGTAGAGTGAAGCTTCCATCTGGAGCCAAGAAAATTGTCCCAAGTGGATGTCGTGCTATGATCGGCCAGGTTGCTGGTGGAGGACGTACTAAGAAGCCCATGTTCAAGGCTGGTAACGCTTACCACAAGTTCCGTGTGAAGAGAAACTGCTGGCCCAAGGTTCGTGGTGTTGCTATGAATCCAGTTGAGCATCCCCATGGTGGTGGTAACCATCAACATATTGGTCATGCAAGTACCGTCCGTCGTGATGCACCACCCTGTCAAAAGGTTGGTCTTATTGCTGCTAGGAGGACTGGTCGTCTTAGAGGTCAAGCTGCTGCTGCTGCCATGAAGCAGGATAAGTGATAAATTACTGCTATGAATCTTGATTTTAGTTTTGGAACCTTTGCATCTGCTAGTTGTATGTTGTATGTTGCTGAATTTATGCTGCTATGAATCTTGATTTTAGTTTTGACATGAATTGTTATGTAATGAATTGGTAACGCATGGTTTTGATAATATATGAAATGCGTTATTTTGATATTTTTGTTTTTAATTTTGTATTATCAGGTTTTTAATTGTCATTTAATAGAAAATTAGGAACTGAAAAAAATTAATTTTTAAAAAAAAAAAAATTAGGTTATGACACGCAAAAAGGAGTCATAAAACGTGGATCATAAGTGCGCGTCATAGAGGGATGACGCACAAATGCGAGTCATGAAGCTTTATGATGGGTCCCTCCTTGACTCGCATTTACGCGTCATAAGGCCTCTTCTTGACTCGCATTTGGAGTCAAGAATAGCTGTTTTTCTAGTAGTGATGGTTGACAGTTTACCAAAAACTGGTTGGTTATCAACTCACCAAATCTAAGTGTGAAGAGTTGGCTAGTCCATAGCAAACGGCTATTGGTAAAGACATGTCAAATCCGTTCATAGCTGATAGTTTGCTAAAAACTATAAGTGGACAAAAATGTTTTCAAATCCACAACTATAACTTGATTTTATCTCTGAAAACTTTTTGCTAACAGTTTGTACTGCTGGGGTTGACAGTTTGTACTGCTGGCTTCACCAGTTCGTACTGATTGTTCAAACTTAGTTCCTACTGAGTTTATGCTCTATGATACACCTCTCTCAGAAGGTAACACATCTGGAAGTGTTGAGAGCACTTTGAAACTAAACAACTGAATTGATGGTAACTTGTACAAATTGTCATATTGGATGCTGAGCTTGGATGTCATGTGTTCTAGTTCATCTGATGGTGAAGATTCTTCCAAACAGGGGAGGAATTAAAAGTTTGTTCTAGTTGCTGTTAAAGATGGTTATGAAATTCAGGGGAGGAATTAAGAGTCAGAGATGAATTATTAAGGAGTACATAAAATTTATTCATTACAGAGGTGGATTCATTACATAAGAAAAACCAACAAAACAAACCAACCAACTCCTAACATCACAAACTGATCAACTACCAACACACAAACCCAAACCAATCTAACATATAACCACTACTCAAGCTTCCTTTTGCCTTTGTCCTTGAAGTCTGGCATGGATTTGTGAACTCCTTTGCTATCGATTGAGTTCCACACTTTCCAACTAGGAAGTCCCAAAACTTGTTTCTCAGGTCTTGGAAGTGGAAGTGGTTGATTTTTTTCTGGCACTTGAACCTAACTCATTTTTGCCACAGCTTTCTCTATCTCTCTTGTTAATACAACTGATAGTGGAAGTACTTGTTGATCATCATCATCAGAGGATATTGAAAGGTCATCGTCAGAAGATACTTTTTGAGCTTTTGGAGATGGGTTTCTGATAGTCAGATTAGTGTAGTTCGGTGGAAAGTAAGATCTCCATCCATCACTTTCTGAATCTGAAGAAGAATCTGATGAAATCTCAACAATGTTTGGATTGGAAGAACTCATTATGTTTGATAGTTGTGATTTGAAGGTTGATGTATGTGATGGTATTGAGAATTTAAGGCTTTTTATAGAACCAATGGAGTATTAAAGTAATTAAATGCAGGGTTGGTATAAGGAAGTAAATTCTTTGGGTTGGTATTTAGAATTAATTCCTTATAGGAATAAATTTAATTTTGGCATTTTTTGAAGAGTTGACCAAAAGAGTACGATATGTGAAGAAAATTCCCAAGTGTTTCGAGATTAAAGATAAGTGTTTGAAAGAATCTACCCCATCAACATAAGCAGAAGTTTAATTCAAGAAACTTGTTGATTTGCATAGAAATCATAAGTTTAGGGGAGGATTGTTGGGAATTAAAATTAAGCAGTTAGTACGGTTGAAGAATACAAGAACAGTTAGTACTGCTGATGAAGAGAAGAATACAAGAACAGTTAGTACTGCTGATGAAGAAAAGTTAGGACTGCTTACAAGATCAAGGTGAAACCGTGTGAAGATAAATATGGAATGGATATGATGTATATCTTATTTGTATAGAATGATACGAATATAGTTTACTTGTAAAGGACTCTTTGTGCTATAAAAAGAGATCCTCAGTTAGGGTTTTCATATCCTAAGTACGTGAGTTATTATCTTAGCTTCACAATCTCATTGTAATCATTCAATATATTGAAGCAAAGTGTTTGGTTTAAACAATTGTCTTGTTGTTCTTATTGTTACATTCATACGATCACACAATCACCAAACACATATTCTTCTAAGTACTTGGTAGTAAATTCCGCGTGCTATCAAGTATATACTCAAAGTATCCCCAACACAATTTGTGTGTTTAGATCCGGTCATGTACTGAACTCATTCCACCCAGTTGTTTTAGGGCTAAGACAATGTAGAAGAGTGTGAATAAGGAATTTCCAGTGTAGGCAGAGGAGACGTTTAAAAAATTTTAAATTATCAGTTTGCCTCTCATACCCAATGTTTTCAAGTTCCTCAAAAATATAAGAAGTAGGAAGACAAGTGGTTGCCTCATCATCTGCAAGATGAAGTATTCTTCTTACAGATGTCTTAGTAACAACTATTCTTTCTTTATCTACTATGGCAGTTAATCTTTCTTCCCCATGTTTAGTTTCGGCCTTAACAGTAGACCAAAACTCTTTCATGTGGGATTTATATATAGTGGGATTCACTGTTAATGCATACCTTAATTGTGATGCATTAAGAAAGTCAATGACTTCAGTAAAACCCTCAGCTTCAGGGACTTTTTGAAGAAATGCAATTTGATTGTGGTCAGCGGAGTATTCGCGTCTTGTCATCGTGAATTAGGGTTTTGATTTTGGGGGTTTATGATCGGATGATACAAAGATGTGTTAGGGTTTGAATTGGGTTTAATTTTGGGCGCACAAAGTTATTGGTAAGATCAAATTGAGTTTTTATGCCGTTTTGATCTAATTAGGGTTTTTATTCACGCCAATTTGCAAAATAGTCCCTTTACTTTCAAATCGAGCAGCAGAATCCTAAAAGTTTCAACTTGAGTAGCATAACCTTCAGCAGTAGAATGATATGCCTAGCAGCAGAAACTTTTGAACTAGCAGCAGAATGTTCTCTGATCATTCCATACATCTTTTTCTCGTCAATCAACCATTCCCTTGTGACTTATCCTGCAAAAGATTAGTCCAAAACCACAAAAACACAAGAAACAAGATACCACAATAATCACAAGACATAGCCATACGTAACAGCAGAATAACCAACTTAGCAGCAGACAACATACAGACATAGCAAGGACTAGAAACAACGTATTTGATCAATAACATCACAAATCCTTACATACTATTACAAAAACACACAGAGATAAGATATTTGATTTTCAAAGATTGATCATTCCTATACTTGCAATTAAAAATTGAAATCTACCCACATCAAAACCTTTAGTGAGTAAATCTGCAACATTATTGTCAGTATGGATTTTAACAATTTGAATTAGCTTTTTCTCATAACAATCTCTAATAAAATGGTGTCTTATCTCAATATGCTTTGTTTTAGAGTGACAAATAGGATTTTTAATGATACACATGGTACTGTTATTATCAATATAAATTTTGGTGTTCATAAAGTTTTACCCATAATCCAGCAGTTGATTCTGAATCCAGAGCACTTGTCCACAGCAACTAGAAGCAGCCACATACTCAGCTTCAGTTGTTGAATTAGCCACCACAGTCTGTTTCTTGCATTGCCAAGATATCAACCTATGTCCAAGGTATTGACATCCTCTAGTGGTTGACTTTCTATCCATACTTGCTCCAGCATAGTCACTATCTGAGTATGCTACCAAATCAAAAGGTGAATCCTTAGGATACCAAAGGCCCAACTTAGGTTGACTCCTCAAGTACCTAAAATTCCTATTAACAGCATTCAAGTGTGAGTCTTTTAGGGACACTTGAAATCTGGCACAAGCACACACAGCAAACATAATGTCTGGCCTTGAAGCAGTTAGATACATCAATGAACCAATCATTGATCTATATAGATGAACATCAACCTCTTCCCCTTCTTCATCCTTGAGCAAAGGCTTGTTGGTCTCCATTGTTGTCTTAGTTGGTTTCCCATCAGAAAAGCTAAATTTCTTCAAAATTTCAGCCACATATTTGTCTTGCCTGATGAAAATCCCATCTTTCATAGTTTTAACTTGAAGCCCCAAAAAGAAAGTGAGTTCCCCCATAGAGCTCATCTCAAATTTACTATGCATGAGCTTCTCAAATTCCTCACATAACACCTTGTTTATAGACCCAAAAATGATATCATCTACATAAACCTAGACTAGTAGGATATCCTTTTTGTCTTTCTTAATGAACAATGTCTTATCAATGGTTCCCCTGTTGAATCCATTAGATAACAAATACTTGGACAAGGTGTCATACCAAGCTCTTGGAGCCTAATGTAAACCATATAGTGCTTTCTCCACCTTATACACCCTATCAGGATAATCAGGGTCTTCAAATCCAGGTGGTTGCATCACATAAACCTCTTCATCAATCTTTCCATACAAGAAAGCACTTTTCACATCCATCTGATACACTGGGAAGTTCTTGAATGAAGCATAAGCCAAGAATAGTCTGATAGCCTCTATTCTTGCTACTGGAGCAAATACCTCATCATAATCAATGCCCTCTTCCTGAGTGTATCCCTGAGCCACCAATCTTGCCTTGTTTTTTTATCACAATTCCTCTCTCATCCCTCTTGCATCTGAACAACCATTTTGTACCAACTACCCTCTTCCCATTAGGCAAATCAACTAATGTCCAGACTTCTTGAAGCTTGAACTGCAACAACTCCTCTTGCATAGCTTCAACCCAACTTGAATCTTGCATAGCTTTATGAGCATTCTTGGGTTCCACTTGTGACAGAAAACAAGCAAACTTACAATTTTGTAGATCCTTGTGGCTATTCCTCTGATGTAGTGATTGAGCAAATAATCCTTGATGAAGCAAATTACTCAACCTTTTGATTTACTTCTGTTCTGAATAGTAGATTGAACATCACCAATTATCTGCTCTTTTGGATGATTCTTATGTATCCTGGTTGTTGGAGTAGGACTAACAGGTATATGAGTCTCCATATTTGACAAATCAGCTCCAGCTCAAAATACATCCACAACTTCATCATCAGTGTCTTCATACACTTCCTCTAATTCAGGCATCTCATCAGAAGAATCATCAAAGAAATTTCCATCTTTGTTAGCAGTAGAAGACTTGAGTACAGCAGCATAATCACTAAGCTTAGCAGCAGAATGTTCTGTAATACTGCTAGGCATAGCAGCAGGATTTTTTGGCTTAGCAGCAGAATGAGAAGTACTGCTGCTAGCTTTATTTTCTTGACTTCCTTGATCTGCTGACCTTTCTTTCCTTACTACATCATCATTCTTGCCATCATTTGAAGGTTTATCACCACCTTCTGCATCATCCTTTGGTACTTCCTCATGAACAGCATCATCTTGTGAACTCTTGCCCTCTTTTTCTTTTGGTGTGAAAAGCTGATTAAACTTCCATTTCTCAATCAAGACAAACTCCTTAGCAGATTCATCCTCCTTAGCTTGTGTACCTGTATTAGAGTTAGCTTGTGTACCTGCAGACATGTTAGTTGTACCTGCAATCACTGGTTGATAATTCATACTCTTGGTTAGGGAATCAATATCAAACAGCCATTCAGGTCCTTTTCCAGCAACACTAGGTGTGGTTTCACTAAACCTAACATGTAAGTTTTCCTCCACATGCCTAGTTCTTTGATTAAATAACCTAAAAGCCTTACTATTTGTAGAGTATCCAACAAAGAAGCCTTGGTCTACTTTCTCATCAAACTTGCCTAGTGAATCAATGGTATTTAAGATAGTAACAGGACACCTAAATGATTTCAAGAAATCTATCAAAGGTTTCCTACCATGCAATAATTCATAAGGGGTCTTGTTTTGAGGCTTAACTACCTTACTCCTATTTTGCACAAAGCAAGCAGTATTCACTGCCTTAGCCCAAAAGGTAGTGGGTAATTTTGACTCTGACAACATTGTCCTAGCAGCCTCAATTAATGTCCTATTCCTCCTCTCAGCAACACCATTTTGCTGAGGAGTTCTAGCCACACTAAACTATCTTAAGATACCTTTTTCTTCACAGAACTGATTCATGACACTATTCTTAAATTCAGTTCCATTGTCACATCTGATTACCTTAACTTTGTGATTAATTAGGTTTTCTATTCTAGTTATGAAGGCCTTAAGAATATTAGAGGTCTCATCCTTAGTTCCTAGAAAGAATACCTAAGTAAATCTGCTAAAATCATCAGTGACCACTAAGCAATACATTTTCTTATTCAAGCTTTTCACAAAAGTTGGTCCAAACAGATCCATATGTAAAATATGCAAGGGCTCAGAAATAGAGTTCACCACTTTGGACTTACAAGAAGCTCTGTGTTGCTTTCCCATCTGACAAGCAACATAGGTTTCAGGATTTTCAAAAATTTTTGAAGGTAAACCTCTTACAAGGTTGCCCTTAACCAATTTATTTATTGTTTTGAAATTCAAATGGCCCAATCTTCTATGCCAAAGTTTGGATTCATCAATTGTTGCTTTGGCAAACAGATAAGTTAAATCTCTTTTGGGAAGAATGTTCTTTATGTCCACACTGTATATATTGTCTTTTCTAGGGACTCTAAGTTGCACTAATTTATCATCAGGCAATTTGTAGTCAGGAGATAAGACAAGACACTCAGTGTCTGTAAAAAGAACAAAATTCTTTTTGTCACACATTTGTGAGACACTAAAAAGATTGAACTTAAGTACATTGACCAAATACACTTTTTCAAAATCCAAGGTGCCTGTTCTAATAGTACCTTTCCCAATAATTTTACCTCCTTTGGGGTCATTCCCAAAGGCAACATAGCCACCATCTAAAGCTTCAAAATTTTCCATGTTGCTTTGGTCTCCAGTCATATGTGAAGAGCATCCACTATCAAAAATGCATTTATACTTTAGTTCCATTTGTAGATTGCCCTACACAAAAAGTAAAAGAGTTAGTTCCTCTTTGGGACCCAATCCATTACTGACTTGGATCTGCCTTGTGCATCAAGATAATCAAATTTCTTGAAGTCCATTGATGCACTGCTATTTCTGGTTTTAGGTTTCCAGACCCAGCAAGCTGAGGCCTTAATAGCATAGAAATGAGTGCCCATAATAGTATCAGTAACCACTTTTGGCTTAGCAGCAGAAACTGCTTTTGCCTTAGCAGTAGAAAACTCTGTTTTCTTTGGAATGGGCCTTGATGGTGCAGCAGCAGAAATAGTCCTAGTAACACCATCTCTTAACAAAATCTCCCTAGGAACCATGTTTCTTTTGGGATGTGGGTAAGTCTTTCTACCAAAGTTCCTATGGTTCACCCTAGTATATTGGTTCCAAACATATTTTGGAGCACTAGTTCTCTTAGGAATTGAGTAATAACAATCTTCTTCCAAGTGCTCAAAGCTACCACAGCCGTGACATGCCTTTTTAACCAGTTTAAAGTCATTACCTAACTTGTGTGAGATCAGTTTATGCATGTTTCTCTGGTTTCCTCTAGGTAAGTCATTAGTCTTCCTAGGATAATCTCTAGATTTATCATCATACTCAGCTACTTTCCTAGAGATTCTACTTCCTAGCACAGGTTTTACAAATTCAACATTTTTAGCTTTGGTTTCACCTGTTCTAACCTGTGAGACTTTAGACTCAACAACTTTAGGAATTTCATTCTTTTTAGCCTTAAGTGTTGTTTTTGTCTGTTCATCCTCTTCACTGTCTGACACCCAATCTTCAATGATTGGTGCATCAGAAAACTTTTTCTCAACCTTAGGTGTCTCAATGTTTGCTTTACTAGACTCACCTGCAGGTTGTGCTTCTGTCTCAGTAAGGAAAGACAGTTGCTTCATTGGAGGGGCAAAGGCACTTTTGAGTGGGGGTGGTACTTCAGCAAATCCTAAACCACTCCCTCTTCTAAGTATTTGACTTCCAATTGACTTGTTGATAAGATCTGTTGCAAGCTGTTGTTTTTCTACCAGGATGACATGTTTTTCCTTACTAGCTAAAGCTTCATCTCTAAGAAAGGCAAGTTTTTCTTCTATAGATTTTAGGCCATATACATAACCTAAATTATCAAGTTTTAACCTTTCTACTTCCAGTCTTAGATTTTCATTCCTAGATTTTAATTCCTCAACAGTATCTAGGTATGATTTAAAAGAACATGTAGAGTCATTTGATACCTCAGAATCAGAACCAGAGGATGAAGAAGCATAGGCCATTAGAGCAAAATTATGTCCCTTCTGTTCTTCTTCAGCCAAGAAAGCAGCATTTGGTCCATCCTCTGCTTGGTCACTCCAGTCATAATCACCTAATCCATCACATGAAACTAGAGCAGCAGTAGGCTTGGCTTCTTCAATTGGAACAATCCTGGCAACCTCTTTATTCTTCTTTGGTGCTTTACACTCTCTGGAAAAGTGACCCTTTCTCTGAAAATTATAGCACTCAACCTTAGCCTTGTCAAACCCCACATTGGTTTGTCTGTATTTGAGTGCCCTACCAGTCCACTATAAAAATCTTCTTGCCCTCATGGTTAGCATAGCCATCTGCCACTTTAAGTCTATCTCCTCACGATCATCAGGATCTATCTACTCCAAATCTTGATCAGTAACTGTTGTGTTTGTAGTGAGATCAGCCAAGAATGCACATATAGCTGCATCACTGATATTATCAGTATTAGAACTAGTAGCAGAAACAGGTGCACCAATAGCAGAAACAACATGTGCAGCAGCAGAATGATTGTCATGAGAACTTCCAGATGCCTTGTTGCTAGAAGACACAAAAGCAAGATTGTTTGTATCAGAAGATGAACTGGATGTACCCTTTACCTCAGATTCATACACCTTTAAGTTATTGTATAAATCATCCAGAGTCATTGTTTCAAAATCAGTCTTGTTCCTCTACACCACTGTATGAGCATTCGATTCAGATGGTAAGCTCCTCAGAAACTTGAGATTGATGTCTTCTTGTGGCATTGGTACCTTCATAAGCTGCAATTGACTCACCAATCTCTGAAGCCTATCATAGGTAGCATCAATGTTTTCTGAGCTTAAACCAGTAAATGTTTCAAATTGATGCTTGAGCAAGTTCTTCCTAGACTTTTTGGTGGCCTCATTCCCACCAAACCTGAGTTCCACAGCATCCATCAACTCCTTAGCAAACTTTGTGTTACCAAAACTCAATTGATATTCATTAGGAATACCCATTAACAGCATATTGTGAGTTTTGATTTCCAGCTTCCTCAGTACCTTCTCCTCATTAGTTTTAATGGGTACATCTTTCCCATCAGCAGACTTAGCAGGCAAAGTATCTCCATTCTGAATGATTTCCCACATGGAAAAATCAATCACCTTGATGTATTGCTCAATCCTCATCTTCCAGAGTTCGTATTCACCGGCCTTGAGCATTGGCACCTTAGAAGCAGTCACCATATGAGTAGTATTGAAATCCATTGCTTATGAAGATGATGAACAGATCTGATTATATGAAAATCTTCTTGATAGCAGTCTCTAGATCACAAGCTCTGATACCACCTGTAGAAACTAAGAACGTGCTAAAGATAGTTTCTTGGATCGTTTTGAGCCTTAGGGTTCAACAATAACAATGAATATTAATGCACAGCGGAATAAGAACAAATCAGTTGTTATTAACACCAAGTTTCTCTTTAATACTTTTCGCCTCAATATTATTTGATCAAGATAATACGGTTACACTTAATCTGTAATAGGAATCAAAAGATTCTTGAAGCGACAAACTAACTCTAGTCTAGGCGTTTAACATCTACGCCCTAGACACACACACATACACTTTTCTGTATTCTACATTGTGGAAGACACATTAAAAACCTGTACCCTATGTCTCTTTATATAATAGAGACATTAGGGTTTACAAAGGATATTCCTAATATATTAAAAGATACTACGTAATCTTTTCTTTTATTGAAGATTTCTTCCTTTGTCGTATTAAGTGCTTCTTGCTTCATTCTTGGTCGTTTTGTGTCATCAAATTAATAAACCCAACAATCTTCCCCTATTTGATGATGACAAAACAAACACCGTCTTGTACGAACTTCCCTAGACGAAGTAGAAAACTTGAGATGTGATCATCTCCCTGAATGAAACAAACTTGTCTTCTTTGTCTTCCCCTTAAGCCATGCCATGCCACTCCAACATCTCTTCCCCTTTTTGTTATCAATAAATAGAGAACGAATAAACAGTAGAAACTTTCCCTCGAGTGATGCATGTACATAAAATGATTCTTTAAATCTGTAGGCTTTATATATTGTTGAAGAAAAATAATCATTACCAATTTCATCCCACTGATAATTCAATTAATGTAATCCATTGACCCCACAAACCAGTCAACATATTATTGCACATGCGACAAACAGATCGAGTAATTAATCAATAGCCATAAATACAGTACGAGGTTGATTATACCAGCCCCACACAGTAATCAGTAAGCGACAATTTAATATCTTGAATTGCACTGATTCTCCACCGAACCATAATTAAAATAAATTAATGGGATATACTATACAAGCCCCCCTACCATGTGGGCTCCGTCTATTCTGGTCAACATGTACAAATTTTAAAGCAGACAGTACAAGCGGCGGCAGCACATGAAAAGTCAACACCCCCCCTATAGGGGGGCTTGAATAACTCATCCCATCATTAAAGCAGTACGAGGTTAGTCATGTGCATTAATTAGAACGTCCCACTTAGCTCCACCATTCACAAATCGACAAACCTCAATTGCATCATACTTTCAAAATCAATTAGAATATATTGCCAAATTCGATCAGTACGAGATTGAATAAAATAATGAATAGATTGCCCCACATTCAATTAATTATATGACAAACCAAAACAACGAATCTTCAATATAAACCTTTGTCGCCAATAAAATGAATTGATTTACAGCAGATAAAAAATTACGATACCTTTTTCTCCAAATTTGCTTCTGCCATCAAATAAACTTTGTGAATCCCTAGGTAACGAGCTCCCCAATCTCTGATACCACCTATTGATCCCAGTTGAGCTAGTCGATCTTTTTAATTATCCTAGATGTGAATCTAAGACAATAGGTATAGAGACTGTTCTTGAACAAGCTATTAAATGTTATGCGGAATCTAACACTTAATCTTAAGAAGAATTAATAAACAAGCACACAGTAATTCTCTCAACTATCACCTCAATATATTAAGTACGGTTACTCAAAAGTAACAGGGTTACAATGAACCTTGAAGTGAATACAATACGTATGCTAACAATCGTGTCCTAACCCTAACCCTAGATCCTCCTTTTATAGACTTAAGGGGTCCTAGTCGGTTACAAAAATTTTCTATACAAGATAATATCAAATCGTATCTTTACCATAATTATCTTAACAAACTATACATATCTAATAAGCAGCAGAATCATAACTCTAGCAGCAGAATCTTCTTAGGCTAGCAGTAGTATGACACTTAGCTTATTTCACCATTCGTCAGTTATCTCTAGCAGCAGAATGTATACACTAGCAGTAGAATGATTATGCCTAGCAGCAGAATCATACTTAGTGTATTTTCCTTAAGTACCATGAGCAGCAGCATAACATACAAAGCAGCAGTATCTTTAAACCCAACATCAGTCAACTTGGTACAAAGATCCGTCAATTCCGTTAGTTTATCTCTGCCTTCATCACTTCTAGTTGTGTTACCTACTAGGAGAGGTGAATCAAGGGGCAAGGATCCAGTTTCCACTCTAGTTTGACTAGGTGTGGTCCTTCTCCTATATGTGGTGATAATTGGGGGTATTTGTGTTCTTTCAGGAATGACAAAGGATGTGTGTTGGGGATCAATTGGTTTTACTGACCCTTCATCCTCATCATGTTGTAGCATCTCTTGAAATAGAGGTATTTCTACCCCATTAAAAAGTCTACTAGCCATAGCCATATTTTGGAAAACCTTTTGTTGCAGGCTAGGTGTAGGAAAAATTTATTTATGCTTCTTTAGCAAATTCTTTTTCTTATCCAAAAAGCATTGAATAAATCTGGGATACATAAGAAATTTTGTTTTATTTTTAACACTTGCAACCATACTCTCAAATATAAACTTTGAAAAGTTAAAAACCTTGTTTGTTGACAGACAGATAAGAGCAATAGCAATATTGCTACTGAATTGCTCCCATGCTATTCTTTTTGGGCTTAAACAATGTAAGAGAGTATGTATCAAAAATCTCCATTGTGGGGAGAAACATCCTTTTTGAAAAGTAAGTTTTTGATTGGATGTATCATACCCCATTCTGGCAAGTTCTTGCCAAATCTCAGTGTTTATCATAGTGTTGATACCATCTGAATCATCCAACTTAAGATGTCTCCTAAGTGTAGACTCGGTAACAACAAAGGATATGCCATCCACTTTTGAACGGATCTGTATGTCTCCTTCTTCACTAATTTTGACAATAGCAGTTTGCCAAAACTGTGTGATGTGTGAGAAAAATAGAGTAGGAGAGACAGTTAGAGCATACCTTATGTGAGAGTGATTTAGAAAATTCACAGTCTCATGAAATTTTGATCCATCTCCTTCCTTTATTTTCTCAAGAAAAGCCACCTGGTTATGCGTTTTCCACAAAATCTAATTCAGCCATTTTCAGTGATGATTATTGAAAGGTTGTATCAGTAAGATGATTATGGAGAGGTTAATTGATAAGCTTTATAGCCAATTGGGTTTTTAAGTTTATACTGTTAGGGTTTGCGAATTATGCGTAAGGGATAAATTATCTTGGGAAAGAAAATAAATAATTTTATGGTAAAAAGATAATTATCCTCTAGAAAAATCCCTATAAGTATAGTAAGTAAACGGTTTTTACCAACGGCTACAAAATCTGTTACTGACACATTTTTACAACGGCTAGTTGAGCAGTACTAAGTTTATACTTGCAGTACAAACTTTGCACTACCAGTACAAACTTTTTGAGAAAATTTTTACTAAGCAGTATAAACTGGTTAAAGTATTAAAATAATATTGCTCAAGCATAGTTTTTAGCAAACTATCAGCTATCAACGGATTTGATATGTCTTTACCAATAGCCGTTTGCTTTGGACTAGCCAACTCTTCACAGTTAGATATGGTGAGTTGATAACCATACAATTTTTGGTAAATTGTCAACCATAAACGGATTTGATTAGTCTTTACCAGAAACCGTTTGCTCTGGACTAGCTGGTTCTTATGTGGGTTAGAGATGGTGAACCAATAACCATTTGTTGTGTGCACAGATCATTACACACTTAACTTCAAAACATCTCACCATTCAGTCCAAAGCATACAACATTTAGCTCACAAACTTCAATATCCTGCAATTGTTAGTCCAAAAACAAGAAAACAAAGTGCAAAGCACTTGTCTCATAACAAAATAAGCATATGACTAACATTGCACATAAACAAGGAATTAATTTCCTTGGGGAACCCAAGCCATCACTGACTTAGGTTTGCCTCTTGCATCAATATAATTAAATCTTTTTAGCACAATTGGAGAACCATTAGATTGAAGTGGTCTCCAAACCAATGATACAGATGCATTAATACCATTACCCATCCTTCCCTTAGCAGTGTTTTTAAAACTTCCAGTATTAATCGCTTGCCTAGCAGTATGAACTGCTGGGTTTGCAATTGCAACCTTAGGCTTCCAAACTTGCATATTTACCACTACTTTGTTTTGAAATGGCCTTCTAACAGTTGTTGGTGTTGATTTAAAAATTGTTTTTGCACCATGAACTGCTTGTCTTGGGTAAACAGGTCCAAATGGTCTGGCAGTATGAATTTTTGGTCTAGCAGTATGAACTACTCTTGATCCAGACCTTAAAAGAACTGATCTAGGTATCATTCTAGCATTTATAGGGTGAGTGGGAGGTCTTACTGAGTTCACCCTAGGACTAGAACACCTAGTTACCCTATTGTTGCAATAAAATGCAAGATGGTCAAAGCTACCACATGTAAAACAAGCTTTCCTATAACAAACAAAGTCATCACCTAGTTGGTGAGACTTGAGGTTGTTCCAATTCCTTTGGTTACCTCTGGGCTTGTTTGTGGTTCTATACATTTCAGCATACCTAACTGTTTTCCTAGCAGTATTAACTTTTGACTTAGGCCTAACAGTTGTATTTTTGACCACATTTGGAACTTTTGGTTCCTCCACCTTAACACTAACAGGCTTAACCACAGCCTGTTCACTCTCATCATCAGAATTCCAATCCTCTATGGTTGGAGCATCTGAGGACCTACCTGAGGACTCCTTTTCTCATAAAGTGAAACATCACTTGCACTTTCAAAGTTCTCACTCACACCTACAGGTTTCTCAACTACATTCTCTTTAGGTTTGGGTCCATATTCCATCTTAGGTAGTTGAAATTCTTCCAACCCTGTGTGTTCTAGGTCTATGCCTGGGGGTGTTGGAATTCCTCTATAGGGAGGTGGAACTGACTTATACCCTAGACCTGACTTAGCTTTGTTTAGGATTTGACACTCAATTATCTTTTGAACACCTTTTGATGTATGTTCTAGTGTATCTACACTCATTTGAATGTTCTCCTTGGCTTTTTTAACCTGATCCAGTTCATGTTTCAACACACTAATTTCATCATCTCTAAACATTAAGTCTTTCTTAAGTATAAGCATATCATCAGAAAACTTAAACTCATTCCCTTTATAATGAGCAATTTGTTCTTCAAACACAGCTAAAGCCCTTTTATGATTTGCTAATTTAAAACTAGTCTGGGTTAGCTCTTTTCTCTGCTCATCATATCTTTTCCTAAGAGTTTCTAGATCTTTTAATGGTTCACATGATTTAGAACACTTAGAAACTTGTACCTCAGAGTCTGAAAAAGCCATAAGAGCAATTTTTGTAGATGCTTCTGCTTCCTCTTCTGCAATGTAGCTCCAATCAAACCCTAATCCATCTATGGAAACCATGGCTTTTGAGCTTGGGTCTGTAATCTTCACTTCTCTGGTCTTGCTTCTGCTCTTGCCATCTTGTTGTCTTGGCATTCTGCACTCCCTTGAATAATGACCCTTCTTATGGCAATTATAACATTCAATCTTGGATTTGTCATACCCTGCAACATCATTGCTGTTTATGACAATCTTCTTGCCAGTCTTCTTCAAGAATCTCCTAGCTCTCATGCTGAGAAGAGAGAGCTGCCACTTGATGTCCATCTCTTCAATGTCATCTTCATCAATTTCTTGAAGGTCTCCATGGGTCAACATACTTTCATTATGCTGAGTAGTCAGGAATGCACAAAAAGTATTTTCATCCAAAAGTCCATGAGTACTGCTTGAAGTACTAGCAGTACCAATATTAGAACTAGCAGTACCAACTGCTCCAGCAACTTGAACTTTTACTTCTGAACTTGAGGTACTGGGAGTTGACACAAAAGCCAAATTCCCAGAGCTTGAGCTTGAACTTGATCCAGAAGACTTCTTAGCATCATGCTCAACTATTTTAAAGTGGCTATAGAGATCCATCAGACTCATAGTATCTATGTCTGGCTTGTTCTTCCAGACAACTACATGCATGGCCCATTCTGATGGTAGACTCCTTAGGAATTTTGAGTTGAGATCTTCCTGAGGCATCTCAATTCCTAGAACAGCAAGTTGACTCACTAGTTTTTGAAGCCTGTTGAACATATGATCTAGTGACTCATTACTTGTTGCTGAGAAGTTCTTAAACTGTTTCTTGAGAAGAGTCTTTTGAGTTTTCTTGGTGGCTTCATTCCCACCATATCTTGCAACAATAGCTTCAAAAAGAGACTTGGCACACTTCTACTTACTGAAGTTCAGTAATTGATCATTAGGTATAGTCATCAGCAGCATGCTCCTTGCCTTTAGATCATTCTTATACAGGGCCTTCTCTTCAGTAGTCAATGGCTTTGTTTGCACAGTTGTCACAATCTGACCCTCAACTACGGTTGTAGAAGTTTTAGGCTTGAATGTGTTTCCATCTTCTATGATCTCCCAGAGTGCATAGTCTTGCACCTGGAAGTATTGTTCAATACGTAGCCTACACATATCAAACTCATTGGGATTGAGAATAGGCAACTTTGCAGCAACATTGGTTTGGGTTGTTGTCCCCATGTCCATCTTCTTTATAGCAAAAGTTCATCTTGGATCTTCTAAAACAAAGTATCAGAAACCTATCTCTGATACCACTTGAGGAACCTTATAGGATCGTTAAGAACTCAGGTTGTTTAGACCTTTTATCTAGGATTAACACAATAATAATGAATAAAACATGTATACAGCGGAATAAACAAAAGCTTCATTATTATTGCTATAAGGTTTTCCTCGTCATCATCTCTACTACTACACAAAACCACGAACCCTAGGCGTCTACACTAAGACTTGATGCCTAGGTTTACACACACACACCTATCCTAATGTTACATCTCTAACTCTTGTACAAAATAAACCACACCTCTAATCTCTTTATATTCTAGAGATTAGGGTTACAAAGGGATAAGAATAAAAGAAATCTTCCTAACATATAGAATATATCCTGTATCTTCTTACTTTTAGAATAATTCTCCTTTGTCTTCTTTAGTCCTTCATCTTCCAGCTTTTGTCAATATCAACATAAATTATAATTCCCAACAATGTATATAACGTAGAGCTGGCTAATGGAAAAGTAGAAAAAGTAGACACCATTGTAAGAGGTTGCTCCTTAAACCTGTTGAACCACCCATTCAACATTGACCTAATGCCAGTAGAATTGGGTAGTTTTGATGTTATTATCGGCATGGATTGGTTGTCGAAGTACCATGCCACTATCCTCTGCGACGAGAAGATTGTTCGATTACCTTATTGGAACTAGGTTTTAATCGTCGAAGGCGATAGTAGAGACCGACGAAGTACCTCGAGATTAAACATTATCTCTTACACGAAGGTCCAGAGATATCTTGAGAAAGGATGTCTTCTTTTTCTAGCTCAGGTCTTCAGAAAAGAAGAAAAGGAGCCGGAAGGAAAGCGGTTGGAAGATGTGCCGATTGTAAGAGATTTTCCAGAAGTCTTCCCCAAAGACTTATTTAGAATCCCGCCATAGCGAAAGGTCGAGTTTCAAATCGACCTAGTGCCTGGTGCCGCACCCGTGGCACGAGCACCTTACCGATTAGCCCCAACAGAACTGCAGGAGTTATCTAAATAGTTATCAGAACTCTCTGAAAAAGGATTCATCAGACCAAGTTCCTCACCCTGGGGAGTTCCAGTTCTGTTCGTCAAGAAGAAAGATGGTTCTTTTCGAATGTGCATCGACTACAGGGAACTCAACAAATTAACTATCAAAAACCGATACCCACTCCCTAAAATTGACGACCTGTTCGATCAACTTCAAGGATCGTGCGTTTATTCAAAAATCGACTTAAGATCCGGTTACCACCAGCTAAGAGTTCGGGAAGAAGATATCCCGAAGACGGCATTTAGAACTCGTTACGGCCACTTTGAGTTTTAGGTTATGCCTTTTGGCTTGACCAACGCACCAGCAGTAATCATGGACCTCATGAATCGGGTGTGTAAGCCGTACTTAGACAATTTCATGATCGTCTTCATCGACGACATATTGATATATTCTAGAAGCGAAAAGGAGCACAAAGAGCATCTTAGGTTAATTTTGGAATTGTTAAAGAAAGAGGAGTTATATGCCAAGTTTTCCAAGTGCGAGTTTTGGATACCAACAGTCCAATTCTTAGGTTACGTGATTGATAAACAAGGCATTCATGTAGATCCTGCGAAGATTGAGTTGATAAAGGATTGGGCAACACCCACAATCCCCACTGAAATAAGCATATTCTTAGGACTCGCAGGGTACTACAGAAGATTCATTGAGGGATTCTCGAAAATAGCGAAGCCTTTGACTAAGTTGACCCAGAAAAATGAGAGGTTTGACTGGGGAGAGAAAGCGGAAGAAGCTTTTCATCTTCTCAAGGATAAGTTGTGTAGCGTACCTATCTTAGCCCTACCTGAAGGTAGTGAGGACTTTGTAGTCTACTATGACGCCTCACACAAAGGGTTAGGATCTGTTTTGATGCAGCGAGAAAGGGTGATAGCTTACGCCTCACGGCAATTAAAAACCCATGAGAAGAATTACACTAACCATGACCTAGAGCTGGGGTTAGTAGTGTTTGCCCTCAGAATCTAGAGACACTATCTTTACGACACCAAGTGCGTAGTTTATACCGACCACAAAAGTTTGCAGCATATCCTAGATCAGAAGGAACTTAATATGAGGCAACACTGATGGTTAGAATTGCTCAGTGACTATGACTGTCAGATTCGATACCACCTAGGCAAAGCAAACGTGGTAGTTGATGCTCTTAGCCAGGAAGAGAGACCAAAACCAAATCCGCCCACTTCCTACCCATCAAGGAAAATGACAGCATGGACAAACTTGCGCGACTATATGTAAAAGAAAATAGTTACTCGATATGGAGTCCCACTTTCCATCATATCCGACAGAGATAGTCGTTTTACGTCTAATTTTTGGAGATCTCTACAAGATGCCTTAGGAACCGACCTTGATAAGAGCACAGCATATCATCCGTAGACAGATGGTCAAAGTGAAAGAACCATCCAAACGTTAGAAGATATGCTGAGAGCATGTGTGATAGATTTTGGAAACGGCTGGGATCGACATCTACCATTGGCCAAATTTTCTTACAACAATAGTTATCACACCAGCATCAAAGCTGCACCATATGACGTACTGTATGGCAGAAAGTGCAGATCCCCAATATGCTGGGCTGAAGTCAGAGAAAGTCAGCTCACCGGTCCTGGGTTAGTACAAGAGACTAAAGAAAAGATTGTACAAATCAAGAGCCGTACGTAGGCAGCTCAAGACCGTCAGAAAAGCTATGCTGACAAAAGATGAAAATCACTTAAGTTTCAAGTTGGAGATCGTGTCACGCTGAAAGTGTTGCCATGGAAATGCGTGATCCATTTTGGGAAACATGGAAAGCTGAACCCCCGATATATAGGACCTTTCAAAATTCTCACAAGAATTGGACCAGTAGCTTACCGACTTGAGTTACCTCAAGAACTCAGCTCCGTACACAACGTGTTTCATGTGAGCAATCTGAAGAAATGTCTTTCCGACGAGACTCATGCCATTCATCCGGAAGAAATTCAGGTTGACGAAAGGTTAAATTTCATTGAGGAACCCGTTGAAATAATGGATCGAGAGATCAAATGGCTAAAGCAAAGCCGTATCCCTATCGTCAAAGTCCGTTGGAACTCCCGGAGAGGTCCCGAATACACTTGGGAATGGGAGGACGAGATCAAGCGAAGATACCCAAATCTTTTCTCAAATCCATCGGGTAACCCTAAGTGAAAACCAAGGACAGTTTTCGTTCCTATGACGGGAAGGATGTGGCAAATGGTAAATTTTTCCTAATAATTAATTTATAACTGACCATATATTATGACTAAATCACCAGATTAGGCATTTATATGATTATCACAGGAAAACAGACCCGCACACTGTGTCACACAGTAATCTCACCAAGAACAGTGAAATTTTCCATCTCACATTTTACCTACTATAATGTAGTAAAAACGGGAGGTTATCTCATTTTTACTCAGAATGACACCACACGCGTACCAATGTCTCAACAGTAATAAATTTAAAACTCAGAAATTATTGTTAATTCATAAAACTCTAAATTCATTCAAGTATGATATAAACGTCTCTGAAAATCCATTCATCCATATTTATAACGGTTCCGGGAAGGACCTGAGCTCAACTCAGTTCAGCGAGATGCGGGTATAATTTACTCATTCTTTTAATTAAATCAAACCTTATAAACTTAAAATAAAAATTCCCACTCACACACTTATCCATAAATTTGTCTTCTTCTTTCCCCTAGGGTTCTTTTGTCCGTCCCTCTTTTTCCCCAAAAATAAAAACCGATCCTTCACTATCTATCATATTTATTATCCCCTTCCTTCGATCCAAGCAATCCCTATCATTTTCACAGACATCAATTTTCCCTAAGTCAAACATAGAAAGACTACATCAGAAGAGGAAATAGCACTCGAATAGAAGGGTTACTTCTCCCAAATCCGAAAGTAGCCATGGTGTTACTCTCCATATTCTTCTTTTTAAACCAAGATCCCAGAGGCATTCGAATCACACCTCAACAATCATACTCAAAGTTTTCTGAGATAAAAAATACTCAAGGAAGGGAAAAAGGTTGTGGTGGGTTGTGGTTCGAATTGGGATAATTGGAATCGGATTTGGAGTATTGTTCGAGTCTCTTGAGTTCATCCTCTCGTCCGAATCATTTTAAGGAATTAAGATTTGTGTTAGAATCTTTTCTAATCGTATCATGTTAAACTGATTCTGTTAATCTTAGGTCGAATAAGTGGTAATTTAGGTTGTTGGATTTTATTGATTTTTGTTTATAAATTATTGTTAAGAAGCTAATCTTTGTTGCTGTAAATTTTAGATGTTGTTGTTGTTGTATTCGTGTGGCTTAGGATATTAGAAAATCTAGAAATTATTATTAGGTTAATATCCTGTTGGTCGTTGTGGCTAATGTTTGTGATTCGAGTCAAATTACTCCAGGAAATTCATAGATTAAAGTAGCAAATTAAGTCTAATGATTGTTGATGAGGAATTTAGTGCTAGAACCGTTTGGGATGATTCACTATTTTGGTTTAGTGATATGAACTCGGACGAAAATCAAGATCATTCATTAGTCGAATAAGAATCACCCAAACGAGGTGTTTGGATGGTGGTCTTAGGGTGGGAAACCACCCTTTATAGGGGAGGTTCTGGCCGAATGGTTGTCGAATTAGACTCACCCAGGCAGCCACCAAGGAGGTGAGCTAGCCTTGGGTTAAACCACACATTGAGCAAAGAGATATTGCTCCTGAACTCTCCCCGAAAATACACTACTTAGGACCAAGAATGAGAGGCAAGAACTAAGGGATAAACCCTTGGTTCGAGCCTAGAATGCAACCATGTTGACCCAAGGTTGAACCCCAAATCGGGGTGAAGACATACTCCCTTAATTCGAGCCCATATGTATAGCTTTCGGCTCCAAGTTGTATAGCTTTCGGCTAAAACACATTGATTGCTAAGAGACCTCTTTGGTCACTTGAGTTGTGTTTACTCAAAATGATTTTTTTCCTTGCCGATGCAAGGACGGTTATATCAAACCAAAACCTTTCCCCGAGACTCCTATATTTTTGAGTTGAGTAGTACTTAACCCCAAAGTGATCCAAGACGTGAGTTCTCTAATTCCTTTGTTGTCGAATATTGGTCAGGAGATTTCCCAGAAAAATACACCAAGTCCCTTTTGGGACGTGATTGAGTGTGTGTTGTGTTTTCCCCTTACCAGGCCAAACCAAAGACAACCCAATTAGGACCAATTACAAGCCCAATCAAGAATCCTTTAGACTAGCCCATGAAATATCTGCAAGGGAGTTAGATCGGCTGACTTGAGCCCACCAGTCCCAACGTGGCTGATGGTGGCCAGTCAAGCCTAATACCGAGCCTTTCCCCCTTCCACCTATGATTCAGCTGGGCCGCAACCCAACAAATATTGATTATGCGAGAATGGTTAACACATATATATATTAGCCGCAAAATAAAAATAAATATAGCCGATCACGCAAATTTTTTTATATTGAGACTAACGTACATATATGAAACTTGTATCGTCACAACTTAAAAACTCGTCAACTATATAATTGGACCATTTCTTCAGAATCCCGCCATAGCGACAGGTCGAGTTTCGAATCGACCTAGTGCCTGGTGCCGCACCCGTGGCACGAGCACCTTACGGATTAGCCCCAACAGAACTGCAGGAGTTATCTAAATAGTTGTCAGAAGTCTCTGAAAAAGGATTCATCAGACCAAGTTCCTCGCCCTGGGGAGTTCCAGTTCTGTTCGTCAAGAAGAAAGATGGTTCTTTTCGTATGTGCATCGACTACAAGGAACTCAACAAATTAACTATCAAAAACCGATACCCACTCCCTAAAATTGACGACCTGTTCGATCAACTTCAAGGATCGTGCGTTTATTCAAAAATCGACTTAAGATCCGGTTACCACCAGCTAAGAGTTCGGGAAGAAGATATCCCGAAGACGGCATTTAGAACTCGTTACGGCCACTTTGAGTTTTAGGTTATGCCTTTTGGCTTGACCAATGCACCAGCAGTAATCATGGACCTCATGAATCGGGTGTGTAAGCCGTACTTAGACAATTTCATGATCGTCTTCATCGACGACATATTGATATATTCTAGAAGCGAAAAGGAGCACGAAGAGCATCTTAGGTTAATTTTGGAATTGTTAAAGAAAGAGGAGTTATATGCCAAGTTTTCCAAGTGCGAGTTTTGGATACCAACAGTCCAATTCTTAGGTCACGTGATTGATAAACAAGGCATTCATGTAGATCCTGCGAAGATTGAGTTGATAAAGGATTGGGCAACACCCACAATCCCCACTGAAATACGCCAATTCTTAGGACTCGCAGGGTACTACAGAAGATTCATTGAGGGATTCTCGAAAATAGCGAAGCCTTTGACTAAGTTGACCCAGAAAAATGAGAAGTTTGACTGGGGAGAGAAAGCGGAAGAAGCTTTTCATCTTCTCAAGGATAAGTTGTGTAGCGTGCCTGTCTTAGCCCTACCTGAAGGTAGTGAGGACTTTGTAGTCTACTATGACGCCTCACACAAAGGGTTAGGATCTGTTTTGATGCAGCGAGAAAAGGTGATAGCTTACGCCTCAAGGCAATTAAAAACCCATGAGAAGAATTACACTAACCATGACCTAGAGCTGGGGCTAGTAGTGTTGGCCCTCAGAATCTAGAGACACTATCTTTATGATACCAAGTGCGTAGTTTATACCGACCACAAAAGTTTTCAGCATATCCTAGATCAGAAGGAACTTAATATGAGGCAACACTGATGGTTAGAATTTCTCAGTGACAATGACTGTGAGATTCGATACCACCTAGGCAAAGCAAACGTGGTAGCTGATGCACTTAGCCAGGAAGAGAGACCAAAACCTTTAAGAGTAAGATCGTTAGGTATGACAATTGTCTCCCCACTCCCATCAAGAATTCGTGAAGCTCAGATTGAGGCTCTTAAGGAAGAAAATAAACCTAGTGAGAAAATTTACGAAATGCCTGAAAGCGAAATAGGTTCGTAAAGAAAGCAAATGGAACATTTTGTTACAAGGACAGGAGTTGGATCCCACTCTACGGAGGTATACGAGACCTCATCATGCACGAATCCCATAAGTCAAAATATTCCATCCATCCAGGAGCTGACAAGATATATCTCGACTTGAAAAAGCTATATTGATTGCCCAATATGAAAGCTGATATTGCGACATATGTCAGTAAATGTCTAACATGTTCAAAGGTCAAGGCTGAACACCAGAGACCGTCAGGTTTACTTATACAACCTGAAATCCCCGAGTGGAAACGGGAACGTATAACCATGGACTTCATCACCAAATTGCCAAGAACGTCAAGTGGTTATGACACCATTTGGATGATCGTTGACCATCTCACCAAATCCGCCCACTTCCTACCCATCAAGGAAAACGACAGCAAGGACAAACTTGCGCGACTATATGTAAAAGAAAATAGTTACTCGATATGGAGTCCCACTTTCCATCATATCCGACAGAGATAGTCGTTTTACGTCTAATTTTTGGAGATCTCTACAAGATGCCTTAGGAACCAACCTTGATAAGAGCAAAGCATATCATCCGTAGACAGATGGTCAAAGTGAAAGAACCGTCCAAACGTTAGAAGATATGCTGAGAGCATGTGTGATAGATTTTGGAAACGGCTGGGATCGACATCTACCATTGGCTAAATTTTCTTACAACAATAGTTATCACACCAGCATCAAAGCTGCACCATATGAGGTACTGTATGGCAGAAAGTGCAGATCCCCAATATGCTGGGCTGAAGTCGGAGAAAGTCAGCTCACCGGTCCTGAGTTAGTACAAGAGACTAAAGAAAAGATTGTACAAATCAAGAGCCGTATGCAGGCAGTTCGAGACCGTCAGAAAAGCTATGCTGACAAAAGATGAAAATCACTTAAGTTTCAAGTTGGAGATCGTCTCACGCTGAAAGTGTTGCCATGGAAAGGCGTGATCCATTTTGGAAAACATGGAAAGCTGAACCCCCGATATATAGAACCTTTCAAAATTCTCACGAGAATTGGACCAGTAGCTTACCGACTTGAGTTACCTCAAGAACTCAGCTCCGTACACAATGTGGTACATGTGAGCAATCTCAAGAAATGTCTTTCCGACGAGACTCATGCCATTCCTCCGGAAGAAATTTAGGTTGACGAAAGGTTAAATTTCATTGAGGAACCCGTTGAAATAATGGATCGAGAGATCAAATGGCCAAAGCAAAGCCGTATCCCTATCGTCAAAGTCCGTTGGAACTCCCGGAGAGGTCCCAAATACACTTGGGAACGGGAGGATGAGATCAAGCGAAGATACCCAAATCTTTTCTCAAATCCATCGGGTAACCCTAAGTGAAAACTGAGGACAGTTTTCGTTCCAAAGACGGGAAGGATGTGACAAATGGTAAATTTTTCCTAATAATTAATTTATAACTGACCATTTATTATGACTAAATCACCAGATTAGGCATTTATATGATTATCGCAGGAAAACAGACCCGCACACTGTGTCACACAGTAATCTCACCAAGAACAGTGAAATTTTCCATCTCACATTTTACCCACTATAATGTAGTAAAAACGGGAGGTTATCTCATTTTTACTCAGAATGAAACCACACGCGTACCAATGTCTCAACAGTAATAAATTTAAAACTCAAAAATTATTGTTAATTCATAAAACTCTAAATTCATTCAAGTATGATATAAACGTCTCTGAAAATCCATTCATCCATATTTATAACGGTTCCGGGAAGGACCTGAGCTCAACTCAGTTCAGTGAGATGCGGGTATAATTTACTCATTCTTTAAATTAAATCAAACCTTATAAACTTAAAATAAAAACTCCCACTCACACACTTATCCAGAAATCTGTCTTCTTCTTTCCCCTAGGGTTCTTTTGTCCGTCCCTCTTCTTCCCCAAAAATAAGAACCGATCCATCACTATCTATCATCTTTATCATCCCCTTCCTTCGATCCAAGCAATCCCTATCATTTTCACAGACATCAATTTTCCCTAAGTCAAACATAGAACGACTACATCAGAAGAGGAAATAGCACTCGAATAGAAGGTTTACTTCTCCCAAATCCGAAAGTAGCCATGGTGTTACTCTCCATATTCTTCTTTTTAAACCAAGATCCCAGAGGCATTCGAATCACACCTCAACAATCATACTCAAAGTTTTCTGAGATAAAAAATACTCAAGGAAGAGAAAAAGGTTGTGGTGGGTTGTGGTTCGAATTGGGATAATTGGGATCGGATTTGGAGTATTGTTCGAGTCTCTTGAGTTCATCCTCTCGTCCGAATCATTTTAAGGAATTACGATTTGTGTTAGAATCCTTTCTAATCGTATCATGTTAAACTGATTCTGTTAATCTTAGGTCGAATAAGAGGTAATTTAGGTTGTTGGATTTTATTGATTTTCGGTTATAAATTATTGTTAAGAAGCTAATCTTTGTTGCTGTAAATTTTAGATGTTGTTGTTGTTGTATTCGTGTGGCTTAGGATATTAGAAAATCTAGAAATTATTATTAGGTTAATATCCTGTTGGTCGTTGTGGCTAATGTTTGTGATTCGAGTCAAATTACTCCAGGAAATTCATAGATTAAAGTAGCAAATTAAGTCTAATGATTGTTGATGAGGAATTTAGTGCTAGAACCGTTTGGGATGTGATGAGGCGAAAAGTGTACCGCTTTTAAGGGGTCATTTAAGCCCGAAATCGTATTTATTTGATCAAATATTGCCCTAAATCGTTCCTTTTGTCATTTTAGGTACTTTTGAGGAGAAATCTGGAAAAGGAGGCATTTTGGACGTTTTTGGAGCATTAAAGTGAAGAAAACGGCAAAGTCTCAAGAATCGGCTAAAAGTTACTCTTGACGGCGTCACAATTAACATGGGACGGCGTCATGCCTTGGCAAGAAAAGTTGGATGTGAAATTTACTCGTGACGGGCCAGTGAGTTAGCATGAGAATTCTGACGGCGTCACGCTTTAACTAAATCAAGGGCGTCACGGCTTAAATCATAAGGGGACGGCGTCACGTTCATGATCCGACGGCGTCAAGCCTTGATAGGCCAGAATGGATTTTTGAAGAGCTAAAGAGGGACGGCGTCAAGAAGGTCACCCGGGAACCCTAAAAGCGGCGAGGTGACGGCGTCACAATGCATAAGGTGACGCCGTCAGATCCAAAAATCTATATATAGTTTTCTAATTTTTTGTCATTAAGGGAGAGCTTAGTGTGTGGAATTTTGGGATAAAACCCTAAGACGATTTTAGCTACTTTTTCAGGGCTTTTTGCCTTGAGATCTTCCATGTTTCATTGAAAGATAAGTTATCAATTAATCATTCAATATGTCTATGTGTTGTTTGATTCTATCTTATGCTTGTCTTTTGTTTAACATGTTAGGCTAATTTTATCTTGTGTTTGCTTAGATCTAATGAAACCTAGCTATTGATTATTGGTTGTTAGTGTGTTGTTAGTTGTATTGGATGATTGTTTATCTATGTTAGGCTTAAGAAAACTGGCTAACTTCCTATTCGGTAACTTTCTTGAACGTCTTAAGAAACATGAACCAAACGCGTACTAAAGGTTTTTATGGTTGTATTTAATGCACAAGCGAATTCTAGTGATCCCATGTTAGGAGCTTCCTAGCCGGCTCGACATAGGAGTGAAGTAGGAGCTTGTAGAGTTGGGGAAGTAAGTACGCCACCCCACGAATGGTATTAAGGAATACACCCGTCATCCACGCGACTAATACACACTAATTAACCGGTAAAAGATAGTTAGGGAGTAAGGAAATCTAAGTAAACACATTTCTCTACACATAAGTTTCTCACCACATTTCATTTTTGTTATTTTATTTTATTTGCATTCGTAGTCATTTGGGTTAGTTGACTAGCAACTAATTCCGCCCACTCCTTCAAACCCGAGATTTTACTTGCTTTCATAAAATTATAAAAACATAAAAAGAATCTTCCTCAACCCTTATACCTAATTAGAGTAGCCTTTCACACCTAACGAACACTATTCCCTGTGGAGAATGATCAATCCCCCGTACTTACCACTACACTATACTACATCGGTCAGGTACACTGCCTGGTGGGGTTGTAAGCCTCTTGAGATCCCTCGAGAGGTAAAACCTGTTGTAAGGTTACAAAACCACGCAATCAAGTTTTTGGCGCCGCAGCCCGGGGAATAGTTATTGTTTAGGTTGAAATTTTTATTTCTATTAGGTCTACTCACTAGATTCCTTTCTAGTGAGATTTTTATTTTATTTTTCTAGGTTTTCTTTAGTCTATCTATTTTCTTTGTGCTTTTGTTCGTAACAGATTTTCATTAACTATTCAGTTTGCCATTATGGAAAACGCGAATCCACCCCTTACACCTGGCGAAGTGGCTTTGTTGCGTAGCCAACTTGAGAATGAGATTAGTGAGCTCAGGGAGCTCAGTAGAATGATTGATATAGAGCTTGATTATGCCTTGAACAACTTAGGGACCGCCATATACTCAGATAATTACTTAGAACGTAATAATCTTACGGTTGATAAGTTGATTGAGAAAATTGAGGAAGTAAAGGTAGATCCTAGGTTGGATGATTGTTTCAATGAATACCCCACTAAGAAGGAGATTGCTTACTATAACAACCTAGTTGATAACCCTCGACCACCTTTTGTTAGAATTGACCCAAAGATTAAGAGAGGTGATCCCGGGAATGTGAAGATACCATGTATGATTGGGTACCAATACGTTGAGCATGCTTACATTGACTGTGAATCCCCAATCAACGTTATGTCCTCAGGCCTCTATAGCCAAATCATAAACACACCACTTGAGCCTAGGATGGACCCCAAGTGTCCAGGCGGAGTTTGTAACTTCGTTGGAAGAATTAAGGATATACATATCCTTGTTGGGAGCTTTACCTTTGTCACCAACTTCATGATTTTAGAAGATATGGCAAGTGTTGTTGACTGCCGCCTATCTCGCGTTGTGTTAGGTAAGCCATTTATCGAGGCATCCAATTTAAGGTATGACCGTTTGAAAGGCACGGTTCAGTTTTCTAATCACATAGATAGGATCACATATAGGATGCCTTATCGGGTTAATGAGTTTCGTTTTGTGCCTCGATTTGACATGGACAACATTGGTGCGATTGAGGACATCAATGAAGAGGATAAAGAAAAAGGCATGGACCATGTTTGGAATAGGAGAAGCCTTTATTATAAAGATTGCTTAAACCTTGGACCTAAATACAAAATTAATATGGAGGTTGTTAGGATGATTAGAGGGGCAATTGAGAAGCAAAACGGAAAAAACGTAGACCCCGTGACTTTGAGTCTAGCTACAAGACTCGTTAATAAAGAAAAGCGCTTCTTGGGAGGCAACCCAAGCTTTATTTGTTTTATTTGCTTTATGTGTTTATTTATTTGTTTGTTTGATTTTATTTGTTTCCGTATGTATGTTTAATTTTTATTCTTATTGATTCATGTTCAAAACTAAATTGTGAAAATGCTTTATTTTGTTTTTAACTTCGTCTTAACTACATATAAAGGTATTTTGCAAAAGATAAGTGTAAGGGAATCTAAATCGGTTTATTAGAACACATATGAAATATCGTAATTAATAATAAAATTAGCATACATATTAGTATTTGTTTGAGTCAAATGCTTGTATCGAGTCATAGTGATGTTTTGCAGGATTTCCAGGAAGTAAGGTAAAGGTTTTTCCAGAAATTTTCCGGAAACTTAAAATGAAAATTTTTGTCAGGTCATTTCTGACGGCGTCAGGGGTTATAACCTGACGGCGTCAGATTTAATTTCCAGAAATTTTTGAAAGTTTTGTTTTCATAAAAAGTTTTTATTAAATCTCCAACTTATAATCTCCAGGAATCTGCAAAATTATCAGTCCACAAGCATTATATCCTTATATATAGATTTTATCCCGCCGATGTTATGCAGGTTTTCGTGTTTGTTTTCTCAGGTTAACAGGTTATTTTGGACAAGGAAATGTTTATGGAATCAAGCTTATGGCGATGCATTAGTCATGGAGCTTCAACATTCTCTTTGGAGGAAGATTTAACCGTGTGATTTCACTATCCAACGAGCGAATCAGGGGAGTATTTGATTTCATTCTTTTACTTTTTGCTTTTACATCTTGTTATTTGAACATTGGGGACAATGTTCATCTTAAGTGTAAGGGGGAGGGTAAAAGTACGATTTTAGAGAATACAATTGCGCTTGATTTTTGTTTGTTTAATAGTAGATGTGTAATAAAACTGAGAGAAATACTTGATTAGGGTAATTTTAGTGCCAAATTTAAAATTTTTTACAACATATAGGAGTGAAACTTTGATCTTAATGAGCGTCTCACGGATAGGAGTTATATGACTAGCACAAAAACCGTACCACTAAAAAATTTTCCACCCCCAAATATGTGAGGTTCGCCCCTAGAATTGGTAGGAAAAGCATTTATGCTATGATGTGTGTACCGGTAGCACTTAGATTCTAGAACTTGCGTTAGGACCATTCCAAGGCCACAAGTGAGACTACATTCGTGTAGTTAGATTTACTACATGATAAGAGGCATTAGGATTAACCCATTGTTTTACACCTGTGTTTTTGTTATAATTACATTGGCTACATTGGTCAAGTAATTCTCCCACACCCTTTGCGTTGTACTCATTTTTAGTACACGATACCCCTAGTACACCCCTCAGAGCCTATCTTTTCGTTTCGACCTTTAAGCATTTTACTTAAAGGAAGAATTTGTTACACCCCACTAAAATGTACACCCAAATCGCCTTAGCCTACCTTGTATGCACTCATCTTTAGTGCATTATTGTTACAACATTTGTTTAAACCCAAGTTAATGATCTAGTTGATTACATGGTTGCTAAGTTGAGTCATATCCTTGTACATATTGTTTTGGGACGATTGGGACTCATGGGTAAAGTACTAGTGTAATGGAGTAATGGGGATGAACATCATTTATTACCCCCATATGTGCTAAATGTTTTAAAAGTACTCCAAGTTTTTCAATTATCTTAATTCGAGTCATTAGATTAGTATTTGTAAAGTTATGTAAAAATTCAAGTGTAAGGGGATTGCAATGCCCCTATGATGTATTATTTTGGATGGTAGGGCAAGAATGTATGTCAAAAAAAAAAAAAAAAAAAAAAAAAAAAAAAAAAAAAAAAAAAAAAATCAAGAAAAACACAAAAAAATGAGAAAATGAAAAATAGAAAAAACATACGGACTACCATCCCGTTTCATTTTATGTTTGTTTAATGTTTTTGTTATTTTCTTTCATTAGCTTAAGATTGAGTCGAGTCTTGGCTTAGCAACATTGTATAGTACATGTAATTAATCAAGATCTTTAACTCGCCACCAGTAAAATATCCCTTATCCAACAAATCCGTGTTTATCATATCCCTACACCTAACGTTATAACCCATTTAAAAGCCCTCTTTGATAGTTTATCTTAGGTGCTTACGCCTAGTGGAGGAGGTTTTCGATCCTTTCCCAAGCCTATGGTAATCTATTTGCTATGACAGGTAGTGAGAGATATTTTCCGTTTTCATTTATGAGATTTATTTTGATGACACTTGAGAGATGTGAGTATCTAAACACTGCTTGTGAGGTGCTAGTTTGTAATCTCCGTGCTTATTATGATTGAAGTGGAACGATTATTTGTTGTAATTACTTTTATGTTTGCATTAAATGACCCCTAACTTGTATTTTGATTAGAATAAAAGCGCATTTGCTTGAGGACAAGCAAATCTCAAGTGTAAGGGTATTTGATGAGGCGAAAAGTGTACCGCTTTTAAGGGGTCATTTAAGCCCGAAATCGTATTTATTTGATCAAATATTGCCCTAAATCGTTCCTTTTGTCATTTTAGGTACTTTTGAGGAGAAATCTGGAAAAGGAGGCATTTTGGACGTTTTTGGAGCATTAAAGTGAAGAAAACGGCAAAGTCTCAAGAATCGGCTAAAAGTTACTCTTGACGGCGTCACAATTAACATGGGACGGCGTCATGCCTTGGCAAGAAAAGTTGGATGTGAAATTTACTCGTGACGGGCCAGTGAGTTAGCATGAGAATTCTGACGGCGTCACGCTTTAACTAAATCAAGGGCGTCACGGCTTAAATCATAAGGGGACGGCGTCACGTTCATGATCCGACGGCGTCAAGCCTTGATAGGCCAGAATGGATTTTTGAAGAGCTAAAGAGGGACAGCGTCAAGAAGGTCACCCGGGAACCCTAAAAGCGGCGAGGTGACGGCGTCACAATGCATAAGGTGACGCCGTCAGATCCAAAAATCTATATATAGTTTTCTAATTTTTTGTCATTAAGGGAGAGCTTAGTGTGTGGAATTTTGGGATAAAACCCTAAGACGATTTTAGCTACTTTTTCAGGACTTTTTGCCTTGAGATCTTCCATGTTTCATTGAAAGATAAGTTATCAATTAATCATTCAATATGTCTATGTGTTGTTTGATTCTATCTTATGCTTGTCTTTTGTTTAACATGTTAGGCTAATTTTATCTTGTGTTTGCTTAGATCTAATGAAACCTAGCTATTGATTATTGGTTGTTAGTGTGTTGTTAGTTGTATTGGATGATTGTTTATCTATGTTAGGCTTAAGAAAACTGGCTAACTTCCTATTCGGTAACTTGCTTGAACGTCTTAAGAAACATGAACCAAACGCGTACTAAAGGTTTTTATGGTCGTATTTAACGCACAAGCGAATTCTAGTGATCCCATGTTAGGAGCTTCCTAGCCGGCTCGACATAGGAGTGAAGTAGGAGCTTGTAGAGTTGGGGAAGTAAGTACGCCACCCCACGAATGGTATTAAGGAATACACCCGTCATCCACGCGACTAATACACACTAATTAACCGGTAAAAGATAGTTAGGGAGTAAGGAAATCTAAGTAAACACATTTCTCTACACATAAGTTTCTCACCACATTTCATTTTTGTTATTTTATTTTATTTGCATTCGTAGTCATTTGGGTTAGTTGACTAGCAACTAATTCCGCCCACTCCTTCAAACCCGAGATTTTACTTGCTTTCATAAAATTATAAAAACATAAAAAGAATCTTCCTCAACCCTTAGACCTAATTAGAGTAGCCTTTCACACCTAACGAACACTATTCCCTGTGGAGAACGATCAATCCCCCGTACTTACCACTACACTATACTACATCGGTCAGGTACACTGCCTGGTGGGGTTGTAAGCCTCTTGAGATCCCTCGAGAGGTAAAACCTGTTGTAAGGTTACAAAACCACGCATCAGGATGATTCACTATTTTGGTTTAGTGATATGAACTCGGATGAAAATCAAGATCATTCATTAGTCGAATAAGAATCACCCAAACGAGGTGTTTGGATGGTGGTTTTAGGCTGGGAAACCACCCTTTATAGGGGAGGTTCTGGCCGAATGGTGGTCAAATTAGACTCACCCAGGCAGCCACCAAGGAGGTGAGGTAGCCTTGGGTTAAACCACACATTGAGCAAAGAGATATTGCTCCTGAACTCTCCCCGAAAATACACTACTTAGGACCAAGAATGAGAGGCAAGAACTAAGGGATGAACCCTTGGTTCGAGCCTAGAATGCAACCATGTTGACCCAAGGTTGAACCCCAAATCGGGGTGAAGACTTACTCCCTTATTTCAAGCCCATCTGTATAGCTTTCGGCTCCTAGTTGTACAGCTTTCGGCTAAAACACATTGATTGCTAAGAGACCTCTTTGGTCACTTGAGTTGTGTTTACTCGAAATGATTTTTTTCCTTGCCGATGCAAGGACGGTTATATCAAACCAAAACCTTTCCCGAGACTCCTATATTTTTGAGTTGAGTAGTACTTAACCCCAAAGTGATCCAAGACGTGAGATCTCTAATTCCTTTGTTGTCGAATATTGGTCAGGAGATTTCCCAGAAAAATACACCAAGTCCCTTTTGGGACATGATTGAGTGTGTGTTGTGTTTTCCCCTTACCAGGCCAAACCAAAGACAACCCAATTAGGACCAATTACAAGCCCAATCAAGAATCCTTTAGACTAGCCCATGACATATCTGCAAGGGAGTTAGATCGGCTGACTTGAGCCCACCAGGCCCAACGTGGCTGATGGTGGCCAGTCCAGCCTAATACCGAGCCTTTCCCCCTTCCTCCTATGATTCAGCTAGGCCGTAGCCCAACAAATATTGATTATGCGAGAATGGTTAACACATATATATATTAGCCGCAAAATAAAAATAAATATAGCCGATCACGCAAATTTTTTTATATTGAGACTAACGTACATATATGAAACTTGTATCGTCACAACTTAAAAACTCGTCAACTATATAATTGGACCATTTAACTTGTGATTGTCACTTAGATGTCGTCTTACACTTATATATAAATGTAAAACATAAAAATTGGCATATAGGAATACAAATTTTATATACACACATAGGTCGCTAAAATGTAAAACTTGACTAAGATAGTGACCAAATCAAGTTCTTACTAAGTGCAAAATAAAATACATAGGTAAATATACAATTTGATATTTATTTAATCAACCAATAATCTTGTCGTTACTAAAATCTAGAAAATGAAATTTAACATAGACTTTACGTAAAGTACTATAACGAGATCAAAGGTTTTCCTAAACATGTAAATTATAAACAAGTCATAACTCATCGTTAATAATTAAATAAAGTTAGTTCGTTTTAATAAACAAGCTTAACATAATTGTTATTAAACCAACTTTATATTACATTTTTTCTCAAAACATTAAACTTTTAGATAATAAACGTCACTTACACTTAATTTTATTTCAAAATCTATATAACCAAATATAACGACTAAACTGCTCGACCTTAATATATATATATATATATATATATATATATATATATATATATATATATATATATATATATATATATATATATATATATCACATCTCGATTATGTCTATTCATGCCTTAAATCGTTTATTTCATTTCTTTCCAAATTCCGTCACTCAAGTTTCCTATAATATTCTCGTTTCCTCATTTCCGTACATAAAAGTCATTCGTAGAGCTAAACCTTACCATTTCTTAGGGAATCCATTCGTATCCTCACTTGTAGCCACACAAGTGACAACAACATAAACACTTTAAAACATTGGAATTTAATTCAGAAAAGACTTAATTTAATACTTGAAACTAAAACATGGTTTATTAATCTAGGTTGCGTGTTGGTGCCGTACACTCCTTAATTTCACAGCATTCACTATTCAGGCCATTAAAGGTGCGTTTATAGCCCCATTTTATTTATACTTGTTTTACAAATATGGGGTAAGAAACATGCAAATCATTTTATGGACCATAATATTATAACATTTTCTCAAAACTATTGCCTAGTTAGCCTAAGCCCTAGAACCCACTATCATGCCCATTTTTCATGAGCCGTTAGTTCCTTTTGGGAAGCGCGATTGCTTTAGATAGATCTATTGGGGTGACTCCCCCGTTCAGTTGGCCAGACAGGTCAATGCGGACGTATAGCAAGTCGGACTTCGTGTGTATTGGGTTAAACACTCGTTAAGGGCCCCTTGACTATTATTTATGTGATACAGTTTAGCGCACTAAACTGTCGAGCTTCGGTTGCATGAACTTAGTGCTAGCGCGATAGAAAATTTTGTATGACATTATATGTGTTGTAATGATCATGCTGGTCCAAACTTATTATTTAATGCTTTTATCTAAACCTATGAACTCACCAGCTTTTTGCTGACTTTTAGCATGTTTTCTCAGGTGTGTAATTTGATTTGTTATGGCAAGGATTTGGCAAGGAAAGGGCCATGGACCTTTTCTGAAGAAGTGGCAAATAATTTGAGACTTTTTTTTATGTGGGACCAATGTAACCAATAGGTCTATTTTCCTAAATAATGAATTATCTTTTGTAAACTCTAAATGTTGATTTAATTAAAATTGAGTATGTATTCCATTCTTTGTTTGCCTTGTGTTGTGATTTCCAATCTACGCAAGTAGCACCCTCAAAGTTCTGTATGCTTCCGTGACTGTTAAATTTTTGGGGTGTTACATGTAATGCTTTTATTTATCACATTCACAACTCTCATCAACATGCGATGATTGCTTGCAATCATCTCTATCTGCTGTTTCTCCACCTTTCTCTTTATTTGCTCAAGTTTCTTCAGAATTCGTAGCAGAGTACCGGAAGAAAACTTGGCTACTTCAATGACTCTGAAAAATCTCTTTTGCTTCTTGTCGGTCACATACACCAGACATAGTCCAAGCCCTGGTCTTGTGAAACATGTCCAGCTCTTGATTTTCTGAATACCAACACAAGCTATCATCAGAGGAGTCAGGTTGACCTTCCTCTGATAGCTTTCAATCCCCATCTGGAAGTCTTCAATGTGAGCTACTACAACATAAGCCCTCATGAAAATCAATATTGATTAAATCACGTCTTGGTCAATAGCTTTCTTGTTGAAGCAGTCTCTTCTTTTGTTTAGAATATCTTCAAGATCATGGGGATGAAGATTGATGTAGTCAGCTTCAGTGAAGTGGTAGTGTTGATTATCTGTCCTAACAACGTGATATTCAACTTATCCATGAGAAGATTGAGAATTTGAGTTAACTTTGACGTATCTGAGGATTCTGTGTTTCGAGTAGACTTCTCCACGACGCTTGTGCCTGAGCTACCTTAGTTGATAGAATCCCCTCGATCTTTCATTAAAATTAATGATCCCCATATATGTGTCTTTGTTGTACTTCTCTAGACTTACTTCCTTATCATTGAAGATGTCTGCAAATCTTTCTTCTTCCATGAACGGATCTGGAATTTCTTCATAGGTTGCAACTTCCTTGGTAGATGGTTTGTATTTGTTTGGACCGTTAAGCATGTGTAAGAGATCATCATTGAAGTACGGAACTAAAGGAGCGGTGTCAGATCTTGAAACTCTAGGGATTTGTTTCCATAGTGGAGGGCGTTCTCTTCTTCTTTGTCCAGTAACATCTCTTTCAATTGTTGAAGAAGTAGTAGCATCAAGAGGTTTAGATACCTCTTGATCGATAAGTCTTGTATTAAGATCTATATCACTTTTAAACATGAAGATTACCGAATCTTAGATACCTTCTACTCTCTGCTCCATTGGATTATCTTCCCCTATATTGAATCAAAATCTTTCATGCAGATTAGAGAATAGTCTGTTAAGTGTTGTTTTTGTAGGATCTTCAATTTGTTTATCAGTGTATAGTGGATCCTTCAACACGTCATCAAATACATCATCATCTATATCTGAAGCATCAAATCCTCCGAGCCCTTGAGGTATATCTCCTTCTCAATATGTCATGTCCGTCCAAAAGTCTTTATCAACATCTACACCTTCTTTGTGAGTTTCATGCCAAATGGCTTCATCATCCATGTTCACGTCTTCATATTCATCCGTTTGTTGTTGTGAACTAGATTTGTGTTGTTGTTGTTGAGGTGATGCTTGCTTGTGTGTTGAAAAGGTTGTAGTTGTTGTGGTTCTTTGTCTTTTAGCAATTATCTCCCCCTCAGGATGATCCTATTCGGGATCATCCTGACTGCGCCTTCGTGACTGTAGACGACATTGGCTTTCCAATGTGACTACTCTTGTTGACAGTTTCTTGATCAACTTAATTGCCACAGAGTTGTTTTTCTTAATTTGCTTCTTAAGGTCATGAAATTGATTGTCAGCTTGAGTTGTTGTCGGTGGTTCAGCTTCGGGTTCCAGTAATCCATTGTATATGTTGGGGTAAGCTTGTTGTAGTGAATCATCATTCAAAAACTTATCTAACATGAGTTCGGAGAGACGATCCAATGACAGAGTTTTTGCTGATGTTGATGATCCAACTTGAGATTCACGTGGACGTTGAGCATTGAATCTTGTTTCCATATCTGCTCTTAGTTTCCCTATAACTTCATTGAAGTTTGTTGTTGCTACAAATGGAACCGGTTCAGCTCGTATTCTCTGAAAGAGAGTGGATGTAGATGTTGTCGGGATATGTTTATGATTTGTTTTTGTTGATGATGGTTGTGATTTGTGAGCTTTGAATGTGGTTGTTGCTGTGGGTATTGTGTGTGTTGTTGCTGTTGTAGTTGTTTTTGTTGTTGTTGTTGTTGTTGTTGTTGTCAGGATTCCTTGGGTGGTAACAGGATGAGTGAGTTGGTGTTGCTCGGTGGACCTAGATCTACTGGTTTCACTCTTCGTCTTTGTTCTAGGCTTCGGTCTATGTGTGTCATCTCTGTCCCCCTTATCAGCTCAATCATCGTCATCATGACGAGTATCACTAAACCTATACTCCTCACTATCCTTATCCTCCTTAGAAGGTTTACTTTTCTCCTTATCCTCCCCCACATCATCTTTGTCTACGTTTGTTTTCCTAGACTCATCAGTTTCTGGCTCGATGAGTGTTTCCCTATCATCATCATCTTCGTCTTGAAGTTGCCAAAGCTTACTCCCCGGCTTAGTTCGTTTTCTTGCTGTTGTCTTCATACGTGTCCTAGGGGTTCCTACCTTGGCACTAGACTCTATTTTGACCCTATGCGCTCCCAGGTTAGGTCTGCTCAGTTTTGAGCTTCCCATAGGAGTGTTAACTAACTCCATGTACTCCTTGTATGCATTAGATTCCTTGTCAGCAAGATCCAACAAGCTTTGTGGTATCGGCATGGGTGCTTTGGTGGTAACAATAGAATCACCACTTGTGTTGTGCATATATGGCTCTTTTGTAGTTGGATCTTCTTGTCTTCGTGAAATATTCGGATGTTGCCTCATGAATTGGGCAATCAACTTAATGTATCTGAAAAAAGGAATGCACACATTCTTCTTCTTCGATGACTTCCTTACATGATCTACTACATCTGTCCAGATCATCTTCGCATAGTTGAATTGACACTGCTTTACTATACCATACATTACTTGGTACAGTGTTGTAGTGCCTCTATCCATCCCTGTTTCTTTACCCGTTATACAACGGTTCAGAATTGAGAAGAGCGTTACCCATCTCGCGGGTAGATACTTCCGTTTGAATGCTGATAATCTTTTGAAGTTGTCAGCACCTTCAGCATCTTTATCGTATCCTAGCTCAATGAAGAATTCTTTGAGCTGATCTACGTTGGGAGCTTCTTCAAAATCTTCATAATTTCCATGATTTGCTGCAGGAAGATTAAGTGTTGTTCATAGATCTTCTGATGTTAGGTTGATCTGTGGTGTCTCTATGGTACTTTGAAGTGTTTCAGGTTTGACATCTTCCAAGAGCACAACATTACGCCAGAATTGTTGTAAGTAAATCATAGGAGTGGTGGAGTCGGATGATGATAGTGCGGGATATATCGGATGATGTTCGAGAATTTCAGGGATAATGGTTTGGTTACATTCAAATGAGGTAAGTATGAATCGATGATTTCAATCACCAATTCTGAAGAAGTTTTTTTCAGGAACAAGTTCTTCATTTGTTGGCACATGTACAGCTTGAACTTCCTCTTGAATGTTTAGTGGTTGATCTTGCTCTTGAGCCATTTTTGTGAATATGATTATGAAATGATATGAAAATTGTAAGTATATGGATAAGTTTAAATTCATTTATTTCACTCTGTATGTTTTTGTATGCTCTGACATTTCTTTTACGAGCATATTTCTTTTCTTTTTCTTTTGTTATGCTTTCTTGCTTTTATAGCATAAGCGCATGCTCTTTTCTTTTCGCATGCGATTTAATTCTCTCTGTCTGTTTTTTGTTTTCTACTAACCAAAAGTTTTAATTGTGATACATTTTTAAAAGATTTATTAGGTTTCGATTGAACGTTGTTTTATATTGCTAATGCTTTAAAATATACGTTCATCTAACCTTTTTGAAGGTTTGGGAAAAAGTATCAACATTTATTTCAAACCTAAGTAATCTAGGGTATACTACATAACTTGATTAGAAAGAAAAAAAACTTTTAAAAAGATAATTTAATTGCACGAGCGTGAGATTTCTTGATGAATAATTAAACTTTGAACTCTCTATTACGTTGCCCAGTTAAAGGAGTTCGTTATCAGCTTTTAGGTGATAACTATTCCAAATAACTATCTTGAAGATGAGAAGTTCTTACTTAGATCAAGTACAAGTCCTCTCAAAAGAGCTTTTTGTTGCATAAGAGTGAGATTTCCCTAAACGTATCAAAACCTTGAATACTCTATTACGTTGCATTGCTAAAGGGATAAATTATCATTTTTGACGTGACAACTAGCCCTAATAAGCACCTTGAAGATGAGATATTCTAAGTTAATACCGTATCAAGTTGTCTTAAAACCATTTGTAAACAAATTTGAGTGAAAGCATTTCAGGGTTGCATGAATTGTTTTGTAATTTTGAAATTCATAGCTTTGGTATCCAAGAAAGAATTTGAATTATTCATCAAAATCATACGTTCACATTGACATAATAAATGTCATACACAAAGTGTATATAAAACAAAGTGCAATCATAGAAAAGTCTAATAATTTAAATTAAACATATGCATCTCGAACTACTTAAAGTCAATATCGGGATACAATCCTAGTTTAATCAATAATAAACTAATTATATGCAATTTGTGTTTACAAATTTTAAAATCTTCTTTTTGGGAAAAACATTGAGATTTCTCATTAAAAAATGATTTATAAATTTGAGAAACACACTTTTGTTTTAAAATGAGCTCAATTTTAAAAACTTTATATTTTTGAAAATAAATTTGACAAAAATATAGGTTTTTGAACAATTTATGACTTGTTGAAATAGGTTTGATCAAGTTATTACTTTGTCAAAATTTGGAAAAATACTTAGAAAGGTTTTTATAAGTGTAAAACTTGTAAAAAGTCTTATAAATATAAATATTTTTATAAATTTAGGCAGAGTAACGTTTAGAAAGTATGGGTAACAAAGTTTCACAAAATCTGCTATCGCAGGATTTGGTGTCGCAAACATGGTCAAACATAGTCAAATGTCCCAAACAAGATAAGACGGGTATCACAAACCAATGTTGTTATAGTAAATTTCTATCGCAACAAGTTTCGTATAGGGCTGTCGCAAAGAAGAAGTTGTGATAGCAAGCTATCGTAATACATTTAAGAAAGATATTATCGCAAGGGCATCAGTTGCGACACTAAGTGTAAACCTGCTATCGCAACCAAAGTTCGCAAATTTTAAATTAATATTAAAATCAGATTTTCACTCTATCCTAAAGTCTCGCATTCCACCAATAATGGTGTCGCATCCTTAAATGTTCATCTTCGACCCAAAGTTGTAACCACCGGTAAATTTCACCTTGTATTAAATTAATATAATATTCTAATGAAAGAATATTTATCTATTTTCTACGTCTATTTTTTTTTAGATTAAACGTTATCAGTTTATCTGATCACAACAACCAACTAATGTGACGTAACTCACATTCTTAATAATCGTGCTCACACCAAAATGTCTTAATGTTTATTTCGAATAAACATTCCGATATGTCAAAAGTTTTCAACTTTTATTTACCACTTTTCGTTATTTTGTTAACGTACGATTACTTAACGTTCAGACTAAACGTTTGCAATTTATTAGAGTTTTCAAGAAACCCTAATTTATTATAATTATGATTTTACGTAATTAAATCATAAACCTCAAAGTACAATACTTAAAGCGAGTGTACAAGTCTTTAAAGCACGGAAACTTAACTGTATTTATTTTATATTACAAATCCTATGTTACATCCTTTAAAGCACATTTTACAAGAATTCAATGCATGAACCTTAAACTTTGTTTATACATAACTTTATAAACATAATGTACAACCATCTAAAACCTAAGGTACAAGTACATAAAGCACAAAAGTCAAAAATGTATTTATCTTGACTCTACTTATATTTTTCGACCAAGAAACTAAACCAAGGACCAAAACTAAATTACTAACTATATGTACTATCTATATTAGCTATATGTACAACCAAATGAAGCTTGAAATCAAAAATCACAATTCTATGCAATTCTTTTGCTCGAGAAGATCCAAAACAAACCAAAGTAACCTTAACTTAGTTCTAAACTAACTAAATCTTAACCAACAAGTATAAACATGATCTCACATGATCTTATCTCATCTTACACCTTTGTCCCATTGACCTTTTACAATATGGTCAACAAGTTCAAGCTTTCACATAGATTTTGTCTTGAATCAATCGAACAAATATACAAACTCACATGGGTCCTTACTAAATCCTATCTTATTACTTATTTGATTGTCCCATATCATCTAAACAAACCTGCAAGTGGCCACATGCAACCTTACCCGTCTGTGGCTATATAAATCGAACAACATACACCTATTTTATTCATTCATTGCCTTCAAGCATCAAAACATACCTAGCACACTCTTTGTTCCTCTCTTAATAACTGCCACACTGCCGAACCACCTCTGCCACGCCGCCACCGTGCCGCCACTCCTCCATCATGTTTATTGAAGAACCAAAGATTCATGATGTTAAGAGTGATGATTTGGGCTCTAGATCATGGCTTTAGGGTCGATACCATATCTAAAACGATCTCAACTCACGTTTTCCTTGTGGGTAACATCTCCCAACTTGTCTAATCTTTGATCTTTTCATCTTTTCTATTTGATTTAAACGAAAAACGGATTTACAAATAGTTTTGGTAAAATAACGATTCACACCAAGCTTTGTGTGAATCAAATCACATGAAAAACGTATCAAGTAAAAAGGTATCATCGTGTTGTGGTATGTTTTCGGAGTAAAAAGTTAAGAGGATGTTGAATGCTTATTTTTAAGCACTCAAATGGTCCTTCTTTTCGGCTTATTTTCTTAGCTTGTGCTCGATTTGGTCTCAGGTTCAAATTTAGGATTGCTAATTTAATTTGGTTATGTTTATTTTGGTGGTGTTTGATTGCCGGCCACAACCCATACCGAAGGGTATGTTTGGTTGTTGTGCTCAGTCCAACAAAGCAGCCACCCAAAGGGTGTGTTGGTTTGACTTGTTTCGGCCACTAACAGCCCACCCCAAGAGGGTGTGGGTTTGGTTGTGTATATTTGGTTTTACATGAGTTTGAAATGTTTATTTGGTATTTGATTTTGGTTCTAGTAAATCACAGTGAGGGTGTGTTTGTTGTCAGCTTAAAGAGAAAGACCAAAATCGTGGTTTTGATTTGGTTTTCGGTTCAAGGGGAAAACACAACCACAAAGATGTTTGTGTCTTGCGTGTTCTCAGCTTAGCCATCACCCACGTAGGGTGTGTTGGTTTTGCTATTGGTTCAACCTCAACACCATGTGGGTGTTTATTTTGTTCGGTTAGCAACAATACCCAAGAGGTGTTTGTTTGTTTGCTATTGCAGCCCACCCAATGGGGGCTGTTTTGTTTTGTTTCCTGTTCTCGGCTCACAAAGACACCCGAGAGGATGTCTATTTGTATGTCACAGCCAGAGCCCACAAGGGGCGTATGTTCGAGCTTATTATTTTGGCTTACGAGCTTATGGCTTATCTTTCCAGCTTATTTTGGTTTCGGCTATTTTAAATGTCGGCTTATTGCTTATTGTTGTGCTTATATTGTAACTGCTTAATTATATGATGGCTTTATTTTATAAACTGCTAATACTACTTTCCCTAACATGTGTTATCATTTTTGATATATTAGTATGGAAATGAATTGGATTAGGTTATAACATAGTTGCACCGAAAGTATATTGATGTTGAGCCAATGATATAACCAGCCTAATTTATAAATACCGTAATGGACCAAACCTATAATACTTAACGAGCCAAACTTATTATTATTGGACTATATATATATAACGATTATCGAGCTAATACATTGGACATATTGGACATAATGGACATATTGTTTTGGACAATACATATACTCGACGGACTTTATTATACGGACTGTGATATGACATATTAGACTCAGACTTTAGATATTGGACTATAACTCAAATCACTCGGACTTATATCGAATAGATATTATTTAGACTTATGATGGAATTAATATATTGGGCGATCTCCCATTGGACTATCAAGTATAATATATATGTTGTAACACCCCAACCCGATAAGAGTAGAAGTATTACATTATGGTGACATATCAAAGCGAACACAAGCATATGACTTAAATAATACAAATAAATTTCAAAGGTTACAAAGGGAAAATCTGAAATACAAGGTTACAAATGAGAATTACAATAAATATTAAGTCTAAAAATATAGTCACTTCTAGTCATCTCTAATCTAGAATAGCTATCAAGGTATAGTCTTCTAAGTCCAAAATACTCTCCACACTTAACCCAGCTTCCAACTAAAACCTATCGCAAGAAAAGAAATGCGGCTGAGCTTAAAAAGCCCAGTGAACAGATATATATAAACAAAACGAAAGGTAAGGGACAAGAAGATAATATGGTGCATTGGGGAAAAACCTAAGGTGTAAATAAATGGATATCAAGAGTAAGAAAAGGTCAGTAATCTACCACGAGCCCAAACAAATCAAATCAAGTATCATAGTAACCATAGAGGTGCGACCTCTAAAATATGTGAAGGACGTGTATTGCACACAGCATCAATCACCAAATCAAATCATATCATATAATATAACAGATACAGATACAGATAGAGATCAAATCTAGGATGCATCCATACGCCCCTGCAAACAAATTAGTGGCCAAATATATATATATATATAATAATTGAGCTCATAATAAATAACTGAAAAAGGGACGGTGTGGAATATCACTCGACCACACTAGAGTCATGCCGTTGGTGCATCAATGACAGGGCCATGGAACCCCCATGACTAGGAAACAAAGTGGCTCGGGTATCAAACTGTAGGGTTTAAAAGTCATATTATATCAAAGGTCCATAAGTTTCGTAGCAAAGGTTCATAGTCAAAGTTTTCTATCAAATGTTCATTTAAAGAAATCTCTTAATAATGGTTTTCATAAAAATGATCTTTAATAACGGTTTTCATAAAGGTGGTTCGTAAAAGTAGTTTTCATAAAAGTTAGTAAAATTCCATATAAAAGTGGTATCGCATCATGCTCATAAACATCATTTAAAATAGTTTTTTCTCAAAACATTTTCATGATATAATTAAGAAAGGTTTCCACATCCAGTTACAATACCAACAGTTTACAAAATCTAAGGGAGCATAACAAAGGCATAGATCAATTAAGAAAGCCAAAATAAGAAGGCTCGGATCAACGACATCATAGTCAAAGCTAATATCTAAAAGATGTGTACGAATCATGAGAAACCTTAAGAGATAAGGTCAGAATATCTGTACCTTAGACCGCAAGTGAAAACACAACTAGAAACATAAAGATGGGAAGCAAACTCCATCTTCAGCGAATCTACACGAATTCATGATCGTCTTATTAATAACTTATTTTAAATCATTTTAGTCGGCTTTCCATTTTTAGTAACTTTCTTTTTATAGTAACTTTTCATATTTATTAAGTTTCCTTATTTAGGCTAAAAATGACAACTTAAATAGTTCAAAGGTTTAATATGTTCAATGAAATGGTTTAGGGTTTAATATGACAACCTTTAATAGTTTAGGGTTTTAAATGTCATTTTAGCAAAGTTCAGGGTCTAATATGTAAATTACATAATTATATGAAAGTTCTCATATTTGTGTACTTTAATCACCTCCTTAAATATACCATGCAACTAACACTTACTCATATACTAAAATTCTAACTCGATATACTACACGACTCGATAGTCCTTTTCAACTTATTTTAACGTGACCAAAAACCCACCAAGTTACTCCCTTGTTACCCATTTTACACGATACAAGACGAACTATAAAACCAATCTTTAGACTAACTCTTTCACCCATATTTACCCACATTTCTTGACACTGAAATTACACACACGACTCTACTTCTTTTCTAGCCTTTACGACACCATAAACACCTCACATTTATTCGCATTTTATACATGAACAGAACGCCCCATTTTGCCCCCCCAAACAGTGAACACATACAACTCAACATTACCCATACTTAACTCTTGCTTTTGTATCCAAAGTGATACACGCATACACCATATTTCCAGCCCACTTGACATCATTATAACCACACCTAACCTGGCATATTTGAACAACCTAATTCCCTTTTTAAACAAACAAGTGAATGCACACCTTTTTGTTTAGAATTTAGATTAATAAAATGGAAACTTTAATACATCACCATGGTGAAAAAAAGTAAGCATAAATGTTGGAAAAAAAATAAAAATAAAGACACTAGCTAGTGATGACAAGAGGAGGTAGGCTCCATCAGTAAGTGGATTTAAGATATATTTCGATCTGACCAACAAGTGGATTTTAAAAGGATATAAGAGTTTACTTTATTCGACCTATTTTCATTTCCCATTTGAACGAGACCAAACCCACATGAAATTACACGTTTGAATTCCCATAACACCCCATGGCTACTTATTTTCATTTGACCCAAAACATGACCCTCTTGTTTTCCCATGGTTCGACACACCAGAGACCTCACTTGAATTCCTTGAACGCGACACAACTCACCACAACACACTCCATACACGACCCTTATAAGAACCAGACCAAAACTTCATTATTCACCCCCCATGCGACATGTCCAACCAACAAGACACACCATAACAGCCAAAACATAGCCTACCAACAACCTTAACTCTATCCTTATACGACCCACTTTCATGCATACACACACGTATCAAAACAGCCCTAGTTCTACCCTTATCACATTCACAAAAACAGATTTTAGCCAGCCTATAACCTCACATAAAATCACCCTTAAACACGTCCTTATTCACGCATCCTAATGACCACAACAAAATGTATATCCAACGTATTCGAAACAAAAATAGAATAGATCGAGATCGACACATGTTAAATGGTTTCATCATTTTATGTGATCAATATGAACATTTCATTCGTATTCATTTTTAAACGATCCGATTAGTTTTAGTTTTACATGTTATATATATATATATATATATATATATATATATATATATATATATATATATATATATATATATATATATATATATATATATATATATATATATAGGTACGTTGATATGAGTTCATGACGAGAAGGAAAACAAGGAACGAAGGTAGCTAGATACCTTGGATCGGAAATGATGAACGAAACGATGAAACGAGGTCCCAAACCAGAACTTATATTCGAACCAAGCAAGACTCTTTTCGAACCCAATATAACCACGATCATACACCACCTCTTGTTACCCTTCATACCTCTTTTTCACCGCTCGAATAGGAAGTGAAAAAAAACAACAGTCAACTTGTATATTTGCTAGGGTTTTTGTGTGTGAGACATGAGATGAAATATTAGGTTATAGGTTTACACGGTGAAATGTATATATATTAAAATGAAATGAATGTGGAATACGTTATCAAATTTGAGGCGCATGTGTTTAGGAGATATTTTGGGAAGTAAATGCCGAAATGCATGGGAGGATTAAGGTGATTGGTGCCAAATCAAATAAGGGTGATTTGGTGACCATATCTCTTTCAATATTTTAAATTTGATCATATCATTAATTTATATACAACTAGCCTATAAACCCGTGATAAATCACGGGCAGCTTATAACAGTTAGAAAATATAACCTTAAAAGATAAAAAAGCCAAAAAAACTAACTAATATTAACTCTCAAACAATATAGTTCATTTCATTAATAAAAATAAAAAGTAAAAAGAACATTGAATTTGTTAAAAATAACAAAGAAAAATAAACCAATAATCTCCAAAACTTAAGTACATATAATGTTAAACTTAAGTACATATAAGAGAATATTATTTGAATATGTAGTAAGCACAAATGCAGGAGACAACCCAGTAGGCACAAATGCATATCCAACTAAGTTCAGGTTCACTTAAGTCCCAAACATTAAATTAACTAACAAACAACAACTTAACAACAAAGAGTCATCATGGCATACAAAAAAGTATAGCAATCTCAATTACTGTATACATAGTTGAACCATAGTGCACAACTGTTGAGAAACAAACCAATATGAGTATCATTGTATACGTAAGAAAGCAGTAGTTTGTGTTCATAAAAGAGAAACAAACTAAATCTGAAAGGATTCACAGCTGTCTTCCCTTTTCTCCTGAGGTGAAATGACACATAGCATGTAGTTGCCTCCCCCTGAGTATCAAATTTACAAAGGCCTCATAAATGAGTCATTTTCTAGAAAAAGTTACTCAATTGAGAAATATAAATTCAGTGACCCAAACAACTATGCCTAAACAAACAACATTTCAAGATCAAAAGTACATGTTAGAAGAAAATGTTTTAAAATTAGAGATTACGTTATAAAAAAGATCTGAATTTTACCCTCAAGAAAGCTATGAGGGCGTAAAAGAATGGCTGCAATGGCACCAGGATGCAATGATTTTGCAGTTAAGTTCCCCTTCTCTTCCTGGTTTTTAAATATTATGTAAATAAGAATTTAGCTAAATAAGCTAAATAGCAATATGCTGATAAACATAACATATTCAGTTAAAAAGTTCCTTAAACTGCTTTGTTAACACGTTGGCGTGCAGTATGTAGGCTAGCTTTGACTGTCCATAGGCTTATATGGAGTTGTAACCCGTTTTAGTAAGACTGATAACTGATTATCTGAATTTATTCATTTAATATCGCATAGTCAATTTCAAAAAAACATCTCCAAACATCTTAATTTAATGTCTCAATTTTCAAATCTTTGGGAATTGTAAAAAGACGAATGATGATGGGAGGGAAATATACCACATGAGATCCTTAACAAAGAGTGCACGAGGAATCAAAAGTCCATTTCCTGTCATAGCAAGCAGCATTGAAATAGCTGACAAACCTCTGATGTTGTCAGGATTCAAGAAGTTCGTCCACTGTTGGTAACAATTACAGTGATCAGAAAACTAATGTCAAATAATTGTGCGTGTATGTGTGTGTATGGGTATGTGTAAAATACATAGGCATGATGTAGGCTACCATTTGTGCAACAGGCATCCACATGAAGAGGAGTGTAGCAGTCCATCCAGATAACGATCGAACAAACTTTGTGGCTTATAACAGTTAGAAATTATTACCTTAAAAGGTAAAAAGCCAAAAAACCTAACTAATATTAACTCTCAAACAATATTGTTCATTTCCCAACCCATTCAATCTTGCCACTTCTACTCTTTCCCACCAAAAGGATCCACAAGATAGAAAACGTTATATTAAAACCTAATGAGATTAGGTATGCAGTTTTGAGGGCATACCGGTTTGACATCTCCATTCCATAAGCAATGAGTAGCCAAGAACCCAATGACCCCTGGTACAATGTACAATAAAGCCGGCTGAAAGGAAAACCAAAATCAGATTTTCAATCAACCACTCGAATATGAATAAATCCAATTAGAACTTTTGATTAGACAAACATATTTCAAGATTAATCAATATATGTGCTTTTGTTAAGTAATACCAACCTGTGCTGCTTGAAACCAGTTCATGACTATAATTGTAGCGACCAAACCGATTGTATAACCCAGGAAAGCACTTTTGAAGTAGTGGTTGTCTTTCCCTTTTGACACATCATATCGCAGTGCCAAAGCTACAAAAATACCTGGAAATAAACACAGATTGGTTACAAAGTGGATATAAATCACAGGCCTAGTATTTACAGCTTACAAGTTACTGATTCCCATCTAAGTAATGAAAATAAAATAAAATAAAATAAAATGAACAAAAACTTTGAAGAAGTTAAAAGGTTGATTACCATGTAAAATCACCAATTAAGGTCATACGACTCATACCTGGACTCACAATGTCTCCTAGACCAAGCATAGAAAAGGGGCGAGCGAGCATCCCTGATGGGAATAAAAGCTGAAAAAAGAGGAAAGCCATCATGGATTCATGATAAAGTATAAATACTGATTTCCCATAAATAAATAAAAAAACACTACTTAGGCATATCTACCTTAATAGGTGCATCGAATGATTTTACAACGCTAACCATCACTGGTGTGAAAAAGACCCAAAATATGTCATACACAAAAAGTCCAGCCTGCAGATTTTAACCATGACATCATCAGAATCCAAAGCAAAAAAATATTCGCGATATGTAATTCATTAATTAATAAAAGTGTAATTTCCCTACCAAAAGAATGGCACCAGTATTAAAGGAGCCAAGTGAGAGCATTTCAATTCCCTGCAGATAATACATATGTTACGCAATAGTTAACTTAAACTTTAAAAGGACCATTTCAAGAGAAAAATGGATATGAACAAACCTGAATGCAGAAAGCAAGACCCAATATGTTGTTAGCCAACCAATGCTTCTGTGCAGCATAAAATGCACAAAAGAATGTACCAGGAATAGCAACAACGACTTGGGACATTGTAAACTCAACCTCCAAAGCTGTTTAAGAAATGTTTAAAGAAACATATCAATCTGCATATCACAGCATGATAATGTAATCAAACAGCTGCAAAAACCTATGAGTTACTCAACATTCTTGTTAATATATATGCGTAATTTAAATATAGTTGACAACTTACTTATAATGTTTACTCAGGAAAGGTAGTTATTGCAACTTTTTAATGTTTAAATGTTACTCAAACAACACTTAGATTGCAGTGATTTAATGGTTGCAGATAGAGTGCAAGACTGCTCTGCAAAAACAATTAGGTCTAATATTGTTGATGGATGGATTCGGTAAAACAACTCTCCCTTTTGCTATAGCCGACTGATATTTGACTTATGCATGATAGGTTGGATTTATTGGGAGACTGGACTACCAAAAAGGCATCAATATAATACTCTCTGCAACTCCAGCCTTACTACAAGATGATGTTCAATTTGTAAGCAACTATAATATTTAATTGAAGAATGCAACTTTTTGAAAGTTCCATTGATGGATAGATAAACATCAGATTCCTGTTTAGGCTATGCTTGGATCTGGAGATAAACAATATGAAGAGTAGATGTGTCGTATACTCAACTTGAGTTACTGCATTTAGAGAAAAAAAATTAAGTTCACATACACTTAGGAGGGTATTTCTTGAACATTGACCAAAAATCCTATTATAAATCAATTTAGCTACCATGAACCTGTTCCTCTATGCAACCAATGAACAAAATTCTATAATGATGAATAAGATCGAAACATCATCCATTTTGTGATTGCAATAACCATGATCTATAACATACAATTAAATAAGAAGTCAATAACCAAACTTAAATACCATATCTGTGGTAATTAACCATACTATTTTGATTTCCACATCACATATACAGAATTACAAAGAAGTATTAGAGTTCTATTCACATTCAATCAAACACTTTCTATTAAAATCACTTGAAATCTGAATTAAATAATCCATAATAGCATAAACTTGATCACTTCCACTCTTTGTAAACCACAAATAGCAAATTCATAATCTTAAAGACAACATACTTATCCCGTCATTGAGGCGAATAACATTTAAGGTAGAGTACTTATTAATCTAACATTGCCACCAAATAAGATAACAATACTGAAATAAGATAACAAAAATGAGATAGACAAAATTCATTTTATTTTTGGCTAAACGCTGTAAACGGCTAAAACAACTGTGGAGTCGCATACATACCCCTGCAACTAAAGTTAAACTCAAGTCCAGCTTTTTACCGCATAATAAAAAAGCCAAACTTTTAGAATACTTGGTCTTCAATTCTTTATGACATTTCATCGAACACCTTATATGCGCTCTTTAATTCACTTGACTTATTCTACATCCCATAGAAGAATTCAAACCATCAACAACAACATCAAATTTATTTCATGTTTAATAGATGAATCTAGACCATAAAAACAATAATACAATTACTTGACGTGAAATTAATTGAAGAAACCAAACCAAACCTGAGTTAGCAAGAAGAAGCCGATATATTGAAATTCAAGCTCCTATCGGAACTCTCTCAAAACATCTCCATATCAACCCGTCAACATCCAATGGTATTTATAACAAAGAAGCAAAGCGCATCACATTGACGTTACAATATAAACAGAAGAAGCGAATGGTATGCAATCATTTAAATTGTAATGGGATGATCGAGTTTCCTTCAATAAAGCAAATGACAGGGCTTAAAATACGTGATTATTTGACACACTTTCAGTATTTAGCAGATTTTGAAAATACTATTGGATGTTAATGAATATCATAGATGGTAACCTTGCGTGATTATTGGTTGTTTATTGAATGGAGGAAGAAAGTCAAGCCCTGGGAGATTAAATTGTGATTGCCACGTGGAATAAATGAGGTGGCTTTTTTTTTGCCATGTTGGCTTTAATGACGTGGCAAATTTCAAAAAAACTTTGGTTTATTATATATATAGATATGTACAAACGTAAAATGAAATTGAACATTTATATGACTTATTTAACGTGTAATATTATTTAGTAAAAATATAATTTGTGTCGACTTTACTTCATATCATAGCTTAAGTTATAAGTTCAATATTTAATGGTACAAAGTTTAGGAAAAATTTAAATTATATGGGAATTTCGAAAAACGGATTTTAGGGTTTAACAACTCTTCCCCTCTAAAAGAAAATTTTCGTCCTCAAATTTGAAGTGAAACGAAACGGAATATCAACGAACCGTGAACGGAAATGTGAATGACTTGTTCCTCATGACTCTATCTTGTTGATCAAAATAGCTTCGGCTTCCTCAGAGAAGACATACCCTACTGAATCCAAATCAAAAGAATAATATACCAAACGTAACAGATGATAATCGTACTCTTTCAGAAGAGATACAGGGAATACGTAGGATCTGACGGATATATCGTCCGAGGAATTTTATTAGACAAATCAGATGAGAACGTACCGAATCGCAGAAATATGAGGGTGATAAATATGCTTATGGAAGATAATTCAATCGATAACATCGGACGGTAGAAAGCTCTACAACGAACCCTAAGATCGTTATCAAAATACAGAGGTCAACAAACATATCTCGAGGATCCAAACATACCAAATCGTACGGCGATAGGGCAGATCAAACGTATAGGTCGAAAGATCCTAAAGTCTTACTATTCGCAGATAATCTCAACAGTTATCAGAAATTCTAAGGTTTCTAAGGCACTCCTCGAAATATCCTATGATCACAATAAGTGCACGTTATATGATGTAAGTATTATCACGTTGGCCAGACGTCATAATACTAGCATCATATAATTATGCCCTTATGATGACCATACTTTATCTCAAGTCATGAAATAGCAACTTATCTTAACCACCTAATAGTCCTTCTATTCCCTAGGGTTGGTCCGAATCGATCATCACTACGAATTCAAAATCAGAGAAACGGGACGTACAAATAACGTAACGAAATTAGTAAGCATTAAATGAAGTACATCGTCCAAAGCGTCAGGTCTTCCACAATTCATCAAAATTCTCATATTAAAACCGTCATCCAACATACGCAGAGTGAACACAAAACGAAATTACTAACAGAGAACCTAAATCATTCAAAGGATCTTATCATCAGGTAACGAAAACTTAAGTAGGTTAAGAGGAAGTGAATTACGTCATCAATAGCTTCATCCTTCACAGAATCAACTCTTCCAAACCCAAATGTTTGCTTCCAAAAATTCGTCCATTCAAATACATGATCTCAAATCTCTTCCATCCGCAAGTCTGCTTCTGCTATCAATTCATCTTAGTACAACCAAAATGAAAAGAGAAGCAAGACTGCGTGTCTTCGACAGGTCTTCTAGCACAGCTCTAAATTCGCCAACTCGATTACATTCTCCTTCTATGTCCGCCACCACCTTCGTCTTGCAAGAAAGGTCTTCCAATCTTCAAGGTGAACACCGCTGCTGTCCCCTCCAGGTGATGAGTTGAATAGTTCGTCTCCTACGGTCTGGTTGAAATATAATCTAGTCCTTTCTCAGTTTCTCTCTTCTTCTTATATGCTTCTTCCACGGTAACACCTGTCACGATCATCTCCTACTACTCTTCTACAAGGTTTCTAGCTACGATAATGATCGTCAATCTTGGTCCTTTATGTGGGAAACTCTGTCATCACAGGATACCTGGTAGTGCTGTCTGCTACAATCTCTGAACGCCAATCAAACCTACTCTTCCAGAACAAAGGGTCATTCTACTTAATACGAAAATGATCTACATGTTCCTCTTTCGTCTCTGGACACAACACAACGTCATACTATGACAATTTGTCCAATTACTCGCGAAAACATGATTCTATTAGCCAATACAATTGGCATCATTAAAACTCATAATGATCACAACAAGTACGAAAGCAGCTTCAGGAATCATCTTAGGGAAACTTCATATCTACTTCACATCACCTATCTTCCTCTTCAAGAATAAAACTGAAATGCTCCGCGGAGGTTACTCTCAGTTAGTCAACTCCCTTCTTTGAAGTTCTTGTGGTTGCTTCTTCAGTCCTTCAAACTTAAATGAGGCCGTCTGATACGGAGTTTCAAAGATAGACCAAATAAATCATTGATACGCGGAAATGGATAATGATTACGGATAATGATATGGTTAAATTCATGATAGTCGATACGCCGCCGCATACTCCCCCCTTTCTTCTTCATAAACCAACAGGAGCATCCAAAGAGAAACACTGAGGTGAACAAAATCATATTCCATCAGTTCCTTTAATCTCTCAACTTATATGGCACCATGGTTTCGTCAACTGAGATCAATTCAATGCCAACTCTACTTCCCAAGCAGGGGAAATCCCAAGAGGTTCATCAGAAAAAAAAAAAAAAAAAAACACCAGAAAATTTTGTACAACAAAAACTTCTAATGCCAGAGCTATCTAAGGGTGGATACTAATAGGTGTCAGGAGAAATTTGACAATCAAATGAGATCGGAGCAAGTGTTTCCATAGAAACATTAATCTTAACAGATTTAAGTGGTTGAGAGTCATCAAAGCAAAAGTAGAACGAAGTAGATTGTTAAAGGTCACATATCGGATATGGTAGTCCATGGTAGCTTTACGAAAGTCATCCAATCCATAACCAAAAGACCTCAAGGTCAATTATATCAAGAGTAAACAGATCCGTAGAACGAATACGGTCGTTAAACCAGACGGATAGTTCATATACCAGAGTCAAGTACATGGTTCATCAGGGTGTTGAGATAGATAAGCGAACAGTTCAAGGTGTTGGAATTTTGTTTAGCTTCTTAGCATAAGTGGCAGGTAGGGTGTGTATCATTGATAATACGAACATCGTATAACTGTCAAGAGTGAGATGTATGGAATATTAGTTATCAGCATCATCATGCTCAGCTAACAATTCCATACAGAGATAGTATTTACATCATATCCTTCCAAAGGGACTGGTTGGCAGACAAGGTTCATTATTCAAAGGGAGGGAACAAAACTTCCTATATCCATGGTTAATAATTACCAGAGTTCTCATAGGAGTAGTAATGGATTATGCAGATTCAAGTAGTATCAGGTGATACATTCTATATCCAGCATAAGTAATGAATTCACAGAATGTCTCAAACACATTATGGTTAAATGACCATCGGGATGGTCGGAGAGGTATCAGATTGTTTATCAAACAAATTGGAGATGGAGATCAGAGTCAGGAAGTGAAACTTAAATGGTGTAAGGTATCTATGCAGTTCCCGAGGTATTCCAAACTTACTGGGTTACTAGACTTAGGTTGCAAAACTTTCTAGCTTCTGAAACAAATGTTCTTATAAGGCATAGCTAAAGGCAGAGGCACGAATCAGAGTGATGCGGAAGCAATGCTACTTACATAGATGTCCTAGTCTACCCATTCCTCACCAGTTATAACTTATGTTCCTATGGGGAGATCCTAAAGCGATTTCTCAAAGGTTATCTTATGAGCGCCTACAGTGGAAACTTAATGGTCCAAACTTCACAGGTCAAGGTTTAATGTATTACAAGTCGCAGCCTATTGCTCTGATACCATAATTGTAACACCCCAACCCGATAAGGGTAGAAGTATTACGTTATGGTGACATATCAAAGCGAACACAAGCATATGACTTAAATAATACAAATAAATTTCAAAGGTTACAAAGGGAAAATCTGAAATACAAGGTTACAAATGAGAATTACAATAAATACTAAGTCTAAAAATATAGTCACTTCTAGTCATCTCTAATCCAGAATAGCTATCAAGGTATAGTCTTCTAAGTCCAAAGTACTCTCCACAAATAACCCAGCTTCCAACTAAAACCTTCCGCAGGAAAAGAAATGCGGCTGAGCTTAAAAAGCCCAGTGAACAGATATATATAAACGAAACGAAAGGTAAGGGACAAGAAGATAATATGGTGCATTGGGGAAAAACATAAGGTATAAATAAATGGATATCAAGAGTAAGAAAAGGTCAGTAATCTACCACGAGCCCAAACAAATCAAATCAAATATCATAGTAACCATAGAGGTGCGACCTCTCAAATATGTGAAGGACGTGTATTGCACACAGCATCAATTACCAAATCAAATCATATCATATAATATAACAGATACAGATACAGATCATATCTAGGATGCATCCATACGCCCCTGCAAATAAATTAGTGGCCAAATATATATATATATATATATATATATATATATATATATATATATATATATATATATATATATATATATATATATATATATATATATATAATAATTGAGCTCATAATAAATAACAGAAAAGGGACGGTGTGGAACATCACTCGTCCACAATAGAGTCATGCCATTGGTGCATCAATGACACGGCCATGGAACCCCCATGACTAGGAAACAAAGTGGCTCAGGTATCAAACTGTAGGGTTTAAAAGTCATATTATATCAAAGGTCCATAAGTTTCATAGCAAAGGTTCATAGTCAAAGTTTTCTATCAAATGTTCATTTAAAGAAATCTCTTAATAATGGTTTTCATAAAAATGATCTTTAATAACAATTTTCATAAAGGTGGTTCGTAAAAGTAGTTTTCATAAAAGTTAGTAAAATTCCATATAAAAGTGGTATTGCATCATGCTCATAAACATCATTTAAAATAGTTTTTCTCAAAACATTTTCATGATATAATTAAGAAAGGTTCCCACATCCAGTTACAATACCAACGGTTTACAAAATCTAAGGGAGCATAACAAAGGCATAGATCAATTAAGAAAGCCAAAATAAGAAGGCTCGGATCAACGGCATCATAGTCAAAGCTAATATCTAAAAGATGTGTACGAATCATGAGAAACCTTAAGAGATAAGGTCAGAATATCTGTACCTTAGACCGCAAGTGAAAACACAACTAGAAACATAAAGATCGGAAGCAAACTCCATCTTCAACGAATCTACAAGAATTCATGATCATCTTATTAATAACTTATTTTAAATCATTTTAGTCGGCTTTCCAATTTTAGTAACTTTCCTTTTATAGTAACTTTTCATATTTAGTAAGTTTCCTTATTTAGGCTACAAATGACAACTTAAATAGTTCAAAGGTTTAATATGTTCAATGTAATGGTTTAGGGTTTAATATGGCAACCTTTAATAGTTTAGGGTTTTAAACATCATTTTAGCAAAGTTCAGGTTCTAATATGTAAATTACATAATTATATGAAAGTTCTCATATTTGTGTACTTTAATCGCCTCCTTAAATATTCCATGCAACTAACACTTACCCATATACTAAAATTCTAACTCGATATACTACACGACTCGATAGCCCTTTTCGACTTATTTTAACGTGACAAAAAACCCACCAAGTTACTCCCTTGTTACCCATTTTACACGTCACAAGACCAACTATAAAACCAATCTTTCGACTAAATCTTTCAGCCATATTTACCCACATTTCTTGACATTGAAATTACACACACGACTCTACTTCTTTTCTAGCCTTTACGACACCACAAACACCTCACATTTATTCGTATTTTATACATGAACAGAACGCCCCATTTTGCCCCCCCAAATAGTGAACACATACAACTCAACATTACCCATACTTAACTCTTGCTTTTGTATCCAAAGCGATACACACATACACCATATTTCCAGCCCACTTGACATCATTATAACCACACCTAACCAGGCATATTGGAACAACCCAATTCCCTTTTTAAACAAACAAGTGAATGCACACCTTTTTGTTTATAATTTAGATTAATAAAATGGAAACTTTAATACATCACCATGGTGAAAAAAGTAAGCGTAAATGTTTGAAAAAAAATAAAAATAAAGACACTAGCTAGTGATGACAAGAGGAGGTAGGCTCCATCAGTAAGTGGATTTAAGATATATTTCGATCTGACCAACAAGTGGATTTTCAAAGGATATAAGAGTTTACTTTATTCGACCTATTTTCATTTCCCATTTGAACGAGACCAAACCCACATGAAATCACACATTTGAATTCCCATAACACCCCATGGCTACTTATTTTCATTCGACCCAAAACATGACCCTCTTGTTTTCCCATGGTTGGACACACCAGAGACCTCACTTGAATTCCTTGAACGCGACACAACTCACCACAACACACTCCATACACGACCTTTATAAGAACCAGACCAAAACTTCATTATGCAACCCCCATGCGACATGTCCAGCCAACAAGACACACCATAACAGCCAAAACATAGCCTACCAACAACCTTAACTCTATCCTTATACGACCCACTTTCTTGCATACACACATGTATCAAAACAGCCCTAGTTCTACCCTTATCACATTCACAAAAACAGATTTTAGCCAGCCTATAACCTCACATAAAATCACCCTTAAACACGTTCTTATTCACGCATCCTAATGACCACAACAAAACGTATATCCAACGTATTCGAAACAAAAATAGAATAGACCGAGATCGACACATGTTAAATGGTTTCATCATTTTATGTGATCAATATGAACATTTCATTTGTATTCGTTTTTAAACGATCCAATTAGTTTTAGTTTTACATGTTATATATATATATATATATATATAATATATATATATATATATATATATATATATATATATATATATATATATATATATATATATATATATATAGGGGCACTTTCTTGCGAGAACCATCTTATCTGCGAGAACTGACAGAACCACAAAAAACATACATGCACGCCTTCAATAATTGTATTTTTGCACATATGTTCTAAAAACAACATATATGTTTTAAAAAAAACATGATTGTTCTAAAGAATTTGATAAGAAATTGAAAATACAAAATTTTTCTTTGAAGGTGTGCATGTATGTTTTTATAAGGCGTGCAATGACAATATTGCGGCCGTGTGTAAGGTTTTTGTGAAAAAAAAATGAGTTGATGATGATATTGAAGAACATAGGTGGATACTTATGATTATTGATGATTTGCATGTATTTTTATTTTATTTTAAAAGGCGTGCATGTATGTTTTTTGTGGTTCTGTCAGTTCTCGCAGATAAGATGGTTCTGAAATGAAAGTCCCACTATATATATATATATGTATATATATATATATATATATATATATATATACATATATATATATATATATATATATATATATGTATAGATACGTTGATATGAGTTCATGACGAGAAGGAAAACAAGTGTAGAGACCAAGATTCACGTTCTAGAGGTTGGGGGAACACGATCTAAAGATTAAACATGGTAGAAGTTTATTGATTGGGGGAGGTGTGTATGTTTTCTAGAGGGAGAAAGTCTAGAAAACATACATACCTCCAAAGTAACAAGTGAATCCCCACCTTCCTAGTTGTGACTGGGAAGGTATTTATTATATGAATACAAGTCTAACTTAGCACTAATGACTAAACTAGTCCTTGTACTTTAAATGCAATTGCAATTCCCACATATGACAAAACTTTAAAGCTAACAATCTCTCCCCAAAGTGATGTCATATGGGAATTGCTTACAATGTTCCCTACAAGTAAAATATAAACCATAAGCACAGAGAATAGTCTTCAAACTTCATTACTTCGTTCAGCTTGTAGAATCTTCTCAGCTTTCATTTCTTTACTTGCAGACGAACCATGTGAGCAAATCTAATTAGGGTTTAATACAGCGTGCCCTGAGTGCTCTCCCCTAATTAGTGCTCTCCCCTAAACTGACAACCTCATTTAATGAGTGCCCTGAGTGCTCTGAATCTGTTCGGGGGAATATAGTATCAACATCTTTATCTCACCAAATGCATCCCAGTTATTTTTTCCCATGAGAGATCAGCCCGTACATTTCTCTCCCCTGCTGGTTACGATTTATCGGAATCAACATACTGATGTGTACGTGAAATACAAACTGGAAGCCCTTTATAAGGAATCATATCAGCCCGTGAGAAGATGTCGATATACCCAATCTAACCTCCTATATTAAAAAACAACGGCTTCATGTGGTGACTACTGATGGAGAAAAACCCACTATACCGAACTTGAGACTGAAGCGAAATAACCCAAACTTGTGACTTAAACTTGCACTGTTGTATGACTAAGTACCTATACTGAGCACTACAACGTAACTCCTTAAAGCATAGGTCGTTTCATATACCCATCCAACCTTCCTTAATAGTATATGAACATCTCTTGAATTATCCACATCTTTGTGTGACACTGAGTACTACAACGTATCTCCTTTAAGTGATAGTTAACTAGGTATTCGTCCATCCACCCCTTGACCTATGAAAACTAGATAACCCAAGACTTAATCATCGAATGCTCTGTGAGCTGTTTAAGATCGAGCAAGGATCTCGAAGAATCATGCATCCAACCAACTGCGAAAGGGACCAATTGCGAAAGGGACCAATTGTGAAAGAGTTCAACCAATTGCAAAAGAGTTCAACCAATTGCGAAAGGGTCAGATCATGCATCCAACCAACCCTGATATCTTCAAGATACTAAGTACACGTACCCGAGATATTCCACTTCAACTTCAAATAGGTAATAATGAATCATCATCCTTGTAGTCACGGTTTATAACAATCAATTTTGTAGCCATTGTCATTTGATTGTGAATCTTGATCAGGATCTTTTTGGCTATACGTGGTGATTTTGTAGGTGCAACCCGATAATTTCATTTGTGATTTTTGTGTGAAATATGCCATAGAATGACATTCTAATGATGCTGGAAAAATTTGAATTTTGGCCAAAAATTTTGAATTTTGGGCCAAAATTTTCACTCTTGCACCAGAATTTGAATCTCGCGTAAAAATGGACTGTTAAGTCTCTCCTCCGAATGACAATCTAATGATAGGAATTATTTTTTTTTTATTATTTTTTTTTTTTTGCAATTGCGATAAGATGTCCGATATATAATTGCGATAAAGTTCTCGGACACAATTGCGATAAGGTTCTCGGATGACATTTGCGATAAAACTGACAAAGGCCAATTTCGATAATTTTGTCGAAATTGATTTGCGATAATTTTATCGAAATTGATTTGCGATAATTTTATCGAAATTGATTTGCAATAATTTTATCGAAATTGAGCTCCTATCGCAATATTATACAAGATTGCGATAATTTTCGAATTGCAATAAGTGACAGTTGCTTTTGAATTTCGATAAATGGCAGTTTATCCACTATTGTCCTTTTGTCACATGCCTACTGATTTGCCCACTGAGATAGCTACCCACTCCTACCAACTCATATCAATAATTCTTTTGCAAGATTTACACTCAAGATCCAAGAACACATCTTACAAAATCTTCTTCAATTTTGTCGATCTAATCACTTAGAACAACAAAAAAATCCGACCAATAAACTCAAGATTCGAGTGGAGAGCTATCAAATCTACATAAACCATTTCGCTAAATCACTAACAAACACAACCTTGAACCACGATTTTTGCATACGATTCCAAGAAAGTCACAAAAGCTAACGTTTTTATCTAACAAAAAACGCAACAGTTGGAAACTTAAGAACACAAATCAAACACAAATACCTCTAAACTCGGCTGATGAAGAAGAACCGAGATAAAACAAAACATAAATCACATTTATCACCTTAAAAAACACACGATTAGCCACCTGGTTATCTCTGATACCAATTATAGAGACCAAGATTCACGTTATGGAGGTTGGGGGAACACGATCTAAAGATTAAACATGGTAGAACTTTATTGATTGGGGGAGGTGTGTATGTTGTCTAGAGAGAGAAAGTCTAGAAAACACAGACACCTCCAAAGTAACAAGTGAATCCCCACCTTCCTAGTTGTGACTAGGAAGGTATTTATTACATGAATACAAGTCAAACTTAGCACTAATGACTAAACTAGTCCTTGTACTTTAAATGCTATTGCAATTCCCACATATGACAAAAATTTAAAGCTAACAATAAGGAATGAAGGTAGCCAGATACCTTGGATCGGAAATGATGAACGAAACGATGAAACGAGGTCCCAAACCAGAACTTATATTCGAACCAAGCAAGACTCTTTTCGAACCCAATATAACCACGATCATACACCACCTCTTGTTACCCTTCGTACCTCTTTTTCACCGCTCGAATAGGAAGTGAAAAAAAACAGCAGTCAACTTGTATATTTGCTAGGGTTTTTGTTTGTGAGATATGAGATGAAATATTAGGCTATAGGTTTACACGGTGAAATGTATATATATTAAAATGAAATGAATGTGGGATACGTTATCAAATATGGGGCGCATGTGATTAGGAGATATTTTGGGAAGTAAATGCCGAAATACATGGGAGGATTAAGGTGATTGGTGCCAAGTCAAATAAGGGTGGTTTGGTGACCATATCTCTTTCAATCTTTCAAATTTGATCATATCATTAATTTATATACAATATGTACAAACGTAAAATGAAATTGAACATTTATATGACTTATTTAATATGTAATATTGTTTAGTAAAAATATAATTTGTGTCGACTTTACTTCATATCATAGCTTAAGTTATAGGTTCAATATTTAATGGTACAAAGTTTAGGAAAAATTTAAATTATATGGGAATTTCGGAAAACGGATTTTAGGGTTTTACATATGTGCTTTATAAATATATATTATACTTTGGCGTGCATTTTGTCTCGAGTCTATGATTTTATACCACCACACGAAGGATGATACTAAAATTTTTAACAAACATTGATACAAATCTTCCACGAAGCTAAAACGTATTATCTTTTGAAAACTCATACGCATTGAGTACTTTTTGCATGTCATATTTTGAGACAAGCTTATATTCATTAGGTTATGCCGATTCCGTATCATTGAGCTATACTTCTTTATACTATTCTGCCATACTCCTTGGCACCGTTGTGTTACTTATGTCACTACATTCCAAGGTGAGTCATAGCCCCTCTTGTACTTATTTTGAACTCTTTAGGAGAGATACATGCTCGTTTTACTTACAAATTTTACTCGTTTACCTTAAACGTTGTGCACGGTTGATGACACACTCTATTCGTTCATTGAAACATAATACTTGCTTTTACTTACACATGTACTTTAAACTTTTACGAATTACCGTGAGTTCATGAATCCACTTTTATACATTTTTCTATCTCATGGGGAGATACATGCTACAAACATAAACACAAGTATATTTTTCTGTATGCTATCCTGATCGTTGTTGACTAAGACACACTTTTAACACTAAAAGTTCCTCATATCATGAACCAACACTTGCAAGTGAACGCGAATATTGTGAATAGATCTATTGGAGGTTGACAGCCCATTTGTGTTAGCCGGATAGATAGCCTTTGTGCTAGCCGGATTGATAGCCAAATGCATATTATTTGAGAACTACTAGGAAGTTGGCAAACTCCTACACGAGGGCACTGTTACTTATATCATTTTTATGATATCACACACGTTAACGTTTGAGTTCATGAGACTTAGAGCAATAATACGGTACTGTAATGATACGGTACTGTAACTACTAAATTTATGGTTGCAACAACGTGGCCTACTGTCTATTAAACATGAAACTTGTGTTCAACTGATTATTATACAAACACTATGGATTCACTCAACCATTGACCTGATTAGGGCAAACAAACAAACTATGGGTGTATAACAACGTAACCTACTATTTATTTTATTATCACCCAAACTTGAAATTATTGAATTCAACTGTTTTACTTATAAACTCTATGAACTCACCAACCTTTGTGTTGACACTTTTAGCATGTTTATCTCAGGTCCATAATGAACGAGGATGGCACGGAGGGGCACAGATACTTCTAGAAGGCTAAAATCTTATTATCATTTGAAACCTTATTTAATAAACTGTGAAACTATTAGGACCTCATTTTGTAAACTCTGATATTTATTATATTCGAATGAAAAATCTTTCAAAATGACTCAATTAGAGATCATTTTCTATTATTATAACTGTTGTGCCATGAAGTAACACCCAGTTTGAATTTCGCTATGTATCATGAAATTCGAGGTGTTACGAAAGTTGATCCATTTTACCCCAAATCAAACCGTTTAAGTTCACAGTTTCTTTCATAAATATGATCTAAACAACCTATCTCAGTCATCTAACCACAATAATTTAACCAAAACACCCAAAATCGTAAACCCTATGATGTTCTAAGTGTTTCATCAAAACGCAACCCTAACCTATGATTTTCTATCAATGTAATGGATAACAATTAAAGAAATTCAAAACAAATATGTAAAAGAATGTGTTAAAGGTTTTTGAAATCTTACTTATGCAAGGGAAACACGAGAATTAAAAATCACTGATTATGTGAGGGTTTTGCGATGAGAGTGTTTATTAGGAGAGAGAAGGTTTTGATAGTGAAAAAGGTTTGTATGTGTTTCTCTCGCAGTCAGTAGGTGGGTTATTAACCCTTTTTTAATTTTGACCCAGGTCTGCAAGAGTTTTGGACTGGGGGAGGGTTCAATAGCAGTTTTAATATTTTAGCAAAACTCCCCCTTGGCTTAGGCTCTCATTCACACAAAGTCCTTTTTGTTAACATTTAATTTTAACAAAATTTTGAAAACATTTTAGTTCAAGTAAATGAACTTTTGTGTTATATCAAAAATGTTTAAATAAAATATATCATTCCCCCTCGAAGTGATGGTATTTTCCCAACATTTTAACAAAAAAAAAAAAAAATCATTTTAACTTTGCAATAACATTTTCATTTTATTTTCCAACAACTTAAAATAATTTATTCTTTGATTTCAAAAAAAAACTTCTCAATTTCTCCCCCTAAAAAATAGCTTAATATTTTAAACTGTTTTCCATCTATTACTGAGGTAGGTAGCATTGTTTTTAAAAAAAATTATTCTTACTTGAGCTAAAAAAGATTATATTAATAATCAAAAAAACATGCTCAAGATTTGTTTATCATGAGCAAAAAAATTTTAGAAAAATGTTTTATAAAATGCTTTTTTTAAATCTTACATGAATTTTGCTCACGATAATTAAGAAGATTTCTCTTCTTTTCTGAAGGATTGACGCACTGAAGCGTACGTTCAGGGTCCTTTGCTTGAAAAACGGGTGTTGATCTGTGATTTAATCAACAGCCAATATGACTTAATAATTACACGATTGTTTTACCAGATATACTTGTGATTTCTGTTACTTTGGTGACTTCTTTAACCTTTTGATCACCCTTGTCATGTTCATCACGAATGATTTCCATTCCTAGACGTTGTCGTAGGTATTCAAATCTTTCCGGGGGCAAAGCTTTTGTGAAGAAGTCGGCAATTTGGTAATCAGTTTTCACGAAGTACAATTCCACAGTCTGTCTTTCTACATGTTCCTTGATGAAATGGTATTTGACTGTATATACTTTGTCCGTGAGTGCTGTACCATGTTACAAGAGATGGCAACGGCACTTTGCGAATCACAATAAATTAGGATTTTGTCGTAGAAGAAACCATAGTCCGTCAATTATGTTTTCATCCATAGTATTTGTGCACAGCATTCGGAGAGGGATATGTATTAAACTTCTGAAATGGATAAGGCAGTGTGATTCTACTTCTTTGAAGACTAGCTAATTAACTTCTCCCCCAAGAATTGAGCAAATCTTGAAGTACTTTTTTAATCCATTTGGCAACCTGCATAATCTGCATCTGAATAGGCAATTAGTTCGAAACCGGTATCTTTCGGATACACAAGGCCCATATGAATTGTTCCTTTTAGGTACCGAAAGATCCGTTTTACAGCAGTAAGGTGCTTTTCTGTTGGCCTTGATTGGTAACGGGCACACATGCAGACAGCAAAATGAATATCAGGCTGACTAGCTGTAAGATACATGAGTGAACCAATCATACTACGATATTTTGTAGCATCAACTGGTTTACCACCTCTATCTTCATCTAGTTTAGGCTTGTGTTGCATTGGTGTACTTACAGAGTCAGATTTATCCATTCCAAACTTTTTCAAAATTTCTATCGTGTATTTGTTTTGATGAATAAAGATACCACGAGGAGTTTGATTAATTTGTAGACCCAAAAAGAATTTTAACTCTCCCATCATGCTCATCTCAAATTTCTGTCGCATGATATTTTCAATTTTTTGCAATATTTAGGATTTGTTGATCCAAAAATGATATCATCGACATAAATTTGGACTAGCATGATTTCGTCACCTCTTTGTCTAATAAATAAAGTTGGATCGATTGAACCTTTGACGAATTGTGTGTTTGAGCAGATATTCTAACAACACTTTGTACCATGCACGTGGTTCTTGCTTGAGTCTGTAGACGGATTTGTCTAGAACATAGACATCATCCGGATGGTCTGGATCAACGAAGCCTTCTGGTTGACTTACATACACCTCTTCCTCTAACTCCCCATACAAAAAGGCCGTTTTCACGTCCATTTGGTATACGGTGAAAGATTTGTAAGTTGCATAAGCCAAGAATAAGCGTATTGCTTCGATCCTATCAACCGGTGCAAATGATTCATCAAACTCAATTCCTTCTTCTTGATTGTAACCCTTGGCAACAAGACGAGCCTTGTTTCAGGTTACATCATCGTCTTCATCAAGCTTGTTCTTCAGAATCCATTTCAAAGCAATTATGAGTTTTCCTAAAAGACGTGGAACCCTTTACCAGACGCCATGGCGTTTGAATTGGTTTATTTCTTCTTGCATTACGACAATCCAGTCGGGATTTGCAAGTGCTAATTTGACATTGGCAGGTTCAACTCTACTTAGGAATGAATTGTAGAAATAGTAATCTATGGTAGAACTTCTTGTTTGAACTGGTTGAGAAGGATTTCCAATTATTTGTTGTAGAGGGTGATCATGAGTCCATCTTCTTCTGTGCGAATGTGGTCGGTAAAGTGGTTGCAAGTTTGAAGGATCAACATTTCGTGCCTCAGAAGGTCCACCGACCTCAGTTTCGGGAGTTGCGAATGGATTTATGAATGGCTCCTCTTCATATAATGCATTGGTAATTATTTGATCATCAACATTAACATTGGAGGTTGAAGTGGTATTGTTTGGAGAAAGGTCTTGTTAAATCTGTATGATTGGAGGGGTATCTGGTACTAGATCAACATCTTTGTTGGGAATACGTTTAACTAGTATCAAGTCTTGGTCATTCATTTATGTAATAGGTTGCTTAGAATAGGCCTTTATGTTTGTTATAAAGGCTCGGACTATGTAGAAGCCCCATGGGCCATGAGCCTTATTTAGATTCTAGAAACATTTCATATTGTGATGCCCTAGCTATGCATCGCCTATATATACTCATGTAACATACTCTTTTATTTGTTGGTTATTTCACTAATGCAAGCAACACTTTGTCATTCTATGGTGTGATTTAACAAACCATTCTCTTCTCTCTTTCTCTCATCTCTCTCATATCATATAATTGTGTTATACTATGAAGGTGACCTAACAAGTGGTATCAATCGCCTAAAGATCATTGAGTAGTGTGTTTTAGTGTAGTTCGTACCTTCTACTAGTTATACGAGTTGGTTTTTGTGGTTATTTATGGACAAAATCTCATTTCTAGCACTTATTCTTCACGCTTGTAAAGTGTTAAGAATTCCATAGTGTTTAGGAGTTAGATTTAAAGTCAAAAGTTAGGTTCTTTTTGTTTTAAATTAGTTTGTCTCGTAACTTTACTTATTTACATTCTATCAAAATTGCTCAAATTTCTTTCAAAACGTTAAAGCTTATAACTTTCTTATTATTTAAGTCATTTACAATGTTTTTGATCAAAAGAAATCATTTGTTAAGCTATTTTACATTCAAATTAAGTCGTTTTTGTTTACCAAGGGTTTATCGGAATTGCACTTAAGGGATTGTCGAAATTGAAGATTGAGGGTTTATCGGAATTGCGTAATAAGGGTTTATCGGAATTGGAAATATAAGGGTTTATTGGAATTGATACTCAGTATATTCCTAGCTTGTATAAGCTTGTGAAAATACTTCGACTTTGTGGAAATCTCCTATCTTGTATAAGATTAGTGAGATAACATCAGAATTGCATATTCTATCGAAATTGCTAAATTGCCATCGCAATTGCAATCTCTATCGAAATTGTCAAGTTCCATCGGAATTCAGATAATCCATCGCAATTCCCAAGCTCCATCGAAATTGCAAAAGTCTATCGCAATTCAGCTATCTTTGTCGGAATTGGATAAATCCATCGTAATTGTAACTTTGTCGCAATTCAGTGAACTCATCGCAATTGGTAAACTGGGAACCGTGTTTGTCGGAATTGGATGTGAACAGTGTTTATCAAAATTGGACGTAAACAGTAATCATCTTAATTCAGACTTAACCAAAACCAAACATCATAACTCACAATTAACTTCTCAATTGTCTACAAGATCCATAACAACACAAGATAACTAATCACAATCATGTCTCAACCACCTTATTTCAACTACTTTCAAAAGAAGTATCTTCAGCAATAGCAGTATCCTCAGCAACCGCAATATCCTCAACAACAACTATTCATGCAACAACATCAATTCTTTCCACAGCAACAGTCCCCTCAACAACAACCATATCAACAACAACCAATGCAATCCTTCCTACTTCTTGCAAAACAACCACATTGGTTTGATCAAATGTGTGAGGCCATCAGTAGCCAACAATGTAGACATGAAGCTGGATCACTTGGCACACCTCCAATGCTCACTCCTGGTAATTATGTTCAATGGGCAAGTCGATTCTTAAGGTTCATAGAACTCAAGAAACCACACGGCAAATATATGAAAAAGGCTATAATTGAAGGTCCATTCCAAATGTCAACTACAACGTTCCTGGAGATCCAACTGCTATTCCTCCAAGACCTGACACCATGACCCCTGTTCCTGAAGCTCAACTTACTGCAGAGCAAATACTTCATCGTGAAGCAAATGAACTTGCAATGTCATATATTCTTCAGGGAATACCTAATCCGATTTTCCAAAGCATTGATGCTCAGAAAATAGCTAAGGATATGTGGGAACACGTTCATCTTATACAATGTTCATTATTGAATCAGGGGATATTACCATCGGTTCACAAACATCATCAATGACTTGGACAGACACAACATTATTTTACCCAGGATTGCAATCAACACTAAGTTTCTCAGCTGTCTTGGTCCAGATTGGCAAAAATATGTCATGTTTGTTTGTCAAGCCAAAAATCTACAAAATGCATCTTATGGGTTGTTGTATGATTATCTGAAGCACCATCAATCTGAAGTTGACAAAGATCGAGCTCTTCGTGGAAGTTATTCACCTCCTATAGCTTCAAATTCATTGGCACTGATAGCTCAATCTCACTTTGCTCCACCTCTACAGTCAAACCTGCTTATGTCCAACATCAACATCACTTTAACTACCCTCAACAAACCTCTTCAACACAACTCATTCCATATGATTCGACACAGCAATCACATGAAAATCAACTAGTCCCCTATGACAACACTGACACCATGTTCTACACAAATACAAACAATGACGAAGATGATGCATTCAACTCTTTGAATGAAGGATTTGCACTCATTGCTCGTGCTTTTAGCAAATTTTCAAACAAATCCAACAATCGTCTCCGCACTTCATCCAACACAAGGAATCAAGCTGTTGTACAAGATGAACGGGTTGAAATACATAATCATGCTTATGGAAGAACTGGATCAGGAGGTTATATGGGAAATTCAGGAAACGGACAATTGTTTAATGCAGCTAGTGGAAGTAGGAACAATGCAGGTGCTTCTTAGAAAAGGGTTGAACTTGTTGAAACTGGGTATACAGGGACTGGGAATACTATGGTCAAGTGCTATAAATGCAATGGGAAAGGTCATCTAGCTAATGCATGTCCCAAACTTAGAGTCAGAGGCAGTGAGTTTCATAAGCAGGCACTACTTCTAGCACTAAAGGATGAATCAGGGGGCAATCTCACTGACAAAGAAAACAGCTTCATGGCAAATGCATATTCAGATGATGACATGAAGGAGTTGGAAGTAAATGCAGCTGTGATGTTAATGGCAAACATGCAAGAACTTCACATGAGTGACACATGCCCATTATATGATACTGACGGTCTGTCTCAGATACCTGATCCAACAACATGTCTAATACATGAAATTGTATCACCATCTGCATCAGCATCAGACGAGGAGCATGGTGTTCAACATGATTCATTATTATCTCCTCAAGAAGATGAACAAATGAACACAGTTGTTATATTTGATGAAGATCAAATTAACCCAGTTGTTACATTTGATGATCCAATTGATGACGATAACAATGATCAAATTGAACAAAATTAACCTTCGCTCGGTCCAGATCCAGAACTCATGACCTTACTATTGACCACCCAATCCCAGTTGGACTCACAAAAATCTCAGATTGAAAAATGCAATGAGATCAACAGAAACTTAAAAGCCAAAGTTTCATTATTAACTAAGGATCTTGAGTGCTATAAAATACAACTCACAAATTTTGAAACAAAAGAAAAAAGAGAACAAGGTTTTGAAGCTGCATTTCAAAAATCCTATGTCAAAGAACAAGATTTAGAACATCAAATATGAGAATTAGTTGCTTCCAAGCATAACTTGGTTTCTCAAATGGAACAAGAAAAATTAGAATTTAAACAACAAGTTGAACACCTCAATTCTAAACTTTCAAACACAAAAACAGAGTTGTGAACGTGTCAAGCTAGTTTTTCTGAACATAAACAAGTGTCGAGGAAATGAATTAATTCTTATCTCGATGAAATCGTAGATTTGGAAAGTAAATTAAAAGAGTCTCAAAAAGTTGTTTATAAAACTGGTGAGTCTGTAACAACAATTCAAAAGTTTACTTTAAAGCAAAATCCCCAAGGCTATGGTTTTTCTATTGGTGATGACAAACCACGTTTTTTAAACAAAGCACTCAAGAAAAATCCAAAATTGTATAGTGCAAACCACCTCTTTGATGAATCAATTATGCATGCTGTTGTATATAACTATGAGAAAGAACAGGAATAGGACGAGGAGAGTCGATCAGAAATGAGCAATGTTAATTTCAATAAACCATTTGATTAATCAAAAGTGCATCATATTTCTGACACCTTCGTTCCTCTAAAAGATAAAACAGAACAACCATGGTTTGTAATGCAAATTAATGAATATTCTTCTGATGTTGGTCCTGTTAAAACAGTGGCACAAATAAATGGTCCTTTACCAACTTCTGGTGTAATTGCACCATTACCTAAACGATGTCTTGTACTTAGATACTTTGATACATTTATAGAAGATATCAACCTTTAGAACAAGCAATTGAACGTAACTCTGAGATAACAGTTTCCACTTTTCTATCTCCTTACGGAAAAAAAAAGGAGAGAATTTTTTCAAAAACAATTTTTACCATACGTTCAACATTTGCGTCTTTGTGCTACACACTGGGAATTGGAAATCCAAACATAAGTAACATCCATGATGAACACTTTCAATGCAATAGAAAATTCGATTTCAAAACAAAAACGTCGAAACAAAGTTTTACAAAATGAAGCGGGTCGACTCTTGGAAGATGTTCTAAGTTCTGATATTATCTAAGTGATTATGAATTCGATTTATGAGTCTTGCAATGCTATGCTTGTTGATGATCACACTGCTAACACTGACACGTTAAGACACGAAATTGAGACTTTAAAAAGAGAAAATAAGAGAATCATTAAACACAATGATGATGTGCAAAGTAAACTTTCAAAAGAAATTTTTCAACTTAATCAGAAGCTACAATGGTGTGAAACTCAGAGTCTTGATTTTGAATTAAAATTCCAAAGTCAAAATGAATCGATGTCCTTTCATAACAGTCAAACATCCAAAGTCGAGAATCTTGAAGATGAAAATGCTGTTTTAAAAAGTCAAAATTTCAAATATGAAAAGGAAATCGATGAAGTTCATCAAAATTGTAATGACACCCTTCGCTTAAATAGAGAACTCGATTCAAATATTCAACAAAAGAATCACATCATCATTGAACTCAAAGAGAAAATTCAGTTTCTTGAAAAAGGAAAGTTTGTTAACACAAATGTGATTGCACCGGGAATGTACAAAACGAGGTGGGAAACTCGCGCTTCGCGGTGGGCGGTTTTGCTAAAGAAGCAGTTTATGATGTGTTTACTAGTGTTTCAACCTGGAAATGGCACAAAAAATATTCTAACACTACATTAGTTTACTCATACAGGAGAGTAACATGTTTGCTTACTTAAGGTATTTGCAATCAATACTTGCTAAAGACTACTCAACCTTAAAGGCATATACATTACCATTTGTTATTGGATCAATAGAACCGTTTGTTCATCGCCTGGGCAAACAATATATATTGGAAAGTAAAAATATGGTTCCACTCCATTTGTAATTCGTCAAACAACAAAAGTAAACAAACAATGGATACAAATAAATATTTATCATTGGCTGTTTGTTGTCATAAATCAATGAATACAACAAAAGCATATCCAGTGTTTTTTGCTTTTTCCAATCACTGTCATTGGCTGTTTGCAGCATCCAGATGGTTTGCAACCGTTACCCTTCTATGTGCTTTCTCTGCTACCGTGGCTTCTCTGTCAAACGAATCTAAAACTGTAACACCCCGAAATCGGATCAGCAAAAACATACGGGTCATGGGGTGTTATTGAATAGTTATAACAACACAAGGTACAAAGAACGGTTTTACTTAAACCATTTTAGAAGAAATTTCATAATTGAAAACATTTAATTTACATTACTTAAAAATAGTGCAGAAAATATAAGTCTATGAAAGGTTTTAAAGCGTTCCCAAATAGTTTTCAGAGTCTTCTATGACCATGCCATGCCCTTCACCAAGCTCCTCCAAAAGTAAGATATGCAGCAGAAAAGACCTGAGATAAAACATGCTAAAAGTCAACACAAAGGTTGAGTGAATTCATATGTTTAAAGTAAAGTAGTTGATCACAATATTTCAAGTTCAAAAGGAAGTGGGCTATGCTGTTATACGCTCGAAAGTTCAAATGTTCCCACTTCACTAAGCTCATGACACACAAAGCGTTAACCAACACCAGTAACCCTGGCGTAAGTCGATAGTAACCGCGAATTTCATAATATAAGAGTTGCCCCCAAAGCTAGGTATCTTGCCAAATACCTAGGTAACTCAAATATAGCACACCCATGTTGCCTACCTGGTCAACAGGGATGGGATGGTCAAATCCTATAGGCCTATAAACTATATTCACACTCACTCGCAAGTGATTAATGGTTCATGATCGAGTGACTTGCTTTTGGAAAGGGCGGTACTTAGTGCGTATCAAATGTTTCGCAAAGTGGATACTGCTTTACTCACAGTAGTAGAAAAAGTATAAGTGTTGTTCCAGCTCAAATAAAGTTTCAGAAAGCATATAGCATAGTTTTTAGTTCAAAATACAGTTTTCAAACAATTGTGATCATAGTCAAAACAGTAGCATGTATCTCACCCCAAGTAGCTTATAAAATAGTTTAAGCAAGTAAAAAGTTGGGCTATGAACTCACCTGAGTATGCAGCAATGCAAGATACCACGAATATCACAACTGACATCAAGTAGTAAAGGCACAACGATATCAAAAATAGAGCACAATGGTACTGGATCGGCACCACCTAGTAAGTAACATGTTTCAGAAAGTAATTCCTCACGTAATTATGAAGTAGTGTTATTTGAATACTTGTGTTAATATAAAAATCGTTTAGTTTTCAATGGCGATAAAAGAAGTAATTATTTGTATCTCGTGTGGTTTTTGGAAAATATCGTTTCAAGATTAAATTGCGTTAAAATGGTAAAAGTTGACGAAATACAATCAAACAATTCAAAAGGAAGGAATGAAGAAGACATTCTCAGGTAGAAGTCGTAAAATGTACAATCAAACAGTAACTCACGCCGAAACGAATAGACTCAAGAATGAACGAATAAACGATATCGAAAGAATATAACACTAAAGATAAGTCGATGAATATGTTGGATGTTTACCCCGTATCCCAAGAGTATACTTGCATAAGGTTGACAAAAACTGATTTATATAATCTTTATAGGAATTGTTTGACAAGTTTGTATGTTTATTAGATTGAAAGGTTTTATAGATCTTGACATAACAATTTCCGTTTATATTATGTTCCCGAATTATCGTGATTAATTGTAATCAAGTTTTATTATTAAGTTTTTATAAGTTTTAATCAAGTTCTTATACCGTTATCATTCGCGTATATATTAGTTTTCGGTATATCGGATAATTTTGTGTCCGTTTAGGTCCAAATATATTAAGCTCAATGAGTCTAACATATTCTTCCGTCCCTTGTATCAAATCATACAATAATCCTACACTAATATCATAAATACAATAACGGTTACAATAATATTCAAATAAATAATCTATTACAATAGCTTTACAATTATATTGAAATTGTGATAAAATTCCTAGTATTACTTCAATAGCATCCAACACCATCATCGATTCAAAAAAACAAAACAAACAAAGATTAAGTTAGTATCGAGCTCGATAAATTATAACACACCAAAATTAATACACCTAATATCAAACAGTTTATGATTTGGACCAGAATAATCAAAACAGACTCTCTTTAATTATACATTGGACTTCGGCCCAAGGTTTAACCAAACACACTTATAGGTTTGTTGTTGGGCTTATGATCCATTTGAGTAACAAACCCGTCCAACAAGTTGTTGGGGTTGACAGCCCATTAAGAAAAACACACTTTTATTTTACCTTGGGCCAAAGCCTAAAACACACTCACAAACTGTGAATACAAATTTGATTTCCAAAAAACTATTTGATAATCACTTTTGACAACTCAACAGCCACCCCTTTGTGGTGTCATTTGATAGACTCAACGCCCCCCCCCCCCCTCTTTGTGGGTTGCCTAGCAATTTTCCATAAGCCACAATGGTTCACCCTTTGTAGAGTTGATTCAGCCAGAACCGGCCCCTCAACTAGCACACCTTTTGTAGGTGTGACTCGTTAATCCCAACCCTTCACCAAACGAGACTATAACCACTTCCAAGCTACATCTAACTACACGACTCATCACCCCGTGGATGACTCGAATCTAGCCTAACCTCCTCACGACGTGTTGGGCTTATGAGCCATTTGAGCAACAAACCCGTCCAACAAGCTGTTGGGATTGACAACCCATTAAGCAAAACACACTCTTTATTTTACCTTGGGCCTAAGCCCAAAAGACACTCACAAACTGTGAATACAAATATGATTTTCACAAAACTGTTTGATAATCACTTTTGACAACTCAATAGCCACCCTTTGGTGGTGTCACTTGATGGACTCAATGCCCCTCCCCCTTTGTGGGTTGCTTAGCCATTGTCCATAAGCCACAATGGTTCACCCTTTGTAGAGTTGATTCAGTCGGAACCAGCCCCGCAACGAGCACACCTTTTGTGGCTGTGACTCGTTAATCCCAACCCTTTACCAAACGAGACTATAACCACTTCCAAGCTATGTCTAACTACACGAGTCATCACCCCGTGGATGACTCGAATCTAGCCTAACCTCCCTACGACGTGTGTTTTGGATCGCACAATACAACAACAAAAATCAAATCAATGGGCTTAACCATAACCAAGCGCATCAAAATAAAATATAAACGTTAAGCCACAGGGACATCACGACTCAAGCATAATATAAAACCTAAACAAGCAAATATATCAAGGTCGTGACTCCCATGAGTCACGACTCGGGCTCATTCGACACTAATCAAACCAGTTAACACAATACTGACCAAATAACTATCAAGCAACAATCGACAAATACAAGAACAATTAAATGCTCAATATAACGAGTTGAACATGATATAAATAATCATAGCCACGTGAGTTGACTCGAGCGAGTCAAGTGACTCAGTGACGAGTCGAGTGACGAGTCAACCGAGTCTCTGTGCTAAGATATTAAATCTACACGAGGTTTGAATCCAAACATTTGGTTTTAGCTTAGCTTTTAATTAAAATCGTTTATATGAATTTTAAACAGATTAGGGTTTGTAGAAAAATGAAGAAATATAATGAAATGGGGCGCGTGTGCTTACCAGACGAAGAAAAGAGGAGGGGGAAAGGTGGTGGGCGGCGGAGGTGTGGTGGTGTCACGGTGGTGTATGGCGGCGTGCTTCCAAAACAGCCCAAACACGCTCCTCTCGGCTTGATATTTTCCAGAAATGATCTCTGTAGCTTGATCTATTGAATGGTGTAAGTTGAAGTTTCACTGAAAAATTTTCCTGCGACGGTGGTCGCCGGCGGCGGAGGTGGTTGCCGGAGGAGGTGGCCGGAAGGGGGTGGGAGAGGAGAGAGAGAATTATAGGTAGGTGTGTGTTTTTATGAATAAATTAAAAAAAAATCATTTTTATACCTAACGAGCGGGGTAGCCCGCGCGTTGCGACGGGAGTGTTTTGCATGAATATCAAGGAATTTACATGAATATATATATTAGCCATAAACTGATCATCATATATAGATAATTACAAATGAATTCGAGCATAGTAGTACACCAATATTTTCCTCATATACTCAAATTCCCTAAAACTAACTTGTATAGCAGATTTTCTTATACTACGTCTTACTCGGGTGCATGCTGTAATCCACAACTATTCAGTTGGGTTACTTTGGTCTGCAAGATAACAAAGAGTTCAGAAAATTGAGGAATCAAGATGCCTGTACATAAGCGATCATACATTTGTACCTAATGCTTTGAAAAGTGCTCTGTTAGCAGATGCCTGGCGAGTGTCTTTGGTTTGAGTGTACATAGAAGATGTAACTGGTGGAAGTGATGGTGTAGGAGGAGCAGGTGTTGCAAGATCAGGTGTTGCAGCTAAAGTCTGTGTTGATGTGAGTGGTAGGGCCAATGTTGTGGCTGAGCCATTTCTTCTGGAGCTGGAATATCTTCTGGAGCTATTTCTTCTGAAGCTGGAATTTCTTCAATGATATGACGCCATTGTTAAATCTTCCCTCAGAGTCACCATAGTCACCACTAAAGCCTTAATTTGTTGAATTGTTTGATAAAATCTGTTAAAGGTCCAAGTAAAACACATATTAACACAAATTCAATTCATTAGTAAATATAAAGTTGAAATCAGTAATAAAAAAGTTGTGAATCAAAATATACGAAATCCACGACTTCTATATGTCTAAATTTTGTAAATCGGATTTACCAACATTTTAATCTGAACGCGCACACACCTGATCCTGTTTTTTGTAGTAGTCTCATCCTCACATATCTCAAGTCCACAGCAACCCGATATGGATATTAAGCCTACATACCTGCCTACACCTACCTCACTTTAAGGATTGAGTAAAAGCACATACTATGTTCCATTAAATTTGCTGAAGGCCCAAACATCTTATTACATAATCACACTTTCAAAACACACATTCAGACACTTCTTGAATTTGAGATAAAAAAATCGACCCATTCACAGTTGCACTATATTTCATTTCATAAAACATGTCAAATTATTACTACGTAATAGATAAAGGGAAAATCGGTCGAACAAATCAATCGTCACCCAAAGTATAATTTTTAATGCACAAAAGAATCATTGTATTACATTTGACACACTACTGCCTGCTCGACTTATTATCCGAAAAAAATATTTATAAAAATATTTATGATCTAAATAGCAGATGAAGTACCTGTGGCTGTAGATATTGAATAGCTATTTGTGGTTCTTGTCATCATGGTCTTCTTTCTTGGTTTTGTTTTGTCCGAAGAAGTACCTGGTGCAACACTATTTGTTAAGAAACCCACTTAAAAAGTAACATATAAATATCATTGTAATCCTAAAATAGTGGTCTGTTTTGAATAAGCTGCTAAAAGCTGCTTATAGCAAAGTATGTTACTATCATGTCGATTGGTCAGCTTTAATAGTTTTTTAGCAGCTCATCGATACTATCATGGAATGCATACAAAACTCGAAAAGTGAATATAACTAAAGATACATGAATACTTAAATAACTGCAAATTATATTATTAATACTCAAAGACGCCATCACTCACATATAAATTTTTGCTAACCTGATTACGTATCAAGTATACAACAGCACCATATCACTCAACCGTCGTTGTCATTCTTCTTTTAATCATTGTCATTCTTTCAGCTTCATATGACCCAACTGTCGTTGCTTCCAGTTGCCATCATTCCAGCAACTCCTTCCCAATCTATTCTTGTATTCTGTTTTTTGCATCTCCAAGAGGATCAACAGCAATTGGTTTCTTTTCTGATGTTCCAGCTGGCACAATTGCAGGTGGGCAAGCACGTAGTTGAGTAATGTTAGACGCTGTTATAAAATGTCTGTGTTTGATTTCCTTTTATTGTTGATTCTCAATTTAGCATGGTTGATTAATAGTTTAGAACGAATCTAACCTTTTTGAAGCGCCCGTTCGTTCTTGTATGATTCCATAGTCCAAATACCATCAGCCAATCCTTTTGACCACCTGTAAATGAAACATATTTTTCACTTTTTTACTACTTAAAAGGGTGTTTGGAATTATGAATGGGGTCAGGTAGGGAGTGTTTGCCCAGGTCAACAATGTACTAAAGAAATGGCTGATTTCCACCTAACCCGTAGTGATATATTGCCCAATCTGCCCATTTTTCTCATCTTACCACCTCTAATTTAATATATTTGTTTCTAATAATACGTCAACACAATAACACATTGTAAACCTTTTAATACAAAAAAGTTACAAAAGTAATAGTGGTCAGCTTGACTGGTTGACCCACATTTATAACCCAAACGCATTACAACCTATTACTCAACATGTGTTCAGCAGCCTCATTTTTCACCTCTACAAATGACTAACCTGGACCACGGACTCGAAGGCAAGAGCAGGAGCACCTGGCTTGTAAAGAGACAGCGGCTGATACGGCTTGTTCTGTTCTCCACACATTACTGGCTGTTCATTTGGAAATTATCAGAAGCAACTGGTCAGAAGATCAGTCGCAAAACTCTGATCATAAGAATACCAAAGCATCTCACAAAAGAACCTTACAGGTTCATCAGTTCATGGTAATCTGTAGATCATATAAAAAATTAATAGAGGTGTAGCAAAAATGAGTATACTCTAATACATGTGACAGTGGGTTTAAACCATAAACGCTTTTATGTCCCTTATTTAAAATACTCATAATAAAACTATTGTTACACGAATAACCTAATATATTAACTAAAGTAGGATTTGGCAGGTTTTATGTATTTAAAAGACACTTTGCGGTTTATTACCACTTTGACATGTTCATAACATTTTCACTATTTGCATCATTCCATGATTCAATCAAAAGTTGGAATACGCTGCTTATTTAAATGGAAATTATATAACCAAATGCTGAAAATTCGATTCTAACATGGCTGTACACCCCCTTGATAATTTGGATCAGCAGCTGTAGTTGAATGTTTGCTGTAAAAAGTGAAAGTGCTCACCTGTGATGTAAACCATGATAAATAGACAACCTTTACTAATCCTGGTTCGAGATAAATGTGTCGGCAATTCATAGAATCGGAGTCGTCCTATAAATTGACAACTGAAAATAACAGTAAAACTAAGTAAGCATATCAAATTGAAAACAGAAAAAGACGGAGAATTTATACTCGGATTGAAGGGTAGTTTTTAAAGTGCCTATATTTTCTAACCACTACTAAAAGCATACGATTAGTGAATATCTGTAAAGACAGTTTGGAATTTTCATCATATATATATGTTTAAATTTATTTTTTATTTTGGGCCTAAAAAAGCCATTCGAGAAAAGCATGTATCAAGGATAAAGTCTGGTCGTTCTTTTGTACCTTCTGAAGCGGAATGCTTGGATACAGTTTGTGAATGCCAAGTCTGCTCCTTCGCTGAAACATGTCAGCGTTATTGTATTAACGTGGTTTTAGACTAAAATCGAACGTGAAAAAAGTAATTAACATACGCACAAATAAGATCGTATTTGCAGCCACTTTGTAAACATGTAACAAATAAAATGAGCTTGAGCCGACGAACAGAAGTTATGGGTACGATGCAATCATATTGGATTACAACAGGTCTTTTTTAAGCAGCAGAATTCAGAAATCAATAACTCTTTTAATATTTTGTGTGTCAACTGTCAAGGCCTTCTTCCTATGAACTAAAATGTTTGACAGGTAATATCCCTGTCCTACATTTGGCTTCTAGCGCAGATGGTATCCAAGTCCCCCAATGAAGGGGTTTGGACTCGTTGATGCGGGTTCGAATCCTGGAGGAGGCAAGGTTTTCTCCCAATTAAGTGTAGTGCCTACGGGCTGTTTGGTTGGTGAGTTTTCCCTCCCCCGTGGTTTTCGTGACTTCATCGGTCGCTAGTGCGCCTTGAGCCTCTGCATACTGCCCAATTGGATTTCACTGCAGGACCCAAGGGCTAGTCGTCCCATTGACTGTTCAAAAAAAAAAAATATCCCTGTCCTTGTCAAACATCTAGAATGATAACAAACGATGAATCCTGCTAACCTATGTCAATGCAAATAATGAACAAATGGGTAACTGATAATCAAAGAGATTTACGCACCTTTTCACCCTCTTTAGATCAGTTAAAGCCATCTCAGCAAGGTTCTCATTAGCCATTATTTTCTTAAGCTCAACCTCGTTAAACACACCATTACCAAACTCCAAGCTAAACATATCTGCAACCATAATCACGATTTATTAAATGAATACATGCTTCAATGAAATCATCACGAAGTTCTTGTCTAAATAAGGAACCCTAACTTTGAAATATTTCTAAAATAATAATAATAATAATAATAATAATAATAATAATAATAATAATAATAATAATAATAATCAATTAAACAAAATTAGATTAAATTGAACATCTATACTAATTAAATCACACAGCAGATAAAATCAACTCAAATAAAATAGAAGGTGATTACATCACTTGGTGGCAGAGTCATGAGAGCCATCGATTGATCGAAAAATCGCCGATCTATTTGTTTGTTTGTTTGGGGAAAAAGGTTTTTGATTGAGGAAAAAATGATGATGATGATCGGTATTGAGGGTCTCGATTTTTCTTCAGGAAAATATGAAAAGAAGCTTCAGGAAAATATGTGGGGCGAAGGATTTATCAGGTTTGTGGCAATGGGGGTATAAAGTAATAAAAAATTAAATGAACAGTGCTTATAATAGTGATTTACAACCATTTGAAGCACCTTTACTGTGCGGTACAACGTTTTGAAGCACAACCCAATTCTGGGAAATAGATAAAATATATATATATATATATATATATATATATATATATATATATATATATATATAATATATATATATATATATAGGAGGGACTAAAGCTGTACAAATCAAAGTGTAGGGGGCGCGGGGTAACATTTTGGGTGGGGGTATAAGCTATCCATTGATAAAACTTTTGCCTTAAACACTGTGGCACCCATTCAACGTACCAAATAGACTCGAAAAATTGTGAAACTTGCGCCATTGTTCCCGAAATAATTTTTCTGAACAAAAACGAGTATAAATATGCATAACTTTCCCGAAATCAATTTATTTAGCAAATTCAATTTGTTTTGCGTTTTCTAGGTTGTGCCGGCTTGATAAATGAATAATGCTCACGTTTTAACAAGATATCCACTATTTTTCAATTCCAAACAAGTTCAAAGAGATTTAAAAGCTAAGGGAAATCAAAATAATTATTTTGGCTTGTAAAATAAGTTTTGGAAAATTGTCGGTTGTTACATCTCATACCCCAAAAAAGAAATCGCGTCCTCGCGATTTAATTCAAGTTACTCGTCGGAACGGTGTCGGTGAAAAGGTGGTGGTACTAGTAACATATTCGGGTCTCACTGATTGTTTTAAGGGTTTTTCCTTGCCTGTGGAAGAGTACTTAGGTGGTCTGCCATAAGTTGTCTCCTTCTATCGTTTTGGTGAGGTACAATGATTTCTGCAGTAAGTTTAATAGAGGGAAACAGTTTAAGTCTTGACTATGCGATGTTTCCCAATTTTGTTAGTGTGGTCTCCTCTTTAATCCTCACGGTCTAATTCCAATGTAGAGTCTATACTCTAGTGACACAAAATTCCAGCCCGATACATGTAAAGTTTTAAAATGGCGGGGTGACTGATCTTCAAAATTTGTTTCGAAATTGAGCATTTTCCTCCTCAGAAGAATGGATGAAATTTTGTTTGAAAATTTTATTTGGGTAAGTGTTTACACGGGTTTGTCCAAAATAACTTCCCAAGTATTACAAATTTCTTTGTTGGGGAAATTTAATAGTTACGTAAGATACAGTTTCAAAAGATTGAAAGTTTTGTAAAATGGGTTTTTAATCATGGTATGGATAAGGTAATTTTTCGCAAAAATCTTCGTTTGACATTTCTCAACAAAAGTTTGGTAAAGTTTGGCCAGAAGAATTTAACCTTCAAAATAGGTATTTCAGAAAACATATAACTATGGTTTTCAAGGTTGATCTAAAAGCATCTTAAAAAGGATTCTTAAAAGTAAGAATATCAAAGAGGAAAGATAGTTGAGCATGTACGTCCACCTATATTTCTAAATATCCAAAGAAAAGATCTAGTAGCCAATGTTGAGTAGGGTTCAATGTTTAATATAAGGCGACGCTCAAAGGTGCAAGTTTCCAACTTGTTTAAACAGTATTCTGACCGAAATTTTTGTACTGACGGTCCAGAAGGGATAACTCAGGGCTAAGAGGTTCAATGACTTAAATGGCTGCATTAGTGACCTGAGAGGTATAATTCAACTCAACACTTTGTTGGGAAAGTCTTTCCTGTTTAAAAGGTGAGGTCGTGTATCAAAAGTCGCTAGGTAGACTAAGATCTCTTGGCATCCTGGTGTAGAAGTCGGATCACATAAAAGAAAAGTGTTTTGAGTCAGTTTCATCTAGAACTCCTAGAAAATAAAATGTCTTAAGAGTGATGGAATATTGATAACCTAGTTCAACGCATACACTACTGGTAAGGAAATCTAATTGCATGGAACGAATGCGGTGACTTATTCAGTGATAAAACAGTACCAAAGCTTGGTAGGTTGTTATCTATAGTCTCTGGCGAAAGTGTGGGATCCATTTCTAAGTTTTGATCTATTTTTGAAAGGAATTATTGGTTATTTTGTTTATGAAGTAATAGTATGATAACACTTTTCATGGAAGTAAATGGTTCACATGATGATTATAAAGTACTTTATATAAAAATAGTTTATAGAACTGCTTATAGAGTGATAGGGATCAACTTATCATTTATAAAATAATGACAAAACCATAGTTAAATTTGTGATTTGCTAGAAAGATGAAGATCAGGTTACACAATAACTTGGGAGATGATTTATAAGGCTATGCATAGAATAATAAGGAAATCATTTGTTATCTGTAAAATATTAGCAAAGCTGTAGTTTACTTAGTGATTTAGTAGCAAATCGGTTCATCGGTGACAGTAAAATAGTTTTGGAGAAATAGTGGCGAGATGATTTGTAAGATAATAGTAACACAGTTTTATTATTTTAAATCAAATAGTGGTTAAACCAGCTCACAGGAGAGTAAAATGGTTTATAAAGCTAGAGTAGAACTTGTAAGATGATTATAACTTGGTTTGAAAAAATTTTGTGAAACTGTTCGTTGGTTTATGAAAAGTAATAAAGTAACGAATTGGTTTATTATTTAGTAATAGGATCGCTCGTACAACGAGTTGTAAAACAATTTAAAGAGTAGCATGAAAAACAATTCATTATTTATAAAATAGTAGTAAAATCGCAGTTTGTGATATGTTGGTAAGACAGTAATTTGGTTTATAAAATAACTGGGGAATGATGTTAAGAAATCAATTCATTGTTTATAACATAATGGTAAGGTCAAATTTTGTTTTTAGAATATAGTAGTAAAACATTTTGTAGGATGGCCACAAAACAGTCAGTAAAATAATTGAAAACAGCTTGTATGTTAGATAGCGACACAGTCCTTTATGAACTAGATTTGTAATTACTAAATGCTCAAAAATAGTGAAATTATAAAACGTAATTGTAGTATGATAGTTTGTAGAAGTTGAAATAAAACTGTATTGCTTAAGTGCGTAAGTAACCAATGAGATGAGCCAAAATATAAGATTAAAATGCAGTAAGTTACGAATGTAAGTGAGAATGAGATAAGTATATACGAAGTTAAGGTAATGATTTGAAATTACTTATATTGTGGCTAATATGCCCCATTAGTGGTGATTATTAAAACAAAATTTGTTGAAAAACAAAACATGTTTTGAATGTGTAAAGAGGGTAACGAATGCTATTGAGTGTGCTATCGTTGACGAACTATGGGTTATCGGCCCATGGTCAAAGTGTAATGGTGCGAAATGGTTAATGATCCCTTGAGGTACATGGTTTATGATTCATGGTGTGTACAAAATCCTAATCAACAGAATTCGAATTATGAGTATTTGAAAAATATTTTTAAGATCAAGGAGAGTATTTCTCAGATGATTTTACCACCATTTTATGAAGCAACAATTTTAAAGAAATTATGCAAGTACAAATTTTAAAAATTTTTAAAATTTGAATTTCATTCTCCCCCTCAACACTTGTTCATAAATAATAGTTAACGTTTTTAAATGAACAACGTGTTGATGAAGATTTTGTACTTGCATTTTTTTTTTTGTTTAGAAGAAAATATTTAAACTGAAAATCTTTTTGTGTTTTTCATAAAATTATTTACAAAGATAGTTTTGATGTTTGACTTGATTTATTGTTTTTAAGAAAATTTTCCAAGTCATCTGGAGTCAAACATCTCATACCAATCTGGTGAACTAATTCCACAAATCTTGCATGAGGCAAGGTTGTGGTGAATAAGTCAGCCAGTTGGTATTCTGTACCCACCAAGTAATGTTCAATTGTACCCTGTTCCACATGCTCTTTGATGAAGTGATAACGTAGAGCAATATGCTTGGACTTTGAATGTTGAACTGTGTTGCACGAGATAGCAATGGCACTCTTGGAATCGCAGTACATTGGAATCTTGTTGAAGACGTAACCATAGTCCATCAGTTGTGATCTCATCCAGATGACTTGAGCACAACATGCTGACATGGCCATGTATTCAGATTCCATTGATGACAGTGATGTACAATCCTGCTTCTTCGATTGCCAAGATACGAGCTTGTCACCCAAGAATTGAACTCCCCAAGATGTACTTTTCCTTGTGTCTACGCATCCTGCATGATCAGTATCTGAAAAGGAAATTAGTTCAAAACCAGAATCCTTCGGATACCAGATCCCTAAATTAATGGTTCTCTTTATGTATCGAAGGATCCTTTTAACCTTAGAGAGGTGTCTTTCAGTTGGTCTAGACTGATAGCAGGAGCAAAGATATGTGGCAAATACTATGTCTGGTCTACTGGCTGTTAAATACATGAGTGACCCAATCATACTACGGTATTTTGTAGGGTCAATGGGAGTCCCATGTAAATCAGCATCTAGTTTAGGAGATGATGAAGACATTGGTGTATTATAGGTGTCACAGCTTGCTATGCCATGTTTTTTCAAAATCTCTTGAGCATATTTGGACTGATTTAAGAAAATTCCACGGGGTGATTGATGAACTTGCAGTCCTAAGAAGAACTTCAGTTCACCCATCATGGACATCTCAAAGTTTTGTTTCATTAATTTAGCAAAAGCATTTGAGTATTTCTTATGGGTTGAACCAAAAATGATGTCATCCACATAAATTTGAACAATCAAAATGTCCTCCCCGTGTTTTTGTATAAACAAAGTTGGCTCAACTGATCCTTTTGTGAAATGATTAGCAATTAGAAATGTAGATAGCTTATCGTACCATGCCCTCGGGGCTTGTTTAAGGCCATAAAGGGCTTTCTTGAGCCGGTACACGTGATTAGGATGTTCTGGGTCAACGAAGCCTTCTGGTTGTGTGACGTACACCTCTTCACAGAGTTGTCCATTTAAGAATGCCGTCTTCACGTCCATTTGATATATAGTGATATTCTTGTGAGCTGCATACACCAAAAACATTCAAACGGCCTCAAGTCTTGCCACTGGTGCAAAAGATTCCTCAAATTCGATTCCTTCTTCTTGACTGAATCCTTTAGCAACCAACCGAGATTTGTTTCGAATAACCGTGCCATCAGCATTTAACTTGTTCTTCCAGATCCATTTCTGTCTGACAACGTATACCCCTTCTGGTCTTTCTACCAATTCCCAAACTTCTAGACGCTTAAATTGATCAAGTTCCTCTTGCATTGACTCAATCCAATTGTCGTAAGTAAGGGCTTCTTTAATGTTTTTCGGTTCTGCTTGACAAACGGTGAGTGCATAAATGCAAGTTTCACCGTCTGTGTGGAGTCTTTTTCGTGTCATGACCGGGTTGTCTGGATTGCCAATCACGTTCACTAGAGGGTAATCCTTAGTCCACTTGTGTGTTGACGAATAGTGTTGAAAATTTTGAAGCAAATTTGATGGATCCAAATTGCTTGTTGACGACTCTGCAATATCTGGAATGGTGGGAGCCAGAGCAAATGGATTGAAGAAAGAATTTCCGTCATAATTTGTGGGTGTGGATACTTCAGAAGATAGAGAGGGATCATCAGCTGCAGTCTTAGTATTTGAAGCTATTTTTTCTACTGATGATGATGTTTCTGTTGGTGGTGCATCTTCAGCAACTGCTGTTGTAGTGGTTACTATTGTATTAGGTGCTTGAATGTTGACGGGTTGTGCAGCGGAACTGGTGGATACTTCAGTGGCACGACTAACGAGAGTATCATCAAATAGCGGAGCAAATAAATCTTTCAAGTCCTTGCGGTTGAGAGAAAGAGGTGCAGCTGATTAATCAGGGAAGTTTAGACTGTTAGAAACGGGTCCTAAGCTGCTTTGCTCAGAAGCCATATCCGTAAGTTCATCAAAATGAGCGTGTATGGTCTCTTGAATTCGCGTGTTTCGATGGTTCCAGATTCGAAATCCTTTCGAATTCTCGCAGTATCCAACAAAAATCCCTATATCAGCTTTGGCTTTTAATTTTCCAAGGTCATCACGATCATTATTTGGGTAACAGAGAGCCCCAAATACATGAAAGTAATTTATGTTCGGTTTTCTTTTGTGAACACGTTCATATGGGGTTTTGTTGTACCTTTTGGTAATCATACATCAGTTTTGGGTGTAGCAGGAGATGGAGACAACTTCAGCCCAGAGGTAATCCGGTAATTGAGCATTTATCAACATCGTTCTTGCGGCTTCCACTAATGTTCAGTTTCGTCTTTCGACCACTCCGTTCTGTTCTGGGCTGCGTGCAATTTATGTTTGGTGTTCAATCCCTACTTTCTCAAAGAACTCACGAAGAGTGTGATTCTTAAATTTGGTTCCGTTGTCTGTTCTAACTTTTCTGACAGTGTTACGGAGCTGAACCTGAATTTTGGTGAGAAAGGTGATGATCATCGAAGGAGCTTGATCTTTAGTGCGAAGAAAGTAGACCCAAGTCCATCTTTAAAAGTCATCTACGATTACCAATATATACCACTTCCCATTGATTGTCTGAACACGCATTGGGCCACAAAGATCCATATGAAGAAGTTGAACTACATGATTTGTACTGTGCTCGGTTTTTGGAGGAAAATGAGCACGAGTACTCTTCCCTTGTTCACAAGCTGAGCAGAGGTGATCTTTGGCATACCGGAATCTTGGAAGACCATCGATTAACTTATGACGAGCAAGCTCAGTCATTGTTTTGAAATTCAGGTGAGACAAACGTTTATGCCATAGCCATGCTTTTGTATAATGAGCCTTGGAGAGCAAACAAATCAGAGAAGATGCAGTCATATCTGACAAGGAAATGGTGTAAAGAATTGTTTCGCGTTTTCCTGTCATAAGGCCATTTCCGTGTAGGTCGCGAACAAAGCAGGTTTTCTCCCTAAATGCAACTTCCAAGTCCCCATCACAAAACTACCCTACGGAGAAAAGGTTATGTCCAAGGCCTTCAACGTAGTATACACGACTGATTTCGATGTTCCCGTTGACCTAGTCCCCATATCCCATGATAGCAGCAAAGTGGTCATTCCCGAATCTGACAGTGCCTATGAACTTTGCGAAAAAGTTTACGAGAAGTTTTAAGTTGCCTGTCATGTGTTGGGAACACCCGCTATCAACAATCCAAAGGACAATTTGAATCACCTGCATCACAAGAAGATGAAACAGATGGAAAGTTGGTAACGGTGGATCCCATTGGGTCAGTAGCACAATTTATAAGCATCTTTGGTGCCCAAGTAAAACTAGGTTTATGCTATAGCCAACGCTGCCATATCCAACTAGATTCTACTTTCTTCCTAGTGAATCCACTTAGTGATTGGATTGTTCTAGGTGCAACTATGGTCTTGTCAACGGTGGTCTCAGAAACTACTTTTGGCGGTTTTCCTAAAATGGACTTAGCAGCGGTTGTGAGCCAAGAGGAAATGCCATTAGTACGTTTCTGTGTATGAGACAAAAGGGTTTTTGCAACACATTTTTGATGATTACCAGACAAAATACTAGTACGACAAAACACACAATAAGCATCAACGATAACATCATTCATAACATTCATAGATTTAGCAGTCGTTACATCATATTTAGAATTACACTTTGTAAAGTTGGATTCTACTTTAGACATAACATGCGTCTTATTCAGATTCCTAGTGTGAACTTCTACTTCTTGAGTTTTAGGGGAGCCTCTCTTAGGTTTCCAGACGCTACTATTCTTTTTACTCTTTTTGGTCTTAAATCTGCTAACCGTAGGAGGGGTGCCTAGTCCTGTAGAAGTTGAAGCTTGCACATTTTAGGTCTGTAGAGATGCTGTCTTAGGTGTTTCATCAATTTTTTCCATGCCTGGGGCAATCACATTCTTATTCACAAATTTTCTTTTTCAAGTACTTTGATTTTATCTTGCAGCTCAATGATGATGTGTTTTTGTTGTTGAATTTTTTTAATCTAACTCTCTGCTTAAATAAACAGCGTCATTTCTGTTTTTGCTAACTTGATCAATGTCCTTTTCGTATTCAGAAAATTGTTATTTTAAAATAGCATTTTCTTTTTCAATATGACTTTTAGAAGCATGACTATTTTGAAAGGACAATGATTCTTTTTGGTTTTGTAACTGTAACTCAAAGTTAAGACTCTGAATCTGACACCATTGCAGTTTAAGTTTGAGTTGAAATTTTTTTTTTTGAAAGTTTATTTTCCACATCATCATTGATTTGTCGAAGTCTCTCATTATCTTTTTTCAATTTTGCAATTTCAATGTTTAACATCTCAGTATCAACGTTATGATCATCAACAATCATTTCATTACATGACAGTTAAATGGAATTCATGATGACAGATATTATATCAGAACATAGAACATTCTTCAAGAGTCGATCTACTTCGTTTTTCAAAGCTTTGTTTTGACATTTTTGTTTCAAGATCTTATTTTCTGTTGCTTCGAAAATGTTCATCATTGATGTAACCTCTGTTTGAAGTTCCTGTTCCCAATGTGTAGCACAAAGTTGTAGGTGTTGAACATGTGGTAAAAGTTGTTTTTGAAAAACTTCTCTCTTTTCTTTCTCATAAGGAGAAAGAAAAGTAGAGACTTTGATTTCTGAGTTCCGTTCAATTGCATCTTCCAAAAGTTTTATGTCTTCCATGAATGTATTAAAATATCTAAGGACACGACATTGTTTTGGCATTGGGGCAATAATACCTGGATTTGGTAAAGGGCCATTAACTTGTGCTACTTCGGTCACTGGAATGACTTCAGAAGTTTCATTCTTTTTAATTAAAGCCCATGTTTGTTCTGGCTTATCTTTTTGAGGTACAAAAGTGTCACTAATATGAGGTACTCTTGAGTAGTCAAAGGTTTATTAAAGTGGACATTACTCATTTTAGATCGACTCTCGTCCTCTTGTTCCATTTCCTTTTCATTATTATACACAACAACACGCATGAAAGAATCATCAAATAAATGCTTTGCACTGTATAACTTTGGATTTTCCTTGAGTGCTTTATGTAAAAAACTTGGTTGGTCACTCCCAATTACGAAGCCATATCCTTGAGGATTTGGTTTAACAGTTAATTTTTGAACGGTTGTTATTGATTCACCAATTTTATACACAACGTTTTGAAATTCTTTAAGTTTGGATTCCAACGCAACAATTTCCTCAAGATATGAATCAACACGTTTCCTTGAAACTTGTTTTTGTTCAAGAAGATCATCTTTACAGGTTGACAACTCTGTTTTTGTTTTGGAAAGCTCAGAGTGTAAAATATCAACTTGTTTTTGAAAGTCTAATCGTTCTTGTTCTTCTTGAGAAATCAATTCATTTTTGGAAACGGTTAACTCACGTACTTTATGTTCTAAATCTTTTGTTTTCACATATGATTGTTGGAATGCAACCTCAAAGATTTTATCCCATGTTTCTTTATTTTCATAATTTGAAAGTTGCAGTTTGTAGCACTCAAGATCTTTAGTTAACAAAGCTACTTTTGCTTTCAGATTTCTGTTTATTTCATTGCACTTATCAATTTGGGATTTTTGTGCATCTAATTGTGTTTGGGTGGTCAACAGCAAGGTCATGAGCTCTGAATCTGTATCTTGCAAAAGATCATCTTGTTCAATGTGATCATTGTTATCATCATCAAAAGGATCATCAAATGAAACAACGGGGTTAATTTGATCTTCATCAAATGTAACTATGGTGTTTATTTGGTCATCGACTTGAGAGGATAACGATGAGTCATTTTGACCAATATTTTCTTCAGTAGATGCAGATGCAGAGGGTGATACAATTTCATGAATGAGACATTCAGATTTAGGTACCTGAGACAAGCCATCGGTATCATACACCGGGCCTGTTTCACCCATATGCATTTCTTGCATGTTAGCCATAAACATTACAGCTGCTGATGAAGCGAAAAGTGTACCGCTTTTAAGGGGTCATTTAAGCCCTAAATCGTATTTATTTGATCAAATATTGCCCTAAATCGTTCCTTTTGTCATTTTAGGTACTTTTGAGGAGAAATCTGGAAAAGGAGGCATTTTGGACGTTTTTGGAGCATAAAAGTGAAGAAAAAGACAAAGTCTCAAAATCATGCTAAAAGTTACCTTTGACGGCGTCAGGATTATCCCTGGACGGCGTCATGGCTTGGCAAGAAAAGGTGGATGTGAAATTTACTCATGATAAGCCAGAGAAATTTGCATGGGAATTCCGACGGCGTCACGCTTTAATCTGATCAAGGTCGTCACGGCTTAATTTAAAGAGGGACAGCATCACCCCTAATTCTGACGGCGTCAACCCCTGATAAGCCAGAACGGATTTTGGAGAGCTAAAGAGGGACGGCGTCAAGAAGGTCATCCGGGAACCCTAAAAGCGGCGAGGTGACGGCGTCACACTCCATAACGTGACGCCGTCAGATCTGAAAGTCTATATATAGTTTTGCAATTTTTTGTCATTAGTGTGGAACTTATTGAGGAACTTTGTGGGTGAAAACCTAAGACGAATTTGGCAGCTTTCTCAAGGCTTTTTGCCTTGAGATCTTCCATGTTACATTGAAGATAAGTTATCAATTAATCATTTAATATGTCTATGTGTTGTTTGATTCTATCTTGTTCTTGTCTTTTGTTTAACATGCTAGGCTAGATTTATCTTGTGTTTGCTTAGATCTAATGAAACCTAGCTATTGATTATTGGTTATTAGTGTGTTGTTAGTTGTATTGGATGATTGTTCATCTATGTTAGGCTTAAGAAAACTGGCTAACTTCCTATTCGGTAACTTGCTTGAACGTCTTAAGAAACATGAACCAATGCGTACTAAAGGTTTTTATAGTTGTATTTAATGCACAAGCGAATTCTAGTGATCCCATGTTAGGAGCTTCCTAGCCGGCTCGACATAGGAGTGAAGTAGGAGCTTGTAGAGTTGGGGAAGTACGTACGCCACCCCACAATTGGTATTAAGGAATACACCCGTCATCCACGCAACTAATACACACTAATCAACCGGTAAAAGATAGTTAGGGAGTAAGGAAATCTAAGTAAACACATTTCTCTCTATATAAGTTTTACCACCTTTTCATTTTCAGTTATTTTATTTTATTTGCATTCGTAATTATTTGGGTTAGTTGACTAGCAACTAATTCCGCCCACTCTTTCAAACCCGAGATTTTACTTGCTTTTATAAAATTATAAAAACATAAAAAAGAATCTTCTCTCACCCTTAGACCTATTAGAGTAATTTTTCATACCTAACGAACACTATTCCCTGTGGAGAACGATCAATCCCCCGTACTTACCACTACACTATACTACATCGGTTAGGTACACTGCCTGGTGGGGTTGTAAGCCTCTTGAGATCCCTCGAGAGGTAAAACCTGTTGTAAGGTTGCAAAACCACGCATCAAGTTTTTGGCGCCGCTGCCGGGGAATAGTTATTGTTTAGGTTGAATTTTTATTTTATAGGTCTACTCACTAGATTCCTTTCTAGTGAGATTTTTATTTTATTTTTCTAGGTTTTCTTTAGTCTATCTTTTTTCTTCGTTTCTTTGTTCGTAACCATTACCATTAGACATCATGGAAGATGGTAATATCCTTGATCCCAACATCCCACCACCACAACAACCACCACCACCTCCTAGAGCCCGTACTTTGGGAGAATACTCCCGTCCTAGCCACCATGGCTATCGAAACACCATTGAGCTCACTCAAGGAGCCAATGTCACACCTTTGCAATCCGACACCATCCGGTTGGTGCAAAGCGGATGCGCATTCCATGGACTTCGTTCTGAAGATCCTAATCAACATCTCAAGGACTTTCTCAAAATTGTTGATTCTATAGACCTTGATGTTGCCACTCGAGAGACGACCCGATTGCGTCTCTTTCAATTCTCTCTGCGGGACCAAGCTAGTCAATGGCTAGAGCGTCAACCCGCAGGATCCATCACCTCTTGGGATGATCTCACCACTCGTTTCCTTGCTCAGTTTTTCCCACCGGGAAGAACTACCAAGCTAAGGAATGATATCTTGATGTTCCAACAACGTCAAGGCGAAACCCTCTACGAGGCATGGACTCGATTCAAGGACTTACTCCAAAAAGTCCCTCACCATGGCATAGAACTTTGGCTCCAAGTCCAAATCTTCTATGACCATATCAATCTCTCCACGAGGCAAACCATTAACCAATCGGCCGGTGGTAAGCTACGTGATCTAAGTGCGGAACAATCATGGGCTCTCCTAGAGGATCTTGCTCTTTATGACAACGAAAGTTGGAGTGATCCCCGTGATTTGAACAAAACGGTCAAGGCAATATCTTTGCCTTCGAACAATTCAAGCACTTCCGACCGTAGGATCATAGAACTTGAAGACCAAGTCAAGTTTCTTATGAAATCCTACGAGGCTCCTAAACCTTCAAGCCAAGTGAACAAAATCACTTCTTCATGTGAATTATGTAGTGGTCCCCACGACACTCGTGATTGCATGGAACTCCCCGAACAAGCTTTTGTGGACTACGCATCCTCGCGTACCGACGGAGCGGGAGACAAGTGGTACACTTTCAAACCCGAGCCAAACCCCTATGGTGATACATACAACCCCTCATGGAAAAATCACCCGAACCTTAGGTGGAAACAAAGCCAAAACGCACAACAGACCAATTCTTCTAACCCACCTAATCGTTTCCAATCAAGCGGTTCCAACTCGAACCGTACTTTCAACAACAATCCTTCCGGCAATGGTAGTACCAATAACTTTGAAGGATTGATGTCCCAATTTATGGCATCTCAAGAAGCTCGTTTAGCCAAGTTTGAAGCCGATTTCAAACAAAAACAAAGCGAGATGACCAATAAGATTGACACCTTGTTGAAAGCCCTTAATGACCGAGAAATGGGAGCACTCCCTAGCAACACAGTCAAGAACCCGAAACTAAACATCAACGCTATTTTATCGGTTTCGTCCCCTAGTTCTTGTCCACAATATTATTCGGTCAATTCCATGAGCACGTGTTTCAAACAAACCCAAGTCGTTCCAAATGACCAAGAAGTTATGACATCCAAATTGGTCAACAACATAGTTGAAACACCTCCCACTCAAAACCTTGACGAAGAATTCAAGGAGCTCCACCTTGAAAGTCCGGTTATTGATGTGTTGGATGAGAAGAAGCTCAAGTTAGGCGAAAAAGGGACCGCCTTCGTTCAAAATAAGCTACCTAAGAAGTTAGATGATCCGGGCTTATTTGTTCTACCTTGCAAGATCAGTAATTCGGAGGCTTATGACACATTAGCCGATCTTGGATCAAGCCTTAACCTACTTCCGTTGCCTCTTTACACCTCTCTAAAACTTTGAAAACTTGAAGAAACCGAGGTAATAATAGGCTTAGCGGATGGAAGTGTTGCTTACCCGGTTGGAGTAGTTAAGGACGTTTTAGTACACATTGGAAAACTAACCATTTTAGCCGATTTCCACGTCCTTGATATGGTTAGCGACCCTACATGCCCCTTGTTAATAGGTAGAGTATTTTTGGCGACCGCTAGTGCTATGATTGATTGTAAGGAATCTAAGATAGCGGTAGGAGAAGTTGATACTTGGTCAGTCTATGATGTTAAGAAACATGCCTATGATACTAGTGAGGAACCGACACCCCATTGGTTAGAATCAAATAGGAGACCATCTAGATATGGACTTTGGATCGATAGAGACTTCATAGGACCCCAACGCCCATTTTACCTAGAAGAGGACTTTGTGAACCGAACACATACGGTAGAGCAACTCTTAGCTAGGGACACCGAATTGGATCCATTTGAAGACCCTCTAGTTTTTAGAAAGATGATTGATTTCCTAGGAGTTTTACCAATTAACCTAGGAATGAATAAGTGGACTTGTGAGGAAGATGATCATAAGTGGAATTGGGACAAACCACCCAAAAATGGAGATGGGTCATGGCATATTAAGACGATATTGTATGACCCGGATGGAGAGAAGTTTGAAAAGATATATTGTACTAAGCGGACCAATAGGAAACTTCAATCCAAGCTTAACCCTAAAGACGTCCTCGATAACGAGCTTACTTACATAGGGTAGCATGACTTTGAGTCTAGCTACAAGACTCGTTAATAAAGAAAAGCGCTTCTTGGGAGGCAACCCAAGTTTTATTTGCTTTGTGTGTTTATTTATTTGTTTGTTTGATTTTATTTGTTTTCGTATGTATGTTTAATTTTTATTATTATTGATTCATGTTCAAAAACTAATTTGTGAAAATGCTTTATGTTGTTTTTAACTTCGTCTTAACTACATATAAAGGTATTTTCCAAAAGTTAAGTGTAAGGGAAATCTAAATCGGTTTATTAGAACACAAATGAACATGAATCATAATAATAATAAATTAACATACATATTAGTATTTGTTTGAGTCAAATGCTTGTATCGAGTCATAATGATGTTTTGCAGGAATTCCAGGAAGTAAGGTATAGGTTTTTCCAAAAATTTTCCGGAAACGTAACATGAGAATTCTGTCAGATCATATCTGACGGCGTCAGGAATTACAACCTGACGGCGTCAGGTTTAATTTTCTGAAAATTTTTGAAAGTTTTGTTTTCATAAAAAGTTTTTATTAAATCTCTAACTTATAATCTCCAGGAATCTGCAAAATTATCATTCTACAAGCATTATATCATTATATAGAGAGTTTATCCCGCCGATGTTATGCAGGTTTTCGTGTTTGTTTTCTCAGGTTTAACAGGTTATTTTGGATAAGGAAATGTTTTGGATCAAACTTTTGGCGATACATTAGTCATGAAGCTTTTACATTCTCTTTGGAAGAAGATCTAACCGTGTTACTTCATTATCCACCGAGCGAATCAGGGGAGTATTTGATTTCATTCTTTTACTTTATGCTTTTACATTTGTTATTTGAACATTGGGGACAATATTCATCTTAAGTGTAAGGGGGGTAAAAGTACGATTAGAGAATGCTATTACGCTTGATTTTTGTTTGTTTAATAGTAGATGTGTAATAAAACTGAGATAAATACCTGTTAGGGCAATTTTAGTGCCAAATTTAAATTTTTTTACAACATATAGGAGTGAAACTTTGATCTTAATGAGCGTCTCACGGATAGGAGTTATATGGCTAGCACAAAAACCGTACCACTAAAAAATTTTCCACTCCCAAATATGTGAGGTTCGCCCCTAGAATTGGTAGGAAAAGCATTTATGCTATGATGTGTGTACCGGTAGCACTTAGATTCTAGAACTTGCGTTAGGACCATTCCGAGGCCACAAGTGAGACTACATTCGTGTAGTTAGATTTACTACATGATAAGAGGCATTAGGATTAACCCATTGTTTTACACTTGTGTTTTTGTTATAATTACATTGGCTACATTGGTCAAGTAATTCTCCCACACCCTTTGCGTTGTACTCATTTTTAGTACACGATACCCCTAGTACACCCCTCAGAGCCTATCTTTTCGTTTCAACCTTTAAGCATTTTACTTGAAGGAAGAATTTGTTTACACCCCACTAAAATGTACACCCAAATCGCCTTAGCCTACCTTGTATGCACTCATTTTTAGTGCATTATTGTGTCAACATTTGTTTAAACCCAAGTTAATTATCTAATTGATTACATGGTTGCTAAGTCGAGTCATATCCTTGTACATATTGTTTTGGGACGATTGGGACTCATGGGTAAAGTACTAGTGTAATGGAGTAATGGGGAAGAACATCATTTATTACCCCCATATGTGCTAAATATTTTAAAAGTACTCCAAGTGTTTCAATTATCTTAATTCGAGTCATTAGATTAGTTATTTGTAAAGTTATGTAAAAGTTCAAGTGTAAGGGGAATGCAACGCCCCTATGATGTATTATTTTGGATGGTAGGGCAAAAGTGTATGCAATAAAAAAAAAATACAAAAAAATGAGAAAAAGAAAAATAGAAAAAACATACGGACTACCATCCCGTTTCATTTTATGTTTATTTTATGTTTTTGTTATTTTCTTTCATTAGCTTAAATCGAGTCGAGTCTTGGCTTATGCAACATTGTATAGTACATGTAATTAATCAAGATCTTTAACTCGCCACCAGTAAAATATCCTTTATCCAACAAAACCGTGTTTTCCTTTTCCCTACACCTAACGTTATAACCCATGTAAAAGCCCTCTTTGATAGTTTATCTTAGGTGCTTACGCCTAGTGGAGGAGGTTTTCGATCCTTTCCCAAGCCTATGGTAATCTATTTGCTATGACAGGTAGTGAGAGATATTATCCGTTTTCATTTATGAGATTTATTTTGATGACACTTGAGAGATGTGAGTATCTAAACACTACTTGTGAGGTGCTAGTTTGTAATCTCCGTGCTTATTATGATTAAAGTGGAACGAATATTTGTTGTAATTACTTTTATGTTAGCATCAAATGACCCCTAACTTGTATTTTGATTAGAATAAAAGCGCATTTGCTTGAGGACAAGCAAATCTCAAGTGTAAGGGTATTTGATGAAGCGAAAAGTGTACCGCTTTTAAGGGGTCATTTAAGCCCTAAATCGTATTTATTTGATCAAATATTGCCCTAAATCGTTCCTTTTGTCATTTTAGGTACTTTTGAGGAGAAATCTGGAAAAGGAGGCATTTTGGACGTTTTTGGAGCATAAAAGTGAAGAAAACGACAAAGTCTCAAAATCATGCTAAAAGTTACTGATGAACTCAAATAAGTACATTTTATTACTATCATTTATCCTATTAATTTGACTTGTTTTACTATATTATGTATGAGGATTGATACTTAATCGTTTACTTTTGTAATTCTCAGGTAAAAACAAGCATTTGGTGAAACTTAGCAATTTTGGACTAATAATGGAGCAAAACATACATAAAGTGAAGAGTCTACTGAAATGGACAAGATCAAGTCAAATCTGCTCCAGATGCGCCGCATCTCACTCATGACATGCGCCGCATCTCTATCAAGATATCACCAGATACGATCCAAGATACAAGAGGACATGCGCCGCATCTAATCATGGAGTTACGCCGCATCTTCTGGCGGTGTACGAATATTCCTGAATATTATAATCTTGGACCCCACGCGAAGTTAAGTCAATGCGCCGCATCTACTTACTAGATGCGCCGCATCTTCCCTCAGACAGAAACTATAAATACCCCAAGACCAGACGAATTCAAAAGAGCTTTTGTCAGACATATATCAGAACTGAAGAGCAGAACCCTAGGACGAATTCAGTCAAGGAGGCAGCACAAGACACACCAAACGAAGATACAAGAGCTGTAAGAAGGTGCTGCATGTGTTTAATTCATTAAGTAGTTTTGTTTTATTGTGTTAGCAAACTTTAATTCATCAGGATTGGTGGCTTGTGTAATGTGACAACGAAAGATTGCACTCCCTTTAATACTTGCTTTCCCATCAATTAAAGTTTATATGTTGATGTCTTTGGTTACTACTTATTAGTGCATTGATAACCTCTGTGTTTATTAGTGGCTTGCGGGCATTTGACTGCGGAAAATAATGTGGCTCCCACGGTTATTACTAAATTGATCACTTAGGAATAACTTTTAGACATAAGTAATCATTAAGGGTTTACTCGCCGATAAGATTAGGACCAACGAGAAAGGGTTAACTACATACACTTCATATAAAGCTATCAATAAAACAAGTGACAATCTACTTAATTATAAGGACAGCCCTCTTATTGTCTCGAGTATTTATCTGTGTACGTGTGTGCTACTTGCTGATTCGTGCCTATTGGTTTATTTTATTATTTAATTGCAAACAAATCGTGCCAGTCTCTCAGGCTGAAACCCCCTTGCGTTAGGATATTAAAATACTGATTAGAATAACGAGATAATACGTTCCACTCTTAGTGATCGACACTCTACTTACCATTATATTCATACTGACCGGGTACACTTCTCGTTAAGTGTGTGTGTTATTGATAAGTCGGCTAAATATAAATTTAAAACTTGAGTAGGCATTAAAACTGCCAAAACTTTACTCCAACGCACGCCCATCAAGTTTTTGGCGCCGCTGCCGGGGAGTGAATTGTTATTATCTGTTAATTTGATTAGTATTTTAATTAGGTTTTTCTTTTTATTAGATTAATTGCATCATTGTATTATTTTGCATATTTGTTGTATTGTGTGTTAATTGTTTTCTTTTATTTTTGTGTGTTTATTTTTGTTTGTGTGTTTTTATTTGTTTTTATTTTTCGTATTTTTTCTGTTCTGCTATCGTTGTACTGTGCTAAATCAAACGATACGGCGCATCTGATCTCTCAGATACGGCGTATTGCGTTTAATTTTTTTTTAAAATACAACGCGTTTAATTAATTCGATACGACGCATCTTTTCCCCAAGATACGGCGTATCTGTTTTTAATAAGAAATTTTTTTCTAAGCGATAAAGTAATACGACGCATCTGCTTTAGTAGATACGGCGTATCTATTATTTTAATTAAAAACAGTTTGCGAATTATTAAACAGATACGGCGTATCGATCTCTATCGATACGGCGCATCTTTCTGAATCAAAAATCTTGTATTTTGAAACGTAACGAAAATACGGCGCATTAACTTTCGTTAATACGACGCATTTAATTTTAAATAAATATCGATTTTTGATTAATAAATTCGATACGGCGCATTCATAAATTCTAAGCAGCGTATCTATTTTCTGGATAAAGTCTGATTAAATTTTAACGATTATAAGATACGGCGTATCCAACTTTTTGGATACGGCGCATCGTCTGCAGATATCAGTAACTTTAATTTTTCGTATTCCGTTTTCGTTATTAATTATCTGATATATTACTTTCTCGAGCATACCCTACTGATATTTTTGTGTTGATTTCAGGAAGTGCATGACCAGGAGTTCTACGAAGAACTTGATTCAACCTTTCGAAGATCCTGAACGAGCCCTACATTCGCTTAAAAGGCTTTTCAACACAAGAAGCTTTGATCTTTCAAGTTCACTCGAGCTTGATTACTTTTCTGAAGAAAAAGAGGAAGTTGAAACAGAAACAATGGGCGAAAACACTACTATGGAGGAATACATGAACAGTACCCGTGCTGATTAAACTTCAGGAGTTGCTAGACCAAAGTTTGATGATAAGTCAAAATTTGAGTTGAAGGGTTAGTTTCTCAAGGAACTAAGAGAGAATGCTTTCAGTGGGACGGAACATGAGGATGCTAATGAGCATGTTGAAAAGGTCCTGGAGATTGCAGATTTGTTTACTTCAGAAGGAGTGACTGCCGATCAACTCATGCTAAGAATCTTTCCAATCTCGCTTAAAGGAGCTGCTAACAAGTGGCTAAGGAATGAACCTGCTAGTTCAATCACTACATGGGGAGATTTGAAGAGCAAATTCCTGAAGAGATATTGTCCACCTGCTAAGACTGCTAAAAAGATGGAGGCTATCAATAGTTTCAAGCAAGAGCCTGATGAAACTCTTTATCAAGCTTGGGAACGATTTAAAGATTTATTGATAAAATGTCCTCAACACTATCTAACCCCTATGCAGGAGATAATATTGTTTTATCAAGGACTGGACGTGCCTACTAGACAGATTTTGGATGCTAAGGGAGCTGTACCTCAAATGAGTGCAACTAATGCTAGGAAAGCAATCCAAGAAGCTGCCGATCATTCTCAAAAATGGCACGATGGGACCTCTACTAGATCTAAGAGCAGCACTAATTTTGACGGGATTGCTGCTATTCAAGCTCAATTGGATAAAATTAGTAGAGAAATGAAGAAGCGTGATGAAAGAGCGTATGCTGCCCAAGTTGGATGTGAAATGTGCGAAGGACCTCACTACACTAAAGATTGCCCGAACAAGAATGAAAGTGAGACGTTTGAAGAAGCATATTACACCCAATTTGGACAACCATTCCGACCTTCAGGGAGATTTAGGGAAGCTACACAGGGATTATATCAAAGGAACAACTTCAATCCCGCTTATCAAGAAAGGAGGCAGACTTTAGATGATACTTTAAAGCAAATTATGACCGATGCTGCTAAAAGACATGAAGAGAATACTGCTATGATCAAAGAAATTCGAGCTTCAACGGACACTACTACAAGAAATCAAGGAGCTTCGATCAAAGCATTGGAACAACAAATTGGTCAAATGAGCAAAGTTCTTCAAGAAAGGGGATATGGAAGTGTACCGAGCTCAACTGAAACCAACCCAAGAGATCATGTCAAGGCCATAAGCACCACTGAAGAAGTCACTCCTAATATACCTAGAAGATCGATGAATGGTAATGATGGTGCAAGACCCAAATTTTTCTTTAATTCTTCAATCAGCTTAAGGAGACTACTAAAAGAGAAGACAAAGATTGAAGAGGAGATCAAGGCAACAATGAAAGAAGATAGCCCTGCAACCGACTCAAATGCCTTGCCTAATAAAGAAAGAGACCCAGGAAGTTTTACTCTACCTTGTTCTATTAATAATATATCTTTCAATAATGTGTTAGCTGACTTAGGAGCTAGTGTTAGTGTTATGCCTCTTAAGACATTCGCTACCCTAGGACTAGGAAAATTAGCACCAACTAAGTTACTTATTGAATTGGCTGATAAAACGGTAAAACGACCTGAAGGGATTGCTAATAATGTGCTAGTTAAGATTGAGCAGTTTATTTTTCCCGTAGACTTTGTTATACTAGACATGCCCGAGGATGTTAAGATTCCTTTAATCCTCGGAAGACCTTTCTTGTCTACTGCCCATGCTAAGATTGATGTGTTTAAGAAAAAAATCTCATTAAGGGTAGGGAATAATAAACTAGTCTATAAGTGCCAAGATCTGGTTAAAAGCATAATTAGAGGTGTTTATGTGCTAGGATTAAGAGAGCGTATGGACCTCGATCTTGAAGCTAGACTTATGGGAGAAACATTGATTCAAAACAACTCAACTAATCCTAATCATGAGAACTTTGAGGAATTCATTGACCTTAATGTACCTACCGAACTTAGACGCAATGTTGTTAATGATTCTGATGATGAGTGGTATGATTGTGTAGTAATTAATAAACATAGGAGAATGGTTGAGAAAACGAATTTGAATAATGATGTGTTTATTGAACTACCACCCCACCTTGCTTATTTGTGCCTATATGATAATAAGAATTTCCCGTCTATCATTTTGTCATCTCTGCCCGTAAGGGACAGGACTTTGTTTATGCAGATATTAAAGAAGAACGGCGTGGAAATTAAGGACGAGCAAGGAATGTTCAATATTACTGAATTGGGGATGAAGGAGCGCGATGTTTCCGACTCCTTCAATGATCGATATTAAAGAGCTGAACGTGAGTCTAACTTGAAGACTCTGGAATAAAGACAAGTGCTGGCCGGGAGACAACCCGGAGAATTTCTATTATTCTGTTTTCTGTGTCGAGTCAGTCAGGCCCGCATGAGGATACGGCGCATCTCCATCCTGAGATGCGACGCATCTCCTGCAATGGTCATATCTTATTTTAATTTTCTGCATTTTTATTTTCGACTTTAAAACTAATTATCAGTTTATTTTCAATGCGGCGCATCCCTGGTTAAGGATGCGGCGTATCTTTATTCTGATCCGTATTTATTCCAGGCTCGATACGGCGTATCTTCTTCCATAAGATACGGCGCATCGACTGACCTGATGATTTTCAGTTTTAATTTTATATTTTATTTTTATCTAACTACTAATGTATTATGCAAGTTTGAACCTTTCTTATCTTAGGTGTGTTTTGAAGCATTGGTGGTATTATAATTTCCTGGATTTCCTGTGGATACATCAAGTATGAAGCTTTAACGTTCTCATCCGCAAGAAAGATGATTTTTGCTCTTATACTAATGGAGGATCATATCGAGCAAATCTCAGGGGAGTTTTCCTGTTCTAATTCTTTTATTTTCCAGTTTTTAACCTTTTATACAAACAACGAGGACGTTGTTTAACTTAAGTGGGGGGATTGGAGAATTAGAACACTTAACAATTACTTGTCCTAAACTTTTTCAAAAATTATGCTTAAAATGTGCTTAATATATCAAACTTAAAATTTTTTTAGCATGTTTTTGTTTAAGATCTAAGTTGCATAGCTGCACACAAGACGTTATTTTCAAAAATTGTGATTTTCAAAAATTCACAAATCTATGAGTGTGCCGGTGACTTGTAAACTTTAGAACTTGGCTTGTATACTATTCGAGACCACCATAATGAGTATTATTTATATAATTGGAATGACTTGTCTAAATTGGTAAATTTCTAGGATTACACCCAAATGGCCTATTATATGTTATGTGTTATTAACTAACTACACTGGTTAGTTAACCCCCGTATAAACCCTTTTGTTACTCTCATTTTTAGAGTAAGATACCCCTAGAAAAACACTCAGAGCCATTCCTTTCGTTTCTTACACCTATGTTTAAAATGTTTCGTTACACCCTTACACCTTAGCCTACCCTGTAGATTAGAATCCGTGGTTGGTTAATTGCTATAGGCAAAGTGTGTTTCCTTACATTACCTGTGTTCGTGTGCGTAATTCATTATCTTTGGTTAGGTCGGGAAATTGCACAATGCAATTGGAGTGAAAAGTAAATATTGTATATCTTTGAGTTTGTTTTTCGTGTGTTTACTACTTTCACTATTACCGTTATTTCTGAAGTATGAAAAGTATGGAAAAATTATCCATAATTATCATTATAGTGATGTGGTGAAATTTTACGCATCTACATCTTTAGTTAAAAAAAAAAAAAAAAAAAAAAAAAAAAAAAAAAAAAAAATCGAAAAAAAAATAATAAGAAAAGAAAAAGAAAGAAAGAAAAGTTGGATGTTTGTTTTTAAACCAACGATGTAAAGTTATGTAAGTGGTCGATATCACCACTATTTGTTATATATTATATCTATGGATTGAATGGGAATTGGCAGTTATGGGAACGCCAATTAAGGTTTATTCTTTGATTAAGATCTTGTTGAGTATAATTCGTGTCTACCTAAAGCGTGTGTTTCAAGTGTTAAAGCGTGAGTTATTCGATGATATGAGTCTTATTCATGGGATGGTTGGGATAGTGATTAACCACACTTAGGATTTTAATTTATTTGTTTTGTTTATTTTTCATTTTACACCAATTTATATCCCAAATGTTATCCATGCCCTTTATTATTCTTTATCCAACCAAACCTTTGATTTATTGAGATTAGGGATTTGAGCAATCTTAAGTATCGTAGTCGTGGATTCGGCTATGTATTTATGATTTTGTCGCCCTTTTTGATATATTATTATTGGTGAAGTTTGGACCTATCTTTAGCCTATTCGAGTTAAGGATTTGAGCAATTGCAAGTATCGTGTTCGTGGATTCGATCATGTATTTGTGATTTTGTCGCCTTTTCTGGAATTTGAGATCGATAGTGAAAGAGAATAATTAACCCTTAAGCCTACAAACCCTTTTTACCGCTTTAGACTTGTTATTCCTTAGCTTTAGTGGAGGAGATGTGTATACTTGCCAAGCTTATGATAGAATATTTGTCGCGACTGGACAGTTAAACGATTAGATTTGCTTTTATCGACTTATTTTACTTTACTTCTAATTCGTTAAGTGTTTAGTTGTGTGATTATGAAATAAACGAATACATGCTTAAATATAAAAATAAATCCTAACATCTTTTAGGATACATTTTCATAAGAGAAATTCTAAGGTTTACTTGGGGACAAGTAAAGTTCAAGTGGGGGGATATTTGATGAACTCAAATAAGTACATTTTATTACTATCATTTATCTTATTAATTTGACTTGTTTTACTATATTATGTATGAGGATTGATACTTAATCGTTTACTTTTGTAATTCTCAGGTAAAAACAAGCATTTGGTGAAACTTAGCAATTTTGGACTAATAATGGAGCAAAACATACATAAAGTGAAGAGTCTACTGAAATGGACAAGATTAAGTCAAATCTGCTCCAGATGCGCCGCATCTCACTCATGACATGCGCCGCATCTCACTCATGACATGCGCCGCATCTCTATCAAGATATCACCAGATACGATCCAAGATACAAGAGGACATGCGCCGCATCTAATCATGGAGTTACGCCGCATCTTCTGGCGGTGTACGAATATTCTTGAATATTATAATCTTGGACCCCACATGAAGTTAAGTCAATGCGCCGCATCTACTTACTAGATGCGCCGCATCTTCCCTCAGACAGAAACTATAAATACCCCAAGACCAGACGAATTCAAAAGAGCTTTGGTCAGACATATATCATAACCGAAGAGCAGAACCCTAGGACGAATTCAGTCAAGGAGGCAGCACAAGACACACCAAACGAAGATACAAGAGCTGTAAGAAGGTGCTGCATGTGTTTAATTCATTAAGTAGTTTTGTTTTATTGTGTTAGCAAACTTTAATTCATCAGGATTGGTGGCTTGTGTAATGTGACAACGAAAGATTGCACTCCCTTTAATACTTGCTTTCCCATCAATTAAAGTTTATATGTTGATGTCTTTGGTTACTACTTATTAGTGCATTGATAACCTCTGTGTTTATTAGTGGCTTACGGGCATTTGACTGCGGAAAATAATGTGGCTCCCACGGTTATTACTAAATTGATCACTTAGGAATAACTTTTAGACATAAGTAATCATTAAGGGTTTACTCGCCGATAAGATTAGGACCAACGAGAAAGGGTTAACTACATACACTTCATATAAAGCTATCAATAAAACATGTGACAATCTACTTAATTATAAGGACAGCCCTCTTATTGTCTCGAGTATTTATCTGTGTACGTGTGTGCTACTTGCTAATTCGTGCCTATTGGTTTATTTTATTATTTAATTGCAAACAAATCGTGCCAGTCTCTCAGGCTGAAACCCCTTGCGTTAGGATATTAAAATACTGATTAGAATAACGAGATAATACGTTCCACTCTTAGTGATCGACACTCTACTTACCATTATATTCATACTGACCGGGTACACTGCTCGTTAAGTGTGTGTGTTATTGATAAGTCGGCTAAATATAAATTTAAAACTTGAGTAGGCATTAAAACTGCTAAACCGCAACGACACATCACGCGCATCAGTTACCTTTGACGGCGTCAGGATTATCCCTGGACGGCGTCATGGCTTGGCAAGAAAAGGTGGATGTGAAAATTACTCATGATAAGCCAGAGAAATTTGCATGGGAATTCTGACGGCGTCACCCTTTAATGTGATCAAGGTCGTCACGGCTTAATTTAAAGAGGGACGGCGTCACGCCTAATTCTGACGGCGTCAAGCCTTGATAAGCCAGAACGGATTTTGGAGAGCTAAAGAGGGACGGCGTCAAGAAGGTCATCCGGGAACCCTAAAAACATGAACCAATGCGTACTAAAGGTTTTTATGGTTGTATTTAATGCACAAGCGAATTCTAGTGATCCCATGTTAGGAGCTTCCTAGCCGGCTCGACATAGGAGTGAAGTAGGAGCTTGTAGAGTTGGGGAAGTACGTACGCCACCCCACGAATGGTATTAAGGAATACACCCGTCATCCACGCAACTAATACACACTAATCAACCGGTAAAAGATAGTTAGGGAGTAAGGAAATCTAAGTAAACACATTTCTCTCCACATAAGTTTTACCACCTTTTCATTTTCAGTTATTTTATTTTATTTGCATTCGTAGTTATTTGGGTTAGTTGACTAGCAACTAATTCCGCCCACTCTTTCAAACCCGAGATTTTACTTGCTTTCATAAAATTATAAAAACATAAAAAAGAATCTTCTCTCACCCTTAGACCTATTAGAGTAATTTTTCATACCTAACGAACACTATTCCCTGTGGAGAACGATCAATCCCCCGTACTTACCACTACACTATACTACATCGGTCAGGTACACTGCCTGGTAGGGTTGTAAGCCTCTTGAGATCCCTCGAGAGGTAAAACCTGTTGTAAGGTTGCAAAACCACGCATCAGTTGCATTTGCCGCCAGATCTTCCATGTCATCATCCGAGTATGCATTGGCCATAAAGTTGTGCTCCTTTTCAGTCAAAGTGCCACCAGCTTCATCTTTCAGTGCCAGAATAAGAGCCTCTTTGTGATAAACACTGCCTCTGGTTCTTGGCTTTGGGCATGCATTGGATAGATGACCTTTTCCTCTACAATTATAGCACTTGATCATGGTGTTTCCAATCCCTGAATTCCCAGTCTCAATAATTTCTGCCCTCCTCTGTGTGTTACCAACGTTGTTCCTGCTATTCCCAACGGAACTAAACCTTTGTCCCCCTGAGTTCCCCATATAACTGCTCGAGCCATATCTTCCTGTAGCCCTGTTTTGAATTTCAACTCTGCCATCATAAACAACTGCCTGATTCCTTGTGTTGGATGAAGACCTTAGACGGTTGTTGGATTTGTTTGAGAATTTGCTGAAGGCTATAGCAATCAACGCAAATCCTTCGTTCAATGAGTTAAAGACATCATCTTCATCGTTGTTGTCATTTGAATAAAACATAGAATCGGTGTTGTCATATGAAACTAGTTAGGTATCAACTTGTTGAGGTGTTGCTTCGTATGGAACGAGTTGATTGGATGAGGTTTGTGAGGGATAAGGTGAAGAATGTTGTGGTTGAACATAGCTCTGATTTGGTTGTGGAGCAAAGTGAGACTAAGCAATCAAATCAAGTGAATTTGGAGTCGATGATGGTGAGTAACCTCCTCTTGCTGCTCTGTCTTTGTAAACTTCTGATTGGTGATGCGTTAAATAATCATACAGCAACCCATACGAGGCGTTGTGTAGATTCTTGGCTTGTCGAACAAAGGTGACATACTTCTGCCAATCGGGTCCAAGACAGCTCAGAAACTTAGTATTGACAGAAATCTTCGGGAGTACAATGTTATGATTGTCCAAGTCATTGATGATATTGGTGAACCTGTGGTAGCACGACTCTAAAGATTCCCTATCCTCAATCATAAACATAGTATATTCTAGATAAAGCTTAGATTCCATATCCTCCTGATTCAACTCTGTTCCTTCCAAGAGAAGATGTACATGTTCCCACATGTCTTTTGTAGTCTTCTGTGCATCGATACTTCGGAAGATGGGATTTGGAATTCCTTGAAGTATGTAAGACATGTCAAGTTCATTTGCTTCTTCCTGAAGGACTTGTTCTGTTGTGAGTAGAGCAACAGGAACAGGGGTAACAGTTGCTTCTCTTGGAGGAATGGCAGTGGGATCTCCAGGAACCGTAGTAGTAGGAACTGGATATGGGCCTTCAATGATTACCTTCTTTAAGTACTTTCCATGGGGTTTTTTTAACTCAATAAACCCAAGAAATCGACTTGACCACTGTACATAATTCCCTGGTGTTAACATTGGGGGTATATCCAAAGATCCTGCTTCATGTCTGGATTGTTGACTGCTGATAGCTTCGCACATCTGGTCAAACCAGTGAGGTTGTTTTGGTGGGAGTTGGTAAGTCTGCATTGGTTGTTGATGAATGATTTGTTGCTGAGGGACTTGTTGTTGTGGGAAAAATTGATGTTGTTGCACGAAAGCTTGTTGTTGATTATATTGTGGTTGATGAAATTGTTGTTGCTGATGATATTGTTGTTGTTGATACTGCTGTTGCTGATTGTAAAAGTAGTTGTAATTTGGTGGTTGAGACATTCTTGTGTTTTTGTGGATCTTGTAGACAATTAAGATGTGTGATATGAGTTGTGAAGTTTGGTTTTGGTTAAGTGGTGTTCTTGTTCAATTCCTTTAGAATACTGTTCACAGTTCCAATTTCGATAACACTGTTCACACTGCCAATTGCGATAAGGTTCTGAATTGCGATAACTTCAGCAATTTCGATAGAACTGGTAATTTCGATAGCTTATCGAAATTAAAATTCCTATAATTTTCTCAAGATCTTATACAAGATATGAGATTTGCCTCCAAGTCGAAGTATTTTCACAAACTTATACAAGCAAGGAAAATACTGAACGCCAATTTCGATAAACCCTTAAGCTGCTGAATTTTGCTGACAATTTTGATAAACCCTAGCAATAATTTTGATAAATCCTTATACAAGGAATTTCGATAAACCCTATTGATGACAATTTCGATAAACCCTCTTTTTCACCAATTTCGATAAAATGCTAACTTTTTACAAATCACTTTTACGTCTAGAAAACGATGTTTTAACCGAATGTTTTTGGTTCAATACGTTTAATAACACGTAAATATTAAGAAAGTTTGAAACTTTAACTTCTACGTTTAATAACACGTAAATATTAAGAAAGTTTGAAACTTTAACGTCTAAACCAAACTTTGGTGAATTGCGATAACTTGCAACGAATGAAAAACTAGTGTAAATCTACTAAATTTCGAACAAGAACTAAACTTTCGACTATGAATCTACTCTCTACTCACTATAATGATCTTTTCACTTTACAAGTGTGAAGATTAGTGAAAGAAAAGAGACTTTTTGTCGCAAATAACCACAAAAACCAATCGTACACTACTAAACCAAACGTAAAACAAATAAATAATGATGTAAACTACTCAAAAACACACAACTAATTATCTTCTAGCGATTGATACCACTTGATCAGTCTTATTCTAGCTTTAACACAATAAGTAATACCACGTACAACTACTTAAACTATAATACGAATGATAATAATAACGAGACTATAATAGAGAACGATATAGATGAAGAGAAGGATGATCTTATTTCACACATATAACTTGCAAAGGTTCGGCTCAAGAGTAAATAAACCAACAAGTAAAATGCATACATATGTCTTCTATTTATAGACAACAATTAGGGTGACATATGCATGATACTTTCTAGAAACTATTCATTGGATCCCACGGCCCATGGACTCCTAATGAGCTGTGGGCTTTAAACTAACATAGAGACCAATTACATGCAACCTAATGTCTATAAATGGCTAAGATTTGAAATGTATTGAAACGTGTTCCCAACAGTAAGGTTTGGGGTAGTGATGACTGTAACATAACCAGAAACAAAACGAGGCTAAAGAAGCAAAATCAAATCCACAACGAGACCCAAAAATCAAGAAATCAAGCAATCCAATTTCAAATAAAGCCAAAATCAAATACTCCAATAAACTCAAAATGTGCTTATTATAATATCGGTCGAGTTAAAATAAATAGCTCGAATTCAAAACAGCAACTAATCAGGTCTAGCCCGTCCTAATGCAAAACATGATCAGACGGCGACAAACAGGAATTTCACATAAACGGAGAAGTATAGCAGTGCCAGAAGTATTACAATTCATGAGGTGTTGTGATGCCAGTGTGTCATGTGTGTGGGTAAACCTTCATGACATTTGGTGTTCGAGTACGTATGCAAAACTTTACCATACCTAAAATTAAAAAAAGTAAGTCAACCCGAAACATAATCCTGTTATAACTACCCCCAGTATCGCAAAATTCATTTATGAGCCATAGGTGATCAGTTCATGTCCCCACTATCCTTAGTTGATTATAGGTGATCAGTCTACTCTCAACCGAGGATCAATGAATTTTGGGATACTCAGTTCAGTTACACTAGTACTATGTTCCTTACTTTATAATCGTTTTAAAAACCACAACAGATGTCCAAACTCGGAATCAAATAATGTGATTATGCAAGGAAATAGCGTAACTCCGTGACAGGTTCGGTGCATTGCCGTAAGTATATGAAAATACTTATAGTGAACAGTGAAAATGAGGTGAAATACAAACCATCAAATAGCAAGGCATACATCCCAACAAATGAAACATTTAACATCTCCATAGATATGCTATTCAAATAAAATTACAAGTGAGGCATCGGCTTGGCAGGTAGGCACGTGTCGGTCATAGGATTTAAGTTTTCATAAAAATAGTTATAGTCTAGGTTTTCAAAAATCCTAGTTCACGAAAATACCCATTTCTCTATAACCTGTGGCTCTAATACCATCTGTAACTCCCCAAAATCATATCAGTGGAAACATACAGGTGGTGGGGTGTTATTGAATAGTTATCACAACACAAGGTACAAAGAACGGGTTTACTTAAACCATTTTAGAAGAAATTTCATAATTGAAAACATTTAGTTTACATTACTTAAAAATAGCGCGAAAAATATAAGTCTATGAAAGGATTTAAAGCGGTCCCAAATAGTTTTCTGAGTCTTCTATGACCATGCCATGCCCTTCACCAAGCTCTTCCAAAACTAAGATATGCAGCAGAAAAGACCTGAGATAAAACATGCTAAAAGTCAACACAAAGGTTGAGTGAATTCATAGGTTTAAAGTAAAGTAGTTGATCACAATATTTCAATTTCAAAAGGAAGTGGACTACGTTGTTATACACCAAAAAGTTCAGATGTTCCCACTGTACTAAGCTCATGACACACAAAGCGTTAACCAGCACCAGTAACCCTGGCATAAGTCGACTGTAACTGCAGATTTCATAATATATCAGTTACCCCCTGATGCGCGTGATGTGTCATTGCGGTTTAGCAGTATTAATGCCTACTCAAGTTTTAAATTTATATTTAGCCGACATATCAATAACACACACACTTAACGAGCAGTGTACCCGGTCAGTATGAATATAATGGTAAGCAGAGTGTCGATCACTAAGAGTGGAACATATTATCTAGTTATTCTAATCAGTATTTTAATATCCTAAGTTAGTTATACAACCTAATCTAACGCAAGGGGGGTTCAGCCTGAGAGACTGGCACAGTTTGGTTATAATTAAATAAAAAACTAAACTAATGAGCACGAATCAGCAATTAGCACACACGTACACAGATAGACACTCGAGACAATAAGAAGACCTGTCCTGATAATTAAATAGCTTGTCACTTGTTTTATTGCTAGTTTTATATGAAGTGTATGTAATTAAACCTTTCTCGTTGGCTCTAATCTTATCGGCGAGTAAACCCTTAATGATTACTTATGTCTATCCTACTTTTCTAGAGACGCTAGAATAAATAGGCGAGGAAGGGGCATGGCGACCCAAGCAAGACTCAGCTAGACAGAGAGGTTATCAATGCACTAATAAAAGTCACCAAAGACATCAACATATAAACTTTAATTAATGGGAAAGCAATATTAAGGGGAGTGCATGATCTTCCGTAGTCACATGACACAAGCCCATCAATCCTGATGAATTAAAGCGTACTAAAACAATAAAACAAAACTACTTAATGAATTGAATACATGCAGGACCTTCTTACAGCTCTTGTATCTTTGTTTGAGGTGTGTCTTGTGCTGCTTGGTCGTCTGAATTCGGCTCTAGGGTATTACAAAAGGTCCCTTAAATTCGTCTGGCCTTGGGGTATTTATAGTTTCTGTCTGAGGGATCGATGCGGCGCATTGAGTTGATAGATGCGGCGCATTGACTTAACTTCGCGTGGGGTCCAAGATTAATATATTCTGGAATATTCGCACACCGTCTTCAGATGCGGCGTAACTTGATCTTTGTATGCGGCGCATGTACTTTAGCTGTCTTGGATTGTAACTGGTGAAATCTTGATAGTGATATGCCGTATGTTAGAAGTATATTGCGGCGTATCTGGAGTAGAACGAGCTTGATCTTCTTCTTTGACCAAAGTTTCATATGCGGCGCATGACAGAATTGCATGCGGCGCATTCTTCAAAGTCAGGAAATGGTCTTCGAATTCATCTAAGTATGATATTGCGTCGTATCTGTTGAGTGAGATACGGCGCATCTTCTGGATTTCAGTAGATGATGGGCGTGATGTGTCGTTGCGGTTTAGCAGTTTTAATGCCTACTCAAGTTTTAAATTTATATTTAGCCGACTTATCAATAACACACACACTTAACGAGCAGTGTACCCGGTCAGTATGAAGATAATGGTAAGTAGAGTGTCGATCACTAAGAGTGGAACGTATTATCTCGTTATTCTAATCAGTATTTTAATATCCTAACGCAAGGGGGTTTCAGCCTGAGAGACTGGCACGATTTGTTGCAATTAAATAATAAAATAAACCAATAGGCACGAATCAGCAAGTAGCACACACGTACACAGATAAATACTTGAGACAATAAGAGGGCTGTCCTTATGATTAAGTAGATTGTCACTTGTTTTATTGATAGCTTTATATGAAGTGTATGTAGTTAACCCTTTCTCGTTGGTCCTACTCTTATCGGCGAGTAAACCCTTAATGATTACTTATGTCTAAAAGTTATTCCTAAGTGATCAATTTAGAAATAACCGTGGGAGCCACATTATGTCCCGCAGTCAAATGCCCGCAAGCCACTAATAAACACAGAGGTTATCAATGCACTAATAAGTAGTAACCAAAGACATCATCATATAAACTTTAATTGATGGGAAAGCAAGTATTAAAGGGAGTGCAATCTTTCGTTGTCACATTACACAAGCCACCAATCCTGATGAATTAAAGTTTGCTAACACAATAAAACAAAACTACTTAATGAATTAAACACATGCAGCACCTTCTTACAGCTCTTGTATCCTTGATTTGGGTGTGTCTTGTGCTGCCTCCTTGACTGAATTCGTCCGTTGTTTCTCCTGTTCGGACTTCGGTTTTAGGTTTTTCGGAACTTGTAATTCGTCTGGTCTACGGGGTATTTATAGTTTCTGTCTGAGGGAAGATGCGGCGCATCTACTAAGTAGATGCGGCGCATGTACTTAACTTCGCGTGGGGTCCAAGATTATAATATTCAGGAATATTCGTACACCGCCAGAAGATGCGGCGTAACTCCATGATTAGATGCGGCGCATGTCCTCTTGTATCTTGGATCGTATCTGGTGATATCTTGATAGAGATGCGGCGCATGTTGAGAGTGAGATGCGGCGCATCTGGTGCAGAATTGACTTGATCTTGTCCATGTCAGTAGACTTTCACTTTATGCACGTTTTGCTCCATTATTAGTCCAAAATCGCTAAGTTTCACCAAATGCTTGTTTTTACCTGAGAATTACAAAAGTAAACGATTAAGTATCAATCCTCATACATAATATAGTAAAACAAGTCAAATTAATAGGATAAATGATAGTAATAAAATGTACTTATTTGAGTTCATCAAATATCCCCCCACTTGAACTTTACTTGTCCCCAAGTAAACCTTAGAATTTCTTTTATGAAAATGTATCCTAAAAAATGTTAGGATTTATTTTTATATTTAAGCATGTATTCGTTTATTTCATAATCACACAACTAAACACTTAACGAATTAGAAGTAAAATAAAATGAGTCGATAAAATCAAATCTAATCGTTTAACTGTCCAGTCGCAACGAATATTCTATCATAAGCTTGGAAAGTATACACATCTCCTCCACTAAAGCTAAGGAATAACAAGTCTAAAGCGGTAAAAAGGGTTTTTAGGCTTAAGGGTTAATTATTCTTAATCACTATCGATCTCAAATTCCAGAAAAGGCGACAAAATCACAAATACATGATCGAATCCACGAACACGATACTTGCAATTGCTCAAATCCTTAACTCGAATAGGCTAAAGATAGGTCCAAACTTCACCAATAATAATATATCAAAAAGGGCGACAAAATCATAAATACATAGCCGAATCCACGACTACGATACTTAAGATTGCTCAAATCCCTAATCTCAATAAATCAAAGGTTCGGTTGGATAAAGAATAATAAAGGGTATGGATAACATTTGGGATATAAATTGGTGTAAAATGAAAAATAAACAAAACAAATAAATTAAAATCCTAAGTGTGGTTAATCACTATCCCAACCATCCCATGAATAAGACTCATATCATCGAATAACTCACGCTTTAACACTTGAAACACACGCTTTAGGTAGACACGAATTATACTCAACAAGATCTTAATCAAAGAATAAACCTTAATTGGCGTTCCCATAACTGCCAATTCCCATTCAATCCATAGATATAGTACAACAAATAGTGGTGATATCGACCACTTACATAACTTTACATAAGTTGGTTAAAACAAACTTCCAACTTTGTTTTTTTTTTTTTTTTTAAACTTTAATTGATGTGTAAAATTTCACCACATCACTATAACTTTCTTTCCGGATAATTTTTCCATACTTTTCATACCTTCAGAAATAACGGTAATAGTGAAAGTAGTAAACACACGAAAAATAAACTCAAAGATATACAATATTTACTTTCACTCCAATTGCATTGTGCAATTTCCCGACCTAACCATAGATAATGAATTACGCACGCGAACACAGGTAATGTAAGGAAACACACTTTGCCTATAGCAATTAACCAACCACGGATTCTAATCTACAGGGTAGGCTAAGGTGTAAGGGTGTAACGAAACATTTTAAACATAGGTGTAAGAAACGAAAGGAATGGCTCTGAGTGTTTTTCTAGGGGTATCTTACTCTAAAAATGAGAGTAACAAAAGGTTTTATACGGGGGTTAACTAACCAGTGTAGTTAGTTAATAACACATAACATATAATAGGCTATTTGGGTGTAATCCTAGAATTTTACCAATTTAGACAAGTCATTCCAATTATATAAATAATACTCATTATGGTGGTCTCGAATAGTATACAAGCCAAGTTCTAAAGTTTACAAGTCACCGGCACACTCATAGATTTGTGAATTTTGAAAAATCACAATTTTTGAAAATAACGTCATGTGTGCAGCTATGCAACTTAGATCTTAAACAAAAACATGCTAAAAAATTTTAAGTTTGATATATTAACCACATTTTAAGCATAATTTTTGAAAAAGTTTAGGACAAGTAATTGTTAAGTGTTCTAATTCTCCAATCCCCCCACTTAAGTTAAACAACGTCCTCGTTGTTTGTATAAAAGGTTAAAAACTGGGAAATAAAAGAATTAGAACAGAAAAACTCCCCTGAGATTTGCTCGGTATGATCCTCCATTAGTATAAGGGCAAAAATCATCTTTCTTGTGGATTAGAACGTTAAAGCTTCATACTTGATGTATCCACAGGAAATCCAGGAAACTATAATACCACCAACACTTTAAAAACACACCTAAGATAAGAAAGGTTCAACTTGCATAATACATTAGTAGTTAGGAAAAATAAAAATTAAAAATTAAAACTGAAAATCATCAGGTCAGTCGATGCGCCGTATCTTATTGAAGAAGATACGCCGTATCGAGCCTGGAATTAATACGGATCAGAATAAAGATGCGCCGCATCCTTAACCAGGGATGCGCCGCATTAAAATAAACTGATAAAGAGTTTTAAAGTCAAAAATAAAAATGCAGAAAAATAAAATAAGATATGACCATTGCAGGAGATGCGTCGCATCTCAGAATTGAGATGCGCCGTATCCTCATGCGGCCTGGACTATGAATATTTTCTTGAAGTAAATCGAGTCAAGCCTATGCAAGTAATCCTCTAGAGCGGCAGGAGTAAGTCCCATGTTCTCAAATTGTAGCCACTGATGCCTAAATGTGACCTCTGGTAATGCCATCTGAAATAGATATTCACAGTCAGTAAACAGTCTGCAAATAAGGTAGATACGGCGCATCTGATTCAATCAGTGCGGCGTATCTATATAAAGTATAAGAGATGCGGTGCAAGACAATAGATACGGCGTATTGAGATGCGTCGTATCTAGATTAATCAATACGGCGTATCTAGAATTTTATCAATTTTGAAATAGGTCGTTACGCCGCATTAATCAACCTAGATGCGCCGCATCTAAAAGCATATCAGTATAAAATAAAGGGTTAGGCACGTTTTTCAAGAATCCGTATCCGTGACGTAAACTACCACTAAATATCACAGTATTATATGCTCCTTATATCAGTTCTAATATCTCAATCTACCACTGCTAATTCGCCTTCCCGCTAAATATTCAAAATCAAACCCAAAACCTAAATTTTCGGTTAAATCAAATTAGGTTATAAGTTCAATTACTCATGCAAATTAAATACAGGGGAAACCATCTAGAGCAAATCCTAATCATATCTCTATATCATTTAAGCACGAATCGATTCAATCATACAAACCCTAATTTTCGTTCTAAACAAGATTAAATCGAAATTGAGTAATTACCTTAATTTGATGATTAGGAGAAAGATTCTAGATCGGATTAGAGGTGGATTAAAGAAGAATGATCGGGATTCGAGTATAATTTTAGTGCGTGTTCTTAACTGTGTGTGTTTATGCGGCGCATTCCCGTCGTATTTATAGGGCGACACGATGCGCCGTATTAGAAAATTGGGATGCGCCGTATCTATTTAATTTCGTTGACTAGTCAATAAGTCCTAGTTGGTCAGGGATACGGCGCTTTTGATATTTAGATCCGCCGTATCTCTATGTTAGTTAACGAAATTTAAATGAAGAACGTACCTTGGCTTCCGCAACACAGTTCCTTATACATCAAATTTGGGTTAAACGGCATACCATATAGATGAATTCAAAATAAGAGCAATAGGCATAAACGTATTATTAATAACTGTAATCTTAGTGTTTAGTGGATAAGGATTTATTCCGAGGTTAGGAACAAATATCGTTTTTAAGCGTGCAAAATTAAGATTACGATTTGAATCAGATGTATAGTGTGGATAATAAAACTGAGATCATAGTGTAGAGAACTTTCCTTTAGGCAGTTGAATTATCGTAGAGTTTACCTGGGATTCTATTTCAAGAATTTAAGAAGTTCAATGTTACCAGTACTGAGTTTTCCTCCACTCTTGTCGTCTTATGTTCGGTCACTACAGCTAGCGTCTCTTGGTTTGGTTCAGAATGTAATCCTTCTTGGTGATGCTCGAGTCATCATTTATCCTGAAAATAAACAACTTGCAAACGAGAGTAGCTGACCGATCAAGGTAAATATCAAAAATCAACTATATTTATCAAATTATATTCGTCGTAATAACAAAAGTTAATGCGCCGTATTTTCGTTACGTTCAAAAATAAAAGATTTTTGATTCAGAAGGATGCGCCGTATCGACAGAGATCGATACGCCGTATCTGTTTAATAATTCGCAAACTGTTTTTAATTAAAATAATAGATACGCCGTATCTGCGAAAGCAGATGCGTCGTATGGCGTTAACGTTTAGAAAATTTTTTTTTATTAAAAACAGATACGCCGTATCTACAAAAGCAGATGCGTCGTATTACTTTATCGCTTAGAAAAATTTTCTTATTAAAAACAGATACGCCGTATCTTGGGGAAAAGATGCGTCGTATCGAATTAATTAAACGCGTTGTATTTTAAAAAAAATTAAACGCAATACGCCGTATCTGAGAGATCAGATGCGCCGTATCGTTTGATTTAGCACAGTACAACGATAGCAGAACATACAAAAACACGAAAAATAAAAAAACAAAAATTAAAACACACAAACAAAAATAAACACACAAACAAAAATAAAAGCAAACAAATAACACACAATACAACAAATATGCAAAATATTACAATGATGCAATTACTCTAAAAAAAAATTAAAAAAAAAAGAAAAACCTAATTAAAATATTAATCAAATTAACAGATAATAACAATTCACTCCCCGGCAGCGGCGCCAAAAACTTGATGCGCGTGATGTGTCGTTGCGGTTTAGCAGTTTTAATGCCTACTCAAGTTTTAAATTTATATTTAGCCGACTTATCAATAACACACACACTTAACGAGCAGTGTACCCGGTCAGTATGAAGATAATGGTAAGTAGAGTGTCGATCACTAAGAGTGGAACGTATTATCTCGTTATTCTAATCAGTATTTTAATATCCTAACGCAAGGGGGTTTCAGCCTGAGAGACTGGCACGATTTGTTGCAATTAAATAATAAAATAAACCAATAGGCACGAATCAGCAAGTAGCACACACGTACACAGATAGATACTCGAGACAATAAGAGGGCTGTCCTTATGATTAAGTAGATTGTCACTTGTTTTATTGATAGCTTTATATGAAGTGTATGTAGTTAACCCTTTCTCGTTGGTCCTAATCTTATCGGCGAGTAAACCCTTAATGATTACTTATGTCTAAAAGTTATTCCTAAGTGATCAATTTAGTAATAACCGTGGGAGCCACATTATGTCCCGCAGTCAAATGCCCGCAAGCCACTAATAAACACAGAGGTTATCAATGCACTAATAAGTAGTAACCAAAGACATCAACATATAAACTTTAATTGATGGGAAAGCAAGTATTAAAGGGAGTGCAATCTTTCGTTGTCACATTACACAAGCCACCAATCCTGATGAATTAAAGTTTGCTAACACAATAAAACAAAACTACTTAATGAATTAAACACATGCAGCACCTTCTTACAGCTCTTGTATCCTTGATTTGGGTGTGTCTTGTGCTGCCTCCTTGACTGAATTCGTCCTTTGTTTCTCCTGTTCGGACTTCGGTTTTAGGTTTTTCGGAACTTGTAATTCGTCTGGTCTACGGGGTATTTATAGTTTCTGTCTGAGGGAAGATGCGGCGCATCTACTAAGTAGATGCGGCGCATGTACTTAACTTCGCGTGGGGTCCAAGATTATAATATTCAGGAATATTCGTACACCGCCAGAAGATGTGGCGTAACTCCATGATTAGATGCGGCGCATGTCCTCTTGTATCTTGGATCGTATCTGGTGATATCTTGATAGAGATGCGGCGCATGTTGAGAGTGAGATGCGGCGCATCTGGTGCAGAATTGACTTGATCTTGTCCATGTCAGTAGACTTTCACTTTATGCACGTTTTGCTCCATTATTAGTCCAAAATCGCTAAGTTTCACCAAATGCTTGTTTTTACCTGAGAATTACAAAAGTAAACGATTAAGTATCAATCCTCATACATAATATAGTAAAACAAGTCAAATTAATAGGATAAATGATAGTAATAAAATGAACTTATTTGAGTTCATCAGTAGACTTTTGACATCTCGCTTGTTTTGCTCTATAATTAGTCCAAAATTGCAAAGTTTCACATAATGCTTGTTTTTACCTGAGAATTACTAAAGTAAACATTAATGTATCGATTCTCATATATTATCATTATCATATATATTAAACCACATAGAATACGGTGCCGTTTCATCACCTTTTTTCCCGCCAAAAATTAGCCCCAACCCTTAGCCCATTTTGTTATAATCCTAGGCCAATTTTTGGCCCGGACGGTATTTGATGCCTTTTTTTATATTTTTTATACATATATGATAAACTTTACCACATAATTCCAGAACATTGATAATAAAACCCTAGATCCAAAATAGTGTACGACGCTAAATCTTAACGACGGTCGACTCCCGTATCTTGGCGGGGTAGCCATGGCGACTTTGTGGTTGCAGCCATGGCGGGGAGTTGCTGTCGTTTCGGCAACGACTTTTAGGTAAACGGAAATTGTTTGGTGGTTGTTAGATTTTGTTTTACGATAAATGAAGGTGCAGTGTTTTTATTTATTCTGAATTTGAGTTCTGATATTGCTGTTGCATATTGAAAAATTAGGGTTTTAAACTTTTAATTAATTTGGGGTTTTTTTCAATTTACATTTTGTGTTTTTATTTAATCTGAAATTGGGTTTTGATATTGGTGTTTGTTGATTGTGGTTGATAGTTGATCTTCACTGTAATTAATTTGGAGGTTTTTGTTGATTGTGTTTCAATCAATTTGATGCTGAAAAATTAGGTTGTCAGTTAATTTGTGACTTCTGTGAATTGGGGTTTTTGTATTTTCGTACTGAAAATTGTTTGCATGTTCTGGATTATGCAAGTTGTTTGATGCTGAAAAATTAGGTTTTCAGTTAATTTGTGGCTTCTGTGAATTGTGGTTTTTGTATTTTGGTAGCGACAATTGTTTGCATGTTCTGGATGATGCAAGTTGAGGTTCCTTTTGGTTGTTAGGAACATTTATGTTTGTAATCATGTGTTGCAGTGTACGCTCTTGCTTTGTTTACCGACTGTCATTTAAAATGATTCGTTGAAAACCCTAATTTTTGGGTTTTCGTTATTGGCTGTGGTTGGTTATTTGTTCGTTGTAGATATTAGTGACCGTTTCTTTCTTGCTCTGTTCTAACCTGCTGGATTTGTGCGTGATTAATATACATTTTTTTTAGTATGCGTGCCTCGCCAACAACCGTATCTTGGTCAGATTATGCTTTAGACAAAGGGGTAAAGCAGCAACTGTTGTTTTCTTGCTTTCGTTATGTCTGCCCTTTTAAGGGTCTTAGATGAATGGTAGTGGCTTCGTAAAAAGTTGAGGAATGTCCGTATCTTGGCGGGGCAACATGCTATGTTTGCAGCCATGGCGGACACCTCGACGTGTGCAGCTAGGCCATGAATTAATCTGACCCAATTTGCCTGGATGCAAAACATGGACGGATGGTAGAGTGCGATACACAATCGCCTCAGCAACCTCCATTTGCGCAGCCAAGGCATAGGGTAATCTAATTTTTCTGATGAAACGGCACCGTTTCTTATGTGGTTTAATATATATTATAATTATAAGCCTATGATGACTGTTATAATTTGAAAAAAAATGAAATAACTCATTCAAGATTTTAACAAGTTGGCATGGCAAATACCGGACGGTGTAGTATAAACAATTACTATGCAACAGGTTTTATTTTTGCAGCCCTGATAAAATCTTACTGTTTGTGTGAACTTTAATCTATTTACAGATCTGAGGCTAAACTATTTACTTTAATCCTTGAACCCAACGTTGGCAGTTTGTATTGCTTCTGTATTTGCAGACCTGAGTTTCGATCATATTTTTTTATATTTGTATGATGTTAGTTATCATTGTAAGAGGCTGTGATGCATGTCAGTGGGTTTGCTAAAATTGAGATGCTCCGCATGTTGGCGAGGCAATTTATTTCGTTTGCAGCCATCTCGGATGTGTCCTTTTTTTTGAATGATGCGTCCCTGCATTTTGTGATGCTGGATCTGCCGATAACTGCCACAAATCTGAGCCGACTGTTCTCTTTCTATAGGCGATGATGATAGTTTTCTGCCTATTGCGCTTATGCATTTATCAGAGCCTTATTTGTTACCATTACGCGTACGTACTCATACCATTGTCAGTAGCGAGGGTTCTCATCAGTGTTATTCGTGACTTTGTTTCTAAACATACGAGTATTATTCAGTTACCTGATACGAAAGTTGTCAAGAAAAGGTTACTTTCTCATTTTGCTTTTTTAACGTTTTTTATTATTTTCTATTCGTTATATGTTGTTGATTCACTTGATCTTGGTGCATTTGTAGCCTATACGATGCATTAATTCCCTTTTGTTGGTTGTTGTTGAAGGTGATTACCAGCTGTTGGATGGGTCGATGCGCGTACGCGCCAACATAGCGTCTCCCGCCGGTCTGTCTTTCAAGTTAAGTTGTCCCGTTCCTATTTATTAAAGTTGAAGGATGTTGTTTTTGTGCAGACTTCTGAAAGTGGCGAAAAAAAAATTTTGTTCACAACTTTCTAAAAATTGTAGATTTGGAGAGAAACCACGAACACAAGATTGAAGTTTTAAAGCAAAAAAATAATGATGCCATGAAAAAACTAAAGAAGATAAAATAGACTCTTAATAAGCCATGTTTATAAGCCAATACCAATATACCCTTAGAACTGTTAGAAATTAAAAATAATTGGTGTTTGGCAAAAATATCATTTTGTCATCACTTATACATGATTACCCATGTTTATAAGGTAATACAAACATCCCGTTAGAACTGGTAGAAATTATATTGTATGTTAGACAATAATGAGAGTTTTGGACTAAATAAGTTCTGATTAAATTGTTGTTTTTGTTAAAACAGCAACAGATGATGATGAAAAACAGCAACAACTCCGACTACAACACCAGCATTATTAGTAGTATGTATCACAAAACAATGGTAGGAATGTTGTTGGAAACACGAATGCAGCGTCGAGACCGATACCTTTGTCAGCCTGGACAACTTTGCAACAATCTTAGCAGCAGAAAAGGAAGAACAAAGGATGCTCAACGGTACCATAGAACCAGAACCGAAAAATGCTCAAAAATAGGCACATTTTTGAAGGGTATATACGAAGTAATTAAGCCAATATAACGCAAGTCACGGTTCACATATCCCCTTATTTAGGGGTCTTTTTGTACCTCATTATGATAATTATCTTATGTAAACTTATTTTGTTGGTGCAGGTCATTTACTTGACGTTGCAAGGGCTCTTTTATTTTGTACCTTCATTTCCGTATGTATAGCTAGAACCAGATAAGTAATCTCAAACACCTCATTATTTGAATTTGATAAGTTTTTTTTTTTAGTGTTGCATCAAAGTGCTTATTTCAATTTGGTCAGGATTTGAGACTGAAAAATGGTTATTCTGTTTATAGGTTTTTGGATTATGTTTTAAAATTAATTAATTCATTACCATGTTTTCAAGTCCAGGTAGATAATTGAGTTTCAGCATGTTTATTTTCATGCGAAGGGGTCTTTGGGGTTGCTTATTTAAATGTCTGCAGTGCCAAACACTTGCGTTGGGTGCTAGAAGACCCGCTGCAGTTCCAACAACCATTCAAGCTGGGAACCGAGGTTAGCGGTTAGTCATTTACATTTACTTTTTATACAACTATAGATATAGTTGGCCTATTCATTTCAATTTTACCGTAGATAACCTGCCGTATAAATGTTATTGTCCTATATACTGTTCTACACGTTGTATAAATGTTATTTGAATATGAACTGAGCCGAGTCAAAATGGTTTGTTCAGGGTCAGACCTTTTTTTTTTACCTGGTCCGGATCAAACCAAGTTGATCCACTGAATTTTCAGTTCATTTTGGATTCACATAATGCAATTTTAAATGATAATCAAGATTCGCTGAAAAGAAACTGCTCTGCTCTCACTGTTTAAGACTATCAAGCCATACTATTCTACGTCAACTAGAAACAATTTCAAATGAAAACAAAGCCTTCAATTAAATTGATGTGGGTTGAATCAGTTGGGTTAATTTAAGCAGTTGACAAAATAGAAGAACAAAGGACAACCAACATAGGTCATGTGTTTACTTTCAATCTTATAGTCTTTTATCAGAAACAATTTCAAATGAAAACAAAGCCTTCAATTAAATTGATGTGGTCAGTCATTGAATCAGTTGGCTTAATTTAAGCAGTTGACAAAATAGAAGAACAAAAGACAACCGCCATAGGTCATTTGTTTATTTTCAATCTTATAGTCTTTTATTTACAATCGAAGCTGATATTTGTGTCCCGCCCCATGATTATGTATTTGCAGTATTGATGTTTCACTACAACTCCTCAAGGAGCGAGGGCGCGCTCAAAATTTCTCAAATCAAAGCAAAAATTAACTGAGGTAAGATGTTGTCTTAATATAATTTTCTTAATCAAGTTTATGACTTTATAAGGGAGTCTCTTGGTTTTATGAGGTTATTACTTTTTCTAAGTCCATAACCTCAAATTGATAATCTTATAAGCTCATAAATACGAGGTCATGAACTTTTCAAATGTTACACAAGTTCGTGAGCCCATTGAAAATTGCCGAAAAGTCTGTCTAAACAAGTATCTGAATGAGTCTTTTAATTATAAGGAACTATTGGTATAAAAAGTGTCCACTTTTATGCTTCTGTTATGTTGATAGTTAAAGTTACTGGATATAGATTCAAGTTGGATTATTTTGGAGATTTTTAGAAAATGTTTCCATTTTTATACTATAATTGTTGTCAATTTCAATGTCTTACAGTACCAATATTATTGCTGCCGGGAACAAGGATGACGAGGCGAGTGACCGGACTATATTCACCAATGATAAAATCAGCTATGAATATAGAGAGAGTTGATATTTCAAAAGAATCATTGGTTGTTCACAATAAGTAAGTTATATTTATTTTTAAACTGGGAAATATTGAAGTATTAGCTTACTATATTACACGTTTTCTTTCTGCTGAACCGAAAAAAGTATGAAAAATGATTAAAGTAGAACTGTTATGGGCACATTAAGAGATTACCACCCCCGTTTGCTATTTGCGTTATTGATGAACTCAAATAAGTACATTTTATTACTATCATTTATCCTATTTATTTGACTTGTTTTATTATATTATCTGTGAGAATTGATACGTTAATGTTTACTTTTGTAATTCTCAGGTAAAAACAAGCATTTGGTGAACTTGGTGATTTTGGACTAATTATGGAGCAAAACAAGCAAGAAGTTAAGAGTCTACTGAAATGTACAAGATCAAGACATTCTGCTCCAGATGCGCCGCATCTTACTTATTACATACGGCGCATCACTATCAAGATTTCACAAGATACGATCCAAGATACAAGAGGACATGCGACGCATCTATAAATGGAGTTACGCCGCATCTTCTGGCGGTGTACGAATATTCCTGAATATATTAATCTTGGACCCCACGCGAAGTTAAGTCAATGCGCCGCATCTACTTATTAGATGCGCCGCATCTTACCTCAGACAGAAACTATAAATACCCCAAAGACCAGACGAATTAGAAGACTTTTGGAGACTTTTGTTACGTACAATATTCGAAGGACAGAAGCCCTAGGCCGAATTCAGTCGCGGTAGCAGCACAAGACACACCTTGAACAAAGATACGAGAGCTGTAAGAAGGTCCTGCATGTATTCAATTCATTAAGTAGTTTTGTTTTATTGTATTAGTACACTTTAATTGATTAGGATTGATGGGCTTGTGTTATGTTATCATTCACTTCAACTCCCCTTAAAATTGCTTTCCCATTAATTAAAGTTTATATGTTGATGTCTTTGGTGACTTTTATTAGTGCATTGATAACCTCTGTGTCTAGCTGAGCATTGCTTGGGTCGCCATGTCCCTTCCTCGCCTATTTATTAGATCGCCTATGCATTCTATCGTCTGTAGAAAAGTAGGAAGAAAGATAAATGGGATAGTCATAAGTAATCATTAAGGGTTTACTCGCCGATAAGATTAGAACCAACGAGAAAGGACTTAATCTCGGTGCGTTGCATCGAACTATACACTTCATATAAAACTAGCAATAAAACAAGTGACGAGCTACTTAACTATCAGGACAGGTCTTCTTATTGTCTCGAGTATTTATCTGTGTACGTGTGTGCTATTCGCTGATTCGTGCCTATTAGTTAGTTTATTATTTAATTGCAACCAAACCGTGTCAGTCTCTCAGGCTGAACCCCCTTGCGTTAAATTAGGTTGTATAGCTAACTTAAGATATTAAAATACTGATTAGAATAACTAGATAATACGTTCAACTCTTAGTGATCGACACTCTACTTACCATTATATACATACTGACCGGGTACATTGCTCGTTAAAGTGTGTGTGTTATTGATAAGTCGGCTAAATATAAATTTAAAACTTGAATACTGCTAAAACCACAACGACATACCGTGGGTATAAATTAGAGCACTAGCACGCACGCATCAAGTTTTTGGCGCCGTTGCCGGGGAGTGAATTGCTATTATCTGTTAATTTGATTAGTATTTTAAGTAGGTTTTTCTTTTTAATTTTTAATCTAACTGCTAACTGTGTTGTATATTAGGTTAATTTGCATTCATTGTATTATTTTGCATATTTTCTGTTTTGTGTGTTATTTGTTTGCTTTTATTTGTGTTTATTTTGGTTTGTTTTTATTTGTTTTTATTTTTCGTATTTTCTGTATTCTGCTATCGTTGTACTGAGCTTATTCAAACGATACGGCGCATCTATTTTCATAGATACGGCGTATTGCGTTTAATTTTTATAAAATACAACGCGTTTAATTAATTCGATACGACGCATATTTTCCCTAAGATACGGCGTATCTGTTTTTGATAAAAAAAAATTTCTAAACGTTAACGCGATACAACGCATCTGCTTTAGCAGATACGGCGCATCTATTATTTTAATTAAAAACAGTTTTCGAATTATTAAACAGATACGACGCATCGATCCTTGTCGATACGGCGTATCTTCTGAATCAAAAATCTTATATTTTGAAACGTAACGAAAATACGGCGCATTAACTTTTGTTAATACGACGCATTTAATTTTAAATAAATATCGATTTTTGATTATTAAAACTGATACGGCGCATTCTAAATTTCTAAGCGGCGTATCTATTTTCTGAAAAAAGTCTGATTTAATTTTAACGATTATAAGATACGGCGTATCCAACTTTTTGGATACGGCGCATCGTCTGCAGATATCAGTAACTTTAATTTTTCGTATTCCGTTTTCGTTGTTAATTTTCTGATATATTACTTTCTTGAGCACACCCTACTGATGTTTTTGTGTTGATTTCAGGAAGTGCATGACCAGGAGTTCTACGAAGAACTTGATTCAACCTTTCGAAGATCCTGAACGAGTCTTTCATTCGCTTTAAAGGCTTTTCAACACAAAAAGCTTTGATATCTCAAGTTCATTCGAGCTTGATTATTTTTCTGAAGAAAAAGAGGATGAAGAAACAGAAACAATGGGCGAAAACACAACTATGGAGGAATACATGAACAAAACCCGTGCTAATTACACTTCAGGAGTTGCTAGACCAAAATTTGATGATAAGTCAAAGTTTGAATTAAAGGGTCAGTTTCTCAAGGAGCTAAGAGAAAATGCTTTCAGTGGATCGGAACATGAGGATGCTAATGAGCATGTTGAAAAGGTCCTCGAGATTGCGGATTTGTTTACTTCAGAAGGAGTCACTGACGATCAAATCATGCTAAGAATCTTTCCACTCTCGCTAAAAGGAGCTGCTAACAAGTGGCTAAGGAATGAACCTGCTAGTTCAATCACTACATGGGAAGATTTGAAGAGCAAATTCCTGAAGAGATATTGTCCACCTGCTAAGACTGCTAAAAAGATGGAGGCTATCAACAGTTTCAAGCAAGAGCCTGATGAAACTCTTTATCAAGCTTGGGAACGATTTAAAGATTTACTGGTAAAATGTCCTCAACACTATCTAACCCCTATGCAGGAGATAATATTGTTTTATCAAGGATTGGACGTGCCTACTAGACAAATCTTGGACGCTAAGGGAGTTGTGCCTCAAATGAGTGCAGCCAATGCTAGGAAAGCGATCCAATAAGCTGCTGATCATTCTCAAAAATGGCACGATGGGACCTCTACTAGATCTAAGAGCAGCACTAATTTTGGCGGGTTTGCTGCTATTCAAGCTCAATTGGATAAAATTAGTAGAGAGATGAAGAAGCGTGATGAAAAAGTGTATGCTGCCCAAGTTGGATGTGAAAAATGCGAAGGACCTCACTACACTAAAGATTTCCCGAATAAGAATGAAAGTGAGACGTTTGAAGAAGCATATTACACTCAATTTGGACAACCATTCCGACCTTCAGGAAGATTTAGGGAAGCTACCCCAGGATTCTATCAAAAGAACAGCTTTAATCCCGCTTTTCAAGAAAGGAGGCAGACTTTAGATGACACTCTAAAGCAAATTATGGCCGATGCTGCTAAAAGACATGAAGAGAATACTGCTATGATCAAAGAAATCCGAGCTTCAACGGACACTACTACAAGAAATCAAGGAGCTTCGATCAAAGCATTGGAACAACAAATTGGTCAAATGAGCAAAGTTCTTCAAGAAAGGGGATATGGAAGTACACCTAGCTCAACTGAGACCAACCCAAGAGATCATGTCAAGGCCATAAGCACCACTGAAGAAGTCACTCCTAACATTCCTTTTCCGAGAAGACCGATGAATGGTAATGATGGTGCAAGACCCGAATTTTTCTTTAATTCTTCAATCAGTTTAAGGAGACTACTCAAAGAGAAGGCAAAGATTGAAGAGGAGATCAAGGCTACAATGAAAGAAGAGAGCTCTGCAACCGACTTACATGCCTTGCCTCATAAAGAAAAGGACCCAGGAAGTTTTACTTTACCTTGTTCAATTAATAATATATCTTTCAATAATGTGTTAGCTGACTTAGGAGCTAGCGTTAGTGTAATGCCCCTTAAGACATTCACTACCCTAGTACTAGGAAAATTAGCACCAACTAAGTTACTTATTGAATTGGCTGACAAAACGGTAAAACGACCTGAAGGGATTGCTAATAATGTGCTAGTTAAGATTGAGAAGTTTATTTTCCCTGTAGACTTTGTTATATTAGATATGCCCGAGGATGTTAAGATTCCTTTAATCCTTGGAAGACCTTTCTTGTCTACTGCCCATGCTAAGATTGATGTGTTTAAAAGAAAAATCTCATTAAGGGTAGGGAATAATAAACTAGTCTATAAGTGCCAAGATCCTGTTAAAAGCATAATTAGAGGCGTCTATGTGCTAGGATTAAGAGAGCGTATGGACCTCGATCTTGAAGCTAGGCTCATGGGAGAAACATTGATTCAAAACAACTCAACTAATCCTAATCATGAGAACTTTGAGGAATTTATTGACCTTAATGTACCTACCGAACTTAGACGCAATATTGTTAATGATTCTGATGATGAGTGGTATGATTGCGTAGTAATTAACAAACGTAGGAGAATAGTTGAGAAAACGAATTTGAATAATGATGTGTTTATTGAACTACCACCCCCACCTTGCTTATTTATGCCTATATGATAATAAGAATTTCCCGTCTATCATTTTGTCATCTCTGCCCGAAAGGGACAGAACTTTGTTTATACAGATATTAAAGAAGAACGGCGTGGAAATTAAGGACGAGCAAGGTGTGTTCAATATTACTGAATTGGCGATGAGGGAGCGCGATGTTTCCGACTCCTTCAATGATCGATATTAATGAGCTGAACGTGAGTCTAACTTGAAGACTCTGGAATAAAGACAAGTGCTGACCGGGAGACAACCCGGAAAATTTTTATTATTCTGTTCTGAGTCGAGTCAGTCAGGCCCGCAGAGGATACGGTGCATCTCAATCCCAAGATGCGACGCATCTACTGCACTGGTCATATCTTACTTTATTTTTCTGCATTTTTTACTTTTCGACTTTAAAACTTTTTGTCAGTTTATTTTAATGCGGTGCATCCCTGGTTAAGGATGCGGCGCATCTTCTATTGGGATCCGTAATTATTCCAGGCTCGATACGGCGTATCTTCTTCCATAAGATACGGCGCATCGACTAACCTGATGATTTTCATTTTAATTTTTATGTTTTATTTTTTCTAACTACTAATGTATTATGCAAGTTTGAACCTTTCTTAATTTAGGTGTGTTAAAGTCTTGGTGGTATTATAGATTCCTGCATTTCCTGTGGATACATCAAATATGAAGCTTAAACGTCTCATCCACAAGAAAGATGATTTTTGCTCTTATACTAATGGAGGATCATACCGAGCAAATCTCAGGGGAGTTTTTTTTTTTTTGTTCTAATTCTTTTATTTTCCAGTTTTTAACCTTTGATACAAACAACGAGGACGTTGTTTAACTTAAGTGGAGGGATTGGAGAATTAGAACACTTAACACTTACTTGTCCTAAACTTTTCAAAATATGCTTAAAATGTGCTTAATATATCAAAATTTAAAATTTTTAGCATGTTTTTGTTTGAGATCTAAGTTGCATAGCTGCACACATGACGTTATTTTCAAAAATTGTGATTTTTCAAAATTCACAAATCTATGAGTGTGCTGGTGACTTGTAAACTTTAGAACTTGGCTTGTATACTATTCGAGACCACCATAATAGTATTATTTTATATAATTGGAATGACTTGTCTAAATTGGTAAAATTCTAGGATTACACCCAAATAGCCTTTATATGTTATATGTTATTAGCTAACTACACTGGTTAGTTAACCCTCATATAAACCCTTTTGTTACTCTCATTTTTAGAGTAAGATACCCCTAGAAAAACACTCAGAGCCATTCCTTTTGTTTCTTACACCTTCGTTAAAATGTTTCGTTACACCCTTACACCTTAGCCTACCCTGTAGATTAAAATCCGTGGTTGGTTAATTGCTTTAGGCAAAGTGTGTTTCCTTACATTACCTGTGTTCGCGTGCGTAATTCATTATCTATGGTTAGGTCGGGAAATTGCACAATGCAATTGGAGTGAAAGTACATATTGTATATCTTTGAGTTTATTTTTCGTGTGTTTACTACTTTCACTATTACCGTTATTTCTGAAGTTATGAAAAGTATGGAACAATTATCCAGAATTATCATTATAATGATGTGGTGAAATTTTACACATCTATGTTTGATGTCAAAAAAAAAAAAAAAAAAAAAAAAAAAAAAAAAAAAAAAAAAAAATCGAAAAAATGAGAAAAGAAAAAGAAAAAGAAGAGTTGGATGTTTGTTTTAACCAACTTATGTAAAGTTTTGTATTAAGTGGTCGATATCACCACTAGTTGTTGTATATTATATCTATGGATTGAATGGGAGTTGGCAGTTATGGGAACACCAACTAAGGATTATTCTTTGATTAAGATCTTGTTGAGTATAATTCGTGTCTACCTAAAGCGTGTGTTTCAAGTGTTAAAGCGTGAGCTATTCTATGATATGAGTCTTATTCATGGGATGGTTGGGATAGTGATTAACCACACTTAGGATTTTAATTTATCTGTTTTGTTTATTTTTCATTTTTACAACAATTTGTATCCCAAATATTATCCATACCCTATATTATTCTTTATCAAAACCTTTGATTTATTGAGATTAGGGATTTGAGCAATCTTAAGTATCGTAGTCGTGGATTCGGCTATGTATTTATGATTTTGTCGCCCTTTTTGATATAATATTATTGGTGAAGATTACTTGGTCCTATCTTTAGCCTATTCGAGTTAAGGATTTGAGCAATTGCAAGTATCGTGTTCGTGGATTCGATCATGTATTTGTGATTTTGTCGCCTTTTCTGGAATTTGAGATCGATAGAGATTAAGGAGAATGATTAACCCTTAGCCTACAAACCCTTTTTACCGCTTTAGACTTGTTATTCCTTGGCTTTAGTGGGGGAGATGTGTATACTTGCCAAGCTTATGATAGAATATTCGTCACGACTGGACAGTTAAACGATTAGATTTGCTTTTATCAAAATATTTTATTTTACTTCTAATTCGTTAAGTGTTTGGTAGTGTGATTATGACAAAAATGAATACATGCTTAAATATAAAAATAAATCCTAATATCTTTTAGGATACATTTTCATAAGATTAATTCTAAGGTTTACTTGGGGACAAGTAAAGTTCAAGTGGGGGGATATTTGATGAACTCAAATAAGTACATTTTATTACTATCATTTATCCTATTTATTTGACTTGTTTTATTATATTATATGTGAGAATTGATACGTTAATGTTTACTTTTGTAATTCTCAGGTAAAAACAAGCATTTGGTGAAACTTGGCGATTTTTGACTAATTATGGAGCAAAACAAGCAAGAAGTTAAGAGTCTACTGAAATGTACAAGATCAAGACATTCTGCTCCAGATGCGCCGCATCTTACTTATTACATACGGTGCATCACTATCAAGATTTCACAAGATACGATCCAAGATACAAGAGGACATGCGCCGCATCTATAAATGGAGTTACGCCGCATCTTCTGGCGGTGTACAAATATTCCTGAATATATTAATCTTGGACCCCACGCGAAGTTAAGTCAATGCGCTGCATCTACTTATTAGATGCGCCGCATCTTACCTCAGACAGAAACTATAAATACCCCAAAGACCAGACGAATTAGAAGACTTTTGGATACTTTTGTTACGTACAATATTCGAAGGACAGAAGCCCTAGGCTGAATTCAGTCGCGGTAGCAGCACAAAACACACCTTGAACAAAGATACGAGAGCTGTAAGAAGGTCCTGCATGTATTCAATTTATTAAGTAGTTTGTTTTATTGTATTAGTACACTTTAATTGATCAGGATTGATGGGCTTGTGTTATGTTATCATTCACTTCAACTCCCCTTAAAATTGCTTTTCCATTAATTAAAGTTTATATGTTGATGTCTTTGGTGACTTTTATTAGTGCATTGATAACCTCTGTGTCTAGCTGAGCATTGCTTGGGTCGCCATGCCCCTTCCTCGCCTATTTATTAGATCGCCTATGCATTCTATCGTCTGTAGAAAAGTAGGAAGAAAGATAAATGGGATAGTCATAAGTAATCATTAAGGGTTTACTCGCCGATAAGATTAGAACCAACGAGAAAGGACTTAATCTCGGTGCGTTGCATCGAACTATACACTTCATATAAAACTAGCAATAAAACAAGTGACAAGATACTTAACTATCAGGACAGGTCTTCTTATTGTCTCGAGTATTTATCTGTGTACGTGTGTGCTATTCGCTGATTCGTGCCTATTAGTTAGTTTATTATTTAATTGCAACCAAACCGTGCCAGTCTCTCAGGCTGAACCCCCTTGCGTTAAATTAGGTTGTATAGCTAACTTAAGATATTAAAATATTGATTAGAATAACTAGATAATACGTTCCACTCTTAGTGATCGACACTCTACTTACCATTATATACATACTAACCGGGTACACTGCTCGTTAAAGTGTGTGTGTTATTGATAAGTCGGCTAAATATAAATTTAAAACTTGAATACTGCTAAAACCACAACGACATACCGTGGGTATAAATTAGAGCACTCGCACGCACGCATCAGTTATGCATTTACTATTGCTACGATAATTTGTAGGTTTGATGAGGCTTTTGGATTTGACCAGTTAGCTCAATACATGGGTAAATGATTTTAGCGACTCTGTAACTCAGAATCGGCGATTATTGAATCTTCATTGTCAAATTTGAAAGTAATGTACATAATATACGTGGCATCGTAAACTTATAGTCACATTTAAACTATCGTCAAAAACCATTACCCCTCCATGTAAGCTCAGACCGTGAGTGTTGATGCTCATGCAGCAATCAGATGTGTGGCATGCTACATTTCAAGAAAAGTTGGTTAGCATAGGGAACTTTTCCGATCCACATCTTCAACCTGAAGATGATGCGGTATGGCTGATCGGAAATACAAAACTTTTTTTAAGCTTCAGCTAGGTATTTGCATTTGCTTTATGTTTCTAATATGGTTATATGATTCCAATTACAGGGTTCTTCACCTTGGTAGATTATAATTGCGAACCCGTTGGACTGTGCTATCTTCTTAGTTAATCAGGTATAAAAGAAATTTGCTGATATTTCCTCATATTTACCTGTGAGTTATTTGTTGAGTTAAAATATAAAAGCATCTTCGTTGAATTTTCTGATATTTACCTTCAATTTAAGCATCTTCCTTGAATTTTCGACAATATACAACTCCATTTGTGAGGATCATAATTGAAGTTACTTTCACATGCAGCGTACAGGGCATCAAGACTTGCATCTTTTCTTCAGGAAGTGTGTCTCTAAAGATGCCTTTTTCAGTTCTCCGATATGGTATGTTTCAACTTTTTGTTTGGAATGGGTGGGATTTAAGTGTATATACTGTCACTAAGCTATCATCAGCATAACCTATTCCTATAAATTCAGTGGTAAGTTATAAGAATTGTGCATGCCTGTATACGTAGTCCAAAACTGATACACTTTTTTCCTCATTATTTTTGTAGTTAAATGGAATGATTATTGGCATTCGTTGATTCTGAGGGCAACGCTGTTTTACGTACACTGACGCAGACAAGAGAACGGCCTATAAGGAGGAATAAAGCTACCTGTAACTACATCTGTATAGTTCAGGTATCTTTTTTTTTTCCCTTAAACGGTACGAAGCTGCATAGTTTACTTTGCGTGCGCCAAAACAAAATTCAATCGCATATGTAGGCTGTGGAGCAATCTTGCATATGAGTCAATAAAAAACATTATCAGGTCAGCTTTCACAATGCTAAGAATCATCTGCTGCCATCTCGGAAATAGAAAGAAAAAAAAGTAGTAACGGAGTTAGCAAGTTTGCAATTTTTTTAAATGATGCAGTATGGCTAATCAGAAATGCACAACTTTTTTTATGCTTCAGCTAGGTGTTTGTGTTTGTTTTTTGTGTCTAATATGGTTATATGATTCCATTTGCAGGGTTCTTCAGGTTGGTAAATTATAATTGCGAACCCGTTGGACTGCGCTATCTTCATAATTAATCAGGTATAAAAGAAATGGTGTCACTTTTTTTTCTGTGTTGTCAACCTTTAATGCCTTCTCAATCATCAATTTTACAAAATTTAACCTGATATTCAAATGCATGTGTACATGTAACACCCCCAAAATCACAATATTCGCGGAAGCATACACTTTGGGGTGCTACGGGGTTGATAATCATCACACAAGATATAGTGAACAGATTAAAAATCCGTTTTAAAATATAATACATAAGTCAAGTCATGTAGCGATACATAAAAACCATTTCAGATGAAAATGAAGCCCATTTAAACAAAAGGTCCAGTTGTAAGAGTAAACGCATTAAAAACATTTCCATCATTTATTGTGACCGACGCCATGCACTGGACCCGGCTAAACGCACCCCAGTTTCCTGAGAAAAACATGCTTAAAGTCAGCTAACGCTGGTGAGTTCATAGGTTTAAATAAACAACACACATGGACCAATAGCAATGTCATAAAACAAAATCAGCAGATACACACTATCCGTAATGCAAACACTAAGCCTCATCCTACCGAAACTAAGACAATGCAGCACGACTAGCGTTAGCAAATAAATAAGGGTGCCTGCGAGTGTTAATCCCTAGACACCCGGCTAAAAACCCGAATGGTATACGTTCGCCTTGGCTATGCCGAGCCAACCGAACGGGGACGTCACTCCCAATAGATCTATTTATAACAACCGGCTTCCCATCAGGAATTAACGGCAGATGATAGTGGGCACAAAATGGGATTCAGCAAACTTAGGTTTCTGCATACTAGTGTGATCTTAAAAGCAACATCAATTCTGGTCCATGAAAACAGTTTTGCATGTTTCTCACCCCAAGCTTATAAAACCAAAATCGTATAAAAATATGGGGCTATAAACTCACCTTTCAAATACAGCAATTCAGCAATCAATCAAAATAATGCAACCGCGCCGATCAGCACCCTAAATTAGTACGGTAAGTCTTAGCAAATCATTCGTAGTTCAAGTGTCTTTACTTTATTTGAAAAGTTTTACGTTTGACCTGTGCTCGTGTATTTCTTGCTTGCTGTGTGGTAAAGTATATTTCGAAACAATTTATTTTTATAACTCTTTGGGGGTAGCTCATGGTGAAAGTGCATGGTGGGAATACGTAACGGAACATCCGTGCTAGTATATTTAGAAACGTAGTTAGTGAAAAACTATTATATTTAGAAACGTCGTTTATTACTTTTGTTGTAACATTTGTTATAAGAAAAACAAGTTTGTTAAGTAATTTCATAAAGTTTACTTAAGTTGTGGATTTTCTCAAAATACTCTAAGTGTTGGATTTTTAGAAAATTTGGGCATGACCCATTCGTTTATACAACGTTTCCATTTATCTCACTTGTTGCAACTTTACTCAAATACTTCGCTAATAAGTGCAAAATACTTTTAGTGACATATGTCAAGTGTCGTGAATATATATTCGTCGTTAAATTGTTCGTTATCTTAACTTTTAAATAATAACACCAAATTTCGACACGAAGTCAATATTTCTTCAAAAAGTCAACAGAAGTCAATCTCAATGTCATTTTAGGAAAAATGTCAATTTTTACCCTTTCGGAGACTAAGCGTCTCAAAACAAGTCCATAAATAGTTAGCGTTATATTTATCGTTTCGTTAAACATTTTTAACTTCAGCGAGTCGAAAAATATTCCAAAAATCAAATTTATCTTTTTTCTTTTGTAATTGGGCCGAAACTTCCAAAATAAGCCCAATTACTATATTTGACCCAAAACACATTTTTAGTTAGAACGTATATATCGACACGTTACTAGAAATCATTTTACTCGTTCAATACATTCGTTTGGTCAAAAGTCAAAATTACAAAGTTTCACATGGGCTTCGGCCCAACAGTAAAATAATGGGTTTTTATGGCCCAAAATCTATTTAGCCCAATTTGTATTTATTTCTTACTTATTAGTTATTTTTAATTATCAAATATACTTTATACTTATCAAATAATCTCCAATAATTAAGTTACTAAATCAAAAGTCAAACTTTGACTTTTGCTACTATTCATTCAAACAATATAAGCCATTTCAACTTATTTTTATCTTTTTGCTAATTATTTTTAGTAACTTATAACTTATTAAATAAACCAAACTAAATAAACACTTCACTATATTTTTCCACCATTTCACCATTTGAGCCAAAATTTTATGTTTTTCAAAACCCCAATAATCTTTTATTTTTAACATGGGTCGAACCATATATGTGCTCAAAATTTCAATATAGTGCTTAAATTAGTGTAAAACCGTAACTAGTGTTTGTATCATCAAACTAGCACTATATGCAACAAGATTTACCACACAAGCAAGAAATCAACTAATTAACTCATAATTATCACAAAAAGTCGAGCACAATATATCAAAGATCAAACCCTAGCTTTACTTATATTATCAAAACATATACATTAAACACTTTTAAACATCACTATACACCATATGAACAAGAGATTTATAAATTTAGAAAAGTTTTGTGAATTCTTACAATGCTCTTAAGTTATACGTGTGATATGTAGCCAAGAACACCCCAAAACTTTGCTAATTTAACCCAAATCAAGCTTCCAAATTACCCAAAATCCTTTGCAACACTTGTGATCTTAAATCTTTTGAGAGAAAATTTTGTAATATGATGATATGTGTGTGTATGTTAGGCGTACATGTGAAGCAAAAATAAGGGAAAGATCACTTCTAATCTAGGAAATAATAAAGGATAGAATGTTGAAAATCCAAAAAGGTTTACACCATTTTTAGCAAAATTAGGATTTCCTTAAAGATAAGGTGTAAAATTTTGTCCCATGTGGGTTTTTGTGTTGATATGGCCGGTTATGGCTATAATGGGGAGGGAAAAAATAGTTTTGATCCCGCTTTGGTGTATAGTGTGTCGGTTTAAGTTAAAAAGTTACCGTAAAGTCCCGGTTTGACGTTTTTGGACCCGATAACGTAAAATAAAGTTTTTAACCACGTTTTCATCAGAAATATAATAAAATGTCATTACTGACTCAAAAATATATTTATTTGACCTTTACCATATGTACTGTGCTGTCGGTACGCGCGTGCGGTTGTTTTTCAGAAAAATGCGAGAAAGCTCTCAGTAAATTATTATACTTGTCAGTAACTATCAGAAATGTGATAATTTAACTTTACTGACAAAAATAAACTTTTTCTGCAGTGACTGTAAGCTACAGTATGCTGGGACAGTTCCCAAAAATGCTTAAAAATACTCAGAAACATGCAAATGCGCACAGAAATGCTTAGCTTAAAAAAAATTAATACTCATATAATATTAATTAGCAACGTGAAAATTACCATTTTTCACAGTCTCCCCATCTAATCGGGAAATCCGTCCCGGATTTCAATTGACGCCACTCTTGGTTTTCGGAAAAAGATGAGGGTATTTTCGCTTGATCTCGTCCTCTCGCTCCCAAGTGTATTCGGGGCCTCTGCGAGAGTTCCATCGGACCTTCACAATTGGGATACGACTCTGCTTTATTCATTTCACTTCCCGGTCCATGATTTCAATCGGTTCTTCAATAAAATTTAACCTCTCATCAAGCTGGATTTCATCCAAAGGAATAATTGCGCTTTCATCGGATAAACACTTCTTCAAATTACTGACGTGAAAAATGTCATGCACAGCACTGAGCTCAGACGGCAGTTCGAGTCGGTAGGCTACCGGCCCGATCTTGTCAAGGATCTCAAAAGGTCCTATATAGCGAGGGTTCAATTTTCCACGCTTACCAAATCTCATCACGCCTTTCCATGGCGAGACCTTCAACATTACTTTGTCTCCCACTTGAAACTCAAGGGGTTTTCTCCTCTTATCAGCATAGCTCTTTTGACGGTCACGAGCCGCCTGCATTCGGTTCTTAATCTGTACAATCTTTTCAGTAGTCTCATGGACTAACTCTGGCTCGGTAAGTTGGCTTTCTCCAACTTCTGCCCAACAAATTGGTGATCTGCACTTACGTCCATAAAGTGCTTCATACGGTGCAGCTTTTATGCTGGTGTGATAGCTGTTGTTATAAGAAAATTCGACTAAAGGCAAATGCCTATCCCAGCCGTTTCCGAAATCAATTACACAGGCTCTTAACATGTCCTCTAATGTCTGAATAGTTCTTTCACTCTGACCATCCATTTGGGAATGATATGCCGTACTCATATCGAGTTTAGTTCCTAAAGCATCCTGAAGTGACTTCCAAAAGTTTGATGTGAATCGACTGTCTCGATCAGAGATAATAGAAACAGGCACACCATGCCTTGCAACAATTTCCTTAACATATAAACGCGCGAGTTTATCCATTTCAATTTTCTCCGCTATAGGAAGAAAATGCGCTGATTTTGTGAGACGATCAACGATTACCCAAATCGTGTCATAACCACTCGATGTCCTAGGCAATTTAGTTATAAAATCCATAGTAATGCGCTCCCATTTCCATTCCGGAATCTCAGGTTGAACAAGCAGACCGGACGGTCTTTGGTGTTCTGCCTTAACCTTCGAGCACGTTAAGCACTTGCTGACATATTCTGCTATATCGGCCTTCATGTTTGGCCACCAATACAACTTTTTCAGGTCTAAATACATCTTGTCAGATCCTGGGTGAATGGAGTACTTGGACTTATGGGATTCGTGCATAATAAAATCATGAATTCCTCCATACAATGGAATCCAATACCTGTCTCCATAACGCAAAATCCCATCTGATCTTCTTACTAATCCATTCTCAAGTTCGGGCATTCTGTGAATCTTCTCACTAGGTCGGTTTTCATCTTTGAGCGCTTCATCCTGAGCCTCAATAATTTTTGCTGGAAGCGGCGAATTAATCGTCATCCCTAACGATCTAACCCTAAGAGGTTTAATCCGTTCTTTTCTGCTAAGGGCGTCGGCAACAACATTTGCCTTGCCTGGGTGATAACGGATTTCACAATCATAATCGCTAAGCAATTCCAACCATCGGCGCTGTCTCATGTTCAGCTCCTTCTGGTTCAATATGTGCTGTAGACTTTTGTGATCAGTATACACTACGCACTTAGTTCCATAAAGGTAGTGTCTCCAAATTCTTAGTGCAAACACGACTGATCCTAATTCTAGGTCATGGGTTGTGTAGTTTTTCTCATGGGTTTTCAGCTGTCGAGAAGCGTATGCTATTACCTTCTCTCTTTGCATCAAGACGGCTCCCAAACCTTTGTGTGATGCGTCACAATACACAACAAAATCTTCGCTACCCTCGGGTAAAGCTAAAATAGGCGCACTACACAATTTTTCCTTAAGGAGTAGAAAAGCTTCTTCCTCATCATTTCCCCAGTCGTATTTCACATTCTTTTGAGTCAATTTCATCAACGGTTTAGCTATCTTAGAGAAACCTTCTATAAACCTTCTGTAATAACCGGCAAGTCCTAAAAATTGTCAGATTTCCGTCGGCGTTGTGGGCGTTGCCCAATCCTTAATGGCCTCAATCTTAGCAGGATCTACGTGAATTCCTTGTTTATCGATCACATGACCAAGAAATTGCACGGTCGATATCCAAAATTCACACTTCGAAAACTTAGCATATAACTCTTCCTTTTTCAATAATTCCAGAATTAGCTTGAGATGTTCCTCATGCTCTTGCTCATTCTTGGAATATATCAAGATATCGTCAATGAACACTATCATAAATTTGTCCAAATACGGCTTACACACACGATTCATGAGATCCATGAATACTGCTGGTGCATTTGTCAAGCCGAATGGCATAACTTGAAATTCATAATGGCCATATCGGGTTCGAAATGCGGTCTTCGGGATATCCTCTTCCCGAACTCGAAGTTGGTGATAACCCGATCTTAAGTCTATCTTAGAATAAACCGATGATCCCTGCAACTGATCAAACAAATCGTCTATCCTCGGGAGTGGGTATCTATTCTTAATGGTTAGCTTATTCAGTTCCCGATAGTCTATACACATTCTGAAGGATCCATCCTTCTTCTTAACAAACAAAACAGGAGCTCCCTAAGGCGATGAACTCGGTCTAATGAAACCTTTTCCAGATAATTCGGCTAATTGATCTGACAATTCTTGTAATTCCGTAGGTGCTAAACGATAGGGTGCTCGCACTACAGGCGCGGCTCCTGGCACTAATTCGATGTGGAATTCGATTTGTCTGGCCGGTGGAAGTCCCGGTAAGTCTTCTGGAAAGACCTCTGGAAAATCCCTTACGATTGGCACATCTTCCAACTTTTTCTCTCCAGGTTCCTTTTCTTTCTTTTCAGTGACATGAGCTAAAAAGAGATAACATCCCTTCTCGATGTACTTCTGCACCTTCATACACGAGATGATTGCCAATCTTGACGAACGCGCGCGATCAGAACGGTCACCTTCAACAATCAGAACTTCGTTCCCATAGGGAACTCTAACAATCTTCTCATCACAAACGATGACGGCATGATATTTCGATAACCAATCCATTCCTATGATGATGTCAAAACTACCTAATTCCACTGGCATCAGATCAATGTTGAAAGGACGATTCAACAAGTTTAGAGTGCAACCCCTGATGATGGTACCTACTCTTTCTAGGTTTCCGTTTGCTAATTCTACATCGAAGGCATTATCTAAGGTGGTCGGGGCTATGTCAAGTAAGGGACTAAAATTGGTTGATACAAAACTTCTATCTGCTCCCGTATCGAAAAGTACTGAAGCATAACGATTATTTAAGAGAAACGTACCCGTCACCACGTTCGGGTCGTCCTGTGCTTCTCTTCGGCCTACAGCATAGACTCTTCCACGAGCTCTTCCTTCATTTCCCTGATTCCCATTGGTAATCATTGCCACTTGGTTCCCTGGTCTACCATCGTTTCCTTGGTTTCGGGGCTTATTGCACTCATTCCGATAATGACCTTTTTCACCACACCCAAAGCAGGTGACATCTGCTTTACGGTTGTAGGCTGGTGCTGCTTGTGCTGTGGCTAGTGGTCTTGATCTATAGTTCTTTGCTATGTGTCCTATCCTCTGGCAATTGTTACAGCTCACAGTGCACTGTCCCCTGTGATGTAACTTACAGCGGTTACAAAAAGGCGTATTCTTGTCATAACCCTTCTTGTCTCCTGAACCAATTGCATAAACCTTGCCTACATTCTGCTTTTTGTTTTGAGAGCTGTTGTTGTTACCTTTAGAGTGATCTTCCCACTTCCTTTTGTGGTCAGTACTCTTCTCTGGAATATCCTCCAATTCCTGATCCATTAATTTGTTTGCCGTCTCCATGGTCTCGTGAAGATCTACAGCTCTCGAGGTAATCACATCACCTCTTATGGATTTCGGTAAACCACCGATATACCTTTCAATCAATCTGGCTTCCGTCCGAACCATTTCTGGACATAGCAAAGCCAACTCCTGGAATCTCTGGTTGTAAGCAGCGATGTTGTTGTTTTGCACCTTCAAATTCCAAAACTCAATTTCTAATTTCTTAATCTCATTTCGTGGGCAATACTTCCTAATAAACTAGTTCCTTAAAATCTTCCCAAAGCATGGCATAAGCAACCTCCCTATTGGCAGACTTCATGTAGTTATTCCACCAGGTCAAAGCGGAATCCATGAAAGTAAATGATGCAAACTTAACCCTGTCATTCTCATGACATCCACTGATATGAAATACGGTCTCAAGTTTCTCAATCCATCTAGTCAAACCAATGGCTCCTTCTGTTCCTCCAAATCCTCCAACCATGATTTTTCGGAACTCAGCGTAAGTACAACCTCGACTGTTGGTTACTGGCCTAGATGTTCCAGTGTTGGTGGTCGAATTGGTCACAGCTGCAAGAGCGGCTGCCACACGGTCAGCAACAAGTTGATCCAGTGTTGCTTGATTCATTGCTGGGGTAGCAGTTGCGGCCCTAGTTGGTGCCTCTTCCTCTGCTGTATGAACCGGTGTGTTAGCAGGTCATCCTCGTGTGACTCTGATTGGGGCAGTGGGTTCAACAGTCCGTCCCCTCACTGACCTTGTCTGAATGGGTGTGTGTTATCGGGTTGTCCTCGTGTGGCTCTGGTTGACTTTCGTTTTGGTGCCATTTATTTGCATCACAAAAGATGGCGATAAATGAGATCTTTGGTTAAAGGAAAATAAGTTATATGGATATGTGAATAGCGAAAACAAAATGCAAGAATAAAGTCAACCACAGAGGAGCAACGAAAGAAGGAAAGAAAAGTATAGATCGGATAGAAAGACTAAGCTTGTTATATATATCGAAAGATGAAGGTTCACAAAATTACAAGCTCGTAAATAGATAGTTCTAAGATACTACGGAGATACTATTAGTCCTAGGAATACATCATCACTACTACGAATCTAGGAATACATCATTACTACTACTATTCTAGGAATACATCATTACTACTACTACATCTAGGAATACATCATCACTGCTACTACATCTAATGGTCGGTCCTAGCAATACGTAGCTCTTCAAATGTTCTGGTCAATCCTCCAATGGTGGTCTCTAGCTGGGCTACTTGGTCTCTAAGCTCCTGGTTCTCCCTCATCACTGAACCAATGATAACCTCAGCGGTCACAATCCTCTGCCACTGAGTACGATCGACTCCTCTAGCTCGTCGCAACATACCCTGAATCCTCTGCTGTCCTCTACCTAAACCAATGGCCCTAAAGTCCAAACCTCTAAGCTCCCTACCATGTAACCTCTCTAAAGCATCCAATCTAGCCCTCAATCCAATCATCACTCTACGGTCAGAATACAACTCCTCAAACAAAACACAAGCTGCCTGATCAATTGTCCCAATCCGCCTCTCCACAGTCTGAATACGCTCAGACTCCTCCAATCTCCCAAGCTGATCAGAATGAACATCAAGTAAGCTCGCCTGGTTCATCAACTGAATCCTGATCTGATCCATCTCAGTAAGCTCAGGCTCTGTAAGTGGGGAACCTACTAGTGAAGGGAGTAGAGTAGGTATCAGAGATGGTGGTATAAAAGAAGGAGATGACGGTGTGTACTCTGGGCTAGCTGCACGTACACCCGTGCCAACATCACAAGCAATATCTAGCCACTGACTATCATCCAAACCCTGAATCTGTGCATCTCTCGAGCTCTGTCCAACCTCAAATAATCCCTGAACATCCTCCATAATACCCTTGCCGTCCCTCGGCACCCTAACCTGATCTATGTCCATAGGAGTATCCCTATCCCTATCATCCTCTAAACCCATAGAAGTGTGCTCAACAGGTGTAGTCACAGTAGGAGTAGGCTCATCTTGAACCTGCTCTGGATCCTCCACTGGATCCTCATCCTCATCAGAATAAGTCTCCACTGATCTCCTACGTCTCTGACTAGGTGGGGAATCATCTGGAGATAGCATAGGTGACTGAGGTGGTGAATCAGCAGGAGTATCCTCAACATCAATTATAACCCTCTTCCTAGGTGGTAAAACTGGGAAATCTGAGATTCGTTGATAAGGTCCAGAATACACCGACATGCGAGCAGTGCGTCGGTGGACAAGTGGGGCATCAGGATCATGCTGAGCAAAAGTGTACAACTGAGCTGGTGATGAACGGTGTGCTGTGGTAGATCTGTGTAGATACGGTGAGGTAGATGGAGTGGTGTGTACAGGCTGAACTGGAATAGATGGTTGAGCAGCAACACGAATAACCTCCATCAGTGGGTCATCCATGAACGGAACTGGCTGCTGTGTCTGAGAAGTGAATCCATCAATATCCACCTCGGAGTGTGTGCCGAATGGGAGAGACATGGTCTGTGACAAATATAGTGCGACACGTATAAGTATATAGAAATTACTTATATCATATATGCTTAGTATAATATACTCATATAGCATGCCAAAAACACTTAATCAAATAAGGCAAACAATGCTCAAATCAAATAAACAACTAATGCTCAAATCATAGCAAGCTAAACTGGCAGGCATCCGGCGGTCATGATGGAAAGCTTTTCAAAATCGGTTATAGTTTGAGGTTTTTATTAACCACGTTCTCTATAACCTAGGCTCTGAATACCAATCTGTAACACCCCCAAAATCACAATATTCGCGGAAGCATACACTTTGGGGTGCTACGGGGTTGATAATCATCACACAAGATATAGTGAACGGATTAAAAATCCGTTTTAAAATATAATACATAAGTCAAGTCATGTAGCGATACATAAAAACCATTTCAGATGAAAATGAAGCCCATTTAAACAAAAGGTCCAGTTGTCAGAGTAAACGCATTAAAAACATTTCCATCATTTATTGTGACCGACGCCATGCACTGCACCCGGCTAAACGCACCTCAGTTTCCTGAGAAAAACATGCTAAAAGTCAGCTAACGCTGGTGAGTTCATAGGTTTAAATAATTAGCACACATGGACCAATAGCAATATCATAAAACAAAATAAGCAGATACACACTATCCGTAATGCAAACACTAAGCCTCATCCTACCGAAACTAAGACAATGCAGCACGACTAGTGTTAGCAATAAATAAGGGTGCCCGCGAGTGTTAATCCCTAGACACCCGGCTAAAAACCCGAATGGTATACGTTCGCCTTGGCTATGCTGAGCCAACCGAACGGGGAAGTCACTCCCAATAGATCTATTTATAACAACCGGCTTCCCATCAGGAATTAACGGCAGATGATAGTGGGCACAAAATGGGATTCAGCAAACTTAGGTTTCTGCATACTAGTGTGATCTTAAAAGCAACATCAATTCTGGTCCATGAAAACAGTTTTGCATGTTTCTCACCCCAAGCTTATAAAACCAAAATCGTATAAAAAATATGGGGCTATAAACTCACCTTTCAAATACAGCAATTCAGCAATCAATCAAAATAATGCAACCGCGCCGATCAGCACCCTAAATTAGTACGGTAAGTCTTAGCAAATCATTCGTAGTTCAAGTGTCTTTACTTTATTTGAAAAGTTTTACGTTTGACCTATGCTCGTGTATTTCTTGCTTGCTGTGTGGTAAAGTATATTTCGAAACAATTTATTTTTATAACTCTTTGGGGGTAGCTCATGGTGAAAGTGCATGGTGGAAATACGTAACGGAACATCCGTGCTAGTATTCGCGATTTAAATGTGCAAGTATCATATATATATAAATATATATATATATATATATATATATATATATATATATATATATATATATATATATATATATATATATATATATGCATATATATATATATATATATATATACATATATACATATATATATATATATATCTTAAGTTAAATTCTCATATATAGAGATTAATTAAATGGCTTTGAAGAGTGGTTAATATAACGTAGTTAGTGAAAAACTATTACATTTAGAAACGTCGTTTATTACTTTTGTTGTAACATTTGTTATAAGAAAAACAAGTTTGTTAAGTAATTTCATAAAGTTTATTTAAGTTGTGGGTTTTCTCAAAATACTCTAAGTGTTGGATTTTTAGAAAATTTGGGCATGACCCATTCGTTTATACAACGTTTCCATTTATCTCACGTGTTGCAACTTTACTCAATTACTTCGCTAATAAGTGCAAAATACTTTTAGTGACATATGTCAAGTGTCGTGAATATATATTCGTCGTTAAATTGTTCGTTATCTTAACTTTTAAATAATAACACCAAATTTCGACACGAAGTCAATATTTCTTCAAAAAGTCAACAGAAGTCAATCTCAATGTCATTTTAGGAAAAATGTCAACTTTTACCCTTTCGGAGACTAAGCGTCTCAAAACAAGTCCATAAATAGTTAGCGTTATATTTATCGTTTCGTTAAACATTTTTAACTTCGGCGAGTCAGAAAATATTCCAAAAATCAAATTTATCATTTTTCTTTTGTAATTGGGCCGAAACTTCCAAAATAAGCCCAATTACTATATTTGACCCAAAACACATTTTTAGTTAGAACGTATATATCGACACGTTACTAGAAATCATTTTACTCGTTCAATACATTCGTTTGGTCAAAAGTCAAAATTACAAAGTTTCACATGGGCTTCGGCCCAACAGTAAAATAATGGGTTTTTATGGCCCAAAATCTATTTAGCCCAATTTGTATTTATTTCTTACTTATTAGTTATTTTTAATTATCAAATATACTTTATACTTATCAAATAATCTCCAATAATTAAGTTACTAAATCAAAAGTCAAACTTTGACTTTTGCTACTATTCATTCAAACAATTAAAGCCATTTCAACTTATTTTTATCTTTTTGCTAATTATTTTTAGTAACTTATAACTTATTAAATAAACCAAACTAAATAAACACTTCACTATATTTTTCCACCATTTCACCATTTGAGCCAAAATTTTATGTTTTTCAAAACCCCAATAATCTTTTATTTTTAACATGGGTCGAACCATATATGTGCTCAAAATTTCAATATAGTGCTTAAATTAGTGTAAAACCGTAACTAGTGTTTGTATCATCAAACTAGCACTATATGCAACAAGATTTACCACACAAGCAAGAAATCAACTAATTAACTCATAATTATCACAAAAAGTCGAGCACAATATATCAAAGATCAAACCCTAGCTTTACTTATATTATCAAAACATATACATTAAACACTTTTAAACATCACTATACACCATATGAACAAGAGATTTATAAATTTAGAAAAGTTTTGTGAATTCTTACAATGCTCTTAAGTTATACGTGTGATATGTAGCCAAGAACACCCCAAAACTTTGCTAATTTAACCCAAATCAAGCTTCCAAATTACCCAAAATCCTTTGCAACACTTGTGATCTTAAATCTTTTGAGAGAAAATTTTGTAATATGATGATATGTGTGTGTATGTTAGGCGTACATGTGAAGCAAAAATAAGGGAAAGATCACTTCTAATCTAGGAAATAATAAAGGATAGAATGTTGAAAATCCAAAAAGGTTTACACCATTTTTAGCAAAATTAGGATTTCCTTAAAGATAAGGTGTAAAATTTTGTCCCATGTGGGTTTTTGTGTTGATATGGCCGGTTATGGCTATAATGGGGAGGGAAAAAATAGTTTTGATCCCGCTTTGGTGTATAGTGTGTCGGTTTAAGTTAAAAAGTTACCGTAAAGTCCCGGTTTGACGTTTTTGGACCCGATAACGTAAAATAAAGTTTTTAACCACGTTTTCATCAGAAATATAATAAAATGTCATTACTGACTCAAAAATATATTTATTTGACCTTTACCATATGTATTGTGCTGTCGGTACGCGCGTGCGGTTGTTTTTCAGAAAAATGCGAGAAAGCTCTCAGTAAATTATTATACTTGTCAGTAACTATCAGAAATGTGATAATTTAACTTTACTGACAAAAATAAACTTTTTCTGCAGTGACTGTAAGCTACAGTATGCTGGGACAGTTCCCAAAAATGCTTAAAAATACTCAGAAACATGCAAATGCGCACAGAAATGCTTAGCTTAAAAATAATTAATACTCATATAATATTAATTAGCAACGTGAAAATTACCATTTGTCACAGTCTCCCCATCTAATCGGGAAATCCGTCTCGGATTTCAATTGACGCCACTCTTGGTTTTCGGAAAAAGATGAGGGTATTTTCGCTTGATCTCGTCCTCTCGCTCCCAAGTGTATTCGGGGCCTCTGCGAGAGTTCCATCGGACCTTCACAATTGGGATACGACTCTGCTTTATTCATTTCACTTCCCGGTCCATGATTTCAATCGGTTCTTCAATAAAATTTAACCTATCATCAAGCTGGATTTCATCCAAAGGAATAATTGCGCTTTCATCGGATATACACTTCTTCAAATTACTGACGTGAAAAATGTCATGCACAGCACTGAGCTCAGACGGCAGTTCGAGTCGGTAGGCTACCGGCCCGATCTTGTCAAGGATCTCAAAAGGTCCTATATAGCGAGGGTTCAATTTTCCACGCTTACCAAATCTCATCACGCCTTTCCATGGCGAGACCTTCAACATTACTTTGTCTCCCACTTGAAACTCAAGGGGTTTTCTCCTCTTATCAGCATAGCTCTTTTGACGGTCACGAGCCGCCTGCATTCGGTTCTTAATCTGTACAATCTTTTCAGTAGTCTCATGGACTAACTCTGGCTCGGTAAGTTGGCTTTCTCCAACTTTTGCCCAACAAATTGGTGATCTGCACTTACGTCCATAAAGTGCTTCATACGGTGCAGCTTTTATGCTGGTGTGATAGCTGTTGTTATAAGAAAATTCGACTAAAGGCAAATGCCTATCCCAGCCGTTTCCGAAATCAATTACACAGGCTCTTAACATGTCCTCTAATGTCTGAATAGTTCTTTCACTCTGACCATCCATTTGGGAATGATATGCCGTACTCATATCGAGTTTAGTTCCTAAAGCATCCTGAAGCGACTTCCAAAAGTTTGATGTGAATCGACTGTCTCGATCAGAGATAATAGAAACAGGCACACCATGCCTTGCAACAATTTCCTTAACATATAAACGCGCGAGTTTATCCATTTCAATTTTCTCCGCTATAGGAAGAAAATGCGCTGATTTTGTGAGACGATCAACGATTACCCAAATCGTGTCATAACCACTCGATGTCCTAGGCAATTTAGTTATAAAATCCATAGTAATGCGCTCCCATTTCCATTCCGGAATCTCAGGTTGAACAAGCAGACCGGACGGTCTTTGGTGTTCTGCCTTAACCTTCGAGCACGTTAAGCACTTGCTGACATATTCTGCTATATCGGCCTTCATGTTTGGCCACCAATACAACTTTTTCAGGTCTAAATACATCTTGTCAGATCCTGGGTGAATGGAGTACTTGGACTTATGGGATTCGTGCATAATAAAATCATGAATTCCTCCATACAATGGAATCCAATACTGTCTCCATAACGCAAAATCCCATCTGATCTTCTTACTAATCCATTCTCAAGTTCGGGCATTCTGTGAATCTTCTCACTAGGTCGGTTTTCATCTTTGAGCGCTTCATCCTGAGCCTCAAGAATTTTTGCTGGAAGCGGCGAATTAATCGTCATCCCTAACGATCTAACCCTAAGAGGTTTAATCCGTTCTTTTCTGCTAAGGGCGTCGGCAACAACATTTGCCTTGCCTGGGTGATAACGGATTTCACAATCATAATCGCTAAGCAATTCCAACCATCGGCGCTGTCTCATGTTCAGCTCCTTCTGGTTCAATATGTGCTGTAGACTTTTGTGATCAGTATACACTACGCACTTAGTTCCATAAAGGTAGTGTCTCCAATTCTTAGTGCAAACACGACTGATCCTAATTCTAGGTCATGGGTTGTGTAGTTTTTCTCATGGGTTTTCAGCTGTCGAGAAGCGTATGCTATTACCTTCTCTCTTTGCATCAAGACGGCTCCCAAACCTTTGTGTGATGCGTCACAATACACAACAAAATCTTCGCTACCCTCGGGTAAAGCTAAAATAGGCGCACTACACAATTTTTCCTTAAGGAGTAGAAAAGCTTCTTCCTCATCATTTCCCCAGTCGTATTTCACATTCTTTTGAGTCAATTTCATCAACGGTTTAGCTATCTTAGAGAAACCTTCTATAAACCTTCTGTAATAACCGGCAAGTCCTAAAAATTGTCAGATTTCCGTCGGCGTTGTGGGCGTTGCCCAATCCTTAATGGCCTCAATCTTAGCAGGATCTACGTGAATTCCTTGTTTATCGATCACATGACCAAGAAATTGCACGGTCGATATCCAAAATTCACACTTCGAAAACTTAGCATATAACTCTTCCTTTTTCAATAATTCCAGAATTAGCTTGAGATGTTCCTCATGCTCTTGCTCATTCTTGGAATATATCAAGATATCGTCAATGAACACTATCATAAATTTGTCCAAATACGGCTTACACACACGATTCATGAGATCCATGAATACTGCTGGTGCATTTGTCAAGCCGAATGGCATAACTTGAAATTCATAATGGCCATATCGGGTTCGAAATGCGGTCTTCAGGATATCCTCTTCCCGAACTCGAAGTTGGTGATAACCCGATCTTAAGTCTATCTTAGAATAAACCGATGATCCCTGCAACTGATCAAACAAATCGTCTATCCTCGGGAGTGGGTATCTATTCTTAATGGTTAGCTTATTCAGTTCCCGATAGTCTATACACATTCTGAAGGATCCATCCTTCTTCTTAACAAACAAAACAGGAGCTCCCTAAGGCGATGAACTCGGTCTAATGAAACCTTTTCCAGATAATTCGGCTAATTGATCTGACAATTCTTGTAATTCCGTAGGTGCTAAACGATAGGGTGCTCGCACTACAGGCGCGGCTCCTGGCACTAATTCGATGTGGAATTCGATTTGTCTGGCCGGTGGAAGTCCCGGTAAGTCTTCTGGAAAGACCTCTGGAAAATCCCTTACGATTGGCACATCTTCCAACTTTTTCTCTCCAGGTTCCTTTTCTTTCTTTTCAGTGACATGAGCTAAAAAGAGATAACATCCCTTCTCGATGTACTTCTGCACCTTCATACACGAGATGATTGCCAATCTTGACGAACGCGCGCGATCAGAACGGTCACCTTCAACAATCAGAACTTCGTTCCCATAGGGAACTCTAACAATCTTCTCATCACAAACGATGACGGCATGATATTTCGATAACCAATCCATTCCTATGATGATGTCAAAACTACCTAATTCCACTGGCATCAGATCAATGTTGAAAGGACGATTCAACAAGTTTAGAGTGCAACCCCTGATGATGGTACCTACTCTTTCTAGGTTTCCGTTTGCTAATTCTACATCGAAGGCATTATCTAAGGTGGTCGGGGCTATGTCAAGTAAGGGACTAAAATTGGTTGATACAAAACTTCTATCTGCTCCCGTATCGAAAAGTACTGAAGCATAACGATTATTTAAGAGAAACGTACCCGTCACCACGTTCGGGTCGTCCTGTGCTTCTCTTCGGCCTACAGCATAGACTCTTCCACGAGCTCTTCCTTCATTTCCCTGATTCCCATTGGTAATCATTGCCACTTGGTTCCCTGGTCTACCATCGTTTCCTTGGTTTCGGGGCTTATTGCACTCATTCCGATAATGACCTTTTTCACCACACCCAAAGCAGGTGACATCTGCTTTACGGTTGTAGGCTGGTGCTGCTTGTGCTGTGGCTAGTGGTCTTGATCTATAGTTCTTTGCTATGTGTCCTATCCTCTGGCAATTGTTACACCTCACAGTGCACTGTCCCCTGTGATGTAACTTACAGCGGTTACAAAAAGGCGTATTCTTGTCATAACCCTTCTTGTCTCCTGAACCAATTGCATAAACCTTGCCTACATTCTGCTTTTTGTTTTGAGAGCTGTTGTTGTTACCTTTAGAGTGATCTTCCCACTTCCTTTTGTGGTCAGTACTCTTCTCTGGAATATCCTCCAATTCCTGATCCATTAATTTGTTTGCCGTCTCCATGGTCTCGTGAAGATCTACAGCTCTCGAGGTAATCACATCACCTCTTATGGATTTCGGTAAACCACCGATATACCTTTCAATCAATCTGGCTTCCGTCCGAACCATTTCTGGACATAGCAAAGCCAACTCCTGGAATCTCTGGTTGTAAGCAGCGATGTTGTTGTTTTGCACCTTCAAATTCCAAAACTCAATTTCTAATTTCTTAATCTCATTTCGTGGGCAATACTTCCTAATAAACTAGTTCCTTAAAATCTTCCCAAAGCATGGCATAAGCAACCTCCCTATTGGCAGACTTCATGTAGTTATTCCACCAGGTCAAAGCGGAATCCATGAAAGTAAATGATGCAAACTTAACCCTGTCATTCTCATGACATCCACTGATATGAAATACGGTCTCAAGTTTCTCAATCCATCTAGTCAAACCAATGGCTCCTTCTGTTCCTCCAAATCCTCCAACCATGATTTTTCGGAACTCAGCGTAAGTACAACCTCGACTGTTGGTTACTGGCCTAGATGTTCCAGTGTTGGTGGTCGAATTGGTCACAGCTGCAAGAGCGGCTGCCACACGGTCAGCAACAAGTTGATCCAGTGTTGCTTGATTCATTGCTGGGGTAGCAGTTGCGGCCCTAGTTGGTGCCTCTTCCTCTGCTGTATGAACCGGTGTGTTAGCAGGTCATCCTCGTGTGACTCTGATTGGGGCAGTGGGTTCAACAGTCCGTCCCCTCACTGACCTTGTCTGAATGGGTGTGTTATCGGGTTGTCCTCGTGTGGCTCTGGTTGACTTTCGTTTTGGTGCCATTTATTTGCATCACAAAAGATGGCGATAAATGAGATCTTTGGTTAAAGGAAAATAAGTTATATGGATATGTGAATAGCGAAAACAAAATGCAAGAATAAAGTCAACCACAGAGGAGCAACGAAAGAAGGAAAGAAAAGTATAGATCGGATAGAAAGACTAAGCTTGTTATATATATCGAAAGATGAAGGTTCACAAAATTACAAGCTCGTAAATAGATAGTTCTAAGATACTACGGAGATACTATTAGTCCTAGGAATACATCATCACTACTACGAATCTAGGAATACATCATTACTACTACTATTCTAGGAATACATCATTACTACTACTACATCTAGGAATACATCATCACTGCTACTACATCTAATGGTCGGTCCTAGCAATACGTAGCTCTTCAAATGTTCTGGTCAATCCTCCAATGGTGGTCTCTAGCTGGGCTACTTGGTCTCTAAGCTCCTGGTTCTCCCTCATCACTGAACCAATGATAACCTCAGCGGTCACAATCCTCTGCCACTGAGTACAATCGACTCCTCTAGCTCGTCGCAACATACCCTGAATCCTCTGCTGTCCTCTACCTAAACCAATGGCCCTAAAGTCCAAACCTCTAAGCTCCCTACCATGTAACCTCTCTAAAGCATCCAATCTAGCCCTCAATCCAATCATCACTCTACGGTCAGAATACAACTCCTCAAACAAAACACAAGCTGCCTGATCAATAGTCCCAATCCGCCTCTCCACAGTCTGAATACGCTCAGACTCCTCCAATCTCCCAAGCTGATCAGAATGAACATCAAGTAAGCTCGCCTGGTTCATCAACTGAATCCTGATCTGATCCATCTCAGTAAGCTCAGGCTCTGTAAGTGGGGAACCTACTAGTGAAGGGAGTGGAGTAGGTATCAGAGATGGTGGTATAAAAGAAGGAGATGACGGTGTGTACTCTGGGCTAGCTGCACGTACACCCGTGCCAACATCACAAGCAATATCTAGCCACTGACTATCATCCAAACCCTGAATCTGTGCATCTCTCGAGCTCTGTCCAACCTCAAATAATCCCTGAACATCCTCCATAATACCCTTGCCGTCCCTCGGCACCCTAACCTGATCTATGTCCATAGGAGTATCCCTATCCCTATCATCCTCTAAACCCATAGAAGTGTGCTCAACAGGTGTAGTCACAGTAGGAGTAGGCTCATCTTGAACCTGCTCTGGATCCTCCACTGGATCCTCATCCTCATCAGAATAAGTCTCCACTGATCTCCTACGTCTTTGACTAGGTGGGGAATCATCTGGAGATAGCATAGGTGACTGAGGTGGTGAATCAGCAGGAGTATCCTCAACATCAATTATAACCCTCTTCCTAGGTGGTAAAACTGGGAAATCTGAGATTCGTTGATAAGGTCCAGAATACACCGACATGCGAGCAGTGCGTCGGTGGACAAGTGGGGCATCAGGATCATGCTGAGCAAAAGTGTACAACTGAGCTGGTGATGAACGGTGTGCTGTGGTAGATCTGTGTAGATACGGTGAGGTAGATGGAGTGGTGTGTACAGGCTGAACTGGAATAGATGGTTGAGCAGCAACACGAATAACCTCCATCAGTGGGTCATCCATGAACGGAACTGGCTGCTGTGTCTGAGAAGTGAATCCATCAATATCCACCTCGGAGTGTGTGCCGAATGGGAGAGACATGGTCTGTGACAAATATAGTGCGACACGTATAAGTATATAGAAATTACTTATATCATATATGCTTAGTATAATATACTCATATAGCATGCCAAAAACACTTAATCAAATAAGGCAAACAATGCTCAAATCAAATAAACAACTAATGCTCAAATCATAGCAAGCTAAACTGGCAGGCATCCGGCGGTCATGATGGAAAGCTTTTCAAAATCGGTTATAGTTTGAGGTTTTTATTAACCACGTTCTCTATAACCTAGGCTCTGAATACCAATCTGTAACACCCCCAAAATCACAATATTCGCGGAAGCATACACTTTGGGGTGCTACGGGGTTGATAATCATCACACAAGATATAGTGAACGGATTAAAAATCCGTTTTAAAATATAATACATAAGTCAAGTCATGTAGCGATACATAAAAACCATTTCAGATGAAAATGAAGCCCATTTAAACAAAAGGTCCAGTTGTCAGAGTAAACGCATTAAAAACATTTCCATCATTTATTGTGACCGACGCCATGCACTGCACCCGGCTAAACGCACCTCAGTTTCCTGAGAAAAACATGCTAAAAGTCAGCTAACGCTGGTGAGTTCATAGGTTTAAATAATTAGCACACATGGACCAATAGCAATATCATAAAACAAAATAAGCAGATACACACTATCCGTAATGCAAACACTAAGCCTCATCCTACCGAAACTAAGACAATGCAGCACGACTAGTGTTAGCAATAAATAAGGGTGCCCGCGAGTGTTAATCCCTAGACACCCGGCTAAAAACCCGAATGGTATACGTTCGCCTTGGCTATGCTGAGCCAACCGAACGGGGAAGTCACTCCCAATAGATCTATTTATAACAACCGGCTTCCCATCAGGAATTAACGGCAGATGATAGTGGGCACAAAATGGGATTCAGCAAACTTAGGTTTCTGCATACTAGTGTGATCTTAAAAGCAACATCAATTCTGGTCCATGAAAACAGTTTTGCATGTTTCTCACCCCAAGCTTATAAAACCAAAATCGTATAAAAATATGGGGCTATAAACTCACCTTTCAAATACAGCAATTCAGCAATCAATCAAAATAATGCAACCGCGCCGATCAGCACCCTAAATTAGTACGGTAAGTCTTAGCAAATCATTCGTAGTTCAAGTGTCTTTACTTTATTTGAAAAGTTTTACGTTTGACCTATGCTCGTGTATTTCTTGCTTGCTGTGTGGTAAAGTATATTTCGAAACAATTTATTTTTATAACTCTTTGGGGGTAGCTCATGGTGAAAGTGCATGGTGGAAATACGTAACGGAACATCCGTGCTAGTATTCGCGATTTAAATGTGCAAGTATCATATATATATATATATATATATATATATATATACATATATATATATATATATATATATATCTTAAGTTAAATTCTCATATATAGAGATTAATTAAATGGCTTTGAAGAGTGGTTAATATAACGTAGTTAGTGAAAAACTATTATATTTAGAAACGTCGTTTATTACTTTTGTTGTAACATTTGTTATAAGAAAAACAAGTTTGTTAAGTAATTTCATAAAGTTTATTTAAGTTGTGGGTTTTCTCAAAATACTCTAAGTGTTGGATTTTTAGAAAATTTGGGCATGACCCATTCGTTTATACAACGTTTCCATTTATCTCACGTGTTGCAACTTTACTCAATTACTTCGCTAATAAGTGCAAAATACTTTTAGTGACATATGTCAGGTGTCGTGAATATATATTCGTCGTTAAATTGTTCGTTATCTTAACTTTTAAATAATAACACCAAATTTTGACACGAAGTCAATATTTCTTCAAAAAGTCAACAGAAGTCAATCTCAATGTCATTTTAGGAAAAATGTCAACTTTTACCCTTTCGGAGACTAAGCGTCTCAAAACAAGTCCATAAATAGTTAGCGTTATATTTATCGTTTCGTTAAACATTTTTAACTTCGGCGAGTCAGAAAATATTCCAAAAATCAAATTTATCATTTTTCTTTTGTAATTGGGCCGAAACTTCCAAAATAAGCCCAATTACTATATTTGACCCAAAACACATTTTTAGTTAGAACGTATATATCGACACGTTACTAGAAATCATTTTACTCGTTCAATACATTCGTTTGGTCAAAAGTCAAAATTACAAAGTTTCACATGGGCTTCGGCCCAACAGTAAAATAATGGGTTTTTATGGCCCAAAATCTATTTAGCCCAATTTGTATTTATTTCTTACTTATTAGTTATTTTTAATTATCAAATATACTTTATACTTATCAAATAATCTCCAATAATTAAGTTACTAAATCAAAAGTCAAACTTTGACTTTTGCTACTATTCATTCAAACAATATAAGCCATTTCAACTTATTTTTATCTTTTTGCTAATTATTTTTAGTAACTTATAACTTATTAAATAAACCAAACTAAATAAACACTTCACTATATTTTTCCACCATTTCACCATTTGAGCCAAAATTTTATGTTTTTCAAAACCCCAATAATCTTTTATTTTTAACATGGGTCGAACCATATATGTGCTCAAAATTTCAATATAGTGCTTAAATTAGTGTAAAACCGTAACTAGTGTTTGTATCATCAAACTAGCACTATATGCAACAAGATTTACCACACAAGCAAGAAATCAACTAATTAACTCATAATTATCACAAAAAGTCGAGCACAATATATCAAAGATCAAACCCTAGCTTTACTTATATTATCAAAACATATACATTAAACACTTTTAAACATCACTATACACCATATGAACAAGAGATTTATAAATTTAGAAAAGTTTTGTGAATTCTTACAATGCTCTTAAGTTATACGTGTGATATGTAGCCAAGAACACCCCAAAACTTTGCTAATTTAACCCAAATCAAGCTTCCAAATTACCCAAAATCCTTTGCAACACTTGTGATCTTAAATCTTTTGAGAGAAAATTTTGTAATATGATGATATGTGTGTGTATGTTAGGCGTACATGTGAAGCAAAAATAAGGGAAAGATCACTTCTAATCTAGGAAATAATAAAGGATAGAATGTTGAAAATCCAAAAAGGTTTACACCATTTTTAGCAAAATTAGGATTTCCTTAAAGATAAGGTGTAAAATTTTGTCCCATGTGGGTTTTTGTGTTGATATGGCCGGTTATGGCTATAATGGGGAGGGCAAAAATAGTTTTGATCCCGCTTTGGTGTATAGTGTGTCGGTTTAAGTTAAAAAGTTACCGTAAAGTCCCGGTTTGACGTTTTTGGACCCGATAACGTAAAATAAAGTTTTTAACCACGTTTTCATCAGAAATATAATAAAATGTCATTACTGACTCAAAAATATATTTATTTGACCTTTACCATATGTACTGTGCTGTCGGTACGCGCGTGCGGTTGTTTTTCAGAAAAATGCGAGAAAGCTCTCAGTAAATTATAATACTTGTCAGTAACTATCAGAAATGTGATAATTTAACTTTACTAAAAAAAATAAACTTTGTCTGCAATGACTGTAAGCTACAGTATGCTGGGACAGCTCCCGAAAATGCTTAAAAATACTCAGAAACATGCAAATGCGCACAGAAATGCTTAGCTTAAAAAAAATTAATACTCATATAATATTAATTAGCAACGTGAAAATTACCATTTGTCACAGTACACCAGTGTAAGTGATTGTCATTGCATACAGTTGCGGGATAAGACTGGTAAAGTAGCAGCATATGCTCGATCATGGATGAAGGTGGCTCAAGAAGCAGCACAAACAGGTTACTTAATTTTTTTATGTTGTTAGTAAAATTATACTTTCAAAGGTTGAAAGAGTACATTTGTAATGGGTATAATTATCAATGCATTTGACTATGACAATTGGATAAAATGAATCTCGATTTATCTAGGGGCACACTTTTGAATTGCATTAGTATTTTTGATGCACGAGTTGCTTGCAGTCAAGTATATAGACTCCAGTTACGACACAACCTGATTTTCTTTTGTTGCTACCATTTCCAGTTTCCAACATTTCCTTATTTCTTCTAAAGCTTACCTGTAAATGTTTGTGTGGGACAGAGTAATTCAGGGTCAAAAGCAAAGGAGGATCTCACTGCAGCTACAAGTGCTGTGAAGGTCTGTCTACATCTATGTGTTAGTTCTCCAGAAATTTTCTCCGTTCAGCTTAACCGAGAAAAATTCGTTGAGGTACTGTTCCATTACAAGTGTCTTATAAAGAGGTGGGTCTCCTGTGTTCTTGAGGAGGCTCTTTGCAGGCCCAACATTTGCTTCAAGCTTTGGATTGAAGAACAATGCCTGATGATATCCTCTCCTTCATTGCATTTACAGTCGCCCTATGCTCAATACTGTTGGATACACCATTGCTCATTATTTGTAAATTAAATCCATTAAAATAATTACGTTGGTTATGTATTGAGTATTGGTTATGTAAATTTAGTATTTACGTTTCTATTTAAAGTATGATCTTATGTTGTTTTAATTGCTTAGATATACGGAATTCGCTGTTATGGTAAACCTGTAATTAGGAATTTAGGATAAACCTACAATTCAAAAGTAATTGAGGAGATATATGAGACCAGCTCAATACATCACTATAGAAAATTGCTATGTTGTCATTTGTGATACACAAACGCCAAAACAGGACATGCATCAAATAAACAGTTAATTAGTTTAAGACATGGTCATGATGGTATTAATGCGATCTCTAGATTTTGTAAAATGGTACTACATTTTGGCATTTTGATACCGTTTAAAGTTTATCAACCAACAATAGCCAAATAAACATTAGCACTTATATTGTAACGATTGCATTTATTAATATTATACAACTGTTTATTTTAACTACTTTCAGCCATTAAAACATTAGCCGAAAAACAGGCACGCCCGCAACGCGGCGTCAGTCACCTATCTCATATATAATTAAACCACATAGAATACGGTGCCGTTCATTACCTATTTCTCCCGCCAAAAATTAGCCCCAACCCTAAGCCCATTTTGCTATAATCCTAGGCCAATTTTGGCCCGGACGGTATTTGATGCCTTTTTTTATATTTTTTATACATATATGATAAACTTTACCACATAATTCCAGAACATTGATAATAAAACCCTAGATCCAAAATAGTGTACGACGCTAAATCTTAACGACGGTCGACTCCCGTATCTTGGCGGGGTAGCCACGGCGACTTTGTGGTTGCAGCCATGGCGGGGAGTTGCTGTCGTTACGGCAACGACTTTTAGGTAAACGGCAATTGTTTGGTGGTTGTTAGACTTCGTTTTATGATAAATGACGGTGCAGTGTTTTTATTTATTCTGAATTTGAGTTCTGATATTGCTGTTGCATATTGAAAATTTAGGGTTTTAAACTTTTAATTAATTTGGGGTTTTTTTCAATTTACATTTTGTGTTTTCATTTAATCTGAAATTGGGTTTTGATATTGGTGTTTGTTGATTGTGGTTGATAGTTGATCTTCACTGTAATTAATTTGGAGGTTTTTGTTGATTGTGTTTCAATCAATTTGATGCTGAAAAATTAGGTTGTCAATTAATTTGTGACTTCGGTGAATTGGGGTTTTTGTATTTTCGTACTGAAAATTCTTTGCATGTTCTGGATTATGCAAGTTGTTTGATGCTGAAAAATTAGGTTTTCAGTTAATTTGTGGCTTCTGTGAATTGTGGTTTTTGTATTTTGGTAGCGACAATTGTTTGCATGTTCTGGATGATGCAAGTTGAGGTTCCTTTTGGTTGTTAGGAACATTTATGTTTGTAATCATGTGTTGCAGTGTACGCTCTTGCTTTGTTTACCGACTGTCATTTAAAATGATTCGTTGAAAACCCTAATTTTTGGGTTTTCGTTATTGGCTGTGGTTGGTTATTTGTTCGTTGTAGATATTAGTGACCGTTTCTTTCTTGCTCTGTTCTAACCTGCTGGATTTGTGCGTGATTAATATACATTTTTTTTAGTATGCGTGCCTCGCCAACAACCGTATCTTGGTCAGATTATGCTTTAGACAAAGGGGTAAAGCAGCAACTGTTGTTTTCTTGCTTTTGTTATGTCTGCCCTTTTAAGGGTCTTAGATGAATGGTAGTGGCTTCGTAAAAAGTTGAGGAATGTCAATGTCTTGGCGGGGCAACATGCTATGTTTGCAGCCATGGCGGAAACCTCGACGTGTGCAGCTAGGCCATGAATTAATCTAACCCAATTTGCCTGGATGCAAAACATAGACGGATGGTAGAGTGCGATACACAATCGCCTCAGCAACCTCCATTTGCGCAGCCAAGGCATAGGGTAATCTAATTTTTCTGATGAAACGGCACCGTTTCTTATGTGGTTTAATATATATTATAATTATAAGCCAATGATGACTGTTATAATTTGAAAAAAAAATGAAATAACTCATTCAAGATTTTAACAAGTTGGCATGGCAAATACCGGACGGTGTAGTATAAACAATTACTATGCAACAGGTTTTATTTTTGCAGCCTTGTTAAAATCTTACTGTTTGTGTGAACTGAAATCTATTTACAGATCTGAGGCTAACTATTTACTTTAATCCTGGAACCCAACGTTGGCAGTTTGTATTGCTTCTGTATTTGCAGACCTGAGTTTCGATCATATTTTTTTATATTTGTATGATGTTAGTTGTCATTGTAAGAGGCTGTGATGCATGTCAGTGGGTTTGCTAAAATTGAGATGCTCCGCATGTTGGCGAGGAAATTTATTACGTTTGCAGCCATCTCGGATGTGTCCTTTTTTTCGAATGATGCGTCCCTGCATTTTGTGATGCTGGATCTGCCGATAACTGCCACAAATCTGAGCCGACTGTTCTCTTTCTATAGGCGATGATGATAGTTTTCTGCCTATTGCGCTTATGCATTTATCAGAGCCTTATTTGTTACCATTACGCGTACGTACTCATACCATTGTCAGTAGCGAGGGTTCTCATCGGTGTTATTCGTGACTTTGTTTCTAAACATACGAGTATTATTCAGTTACCTGATACGAAAGTTGTCAAGCAAAGGTTACTTTCTCATTTTGCTTTTTTAACGTTTTTTATTATTTTCTATTCGTTATATGTTGTTGATTCACTTGATCTTGGTGCATTTGTAGCCTATACGATGCATTAATTCCCTTTTGTTGGCTGTTGTTGAAGGTGATTACCAGCTGTTGGATGGGTCGATGCGCGTACGCGCCAATATAGCGTCTCCCGCCGGTCTGTCTTTCAAGTTAAGTTGTCCCGTTCCTATTTATTAAAGTTGAAGGATGTTGTTTTTGTGCAGACTTCTGAAAGTGGCGAAAAAAAAATTTTGTTCACAACTTTCTAAAAATTGTAGATTTGGAGAGAAACCACGAACACAAGATTGAAGTTTTAAAGCAAAAAAATAATGATGCCATGAAAAAACTAAAGAAGATAAAATAGACTCTTAATAAGCCATGTTTATAAGCCAATACCAACATACCCTTAGAACTGTTAGAAATTAAAAATAATTGGTGTTTGGCAAAAATATCATTTTGTCATCACTTATACATGATTACCCATGTTTATAAGGTAATACAAACATCCCGTTAGAACTGGTAGAAATTATATTGTATGTTAGACAATAATGAGAGTTTTGGACTAAATAAGTTCTGATTAAATTGTTGTTTTTGTTAAAACAGCAACAGATGATGATGAAAAACAGCAACAACTCCGGCTACAACACCAGCATTATTAGTAGTATGTATCACAAAACAATGGTAGGAATGTTGTTGGAAACACGAACGCAGCGTCGAGACCGATACCTTTGTCAGCCTGGACAACTTTGCAACAATCTTAGCAGCAGAAAAGGAAGAACAAAGGATGCTCAACGGTACCATAGAACCAGAACCGAAAAATGCTCAAAAACAGGCACATTTTTTCAGGGTATATACGAAGTAATTAAGCCAATATAACGCAAGTCATGGTTCACATATCCCCTTATTTAGGGGTCTTTTTGTACCTCATTATGATAATTATCTAATGTAAACTTATTTTGTTGGTGCAGGTCATTTACTTGACGTTGCAAGGGCTCTTTTATTTTGTACCTTCATTTCCGTATGTATAGCTAGAACCAGATAAGTAATCTCAAACACCTCATTATTTGAATTTGATAAGTTTTTTTTTTAGTGTTGCATCAAAGTGCTTATTTCAATTTGGTCAGGATTTGAGACTGAAAAATGGTTATTCTGTTTATAGGTTTTTGAATTATGTTTTAAAATTAATTAATTCATTACCATGTTTTCAAGTCCAGGTAGATAATTGAGTTTCAGCATGTTTATTTTCATGCGAAGGGGTCTTTGGGGTTGCTTATTTAAATGTCTGCAGTGCCAAACACTTGCGTTGGGTGCTGGAAGACCCGCTGCAGTTCCAACAACCATTCAAGCTAGGAACCGAGGTTAGCGGTTAGTCATTTACATTTACTTTTTATACAACTATAGATATAGTTGGCCTATTCATTTCAATTTTACCGTAGATAACCTGCCGTATAAATGTTATTGTCCTATATACTGTTGTACACGTTGTATAAATGTTATGTGAATATGAACTGAGCCGAGTCAAAATGGTTTGGTCAGGGTCAGACCTTTTTTTTTACCTGGTCCGGATCAAACCAAGTTGATCCACTGAATTTTCAGTTCATTTTGGATTCACATAATGCAATTTTAAATGATAATCAAGATTCGCTGAAAAGAAACTGCTCTGCTCTCACTGTTTAAGACTATCAAGCCATACTATTCTACGTCAACTAGAAACAATTTCAAATGAAAACAAAGCCTTCAATTAAAATGATGTGGGTTGAATCAGTTGGGTTAATTTAAGCAGTTGACAAAATAGAAGAACAAAGGACAACCAACATAGGTCATGTGTTTACTTTCAATCTTATAGTCTTTTATCAGAAACAATTTCAAATGAAAACAAAGCCTTCAATTAAATTGATGTGGTCAGTCATTGAATCAGTTGGCTTAATTTAAGCAGTTGACAAAATAGAAGAACAAAAGACAATTGCCATAGGTCATTTGTTTATTTTCAATCTTATAGTCTTTTATTTACAATCGAAGCTGATATTTGTGTCCCGCCCCGTGATTATGTATTTGCAGTATTGATGTTTCACTACAACTCCTCAAGGAGCGAGGGCGAGCTCCAAATTTCTCAAATCAGAGCAAAAATTAACTGAGGTAAGATGTTGTCTTAATATAATTTTCTTAATCAAGTTTATGACTTTATAAGGGAGTCTCTTGGTTTTATGAGGTTATTACTTTTTCTAAGTCCATAACCTCAAATTGATAATCTTATAAGCTCATAAATACGAGGTCATGAACTTTTCAAATGTTACACAAGTTCGTGAGCCCATTGAAAATTGCCGAAAAGTCTGTCTAAACAAGTATCTGAATGAGTCTTTTAATTATAAGGAACTATTGGTATAAAAAGTGTCCACTTTTATGCTTCTGTTATGTTGATAGTTAAAGTTACTGGATATAGATTCAAGTTGGATTATTTTGGAGATTTTTAGAAAATGTTTCCATTTTTATACTATAATTGTTGTCAATTTCAATGTCTTACAGTACCAATATTATTGCTGCCGGGAACAAGGATGACGAGGCGAGTGACCGGACTATATTCACCAATGATAAAATCAGCTATGAATATAGAGAGAGTTGATATTTCAAAAGAATCATTGGTTGTTCACAATAAGCATACTATATTACACGTTTTCTTTCTGCTGAACCGAAAAAAGTATGAAAAATGATTAAAGTAGAACTGTTATGGGCACATTAAGAGATTACCACCCCCGTTTGCTATTTGCGTTATGCATTTACTATTGCTAAGATAATTTGTAGGTTTGATGAGGCTTTTGGATTTGACCAGTTAGCTCAATACATGGGTAAATGATTTTAGCGACTCTGTAACTCAGCATCGGCGATTATTGAATCTTCATCGTCAAATTTGAAAGTAATGTACATAATATACGTGGCATCGTAAACTTATAGTCACATTTAAACTGTCGTCAAAAACCATTACCCCTCCATGTAGGCTCAGACCGTGAGTGTTGATGCTCATGCAGCAATCAGATGTGTGGCATGCTACATTTCAAGAAAAGTTGGTTAGCATAGGGAACTTTTCCGATCCACATCTTCAACCTGAAGATGATGCGGTATGGCTGATCGGAAATACAAAACTTTTTTTAAGCTTCAGCTAGGTATTTGCATTTGCTTTATGTTTCTAATATGGTTATATGATTCCAATTGCAGGGTTCTTCAGCTTGGTAGATTATAATTGCGAACCCGTTGGACTGTGCTATCTTCTTAGTTAATCAGGTATAAAAGAAATTTGCTGATATTTCCTCATATTTACCTGTGAGTTAATTGTTGAGTTAAAATATAAAAGCATCTTCGTTGAATTTTCTGATATTTACCTTCAATTTAAGCATCTTCCTTGAATTTTCGACAATATACAACTCCATTTGTAAGGATCATAATTGAAGTTACTTTCACATGCAGCGTACAGGGCATCAAGACTTGCATCTTTTCTTCAGGAAGTGTGTCTCTAAAGATGCCTTTTTCAGTTCTCCGATATGGTAGGTTTCAACTTTTTGTTTAGAATGGGTGGGATTTAAGTGTGTATACTGTTACTAAGCTATCATCAACATAACCTATTCTTATAAATTCAGTGGTAAGTTATAAGAATTGTGCATGCCTGTATACGTAGTCCAAAACTGATACACTTTTTTCCTCATTATTTTTGTAGTTAAATGGAATGATTATTGGCATTCGCTGATTCTGAGGGCAACACTGTTTTACGTACACTGACGCAGACAAGAGAACGGCCTATAAGGAGGAATAAAGCTACCTGTAACTACATCTGCATAGTTCAGGTATCTTTTTTTTTTCCCCTTAAACGGTACGAAGCTGCATAGTTTACTTTGCGTGCGCCAAAACAAAATTCAATCGCATATGTAGGCTGTGGAGCAATCTTGCATATGAGTCAATAAAAAACATTATCAGGTCAGCTTTCACAATGCTAAGAATCATCTGCTGCCATCTCGGAAATAGAAAAAAAAAAAAGGTAGTAACGGAGTTAGCAAGTTAGCAATTTTTTTAAATGATGCGGTATGGCTAATCAGAAATGCACAACTTTTTTTATGCTTCAGCTAGGTGTTTGCGTTTGCTTTTTGTGTCTAATATGGTTATATGATTCCATTTGCAGGGTTCTTCAGGTTGGTAAATTATAATTGCGAACCCGTTGGACTGCGCTATCTTCTTAATTAATCAGGTATAAAAGAAATGGTGTCACTTTTTTTTCTGTGTTGTCAACCTTTAATGCCTTCTCAATCATCAATTTTACAAAATTTAACCTGATATTCAAATGCATGATAGTGGTACTGTACACCAGTGTAAGTGATTGTCATTGCATACAGTTGCGGGATAAGACTGGTAAAGTAGCAGCATATGCTCGATCATGGATGAAGGTGGCTCAAGAAGCAGCACAAACAGGTTACTTAATTTTTTTATGTTGTTAGTAAAATTATACTTTCAAAGGTTGAAAGAGTACATTTGTAATGAGTATAATTATCAATGCATTTGACTATGACAATTGGATAAAATGAATCTCGATTTATCTAGGGGCACACTTTTGAATTGCATTAGTATTTTTGATGCACGAGTTGCTTGCAGTCAAGTATATAGACTCCAGTTATGACACAACCTGATTTTTCTTTTGTTGCTACCATTTCCAGTTTCCAACATTTCCTTATTTCTTCTAAAGCTTACCTGTAAATGTTTGTGTGGGACAGAGTAATTCAGGGTCAAAAGCAAAGGAGGATCTCGCTGCAGCTACAAGTGCTGTGAAGGTCTGTCTACATCTATGTGTTAGTTCTCCAGAAATTTTCTCCGTTCAGCTTAACCGAGAAAAATTCGTTGAGGTACTGTTCCATTACAAGTGTCTTATAAAGAGGTGGGTCTCCTGTGTTCTTGAGGAGGCTCTTTGCAGGCCCAACATTTGCTTCAAGCTTTGGATTGAAGAACATGCCTGATGATATCCTCTCCTTCATTGCATTTACAGTCGCCCTATGCTCAATACTGTTGGATACACCATTGCTCATTATCTGTAAATTAAATCCATTAAAATAATTACGTTGGTTATGTATTGAGTATTGGTTATGTATTGAGTATTTACGTTTCTATTTAAAGTATGATCTTATGTTGTTTTAATTGCTTAGATATACGGAATTCGCTGTTATGGTAAACCTGTAATTAGGAATTTAGGATAAACCTACAATTCAAAAGTAATGTGAGGAGATATATGAGACCAGCTCAATACATCACTATAGAAAATTGCTATGTTGTCATTTGTGATACACAAACGCCAAAACAGGACATGCATCAAATAAACAGTTAATTAGTTTAAGACAATGGTCATGATGGATTAATGCGATCTCTAGATTTTGTAAAATGGTAGTACCATTTTGGCATTTTGATACCGTTTAAAGTTTATCAACCTACAATAGCCAAATAAACATTAGCACTTATATTGTAACGTTGCATTTATTAATATTATACAACTGTTTATTTTAATTACTTTTCAGCCATTTAAAACATTAGCCAAAAAACAGGCACGCCCGCAACGCGGCGTTAGTCGCCTATCTCGTAATATAATAAAACAAGTCAAATAAATAGGATAAATGATGATAATAAAATGTACTTATTTGAGTTCATCAAATATCCCCCCACTTGAACTTTACTTGTCCCCAAGTAAACCTTAGAATTAATCATATGAAAATGTATCCTAAAAGATATTAGGATTTATTTTTATATTTAAGCACGTATTCGTTTTTTCATAATCACACAACCAAACACTTAACGAAGTAGAAAACAAAATAATTTTTAATGTAAAACAATTCTAAATCGTTTAGTTGCTTAGTCGTGACGAATATTCTATCATAGGCTTGGCAAGTATACGCATCTCCCCCACTAAAGCCAAGGAGTAACAAGTCTAAAGCAGTAAAAAGGGTTTGTTGGTTAAGGGTTGATCATCCATTTTAATCTCTATCGATCTCATATTCCAGAAAAGGCGACAAAATTACAAATACATGATCGAATCCACGACCATGATACTTGCAATTGCTCAATTCCTGTTAAGAATATAAATATTCATATGAAGGTTCGGTCACCCCGAGCATCTAATTAGCATTTATATAGCTCGTAGGCTTATATATATTCATTTAGTATTCTTAGTAATATTAGTATTATCTTAGTCGTATTTATATTTGTGGAGTGGGTCGGGGCTTTCCCCACTGTCAGCTCACTCCACAGCCCACTAGGGGCACCAAATAGTAGTAAGTATATAAACCCCTTCCCACACATGGGAAGGGTGGAACTCTTGTAACCAAACACACACTAATCTAATATTCCAAGTTTTCTCTCAAGGGTTTCCATCTCTCTAGTTCTTCCACCTAACTCAACCATGGATCTAATCTTCCATGAACCAAGACCACCCGAATCATCCACACAATCAAGATTGTTATTTCCTACAATTGGTATCAAGAGCCATGGTTAGGTCCGATTGATTGTGTGTGCCTTGATTTTTGGTCTCTATTTTATTTGTGTGGTTCGAACATAGTTTCAAGAGTGTCACTAGCTGTCAATTCTTTTTATTCTATTTGTTAGAATATCTTTGACTGGTGATGTATATTTGTGTGGTTCGTATACCATTTGAGTTCAAATGTTGATTTGTGTCTTTGGGCTGTAACAGTATCATCTTGGCAGTTTGGTTTGGGTTGTCTTAGTTGCATTGGTCCAACTATAATTTTTCATAAGTGTCCAACTGTTAGATCTGGGTACATGAAATTGTTATTTTTGGCTTATGTGTGGTCAAGACTGTGTTCGTTAAATGCTTTTTAGTCATTCACTCTTGGTTCGAACTCAAAGTGTTCTTGGTTGTGGATTGATGGTGTGTTAGAACTACTTCTTAAGGAATGATGTTCTTGGTTGCTGCTGGTGTTTAAAGGGATGTTCTTGAATGCGGTTTGTGGGTACTTTTGGGTGCAGTTTGGATTGTAACCAAAAAGGGGTAAAAGACAAAAGTGTAAGAGTGACAGCTTTGACTGGTAAAACATGCGGTTTGTCTAAGACGCGGTTTGTCTCTATGTTCATGAACTCGGTTTGTCTGTATAGTCATGAACTCGGTTTGTCTATATGCTCACAAACTCGGTTTGTCTGTATAATCACGAATGCGGTTTGTCTATACGCTCACGAACTCGGTTTGTCTATATACTCATGAACTCGGTTTGTCTATATGCTCACGAACACGGTTTGTCTATCTGTTCTTGGATGCGGTTTGTCTACCAAACCAGTAAAGTCAAACCGAATCATAGAAGAAGAAGGAGATGAAGAAACCAAGACCAGTTGACCAACAAACCTTAATACCAAAACAGAATCGACCTCAACTTATACATCATCAATCCAAGCAACTAATCCAAGCGAACACCTAACTCATCCCAACTTAGCTACACGCCTAAGCTAACATACAGTAAAAAGAAAAAGAATAAGAAAGAAATGAAGACCGGAAACAACAACGAACTCAATACCACTTCAATCACAATAAAGTCAAACTAATCCTAAGCCCAGTCAACAACAGTTAACATAATAAATCCAAACAACAACAACATCGATCATTCACAACAACTCCTCCATTTTTATCCACAATCATTCCATTTTTATCCACAATCCCAACCCTCGAAATCACAGTGACTCGTGTAAAAAAAAAAAAAAAAAAACGAATAAGGAAATACGGATCTCTGATGTATTAAACTCGTGCATAAATCTTTACATTCCTTGAGAGCTTAATTACAACTCATCATAAATCCTACCTCATATTAGTGGCCATATAAAAACATACAGAATATCAGAATCCTTGTTCACTTGTTTCCAATCTTTACAAGATCTCATTCGTGACAAGTCATCATCATTGATCAGTCACAAACAAAATGAACAAATGCAAATTGATCTCAGTTTTCATTCACCTCTGTTACAAATCTCTAAAGATTTTCGTGTGAACGAGAACCCATCATCGATCATTATGAAGACTGAGCTTCTTTACTTTAAATATTCGAACAACTGCAAGGACAAACGAAGGCTAAATAACCTCCTTCTGCCTTTTGTTCGGTTATAGCAAAACGAAAAAAAAAAAAAAATCACGAAACAACAATGAAATACCTACCGTGAACCTTGATTTTGAAAAGACCATGGAGTATAGATCATCTCTTTTGTTGCGATGTATCTACAAGATGAAGGTCCAGTGGTGGGTTTATTGAACAGGTGATTTGGTGCTGCGTTAAAGGGATTTGTTGAATGAGATTAGCTGTGAATCATGAGTAATGGTGAAATGGGGCGGATTGTTTGATGTGATGATTAGGGATTGTGTTTATGTGGCTGAGTGAAATAATGAAAAGGAGGCGGACTAGGATGAGATAAGGATTAGGGTTAAAGTTTGATAAGTGTGATTAGTGGTACTTTATATATGGTGAAATTTTGGGGTTTGTGTTGGATTCGGTTTAGGTTATTGATTTGCTTTTGATCCGACTAGGTATTCAAAACTTGTGGATTGGATCCATATTTGGTATTTGGACTGGATTTGCCTAGTGTTGATTTGGGCTGACCAATTGATATTTCTCATACGTATATGTTGAGGTGAAATATTTGAACTGGGCTATGAACATGTGATGGACCGGGCTGAATGTTTTATGAATCCGAAATTGGTTAACATTTTTGGCTGAAAAATAATTAACAAATGTATTCTTTATACATGGTGTTAATTTATTTCTGTTTCAATTGTTGATTAAAAGGAATGGTATTTCGGCTATTATTTTCACACGTCACGGCTTGGATTTGGGTATATGAATGTCAAAGTGATTACAGAGTTTTGGATTTAGCAGCATTATCCTATTGGTGCCTACGATTTGAGTGAGCCTGCAATTTGATCTTTTCAATTTGAGTTATAGCTGACAAATAACAATTTGTTTAAATTGCGATCTGTCAAGTTGCGTTTTGACTTGTTGCAACTTGACTGATAGCATTCTGACCAATTGCGATTTGACATTGCAAGTTGACACTTGCGATTTGACTAATTGTGATTTGGTTAATTGCAATCAGACTTGTTGCAAGATTGACAACCTGTGACTTGACTTGTTGCGATCTGATCAAGTTGTGATTTGACTTCTTTGACTTGAATTTTGAAGATTAGTATTGCAATTCACTCTTAGTTGTTCTTGTTGATTTCACGGTTTCTCTTGTAGGTTTTAGAAAATCCCGCGAAAGATTCGATTTCTCGGTTTAAATCTCAAGAGCTGTAAAATCCCGTGAAATTAATTTTGGACAAGTAGGCTGGACTTGGATTTAGACATAATAAAACTTACGGGGTTGACTATTTTTTTCGGGATAAGTTTGTGCTTCGAGATCGGCAGGAATTGGGAAATTATGGTGACTTGGTTAGTTTGTTAATGCACGGGTTGGTGTACTTAGTGTCACAAACATCTCGGGGTTTGATGACCCTTGCTCGAGCGTATTTAAGGTGATTAGACTTGGATGTTCAAGAAGTGGATATATACAATAAAGGATGGAAGGTTGGGTATATATCACTACCTATATTTAAAGGAGTTACGTTGTTGTGCTCAATATAGGTTCTAAATCACAATTTAGTGCAAGTTTAAGTCGCGGACTTGTTCTTTATCAAGCTTCATCAAGTGATTGTTGTTTCTCAAGCTTCTAATGGGATTGTAGTACAAGATCTTCTCAAGAGGTGGTCAGACTCAAAGACAGGAGGTGGTTGTTCAGAGACGTGGTTTAACCTCTTACATTCTAAAGTTAAACATATTTCATCAAGCGGTTTTGGCATATTATGAGCTTCAGGGAATTTATTAATCAGCTAAATTATTGATGAGGAGACAAGCAAGGGGTTACTTCAAGAGAGTCTTAATCACCATCTTCATTGCAGTAGTTTCATTTGTTTCTTTCCATGTTTTGTGCCTGTCAAATTCACAATCATCACGGACTCTTAACTTTGGCAAAAAGGTCATTTCATGCCCTTTTTGAGGGGGAGAATTAGCGCGTGTTTCCTAGCAGTTCCATCTCCAACGATGTGAATTTTAGCGGTTCCGGTTTCAACGGGTCAGATCGTAGAGATTCAGGATTCAGTGGTTCAATCTCCAGCAGTTTGAATATTAGTGGTTCCAGTTTCAGTGGTTTAGCTTTCAGTGGTTTGGGTCTTAGCAAATTGCCTAAGATTTCACCAGTTTGATACTTACTGTTGTGCAGTTTGTTCTTGAATTTATTTCTCGGATAAATCTCAAGAACTGTAAAATCCTGTACACAGTACGACAACTATTCCATGCACTGCACCTGATAACATCCAAGTAGCTGGGTCAGACATCTGTGTTTGATAGGACTAACTATAAGTCATGGGCACTGCTAAGAATTAGCGCATGTTTCTTCTCCTTTGGCTAGTCAACAGCACAAGAGGATCACGAAGTTAATCAGGTATTCTTTATTTGTGATTGAAGTTGAATTTTACGAAGGCGTCTACTTATTTTATCTTGAAGTCGGGGTTGGTTGGATGCATGACCTTCAATGATAACTTGCTCGTGCTTGAAATTTAAGTTGAAGACTTGGGTTATCTAGTTACCAGCAGTCGGGGTAACTATCACTTAAGAGTTATTGGAGTACTCAGTGTCACACGTCAATGACGTTGTCGATAATCGCAAGAGGTGTTAATGTCTCATACTTTGGTTGGGTATTGAGCACTTAGAGATTTGCTTGGAGCATTAATTCTCTACACCGTTCTTCCAACATTAGTGCAAGCTTAAGTAACAAATTTGGGGACTTCTACTTCAGTTTTCAGTATTGGTATATCGGGTTTCCTTCATCAAGTGGTCACTAATCTGTGTACAAGGTTGGTTAGATGGACAAAGGTTTTAAAAGTTGTGATGTAATCTGTAATTCTCACAAGATACTCTTAACCCAAACTGATGTTCACCAAAAATCAAAATCAGTCATGCCACATTCTATCTGTTACTGCCTCACGGTTTCTTCTTGATTTTGTAAAATCTCGAGAAAGAACTTATTTCTCGGTTTAAATCATAGATTTGTAAAATCCCGTGATGATGGACTATGCGCTCTTAACCATGATCGGGTTAAAACCATTATCAAAGTTCAGTTAAAGCGTCATAAAGGGCTAGATTTGGGCATTAACCATAAGACGTGGCTACGGCGTTAATTCATTATTATTTATTTGAGGCTGAAGTGAAATTTCATGGGTGCGTGTACTTAGTATCTGAAGATATCGGGGAGGTTGGATGAAGATTCTTCGAGATCCTTGTTCGAGCTTTCAATACAATGATGAGGACTTGGATATCTAGTTATTTTGTCTTTCTCTCTATTACAAAATAACTATCACTTTAAAGAGTCACGTTGTAGTGCTCAGTGTCACACGAAGTTGTGGATATCCAAGAGGTGATGTACGTCTTATACTTGATGGTTGGTTGGTTGAAGAGTATAGAGTACTTAGGGATTCGATGTTGCACGAAGTCTCTACACCGCTCTTTGTCACGCATTAGTACAAGTTTAAGTCACAAGTTCGGGTTATATTACTTCAGTATCAAGTTCATCATATTGGGTTTTCTCCATCAGTGGTCACTACATCAAGCTGACAGAATGATAATGGGGTTGGTAACGAGTTAGATGAGAGAAGAAGTAAAGAGAGAGTAATGACGTCTGTACAAGTCAGTGCAGGCCTCGCTCTTCAACATAATGACGTCTGTACAAGTCAGCGCAGGCCTCGTTCTTCAACATCATGACATCTGTACACTTCAGTGCAGGCCTCGCTCTTCATCATTATGACGTCTGAATACCTCAGTTCAGGCCTCGTTCTTCAAAGAAAAGAAAAGTGTACGCTTGAGTGCACTTTATCTTCAAAAGAAGAGGAGTCTTCTTATTAATGGCCATTCTCATCAACAAGATTCATGCTCTTTCCGTGCTTATTCAGTCTTCAAGTGGATCGGCGCACATTGGAGTATATTCTTATTCACTTGTTCAACCAAAAATTGCAGTTGACAGGCATATGCAATTTTTGAGGGGGGGAAAGGGTGAATAAACAACATGTCAGTCTTCAAGAACCGTCAAGTGGAGCTACTTACCGTTGATGGTATTCATATTCACTAGTTCAATCATCAAAAATTGCAGTTGGCAGGCATATGCAATTTTTTAGGGGGGGGGGGGGAAGGGTGAATATTAATCTTCATGTTGGTTGATGATTGAGAAATGGTCATACGACTCCTGAATACGTCAGTTCAGGAGTCGTGCAAACCATGGTTCTCCAACACTACTTCTTCCTCCGTCTATCAAGGTGTTGAAGAACATGGTCATGGAATGCTAATCGACAAAGTCTCACGGGTTGGTCTAATCAGCAACAATGGGTTTCTAGTCAATGCTTCAAGTACACGTCATCAGGCTACATGTACACATCATGATGATGATTCCGATTAATCGTAACCATCATGGGGGAGAGAAATGTGTACACCAAGGATGCACAGCAGGTTCACGTGATCGGGCGTAATCATTTATTCCGGTGTTGATAACCGCAGAGATGATCAGTGGTTCAACTTGTTACCTTGGTATTTACGTTTCACTGTTACGTCATGGGCTGATTAATCGTAACCATCAGGGGAGAGAGAATGTGTACATCAAGGACGCACAACAGGTTCACGTGAGCAGGGCTTAATATCCAAGGATGGATACATACTATAGATGATCAGTGGTTCAACTTGTTACTTTGGTGTTATACTCAAGACTGAAGAAGGTCGAGTCGTCAGTCTACTCTACATTCTCTGTTGGGTGTTATCATCTTATGTGTATGCTGCGGGCTGATGGGTTACATGTAAGGTTACTGGAAGGCATTGGGTGAGATGAAGATGATTGGTATTATGTTCCTCCACATTGGGCAACCCTGAAGAAGGTCTAGTCTTCAGTCTTCTCTACATTCAAAAAATGTTGAGCTCTTTTCTTACAACTTGATATTTAACTTAATCCCATGACAGTTCTTGTTTGATGAGTTATGGAGTTAAGTTAGGTTCAAGTTGTTCTGTAGTTTAAGGTTAGGTCCAACTTGATTTTAACCTAATCTCATAACAGTTCTTGTTTGATGAGTTGTGAGGTTAAGCTGAAATCAAGTTGTTACTGGGCTTAAATTTGTGGTTTAGTTTAACCTCATGACAGTTCTTGTTTGATGAGTTGTGGGGTTAAGCTAGATTTCAGTTGAGGCTCAACTTAAACTACCGAAAAAATGCCTAAGGTTTTTGACGGCGTCACTCTAGGACGGGAGTGTTAGAAGATTAAAGACGGCATGCATTTGGTTATCAAAAGACTTCTTCATATTTCGGGCGTTCATCCAAAGTCTTCTTCCTATTATGGGTGTTCATCAGAAAGGTTGTCAGATTGGGGGAGAGCACTAATTAGGGGAGAGTGAAAAGCCAGAATCAATCCCTGATTGAAAGTGCTCTCATTGCTCTTCAGCAAGTCAAGTGATGAATGCGGAGAAGATTCAGAATGCTGAGGAGTAATGGTTTCTGGTTCGTATCCTTGTATATATTTTGCTTCTTACATTCTTTTTCATATCTTATACCATTTTTGTAAATAGATATATTGAAATCTTGCTAATTGTAAATAGTGAATCGTAAAATCAGAAAAACCATAAAAATTAAAAAATTAGAAAAGACCAAAAATAGTTTCACCTAGGCATGTCTTCTGTTTATCGATAACATTTACGGACTTAGAAATGTCATTCAATAATGGCACGGGTCTTTAAATGAAGCTCGATCAGAAGTTAAAATGGATTCTTAAAACATGTCTAAATGGCTTGCTATTACTTTAGATAGCAACCCGCGCTTCATATTGGGGAAAGCACGTCGCCAAAAAGACGGCTGTTCCTCCAACTGGGTGATGTTCACCTGGGCATGGATTACTTCATATCCATGTTTCCTGATTTGATGTACGTTTTAGTGCATCATTTCTTGTAAAAGAAGAGAAATCTTCTTAGTATAACAAATAGTTTTCATTATATGATTCTTCTGAAAATTATTTGTGAGACACTTGGTGAATATGTGTTGTATGAAATTTGTTTATACTTGGATTATGCATAAAATTTGTCACTCAATCAACGACCAAAAAACCTCATGACAGTTCTTGTTTGATGAGTTGTGGGGTTAAGCTTGATTTTAGTTGAGGCTCAACTAGAGTACGGGTCATTGATTGAGGGGGAGAGAGAATTCAAATTTTATATCATCAAACGGATTTATTGGTTGAAACATACTTGTTAGAAAAGGTTTTGTAGTTAATGGGGTATTAGTTGAAGAGGATCTTGCAAAAACTTTATATCAAATGGCCAAATGTGTTAGTTGCTAGAAAGTTTAGGACATTATGTGCAATTTGCTTATAGTTTCCTAGCTTTCTGTATCTAGAAGGTTCATTTGTGTTACTTTGGAATCCTCGTATAATCCCCAAAATGCTTTAAGACTCAAAACCTAAAAGAAGTTAGAAAACCAGTTGTGTTTGATGTTCTTGAATGCTCCACTGACATTTGTATGAACTAAGTGAATGAGTTTCAAATGTTGTTTGTCTCTGCTGCTTAATTGTTGTTGATATTGTGCATATGTTCTCAGGATTCGCTTAGGTAGATTGCTATTATGTTAGAATCATGTTCCTAAGATCCTGAATTAAATATTGAAATCTGTGTGAATTGCCATGTTCATGATTGCTTATTGCTCTTCATGCTAGATAGTGGTTTGACGTAGTTCCTGATTGGGGTTTGATTATAAGATGAACTTGGTATTATAATGTGGCAAGCTGCTGAAGGGTAGCTATTAAGGAATAGTGTATCTGTATGCATGTATATCTGTGTTGATATTCTTATGCAGATTCCATAGCCATAATGAATGTGCCAGTTCCCATTCTAACCATTTAATCAGACGTTCAAATTCTATTGATTGGCTCGGAATTCACCACGACAACAACATCGGCAGCAACAACAACAACACCGTCATCACCGCCACCACCATTCATCTATTTTGGTCTCGCCAAGTGGGGATCAACGACATTTGCGAAAGATTTGTTGGTGGATGGATAGTTGATGTTGACTACTAACTCAGAAAAGCGGGTGATTACATCATCTGCACAAAAAGGTCAATATCATTTGTGTCATAATTGTCGAATTTGTGCAAAATAAGCAGTGAATCTCCCTCCTAGATTAAGGGGGAGCGTAGTATGTTCTCATCATCAGAATATATTAAATCGGACACATTTTCTCCCACATTTTCTAACTTATTTAAATCAATTGGGATCACAAATCTCAAAAGGTTTGAAATTTTTGATCGGGGGAGAGAATGTGATTTAAATATGAAACCTGATGAAAATGTGATGTTTTGAACTTAAACGTTAGGCTCTCCCATATGTGCTAAACTCTTTCGTATATCGATGCACATATTGAGGGGGAGCGAATGGACAAAAGGGATTTGGCATAGCATGAGATCATGACTCAGACTTAACCAATGAATTGACGAAACCTATACTGTCATTGATCGAAAGGACATATCCTTTTGAGAATGTGATTTAAATATGAAACCTGAGGAAAATGTGATGTTTTGAACTTAAACGTTAGGCTCTCCCATATGTGCTAAACTCTTTCGTATATCGATGCACATATTGAGGGGGAGCGAATGGACAAAAAGGATTTGGCATAGCATGAGATCGTGACTCAGACTTAACCAATGAATTGACGAAACCTATACTGTCATTGATCGAAAGGACATATCCTGGCCGGGTAATAATTTCAAGCTGGTCTAACCAGTGATGTAAGCGTGTCTCGAAAAGGATGTGTCTGAGTAGAGTGTACCGTTTCGAGAAACTTTCTGTGGACTTGACCAGGCCGGGTAATAATTTCAAGCTAGTCTAACTAGTGATGTAAGCGTGTCTCGAATCGGTCATGTTCACTGAAAGTTGATCAATTCAAAAAGTGCGAGCTCTACCTAACATCTGCAAATTTATAAAACAATCAACCGAGCACATGTTGAGGGGGAGCATTTGAAAAATATAAAACTCTCAAGTGTTTGCAAAAATGTGTTTCAGAATCATGAACACTTTGAGAGATTTTTCAAAGATTTGGTTTGGCTATCGTGGATGAATACCAAAGACCAACCATTTTAATTAATGTATGGAGTTATAAGGATGGTTAGGTTAGGCTCAAGTTCCCACGATCCCGCCAGAGCCGGAGGGATCTACCCAGGGACAATCCACTAGTTAGTATAGAAGTCCTTAGGTATGATTAAAAAGGAGATAAGTGAATGAGGGAAGAGTGCCAACTGAGATGGAGCTAACACTGGAACAAACCCAACAAGGTGTTAGTTATGAAGTCTCGGTAAGCACTGAAGGGGTTGAAGAATGAAAAAGAATTGTAAAGAGAAAGGGTGAAAAGAAATAGCCCTCCTTACAACTTAGGCAGAAACCGGGTCTATACATATGCTGTCAGAATCACTTAGTTGATTGATGGCATTGAAGACAAAGTATCATGGACCCAGTGATACGCTGCACAACCCTCCCTAGCCACTCAAGGTCCCTCAAAGGATTCTTGTTTCAATTGTCACGGAGATCAATTCATTTCTATCGTCTCTCTCACTCCGAGTTAGATGATATTGAAAAGGTGGCAGTTCTCTCCAGCCTCCGCTCACTAAATCAAAACGCACTATCGAGTCTAGAGCCACGAGATGCATAATAAGATCTCATAGGAACACATGCTACTTCTACACTGGTTGTTCAACATTAAGGACACCAGATGTAAATTTAAGAGTCCTACGCAGATCTTAGCAATCTGCCAGAACATTTATGAGGGAATTTACTAATGTAATTCTCAATGATTGAATGGAAATTCCTGCCAGGGTCAACATCAAGCAGCCCTGAAAGCAGGTCACTTCGGTAATTCTTTATGGATTACGCTTAGTGGTTACGACGGTTTCTAACGGTCTACAGTCGTGGAGTGATCTCCAGCGACTCACCTAATCATTGATGTGCTACGGTACGATCTTAAAAAGCCCTCTGTGGGTTTTCGATTAGGAACGGTCTTGGTAAGGATTAGAGAGAGTTTTCACACTATGCTGTTAACAATCTCGAAGTTCAAACTTGTAAGTACCGGACGTTTTATTGCTAACTGTCGTATGCAGGAACTTCTGGCGATTGTAGCTGTGGAATGCTGTAGCTGGTTACTGTTGTAGCTGGTTGCAGAAAAGATGCAAATCCTCTACCACATGTTCACACTACATCATCATTGCAATTCTACAAAGTCATGATCAACCAAAAAGACCTTCAACACGGCTTCTGCAAACTCTGATGCTAAAGATCATGACACCAAATAGTGTGAGCATGTCGGCTCAAAGATTTACACATCACGTGGAGACATACTACTGAAAGATGGCTTGAAGACACATGTTGGATGATATTTTCAAAGAATACTCAAAATCATCCAAGACAAAGGAAAGGCCATCGAAAGTTCACTGCTGAAAGCACAAAGATTCATGACTTTGAAGAATCAAAGACTACGAGCTATAAAGACAAGTTCAGAAGAAAGAATGCTAGAATTCAAATTATTATTTTCGGGGTGACCTCCCTTAGGGGGAGATTGTTAGGAATATAAATATTCATATGAAGGTTCGGTTACCCCGAGCATCTAATTAGCATTTATATAGCTCGTAGGCTTATATATATTCATTTAGTATTCTTAGTAATATTAGTATTATCTTAGTCGTATTTACATTTGTGGAGTGGGTCGGGGCTTTCCCCACTGTCAGCTCACTCCACAGCCCACTAGGGGCACCAAATAGTAGTAAGTATATAAACCCCTTCCCACACATGGGAAGGGTGGAACTCTTGTAACCAAACACACACTAATCTAATATTCCAAGTTTTCTCTCAAGGGTTTCCATCTCTCTAGTTCTTCCACCTAACTCAACCATGGATCTAATCTTCCATGAACCAAGACCACCTGAATCATCCACACAATCAAGATGGTTATTTCCTACAATTCCTTAACTCGAATGGGCTAAAGATAGGACCAAGTAATCTTCACCAATAATATTATATCAAAAAGGGCGACAAAATCATAAATACATAGCCGAATCCACGACTACGATACTTAAGATTGCTCAAATCCCTAATCTCAATAAATCAAAGGTTTGGATGAAGAATGATATAGGGTATGGATAATATTTGGGATACAAATTGGTGTAAAATGAAAAATAAACAGAACAGATAAATTAAAATCCTAAGTGTGGTTAATCACTTTCCCAACCATCCCATGAATAAGACTCATATCATTGAATAACTCACGCTTTAACACTTGAAACACACGCTTTAGGTAGACACGAATTATACTCAACAAAATCTCAATCAAAGAATAACCTTAGTTGGCGTTCCCATAACGGCCAACTCCCATTCAACCCATAAATATAATATACAACAAAAAATAGTGGTGATATCTCCCACTTAATACAAAACTTTACATAAGTTGGTTAAAACAAACTTCCAACTTTTTTTTTTTTTTTTTTTTTTTTTTTTTTTTTTGACATCAACATATATGTGTAAAATTTCACAACTTTTCTGTCACTATTTTTCCGGATAATTTTTCCATACTCTTCATACTTTCAGAAATAACTGTAATAGTGAAAGTAGCAAACACACAAAAATAAACTAAAAGTTATACAATATTTACTTTCATACCAATTGCATTGTGCAATTTCCCGACCTAACCAAAGATAATGAATTACGCACGCGAACACAGGTAATGTAAGGAAACACACTTTGCCTAAAGCAATTAACCAACCACGGATTTTAATCTACAGGGTAGGCTAAGGTGTAAGGGTGTAACGAAACATTTTAAACATAGGTGTAAGAAACGAAAAGAATGGCTCTGAGTGTTTTTCTAGGGGTATCTTACTCTAAAACTGAGAGTAAACAAAGGGTTTATACGGGGGTTAACTAACCAGTGTAGTTAGTTAATATCACATAACATATAAAGGCTATTTGGGTATAATCCTAGAAATTTACCAATTTAGACAAGTCACTCCAATTATATAGATAATACTCATTATGGTGGTCTCGAATAGTATACAAGCCAAGTTCTAAAGTTTACAAGTCACCGGCACACTAAAGTTTTAATATTTTTGAAAGAATAGAGTTATGTGTGCGGTTATGTAATTTAGACTTTAAACAAAAACATGCTATAAAAAAAAATTAAATTTTGATATATTAAGCGCATTTTAAGCATATTTTGAAAAAAGTTTAGGACAAGTAAGTGTTATAATTCTCCATCTCCCCACTTAAGTTAAACAACGTCCTCGTTGTTTGTGTCAAAGGTTAAAAACTGGAAAATAAAAGAATTAGAACAGAAAAACTCCCCTGAGATTTGCTCGGTATGATCCTCTGTAACCCCTCGTAAAATCCCATGTCATTAATAATATTAATCACCAATTATTTCCCATTATTGTCTAGTAACCTTTTATACGGGTTATATTTTTTTTATATATAAGATTATATATGGCAACGATCACCAAGATTCCCCAACGAACTCGAATTCCCCTGAATAGCTCACTTGCGTACCAATCATTAAGTTACACAAATATTACAAATTACTACACCGATTTTACGAACGAACAAATACAACAAGTCACTAATTATTTCACAACTATTATATTCCTAACTAATTATTTCACTTCATATTTCTAATACCACTTGGGCCGAATAACATACAAGCCCACAGCCACTATTTTTCTTTCTTCTCTTCTCACCATTGGGCCGAATAGATCATAGCCCAGTGGCTACACTTATTTTCTTGCTTTGCTTTCTGTCGAACCGAATACCACAACCATAAAGAATGAATACCCCACGTTACTAACCAAACACAAATCTCAAAATGCATGCTTACTACTGTTCCAAGCTTACTTGTACCATCTAATATATAAAATTAATCCTACCTCCCTAATACAAGCATGCTTCGACACCTAACCACAAGTATCAATTTAAAATAATCTTCAAACCTTGCTTTGACCATACTTGACTTGGTTACCCCTTGTACAATATGTTCCCACTCGACAACTCTACATGACTGCTCCTTTTTCTTCCATACATCAAGTCGACAAGTCAAGAAAGCCATGACCCTTTTCTTCTCTTTTGTTAAGTCCCCATACTTAGTAGCAATAAAATAATATTGAGGCCATGCATGGATTGGCTATAAAATGAGACAAGTCTCACATTCAAATCTCACACATGCAAACTCATAAACACTTCACATAAACTTTCATCACTGTCGAAGAAGAGAGGAAGCAAGCAAAGGATACTTGGGTCACATTACGAGTTTAAAGTTCTTTTGGGTTATAGTTGATCGTGGGTTTGCTTAGAAGGAATTGGGTTAAGTTTTGTTCGAAGTCTCGTTAAGTCACCACCTTCATTCGAACGTCCCACCCTCGTGGTGTTGTAAGTCCCCGCTACTCACTCTCTTTTTCTTTTGCACCTCACGTTAAAAATAGAAATAACTCACAAACACATCACAACACCCTTAATGTTTAAACATCTAAGTTTATGGCTCGATAACTCTTAAAATACACGTACAGCCTATATAGAAACTTACGCCATTCGAATCCTCGTTGAGAGGAGAAACTAGTTAATGAAGCATGCACGAGAAACAACTTTAAAACCACACGACACGACCTTGTTTTTCTTCACACAGTCAACGCTACAAACCTCTCTTTAAAATCACATTGGGCTTTAAATGGACTAACAAGCCTAAACCAACCCACTTTGTTTTCTAAACTAATTTTGCAAACTGTGATTTTGTCGAGTATTAAAACGAGCACCATGATCTATAATATGTGTCGAATGAGATAAAAGAAGTAAGGTGATAATAAGTAAAGTATAATGTTTTTCGAAATATAAACATTGGACTATTTTTGCAACGAAATGGTTTTGAAAGGGTATAAATCGTAACATGTTATAAAAGAAGGATAAAATATGAAAATGGTATTTTAATATAAGTCGAGGGATTGAAGCAGTAAATTCAGAAAGTCATGGTTTAAAAAGGGTATATTAAACTTTTGGACTAGTTTTGTAAAAATCGTATGGTTAAAGGGTATAAAAATGAAATTATGTGAAAGTTATACTACAAGGACCGAATTTGTAATTAACGAGAAAATGAAGGATCTATGTATAGAATAGACTTGGATTAAAATTTTTAATTATTTAATCTCCGAGGGTTAAATGCGTCAATTTTATAAACATATGGATAATTGTGTAAATGTACAAAAGTAAAATACTTATATTATTCCACATTTCTATCTTCACAATTTCCTACGAGTATTTAACTTAACATCTTGAAGTCACCGTTTTGATTTCCCTAAACGACCACGTCACCTGAATACGTCACGATCTCACATATGGTTTCACATTCGCCATTTCCCATATTAAAATCAAAGAGTTGGTAATATTCTAAATATATCACATTATACTAGGTCGCAAGTTGGGAGCTATTCATTTCACTATTTGATTCACTACCCGTTTACTACACTACTAAGGTGAGTTCATAGTCCCACTTTTTACTATGTTTTCAAATCCCGTGGGGAGATACATGCTATAAAACCGAACACAAGTATTTTTCTGTATGCTTCCCTGATTGATATTGCTAAGTAATATTTGCCTAAGTTATTACCCCGCCAATTTAAAAGTCCCTTTATCATGAACCATTAATCACTTGCGAGTGAACGCGAATTCCGTGAATAGATCTATTGGAAGTTGGCATCCCATTTGTACTAGCCGGATAGATAGCCATAGTGTTAGCCGGATTGATAGACAAATGCACTTTATTCGAATTTGAGTATGGCAAAACTCCTACACCAGGGCATTTATCACCCATATCATTTCTATGATTGGGATATTTATTATTACTACCCCTACACGTTAAGGTTTGCGTTTCATGAGGCTTAGAGAAATATTTATCTATCTAATTATTACCCCTGCAATATCATTGTTTTCACTATTATTTATCTTGTGTTCAAACTATTACAAATTAAACACTGTGAATTCACTCAACCATTGTGTTGACATTTTAAGCATGTTTATCTCAGGTAATTAAAGAAATCTCAAGCACGGAGTTGGCACGGGCATGGAGAAAAGACCCACCTTTATTTCAAAAAAATATATCATTCTTTTCAAACTCATCATCACTTTTGTGAACTACTACCCCTTTTGATAACAAATATGTAATCTCTGAATATTGAGTTTTCATTGAATGATATAAAATTTCCCTTTTTATCAAAAATCTATACTTATGACTGTGATCTAGTTGGTAATACCCCGTTTAAGTCTTCCGCTGCTATTTAAAAATTAACGGGGTGTTACAGATTAGTATCAGAGCCAGGTTATAGAGAACCAATTGAATTTCAAAACATTGGACTATAACCGTGATTTCCAAAATGACCATTTTTCAAACCTTACCACCCTATGCCCTCCGTGCCAACACCTACAAATACTTGCATTGAGATTTGCTTGGCAGATTATGCATAACGAATAAAATTTTATCACCTACGAATATTATTATGATCACCTACGAATGTTCGCATTGAGATTTGCTTGGCAGATTATGCATATCTAACGAATTAGTTTTATCACTTTCATTTGTTATTATGACTAATGCATGTTTATATTATTAATGACTTACACTTATTATTATTGGGATATTACAGTACCATGTCCTTTTATTCACCCTACCCTACCGAAACCATTCCCGGCGCTATTCGCACTTCCTCGATCATTCAAATTTTACCAAACTCAGATGATACCCACACACTAACGTCTCAGTCTCCCCATACCCAAAGCCCCGACATCACGGAACCTATGCTCATGTTTCCCGACGCGGTATCATCAGTACCTTTACTCCCACACTCACTTATTCACTTACCACTGACGGAGAGAACCGTCATGCCACAGAATAGCGAGATATTGGAGGTTGTGCCCAGTACATTCGAGGTCGGCCAGAGTTCAAGGAGAACTCAAACAGAGACAGAGGATGACATGGTGTGGAGAGATATACCATGTGTTGACGACCGCATTACCACTATGGAGAACTCGGACTACATACCTCACTTACCATCATTCGAGTCTTCGAACATGCCATACCCAGAGAGTACGGAGACAAATGTGGTTACCCAGATGCAGACCCAGTTGGATTCACTGGCTAGGAGAGTAGAGCTGTACTCCGAATACCTCGATGAATTACCAGCCGGTCATTTCGATTCATATGACCAAGACCTCAGCGCATTGTTCAGGAGGATGTCTATCAGGAGATGAGAGATCTCCGATATGAGTTCCAGAGTTGATACCTTTGAGCAGACACAGGCTGTAGCCCAAGGGGTAGTCCAGGGGTTACAGGATAGAGTAGGAAATGTTGAGAGAGCTTTACGGGTGGCCAGAGATACAGAGGAAACACAGAATCAAAGGATTTCCGCATTGGAGGCTATGTTGACTGCCCAGTTGAGTATAAATCAAGTATTCCAGAGATACTTCTTAGATAATGCTAGGATGGATGAGTTGACTGAGATAGTTAGAGGTTTACAGCGCGGACCTGGAGATGCACCCGGCACTTCATAGATTGGCCATGTATTGTCGTAGTAGTGACATCTTAACTTGCCCTGCGTGGCATTAATAATCTTGTATTGTATTGTTTTCTGGAAACAATGTATCAAATTATTAAAACTTATTGTTGGTTATGATTACTATGTACCAGTATTGATCTATGTTATGGTTGCTTTCTTCATTTGTGTGTTGTGATTCTCTTTTATACATCGCTATATTATGATTCATTATAAATTCCATGTGTGTTGTGATTGTATTCAGACATGTCGTGATGATTATTTTTGATTGATGTGATTTTTGCTTATGATGATGTATGTGAAGTTGGTTATGATATTCCACTTGGTTGTATTTATCATGATTTCTAAAAGTGTGCAATTGTGATGTTATAGAAATATGGCTCCTCGAAGAAAAACGACAAAGACAACAACCCCCGCAGCCACCATGACCCCATCCGCTATCCGAAAGTTGGTCGCCGATAGTGTTGCTGCAGCACTAGAAGAGCAAGCGTCGGCTATGGCACGTTCCAGTAGCATCAACCGGCCAACAAGAGAAGGCGAGACATCTGTGGTTCGTAAGTGTACTTACAAGGACTTCATGGCTTGCAAGCCAACCTACTTTAAGGGTACTGAAGGAGTAACTGAACTTGCTCGATGGTTTGAGCGTTTTGAGACTGTGTTCACAAGAAGCGGATGTTCTGAAAACAGCAAGGTCTCGTTTGCTACAGGGACCCTATTGGAAGATGCTTTATCTTGGTGGAACTCTACCGCTCAGAATATGGGCCTAGAGGAAGCCTACCAAATCACTTGGGTTGACTTTAAACGAAGAATGTTGAAAAAGTATTGCCCACGTACTGAGATCAGGAAACTGGAGGATGAGTTTGATCGCCTAGTGGTAAAAGGAAATGATATTCGGACTTATGATAGAAGGTTTCAAGAACTTTCTCTGCTATGCCCAACCAAAGTGCCAGACTTGGAGAAAACGCTAGAAAGGTATGTTGAGGGATTGCCTAAGAGCATAGAAGGAGATGTCACTGTATCCAAACCTCTAACACTAGAAGAGGCTATGGAGACTACTCAGAAGCTATTGGAAAGGGAGATCAAACGCAGTCAAACTTCTGGAAACAACGATCACAAACAAAAATTTGATGATCTCAAGGGAAATCACAACAACAACTCTCATCACACCAACAACAACCACAACCACAACCGCAACAACACTCAAAGCTACCAGCAAAGTCGAAACCACCATCACAACCAAAAAAACCCCCGGCAGGAAACTGCCAAGGCTTACATTGCCACACCTACTGGAACTGGGGATTATGCTTGACCCGCTCCCATGTGCAACCGATGTAAGTTGCACCACCATGGACCCTGTTTTGCTAGATGTGAAAAGTGTCAGAAAATCGGACACAAGACCCAAGACTGCAAGGCCACGGGAGCCAACTTGCAACCAGTGGCCATAGTATGCCATGGGTGTGGAAAGAAGGGGCACTACAAGAACCAGTGTCCGAATCAGGTTGACAACCCCGTCAACAATGCTCGAGGGAGAGCATATGTGCTACGAGATGGAAATGTCGGACAAGATCCCGATGTTGTGACGGGTACGTTTCCCCTTAATAATCACCTTGCTAAAGTTTTATTTGATTCTGGAGCCGACAGAAGTTTTGTGTCTACTTCATTTGCATCTCTACTTGATATTACCCCGACTAAATTGAACACCACCTACGAAATAGAACTAGCTGACGGCAAACTAGTAAAAACTAACACCTTGATTCAAAGTTGCACCTTGCTTTTACTAAACCAACCATTCGACATAGACCTCATGCCCATTCAACTTGGTAGTTTCGACGTAGTCATCGGCATGGATTGGTTATCCAAGAACCACGCTAGAATCATATGCGACGAGAAAGTTGTTCACATCCCATGTGAAGGAGAAACTTTAATAGTCCGTGGCGAACGGAGTAAGACTCGACTGAGTATCATATCATGTTTCAAAATGATGAAGTATATCGACCGAGGATGTCTTGCATTTTTGGCGCAAGTAACCGAGAAGAAGTCGGAGGAGAAGCGACTAGAAGATGTACCGGTAGTTAAGGATTTTCCCGAAGTATTTCCCGAAGACTTGCCTGGTCTTCCGCCAACCCGACAAGTAGAATTTCAGATCGAGCTAGTGCTAGGAGCAGCACCAGTGGCACGAGCACCTTATAGGTTGGCACCATCTGAGATGAAAGAATTGTCTAAACAATTGCAAGAATTGTCAGATAAAGGATTTATACGCCCGAGTTCTTCGCCATGGGGAGCTCCGGTGCTGTTTGTTAAGAAGAAGGATGGGTCCTTCCGGATGTGCATCGATTATCGTGAATTGAACAAGCTCACCGTGAAGAACCGATACCCGCTGCCTAGAATCGACGACCTGTTTGATCAACTGCAAGGGTCGAGTGTATACTCGAAGATTGATTTAAGGTCAGGGTACCATCAATTGAGAGTTAAAGAGGGAGATATACCGAAGACCGCTTTTCGTACACGATACGGACACTATGAGTTCCAAGTGATGCCATTTGGTCTGACGAACGCACCGGCTGTGTTTATGGACCTAATGAACCGAGTGTGCAAGCCATACTTGGACAAGTTCGTGATCGTATTTATTGATGATATCCTCATCTACTCCCGCAGCAAAGAAGAGCACGCTGAACATTTGAAGGCCATTCTAGAACTGCTTAAGAAGGAGGAGTTGTACGCAAAATTCTCCAAGTGTGATTTTTGGATCGAAAAAGTACAGTTCCTAGGACATGTGATTGACAGCAAAGGCATTTACGTTGACCCCGCCAAGATCGTAGCAGTGAAAGATTGGGCGTCCCCCACGAACCCCACAGAGATACGGCAATTCTTAGGACTTGCCGGGTACTATCGGAGATATATCGAGGGATTCTCAAAAATCGCTAAATCTTTGACAGAGTTGACCCAAAAGAAGAAGTAGTTTGAATGGGGAGAGAAACAAGAGTCGTCTTTTCAACTCTTGAAGCAGAAACTTTGCGAAGCACCAATATTAGCATTACCTGAAGGAAGCGAAGACTTCGTGGTTTATTGCGACGCATCTATTCAAGGACTGGGCGCCGTATTAATGCAAAGGAACAAAGTTATTGCATATGCTTCCCGACAGCTCAAAACCCACGAAAAGAACTACACGACTCATGATCTTGAATTAGGAGCAGTAGTATTCGCTCTTAAGATGTGGAGACACTATTTGTATGGCACCAAGTGCATGGTATATACCGATCACAAAAGTCTTCAACACATTTTAGATCAGAAGGAGTTAAACATGCGACAACGCCGATGGTTGGAGTTACTTAGTGATTATGATTGTGAGATTCGTTATCATCCTGGAAAGGCAAATGTTGTGGCTGATGCCTTAAGCCGAAAGGAATGAATCAAACCCCTTAGAGTCAGATCATTGGGAATGACAATTAATTCACCATTGCCGGCAAAGATTTTGGAAGATCAGGCCGAAGCCCTGAAGGAAGAAAACACACCGAATGAGAGAATTCATAGGATGCCGGAGATCGAGAACGGCTTTGTGAGAAAACAAGACGGTACGTTGTGTTTCGGCGACAGAGCATGGATTCCACTTCACGGAGGAATGCGAGATCATATCATGCACGAATCCCACAAGACGAAATATTCCATTCATCCGGGATCTGATAAGATGTATCAGGATCTCAAGAAGTTGTATTAGTGGCCAAACATGAAGGCCGATATCGCCATGTATGTCGGAAAATGTTTGACATGTGCTAGAGTAAAGGGAGAACACCAAAGGCCATCCGGAATGTTGACATAACTGGAAATCCCAACATGGAAATGGGAAAGGATCACAATGGACTTCATCACCAAACTACCTAAGACATCGGGTGGACTCGACATCATTTGGGTCATTGTTGATCACCTCACTAAATCCGCACATTTCTTAGCAATCAAAGAAACTGACGACATGAATACTCTTGCACGATTATATTTAAAGGAAATAGTTTCACGGCATGGTGTGCCGGTTTCCATCATCTCAGATCGAGATAGTCGTTTCACGTCTAGGTTTTGGCAGTCGTTGCAGAAAGCTTTGAATACCCAATTAGATATGAGCACCGCTTACCACCCATAGACCGATGGTCAAAGTGAAAGAACTATCCAAACCTTGGAAGACATGCTACGAGCATGTGTGATCGATTTTGGAAAAGGTTGGGATAAACACTTACCGTTAGCAGAGTTTTTGTACAACAATAGTTATCACGCTAGCATTAAAGCTGCTCCATTCGAAGCACTTTATGGTAGGAAATGCCGATCACCTGTTTGTTGGACCGAAGTCGGAGATGCACAAATCACAGGACCCGAACTCATACACAAAACCACCGAAAAGATTTTCCAAATCAAGCAACGTTTACAAGCCGCCAGAGATCGACAAAAGAGTTATGCCGATGTGAGAAGGAAACCTATGGAGTTTCAAGTCGGCGATCGAGTCATGTTAAAAGTATCACCTTGGAAAGGTATGATTAGATTTGGGAAGCGTGGGAAGTTAAACCCTCGATACGTTGGACCATTCAAGATCCTAGAAAGGATTGGTCCTGTGGCTTACAAACTCGAACTTCCTGAAGAGCTAAGTAGAGTACACAGTACATTTCACGTATCAAACCTGAAGAAGTGTTTATCTGACGAAACCTTGGTCGTACCCCTGAAAGAAATTCGACTCAATGATAAGCTAAATTTCGTCGAAGAACCAATGGAAATTTTGGATGGAGATGTCAAGCAAATAAAACAAAGCCATATCCCCATAGTCAAAGTTAGATGGAACTCTAAGAGAGGACCGGAATACACATGGGAACGCGAAGAAGTAATCCGTTCTAAATACCCCCACTTGTTCGATAAAACAACTCCGACAACTACCACACTTTAGGATTCGGGATGAATCCAGTCTAACGGATAGGTACTGTAACCCCTCGTAAAAATCCCATGTCATTAATAATATTAATCACCAATTATTTCCCATTATTGTCTAGTAACCTTTATACGGGTTATATTTTTTTTTATATATATAAGATTATATATGGCAACGATCACCAAGATTCCCCAACGAACTCGAATTCCCCTGAATAGCTCACTTGCATACCAATCATTAAGTTACACAAATATTACAAATTACTACACCGATTTTACGAACGAACAAATACAACAAGTCACTAATTATTTCACAACTATTATATTCCTAACTAATTATTTCACTTCATATTTCTAATACCACTTGGGCCGAATAACATACAAGCCCACAACCACTATTTTTCTTTCTTCTCTTCTGACCATTGGGCCGAATAGATCATAGCCCAGTGGCTACACTTATTTTCTTGCTTTGCTTTCTGTCGAACCGAATACCACAACCATAAAGAATGAATACCCCACGTTACTAACCAAACACAAATCTCAAAATGCATGCTTACTACTGTTCCAAGCTACTTGTACCATCTAATATATAAAATTAATCCTACCTCCCAAATACAAGCATGCTTCGACACCTAACCACAAGTAGCAATTTAAAATAATCTTCAAACCTTGCTTTGACCATACTTGACTTGGTTACCCCTTGTACAATATGTTCCCACTCGACAACTCTACATGACTGCTCCTTTTTCTTCCATACATCAAGTCGACAAGTCAAGAAAGCCATGACCTTTTCTTCTCTTTTGTTAAGTCCCCATACTTAGTAGCAATAAAATAATATTGAGGCCATGCATGGATTGGCTATAAAATGAGACAAGTCTCGCATTCAAATCTCACACTTGCAAACTCATAAACACTTCACATAAACTTTCATCACTGTCGAACAAGGGAGGAAGCAAGCAAAGGATACTTGGGTCACATTACGAGTTTAAAGTTCTTTTGGGTTATAGTTGATCGTGGGTTTGCTTGGAAGGAATTGGGTTAAGTTTTGTTCGAAGTCTCGTTAAGTCACCACCTTCATTCGAACGTCCCACCCTCGTGGTGTTGTAAGTCCCCGCTACTCACTCTCTTTTTCTTTTGCACCTCACGTTAAAAATAGAAATAACTCACAAACACATCACAACACCCTTAACGTTTAAACATCTAAGTTTATGGCTCGATAACTCTTAAAATACACGTACAGCCTATATAGAAACTTACGCCATTCGAATCCTCGTTGAGAGGAGAAACTAGTTAACGAAGCATGCACGAGAAACAACTTTAAAACCACACGATACGACCTTGTTTTTCTTCACACAGTCGAACGCTATAAACCTCTCTTTAAAATCACATTGGGCTTTAAATGGACTAACAAGCCCAAACCAACCCACTTTGTTTTCTAAACTAATTTTGCAAACTGTGATTTTGTCGAGTATTAAAAACGAGCACCATGATCTATAATATGTGTCGAATGAGATAAAAGAAGTAAGGTGATAATAAGTAAAGTATAATGTTTTTTGAAATATAAACATTGGACTATGTTTGCAACGAAATGGTTTTGAAAGGGTATAAATCGTAACAAGTTATAAAAGAAGGATAAAATATGAAAATGGTATTTTAATATAAGTGGAGGGATTGAAGCAGTAAATTCAGAAAGTCATGGTTTAAAAAGGGTATATTAAACTTTTGGACTAGTTTTGTAAAAATCGTATGGTTAAAGGGTATAAAAATGAAATTATGTGAAAGTTATACTACAAGGACCGAATTTGTAATTAACTAGAAAATGAAGGATCTATGTATAGAATAGATTTGGATTAAAATTTATAATTATTTAATCTCCGAGGGTTAAATGCGTCAATTTTATAAACATATGGATAATTGTGTAAATGTACAAAAGTAAAATACTTATATTATTCAACATTTTTATCCTCACAATTTCCCACGAGTATTTAACTTAACATCTTGAAGTCACCGTTTTGATTTCCCTAAACGACCACGTCACCTGAATACATCACGATCTCACATATGGTTTCATATTCGCCATTTCCCATATTAAAATCAAAGAGTTGGTAATATTCTAAATATATCACATTATTCTAGCTAGGTCGCAAGTTGGGAGCTATTCATTTCACTATTTGATTCACTACCCATTTACTACACCACTAAGGTGAGTTCATAGTCCCACTTTTTACTATGTTTTCAAATCCTGTGGGGAGATACATGCTATAAAACCGAAGACAAGTATTTTTCTGTATGCTTCCCTGATTGATATTGCTAAGTAATATTTGCCTAAGTTATTACCCGCCAATTTAAAAGTCCCTTTATCATGAACCATTAATCACTTGCGAGTGAACGCGAATTCCGTGAATAGATCTATTGGAAGTTGACATCCCATTTGTACTAGCCGGATAGATAGCCATAGTGTTAGCCGGATTGATAGACAAATGCACTTTATTCGAATTTGAGTATGGCAAAACTCCTACACCAGGGCATTTATCACCCATATCATTTCAATGATTGGGATATTTATTATTACTACCCCTACACGTTAAGGTTTGCGTTTCATGAGGCTTAGAGCAATATTTATCTATCTAATTATTACCCCTGCAATATCATTGTTTTCACTATTATTTATCTTGTGTTCAAACTATTACAAATTAAACGCTGTGAATTCACTCAACCATTGTGTTGACATTTTAAGCATGTTTATCTCAGGTAATTAAAGAAATCTCAAGCACGGAGTTGGCACGGGCATGGAGAAAAGACCCACCTTTATTTCAAAAAAATATATCATTCTTTTCAAACTCATCATCACTTTTGTGAACTACTACACCTTTTGATAACAAATATGTAATCTCTGAATATTGAGTTTTCATTGAATGATATTAAATTTCCCTTTTTATCAAAAATCTATACTTATGACTGTGATCTAGTTGGTAATACCCCATTTAAGTCTTCTGTTGCTATTTAAAAATTAACGGGGTGTTACATCCTCCATTATTCGTATAAGAGCAAAAATCAACTTTCTTGTGGATGAGAACGTTTAAGCTTCATAAATGATGTATCCACAAAAATGCAGGAATCTATAATACCATTTAGACTTTAACACACCTGAGTTAAGAAGTTTCAAACTTGCATAATACATTAGTAGTTAGTAAAAATAAAACCTAAAAAATTAAATTGTAAATCATCAGGTCAGTCGATACGCCGTATCTTATGGAAGAAGGTACGCCGTATCGACCCTAGAATAAGTACGAATCAGAATAAAAGAGGTGTCGCATCCTTAACCAGGGATGCGCCGCATTAAATAAACTGACAGAAAGTTTTAAAGTCAAAAATAAAAATACAGAAAATGAAATAAGATATGACCAGTGCAGGTGATGCGTCGCATCTTATGATGGAGATGCGCCGCATCTTCTGCAGGTCTGACAGACTCGACACAGAACATAAAAGTAAAAAAATTTCCTTCGGGTTGTCTCCCGGTCAGCACTTGTCTTTATTCCAGAGTCTTCAAGTTAGACTTACGTTCAGCTCCTTATTTTGTTCTTGTTACGTGCCATCCTTCTTCTTTCATCCGAAAGATGTTACCGTATAGCTCCGCAACATTTTCTTCTGTTCGACTTAATCTAATATATTCTTTGGTCTTCGTCGCAACATATTCCTCATATGGTCCCAAAGAGTATTTGATGACTTCAAATTTTTCAGAAATTATCATGGGTGGGTTATTATAAGTGATCCCAAGTAGTCGACATTTTCTCTCGATGAATTCTTCTTCGTCTTTATCAACAATCTTGAAATAAGGATCCTTATTCAAATAGTCATCAAGTTCATCAATTAATTTTCCTTGTGACTCATCATTATTATCATAGGGATAATAATTAACCAAGTTGATGGATTGATAATAATCTTGAGTCTCGTCCCACTTTCTTTTCAATTCCCATTGTAAGCGTCGATTAAGCCTTGTGTAATCATCACATTTTCTATGCACCCATTCCCAGAAAGTAGTATTCGATGCTCCCTTTAGTTCTTTTAAGTATTTGATTCTACCTTTTTCTTGCAAAGCCTCTGCTCTACGTGGGGAGTCTTCAACTTTTTCATACCAATCATAGTCTTCAAAGTATACATCGTTTCCAACTCGTTTCATTCAAATTATACTTCCCCCATTGCAGGTTCCATCATTCTTCCAATCACAGGTTGGCCATTCACTACTTCCATCCTTGAAACGGAAAGGTTTACAAGTGTGATTAATATGCCCAAATTCCCATGGTTTATCCCAAACCCATAGTATCTGGTCATTCCATTCGTAGTACCAGGTATTTTTGAACTCATCATAAGTTTTGAATCCTGGTAGATCTCCAGTTAGCACATCAGTGTCGATTTGAAGAAGGTAATTAAATTCTTTGAATTGTTTGCACAAGGGTGTCTCATAATTGAACACATCAATGTCTATGCTGAACAATTCTTCAATGCCTTCCTCGATCGTTGAATCGTCATGTGATGATCCATTATTGCTTTCTACTTCCTCATCTTCCCCTCTCATCCAATATACCCATAACACATCTTTAGTAGCTCGGTTCATGATCTTATGGTTATTGAACTTACTAGCTAACCAATCTGAAAAATCAACATTGTTAGGATCGTAGTTAACGTCAAAGCTAGTAATACCAATCATTTTCCTCCTTATCTCCATGAACTCATTAAATTGTTCTTTAAAACTTCGTGTCAACCATGAGGTCACAATCCGTTTGACTTTATTCGTAGGAGAAAATTTGGGATCACCGTATTTAAGTTCAAGTCATTCTTCTAAAGAGATATCCATCAACCTTACCAACTTTTTATGAAACAGTATCTCCGATTCAGCATAAATTCTTTCATCATCCAGATTGCTTTTATCTAATCCCCAATACTGTTCAGAATAAGGCATATAACAAGTTTGTATAGGTTGGATATTTCCTCTACCATAGCTTTTGTTGCTCGATTTATTGACTGCATTTGCTGAGTTCATATATTCAATTTGGAATTTCCCATATTTTTCTTCGATAGTCGTCCAAGTTAATCCTTTAGATTCAATGATAGGCCATAAGAGTAACAATTCATCTTCAGTGTAGCTCATTAGTAAATCATAAGAGAATATCCCATCTTCAATATTGCATAAGCGTTTGAATTCCATATAAGTAGCTTCAAGAGGAGTTTCCCGAGAAAATAAATCGGCATCAATCGTGAGTACATTGAAGTTGACATCTTCATAAACTTCCACTGAGTAGAAGGGCATGTTGGTTTGAGAAACGGATTTGAGTAAAGCATCGATCGTAGGTAAGTTGCAAGTAATAGCATCGAAATTTTCGAATGAATCCGAAAGCAAGAGTACCTTTTCCAATTCTGAGCTTTGAGTAATGCTTAATGCTGGGAACTTGCTCAAGCTAACTTCATAGTTATCACACTCGTCATCACTTTCCAGAATTAACGGCTTTTTGGTGCGGGATTTTTCATTGTGCTTATCTTTCATAAGTTCCTTAGCAAGATATCCGTTCATTGACATATCTTCCATAGCAAAACCTATCATCATAGGTAAAATCGTCAGTAGGATATGTTCGCTAGAAGAGAAATTAATGAATTTAGAAACGAATATAAAGAATAAAAATGGCTGATATCTGCGGACGATGCGCCGTATCCAGAAAGTTGGATACGCCGTATCTTATTACGTTAAAATTTAATCAGACTTTTATTCAGAAAACTGATACACCGCTTATGAATTAGAATGCGCCGTATCAAGTTTAAATTATCAAAAATCGATTATATTTATTAAAATTAAATGCGTCGTATTAACAAAAACTAATGCGCCGTATTTTCGTTACGTTTCAAAATACAAGATTTTTGATTTAGTAGATGCGCCGTATCGATAAAGATCGATGCGTCGCTTCTGTTTAATAATTCGAAAAACTGTTTTTAATTTAAATAGAAAATACGCCGTATCTGTTAAAACAGATGCGTCGTATGGCGTTAGGGTTTAGAAAAATTTCTTATTAAAAACAGAATACGCCGTATCTTGGGGAAAGATGCGTCGTACTCGAATTTATTAAACGCGTTGTATTTTATAAAAATTAAACGCAATACGCTGTATCTGTGAAAACAGATGCGCCGTATCGTTTGTATCAGCACAATACAACGACAGCAGAATGCAGAAAAATACAGAAAAAAGAAAAACAAAAATAAGAACAAACAAAAAGAAACAAAAATTACAGAAAACAAAAACACACAAAAACAGCAAATATGCAAATTATACAATGAATGCAATTTATCTAATATACAACAGGGTTAGTGGTTAGAATCTAAAAAAAACTAAAAAAAAAACCTTATTAAAATACTTAATCAAATTAACAGATAATAACAATTCACTCCCCGACAGCGGCGCCAAAAACTTGATGCGCGTGGTGTGTCGTTGCGGTTTAGCAGTATTAATGCCTACTCAAGTTTTAAATTTATATTTAGCCGACTTATCAATAACACACACACTTAATGAGCAGTGTACCCGGTCAGTATGAATATAATGGTAAGCAGAGTGTCGATCACTAAGAGTGGAATGTATTATCTAGTTATTCTAATCAGTATTTTAATATCCTAAGTTAGTTATACAACCTAATCTAACGCAAGGGGGGTTCAGCCTGAGAGACTGGCACAGTTTGGTTATAATTAAATAGAAAACTAAACTAATGAGCACGAATCAGCGATTAGCACACACGTACACAGATAGATACTCGAGACAATAAGAAGACCTGTCCTGATAATTAAATAGCTTGTCACTTGTTTTATTGCTAGTTTTATATGAAGTGTATGTAATTAAACCTTTCTCGTTGGCTCTAATCTTATCGGCGAGTAAACCCTTAATGATTACTTATGTCTATCCTACTTTTCTAGAGACGCTAGAATAAATAGGCGAGGAAGGGGCATGGCGACCCAAGCAAGACTCAGCTAGACACAGAGGTTATCAATGCACTAATAAAAGTCACCAAATACATCAACATATAAACTTTAATTAATGGGAAAGCAATATTAAGGGGAGTGCATGATCTTCCGTAGTCACATGACACAAGCCCATCAATCCTGATGAATTAAAGCATACTAAAACAATAAAACAAAACTACTTAATGAATTGAATACATGCAGGACCTTCTTACAGCTCTTGTATCTTTGTTTGAGGTGTGTCTTATGCTGCTTGGTCGTCTGAATTCGGCTCTAGGGTATTACAAAAGGTCCCTTAAATTCGTCTGGCCTTGAGGTATTTATAGTTTCTGTCTGAGGGATCGATGCGGCGCATTGAGTTGATAGATGCGGCGCATTGACTTAACTTCGCGTGGGGTCCAAGATTAATATATTCTGGAATATTCGTACACCGTCTTCAGATGCGGCGTAACTTGATCTTTGTATGCGGCGCATGTACTTTAGCTGTCTTGGTTTGTAACTGGTGAAATCTTGATAGTGATATGCCGTATGTTAGAAGTATATTGCGGCGTATCTGAAGTAGAACGAGCTTGATCTTCTTCTTTGACCAAAGTTTCATATGCGGCGCATGACAGAATTGCATGCGGCGCATTCTTCAAAGTCAGGCAATGGTCTTCGAATTCATCTAAGTATGATATTGCGTCGTATCTGTTGAGTGAGATACGGCGCATCTTCTGGATTTCAGTAGACTTTTGACATCTCGCTTGTTTTGCTCCATAATTAGTCCAAAATCGCCAAGTTTCACATAATGCTTGTTTTTACCTGAGAATTACTAAAGTAAACATTAATGTATCGATTCTCATATATAATATAATAAAACAAGTCAAATAAATAGGATAAATGATGATAATAAAATTTACTTATTTGAGTTCATCACCCCCAAAGCTAGGTATCTTGCCAAATACCTAGGTAACTCAAATATAGCACACCCGTGTTGCCTACCTGGTCAACAGGGATGGGATGGTCAAATCCTATAGGCCTGTTAACTATATTCGCGCTCACTCGCAAGTGATTAATGGTTCATGAACGAGGGACTTGCTTTTGGCAAGGGTGGTACTTAGTGCATATCAGATGTTTCGCGAAGTGGCTACTGCTTACTCACAGTACCAGAAAAATTATAAGTGTTGTTCCAGCTCAAATAAAGTTTCAGAAAGCATATAGCATAGTTTTTAGTTCAAATTACAGTTTTCAAACAATTGTGATCATAGTCAAAACAGTAGCATGTATCTCACTCCTAGTAGCTTATAAACCACTTTAAGCAAGTAAAAAGTGTGGCTATGAACTCACCTGGGTATGCAGCAATGCAAGATATAACGAATATCACAACTGCCATCAAGTAGTAAAGGCACAACGATATCAAAAATAGAGCACAATGGTGCTGGATCGGCACAACCTAGTAAGTAACATGTTTCAGAAAATAATTCCTCACGTAATTATGAAGTAGTGTTCATTGAATACTTGTGTTAATATAAAAAGGGTTTAGTTTTCAATGGCGATAAAAGAAGTAATTATTTGTATCTCATGTGGTGTTTGGAAAATACCGTTTCAAGATTAAATTGCGTTAAAATGGTAAAAGTTGACGAAATACAATCAAGCAATTCAAAGGGAATGAATGAAGAAGAAGTAAAACATTCTCGGGTAGAAGTCGTAAAATGTACAATGAAACAGTAACTCACGCCGAAATCAATAGACTCAAGAATGAACGAATAAACGATATCGAATAAATATAAGACTAAAGATAAGTCGATGAATATGTTGGATGTTTACCCCGTTTCCCAAGAGTATACTTGTATAAGTTTGACTAAAACCGATTTATATAATCTTTATAGGAATTGCTTGACAAGTTTGTATGTGTATAAGATTGAAAGGTTTTATAAATCTTGACATAACACTTTCCGTTTATATTACATTACCGAATTATCGTGATTAATTTTAATCAAGTTTTATTATTAAGTTTTTATAAGTTTTAATCAAGTTCTTGTACTATTATCATTCTCGTATATATTAGTTTTCAGTTTATCATATAATTTGTGTCCGTTCGGGTCCAAATATATTAAGCTCAATGAGTCCAACATATTCTTCCGTCCCTTGTATCAAATCATACAATAATCCTACACTAATATCGTAAATCCAATAACGGTTACAATAATATTCAAATCACTAATCTATTACAATAACTTTACAATTATAATGAAATTGTGACAAAATCCCCGGTATTATTTCAATAGCATCCAACACCATCATCGATTCACAAAAACAAAATAAACAACAATTAAGTTAGTATTGAGCACGTTAAATTATAACACACCAAAGTTAATACGCCTAATATCAAACAGTTTATTATTTGGACCCGAATAATCAAAACATACTCTCTTTAATTATACATTGGGCTTCGGCCCAAGGTTTAACCAAACACACTTTAAGGTTTGTTGTTGGGTTTTTAGGCATTTGAGCAACAAACCCGTCCAACAAGCTGTTGGGCTTGACAGACCATTAAGCAAAACACACTCTTTATTTTACCTTGGGCCTAAGCCCAAAAGACACTCACAAACTGTGAATACAAATATGATTTTCACAAAACTGTTTGATAATCACTTTTGACAACTCAATAGCCACCCCTTGGTGGTGTCACTTGATGGACTCAATGCCCTTCTCCCTTTGTGGGTTGCTTAGCCATTGTCCATAAGCCACAATGATTCACCCTTTGTAGAGTTGATCCAGCCGGAACAAGCCCCACAACGAGCATGCCTTTTGTGGGTGTGACTCGTTAATCCCAACCCTTCACCAAACGAGACTATAACCACTTCCAAGCTATGTCTAACTACATGAGTCATCACCCCGCGGATGACTCGAATCTAGCCTAACCTCCCTACGATGTGTGTTTTGGTTCCCACAATACAACAACAAAAAACAAATTAGGGGGCTTAACCATAACTAAGCGCATCAAAATAAAAATATAAAAGTTAAGCCACAGGGACATCACGACTCAAGCATAATATAAAACCTAAACAAGCAAATATATCAAGGTCGTGACTCCCATGAGTCACGACTCAGGCTCATTCGACACTAATCAATCCAGTTAACACAATACTGACCAAATAACTATCAAGCAACAATCGACAAATAAAAGAACAATTAAATGCTCAATATAACGAGTTAAACACAATATAAATAATCATAGCCACGAGTAAACTCAACTCGTGAGTTGACTCGAGCGAGTCAAGTGACTCAGTGACGAGTCGAGTGACTCGGTGATGAGTCAATCGAGTCTCAGAGCTAAGATATTAAATCCACACGAGTTTAAATCGAAACATTTGGTTTTAGCTTAGCTTTTAATTAAAATCATTTGTATGAATTTTAAACAAATTAGGGTTTGTAGAAAAATGAAGAAATATAAAGAAATGGGGCGCGTGTACTTACTAGACGAAGAAAAGAGGCGGGGGAAAGGTGGTGGGCGGCGGAGGTGTGGCGGTGTCATGGTGGTGCGTGGCGGCGTGCTTCCAAAACAGCCCAAACGCGCTCCTCTCGGCTTGATATTTTCCAGAAATGATCTTCGTAGCTTGATCTATTGAATGGTGTAAGTTGAGGTTTCACCAAAAAAATTTCCTATGAAGGTGGTTGCTGGCGGCGGCGGTGGTTGCCAGAGGAGGTGGCCGGAAGGGGGTGGGAGAGGAGAGAGAGAATTGTAGGTGGGTGTGTGTGTTTTTATGAACAAATAAAAAAAATCCTTTTTATAACCAAGGAGGGACTAAAGCTGTACAAATCAAAGTGTAAGGGGCGTGAGGTAACATTTTGGGGGGGTATAAGCAGTCCATTGATAAAACTTTTATCTTAAAACTATGGGACCCATTCAACGTACCAAATGGACTCGAAAAATTATGAAACTTGCGCAATTGTTCTCGAAATAATTTTTCTGACAAAAATGAGTATAAATATGCATAACTTTCCCGAAATCAATTTATTTGGCAAATTTGATTCGTTTTGCGTTTTCTAGGTTGTGTCGGCTTGATAAATGAATAATTCTCACGTTTTAACAAGATATCCACTGTTTTTCAATCCCAAACAAGTTCAAAGAGATTTAAAAGCTAAGGGAAATCAAAATAATTATTTTGGCTTGTAAAATAAGTTTTGGAAAATTGTTGGTTGTTACAAAAACCAAACACAAAGTCCAAAATGACTTTATTCCAACATACTAAATCAACGAATAATATGTTTAGTGATTGATTGTAGGATGCCAATTATATTAAACCATTTCGGAAAGATTCAAGCTCATTTCATTGACAACAACCTACATAGTTTTGTGATTCTTCTTACATGGGTCATAAATAGTTAAGTAACAAAATGACCATCTTGAACTTTAGGGGGGTTTGGAAACGTCTGTTAAAACATTTGGTTATTTCTGTAACCTACATTTGTATATCAGTAAAAAAAAAAAAAAAAAAAAAAAAAGGAACAGTTGAAGATTTTAATCTAATGTGGACTAACCTTTTTAATGGCTTCTTGTATATTTCTACGTTTTGAATTTGACATGCCGCTTCGAATCCAACTCGTTTGGCCAAAGAGTGCCTCTAACCTGACAAACAAATTTCTAATTAAATATGTATAAAAGAATTGCATATCGAGTAACAGGAAGTTGCAGGGTGCTTACTTGCAGATCTTCAATAGCAACATGTATTGGAAAACTGTTCTCACTTTTTATTGTGGATTGCTGGTTGAGGGAATCACTGAATAAGCTATAAGGTCAACCAATCAAGTAGCAACTTTAAAGGGCTTATTTATAATCAATCCATAGAGGCTCAGATTTGCAATTCCCGAGGTAGTTTGATTCATCTGCCACTAATGCAGTCATGTAATAGGTGTGGTTACCTTGCCAATCCAATTCCTAATAGCAATAGGTTGGCATTATAAAATAACCACAGTTAATATTGTAACAATTTTATAATGAACTACCTATTTCTATTGCAAAATGGATAGCTTATATATTCACCGGATTCAGTTATTGCTTTTTAGCTGCGATGCAACATTGAGAAAAGCATGGCTCAGATCTATGAATGTGCGTACATTATGAAACACCTGCCATGGCTGCAACTACATTCATGTGTGTGGCTACTCTGCCAAGATACAGGTGTGATTAACCTGTATTCCGATAAACCATAAATGTAGAAAATGATGATCATCGCTTTAATAGATTAACAAAAAAATAATGGTGATACGAAAAAGTATGAAACTATCAAACGGATGCAATAAATAATTAGGCTCAGATCTATAAATAGGGTCCGGATCATAGGAAACCACAAATTCCGCCATGGCTACGAACGGACACAGTTGCATAATAAACGTTTATACTATGCCATCCGGTAATTGGCCCGCCAAGTTACGGTCGGATCTCCAACGACCAATTTCATTTTGGTCAGATTACAACAGTCATCACAGCCCGTTCGAAAAACATTACCAGTATTAGTACAAAATCCAAAACCATAAGTCATAAACTTCGTATTCACCACCAACACCACAGTAAAGATTGGGTGAAAATGAAATCATTGGCTTATTCATAGGAATTGCTTGACAAGTTTGTATGTGTATAAGATTGAAATGTTTTATAAATCTTGACATAACACTTTCCGTTTATATTACATTACCAAATTATCATGATTAATTTTAATCAAGTTTTATTATTAAGTTTTTATAAGTTTTATTCAAGTTCTTGTACTATTATCATTCTCGTATATATTAGTTTTTGGTTTATCGGATAATTTGTGTCCGTTCGGGTCCAAATATATTAAGCTCAATGAATCCAACATATTCTTCCCTCCCTTGTATCAAATCATACAATAATCCTACACTAATATCGTAAATCCAATAATGGTTACAATAATATTCAAATCACTAATCTTGTGGAAAACTAGAAGGGGGAGTTGAATAGTTTTACGTCTTTTTATTTTATTTTGATAACTTTGTTTACTTTTAAAAACTTAGATTCGAATTTATATGAACTCAACTCATGAACAATATGAACAAATATAAGTAAATCTAAATAAACAATGCAAGTAAAGTAATGAAACGAAATGAAAGATAGAGATGGAAAGATCTAACTGCGAGACAAAAGATTTATAGTGGTTCGGCTACAAGGACACCTTCCTTGCCCTACTCCACTCCCCGAGCACCTAACTTGAGAGTTTTCTTCACTATGTCAACAAGCTCCCTTATGGCGGAGAAAACCTTACACAACTTTTGCTTACACCGGTTTAACGACACAAAGCTAGATGTCGGGTTCTAATCGTAGCTAGAACCAATCTCACAACTTCTACACAACTTCTTCACAACTTATTCACAATGGCTTCATGACTTCTTCACAACTTCTTCACGACTTCTTCACAACTTATTCACAACGGCTTCACGACTTCTTCACAACTTCTTCACGACTTCTTCACAACTTCTTCACACCGGCTTCACAACTACTTCACAACCTAGCACTACTTATGTACTCTTCTACTTCTTTACACCTTCACTACTTACACACCTTAACTTCTTCACAACTTCACTACTTACACACTAATCTAGCCTAAGCAATTATGCTCACACCTATCTAACAAATATACACAACTTATACAAAAATGAATGAATGATTATACAAACAACTTAGGTAGCAAGATTAGGGCTGTAAACGAACTGAACGTTCAGTGAACATTTCATGAACCGTTCGGTAAAAAGTTCGTTTATGTTCGTTTATTTATTAAATGAACGAACATGAACAATATTTTATGATCGTTTAGTTAAATGAACGAACAAGAACAAAAGTCACGTCCGTTTATTTATGTTCGGGAACGTCCGATTATGCGTTCGTTAACGTTCGTTTATGTTCATTTATTTATTTATGTTCGTATATCATATCTTTTAATTGTATAATTTTAAAATTAGTTTGTTTAAACAAAACAACACTTATAAAATAATATTAGATGCATAATTTAATAAAGATTATGTTTGTTTGTCTATATTCATTTATGTTCGATCGTTTATGTCCGTTTAGCGTTCGTTTAGTGTCTTAATAAACGAACATAAACGAACATGAACAAGTCATTTTCTTAATAAACGAACATGAACAAGAAAATTCGTCCATTTAAGTGTTCGTGTTCGTTTATTTGTCCGGTTAAAATTAAATGAACGAACATAAACAAGACTCCGTTCGTGTTCGTCCGGTTCGTTTACAGCCCTAAGCAAGATGATACTAAGTTGCAATACTTCTTCTCTAGTTGTGGAAGGAGTATTCTTCTTTTGCACTTGAATGGTAGAAGCTTGGATCACTTGGAAACCAATGCTTAAGAATATATGATCAAAAGATTTAGAAAGGATTTGGAAGGATAAGAAGAGATTTAGAACAGAAGGTTTGGGGTGCAAAAGGTGAGGAAAAAGTCTAGAGATGAACCAGTATTTATAGGCAAATCTGAGGAGCTAGAGGAGCGGGGCGGTCCCCTTAAATAGGTGGCCGGCCCCTTAAAATTAAAGGGACCGCCTAGTAAAATTAAGGGGGCCGCCCATCTGAACGTTGCTCAGATTTGTCTTTTTGTAGGGAAGGTTTTTCTGGAACATTTTTGCCATTTTTGGTTGAAAATTTGAATTCATAAATTTATAATGGATTAAACATTTTTATTTAATACCAAAAATGATTTTCTAAAAGATATAAAATGTTTGTGTCATTTTATAAAAAATCAAGTGATTAAGAAAATGTTCCTTTGATCATATAATGCATTAGGCATTTGTTTATTCATACCTTAAGTGATTGAGTTGTAGAAATGAATATTTACAGCTAAATACTTGTTTATTTAATAATTTTATGTTTAATGAGTTTACATTTTGTGATTATCAAAACATAGAGATATCAAGAAGTATTAATAATGTTTTTAGGCATTATTTATATCAATAATCTCCCCCTTTTTGATGATTGCAAAACTTAAACTCATTAAATCCAAAAATTTATTTTTGAACAAGTATTTAGTGAGTTTATATTCACTTCTCCCCCTTTTTGTAGAATCAAAAAGGTTATGCCGACAAGTTTTAGATATGAAATTTGTCGGGACGAGAACTCCCCCTTGATGTGTGCTCCTCCTCATTTGAGGGCATCAAAGAATCGAGATATGGAATACTTGCAAGAAAAATATTAGAAGCACAAGCATATATAGCAAAGTATGGAATATAAGAATAACAAACATGGCAAACAACAATTATGGCAAACAAATATTAAGAACACATAGCAAGACATTCATTAATTTAAAGGTCCTAAATTGCCAAAGAGAGCTTTCTGACTTGCTTGCGACACGAAAGCTTGGAAAATGAGAAACATAAGCATATAGTATGCTTAGATGATTGATGGTAGAGTGTTTGGGATGGAATTGGTTGAGTGAGGGTAAGAATGTTGGATAAATAGAGGTATATTTTGGAGGTGGAGAGTTTGGAGGTAGAGAGTTTGGAGCGGAGTGGGTTGATTGAGGGTTAGAGTGTTGTGCAAGTGGAGGTGTTGTGCTAGAGTTTAGAGTGGAGGTACGACAAGGAGAATAGTTGACATGATTATCAACTTGATTCAAGTTGTGGGGGTAAGTTAAGAAATTTGAGTGGAGTGAGGATGGAGGATTAAGGTTGGCCCTTGTTGTGTTGTGCGAGGTGTATAGCAAGGAGATCACAAAGGTCATGGATTTGGTTTATATCTTGACGGAACCTTTCCTTTTCCGTGAGAATGTGGATTTGATCATTTGGTGGAAGTGGATGAAATTGAGGTGTGTGGTTTGAGGTAAAGTTGGATGTTTGACCAATATGATGAGGGTTTTGAAAGGTTTCATTGAGATTAGTTTGAGGTTGAGATGTGTAGTTTGGAACGAAGGTGGAGGTTGAGGTTATTTTGTGATGAAGGAGGGCTAGAAGGGAGTTGATCCAATCTTGCGTTGAGCAAGGTGTAAGGCAAGAAGAGCACAAAGCTCATGGGCTTCTTTAAGTTCTTCAATGAACTTCAAGTGTTTGGAAGAAGGTTATGATGGTGGAGTGTGGTTGTTATTTGGGATGGATGTTTGGATATGCAACATAGAAGAAGCATGTGAGTTGGTGGGAGATGGTGGTGATACTCTTGGTGGTGGAGACATTTGTGAGCTTGGGTAATCATGAGTGGATGAGGATGGAGATATGGAAGAAGAGGATATTCCAAGAGTGGTGAGTGTTTTGGATGGTTCATTGGTATGTTGAATAAGATGAGAGGTGTTTTGAATGAGATTGGGATTGTTGTTTTGGGGATGATCATGCTCTTCATATGAATCATATGAGTGAGATGAAGGTGTATTTTCGGGAGTAAAGATGGATGGTTGGTTATTATGATGAGGTTTGTGAAAGGGTTCATTGGAATGAGCTTGAGGATTGGGAGTATAATTGAGAACAAATGTGGGTGGAGGTGTTGGTTGTTTAGCCACATCATTTGTTGTGATGGACTTGTTTCGGGGGTTTGGTTTTCTTCTCCAAACGGGTTTTTTCGGTTATCCTTGCTAACCTTGAGGATTTTGGCTTTGGCTTGATGGGAGATGGCATGATGAGATGATGGAAGATTATGAGGAATGGGAGTGATTATAGTGTAGGATTGATGGGATTAAGGAATGGATAAAATTTGTTGGATGGATTGGAAGTGAATTTTAGGAAGTGTAGGATGAAATGGGCTAAAAATTAGAAAAGGAGACAGCACTTTCGACCATCAGATGGCCGGTCCCCTTAAATAGGGGCCGGTCCCCTTAAACATTAAGGGGGCCGCCTTATGATTTAAGGGGGCCGCCCATCTGTAGGTTCCCAGATTACTGGAAATGGGTTTTTGGCAGAAAATTGTAGAAAGGGTTGTGTTTTTGGGTTTAGTTTCAAGCAAGTCCAACTCTTTGAGGCAATTAAGCATGTAATAGATATCTATCCAAATAATGTTAATTAAAGAGATTAAGCAAACAAGTAATTTCATCTAGCATGTAAACATACTCATCAAGCAAGTAATTTATATGGACTAGGAAACAATAGACTACACCAAGTATTTTCCAAATTATATGTAAGTGGGAAGATTAATGAACTATTTGAGGGATCCTAATGTGTGCCTATGTGCAATAAATGGGAACTTAAGATAGCATGGACTTCTAGACTTGTTACAAACAAAATCTTAATAGACAAACCATGGTCCGCTTGATTTGACTTAGTTCACTTATAAATGTCATGTACATAAGTATAGATGACAAATATGAGATCACCATGCATGATTTAAAGAAATGTTTTTAGCATTATTCAACAATGTTTGAAAGTGGGTTTTTATGTAGATGTGAAAGTTATTTGAATAAAATAGATTGGGTTTTATTTCAAAAAATGTGTTTATGAAAAATGGGTAAAAAGAAATTCCCAATCTTTGACTTTGATCAAAATAGAATTATGGACATAGATAAAGAAGAAAAATGAGATAGTAAAACATGTAAATAGAAAAGTGAAATAGTCATTTAAAAAATCATTTTTCCAAAATGTGAAGCTTTTGTATATTTTTAAAGATACTAGATTTTTGACAACAAATACCATTAATCCTAGATTATTAATTTTTTTTTATTATTTTTTTTAAATGGTTGTTAAAGATCTCATGCTCAAGGGAATTGGTTAAGGCTATTGTCACATGCTACCCTTTTCTACATATCATATGGTCATAAGGAAGTGATGACGAAATTCTATATGTTTGACGCGAGAGTGTTGAATGGGATATAACCTAACATCTATAGCTCCTTTGTTGTCGCACACTTATCTAACTTGATGCCATATTCTACGAGAGCTTGTTTCATCCATAGTTTTCTAACGTGAGAAACCTAATCTTACTTCTATGTTAATGATTAATCCACTTAAATCATTTCACTTCATCACCATGAGTTTTCTAATAGTGGACATAGAAGATTTCCATTTTAAATTTGAGAAGGCTAAATGAGTTCGACAGTGAATACTTCATTTAATACTTAGGGGGCTAACTAAAGGGTTTCTAGTTTATTAAATCATAAAATAGATATAGCTAAAAGTGTGAATGCAATGCAACCTATCAAACTAAGCATATCCTAAGGCAATGATTAATAAGACTATATGTATGAAGTAACTACTCATGAAATTTAAAGAGAGAACGTACCTTATGTCCAGCTTTTCTTCAAATACTTCAAGGTGATATATTGACTTATAGAAGCCAATCATAGATAAGTTTCCGAATTATTCAATGAGTGACGATTTAGCCACTTGGTCCCCATTGTCTCATTTGTCCAAAATTGTTTGAACCAAACATGGTTTGCATTTGCATGTATGGTGAAAGTATTCCCCAAGGGTTGAAACTTGGTTGAAGTGAATAATTCCACATTGGGTGATTATTATTATTATTAGGAAAGTTTTGTCTACCTTGATTTCTTCTAGATTGAGTGGTTTTAGACCGAGGATGAGGATTATTTGGTCTATTTGGAGGTGGAGTTTTAGATCTTCATTTCGGTTTAGAAAATCCGGTTTTGGCTTTTAATGATGGTTTATAAAAACTTTTTACTTCCTCATCACTCGCAATAGGTATTTTTCTATCTTTTATAAGTATATACTTAGGTTTCGACTCTAATAGTTTTTGTTTACTAAATTGACATTCAAACTTTACATTTTTATTTTCACTAGTTGAAACATTATTTGAGTTGAATCCTAGACCAGTTTTATCTCCCGAAGTTCCTTGACCACTTATTATTTTCTTAAGTGAGTTACTACTATTTTTAAACTTGTCAAGTTTGGAAATTTCATCTTTAAGTTTTTCGTTTTCATTTTTAACCTCTAGACATGTTTTACATTCTATAAAAACTTCTTTTCCTTTTTCTAAATGTTGTAGTTTAATTTTTAATTCGAGTACTTCATTTTCTAATCGATTATTAATATGTTTTAGTGATTTATTTTTAGCCATGACTTTTTGACCTAATTTGCATAACCTATTATATTCATTATCTAGGTCTTTTTCGTCTAATGATTGATTTTTGTCACTAAAGTATTTGGTTTCGGAAAGTACCTCATTTGATGTATTTGCCATAAGACATTTTTCGTCGTTTGCTTTGTCCGCTTCGCCTTTGTCGCTATCACTCCATGCTCCACTAACAAAGGCGTTTTGGTAATCATAACCCGGTGGCTTTGGACATTCGCCAATGAGATGGTTTGGGCTTCCACATCTAAAGCACTTTCTTTTCCCGTAGTTATCATTCCTATTTCTTTGAAGCGATCTTCTTTCATCTCGTGGTTGTTTTGTGAATCTTCCTCCTCTCTTTAGAAATTCTTGAACTCTCTTACGGCCATAGTATATTCTTAGTTATCACTCTCGGAGGTTGAGCTATCCTCTTCACTAGATTCCTTCCTAGCTTTCAATGCAATTGACTTGCTTTCCTCTCTTTTTCCTTTGACCATCTCGGAGTCTTTCTTTATTATTGCTTCGTAGACTTTCAAGTTGCCGATCAACTCGTCAAGTTGAAGAGTTGACAAGTTCTTCGATTCTTCAATCGCCGTAACCTTAGCCCGCCATTTTGGATGAAGAGCCCTAAGAAATTTCCTAACAAAATTTTTACTAGAAAAATTCTCATCAAGTGCTTTTAAACTTGTGATGATAGTGTTAAACCTAGCAAAAGCATTATATATTGATTCCTCTTCCGGAATCGTAAATTGTTCATATTGTTGAACATGAAGATCTATTTTATTATCTTTGACTTGACTATTACCTTGGTGAGTTATTAGTAAGGAGTTCTAAATTTCTTTTGCGGTTTCACACATAAAGATCCTTTCGTATTCTTTGTGTGGTAACGCATTATAAATAACCATTTTTGCCTCATTATTTTTAGCTAGTTTCTTTTTCAAATCATCATTTTGTTTTTCAAAAGGTACAATTTCATCTCTTTTAGTTAAAGGATTATTTTGAATAGGGGGAAAATCACCATAGGTAATAACATGCCAAAGATCAAGATCTTTTGATTTCACATAAGTTTCGAATCTATTTTTCCAATAAAGAAAACCATTAATTTCAAATAGCGGTGGTCTTTGCATAGATTGCCCTTCTAAATATTTTTCCGATTCCATAGATCGATTCAAGTTTTAAAATACAGTTTATTTTAAAAATCTTGTTTGACGTGGCTCTTGATACCAATTGTGGAAAACTAGAAGGGGGTTGAATAGTTTTACGTATTTTTATTTTATTTTGAAAACTTTGTTTACTTTTAAAAACTTAGATTCGAATTTATGTGAACTCAACTCATGAACAATATGAACAAATATAAGTAAATCTAAATAAACAATGCAAGTAAAGTAATGAAATGAAATGAAAGATAGAGATGGAAAGATCTAACCGCGAGACAAAAGATTTATAGTGGATCGGCTACAAGGACACCTTCCTTGCCCTACTCCACTCCCCGAGCACCTAACTCGAGAGTTTTCTTCACTATGTCAACAAGCTCCCTTATGGCGGAGAAAACCTTACACAACTTTTGCTTACACCGGTTTAACGACACAAAGCTAGATGTCGGGTTCTAAACGTAGCTAGAACCAATCTCACAACTTCTACACAACTTCTTCACAACTTATTCACAACGGCTTCACGACTTCTTCACAACTTCTTCACGACTTCTTCACAACTTCTTCACAAATTATTCACAACGGATTCACGACTTCTTCACAACTTCTTCACGACTTCTTCACAACTTCTTCACACCGGCTTCACAACCTAGCACTACTTATGTACTCTTCTACTTCTTTACACCTTCACTACTTACACACCTTAACTTCTTCACAACTTCACTACTTACACACTAATCTAGCCTAAGCAATTATGCTCACACCTATCTAACAAATATACACAACTTATACAAAAATGAATGAATGATTATACAAACAACTTAGGTAGCAAGATGATACTAAGTTGCAATACTTCTTCTCTAGTTGTTGAAGGAGTATTCTTCTTTTGCACTTGAATGGTAGAAGCTTGGATCACTTGGAAAACAATGCTTAAGAATATATGATCAAAGGATTTAGAAAGGATTTGGAAGGATAAGAAGAGATTTAGAACAGAAGGTTTGGGGTGCAAAAGGTGAGGAAAAAGTCCAGAGATGAACCAGTATTTATAGGCAAATCTGAGGAGCTAGAGGAGAGGGGCGGTCCCCTTAAATAGGTGGTCGGCCCCCTTAAAATTAAGGGGACCGCCTAGTAAAATTAAGGGGGCCGCCCATCTGAACGTTGCTCAGATTTGTCTTTTTGTGGGGAAGGTTTTTCTGGAACATTTTTGCCATTTTTGGTTGAAAATTTGAATTCATAAATTTATAATGGATTAAACATTTTTATTTAATACCAAAAATGATTTTCTAAAAGATATAAAATGTTTGTGTCATTTTATAAAAAATCAAGTGATTAAGAAAATGTTCCTTTGATCATATAATGCATTAGGCAATTGTTTATTCATACCTTAATTGATTGAGTTGTAGAAATGAATATTTACAGCTAAATACTTGTTTATTTAATAAGTTTATGTTTAATGAGTTTACATTTTGTGATTATCAAAACATAGAGATATCAAGAAGTATTAATAATGTTTTTAGGCATTATTTATATCAACAAATCTATTACAATAACTTTACAATTATAATGAAATTGTGACAAAATCCCTGGTATTACTTCAATAGCATACAACACCATCATCGATTCACAAAAACAAAACAAACAACGATTTAGTTAGTATTGAGCACGTTAAATTATAACACACCAAAATTAATACGCCTAATATCAAACATTTATGATTTGGACACGAATAATCAAAACAGACTCTCTTTAATTATACATTGGGCTTCGGCCCAAGGTTTAACCAAACACACTTTAAGGTTTGCTGTTGGGCTTTTAGGCATTTGAACAACAAACCCGTCCAACAAGCTGTTGGGATTGACAGCCCATTAAGCAAAACACACTCTTTATTTTACCTTGGGCCTAAGCCCAAAAGACACTCACAAACTGTGAATACAAATATGATTTTCAAAAAATTGTTTGATAATCACTTTTGACAACTCAATAGCCACCCTTTGGTGGTGTCACTTGATGGACTCAATGCACCTCCCCCTTTGTGGGTTGCTTAGCCATTGTCCATAAGCCACAATGGTTCACCCTTTGTAGAGTTGATTCAGTTGGAACCAGCCCCGCAACGAGCACACCTTTTGTGGGTGTGACTCGTTAATCCCAACCCTTCACCAAACGAGACTATAACCACTTCCAAGCTATGTCTAACTACACGAGTCGTCACCCCGTGGATGACTCGAATCTAGCCTAACCTCCCTACGACGTGTGTTTTGGATCGCACAATACAACAACAACAAAAAAATTAGGGGGCTTAACCATAACTAAGCGCATCAAAATAAAATATAAACGTTAAGCCACAGGGACATCACGACTCAAGCATAATATAAAACATAAACAAGCAAATATATAAAGCTCGTGACTCCCATGAGTCACGACTCAGGCTCATTCGACACTAATCAATCCAGTTAACACAATACTGACCAAATAACTATCAAGCAACAATCGACAAATAAAAGAACAATTAAATGCTCAATATAACGAGTTAAACACAATATAAATAATCATAGCCACGAGTAAACTCAACTCGTGAGTTGACTCGAGCGAGTCAAGTGACTCAGTGACGAGTCGAGTGACTCGGTGACGAGTCAATCGAGTCTCAGAGCTAAGATATTAAATCCACACGAGTTTAAATTGAAACATTTGGTTTTAGCTTAGCTTTTAATTAAAATCGTTTATATGAATTTTAAACAAATTAGGGTTTGTAGAAAAATGAAGAAATATAAAGAAATGGGGCGCGTGTACTTACCAGACGAAGAAAAGAGGCGGGGGAAAGGTGGTGGGCGGCGGAGGTGTGGTGGTGTCATGGTGGTGCGTGGCTGCGTTCTTCCAAAATCGCCCTAACGCGCTCCTCTTGGCTTGATATTTTCCAGAAATGATCTTCATAGCATGATCTATAGAATGGTGTAAGTTGAGGTTTCGTCAAAAAATTTTCCTGCAAAGGTGGTTGCTGGCGGCGGCGGCGGTTGCCAGAGGAGGTGGCCGGAAGGGGGCGGGAGAAGAGAGAGAGAATTATAGGTGGGTGTGTGTGTTTCTATGAACAAATAAAAAAAATCCTTTTTATAACCGAGGGACTAAAGCTGTACAAATCAAACTGTAGGGGGCGTGAGGTAACATTTGGGGGGGGGGTATAAGCTGTCCATTGATAAAACTTTTGCCTTAAACACTGTGGGACCCATTCAACGTACCAAATGGACACAAAAAATTATGAAACTTGCGCAATTGTTCTCGAAATAATTTTTCTAACAAAAACAAGTATAAATATGCATAACTTTCCCGAAATCAATTTATTTGGAAAATTCGATTCGTTTTGCGTTTTCTAGGTTGTGTCGGCTTGATAAATGAATAATTCTCACGTTTTAACAAGATATCCACTGTTTTTCAATCCCAAACAAGTTCAAAGAGATTTAAAAGCTAAGGGAAATCAAAATAATTATTTTGGCTTGTAAAATAAGATTTTGAAAATTGTTGGTTGTTACAAAAACCAAACACAAAGTCCAAAATGACTTTATTCCAACATACTAAATCAACGAATAATATGTTTAGTGATTGATTGTAGGATGCCAATTATATTAAACCATTTCAGAAAGATTCAAGCTCATTTCATTGACAACAACCTACATAGTTTTGTGATTCTTCTTACATGGGTCATAAATAGTTAAGTAACAAAATGACCATCTTGAACTTTAGGGGTGTTTGGAAACGTCTGTTAAAAGATTTGGTTATTTCTGTAACCTATATTTGTATATCAGTAAAAAAAAAAAAAAAAAAAAAAAAGGAAGAGTTAAAGATTTTAATCTAATGTGGACTAACCTATTTGATGGCTTCTTGTATATTTCTACGTTTTGAATTTGACATGCCGCTTCGAATCCAACTCATTTGGCCAAAGAGTGCCTCTAACTTGACAAACAAATTTCTAATTAAATATGTATAAAATAATTGCATATCGAGTAACAGGAAGTTGCAGGGTGCTTACTTGCAGATCTTCAATAGCACCATGTATTGGAAAATTGTTCTCACTTTTTATTGTGGATTGCTGGTTGAGGGAATCACTGAATAAGCTATAAGGTCAACCAATCAAGTAGCAACTTTAAAGGGCTTATTTATAATCAATCCATAGAGGCTCAGATTTGCAATTCCCGAGGCAGTTTGATTCATCTGCCACTAATGCAGTCATGTAATAGGTGTGGTTACCTTGCCAATCCAATTCCCAATAGCAATAGGTAGGCATTATAAAATAACCACAGTTAAAATTGTAACAGTTTTATAATGAACTACCAATTGCTATTGCAAAATGGATAGCTTATATATTCACCGGATTCAGTTATTGCTTTTTAGCTGCGATGCAACATTGAGAAAAGCATGGCTCAGATCTACGAATGTGCGTACATTATGAAACACCTGCCATGGCTGCAACTACATTCATGTGTGTGGCCACTCTGCCAAGATACAGGTGTGATTAACCTGTATTCCGATAAACCATAAATGTAGAAAATGATGATCATCGCTTTAATAGATTAACAAAAAAATAATGGTGATACGAAAAAGTATGAAACTATCAAACGGATGCAATAAATAATTAGACTCAGATCTATAAATAGGGGCCGGATCATAGGAAACCCCGAATTCCGCCGTGGCTACAAACGAACACAGTTGCATAATAACCGTTTATACTATGCCATCCGGTAATTGGCCCGCCAAGTTACGATCGGATCTCCAACGACCAATTTCATTTTGGTCAGATTACAACAGTCATCATAGCCCATTCGAAAAACATTACCAGTATTAGTACAAAATCCAAAACCATAAGTCATAATCTCCGTATTCACCACTAACACCACAGTAAAGATTGGGTGAAAATGAAATCATGGGCTTATTCATAGGAATTGCTTGACAAGTTTGTATGTGTATAAGATTGAAAGGTTTTATAAATCTTGACATAACACTTTCCGTTTATATTACATTACCGAATTATCGTGATTAATTTTAATCAAGTTTTATTATTAAGTTTTTATAAGTTTTATTCAAGTTCTTGTACTATTATAATTCTCGTATATATTAGTTTTCGGTTTATCGGATAATTTGTGTCCGTTCGGGTCCAAATATATTAAGCTCAATTAGTCCAACATATTCTTTCGTCCCTTGTATCAAATCATACAATAATCCTACACTAATATCGTAAATCCAATAACGGTTACAATAATATTCAAATCACTAATCTATTACAATAACTTTACAATTATAATGAAATTATGATAAAATCCCCGGTATTACTTCAATAGCATCCAACACCATCATCGATTCACAAAAACAAAACAAACAACGATTAAGTTAGTATTGAGCACGTTAAATTATAACACACCAAAATTAATACGCCTAATATCAAACAGTTTATGATTTGGACCTGAATAATCAAAACAGACTCTCTTTAATTATACATTGGGCTTCGGCCCAAGGTTTAACGAAACACAATTTAAGGTTTGCTGTTGGGTTTTTAGGCATTTGAGCAACAAACCGGTCCAATAAGCTGTTGGGATTGACTGCCCATTAAGCAAAACACACTCTTTATTTAACCTTGGGCCTAAGCCCAAAAGACACTCACAAACTGTGAATAAAAATATGATTTTCACAAAACTGTTTGTTAATCACTTTTGGCAACTCAACAGCCACCCCTTGGTGGTGTCACTTGATGGACTCAATGCCCCTCCCCCTTTGTGGGTTGCTTAGCCATTGTCCACAAGCCACAATGGTTCACCCTTTGTAGAGTTGATTCAGTCGGAACCAGCCCCGCAACGAGCACACCTTTTGTGGGTGTGACTCGTTAATCCCAACCCTTCACCAAACGAGACTAACCTTTTGTGGGTGTGACTCGTTAATCCCAACTTTCCCAAAATCAATTTATTTGAAGATTTTAATCTAATGTGGACTAACCTATTTGATGGCTTCTTGTATCTTTCTATGTTTTGAATTTGACATGCCGCTTCGAATCCAACTCGTTTGGCCAAAGAGTGCCTCTAACCTGACAAACAAATTTCTAATTAAATATGTATAAAATAATTGCATATCGAGTAACAGGAAGTTGCAGGGTGCTTACTTGCAGATCTTCAATAGTACCATGTATTGGAAAACTGTTCTCACTTTTTATTGTCGATTGCTGGTTGAGGGAATCACTGAATAAGCTATAAGGTCAACCAATCAAGTAGCAACTTTAAAGGGCTAGTTTATAATCAATCCCTAGAGGCTCAGATTTGCAATTCCCGAGGCAGTTTGATTCATCTGCCACTAATGCAGTCATGTAATAGGTGTGGTTACCTTGCCAATCCAATTCCCAATAGAAATAGGTAGGCATTATAAAATAACCACAGTTAATATTGTTACAGTTTTATAATGAACTACCTATTGCTATTGCAAAATGGATAGCTTATATATTCACCGGATTCAGTTATTGCTTTTTAGCTGCGATGCAACATTGAGAAAAGCATGGCTCAGATCTACGAATGTGCGTACATTATGAAACACCTGCCATGGCTGCAACTACATTCATGTGTGTGGCTACTCTGCCAAGATACAGGTGTGATTAACCTGTATTCCGATAAACCATAAATGTAGAAAATGATGATCATCGCTTTAATAGATTAACAAAAAAATAATGGTGATACGAAAAAGTATGAAACTATCAAACGGATGCGATAAATAATTAGGCTCAGATCTATAAATAGGGGCCGGATCATAGGAAACCCCGAATTCCGCCGTGGCTGCAAACGAACACAGTTGCATAATAATCGTTTATACTATGCCATCCGGTAATTGGCCCGCCAAGTTACGGTCGGATCTCCAACGACCAATTTCATTTTGGTCAGATTACAAGAGTCATCATAGCCCATTCGAAAAACATTGCCAGTATTAGTACAAAATCCAAAACCATAAGTCATAAACTCCGTATTCACCACCAACACCACAGTAAAGATTGGGTGAAAATGAAATCATTGTCTTATTCATATGATTTAGATAAAATCATATTATGGCCAAAAAGGCATGAACACCCTCTTACAAAATTCCCAATCTTTTTTTCCCCAGCCTCATTCATTTATTTTAGCCATGGTTTATCCCCCATTAATAGCTTTAGATGGCGCAATACTTTCATGGAGTTCAAGCAACGAATGTGAACAATTGGTGCTACAACAGAATATTTCCACAAACACATGTTTTATATGTATGAAGGCAAATAGAATTTTGAAAGTCAGTTCCCTTTTTTAAATTATGAGATGAGGATAGGCAAACAGGTTGAAAAAAGGATGTATTCGCCGTAGCTGCAAGCGTATTAAGCTTACCATGCCACAATGCAAATAACCTCAGCGTTGACCAAATCCATGTTCACGAATGAGAACTACTAAAATGTTGCTAAAAAATTATATCATACTAACATTCATTAGGATGTTAGCCACAATTTGTGGCAACTACAGTGCTCTGTGAGGGGATGAACACTAAAACCAATAGTGAAATTAATTTTTATTGTGTGTTATAAATAGGATGTTCCTGAATCTTCTTCCATTTCTACACACTTTGACTTACCCCTCTCTGCTCTCTCTATTCTTCCACATGATCTAACAATTGAGTGTAGACCTTAAAACAGTTAGAGGGGCATTTGGGATTGCTTGTTTTTAGTGAAATATCAGAAAACCGCATTTGGAAAACCCGCAATAGAAAAGTGAGGTCGCTTTCACCCATCATGTTCTAGCAACTAATATCGTGTTGGGAATAAAATGTTCAAGTCAAAGAGCCTGCCAAAGATGTTAAAGAGCCTGCTAGTTGATTTTTGAAGAGTACGAAGATGTTCTACCAGTACCTTCTGGGTAGAAGGTACTGCTAGCTAATGAAGAGCCTGCCAAGCTTATGTCAAGTCGATTAGATATTTTGTAATAGATATTTAGTTGAATTATTAGTCTTTGTACATTGTTATACGTTATGTAGAAGTAGTGTAGTCCTCTGTGGTTCACAGAAGAATATGGCAGAGTTGTACATTGGTAGTTGTATTTAATTGTAGGCGCCAATATAGTCAAAGTATAGTTTTATATTCAACCACTTGACAATCTTGTAATAAGATATCCTTATCTTATAAAAGGATATCTTAGTCACCACTTCATGCATGCATCTTTTAACCAACTCATAACCAAAAACAAACTATCTCTCAAGTAACTTAGTTACTTCAAATCACAAATCCTTTTACAATCTTAGATTCAAGATTACTTTGTAATCCCGGTGATACTTAGATCATCCGTATTATTTCATCAATAATATTGAATCGTTTTGTGTTAACCAAAGTTGTGTTCTTTGTTCATTGCATTCTCACGTTTACTTAAACTCACCACCTTGTGTTCTTTTAAGTGTGTTGTAGTAGATTCCGCAAGCTAAACACATTCAATACATAAATATCTCAAACAAACAGAACAAAACCGTTCCACAAGTGGTATCAGAGCTAGGCTTGATATTTACTAATTTAAAAGAACAATGGATGTTGAACATATTCAAACAAATGTTGCAGCTAAACTTCCATTACTTAAGCAAAATGAGTTTGAAATGTGGAGACTAAGGGTTGAACAATACTTTCAAGTGCAGGACTATGCACTTTGGGAGATCATTGAACAAGGCAATTCATTTAAACCCCAAATCACCACTACAACAGTAAATGATGCTCTTATAACAAGAATACAAGACCAACCATCAAATGCAGATGAAAAGATTCAGAAGAGAAATGATCTAAAAGCAAGGAGTATGTTACTGATGACTATTCCAAATGATCAACTTCTGATCTTTAACAAATACAAAGATGCCAAAACCCTTTTTGAAGCTATTGTGGCTAGGTTTGGTGGTAATGATGCTACTAAGAAAACACAGAAAACACTTCTCAAACAACAATTTGAGAACTTTACAGCCACAACCAACGAGTCTTTGGACAGTATGTTCAATAGACTTCAGAAGCTTGCAAGTCAGTTAGCCATCCATGAAGTGATGATAACTCAAGAAGACATAAACTCTAAATTTCTTAGGAGTTTACCTTTAGAATGGTCTATGCATGTCATTGTCTGGAAGAACAAGCCAGATATTGACCAGATGAGTCTCAATGATCTCTACAACAATTTCAAAATTGTAGAACATGAAGTAAAGAAGACTACTGGATCAAGTTCAGGAAATATGGCTTTTGTTTCATCCCCAAGCATCTCAAAGGTTGATAATAAAGAAAAAGGTGGCAGAGAAGAAGGTACTGCCAGTACAACCTTTGGTACTGCTAGTACTTCTAGTAGTACCAAATCCATTTTAGATGAAACAATTGGGTGTGCTTTTCTTACATCTCAACACAATGGGTCCGTATTAACTTTTGAAGACCTTCAAGAGATTCATCCTGATGATCTTGAAGTGATGGACATAAAGTGGCAACTTTCACTTTTAAGCATTAGAGCTAAGAAGTTGTTGATGAGGACTGGCAAGAAGATAATGATAAATGGAAATGAGCCTGCTGGCTATGGTAAGTCAAAAGTGGAGTGTTACAACTGCCACATGATGGGTCACTACTCTAGAGAGTGTAGAAGACCTAAGAAGCAGGATGACAAGGGTAGAGGGTTTGACAACAGGAATAAAGGAAGCTTTGAGAAGAAAGGAAGCTTTGAAAGCAAGAGTAAGGTTGTTGAAGTTGCTGAGCCAAAAGCAATGGTTGCTATTGATGGCATGGGTTTTGATTGGAGTTTCATGGGTGAAGATGAGTCAACTTCTGATGAATTGGCTTTGATGGCATTCTCCACCCCTGAGGTACAAACTATCAAATGTTCTAATAATTGTGAATTTCTTAAAGAATTAGAAATTATAAGAAAATCTTATGATACAGAAGTATTAGAACACAGAAAAACCCAACAAACACTATTTAACCATCAGTGTGGTATGGCCAAACTAGAAAAACAACTTATTCACTATAGAGAAAATGAACTCACTTTTTCTGATGCTAAAGCTGCTCTTAATAGACAAATATTTTTGAAAGATTCAGAAATAGAAATGGTAAGGAATGAGTGTACTAAAGTTACATTGGCTAGAGATAATATTCAACTGACTGTTACTAAATTGGAAAATGCTTCTGAGTGTACTAGGAGCATAGTAGAGAATCAGATAAATAAGAGAATAAAATCAGGGATAGGATACAATGAATGTCCACCTCCTTATAGAGGAATTCCTTGTCCTCCAGGATCAGATCTTGCTGAATCAGGTGTGCATGAAGTCATTAACAAACCATTGGCTAAACCTGTAGTGATAAGTGAACCTTCTGAGAGTGCTAAGAATGTCTCACTCTCTAAGGTGCTCACTGATAAGAGACCAGATGTTCTAATTATTGAAGATTGGGTATCTGATGATGATGAAGTTGAAACTATTCCTATCAAAGGAATCAAAGTAGGATCAAACAGTCCTAAGAAGGTTGAAGTTAAAGCTAAGGCTAAAGCTGTTTTGAAAACAGTTGAAAGTTGTAAAAATTGTAATAACAAACCTAGGGGAAGCCAAAGAAATTGGAACAACTTTAAGTCTCAACAACTAGGTGATGACTTTGTTATGTTTAATAAGGCTTGTTATTAGTGTGGTAGCTTTAATCATCTTCATGCTTATTGTAATAAATGGGTTTCTGGGAGTAAATCAAAGTCTAAAACAAATGTTACTCACCCCAGAAAAAGTTTTGTTAAGTCTAACACCACAAATGTTAAACATACTGTTAGACAAAATAAGCCTGTTATTGCAAAACCAACTGATAAGGGTACAAGAAACACTTTCAAATGTGTGCCAAAAGTTCTGAATAGTCCTATTCATAAGAAATCTGTGGTCAAAACACAAATTTGGAAACCAAAAACCAAAGGTCCTGCTAGACCAAAAGGTCCTGCTAGACCAAATGGTACTGCCAAGATTGGTATCACCAAAATTGGTACTGATAGACCAAAGACCACACAATGGATTAAAAGGGAAAGTGCTGTTAAGTCCTCAGCATGTTGGATTTGGAAACCAATCCAATCAAAAGGTGCATCAACAATCCTGAAAAGGTTTGATTTCATTGATGCAAGAGGCAAACCCAAGTCTGTGATGGCTTGGGTACCCCAAGGAAACTAATATGTTTATTCATGTGCAGGAACATTCAACTGATATTGAAGATCAAGGATATGTTGATAGTGGATGTTCAAGGCACATGACAGGAAACATGTCATTCCTCTCAGACTTCAAAACTTTTGATGGAGGATATGTTACCTTTGGGGGAGGAATAAAAGGAAAGATCACTGGTAAAGGTACCATCAAAACCAGTAAACTAGATTTTGAAAATGTGTATTTTGTGAAAGAACTTCAGTTTAATCTTCTTAGTGTCTCACAAATGTGTGACAAAAAGAACAATGTTCTCTTTACTGACAATGAATGTATGGTTCTTTCTTCTGATTTTAAGATGCCTGATGAGAGTCAGATCCTTCTTAAAATTCCAAAAAGGAACAATACGTACAGTGTCAATTTAAAGAACATTGATCCTAAGGAGAGTCTAACTTGTTTGATAGCAAAGGCCTCATTGGATGAATCTATGCTTTGGCATAGAAGGCTTGGTCATGTAAACTTTAAAACAATCAACACTATTGCAAAATATGATTTAGTAAGAGGTTTACCCAAAAAGATTTTCCAAAACGACCAAACTTGTGTTGACTGTCTAAAAGGCAAACAACATAGAGCTTCTTGTAAGCCCAAGACCCAAAACTCTATTTCTCAGGCTTTACATATGCTTCATATGGATCTCTTTGGTCCTACTAATGTGTGCAGCTTGAATGGAAAAAGATATTGTCTGGTTGTTACTGATGATTATAGCAGATTTTCATGGGTTTTCTTCTTAAGATCTAAACATGAAACTAGTGAAATACTTAAAACATATATCACTGATGTAGAAAACCAATCTGATAAGAAGGTCAAAGTCATCAGATGTGACAATGGGACAGAGTTCAAGAACAGAGTTATGGATGACTTTTGCAAGGAAAAAGGCATAAAAAGAGAGTTTAGTGTAGCTAGAAAACCTCAGCAAAATGGAGTAGCAGAAAGAAAGAATAGAACACTTATAGAGGCTGCTAGAACTATGTTAGTAGACTCTAAGTTGCCTATTTCATTTTGGGCTGAAGCAGTTGGTACTGCTTGTTATGTACAAAACAGGGTTCTTGTGACAAAGCCACATAGAAAGACACCTTATGAACTTTTCTTTGGTAGAAAACCATCTTTAAGTTTTATAAGACCTTTTGGTTGTCATGTCACTATTCTAAATACCAAAGATCATTTAGGCAAATTTGATGGAAAAGCAGATGTTGGCTATTTGATAGGGTATTCCTTGCAGAGTAAGGCCTATAGAGTGTTTAACACTTGCAATAGGCTAGTAGAAGAAAATCTTCACATAGAGTTTCAAGAGAAACTAACAAATGTGAAAGGAATTGGACCAGATTGGATGTTTGATGTTGATAGGCTTTCAGAATCTATGAATTATGTGCCTGTTACAGGTACAAATACTAATGTTGATGCAGATTTTGAAGACAATGTTGAAACTCCTAAAGATCAAGATTACATCTGGATGCCAATTTGGAAAAGTATGGATCTATCTTCAAGTCAAGAAGGACCTTCAAACACAACAAATGAAGGCAATGAAGAAGATCAGGGAACTCAGAATCAAGAGAATCAAGAAAGTGGTGCTAATGAAAATGGTACTGCTAGTTCTTCAGATGGTCCTGCTAGTTCAAGTATTGGTACTGCTGAGCCATTGAATGTTCAAATAGATGATTCTTTTCAAGAAGAAGTGGGGATTAGCAATCTACCAACTAGTTATGAAGTTCCTAAAACACCAAACACTAGAATTCTCAAAGATCACTCAACTGATGATGTGATTGGAAGCATAACTTCTGGTGTTAGAACAAGATCTCAAGTTGGTTTATCTCAAGTCTTATCTTCAGATGAAGAAGGGTTTATCTCCTCTATTTATGAAGAAAAGAATAATGATACTTCCAATATATGCCTATTTTCATGTTTTCTATCTCAGGCTGAACCCAAAAACATAAACAAAGCTTTAGATGATGCAAGTTGGGTGGAAGCTATGCAAGAAGAGCTTCTCCAATTCAAGATTCAGAAGGTTTGGATATTGGTTGATTTGCCCAGAGGTCATAGGGCAATTGGAACCAAATGGGTGTTCAGAAACAAGAAAGATGAAAGGGGTATAGTGATCAGAAACAAGGCTAGATTGGTAGCACAAGGATATACTCAAGAAGAAGGGGTAGATTATGAAGAAGTGTTTGCTCCAGTTGCAAGACTTGAAGCAATTAGGCTTTTCTTGGCCTATGCTTCATTCATAGGCTTCACTGTCTATCAAATGGATGTTAAGAGTGCATTTTTGTATGGTGAAATTGAAGAACCAGTATATGTATCTCAACCTCCAGGCTTCATTGATGCAGAGTATCCAGACAAAGTTTACAAGGTTACCAAGGCTTTGTATGGCCTACACCAAGCTCCTAGGGCATGGTATGAAACATTGGCTTGTTTTCTACTAGAAAGTGGATTCCAAAGAGGCAGGATTGATCCAACTTTGTTCATCAAAAGAACAAAGAAAGATATCTTGCTAGTGCAGATTTATGTTGATGACATTATCTTTGGATCAACAAACCAAGACTTGTGTGTACAATTTGAAAAACTTATGCATAGTAAGTTTGAAATGAGTTCCATGGGGGAACTTACTTTCTTTTTGGGTCTCCAAGTGAAACAATCCAAAGAAGGCATATTTATCAGCCAAGATAAGTATGTAGCAGAGATCCTAAGGAAATTTAACTTTGCTGATTCCAAAGTTGCAAGTACACCAATGGATCCAGACAAAGGGCTACTCAAGGATGCTGAAGGAGAAGATATGGATTTGCACAATTATAGATCAATGATTGGGTCTTTGATGTACCTTACATCATCAAGACTAGATATCATGTTCTTAGTATGTGTATGTGCAAGGTTTCAAATACATCCCAAGATCTCTCACCTCACAGCAGTTAAAAGAATCTTTAAATATCTTAAGGGTCAACCAAGGTTGGGTCTTTGGTATCCAAGGGAATCATCTTTTGAATTGGTGGCTTATTCAGATAGTGACTATGCTGGTGCAACTCTAGACAGAAAATCCACAACTGGTGGATGTCAATTTCTTGGTTGCAGACTAATCTCTTGGCAATGCAAGAAACAAACAATGGTGGCCAATTCTACAACTGAAGCAGAATATGTTGCTGGTGCAAGTTGTTGTGGGCAAGTTCTTTGGATCCAAAATCAAATGCTTGACTATGGGTACAATTTTCTTAACACCATTATTTATATTGACAATAGCAGTACTATTTGTATCATTAAAAATCCAGTTCAACACTCAAAAACAAAACATATTGAAATCAGACACCATTTCATAAGGGATTGCAATGAGAAAAGGTTAATTCAAGTAGTTAAAATTGATTCTGAAAAGAATTATGCAGACCTTCTCACCAAAGCTTTTGATTTAGGTAGATTCAAATATCTTGTAGGAGGTATTGGAATGATAAATCTTTGAATAACATATGTTTTTGTTCATAAACTTAACTGGTATTGGCTTTTAAACAAGGTACTGCTAGTTAGTCAAAAGGTCCTGTTAGTTCATAATTGGTCCTGTTGATATAAAATTGCTATGTTTTGTTTATATAAAGGCTTGAATGTTTAAAATGCTATAGATCAAGTGCTTTGCACTTTGTTCTTTTGGTTTGCAACTAACACATTTCAGGTTGATAACAAAACAAGAGTTCTTCTAAACAAAAAGGAGCAACAACAGTTATATTCATTTCAGGAGAGATAACAATCTCAGGGGAGGAATTGATAGCCACAGAAGGAAGAAAAACCAACTTATGAAAGGAAAGACAAGAGCATACAAGATGATGCAAAGTTGAAAAAGAGAGAGTTAGATCACATATCTAGAAGGGATGAAGCATTTCTCAAGGAGAAAGTTCTATCTAGATCAACCTAAGGAAAGTTTCAACTCAAAGGCATGACATTAGATGATTTCAATTGTTGAACCAATCATCCAAGATACACAGCATCATTGCCTTTTTAATTTCCTCCATCCAAGGAAATTGCACCATCTTTGGGCCATCATGGCTTTTGGTATTCCACTCACCAAGTTTTTACAAACTGAAGAGTTGGCTAGTCCTTAAGCAAACGGCTTTTGGTAAAGACAAATCAAATCCGTTGATGGTTGATAGTTTACCAAAAACTATATGGTTGTTAACTAACCATACTTAATTGTAAATAGTTAGCTAGTCCTTAAGCAAACGGCTTTTGGTAAAGACAACTCAAATCCGTTGATAGCTGGTAGTTTGCTAAAAACTATAAGGGATTTTTATAAAACTTTCAAAGGTACTGGTAGTTCAAAATTGGTACTGCTAGTATAAAAAGGTACTGCTATATAGCCGTTGAGCCTGTCAGAAAAAGTTTTTGCCATTAGGCCTGGTAGTTAAAATTAGCCGTTGGGGTAGTTATGTAAATTACTGATGATTATATTATATTATATTTCACATATAAAAGATCTTTTTAACTGCCTATACATTTACTTATTATAATCTTTCTTATTGTCGGTTTAAAGTAATTCTCTCATATCTTCTTTCATCAGTCATTATCATAATTCACATACACCTTTCATCTTCTACCAGTACTACCAACAAATCCCACCATCATTTTCAAAATTTTCATTATGGCTTCCACAGTTGTTCTAGATTTTGTCCAACGTCACAATCAGTTAGCATTTTTGGAGAAGTCAGAGGATAATGCCTCATTTCATCAAGTAGTGGACTTTTTAAACAACTCCTACATCAGGTTTGCTCTGCTAGTCAATCCCACTATTTATGAAACACAAATTTTGCAATTTTGGAAATCTGCTAAAATTAAAACTTCTGAAAATGGGGAACAAAGAATTAAGGCCAAAGTGGATGGTAAACATTTGACTCTTACTGAGTCATCCATAAGAAGACATCTTCATTTGGATGATTCTGATGGTATTAGTCAGTTAGCAGATACTGAAATTTTTGAAAATTTACAAAGAATGGGGTATCATGCTGAGTCTAACAAACTCACTTTTCTGAAAAAGCATCTTACTCCACAATGGAGATTTTTGATTCACACAATCCTTCACTGTTTGAGCCAGAAGAAAACCTCTTGGGAGCAATTTAGTGGAAACATGGCTTCTGCTCTCATTTGCTTAGCCACAAACAGAAAATACAATTTTTCAAAACATATTTTTGAGGGATTGATTAAAAATGTGAAAAGTGAAACAAAGTTTTTGATGTATCCAAGATTTATTGGGTGCATCATTGCAAAATTAAAACATTTGTTACTTCCCACAGACTCAATTTATGACACACCAAAACTTTCTCACAAAGTATTTTCAAATATGAGAATTGGTTTTAGAGGGGAAGAAATACCACTTTTTGATGAAATATTACCACAACATCCAGAAGAACCAACACCATCAGCTGATATACCATCATCTAGTTCTTCACATGGTTACATTTCCCCAACACATCAAACATCACCAATACCATCTCCAGTACCATCAGCAACACCACCAACATCATCACATCATGTATCACAAACCCAATCACCTCAGACAATGCAAGAACTGAAAGACAAGGTGAAGTTCTTAGAAGATGCTCTTAAAAGTCAAAGCAAAAAGTTTTCTGAGATCAACATCAAATTAGTAAAGAGGGTAAAGAGATTGGAGGGTGAAGTGAAGAAGCTAAAGGGTAAAAAGTCTGCAAAGGTTGTTTTATCTAGTTCTTCACAGTCAGATGCTGATAGGATAGGTCATTCTTCCAAAAAGGGGAGGAAGGATAGTTCTGAAGATGAGGAAGAGGCTCAATTTGAATTCCATGATGGAACTCAAGTTTATGATGAAGAGCCTGTTGGAGCAGGGCAAGAGCCTGCTAGGCCAGAAGAAGAGCCTGCTAGGATAGAAAGGCTATTGGCTATGGGGTACAAAGGGTCTGCTGAGAAAGTGTACAAGAGAAAGAGGGATTTAATTGCTGATGAGCAATCTTCTGCTCCATCACAAGCACCAACTCCAAAGGATAAGGGCAAAGGCATTATGATTGAAGATGAGCCAAAGTCCAAAAAGTTGAAAAGAACTCAGCAAATTCAGATGGCTTTAGGAGAAGAAGAAGCCAAAAGGGTTCATGAAGAAGAGCTAAAAGCACTTGAAGCCTCAAGAATGCTTGCAGTAATGAAAGAGCAGAAAGATGCTGAAGATGCTGCTCAGACTCTTCTTGATACTCAAATTGCTCAAGAAACCTTTGATGCACAGATGCTATGGATTATCAATAATGATCCAATTGTGAAAGGTCAAGCAGCAATTATAGTAAATGACAAGAATCTCAATTCTGATGAGAAAACAGAAGCACTTGAATCATTCATCAACAAGGAGTATAAAGAAGCAGCTTTGGCTGACATTTTTGAGAAGATGAAGGAAAGTCAGAAGAGAGGTTTTAAGGTAGGACAAGCTCAGAAAGATCAGGTGATTTTTATGAAAAGGTTTTTGAAAGGTCAGGCAAATTGGACTGACTATCAACTAAAGAAGAAATCTGCTGATGAAATCTTCTTCCTGTATCTTCAAGCCTACAAAAGTCTTTACTACAATGTTCCATCTGATGTACACCCCTCAATGAAGAAGAAGGATGCTCAGAAGAAAGAAGTAGCAAAATTGGATACAGAGCAAGTAAGTAAAATGTTGATTACTTTGCCTACTATCATACATGCTGATCCAATTAGCTGTAGAATACCTATTATTGATTGGGAGATCAACCATGATAGATTAGGAAAATCATGGAAAATAACAAGGGTTGGGGGTCAGTTTGCTATCTTCAAGAATTTTGAAAATTTAGTTAGAGCATGTGACAGAGCAGACTTGGAAGAATTGTGGAATCTAGTGCAAATTAGACTAGACACAACTTCTAGTACAGATGCTAAGGAACAAGAACTTTGGGTAGAATTCAATAGGATGTTTGATCCCGATCCCAAAGATGTTCATTGGAAATTTCCCTATTATGATCCTTCAACAACTTGGGAATTTCTAAGCCATAGAAATATTCATCACCTTTTCACACAGAGTGGGATAGAACTCTTTATGTTGGCTAAGAAAGAGTATCCACTTAGTTATGAAGTGCTTAAAACCATGATCTCCAAGAGATTAAGGTGTGAAAAAGATGATGAGAACTCAGAAATTGTTCAGAGTTTGCTGAGGAGCATATCTGAGCAATATGAAAGAAAAAGGAAGAACAGAGAGTGAAGGTTTTTGGAAGAGTTCTCTCAAATCCTCAAGGTATGTATTTTATTCATCAGAAACTTGTGTATTTTAATGGAAATAACAAGTTTAGGGGAGGATTGTTGGGAATAAAATGTTCAAGTCAAAGAGCCTGCCAAAGATGTTAAAGAGCCTGCTAGTTGATTTTTGAAGAGTATAAAGATGTTCTACCAGTACCTTCTGGGTAGAAGGTACTGCTAGCTAATGAAGAGCCTGCCAAGCTTATGTCAAGTCGATTAGATATTTTGTAATAGATATTTAGTTGAATTATTAGTCTTTGTACATTGTTATACGTTATGTAGAAGTAGTGTAGTCCTCTGTGGTTCACAGAAGAATATGGCAGAGTTGTACATTGGTAGTTGTATTTAATTGTAGGCGCCAATATAGTCAAAGTATAGTTTTATATTCAACCACTTGACAATCTTGTAATAAGATATCCTTATCTTATAAAAGGATATCTTAGTCACCACTTCATGCATGCATCTTTTAACCAACTCATAACCAAAAACAAACTATCTCTCAAGTAACTTAGTTACTTCAAATCACAAATCCTTTTACAATCTTAGATTCAAGATTACTTTGTAATCCCGGTGATACTTAGATCATCCGTATTATTTCATCAATAATATTGAATCGTTTTGTGTTAACCAAAGTTGTGTTCTTTGTTCATTGCATTCTCACGTTTACTTAAACTCACCACCTTGTGTTCTTTTAAGTGTGTTGTAGTAGATTCCGCATGCTAAACACATTCAATACATAAATATCTCAAACAAACAGAACAAAACCGTTTCACATATCGCAGCCACTATTACTTGTTATGTCTCAAAAGCCGATTATCCATAATGCATGATGATAATATACATAATAAGGCTCAGGTTAGCGATTATGGAAGTGGTACCCAAAACCGGTCTTGGCTGTAACCATGTGAGTGCTATGCCAAGATACGGGTTATGGCAAGCTACACTTACCAAAATAGGAAATAGTAACAACTTTCATCATTACCTATGATATTCATCATGCATTACATAGATACCCGGCCAAAAAAAGGTTTGTTTTACTCAGAACAACAACAGAAGTAACAGTCATAACTAAACCAAAGAACCACTATTCACCAAATCCAAACTCTCATCTCTAAGAGTTTAAAAGTTCGGATTCATAAGCACCCAATATAGAATCACTAAGAAAACCATGGCTTGCGGCAAGCTGAGATAGGGTAGCAGTTATTAGGCTCAGATTTCTAAAACAAATAGGGTAAAAAAGATCTAGACCCCACCATGGTTGCAAAGAAACACGTTTGCATAATCATGCCATCCGGTCCTTGCCCCACCAAGTTAGGGATCCAATCTTTGATGACCCACTTCATTTGTCTTAGAAAATAGGTGTTAATCATCATAGCCCTACCCTACATGAAGCAACCAAAGGCGTTTTCGAGCAAAATAAATGTGAATAAAACTGGTAACCACCTAAACCAAATAAGCCTGGTAAGGATCAAAAAAAGAGGATATGCCCACCATGGCTGCAAGTCTAGTCACCCGCCTCGCCAAGATGTGGACCATCTCAACTTTAATCCCCTTACCCCGTAGACTTATCATAGGCTCTTGTAATGAAATATTAATTTCACTGTTACTGTTACTGTTCATCCCCTCACAGAGCACTGTAGTTGCCACAAACTGTAGCTAAAAGCCCAATGAATGTAAGTTAGATATAATTTAGTGACAACATCAACGTCATAATCAACGTAAATTACTGTTGGTAAACACAGTTCCTGGATCATTTTATTTGAATAAAATTTATTGAAACGTACAGGTACCGTGTGTATGACCAATTAAGTTTCATTGGATAAATTAAAGTCAGATTTAGTATAAACAAGCAACATACGATGTTTAATAAAGCCTTATGTACTTCATAAGACCTCATTACTTGTTTCCTCTCCTATGTGTCAACGAAGGCTCAGGCTAAGATGACAGTCATCAAAAGTCTTTTAAAAATGCTTATAACCTCAAAAATGCTATCTTTATAAAAGATTGTTGTAAGGTCAAGAGATTTTTTTTACAATCATACATAACACCTTTTTTTTTTGGTTTCAAATGCCAAGAAAATATGGACAAAGAATTGTTAAAAAGGGTCAGCCAACCTGCCGTGACCCGTTACCCAACCCATTTGGCCTACCTGATTTTCCAAGTCTAACTTTATTTGGTTATGCAAAAGTATTTACCTTTTTGAAAAGTGGAAATACAAACCTTCATTCCATACTTGCAGTATAATTCTTGAAAAATGATAGAAGGCAGATACGGTAGAAGAGTCCCTTGCTTTCTTAAACTAAAGCACCTCATGATCCCCACCTTAACCCATTACAACGGAAACAACTAGTACCTTTAAACCAATCACCAAGCATAGTCCTCTTTAGTCTTCACCCTACATACATATAAATCAACCACTAAGGAGTGTTTGGATGTGCATTTAACTGCTTTGTTTGAATAACATAAATTTTTTTTTGGAAAGAACTTTACCAGAGTCTGATGAGAGATAGAACATAAGTATGCCACTACTCCCTGATGCCATCATCCTTGAGCTCTTGATTATTTACTTCAGGATTAGCAAGAAACTCCTCCAATGGAACACCGGGTGCATCCTCATCATTAGTCACATCTGAAATTCTGGCTGAAAGTCACTATTGTGATATAACGAATATATATTAATACTTTCATATGATTTTGTTGTTTAAGGATGTAAAATGCTCCACTAATCAGATGTTGGATGAAAAATGTTATCCAATTGATAATAAGTATAATCTTTTTATCCAACGTATAAAACAATCAATTCCAAAATGTTAATCATTGTAGCATTGTTAGTATTTTCTTTTAAAAAATACAAATAATGATCTATAACTTATGTTTTTGGATAGTTTATGCAACATAGATGTTGCATCTTGAGGATAAGTTAAAATTTTGTAACGTTATCTTGAGGATAAGGGGTTTATGTAGAGTGTACTAAGGTCATTAAGCACTTAAATAAGGATAACTCAGTTTCCAACTACTCATTATTTCAATACTGTTACATTATCCTTATAATATACTTATTTATAAGGAGTTAGCATATTTTTGAAATAATTTTAATTAATTTTCATAGTACTACTTCAAAATTGTAAAAACACAGGAGCAACCTAAATCTTAAACATATAAACAAAGTAATCACTTTAAAAGTAATTTGCTTTAAATCACAAACTGAAGGTAACATCAATACCTCTCAACATATTGTGGAGGAAGCCCTGACTTTGAACTTTCTACAAACATTTAAACCAATGTTTTCAATCATAAGTAAATCAATGATCATTCAACATCACACTAATACTAATGGCAAAAAGAGAAATACAAAATCGTACCTTGCATCTTTGCTTATACATACCAAAATGTGCACCCATTGCAGATTTGCAGGTGAGAGTAAATGCGTCCCCAATGTATTACTCCTGTCCTGTCCATTTTCATCAAAAGCTCACAATTAACCCATTAGTAAAAACAAAACATACACATATTCTCGACTCATTCAACTTACCAATCAGGCAATGGACTAAAAACATGACTTTCAGGAGTGACCAAAGCATGATCACTCTTACACACACTTCGCGTAAACCCGGTAAATCTGCCAAAACAACAACCACCATTAATCAATTAACTTAAGTAACAATATTAATAAACCATCCCTGCCCGCTTTGACCACAGCCCAGTTAACCCGCATAAAAATACTTCAAATCACCCAAAAATACTTCCTAAAAATTTATAATGAGCAACCATAAATAATAAGCTGGATTTAATCACCCAGAATACATAGTACTTCACCACTAATAAAAAATTTCAAACATATAAATATAAAAAAAGTTCATATACCTTAGTGATCTTGAATCTTTATACAATGACCTCATCATCCAGAAAAATCCCTAAATTAACATGAAACCCTAATTCTTATGAACCACATATAACAAATATAACAAAAACACCAAATTAAAAAAAAAAAAAAAAAAAAAAAAAAAAAAAAAAAAAAAAAAAAAAAAAAAAAAAAAACCTTATTTTACCTTCTTTATGTTTCTGCGATTTGTGGATCTGTGGATCTGATTAATTTTCTTTCTTAATTAATTTTGTGTTGTCGATATGTGAATCTTGTGTTGGATCGTTAATTTTTTTTTTGGGAATGACCGATAATTTTTTTTGTGTGTGTTTGTGGTTTCTGATTTGTGTTTGTGTGGCTGTGTTTTGTGGTTGTGTGTGTGTAGAGATGGAAGAAGATTCAGGAACATCCAATTTATACAACACAATAACATATTAATTTCACTATTCATAACATTGTTCATCCCCTCACAGAGCACTGTAGTTGCCACATTACTGTAGCTAAAATCCCAATGAATGTAATGTATATATAATGGACACAACACCTAGGAAAGCATCCCCTCAGACTACTAATTTGAAGCCTTCCACTTTTACGAGAATAGTCCCCACTACTAGCATTAGCCGATCAAAGCCTAAGAGCAACAAACAGAAGAAAAGGATCTGGCAACGTAGAAGTGGAAAACTAGAAGCCCAAGAAATAGAAGATCAACTTAGGAATTTGAATAAAACGCATGTTATGTCTGATTTAGATTTAAACTTAAAAACTTGTAATTTTGATATCGATGTAACGAATGCTAAGACTTTGAATGTTTCGAATGTTAATGCATCTTGTGTGTTTTGTCATAAAAGTATGATATCTGGTGATCATACGAAATGTGTTGCAAAATCTCTTTTATCTCGTAACAAGAAACGTACATCTGACATTCCCTCTAGGCCCACTATTGCTTCTAAGTCTGTGCTAGGAAAACCGCCAAGTGTAGTTTCTAAAAATGCCTTAGACACACCCATAGTTGCGAATACAACTCATAAGACAATCCCATCACCTAGTGAATTCACTAAGAAGAAAGCTAAAACTAGTTGGACATGGAAACGTTGGTTACAAAGGAAACCTAGTTTTACATAGCTACCAAAAGTTATTAATAACTGTGTTACTAACCTAACGGGTTCTACCGTTACCATCACTCCATCTTCATCGTCTTCGTGTGATGCAGGTGGTACAAATTATTCTCTGGATTTTTTATAGCGGTTGTACCCGACATACGACAGGCAATCTCAAACTGTTAGTAAACTTTGTTGCAAAGTTCATCGGCACTGTCAGATTCGGGAATGATCATTTCGCTTCTATCATGGGCTATGGAGATTACGTCAATGGCAACATCGAAATTAGTCGTGTCTATTTTGTCGAAGGCCTTGGTCACAACTGATTGTACAAAAAGATGCACTACCAGGCCTTCGATGGTGATCAAAGGAATAATGGGGTGTTGACATTGCGCCAAGCTTGTTCTTAACCTGAAATAAGAAATACGAAGACACTACGTGAAAGTGATTGCATAGGGGTTGGACCCTGCGAACCACCTCCGGCGTGCGAGTAAGTATGTGTAAGGGTAATGTAGGTTGTAAATGACGAGAATGAAGTTAACTTACATTGTTCATGCCCGACTAAGCTATTTATAGGGGAGAAATAGGCCTTAGTGGGCGGTTTGCACATGTTTCGGAGATCATGGGGGCGTCCCATGATTTTGGTAGCCGCTAGGGCTTTGTAGCCCACGTCTCTGTTTTGGCGGGAAAGCCAAGGGAAGAGGAGACGTGGGTTTGACCAGGTCAGGATTGTCCTTCGTGCTAGTTCCTTCGTAGGAGATACCCCGAAGGGCTTAAGGCTTCGATTGGCGGATTCCCACATGGTAACCAGTTCGCAGGCGAATGGTTTTACGCCAATGAAATGTGTTAGGAGATTAACCTGGGCCTCCGAAGGGAGGGCTTTCTACAGGCTCAAAGGGGAGTCCTTCGACCCGTTCGGAGGGTACATCATCAAGCCCCCCAGTCGAAAGTGATATATACGTACAAGGATAAATTGCATTCGACTAAAAAAATCTGCTACACTTTATCCCGTTCGTCGCAAATTTGAACGCAATAAAGATAAGTGCTTAAACAAACTTTGCGCAATAAATGCGACTAATAAATCTTCAACTACCACTCTATACTACAACAGCGAAGATATCGGTAAACATCTTTTCAAAAATTAAAAAATTAGTCTCCATGTATATCTCGGATTATAACTGCACGTGGATGGCTAGGATGAAACTACGAAGGATATTCATAAACCCGTCATACTTCCAACCCTAGATCATATTTTCTTGTGCGCCCAAAATACACGTACACGACCCTGTGCTTTGTGCTTCAGTTGAGCTTGAAGGAAAGTTTTCCTCTCCGATCTTTGTCCTTTTGCGCTCATAGTCTCTAGTTCAAGATGAGTATGGCAGCGAAAAGAACTATTAGGGAGCAAAAATGTACTCTATCAGAGCAGGCTCTAATAGAATTTCTTAAAATATATCCCATACCTAAAGAGTTTAAAGTTATGCTTCCCAATCAAAACCAAAATGTTTTTGATGCTCCAGCGGGTTATGTGGGGCTTTATGTGCATGCATTTACAGAATCTAACTTTAGGATTCCGATCCACCCTTTAATCCTGGAGTTTCTGCAATATTATCAAGTACATATATCCAGGCTGAACCCTTTTGGCTTAGCCAAGTTGACTACTTACATCATTGTATGTAAAGCTTACGGGTATGAGCCAACACTGAATGTGCTTAGAGGTTTTATAAACCTTTGTTCTGGTGGTGATTGGTTAACATTGGCCAAAAGAAGTGAGCCCAATGTGCCTTACTTAATAACTAAACCTTTTTCCAACATAAGAAAATGGAAAGGTCTGTTTTTCTATGTGCAAGATACGATCATACCTCCCAATTATCCGGCGTTGCTAGATAAAGACAATCGTTTTGACGAGAAACGATTTGATGATCCTTTGCCGCACTTCGTAAGACGCTATCCCCTCTACCAACGTCTTGAACGTCACCCATTTGATGTGCAAACGTTTCCTGAGCCAATATTGTTTCTGGCGGGCATTATAGATCATTGGGAAGGCTCTCCCTTGGAACCTGAGATAATCTGCAATGGGAAAAGTATGTATGTACCTATTTAAATAAAGTAAATGACTTATCTGATGGTATTTATCTCATTTCTTTTTTCTGTAGGGATGGCATTCAGGAACTTTGTTGTAGCCCGTGGTACTAGAGAGCTTAGTTTTGTCCCCAAAGAACCAAATAATGTGAACCATGAAGTAGGTTCTCCATCAACATCAATTAATAATGACGAGACTCCGCATTTTGTGGAGACTGTAGCAGATTCCGATGATCCCCTTATCAAGGAATTTCAAACATGGCTCGTAAGGTCCTCCGGTCTTTCAGATAAGAAGAAAAGTAAGAAAGCAAAAGCTGCTATGTCTGTGAAGACTCCTCCGAAGAGGAAATTATCCCTTCCTACCCCTCCGACAAGAATGGTGAAGCCCAAGGGCTCTCATTCTAAAACCTTTATACCCACTCCTCTGACGATTCATGAAGATGATACTCCTAGTAAGTTATAATGCATCCGTAATAAGTGTCCTTCCTTATATCACTTGTGCTTCTGTCTTTCGCAGGTCTTCCCGATGTTAATGAACTACCCAATTCAACTGCGTGTCGCCACTCGGTTGAAAAAATGACACCTGCTAAATGGAAGGGAATCTTGGATAACATGTCTATGGAAGAGCTTTGCAACTTTCATTCCAAAAGTTATGCTAGGCAGGCTGTTTTGGATAATCATCTTAATTCTAGGACAAGGGAATTGGTGCAAATGGTGTTGAATGTGAGAGTGAAAATGGATGCTATCTTAGCCAAAGAAAAAGCTAGGGATCATGAATATGATAAATTGGAGGCTAAGTGCAAAGAAGTGTTGGAGAACTTTGAGAAGAATCCTTTTGTACAAGATATGCGAGCCAAGATTGACAGGCTCGAGGGACAATTGAAGGAATCCCAAGCAAGGTGTGATAGGTTGAAGGTTGAGGAGTCTAAGGTGTCCATCTACAGAGCCCAAATTGAAATGCTCGAATCCAAATGTACAAGTCTGGAAGCCGAAAGGTCTAGGCTGATTGAGCAGGAGGCCAAGCTTTGCGAGGAAGTCGATAGTCTGAAATTCCAGTGTCGAAGCTTGAAGAAAGACTAAGCTGAAGTAGTTTTGAAGTTTGTTCCTCATGTGGCAATGGAATTACATCATAGCGATGAGGTGGGGGAAGTTATTGGGAAACTAGTGAACGCAGCCATCTTTTATGGTACCTGTACCACTTTGGAAGAAATTGCCCAGACAAAGAAGCCTGTGGTTTTGTCGGAGGTACCATACTATCGCTCTGATTCTGAGAAAGAATTTAATGAGGCTGGCGATGCGTTTGCGTCAACAGAGTACCCTTTCCTAACCGAGGTAACCAAAGATCCGTTGGCTCCCATAGAAGAACTTTTGGCAAAGAAGCCGATGAAAGTCCACCCTTCGTCTTCAACAAAGAAATCTGTTTCTGTTCTACCTTGAAAGGGTCTCTATGCATAATGCCCCAACGTGTTTAATGTTCATTTGTTTAAGACAATTTATCTTTGTTGCTGTATGGGCTTCGACCCATGCGTTAGACAATTGTTTAAACTGTTTTTGCTTTGACCATTGTTGGCCTTATCAATGTTAAGTAGGGATAATAATCCGCTATGAATGCCATGCTTTTCTTCTCGTACGCTTATTATAAACGTACATATACAACCTAAGGTTATAACCTTATTGTGTGTATTTTGAACCAAGATTTTCCGCAATCGTATAATTTGACTGCGACAGAGGGTCGCGACCCACTCCGTCTTTATCCTAAAGGTACGAGACATGTGAATTGCTTTGGATGTTATCTGTATACAAGACATGTGTCTTGCTTCATCCTTCGACATTGAAACTTGTAAAGTACTTGGCTGAGCAAATCTTTGTTGTAAATAACGAAACAAGAGATTTTGAGGGAAATAATTTATATCATTAAGTGGGTAGGGAGGATTACATCATTCTAAAAAATGAACACTAAGACGCCTACCATTAATGCTTTTTTCCCAAATGAGAAGAATGCGTTACATGAAATTGAAAAACAAACTGATTGTTTTAAATGTAGTAAGTTTTATATGTAAAACTTACGAAGATTGGTACCATTCCAAGTCCTTTCCATGGCCTCCCCTTTAAGCGTTGCGAGCTTGTAAGCACCATTGTCGTAGGCTTCCAATATAACGTAAGATCCTTCCCATGTTGGCCTTAGCTTTCCTTCGTATTCAGCCTTGCTTGCGCTGTTTAAACGAAGGAAATATTCACCTGGCTTGAACGTGGAGGGTCAAACTCGGTTGTTATAGTACTTTTCAAACTTCTATTTATAGATAGCCTCCCTGATCGAAGCTATTTCTCTTCTTTCTTCCAGAGACTCGAGGTTTTCACGAAGCCTTTCGTCATTTGTTTTTCTTCAAAGTTCACAATGCGTTCTGTTTCGATGCTGATTTCGGAGGGTATGACAGCTTCCGTTCCATAGACCAGGCTAAAAGGAGTTTCCCCATGGCTTGACTTGGGGTGTGTCCTATGTGCCCACAGAACTTGGGGTAACTCATCTACCCACCCATGATGACTTCGTCCGAGTCTCTTTTCGATACCATCGATGATGTCCCTGTTCGTGACTTCAACTTGTCCGTTGCCCTGAGGATGGTATACGGAAGTGAACGATTGCTTGATTTTTAGGCCTTCACAAAAATTTGGGAATACTACTTCGGCGAATTACTTCCCGTTGTCGGAGATGATAATGTGTGGAACACCAAATCGGCAGATTATGTGTTCCCATACAAACTTCTCCATATGCCTTCCTGTTACCGAGGCTAAAGGTTTGGCCTCGACCCACTTGGTGAAGTAGTCTATGGCTACGACCAAGAACTTTACCCCTCCCGGAGCTACTGGTAGGGGTCCGACTATATCAATTCCCCATTGACAGAAGGGCCATGCTGAGGTGACAGATGTCATGTCTTGCTTAGGCATTCTTGGAACTTTGGAGTGGATCTGACAAGCTTCGCATTTTTGTATTATCTCTATTGCGTCTCTATGCATAGATGGCCAATAATACCCTAGCTTCATTACTTTTGAAACAACGTAGCGAGGGCCTGCATGCAACCCGCAAGATCCTTCGTGAACCTCATAGATGATGTTCGAAGCCTGTTTTGGTCCCACATAACGAAGCCATGGAGATAGGAAGGATCTCCTATAAAGGTTATCCCCAATGAGCCTATATTGGGGAGCTTTGATCCTCACCTTTCGAGCAAGCTTAGGATCCTCCGGCAGAATACCACTGATCAAATACTCCCTAATCAGAGTCATCCAATTGGTGCCTTCCTCGAGTATGACGTCAGAAACTTCTCCTCGTTTAATTGACCTATCAGTCAATACTTCTACCAAAACTTCCTTTGTTAAATGAGCAAATGCCATTGAAGCCAATTTGCTTAAGGCATCTGCTTTCTTGTTTTGATTTCTGTGAACATGTGCTATATCATATGTTTCGAAGCCTTGAAGGAGTTCTTTAGCTTTTTCCAAATATTGCTTGATGGTGGGTTGCCTTGCTTCGTAGGAGCCTTTAATTTGGTTGGAGACTAACTGCGAGTCTACAAAACGGAGAGGTTACGAACCTCCATGTCCTTTGCAAGTCAAAGACCGGCTAACAAAGCATCATACTCGGCTTCATTGTTGGTAGCTTCGAACTCAAAACTCAATGCGTAAGTGTATTCCCTTCTTTCCGGACTAACTAGCATTAAACCTGCTCCTGAACTATCAGAACTTGATGCTCTGTCTGTGTACAATTTCCACCCCTCCTTCGTCTCTTGGGGCCTCTCCTTAGGAATTTCTTTATCTTGGCTAGCTCCGGAGGGTGTTTGAGCGATAAAGTCTGCAAGTATCTGACCTTTGACGGAGTTTCGACCCTTGTACTCTATCTCATGTTCTCCCAATTCGATAGCCCATTTAGCTACCCTTCCTGATTTCTCAGGCTTCGACAGTATCTGCCTAATAGGCTTGTCAGTCAATACCGTGATGGGATGAGCTTGAAAGTATCTTCGAAGGCGTCTTGCAGCATAAACCAAGGCTAGGATTAGCTTTTCCAACTCCGGATAGTTTAATTCAGCTCCTTGTAGGACCCTGCTAACGAAGTATATAGGGACTTGTTTCGTCTCCCTTTCGGCTAGGAGCACCGCACTGATGCTTTCGAATGATGCCGCAATGTACATGAACAACACTTCGCCTTTGATTGGGGCCGTAAGTGTTGGTAAGATTTCCATAAATTCCTTTAGCTTTTCGAAGGCTGCTTCCGCCTCACAACTCCATTAGAAAGTCTTTTTATCTATACACCCCTTGAGTGTTTTGAAGAATGGTAAAGACCGATCAGCCCCTTTCGACAGGAACCTGCTAAGTGCCGCAGCTTCCCATTGAGGCTTTGAACTTCTTTTAGTAACTTTGGAGCTTGAAGGTCAATTATGGCTTTTACCTTCGAAGGGTTGGCTTTAATCCCTTGTTTAGTGATCAGGTGCCCCAAGAATTGTCCTTCCTCCACGCCGAAGGAACACTTCTTAGGGTTAAGCTTCATATTGATTGCCCATAATTGATCGAAGGTCTCTTGGATGTCAGAGAGGAGGTCCTCTTCGGTTCTGCTTTTTATTACCATGTCATTAACGTAGGCCTCCAAGTTCCTCCCGATTTGCTTGTGGAAGGCTTTATCTACTAACCGTTGGTAAGTTGCCCCTGCGTTCTTCAGACCGAAGGGCACTTTCTTGTAGCAATAGACACCCTTTCCTGTGTAGAAGGCTGTCTTTTCTTCATCTTCCTCCGCCATTTGTATTTGGTGGTACCCTTTGTAGGCGTCCAGAAAACATTTCAGTCGGAACCCTGAGAGAGATTCGACCTTCCAATCGATTTCTGGTAGAGGGTAGCAGTCCTTCGGGCAAGCTTTATTGATGTCGGTGAAGTCAACGCACATACGCCACCCTCCGTCACTTTTCTTTACCATGACTGGTTTGGCAACCCAAGTTTGGTATTTCACTTCCCTGAGAATTCCTGCTCGCACAAGCTCATCCACCTCTTTGCAAGCAGCTGCATTTCTTTCTGGTGCCAGGCTTCGTCGCTTCTGCTTAATTGGTTCAATATGTTTGAACTCGTTAAGATTATGTTCTGTTCCAAAGGGCTTGCCATCGATCATAAGAGTCCTGGGAACTCCTGTCATGTCTGAATATGTCCATGCGAACACATCTTTGTTGGCTTTGAGTAGCTTCTCCAGGTCTGCTTTGAAGTTAGCCGGGAGTTGCTTTCCGATTACCACCGTTTGCTCTGGATAGAGCTCATTTATCACAATACGTTCTTCGGCATCCGTACAACTAAGGATAGCCTTCGGAGGCTCCTCCGGAATTTCCCTAATCTTTTTGCCACTGTCTCCCACTTGCCCTTGACTGTAACTGGAGAACACGGTTCCTATCCCATAAGGTGTATGGAACTTTACCGCTGCATGTATAGTGGAAACTACAATACCCATCTTATGCATGGCGGTCCTTCCTATCAGCAAGTTGTAAGGAGAGTTGGACCTTACAATAGCGAACATGAGGGTTTCTGTCCTTGCGAGCTTTCCTTCTCCAATTGTTATTTCCAACGGAACTTCTCCCAGAGGCCACGAATGCTCACCAGAAAATCCCACCAAAGGTATCTTCGAATCAACCCGCTGCGACCTGATCGAAGGCTTGAGCTTGACAAAACAATGCTCATAAATGATTTCGTAGGAGCTTCCACAGTCCATATAGGCTCTATTCACTTCTCGGTTGGAAATGAGGACTTTGATGACTACTGGATCATTTGAAGGGACTTGGCCTGTGAGAGGAGGAAAAGTTACTTCCCCTATTGCATTACCCTCCTGCTCCGTTACCTTTCTTTTCAAGCTGGCTTCGCCCCAACGAACCATGAGTATTGGGGCTTCGAGAGGAGTAGTATCTTTAGCCAATTGAGTGTCGGTCATCTTTTCCTTTCCCTTCTTTATACCCTTCACCAAGTGTGCCAATTTCCCGGACTTCACAGCTTCTTCTATCTGTTTCTTTAACTCTCTACAACTGTTCGTATCATGACCATAATCTTCGTGAAAGTGACAATACTTGCTGGTATCCCTGTTTTTGCCCTTACTTGTCATACGAGGGGGTGCTTCGAAGGCCTTAGCAGCCCTCTCCGTAGCAAGTATTTCCTTTGGAGACTTGGTTAGACTGCTTAACAAACCGTGGTTGGGACCTTTGTTGTACGGAGAAAACCTGTCTCTGTTCTTGTTCTTTGACCCTTCCCACGAAGAATGCTTCGAAAACTTATTGTTGCTGTCTCTGTCTATCGGAGCCCCATTAGTGGATACCTCTTTCGCTTCGATCCAAGTATACGTCTTTTCCATTAACCCTTTGTAAGTTGTCGGAAGGTCAGTGGACAAGAATTCCACCAAACTCCGATTTCGAAGACCATGTACGAAACCCGAAATACGCTGATCTTCATGAAGACCCAAAATATGCAAAGTATCATCGGTGTACCTAGTAACGAAGGCCCTTGTGCTTTCGTTTTCCTTTTGTTTGATGTTGTGCACCGTTAAATGAGTCCTTGTGAACTTCTTTTGCTGACTGAAGTGTGACCGGAACTTAGCCTTAAGATCATCAAGATTGACGATGCTACCGGGCTTTTGCCCATTCCACCAAATACGAGCAGAATCCCGTAGGTTGTATGTAAACATATGACAGGCCACCGGCATAACCTATTTTTGCAGTTTGATAGCCCCTTCAAACAAGTGTAAGAAATTGTCCGGATCCCCCTTCCCATCATAAGTCCCAATGTGCGAAGGCATTTTCAACCCATCAGGCAATGGGTAATCTTCTATCCACCTAACGAAGGGTGTAGCTGAACCCATAGGGTCTGAGTATAGACAATTGTAAGGTGGTGCATACATGGGAACAGGATTATAGGGATTGTTGCTTTGGGGCATTCCCATAGGAGTTTGACTTGGGTAAGACTGATAAGGTGTATTCATGGCAAACGGATAACCGTTTCCCATGGCATACGGAGGGTACGCCATAGGATGCCCGAAGGGTATGCTCCCATAAGTTTGAGGAAGGCTTGGGTTATTAGGCTGTCCATTTACTGGAGGATATAAATTTTGAGGATAAGACTGAGTTTGGAACGAGGGGTACATACCATTGAGAGGAAGATTTCCTCCCATATTAATTGTAGGCGGATTGCATTCTACGCCTGATGCGTGAGAAGGCTGCAACGGAACCCCGGATTCAGTCCTTCCAAGATGAGCTGCTAGCAATGGAGGCAAAGTCACCCCCACTTCTTCCCTTCGTTGGCTCCTACCATTAGAGCCTTCGGTAACAGCCCCTTCTCTCCTTGTCGGAGTCCTCTCGGGAACTCCTTCTAAACCAACGGACCTTCTGCTTAGCCTTCGACTGACTGGAGACCCAATCCTTAAGGCCGATAGAGTTGCTCCTTGGGTCGGAGGCCTAGGTTCCATCTCCAATTCTTCATCATACTCATCACTTGAGTATTCCAACTCCATTCGCATCTCAGCATTCCTGACTTGCCTTTTACGAGCCCTTAGGAGGGATTCCAACACTTCGTGGTTGGCTTCGACAAAGGCTGGGCTAATAATGGGCTCCGGATTGGCTGATGTCGAAGCATGATGGTTGGGTGTTGTTTCTGGGTGAGAACGTGTTGTGAACGTGGAAGCGGTTATTGGGGGAAGGTTGTTAGAGTCGTTGATTGGTATTGGTGCTAAGGTAGAGAAACCCGGTGGGGGAGTATCTTCTCTCCCTTGATCCATGCCGGAATAATAGTGAAAGTAGTTGGTTGGTTATAAGCTTGGAAATAATGAGACCAATTCTAGTGGTCCCACGGATGGCGCCACTGATTGTACAAAAAGATGCACTACCAGGCCTTCGATGGTGATCAAAGGAATAATGGGGTGTTGAGATTGCGCCAAGCTTGTTCTTAACCTGAAATAAGAAATACGAAGACACTACGTTAAGTGATTGCGCAGGGGTTGGACCCTGCGAACCACCTCCGGCGTGCGAGTAAGTATGTGTAAGGGTAATGTAGGTTGTAAATGACGAGAATGAAGTTAACTTACATTGTTCATGCCCGACTAAGCTATTTATAGGGGAGAAATAGGCCTTAGTGGGCGGTTTGCACATGTTTCGGAGATCATGGGGGCGTCCCATGATTTATGGTAACCGCTAGGGCTTTGTAGCCCACGATCTCAGTTTTGGTGGGAAAGCCAAGGGAAGAGGAGACGTGGGTTTAACCAGGTCAGGATTGTCCTTCGTGCTAGTTCCTTCGTAGGAGATACCCCGAAGGGCTTAAGGCTTCGATTGGCGGATTCCCACATGGTAACCAGTTCGCAGGCGAATGGTTTTACGCCAATGAAACGTGTTAGGAGATTAACCTGGGCCTCCGAAGGGAGGGCTTTCTACAGGCTCGAAGGGGAGTCCTTGATAGTAGGTTATATTTGGTCAAAGTAATCACAAGTCAAACTTCTCACGAAGAAAAGTCAACTTGAAACCATTAACGCAAAAACAACCAATTGTAATAACCGGATAAGTGAATACCCAGGTCGTTCTCCCTGCGAGGCGTGAAATTGAGGATATCGTTTGAGGTTCGGTATTAAAATGCTTGAAATAACGAGAGTTGATTGGTTACTAGAATCTACTAAAACGAAAATTAAATAACGCGAACGATAACTACGAACGAGTAAAAACGTAAAATATTTGAAAAACTAATCCTACGGGTATCAAAATAATTTTCCTAAGTCCTAAATATAAAAAGAAAATTTTGGAAAAAAGAAAAATATTTTTTTGACTTTTTAATAATTTTTTATAAATTAAAAACTATTTAAACTATTTTAAATTTCTAAAAATACTAAAACTAATTTTAAAAATCTGAAAATTTTTGTAGTAAATACTTTAAAGTAAAAAGAAACTAGGAAAATTGAAAAACATCAACCAGCTTATGGGAATAAGCTGTGAAAAAGCATACAGTTAATATAAGCTGAAATAAAAACAAGTTTAAAAGAAAACTATTGCAAAGATTAACTAATAGAAAGCTTTAGAGCAGATGGTTGGGATTCTTGTGTTTGTGCTAACTGTCCTGGGTTCGAACCCCAGGACTGTCAAATTTTTTTGCTATTTATATTTTTCTCTTGATTTTCTTTTAAAAGCTTACTGTCAAGTATTCAATAGCAGGTTTATTATAACTTGATCAAACACAAAACTCCAACCAGCTAAGTAAGATTAATCAGTTTAGAGAAAAATAAGCCACAAAGATCAAATCAAGCCACAAGCTATTCTATTAAGCTAAAATAAGCTGCATACTAACTGAGCTGATTTGAAGCAATTTTACAGGCCAAGATTAACTACCAAATCCAAATCCAACTATAATAAACACAAACACAAACAATAAACACAAACAAAATGCAAATAAACAAAATGCAAAATCCAAAATCCTGACTTTCTTTTTAAGAGTGGCAACTTGAAAACAATAAACACAAACAAATCAATAAACAAGATTCAACTATAATAAAGCTAAAAGTGAACACAAACAGATCAAGATAAACTAGCAGCTACTAATATGACAAAAATCAAAACCTAAATACTATTTTAACTATACTAAATCTGAGATCTAAAAGAGGCTTAAGAGGCAAAAAAAACAAGAACATGCAGACTGCTATATTTTTTTTCTTACTTTCTTTAAAATTAACAAATAAGCAACTGACAAACATTTAAACTCGAAACAGAAATCAACAAATAAGCAAATAAACTGATATTAAAAACATCATAAGCAGATAAATTAAGCTATACTAATTCGACTTTCAAGAAAGAAAAAAAAAACTGATATTAAAATTAAAATTAGAGTAAATTACAACTGAAAAATAAAATTACAATACCTTAATAAAAAAAATGCTAAAATAAACCTACGAAAAAAAATCACAACTGCTGCTACTATCCTTTTTATAATAAAAGTAAATTAGGGTTTCATGCTCCTCAGTCTCTTGTGCTTTCTTTAGCTTTAATTCTTGGCCATTGATCATTTCTTGCTCACCACAACATTAATATTGAGCCGTCGATCAACACTTTTGTCCTTGGATTGATGAGGTGGAGGGGGGACCAAAGGGAAACCCATGTGATTGTTTGGCTGGTAGTGAGGGGTGGAAAGTGATGGTGACTGGGTTGGTGATTAGTCGAAGGTTAGGCGGGAAATGGGATTAAGGGTGAAGGTGATGGTGTGATTAGGTCTGGTTTTTAGGGATTTTGACTAAGTGGGAAAGGGGGTTTGACCGAGGGTATTATTATTAATAGAAGTGTGGGTCGGGTTTGACTGTTGACCCGGTATTTAACAAAAACGGGTAGTGGGCTTGTGGGCTTTAAATGGTTTGGTGATGGGTAATGTTTTGTTGAGTTTTTTTTTTTTTTTTTTTTTTTTTTTTTAATTATAGGATCCGGTTGTGTAGATTGTTAGGATAGAATTAGTTAAACACAAGGACCATAGGTGTAATTTATGAAACCTCAAGGACCATTTCTGCCCAGTCTTCAAATTTCTTCAAGGGTCCATTTTTGCCAACAAGTAATAATCCAAGGGCCATTTTAATCTTTCTTGAGCTTGAATCAAATCCGTATGAAAAACGTCTTTCCCGGCTTCGGTTTTCGGCTCTTTTCCAAATCAAGCTCGGTTTTGTCCATATTTGCCCCGTTTTCAATCCTTTTGTACCTGAAACACAAAAAACACAATCCAAGGATATTTTTAACATTATATGGTCCATTTGGGTGTTTTTGGTCGTTTTTGTGGGGTTTTTCGGGTATAAAATGATGAGTAAAAGGCCACTCATCAATCCCCCACACTAAGCTATTGCTAGTCCCTAGCAATCCGATCATATAAAGTAATGAAAGGATCAAAAATATCAAAGTTACCAAAAATATGCCACCCCGTTTTGACTTTATAAAATGCAAGTAAATTAAACGAGATAAAACGTAAATATAATGCTTGATTTTCAAAAATGGCATCATGGAACGGGAATCACACAAATTGGGTGATTCCGGGGAATTGTAATCGTCATCCTCTTTTTATACTTCCCAACTAAGTCTAAAAACCCTTGTGCAAACGTTTTTGTAAAATGCTAACACTACTTATATTAGCAACCTATGTAAGCCGAGACTTAACTTTTCACTCCCACAATTATTCATAAGTTAAGTGTGTGTGCTTGTTTTCAAAGTTTTGACCGTAAAAATCGACATTTATTAGGGTTGAAAACCGACAATGATTTAGAAATTAGAGATTCAAAGGTGAGATCACTCCATGTAGCGACTTTCTTCTCAGCTTGTCCTTAGTAAACTTAGGAGGCTAGGTTTTTACACCCTCGAGAATAGTATCGGAGCTCACGGGATCTTTGAAGTCAACAATTTCTAAATCACCGTCCAACTTTTAGACAATATTGACGAATACTAGTTCAACTTTCGATTTAAATTTAAGAAGAAGCAAATTTCTCACACTTATTCATAAACAAACATAAACATTTTTTTTTCATTTTTCATCACTTTTTTTTTTTTCCACTAACTTTTTACTTGTGTACCCTAAACGACGGAGCTTCACGGTTTAGTTCCAAGACCTTACACCTTTCGGAATAAAGGATCCAAGGGCCGTTACAACGGAGTGTTCCAAGACTCTAGACATTCCTGAAATGAGGATCCAAGGTGGTTAGACCAAGACCTTACACATTCCTGAACTAGAGGTCCAAGGGCCGGTGCAAGAGGGTAGCCAAGACCTAAACGCCTTCCGGAAATAAGGATCCAAGGCCCGATCTCGAATCCGTAGCTTAGAGCACTTATTTATTCATACTTAAAACTTTAACTTTTGCAACTTTCAAGCAACTACTCACTTTCATTTTGCATTCTTATTACGTTTGTAAGAAAGTATGCTTGTTCCGAAATTTAAATAAAACTTTGAACTAATATTCTAAATCAAGATTGTATAAAAATTTATTTGCTTAACAAAAGCGGTTTTTTGCGTTCAAAAGTTTGAAAATAGCACTAATTTTAGTCAGATTAGGATCTTCTGGGAGAAAAAGCCATAGATTACTTATATAAGCTCTAAAGAGAACCAACTACTCCACGCTTAGCATTTTCATTTGCACAATTCGTAAAAACTTAGCCTAAACGTTAAGGGTAGCAGCTAGATCAACACTCTAGCAGAGTCGGGATTCCCCTTGTTCTAGCCTAATCAAGTCTAAACTTCCACTAATACCGAAGTATTAATGTTTAGCAAATTATTTTTATTGTGCAAAGCACTTCTTTTAGACGAAAAATACGATAAAAATTTTAAAATTTTTGGTCAAAACGGGGGTGCTAGGGGACTAGAAGGTACAAAATGTGAAAAATTTTAAAATTTGGTCAAATTCGCAAGAATTCCCCCCCCCCCCCACACTTAGAATTGAATATTGCCCTCAATATTCAAAGTACCGGCCTAAGCCGAAACTATAGAACGTAAAAGGGTAAGACTACTAGCTAAGTGTGGAAACAAAATCTTGTTTTCACAAAAAGGATTTTAAGATATCCCTGGATAATCATAAACACAAAGATAGGATATTGGGCGGCTGGATTGAAAACAGGCGCGTCAATCATCACAATCTACGGGAATCCTGAAAACAAAGGCAAACATACAACCACAAAGCAACAAGTAGAGGAACTCCCCCACACTTAGTGTTAGAAATAAGAAAGAAGATAGAAGATAAGCATGGGTTGCCACCCACGAAGCGCTTGTTTTTGCTAACCGAGTCACGAGCTTGACTCGACCCCGAATTCATTTGTCCATGGGGAAGCAAGTGGAAGAGAAAATCTCCATCGGACTTTCATTCAAAATGTTTGGATAAACATTGAAGCATGTGAAAGTTCCACTCCGATGAGATACACCCGCGGTATTTTAATAGTAGAAACTATAAATGGCGATACCGGGGTCAAAGATGGTGTCCTCACTCCCGTAGTTGAAAAGGGAAAGAGAAATCACACCATATGTGATGAAGAGAAGCAAGATTTTTATGACTATCATAAAAAAACTCTCCATCATCAAAAGCAATATTTTCTTCAACGGGAGGGAGGGTTGGGATGAAATTTTCAATAAGTAAATTCTTATAATCAAGCACACCTCCCCCCACACTAGAATCATCCTCAAGATCAAAGTAGAAATGATCATATTCCGGAGGAGATAAATGAAAGAGTTCATCGGAGAACTCCTCATGATAACGATCATTCACATTAAAATGAAATGAATCATATTCTGGAAGAGAGAGATAAGAATGGGAAGTGGTACTGCCACTACCCATCTCTTCCGAATGATCGATATCAAAGGAAAAGGCTTCGTAAGCCGAGAGTGAATAATCAGGATGAGAAGTGGGACTGCCACTACTCTCCTCTTTGTCATTAAACACAAAACTCTCATATTCGGGAAAAGCATCCTTGAGCTCGAGCTCCACAGGATCAGACTGCTTTTCCTCAATAACAACTTTCTTCGGGGGGAGAGAAAATAATGGTTCATCAAATATCATTTTTTCCAACAACGGAGCGTCTCCCCCCGGATCACAATCGGGCTCAACAATTTCCGGTGAAATTGGAGCATCAAACAAGAAAACCTCGAACTCTTCCTTATAGATATCACTTCCCTCAAACGGAGGAGAAGGATGGGAAGAGTCGGAAATGAGTGGTGCGGAAATATCGATACGATAAACCGATTCCGGAGGTGGGGCAAGTGGTGCGCTCTTAGAACTAGCAGTTTTCACCACTTCCGTTGTATCCTCCGATTCGTGTTCATTGTAATCAAGAACACTTTTAACTTCAGCACAACTCTTAAACCATTGACTTGAACCAGGGGCAATTTTCATTGCTTTAAGCTCAGCACGTTTTTGTGATGTACTCTTGACCGTAAATCTTGAAAGTATATCAGATTTTTGATCAATCGTAGCAACGTTGCATTTAGACCCCTGATTAATATTAAACGTGACCGCTTCATTATCAACACGAATGGTTAATTCTTCAGCGTACACATCAATGAGAGCACGGCTCGTTCTTAAGAAAGCTCTACCCAAAATGAGTGGAACTCGAGGATCAGCATCAAAGTTTACCACAACAAAATCAGTGGGAAAGTGGAATTTTCCTACTTTCACAACAACGTCCTCGGCTATTCCAAGCGGATGAGTAATAGTACGGTCCGCTAGCTCGAGTGTCATGAAAGTAGGTGTAAGCTTTGGAAGAGACAATTTTTCCCATATCGAGAGTGGCATAAGGTTAATGCTTGCGCCAAGATCGGCCAAGGCGGAGCATTGAACCATCCCCGAGAAATCACATGGGATTAAAAACTTGCCGGGGTCTCCGAGCTTTTCGGGAAGCTTTTTGAGGATAACCGCCGAGCATTGCTCGTTTAGGGGGGTTTTTGCCATCTCCGACAACTTTTCCTTGTTGCTTAGCAAACTTTTAAGTTTAGATGCAAATTTTGGCATAAGAACGAGAGCATCTGCAAAGCTTATGTCGAAATGCAACTCATTGAAGATTTGAAAAAACTTTTCCATTTGTTGATTGTTTTTTTCTTTATGCTTTTGATCATTAAGCCTTGAAGGATATGGTATTGAAGGCTTAGAATTTGTCTTCGGAACATCGGGTTCCGGAATTGGAGTTTGGGTTACTGGAGGTGGGACGTGTGCGGTACTTTGTGGGCTTGAGGTGTGCACCTTGTCCTTTGTTACCTCCTCCTCTCGTTCCACTTCCTTCACCGGAGAAGGAGTAGGAATCGAGGGTCCGTCATAAGCTTTACCACTTCGGGTGGTAACAGCTTTCAACTCTCCCTTTGGGTTAAGAATTGTATTAGCTGGGAGAGTTCCTGAAGTAGAAGCTTGATTAGCTTGATTAGCTAAATTAGCTTGCTGAAATTGATGGATGAGGGTATCAAACATGTTTTCAATCTTTGTTTGCGATTGATCAATTTTGCTTTTGAGCTCATTACCCTGCTTAGTCAAAGCATTTTGAAATTCGATTTTCAAATTTGTGATTTGATTTTGCATGGCCCTCATTTTCACCTCATTTGTTTTCATGTAATTTGAAAAATCATTTGAGGGAGCAATCGGGGCAGGGTAATTAGGAGCTTGATACCCTTGAGTGAAATTGACCCTTGGGTCGGGTATTGATTAGTAGGGGCTTGATATGGAACATTTTGCCCCTACTTTGGTTTTGATTGAATCGGTTTTGATTGTTTGGTTGAGAAAAACCGGGTGGTCCTGCTTGATAGTTAGCTCGATAGCTCGGGTCAACTTGAGGATGGTATTGAGTACCTCCTTGGTTGTAAGACCCGGCTACGGCATTGCTTTTAAAAGGCCGGCCATCGGTGGCGGTACAATTATAATAAGCATGAGGACCACCACAAGTGACACAATGTTCCTCCACCGCTTTGACTTGAGCGGGTGGGAGAGCTTGTGGGGTAGAAGAGGAAGAATTTTTCTGAGTGGAGAGAACCAAAGCTTGGATTAAATCCGTGAGCTTGTCAATTTTAGCATCCGTGCTAGAAGTATTCACCGGATGTGAACAAGAAGGCGAAACACTCACTTGGGAAACAACCGGTTTGCTTCGTGAAGTGCGAACCTTTGACTTGTTCTCGATGATGGACAAAGCAGCTCCCGTAGTCCGATTCAATATAAAACCACCGGAGGCGGCGTTTAGAGAATCTTGGTCGATTTGGTTCAATCCATTGTAGAAAGTATCAATTTGGTGTAACTCGGAAAAACCGTGGTGAGGACATTTGCGAAGTAATTCTTTAAAACGGTCCCACGCTTCACTAAAAGATTCATCAAATTTTTGAGTAAATTTGGTAATTTCATTTTTTAAACTTGTGGTTTTTGAAGGTGGAAAGAATTCGTTCACAAATTTCGACACTAGATCTTCCCAAGTTAAGATAGAACGAGGGGGTTGTTTTTCAAGCCAAATCCGGGCTGCCCCCTCAAGAGAGAAAGGAAAGAGAAGCAATTTGATTGCTTCTGGAGGAACATCCCTACATTTGATGGTCGATGAAATTTTGTTGAACCATCGAATGTGGGAATGAGGGTCATCCCTCTCGAAACCGTAAAATGATTCGACGTTACTAATTATAGTAAAGCCGGGTTAAGTTCGAAATTTTCGGCAACGATTGGGGGAACAACAATAGCATCTCCGTAACCCTCGGTGGGTGCTTGGAGAAGCTCAAGCATGGTGCGATTCTCCGCCATTATGACAATGGGAGGATCGGGATTAGTACGAATCTCGGGTTCGACTAATGAGGCAGCACGTCTACGATTACGTCTTCGCGGAATTGCGACGAGTTCAAGTAAGGGACTCGATGACGAAGAAGAACGTGTGCGCATGCACCAAGAACATTAGGTTAAGAAAGGAAAGAAGAATATTTTTGGGTTTTTTTGGTTTTTCAATTTTTTTGGATTTTTGGATAAAAGATATTCACAAGATACATACGAAACTTCACGAGGAAGGATCTTCAAGTCACTAATCGTCAAACCGTAACGATATTGTCGCAACACACCTACCCGGCAGCGGCGCCATTTTGATAGTAGGTTATATTTGGTCAAAGTAATCACAAGTCAAACTTCTCACGAAGAAAAGTCAACTTGAAACCATTAACGCAAAAACAACCAATTGTAATAACCGGATAAGCGTGTACCCGGGTCGTTCTCCCTGCGAGGCGTGAAATTGAGGATATCGTTTAAGGTTTGGAATTAAAATGCTTGAAATAACGAGGGTTGATTGGTTACTAGAATCTACTAAAACGAAAATTAAATAACGCAAACGATAACTACGAACGAGTAAAAACGTAAAATATTTGAAAAACTAATCCTACGGGTATCAAAATAATTTTCCTAAGTCCTAAATATAAAAAGAAAATTTTGGAAAAAAAAGAAAAATACTTTTTTGACTTTTTAATAATTTTTTATAAATTAAAAACTATTTAAACTATTTTAAATTTCTAAAAATACTAAAACTCATTTTAAAAATCTGAAATTTTTTGTAGTAAATACTTTAAAGTAAAAAGAAACTAGGAAAATTGAAAAACATCAACCAGCTTATGGGAATAAGCTGTGAAAAAGCATACAGTTAATATAAGCTGAAATAAAAACAAGTTTAAAAGAAAACTATTGCAAAGATTAACTAATAGAAAGCTTTAGAGCAGATGGTTGGGATTCTTGTGTTTGTGCTAACTGTCCTGGGTTCGAACCCCAGGACTGTCAAATTTTTTTCTATTTATATTTTTCTCTTGATTTTCTTTTAAAAGCTTATTGTCAAGTATTCAATAGCAGGTTTATTATAACATGATCAAACACAAAACTCCAACCAGCTTAGTAAGATTAATCAGTTTAGAGAAAAATAAGCCACAAAGATCAAATCAAGCCACAAGCTATTCTATTAAGCTAAAATAAGCTGCATACTAACTGAGCTGATTTGAAGCAATTTTGCAGGCCAAGATTAACTACCAAATCCAAATCCAACTATAATAAACACAAACACAAACAATAAACACAAACAAAATGCAAATAAACAAAATGCAAAATCCAAAATCCTGACTTTCTTTTTAAGAGTGGCAACTTGAAAACAATAAACACAAACAAATCAATAAACAAGATTCAACTATAATAAAGCTAAAAGTGAACACAAACAGATCAAGATAAACTAGCAGCTACTAATATGAAAAAAATCAAAACCTAAATACTATTTTAACTATACTAAATCTGAGATCTAAAAGAGGCTTAAGAGGCAAAAAAAAAAAAAGAACATGCAGACTGCTATATTTTTTTTTCTTACTTTCTTTAAAATTAACAAATAAGCAACTGACAAACATTTAAACTCGAAACAGAAATCAACAAATAAGCAAATAAACTGATATTAAAAACATCATAAGCAGATAAATTAAGCTATACTAATTCGACTTTCAAGAAAGAAAAAAAAAACTGATATTAAAATTAAAATTAGTGTAAATTACAACTGAAAAATAAAATTACAATACCTTAATAAAAAAAATGCTAAAATAAACCTACGAAAAAAAATCACAACTGCTGCTACTATCCTCTTTATAATAAAAGTAAATTTGGGTTTCATGCTCCTCAGTCTCTTGTGCTTTCTTTAGCTTTAATTCTTGGCCATTGATCATTTCTTGCTCACCACAACATTAATCTTGAGCCGTCGATCAACACTTTTGTCCTTGGATTGATGAGGTGGGGGGGGGGGGGGACCAAAGGGAAACCCATGTGATTGTTTGGCTGGTAGTGAGGGGTGGAAAGTGATGGTGACTGGGTTGGTGATTAGTCGAAGGTTAGGCGGGAAATGGGATTAAGGGTGAAGGTGATGGTGTGATTAGGTCTGGTTTTTAGGGATTTTGACTAAGTGGGAAAGGGGGTTTGACCGAGGGTATTATTATTAATAGAAGTGTGGGTCGAGTTTGACTGTTGACCTGGTATTTAACTGATGCGTGGTTTTGCAACCTTACAATAGGTTTTACCTCTCGAGGGATCTCAAGAGGCTTACAACCCCACCAGGCAGTGTACCTGACCGATGTAGTATAGTGTAGTGGTAAGTACGGGGGATTGATCGTTCTCCACAGGGAATAGTGTCATTAGGATTGAAAAAACTACTCTAATAGGTCTAAGAGTGAGGGAAGATTCTTTTTGTGTTTTTATAATTTTATGAAAGCAAGTAAAATCTCGGGTTTGAAGGAGTGGGCGGAATTAGTTGCTAGTCAACTAACCCAAATTACTACGAATGCAAATAAAATAAAATAACAAAAAATGAAAAGAGTTGTGAAACTTATGTGGAGAGAAATGTGTTTACTTAGATTTCCTTACTCCATAACTATCTTTTACCGGTTGATTAGTGTGTATTAATCGCGTGGATGACGGGTGTATTCCTTAATACCAATCGTGGGGTGGCGTACGTACTTCCCCAACTCTATAAGCTCCTACTTCACTCCTATGTCGAGCCGGCTAAGAAGCTCCTAACATGGGATCACTAGAATTCGCTCATGCATTAAATACAACCATAAAAACCTTAGTACGCATTGGTTCATGTTTCTTAAAACGTTCAAGCAAGTTACCGAATAGGAAGTTAGCCAGTTTTCTTAAGCCTAACATCGATGAACAATCATCCAATACAACTAATAACACACTAATAACCAATAATCAATAGCTAGGTTTCATTAGATCTAAGCAAACACAAGATAAATCTAGCCTAGCATGTTAATCAAAAGACAAGAACAAGATATAATCAAACAACACATAGACATATTGATTGATTAAATGAACACTTATCTTCAATTAAACATGGGAGATCCAAGGGTATGAAAACCCTTAAAAATGGCAGAAATTCGTCTTAGGGTTTCTCCTCCAAAATTAAACACAATAAGTTCCACACTCATGAAAAAAAATTGCAAAACTATATATAGAGTTTAAGGGCTGACGGCGTTACGTTATAGATCCTGACGCCGTCACCTCGCCGCTTTTAGGGTTCCCGGATGGCCTTCCTGACGCCGTCCCTCTTTAGTGCTCCAAAATCCGCTCTGGCCTATCAAGGGGTGACGCCGTCAGAATTGAGCTTGACGCCGTCCCTCTTTAAGTTAAGCCGTGATGGCCTTGATCACTTCAAAGGGTGACGCCGTCAGATTTTTCATGCAAAATTCTCTGGCTTATCATGAGTAATTTTCATATCCACCTCTTTTGCCAAGACATGAAGCCGTCTGGGCCAATACCTGACGCCGTCAAAGGTACTTTCCAGCATAATTTTGAGACTTTGCCGTTTTCTTCACTTTTATGCTCCAAAAACGTCCAAAATGCTTCCTTTTCCAGATTTCTTCTCCAAAGTACCTAAAATGACAAAAGGAACGATTTAGGGCAATATTTGATCAAATAAATACGATTTAGGGCTTAAATGACCCATTAAAAGCGGTACACTTTTCGCTTCATCAAATACCCTTACACTTGAGATTTGCTTATCCTCAAGCAAATGCGCCTTTATTCTAATCAAAATACAAGTTAGGGGTCATTTAACGCTTATATAAAAGTAATTACAACAAATAGTCCTTCCACTTTAATCATAATAAGCACGAAGATTACAAACTAGCACCTCACAAGTAGTGTTTAGATACTCACATCTCTCAAGTGTCATCAAAATAAATCTCATAAATGAAAACGGATAATATCTCTCACTACCTGTCATAGCAAATAGATTACCATAGGCTTGGGCAAGGATCGAAAACCTCCTCCACTAGGCGTAAGCACCTAAGATAAACTATCAAAGAGGGCTTTTAAATAGGTTATAACGTGAGGTGTAGGGATATGATAAACACGGTTTTGTTGGATAAAGGATATTTTACTGGTGGCGAGTTAAAGATCTTGATTAATTACATGTACTATACAATGTTGCTAAGCCAAGACTAGACTCGACTTAAGCTAAAAACAAAATAACAAAAACATAAAATAAACATAAAATAAAACGGGATGGTAGTCCGTATGTTTTTTCTACTTTTCTTTTTCTCATTTTTTTTTCTTGATTTTTTTTTTTATTTATTTATTTTTTTTTTTTTTTTTTTTTTTTTTGCATACACTTTTGCCCTACCATCCAAAATAATACATCATAGGGGCGTTGCATTCCCCTTACACTTGAACTTTTACATAACTTTACAAATACTATTCTAATGACTCGAATTAAGATAATCGAAACAATTGGAGTACTTTTAAAATATTTAGCACATATGGGGGTAATAAATGATGTTCTTCCCCATTACTCCATTACACTAGTACTTTACCCATGAGTCCCAATCGTCCCAAAACAATATGTACAAGGATATGACTCGACTTAGCAACCATGTAATCAATTAGATAATTAACTTGGGTTTAAACAAATGTTGTTACAATAATGCACTAAAAATGAGTGCATACAAGGTGGGCTAAGGCGATTTGGGTGTACATTTTAGTGGGGTGTAACAAATTCTTCCTTTAAGTAAAATGCTTAAAGGTCGAAATGAAAAGATAGGCTCTGAGGGGTGTACTAGGGGTATCGTGTACTAAAAATGAGTACAACGCAAAGGGTGTGGGAGAATTACTTGACCAATGTAGCCAATGTAATTATAACAAAAACACAGGTGTAAAACAATGGGTTAATCCTAATGCCTCTTATCATGTAGTAAATCTAACTACACGAATGTAGTCTCACTTGTGGCCTCGGAATGGTCCTAACGCAAGTTCTAGAATCCAAGTGATGCGTGGTTTTGCAACCTTACAACAGGTTTTACCTCTCGAGGGATCTCAAGAGGCTTACAACCCCACCAGGCAGTGTACCTGACCGATGTAGTATAGTGTAGTGGTAAGTACGGGGGATTGATCGTTCTCCACATGGAATAGTGTTCGTTAGGTATGAAAAATTACTCTAATAGGTCTAAGGGTGAGAGAAGATTCTTTTTTATGTTTTTATAATTTTATGAAAGCAAGTAAAATCTCGGGTTTGAAAGAGTGGGCGGAATTAGTTGCTAGTCAACTAACCCAAGTTACTACGAATGCAAATAAAATAAAATAACAGAAACTGAAAAGGTGGTAAAACTTATATGGAGAGAAATGTGTTTACTTAGATTTCCTTACTCCCTAACTATCTTTTACCGGTTGATTAGTGTGTATTAGTTGCGTGATGACGGGTGTATTCCTTAATACCAATTGTGGGGTGGCGTACGTACTTCCCCAACTCTACAAGCTCCTACTTCACTCCTATGTCGAGCCGGCTAGGAAGCTCCTAACATGGGATCACTAGAATTCGCTTTTGCATTAAATACAACCATAAAAACCTTTAGTACGCATTGGTTCATGTTTCTTAAGACGTTCAAGCAAATTACCGAATAGGAAGTTAGCCAGTTTTCTTAAGCCTAACATAGATGAACAACCATCCAATACAACTAACAACACACTAATAACCAATAATCAATAGCTAGGTTTCATTAGATCTAAGCAAACACAAGATAAATCTAGCCTAGCATGTTAAACAAAAGACAAGAACAAGATAGAATCAAACAACACATAGACATATTGAATGATTAATTGATAACTTATCTTCAATGTAACATGGAAGATCTCAAGGCAAAAAGCCTTGAGAAAACTGCCAAATTCGTCTTAGGGTTTTCACCCACAAAGTTCCTCAATAAGTTCCACACTAATGACAAAAAATTGCAAAACTATATATAGACTTTCAGATTTGACGGCGTCACGTTATGGAGTGTGACGCCGTCAACTCGCCACTTTTAGGGTTCCCGGATGACCTTCTTGACGCCGTCCCTCTTTAGCTCTCCAAAATCCGTTCCGGCTTATCAGGGGTTGACGCCGTCAGAATTAGGGGTGACTATTGAGTTTTGTTGTTATGCGAATCATACTACTTGACCGAACATTATATTGATTGGAGTATGCACAAATCTAATGTGTGCAGGAACTCGTTGTATGAACAGAGAGGGTGGGAACTTTTATAAACACACACTAATATTATTAATAATCCACACACTAAAATTCTGTACATTCGACACCTATTTATAAGTTTCTAAACGGTTCATTGAACCAACATGTCGTTTAATGAAAAGTCATAATCTAAATAAACTACTTCTAACTGCTATTAACTGTAAAACAGTTACTAACTATCTATCTAACACTATTGGTCCTTCGACTTTCAAAGACTTATGATTCTTGATTAAATTCGATGCCAACATTCACTCCCCTAATCAAGACATCATAATCTTCATCATAACCTTCACTCTGTTCTTGTCCATCTTTGATTTTGCAGTCTCGTTCCTCCTTTGCATCTTCTGTAATTGATCGCGATTGCCTTGTAACTTGTCCGGTCTAATCATGTTCTTTTGCTTTCTTTTGTTCCATCGTCCTTGTTGCTGTTTTCTTTGATATCTTCTCTTTGCAATCCTGCACTTTTCCTTGGAGTTCCATCTGGTAATTCTTCATGATCCATAAAAGCTTGGTGCTTTTCACCTATACCTGCAGTTTCCCTGCTATCTTCTCCACCGAAACATTGTCCCTGTTTCTGATTCTCTTGCACCGTTCCCAGCCTTATTTCCTTGGACCTATTCTCCTCCTCATAGCAAATTTTTACCATGCCTATGTACTCTTTGTAATACTCCTTAACTGTTTCATATTCATCCTGTTCGATTCCCAGCAACATGAATTTCTTTTTCTTTCTGGTTTTTAACCTTTTCTATTCTTCCGGCGATAACTTCTTCCTTGACTGCTTCTTATTGATCTTCGCAAAACATTCTTCCACAGGTCTCTTTCTTCTTCTTCCAGGATCGTTAAACCATGGTCTCTGATACCATATTGAGTTTTGTTGTTATGCGAATCATACTACTTGACCGAACATTATATTGATTGGAGTATGCACAAATCTAATGTGTGCAGGAACTCGTTGTATGAACAGAGAGGGTGGGAACTTTTATAAACACACACTAATATTATTAATAATCCACACACTAAAATTCTGTACATTCGACACCTATTTATAAGTTTCTAAACGGTTCATTGAACCAACATGTCGTTTAATGAAAAGTCATAATCTAAATAAACTACTTCTAACTGCTATTAACTGTAAAACAGTTACTAACTATCTATCTAACACTATTGGTCCTTCGACTTTCAAAGACTTATGATTCTTGATTAAATTCGATGCCAACAGTGACGCCGTCCCTCTTTAAATTAAGCCTTGACGACCTTGATCAGATTAAAGCGTGACGCCGTCAGAATTTCATGCAAATTTCACTGGCTTATCATGAGTAATTTTCACATCCACCATTTTATTTCCAAGCCGTGACGCCGTCCAGGGATAATCCTGACGCCGTCAAAGGTAATTTCCAGCATGATTTTGAGACTTTGTCGTTTTCTTCACTTTTATGCTCCAAAAACGTCCAAAATGCCTCCTTTTCCAGATTTCTCCTCAAAAGTACCTAAAATGACAAAAGGAATGATTTAGGGCAATATTTGATCAAATAAATACGATTTAGGGCTTAAATGACCCCTTAAAAGCGGTACACTTTTTGCTTCATCAAATACCCTTACACTTGAGATTTGCTTGTCCTCAAGCAAATGCGCTTTTATTCTAATCAAAATACAAGTTAGGGGTCATTTGATGCTAACATAAAAGTAATTACAACAAATATTCGTTCCACTTTAATCATAATAAGCACGGAGATTACAAACTAGCACCTCACAAGTAGTGTTTAGATACTCACATCTCTCAAGTGTCATCAAAATAAATCTCATAAATCAAAACGGATAATATCTCTCACTACCTGTCATAGCAAATAGATTACCATAGGCTTGGGAAAGGATCGAAAACCTCCTCCACTAGGCGTAAGCACCTAAGATAAACTATCAAAGAGGGCTTTTACATGGGTTATAACGTTAGGTGTAGGGAAAAGGAAAACACGGTTTTGTTGGATAAAGGATATTTTACTAGTGGCGAGTTAAAGATCTTGATTAATTACATGTACTACACAATGTTGCATAAGCCAAGACTCGACTCGATTTAAGCTAATGAAAGAAAATAACAAAAAACATAAAACAAACATAAAATGAAACGGGATGGTAGTCCGTATGTTTTTTCTACTTTTCTTTTTCTCATTTTTTTTTGTATTTTTCTTTATTTTTTCGATTTTTTTTTTTTTATTGCATACACTTTTGCCCTACCATCCAAAATAATACATCAAAGGGGCGTTGTATTCCCCTTACACTTGAACTTTTACATAACTTTACAAATAACTATTCTAATGACTCGAATTAAGATAATTGAAAAACTTGGAGTACTTTTAAAATATTTAGCACATATGGGGGTAATAAATGATGTTCTTCCCCATTACTCCATTACACTAGTACTTTACCCATGAGTCCCAATCGTCCCAAAACAATATGTACAAGGATATGACTCGACTTAGCAACCATGTAATCAATTAGATAATTAACTTGGGTTTAAACAAATGTTGACACAATAATGCACTAAAAATGAGTGCATACAAGGTAGGCTAAGGCGATTTGGGTGTACATTTTAGTGGGGTGTAAACAAATTCTTTCTTCAAGTAAAATGCTTAAAGGTTGAAACGAAAAGATAGGCTCTGAGGGGTGTACTAGGGGTATCGTGTACTAAAAATGAGTACAACGCAAAGGGTGTGGGAGAATTACTTGACCAATGTAGTCAATGTAATTAAAGCAAAAACACGGGTGTAAAACAATGGGTTAATCCTAATGCCTCTTATCATGTAGTAAATCTAACTACACGAATGTAGTCTCACTTGTGGCCTCGGAATGGTCCTAACGCAAGTTCTAGAATCTAAGTGCTACCGGTACACACATCATAGCATAAATGCTTTTCCTACCAATTCTAGGGGCGAACCTCACATATTTGGGAGTGGAAAATTTTTTAGTAGTACGGTTTCGTGCTAGTCATATAACTCCTATCCGTGAGACGCTCATTAAGATCAAAGTTTCACTCCTAAATGTTGTAAAAAAATTTAAATTTGGCACTAAAATTGCCCTAACAGGTATTTATCTCAGTTTTATTACACATCTACTATTAAACAAACAAAAATCAAGCGTAATAGCATTCTCTAATCGTACTTTTACCCCCCCTTACACCTAAGATGAACATTGTCCCCAATGTTCAAATAACAAATGTAAAAGCATAAAGGTAAAAGAATGAAATCAAATACTCCCCTGATTCGCTCGGTGGATAATGAAGTAACACGGTTAGATCTTCTTCCAAGGTAATGTTGAAGCTTCATGACTAATGCATCGCCAAAAGCTTGATTCAAAAACATTTCCTTGTCCAAAATAACCTGGTAAACCTGAGAAAACAAACACGAAAACCTGCATAACATCGGCGGGATAAAATCTATATATAAGGATATAATGCTTGTGGAATGATAATTTTGCAGATTCCTGAAGATTATAAGTTAGAGATTTAATAAAAACTTTTTATGAAAACAAAACTTTCAAAAATTTTCAGAAAATTAAACCTGACGCCGTCAGGTTGTAATTCCTGACGCCGTCAGATATGATCTGACAGAATTCTCATGTTACGTTTTCAGAAAATTTTTGGAAAAACCTATACCTTACTTCCTGGAATTCCTGCAAAACATCATTATGACTCGATACAAGCATTTGACTCAAACAAATACTAATATGTATGTTCATTTAATATTATTACGATTCATGTTCATTTGTGTTCTAATAAACCGATTTAAATTTCCCTTACACTTAACTTTTGCAAAATACCTTTATATGTAGTTAAGACGAAGTTAAAAACAAGATAAAGCATTTTCACAAATTAGTTTTTAACATGAATCAATAATAATAAAACTTAAACACACATACGGAAACAAATAAAATCAAACAAGCAAATAAACACACAAAGCAAATAAAACTTGGGTTGCCTCCCAAGAAGCGCTTTTCTTTATTAACGAGTCTTGTAGCTAGACTCAAAGTCACGGGTTCTACGTTTTTCCATCATTGGTCACGGTTCCTAGGCCATTTTCATTCCCGGTTTTATATTCCGGTCCTAATTTCAAACAATCCTTGTAGAAACCGAATATCCTTTCCATAACATAGTCTACTCCTTTATTTCTATCCTCATCATTCCTATAGTAGACCGCTTGCTTGAGCTCCTTCTCAACATTTGACAAGTGTTGGAATTGTTCTATCTTATATGGCATTTGGTAGTTTACCTCATCGGTCTCATCCTTAAATCTAACTATCCCTAAGGAAGGTTCATAAGTCATTCTAGAGACCTCAACAAATGGTTTTCCAAAAACCACTTGAGTTAAGGATGCATCGACTATTGGGCGGATGTCTTCTACAATTACAAAGTCGGTGACATAGGTGAAGTTTCCTACATAAACCGGTAATCCCTTAACTCTTCCCGTGAAGTTACTCATCCAACCCTTGACAGGGAACATGTTCATTTGTGTTCTAATAAACCGATTTAGATTTCCCTTACACTTAACTTTTGCAAAATACCTTAATATGTAGTTAAGACGAAGTTAAAAACAAAATAAAGCATTTTCACAAATTAATTTTGAACATGAATCAATAAAAATAAAAATTAAACACACACACAGAAACAAATAAAATCAAACAAACAAATAAATAAACACTCAAAGCAAATAAAGCTTGGGTTGCCTCCGAAGAAGCGCTTTTCTTTATTAACGAGTCTTGTAGCTAGACTCAAAGTCACGTACATTACGTGATTCCATCATTGGTCACGGTTCCTAAGCCCTTCTCCTTTGATTCTCTATCAGAATCACTTTCGTAGTAAAGGTATTTCGGGTCCTCGAGATCAAAAGGATTGTTTCGGTATTTAGAACAAGCTCCTTATCATGCTTAAAGAATCCACTTGACAGGTCATAAGTGTCCTTACATCCCCTTCTCACATCATCATCACATAACATGAGTTGGGAACTTAACCCATCGAGCCCTTCATAATCAATCTCCTTGAATTCTCTCATCTTGTAAGGCGTTTGGTATGAGATTTCCCTAATCCCATCGGTGAAAGTCGTGATCCCATTGAGCTCGTCCACAACCAAGCTTGTGGCCTTGCAAAAAGGTGCCCCAAAAACAACTTGTGATAACCTGGGATCGATGTACTTTTCGATATTATCGACGATTGCGAAGCTCATAGTGAATGTCATGTTTCCAACAAACACCTGTACATCATCATCTATGCCAATGTCGTCCTTCCCTTTATGAATCATTCCCCATCTGCAAATGTTGTTATAATGAAACATGGACATCACATTTTTGGGTAAACATGTGTCAATGTAAACATTATAAAAATATTTGTGACCAATCATGCAAGGTATTTTGAGATTATTCGGATCACATCGCTTAATTCGGCCAGGCCTTCTACCGTGTAGCCCCCATGTGTTGCCACTTGCTGATGGTTGATACTCATACACTTCTTCACAGCCATCCCGAAAGATCACTTTCCTAACACCATCGGTAAATGATGCACTCCTATCATCCTCATCGAGTATCACTCCTGTTGCTTTTATGAATGGTTTGCCTAGAACAAGGCCAATTAAGGATGGGCTGATGATAGAGTTCATGTTATTAATTACAGTTAGCTCGATATGAAAGAGGAACTTTTCTATCACAATTGGTACCCTCCTTATTACCCCGATGATATTAAACCCTTCATATTTGACCTGTTTGGTGAAGGCTTCGTTATATAGAGAGAGGGATATTGCATTCATAGAAGAGTTGGGGTTTATATAGGCATCTTTTATAAACTTCTTCCTAGTGGTGCAAGATACCTTAAAGACCCTGTGAGCGCCATCCTCTATTCTCTCTCCAAATTCCTCAGGCAAATTTGCTGTGCCCCTCTCAAGTTCCTCCACCAGGGGGCGGTCTAGCAATCCTGGGAGCCCATGAGGCATTTCGAGCTTCTCTTCCGAGCCCTCCTCACCATTCAACTTCCTTGTACTAGAGTGCTTTGGTGAGTCTAGATAATCGCCGGACGCCTCGGTGTTCTTTTCGGGAACTTCACCCTCCATTTCATTGTCAACGTTCTCGGTTGATTGTTGGTCCAGATTGGGTTTAGGAACAGGTATTGTTGTAATGGTGTTCACGAAGTGGAGTGGTTTCAAAGGGGTATGAGCATCTCTAGTTTCTTTTCCGTTTTGTGATATGTGTTTGAAGAGTTTACTAGGGTGCTTGATTTTTACAGGAGGGGGTGTTTGGTGAGTCACCGTGACAGATTTGATCTCATTAACTTGTGCCAACTCACAAGTTGACCTGCTAGCAATGCGGTCATTGATAACTTTTAACAGGTCATCAACCTTGTTGTTCATATCAACTTGCTGTTGTCTGAATTGATTCTCAAGTTTGGATAGCTGTGTTTCTTGAGAGAGAATGAATTTTTGCAATGATTCCTCGCGATTTTGTTGTTTATGCGTATGCTGATGAGGATAATGTTCAGACCAGGTGAGTGGGGGAGAGTCATTGAATGATACACTCCGAGTTTGGTTCCAACTAAAATTTGGCTTACTCTTCCATGCCTCATACCTATCTTCGGAATTCGTGGATCCATAATTAGTGGTGAGCCACTTATCTCCCGCCTTATCGATTCACGAGGATGCGAATTCTTGGAAAGCCTGTTTGGGGAGTTCCATGCAATCATGAGTGTCGTGGGGACCACTACATAATTTACACGAAGAAGTGATTTTGTTCACTTGGCCTGAAGGTTTAGGAGCCTCGTAGGATTTCATAAGAAACTTGACTTGGTCTTCAAGTTCTATGATCCTACGGTCGGAAGTGCTTGAATTGCTCGAAGGCAAAGATATTGCCTTGACCGTTTTATTGAAATCACGGGGGTCACTCCAACTTTCGTTGTCATAAAGAGCAAGATCTTCTAGGAAAGCCCATGATTGTTCCGCACTTAGATCACGTAGCTTACCACCGGCCGATTGGTCAATGGTTTGCCTCGTGGAAAGATTGATATGGTCATAGAAGATTTGGACTTGGAGCCAAAGTTCTATGCCATGGTGAGGGACTTTTTGGAGTAAGTCCTTGAATCGAGTCCATGCCTCGTAGAGGGTTTCGCCTTAACGTTGTTGGAACATCAAGATATCATTCCTTAGCTTGGTAGTTCTTCCCGGTGGGAAAAACTGAGCAAGGAAGCGAGTGGTGAGATCATCCCAAGAGGTGATGGATCCTGCGGGTAGACGTTCTAGCCATTGACTAGCTTGGTCCCGCAGAGAGAATTGAAAGAGACGCAGTCGGGTCATCTCTCGAGTGGCAACATCAAGGTCTATGGAATCAACGATTTTGAGAAAGTCCTTGAGATGTTGATTAGGATCTTCAGAACGAAGTCCATGGAATGCGCATCCGCTTTGCACCAACCGGATGGTGTCGGATCGCAAGGGAGTGACATTGGCTCCTTGAGTGAGCTCAATGGTGTTTCGATAGCCATGGTGGCTAGGACGGGAGTAGTCTCCTAAGGTACGGGCTCTAGGAGGTTGTGGTGGTTGGTTGTTGGGATCAAGGATATTACCATCTTCCATGATGTCGAATGGTAATGGTTACGAACAAAGAAACAAAGAAAAAAAAGATAGACTAAAGAAAACCTAGAAAAATAAAATAAAAATCTCACTAGAAAGGAATCTAGTGAGTAGACCTATAAAAATAAAAATTCAACCTAAACAATAACTATTCCCCGGCAGCGGCGCCAAAAACTTGATGCGTGGTTTTGCAACCTTACAACAGGTTTTACCTCTCGAGGGATCTCAAGAGGCTTACAACCCCACCAGGCAGTGTACCTGACCGATGTAGTATAGTGTAGTGGTAAGTACGGGGGATTGATCGTTCTCCACAGGGAATAGTGTCGTTAGGATTGAAAAACTACTCTAATAGGTCTAAGGGTGAGGGAAGATTCTTTTTGTGTTTTTATAATTTTATGAAAGCAAGTAAAATCTCGGGTTTGAAGGAGTGGGCGGAATTAGTTGCTAGTCAACTAACCCAAATTACTACGAATGCAAATAAAATAAAATAACAGAAAATGAAAAGAGTTGTGAAACTTATGTGGAGAGAAATGTGTTTACTTAGATTTCCTTACTCCCTAACTATCTTTTACCGGTTGATTAGTGTGTATTAATCGCGTGGATGATGGGTGTATTCCTTAATACCAATCGTGGGGTGGCGTACGTACTTCCCCAACTCTATAAGCTCCTACTTCACTCCTATGTCGAGCCGGCTAAGAAGCTCCTAACATGGGATCACTAGAATTCGCTCATGCATTAAATACAACCATAAAAACCTTAGTACGCATTGGTTCATGTTTCTTAAGACATTCAAGCAAGTTACCGAATAGGAAGTTAGCCAGTTTTCTTAAGACTAACATCGATAAACAATCATCCAATACAACTAATAACACACTAATAACCAATAATCAATAGCTAGGTTTCATTAGATCTAAGCAAACACAAGATAAATCTAGCCTAGCATGTTAATCAAATGACAAGAACAAGATATAATCAAACAACACATAGACATATTGATTGATTAAATGAACACTTATCTTCAATTAAACATGGGAGATCCAAGGGTATGAAAACCCTTAAAAATGGCAGAAATTCGTCTTAGGGTTTCTCCTCCAAAATTACACACAATAAGTTCCACACTCATGACAAAAAATTGCAAAACTATATATAGAGTTTAAGGGCTGACGGCGTCACGTTATAGATCCTGACGCCGTCACCTCGCCGCTTTTAGGGTTCCCGGATGGCCTTCCTGACGCCGTCCCTTTTTAGTTCTCCAAAATCCGCTCTGGCCTATCAAGGGGTGACGCCGTCAGAATTGAGCTTGACGCCGTCCCTCTTTAAGTTAAGCCGTGATGGCCTTGATCACTTCAAAGGGTGACGCCGTCAGATTTTTCATGCAAAATTCTCTGGCTTATCATGAGTAATTTTCATATCCACCTCTTTTGCCCAGACATGACGCCGTCTGGGCCAATACCTGACGCCGTCAAAGGTACTTTCCAGCATAATTTTGAGACTTTGCCGTTTTCTTCACTTTTATGCTCCAAAAACGTTCAAAATGCTTCCTTTTCCAGATTTCTTCTCCAAAGTACCTAAAATGACAAAAGGAACGATTTAGGGCAATATTTGATCAAATAAATACGATTTAGGGCTTAATTGACCCCCTAAAAGCGGTACACTTTTCGCTTCATCATTAACGAAAACGGGTAGTGGGCTTGTGGGCTTTAAATGGTTTGGTGATGGGTAATGTTTTGTTGGGTTTTTTTTTTTTTTTTTTTTTTTTTTTTTTTTTTTTTTTTTTTTTTTATTATAGGATCCGGTTGTGTAGATTGTTAGGATATAATTAGTTAAACACAAGGACCATATTTGTAATTTATGAAACCTCAAGGACCATTTCTGCCCAGTCTTCAAATTTCTTCAAGGGTCCATTTTTGCCAACAAGTAATAATCCAAGGGCCATTTTAATCTTTCTTGAGCTTGAATCAAATCCGTATGAAAAACGTCTTTCCCGGCTTCGGTTTTCGGCTCTTTTCCAAATCAAGCTCGGTTTTGTCCGTATTTGCCCCGTTTTCAATCCTTTTGTACCTGAAACACAAAAAACACAATCCAAGGATATTTGTAACATTATATGGTCCATTTGGGTGTTTTTGGTCGTTTTTGTGGGGTTTTTCGGGTATAAAATGATGAGTAAAAGGCCACTCATCAGTCCTTCGACCCGTTCGGAGGGTACATCATCAACAACCTTTTCTGAGTCGGTCAATTTTGTGATGGGGATTTGGAAGTAGCTTTTCGGGAGAAAACTTGTTTTGTTCGTGACTTACAAGGAAATGATCTAGTGTTGGGCAAGCGTGGAACTAGTCTTTACACCGTCTCAATGTCTGATATGATTGCTTCTTCTCCTATATGTCTGCTTTCCAAAGCACATTCAATAAAATCCTGGTTATGGCACAAAAGACTGTCTCATCTAAATTTCAAAACCATGACTGAACTTGCACATCACAAACTAGTCGATGGTCTTCCACGGTTTCGATATTCAAAAGATCACTTATGTCTAGCTTGTAAACAAGGAAAAAGTACTCGTGCACACTTCCCTTCAAAAACAGAACACGATACAGATCACGTTCTTCAACTACTTCATATGGATTTATGTGGCCCTATGCGTGTTCAAACGATTAACAGTAAACGCTACATTCTAGTAATGGTCGATGACTACTTTAGATGGACTTGGGTCTACTTTCTCCGAAGCAAAGATCAAACTCCTTCAATGATCATCACCTTTCTCACTAAAATTCAAGTTTTGCTTCGTAATACGGTCAGAAAAGTTAGAACAAACAATGGAACTAAATTCAAAAATCAAACTCTTCGATCTTATTTTTAGAAAGTGGGAATTGAACATCAAACATCCATTACAAGAAGTCCCGAACATAATGGGGTTGTCGAAAGAAGCAATAGGACGTTAGTGGAAGCTGCAAGAACGATGTTAATCAATGCTCAATTATTAGATTACTTATGGGTAGAAGTTGTATCAACTGCATGTTATACCCAAAACCGTTGCATAATCACCAAACAACATCACAAAACTCCTTATGAGATTGTTCACAACTGAAAACCGAATATAAACTACTTTCAAGTATTTGGTGCCCTTTGTTATCCAAATAATGATCGTGATGATTTTAGAAAACTCAAAGCCAAAGCTGACATTGGTATCTTCATTGGATATTGTGAGAACTCCAAAGGTTTTCGAATCTGGAATTATCCTACTAGAAAACTTCCAGAGACTATTCATGCTAATTTTGATGAGCTTACAGAAATGGCTTTTGAGCAAAACAGCTTAGGACCCGCAACCAACCGTCTAAATTTTCTAGATCAATCAGTTGCACCTCTTTCACTTAACCGTAAAGAATCAGAAACCTTGTTTGCTCCACTGTTTGATGATTCATTTGAATGTCGTGCACCAGATGTATCACCAATTTCCGTAGCACAACCTGATAATAATCCAATACCTGATACACCTGCTACTACAACAACAACAGTTGCTACAGATGCACTTCCAATTGAATCTCTACCAATAGCAGAACAAACCGCTTCCAACACTGAAAATGCAGTTGAAGATCTACAACAACAAGAAGTACCCGCACCTGCAGATTATGACGGAAATGACTTTTTTAATCCATTTGCTCCGGCTCCAACCATTCCTGATATTGCAGAGTCATCTACACGCAACTTGGGTCCATCTAATATGCACACTCTTTTTCAATATTACCCTTCAACACACAAATGGACAAAGGATCATCCCTTAGTAAATGTGATTGGTAATCCAGATAATCCAGTCATGACATGACAAAGAATTCACACGGATAGTGAAATATGCATTTATGCTCTTACTGTCAGTCAAGCTGAACCAAAGAACATTAAAGAAGCAATGACTTAAGACACTTGGATTTAATCGATGCAAGAAGAACTCGATCAATTCAAACGTCTTGAAGTCTGGGAATTGGTAGAAAGACCTGATAGAGTTTATGTTGTCGGACTTAAATGGATTTGGAAAAACAAACTTGATGCTGATGGAACAGTAATTCGAAACAAATCGTGTCTAGTTACCAAAGGCTTCAGTCAAGAAGAAGGAATTGATTTTGAAGAATCCTTTGCACCAGTGGCTAGAATTGAAGCTGTCTGAATGTTTCTGGCGTATGTTGCCCACAAGAACATCATCGTTTATCAAATGGACGTGAAAACTGCATTTCTGAATGGGCAACTCTGTGAAGAAGTGTATGTCACTCAACCAGAGGGCTTCATCGATCCAGATCTTCCTAATCATGTGTACAGACTCAAGAAAGCTCTTTATGGCCTTAAACAAGCCCCGAGGGCATGGTACGACAAATTGTCCGCATTCTTACTTGCTAATCACTTTACCAAATGATCAGTTGATCCTACACTATTTATTCAAAGACACGGGGAGGACATCTTAATTGTTTAAATTTATGTTGATGACATCACTTTTGGTTCAACACATAAAAAGTACTCAAATGCTTTTGCAAGATTAATGAAACAAAATTTTGAAATGTCCATGATGGGTGAACTTACGTTCTTCTTAGGACTTCAAGTTCATCAATCCCCCCGTGGTATTTTTCTAAACCAGTCCAAATATGCTCTTGAGATTTTGAATCATGGCATGACAAGTTGTGATACTTATAACACACCTATGTCTACATCATCCCCAAAGCTGGATGCTGATTTACATGGTACACCAGTTGACCCTACAAAATACCGTAGTATGATTGGGTCCCTCATGTATCTAACAGCCAGCAGACCAGATATAGTTTTTGCTGTATAACTATGCTCCCGTTATCAGTCATGACCAACTGAAAGACACCTCTCTGAGGTTAAAAGAATCCTTCGATACATAAAGGGAACCATCCATTTGGGGATCTGGTATCCGAAGGATTCTTGTTTTGAACTAATAGCTTTTTCAGATGCTGATCATGCAGGATGTTTAGACACACGCAAAAGTACATCTGGGAGAGTGCAGTTTCTAGGAGATAAACTTGTATCTTGGCAGTCAAAGAAGCAGGATTGCACTTCATTGTCATCTACAGAATCGGAATATGTAGCCATGTCAGCATGCTGTGCTCAAGTCATTTGGATGCGATCACAACTGATGGACTACGGTTAAATGTTTAATAAGATTCCCATGTACTGCGACTCCAAGAGTGCCATTGCCATCTCATGCAACACAGTTCAACATTCGAAGTCAAAACATATTGCACTTCTATATCATTTCATCAAAGAGCATGTTGAAAAGGGTACAATTGAATTATTCTTTGTGGGTACTAAATACCAATTAGTGGACTTATTCCCCAAATCCTTGCCCCATGCAAGATTTGTGGAATTAGTTCACCAAATTGGTATGCGGTGTTTGACTCCAGATGATTTGCAAAACTTTCTTCAACACAAATAAGAAAGTCAAACACCAAAACCTCTTTTGTAAATATCTTATTCAAAAACACAAAAATATTTTCATTTTTCTTTTCTTTCTTTATTAAAAAAAATGCAAGTACCAAATTTCCGTCAACACTTTGTTCTTTAAAAACAAATTAACCAATTTTTCCAAACAAGTGTTGAGGGGGAGTATGAAATTCAAATTTTAAAATTTTCCTTAAAATTTATACTTACATATTTCCTAAAAGATGTTGTTTTATAATGTGTTGGTAATATTATTCTTGTGATACCCTCCTTGTTCGTAAAATGTTTTCTCATATTCCTAAGACAAGGGGGTGCATTAAAATTGTTCTTGTCAAAATTATGTCAAGTCTTGATATTTTGTGAGTAAGGACTTAGGTTGCAAAGTTATGTCGTTAAGGGACTTAATGTGACACGTTGGAAACTAAATTTTTAACAAAAACAAAATTCAACGTGCATTGACTGCACCTAAATTTGCATTTACTATCACATTAACTCTTCACCAAACTAAATCAACAACCATTATTCAATCTTCAAATCTGTTCAAGACTTCTAAAATTTGTGAGTGTTTATGTAATCTTTAGATGAATATAAGAAACGGTTTTTGATTTCACAATGATCCAACGGCTAAATTTGTCTAAATCGAATGAAATAGAATTAGGGTTTAGTCGAATTTGGGTTAAAATGATTTAGAGTGTTTGAGGTTGATTTGTATGGTAGGATATGTTCTTAAACATGTTTTTAACATGATTCTATAACCCAATCGTACCCAAAAACACGAATTGATAATTTTTCAATTTAGGGTTCATGCGTATGAATTGGGGGAATTCAAATGATCATGTTTTAGCCTAATTAATTGGTTGGGATAGTGTTCTAACATGTTGAATAACATGATTTAATCATCAAATTATACCCAGAAACATGTTTGAATCAATTTTGATGTGTAGGGTTTATGAAGAACTTGACCAGGTTCAATCGTATTGATTCATGGCTAAAAAGTGTTAAAATACAGACCAATGAACTTAGAAATATCATAGGAATATATTGGAATCAAACAATCAAACATCTAACATGATAAATTGAATTTTGATAAATTTGAGTTTAGGGTTTATCGGAATTGCAACAATTCGCATTCAATTTAGATAAACTGTTCTTACACTTGTCTAGAATTGGTTTTCAATCATGTTATAACTCGTGATTTGATTTAAATTGGACAGGAAAAGAATTTCGATAAAGATTCACAAAAAAATGTACGTCTATAGTGTCATCGAAATTTCTTGTATAAGAAATTGTCAAAATTGCAATATCCATCGGAATTGGATAACCCTTGTCGGAATTGAGAAATTGTCGAAATTGCAAAATCCATCGGAATTGCATAAATTTGTCGCAATTGCACAAAATTTATCGAAATTCACATTTTTCATCGCAATTGGGCAAAGTTTATCGCAATTCAAAATTTTCATCGCAATTGGACATGGTTTATCGCAATTAAGATTTTTCATCTCAATTGAACAAATTTCATTGTAATTCAAAATCCATCGGAATTGGATAAAATCTGTCGGAATTCAAAACTCATTGGAATTGACCAAAACTGTCAAAATGATATATATCCATCACAATTCATTAAAATTGTCGCAATTTGGTCTAATTGTATCAAAATTCAAATAATGTCGCATGTTGTCGAAATTAAATGAAAGTCAACAAAAGAGAATTTGTTTTAATTTGAAATTCACACAATGTCTAAAGATGATAATTGCAATGTTCATAATCTTAAGACATGTAAAAGCAATGATACAACAAAATGGTCACATGAATGATAACAAAGATTAATAATGTGCTAACTTTCATATATCTTGCAAATTTGTTCTGATTGATGTTTTATATATCTCGAATGGCTGCACAATAACCACTTCCCATGCTCACAAAAGAAAACACCTTTCCACAAGACTATGATGTGGAAATTGACAAGAACAACGCACGTGTTTTATTTCATAAGATCAAGTGTGCAGAACTATCATGTCAAATTGCCATTGAAATTCTTAAATTACACAAGTGTAGGAGCATGCTCGACAAGTCTGCTTCCATTCCCGAGTTCTACATTCACCAAATGTGGCACACAATCAAGCTGGACAAGGGAGAAGACTCATTCACCTGCACCCTTGACAGAAAAGAAGTAACTGTTGATGTTAATTATCTCTGCAAAACCTTATGTTAGGAATATAAATATTCATATGAAGACTCGGTCACCCTGAGTATCTATTAGCATTAAATTGCTCGTAGGATTATTAATATTATTAGTATTAGTTTAGTTACTATAAGTATTCGTGGAGTGGGTCGGGTCTTTACCCTCTGTCAGCTCACTTCACAGCCTACACGGGTCATCTAATATTTGTGTATAAATACCCCACTCCCATCAAGGGAGAGGGTTGGAGCTTTCACCTCATTAATCTAATCTACTCATTTTCTCTCTCTAGAAAACTCCCATTCTCATATCTTTCCCTCTCTAGATAATCGGCCAAGAATCACAAGAACCACAAGTGTTCCATGTTTGAGTAACTTACAATTGGTATCAAGAGCCAAGGCTAGGTTCGTTTCATAGAATACTTGTTGGGTCTCGCTTTCACACAAGTTACTAGGAGAATTAGAGGGAAAGAATCGTAGGTTAAACACAAGAATAATAAACTTTGATAATTCAATTAACCAACAACTCTTCCCTTACAATAGGAAGAGTATTTATAGTACATGGAGATGAAATGGGCCAAGCCCTAAATGGAAATGAAATTGATGGGGCGCAGCCCATTATTGTAAACAAACTAAACATTGGGGCGCAGCCCAATAAAAAAATAAATAAAAGCATACAGCCCATGGGCCTTCTACACTGGCTGTAAACTAAAACTAACTTAAAGACCAAAGCAACCTAATACAAAACATGATCGATACTTAGATTATCTAAGACGTGTTCCCAACAATCTCCCCTAAGTATTGATCATCAAGGTTGCTTGACGTTGTCTTTGCTTCTTTGGCTTCTGACGTCATCAGTATCTTTGTTCTTCGTTCTTGACTAAGTGATATGGTACTGTCTTGATCTGCCAAAACTCCAACGTCTTCTCGTCTTTTCCACCATGCTCATATGTCTTCGGACTATCGTTCTATTCTTTAATATCTTTGAACTTTTGCTATCTTTAGTCTTTGTGAGAACTTATCTTCAGGATATGAGCATGATGGAGTCTTGATGGTGGTGGAACTCCAGGTCTTCATGATCCTCCGCAGGTACAGCACGAACCATCCGGTAATTACAGATTTGGACTTCGAGATCATCAACAGCATAGTGTGAAGACTTTCTCTAATCCAAACCCAGGCCGTTCTGAACCGGATACCCCCGAAAGGGCTTACACTGACACACCGAAGTGCACCCACGATTCAGTGAGTCGCTGGAGATCACCCCACGACTGTAGACCATTTTGGAGCTAACACTAAGCATAATCCACAAGGAATTACCGAAGTGACCTGCTGTCAGGGCTGTTTGATGTTGACCCTGGTAGGATTTCCATTCAATCACTGAGAATCACAATTGTGGTTTCTCTCATGAATGTTCTCGGCAGATTGCTAAGATCTGCGTAGGACACTTCCTAATTTTACAAATGGCGTCCATTAATGTAGAACAACCAGTGTAATGCTAAGTGTTCCTATGAGATCTTTTGTTGTATCTCTTGGCTCTAGACTCGATTAGTGCTTATTTGTTTGGTCCTCGGAGGCGTGGAGCAGAATGCCTCCTTTTCAATACCAACACATCTCGGAGTGAGAGGTTGATAGATTATGTAGGGATATCCGTGTGAAATGAAACAAGTGTCTTTTGAGAGACACCTGAGTGGCTAGAAGGTTTAGTGCAGTGCGTCACTGGGTCCATGATGACTTAATCTTCAATACCGGAGTTACCGTAGTAACACCCAGTAGCATATGTATTGAACCCGGTTTCTGCCCTAAGGTTGAACAATTTGGAGGGCTATTTCTTTTCACCCTTTTCTTTACTTTTCTTTTTAATTCTTCAACCCCTTCTTTCTCCTTTCATTTCATTATTCCTTTTTTCATAATACCTAGGACTTTCTAGTTCTAAACTATTGGGATTGTCCTTGGGTAGATCCCTCCGGCTCTGGCGGATCATAGGACGGTTATTCCTAACCTTAATCACCTTATTACTCCATGACTAATCCTATGTATCGCCATAGACCAAAACCTTTTGAAAATCTCTCAAAGCATTTATGATTGTGAAAACATATTTTGTTAACACTTTGAGAGTTTTGGTATTTTCAGAAATACTCCCCCTTAACATGTGCTTACAAGTGTTTGAAGTAAATTTGCACATGTCGGGTAGAGTTAGCACTTTTGAATTGATTGATTTTCAATGAACCTGATCGTTGCGAGACACGCTTACATCACTAGTTAGGCTAGCTTGAAATTATTACCTGTCCAGATCAGATTCAGGGAAAATCGCTCAAAATCGGTACATTCTACTCAGACACGTCCTTTGCGAGACATGCTTACATCACCAGATAAACTGGTTTGAAATTATTACCCATCCCGGACATGTCTTTTTGACTACTGACATTAGCTATCGTTAATTCGAGGGTCAATTCTAAGTCGAGCTCTTGTGAGATTACAACTTTTCAAGTACCATATTTTAATCATCACTAATTCTCCCCCTCAAAAATAGCATACTCATGTTGTTTTTGGAAAACATTTGATTAAAATATGCTCCTTTTGAGGTTTACGGGAAGAATTTCAAGAACTTTGGTTTCAGAACAAAGATTTAGTTTCAAATACTCCCCCTTAACGAGAAAATACTTGTCCTTATGAGCAGAATTTTTGAAAAACTTAGAAAAGATTCTGGTTTTATTCTACTCATAAGTAAGAAGCTTTCACTCCTTATTTTAGGATTGAGGCACTGAAGCGTACCTCAGGGTCCTTTCTTTACAAGTACGGGTTGTGCACTGTTATTTGTACACAAGCCATAGTCAAATCTAAACAAATGATGAAAGATTTAAATGAATGTAAACCAAGGAGACCAGTAGTTTATGCAGGTCGTCGAAATGTAAGAATGTTCTGAATCTTTTGACGTCCACCCACATAACTCTCAAATCGCCTCATCTGCTCATGAAATTTGAGCCTTCGATCGATGCGGTCGATGAACTTCCGTGCTCGTCTCACATCTCTTATAGTCCACCACATATGCCTTAACCATCCTACCTCCAAACCCTGTCAATGATTCTCCAAAATCCCTTCAAGTTCACCTTTAACCCGAATCAATGTCTCGTCACCGAACTTTTGAATATCCTGAAAACCCATGAACCTCGTTCTCTTCTTATCTCGTACATATACCAACCCAAACGGTCTATCCCGGAACGTATAAGGTGTCCATTCGCTGACTCCCGGCGGTTGGAAATCCGGCTTGACCAAGTTTAAGTTCTTTTGGTAGCTTTCCACCCCAAGATGAACATCCTCAACTCTCTGTCTGATTACAATACTGCGGATGTAAATCAGAAGAGAATTGATGATGTCATACTGAAGACGACCCGGTAAATGTTCCAACTTGCCTTGAATCTTAAGAAGATACATATCTTCAATGTCGTTCAGATTCAAGTACGGATAATCAGATTCCTTAAAGCTGTATTCCTTTCCATCTTGTCTGCGAACGGTGATCTTCATCAGGAAGTTATACCCATAGTTGGATTCTGTTTTAAATCTGACGATAGAAAGTATTTGACTCTGGTGATACACAGAAGTTTTAGTCGGTTTTGCTAGCTTCCACTTGTAGAACAATTTACGCATATCGGGCCAGTGATAGATACCTAGAAGTGCATCGTCGTTGTATTCTTCTACTTCTTTAAGGAATAATTCGTCTATCTGTTCCTCAAATCCATCTATCACATAGGAAGCTGCCGGACACTTCGTCAGGGATGTAGCATATCGCTTTTCCGGATCGGTATTACCATAGAGTAGATACTCCAAGTCGTGATTGAAGAAGAACTTCTTGGGTATCTGAAGGTTTTGAGGGGGTCCGATGAGAGGTAATGGTTTTGAATAGTCACGAAGATTTAAAGAGCCATAAGAATCCCAAGTCATGTTCTCGGTCATTGCCCTTGCAACCTGTTCCAAATTATATTCGAACTCTAAATGGGAAGTGGTGACCATCTTAAATTTAGTAAATCCAGCTTCTCGAACCTTGACAATGTCAGAAAGTTCTAATTGCTGAACCCGCATAACCTTCTTGAGACGCTTCGTGAAATCCACAACAGATGCGGTAGTAGGAACATCATCAGGAGAATCAGGGTTCGCATCTACTATCTGTTCAAACAATGTTTGCTTCTCTGTATCTGGGTTGACCCATTCCGGTGCAGGTAACAAGGCTGCATCCGGCGGTGGTGCGGTAATAGAGGTGAACCTGGGAGGAGCAATATCAGTTTCATGTTGCTCCATTTGGATATCGTGATGTGGTTCAGTATCATCGAAAGCACCCGTGGAATGAGTAGTGGTAGTATGTTGGGTCCTGGAAGTACCCTCCTTTCTCTGTATTTTTCCCTTTCCCTTGGCCTGATCATCCTTGTCTCGATCATCTCGACGACGTTTGGTGGGTTTGTCTTGCTTGCAGCCCTCTTTCTTCTTCTCGTCTCTCTTAATTGAATTGATCAGAGCATGACGAAGTTCCACTTCAGTTGGATCATCGACGACACCTTCAAGTAACTTTTCTTTGTAATATGACAGTGGTGTATCGGCCGGTAGAGTGTGTAGAGTCACTGGCGTGGTTTTAAGACGATGAGCCACCACGCGATCCAACTTTTTCTTGACATACTCTTTCATGAGACCGGGAATAACTTCAGATAGTTCCTGGCTGATCTGTTGAGGTAGCGTGTTACTGATGTAGTGATCACACGCTGTCTCAATATTGTAGCCTTTGAACTCATTCATTTCTCTCTGACGCGCTTCCAGCTGTAGTTGTTGGGTAGCAAGCTTGTCTTCCAGCTCTTTCAGCTTATCAGTATTTTTGGGTAATGGTTCAGTGGGTGTGGCGGATGGTGGAATGTTCATTATGGTTTGATTAAGTGGTGATGGTGTTCTGGTTTTAGAGGTTTCACCTTCTGGGTTCACAGGTGGGGTAGGTATACGATCGTCACCCCTGTTATCCATTTCATGATCACTTTCCTCATCTGATTCATCCTTCTCTGCATCTGTCTCTTCACTACTCTCAGCATCATCTGTATCCTTTACTTTCTCAATCATACTTTCATCTTCATCCATTTCATCATCTTCTGCTTTCTCATCATCTTCAGCACCCTTCTCAGTCTCAGTGTTCCCTTCATCTTGATTCTTATCATGCTCTTCCTTGTCACTTTCAAATTCCGAGTCTAAAGCTGTTTCATCACCGTGGTTAGATTGAGACTCATTTTCAGACTCTGTTTCCGAACTACCAATAGTCTGACTGTGTGTAGCCTCTGAGTCCTCTTCTAACTCTGATTCAACCCGTGGCTGTGAACCTGATCCTTCACCCAGTTCCTTTCCTCTGTGTTTCTTCTTCTCAGCTTTGTACTTGGCAATGCTCTCTTCTGTTGCCTTTCTTAACTATTCTTCTTCCTCGTCTCTTGTTGATGGTGGTTCAAGCTGCTCATATGATGTATCAGTAGTCTTAATGTTTTTTCCCTTTCCAGCTCCCAAATCTTTATCACCTTTGGCCATTTCGGATTTGAGCTTGATGATCGATTTTCGACGTTCCTCCCTCAGATCTATGGTTTCTTCTTCTTCATGTTCTTCCGAGGATTCATCTCGAAGTGTTGTTTTCTTCTTTGTTTCGCGGGTAATCTTTTTGGTGCGCGAAGAGGAAGAGATAGCAGTTTTTCCTCTTTCGCGACCTCTGCCCCTTGTCGCCTTAGACCTCTTAGGTGTAACACCAACCATGCCAGCTTTTTCAGCGTCATCATACGAGTCAAAAGCTTCATTTGCCTTGACCGGGTCAGACAAGAGCTTGGGAGGAATCCTTGCTCCGCGTTTGGTTGTGTTTGAAGCATGGATCCTGATAGTTGAGAGGACGTGATCCATACTTTCCATGTGGTACTCTTCACTTGGGCGGCTATCAATTTCATGATGTTGTTCCATGAAGTAGGCGATGATTAATTTGGTGAAGCAAGGAAACGGAACTTTGTAAGCCTTCTTCTTGGCAAACTGTTTGTACTGATATATCATATCGGTCCAGATATAGCGAGCAAAGTCCACGTAGTGTAGTTTGATGACACCGTGAAAGAACTTGAGGTGTTCAAGTCTGGGGTGTTCTAAACCCGTTTCCTTCCCAGTGATGCAGTGACTAATGATGGTGAAGATAGTCAACCATGGTTGTGGAATATACTTGCGGTCGAGTTTAGAGCTGGAGGTGAGGTCCTTACTGTCTTCATCATAGCCAATAGCTTTTAGGTTATCAACAATCTGCTGGAAGGTGGGAACTTTGCGGAATACGCCATTGGGAGTGGACTTAGGTGGAGGAAGTTCAAGAATAGTCCTGAGAGTACCGACATCAAACCTAATTCGCTTGTCATTAATGGTAATTGCCATAGACTTAGTATCGTTGCTGACGAACAACTTATGCCAAAACTGATGCATGTAGACCTCTGGTACACTCGCCGTCTTAGTCAGAACAGGGCTGACGAAATGGCGCTTCAGTATTTCAACCATTATCTGACAAGACTTGTGGCATTTCAGGACATCAAAATCTGCTCTGGAGTTAGACTTGTTGATCTCGCGCTCATCGTCTTCTGGTACCATATCTTTTCGAGTAATGGAAGCCTTAGTCATGATGATCCTGTAGAGCACAAACACAAACAACCACACAAGAGAGGATGTAGAATAATGTTAGTGTTAGTGATATTTCCCATGATCATAATTCGGCCAAAATCATGTAGAACACAGAAAGATACAATCCCAAATACTCATTCTTGACTTAAACAAGCAAAAAATATCAGCACTTATCAGCAATATATCAGTAAACAAACGGAAACACAGAACAGATGCAAGAAAATTTCACTAAGTTTGCAAAATATTAGTTACTCGGAAAGTGAACCATTTACTCGGAGAAAATAGTCCTTGCTCGGAGGATTTTGTGAAGAGTTGGAAATATCCGGTCTAAGTAGGAGACTACAAGTTTCCTTACTCGGAAACTTTCCAAAATCCTCCTAACTCGGAGTGTGGTTTACTCGGAAATTTGGTTCACATATTTACTCGGAAACATTTAAGTTAAAGATTTACTCAGAAAGTCTGAGTTACTATAGTTACTCGGAGAAAGTTAATAAACCTTACTCGGAAAGCCTATATATCACATTACTCGGAGATAAATTGAGATACTTGGAAGATTCTAAGTATCTCAGATTAATTCTCATTGCTCGGAGATAAAGTGGTTTACTCAGAAAGGTTTATTAACAATTTCCAAGACCCAAGAACACTCTCCTAACTCGGAGAAAATAAGACTTGCTCGGCAATCATGCAATAGCTTTACTCGGAAACATTCAAAAAAATTCTTAACCATTTAGGACATGTTTAAGCAGCAATTAATTAACCAGGAACATCTTAAACACTAACCTAAACACAATAATGCACCCAGAAATTCATAACAAACCATAGAGAAAAAATCCCCAACACATTTTAAGCCTAAAATCTTTCGACTAAGGACAATTGTTAAAATTATGTGATGAAAACCTAGGCGCATACTTACAACACATAATCAACCGTATCCCACCAATAATCTTACAAAAATATGAACACATAAGTTCCCAGCAATGTATTTGATGAGTGTGTAAATATTCATCATTTTATGCCCATTTTAGACCATAAAAATATTGAAAACGGCCAAATACACCAAATATTACTGCAGATATCATTGGTTTGTGTTTTTATGTGTTTCAGGTATAAATGATTGAAAACAGGGGCAAAAACGAGCATAACCGAGCACGAGATTGGAATATCATCAAAAGCCGATGCCGGGATAGGAATTTATGAGTTTGGACCAGGACATTGCTCAAATTATCAAAGTCAACTTCCAAGAATTCTGAAATATCACAAATAGCCCGTGGAGATGATTTTCAGAAATTACATGATTGGTCCCAGGATTTTCAGCTTTGGCAACTTTGGTCCTCAAAGTTTAAATACATTCCATCCTTAACCCATTAACCCTTATCCTAAATTAACCCAACCCATTTCTAATCCTTATCCCAGCCCAATCACAACAAAGCCCAAACCCCTAAAATAAACCCAACCCGTATACCCTTAACTAAACCATGTTTGACTTCGGTCAAACCCCACATCCCCGCCAAAACCAAAAACCAGAAACCACCCTCTTACCCACCATTTTCTTCCTGACAAACCACCCCTCCCCCTCACCCTGCAACCATCCACCACACCTACCCTGTCCAAAGCATTTAATGCTTCTTCAACCTCACAAGTAACCCAGTACCAAGTGGGAGTTTTCTGCTAATATATTTTTGGCGCCAAAACTAAAGTTGATGGCTCAGATGACTTCAAGCGAATCCAATGGTCAGAAATGGATCAGAGATGTACAAGAGATAAATCCCACTTTATTTTTTAGTATAAATAGCTCCCTTTGTAAGCCTAATGGGCATGTAGAAAATTAGTTAGTCGTATTTTTAGTTTAAGATTTCAATTAATGTAAAATTTAATTTTCAGCTATTAATTCAAGTTGTTTTTAAGTTAATTGTTCTAAGTTCAACTCAGTTGTGTATCAGTTTCAAGTTCAATAGAAATTCAAGATTTTTGGTTAAATCGTATTAAGCTATTTAGCACTTAGAAACAAATCACAAGTTTCCTCACCTATTCTATAAGCTTATACAAGCTAATCATAGCTTGTTGTAAGCTTATACTAGTTTAGAATCTGTTAAATTCAAAAAGTCTTAAAAAGTCAAGGAAAGTCAACCTTTGCATTTGACCATGGAGAGCTTATTGGAAGTTGCCAGTAATGGAATGGCAAGAAGGACTTTACCTAGCTTGTTGTGAAACAAGCTAGGAGCTTGTAGCTGCCATTTTGGATCCTTTGTTAAGCTAAGGCCCCAAGTGAGTCAATTTCTATTTTTTATATTTGTACTGTAGCATAGCTTATTTTTGTGCTTATTTGCTTAATTCTAGCTTAATTGTTCTTTATATTGTTACTTTAGTGTTAATCATTAGGTAGTATAAGCTAGTTTCTGTTTTTACTTGAAAACCTTAAAAAAGTAAAAAATAGTCAAATAAGCACTCAACTTATTTGAGTGCTTAATTATAGTAGAAAGTAGTTCATTAGGGTTTAACTAAGTTAGCAAATCAGTTTTACAAAGATTCATAGCTTTGTTTGGTCTGTTATAGTCAAAATCAAAAAATCAGCCCACATAAGGGGTGTTTGGTTTAATGTTGGAAATGGGTCAAAACCAGAGGATACTGTTCATGTGCCATTTTGGAAGTTTCAATCTCACTTAAAATAAGCTAGGAAAGCTGTTTGATTAATGTTTTGACCTGTTTTGGATAGATTGTGTCAATCCTAGGTTATGGACTGATCTAACAAGCCATACATTGCAATAAGCTAGTTTTGCCCTTTTTCTTTACATATATGTGTTAATTTAAGTACCTTTAGTGTATATCCAAAAGCTGGTTAAGTTTTATATAGTCTTGTGCCTTAAAAAACCCTTATTGTGCCTACTGATCACCTAAGTGGATCAGCAGACTCAGTGTTTTTTGTCCCTCTTTTGTTGACCTTAAGTGCTTATTGAATAAGTTTTCTTGATTGAAGGTTCATTGTTCTTGGTGGTTATTAAATTCAGACAAGAGCTAAGCTTATCAAAGCCTTGAAATAAGCTATAAAATCCACTAATTCCAATTAAGTATACACTGAGTCATCAGTGTATACTTGTTAGAAATAGCAAATTTCAAGCTTAGTTTTAAGCATTTGACAAGCAGCTTAATGTCTAATTTTTGGATCCAAGTAATCCTTGCTAGGTCAGCTTTTACTGCCATAAGCTTTTGAGTTCCTTAGTTGCCATTTAAGCACTTAAAAATAAGCCCAAAGTTGCCTAAGTTGACTGATCTTTGCCCTGTGCACCTCAGTTCCTCATCAGATCCATTTTGCTTGTTCAAGCTTTGATTCTGTGCTTATTACCTCTTTTTGTTGCTTATTTGTTTTCATTATTAGCTTATTTGTGTCTTTAGCTTATTTCACATGTTCATTTAGCTTATTAGTTTAGCTTTTAGTCACCTTTCATTGTCCTTTGCTTATTTTAGCTTGAAAAGTCCACTGATCTGAATCCATAAGCCAATTCTGAGCTTATTGGTCAGTTTTAAAATAAGTTGTTTCATTAAAAGTTGTTTTTTTTGTGTGTGTTTATTTTATTTATTTTATTTTTTTTTTTTTTTTTTTTTTTTGTGCTAATTGTGTGTAAAAAGAAAATAAAAAAAAAATATAAATCAAACAAAAAGCTAAGGCCAGGATTCGAACCCTGGACCTCTAGCAACTAAAGCCTCAACACACACACCAATCACCAACTGCCCTAGGGACTTTTTCGTTTAACTCTTTGCACCCTTTTTATTTAACCCTTGTTTTTTCCCTTTTGCTTATTTTCCATTTTAGCTTAATAACAGCTTATCCAAATAAGCTGTTGATCCCATTTTATTTTTCTTATGTCCTGCTTATAATTTAGCACGTTTCTGGAATTTTTCCCATTTTTCCAATTTCGTTTAGTATTTTTAATTCACTTTTCTTTTTAATATAGTTTTTAAATCATATTAAATTAAATACTTATTAGAAAAATATAATTCTTTTTTATAAAATTTTCTTTTGTCATCTATTACTTAGGAAAAATATATTTGTACTTGTAGGTTTTATTTTTAGAGATTTCACTTTTAAGGCTCGTTTTTAGATTTCCCGACTCACGTTTTTAGTGTAATTGATTTACGTTTAATTTTTCTTTGTAATTTTGTTTACCATATTTTTAGTAGAAGTTAAAAACATAAAAATAAAAAATCCAATCATCAAGCATTTTAATTCCTAACCGATAACAAAATCCTCGATTCACACCTCGCTGGGACACGACCCGGGTAATCACTTATCCGGTATCTCACACCGTATTCACGGGTTTTGCATGTTGACCTTTTTCCTAAAGGTTTGACTAGTTGATTCCCAAGTATCACGGGGATCCGATACTATATTTATATATATACTCACACACGAATCAGTATTCGACCTATTTAAGCCACATAATCACAATACGCATCGAATGATGTTATACAATACAATTAAACATTGAAAGATCACTCCTAGACATATTGTTATGATCAGGAAAACAAACAATTATACTGAAGCATAAGAAACAAGAAATCCCCAATTGACTGCTATGAACCCTAATTCATGAACTAACAAATTGAGCCATAGAGATGTGATGAGATTTCAACAGAGTGATTACAATGCATAATTAATCATGATTAACACTTACAAATTTGTTTTCCAGAAAATCAAAAATCGTGCTTATGAACAGCTAAGATTTTTGGCGGGAGTTAGTATATGTGTGTTTACTGTGAGATGTTGGGAAAAAGAAAAAGTTATTAAGACACGGGCTTTTATAGTGTTATTAAAGTTTGCACTTTGACACTTTTAATCCCTTAGCTATTAAACTAGTTTATTAAAAATCTTAAAGTGCTAAACTCTTTTTAAGCTTGACACTTTTAGCCCTTGTGATATGAAGGGTGACCTTAGTGATGAGAAAAAATTTATTTACCCTTTTTTTTTTTTTTTTTTTTTTTTTTTTTTTTTTTTGATACAAAAATATTTACAAAGTAGCCATGACGTGTGACTCGTTTAACTTTGTTTGAGAAAGTTGTCCAAATCTTCTGGAGTCAAACATCGCATACCAATCTGATGAACTAATCCAACAAATCTTGCATGAGGCAAGGCTTTGGTGAATAAGTCGGCCAGTTGGTATTCAGTACCCACGAAGTAAAGCTCAACGATACCCTGTTCCACATGCTCTTTGATGAAGTGATATCGAAGAGCGATATGCTTGGACTTGGAATGCTGCATGGTGTTGCATGAAATAGCAATGGCACTCTTGGAGTCGCAATATAACGGAATCTTGTTGAACACGTATCCGTAATCCATCAGTTGTGACCGCATCCAGATGACCTGAGCACAGCATGCTGACATGGCTACGTATTCGGATTCTATTGACGACAGTGATGTACAATCCTGCTTCTATGATTGCCAAGATACGAGTTTGTCACCTAAAAATTGCACTCTTCCTGAAGTACTTTTCCTTGTATCTAAGCATCCTGCATTATCAGCGTCTGAAAAAGAAATTAGTTCAAAGCCAGAATCCTTCGGATACCAGATCCCCAAGTTAATGGTTCCCTTTATGTATCGAAGGATTCGTTTAACCTTAGTGAGGTGTCGTTTAGTTGGTCTAGACTGATAGCGGGAGCAAAGATATGTGGCAAAGACTATGTCTGGTCTGCTGGCTGTTTGATACATGAGTGACCCAATTATACTACGGTATTTGGTAGGGTCAGTTGGTGTCCCATGTAAATCAGCATCCAGCTTGGGGGATGATGAGGACATCGATGTATTATAGGTATCACTACTTGACATGCCATGCTTTTTCAAAATTTCTTGTGCATATTTGGCCTGGTTTAGAAAAATACCACGGGGTGATTGATGAACTTGCAGTCCTAAGAAAAACTTCAGTTCACCCATCATGGACATCTCAAAGTTATGTTTCATTAATTTTTCGAAAGCATTTGAGAATTTCTTATATATATAACCAAAAATGATATCGTCCACATAGATTTGAACAATTAGGATGTCCTCCCCGTGTTTTTGTTATAAACAGCGTTGGATCAACAGAACCTTTAGTGAAATCATTAGCAATTAAGAACGCTGACAGTTTATCGTACCATGCCCTCGGGGCTTGTTTAAGGCCATAAAGGGCTTTCTTGAGCCTGTAAACATGCTTCGGATGTTCTGGGTCGACAAAGCCGTCTGGTTGTGTGACGTACACTTCTTCCCGGAGTTGTCCATTCAGAAACGCCGTCTTCACATCCATCTGATATACAGTAATGTTCTTGTGAGCTGCATATGCCAGAAACATACGAACGGCTTCAATTCTTGCCACTGGTGCGAAAGATTCCTCGAAGTCGATTCCCTCTTCTTGGTTGTATCCTTTGGCTACCAGACGAGATTTATTACGAATAACTATCCCATCCGCATCCAACTTGTTCTTCCAGATCCATTTCAGGCCAACAACATAAACTCCAGCTGGTCTTTCTACCAATTCCCACACTTCTAGACGTTTAAACTGATCGAGTTCTTCTTGCATTGACTCAATCCAATTGTCATAAGTGAGAGCTTCCTTAATGTTTTTCGGTTCGGTTTGACAAATGGTGAGTGCATAGAGGCAGTGTTCACCGTCCGTTTGGAGTTTCTTGCGTGTCATGACCGAATTATCTAGATTACCAATCACATTCACTAACGGATGATCCTTAGTCCACTTGTGGGTGGAAGGGTAGTGTTGAAAGTTTTGGTGCATGTTTGATGGATCCAAATTGCTCGTTGAAGACTCAGCAATATCTGGAATGGTGGGAGCTGGAGCAAATGGATTAAACAGTATGTCTCCATCATAGTCTGGTGGGTGGGGTACTTCAGAAGGTGAGGTTGGATCTTCAGCTGCAGTCATGTTAGTAGAGGCTAATTAATCGACTGATGATGATGGTTCCCTTGGTGGTGCATCGTCAATAACTATGGTAGATGTTACTGGTGTTTCAGGTGCTTGTGCGTGAACAGGAATTGCAGCGGAACTGGTGGTATCGGCAGGAGCACGACTAATGAATGAATCATTAAACAGCGGAGCAAACAGATCTTCTAGGTCCTTACGGTTGAAGGAAAGAGGTGCAGCTGAATGATCAGGAAAGTTTAGACGGTAAGATTCGGGTCCTAAGTTGTTATGCTCAGAAGCCATATCCGTGAGTTCATCAAAATGAGCATGTATTGTTTCTTGAATTTGACGGGTTCGACGGTTCCAGATGCGAAATCCCTTAGAATTCTCACAGTAGCCAACAAAGATTCCGATGTCTGCTTTGGCTTTCAACTTTCCAAGGTCATCACGATCATTATTTGGGTAACAGAGAGCCCCAAATACATGAAAGTAATTGATATTCGGTTTTCGTTTGTAAACAAGTTCATACGGGGTTTTGTTGTGTCTTTTGGTGATCATACAACGGTTTTGGGTATAGCATGCAGTGGAGACAGCTTCAGCCCAAAGGTAATCAGGTAGTTGAGCGTTGATCAACATCGTCCTTGCAGCTTCGACTAACGTTCTGTTTCATCTTTCAACCACTCCATTCTGTTCAGGGCTACGAGGAATAGATGTTTGTTGTTCAATACCGACATTCTCAAAGTACTCACGGAGAGTGTGGTTCTTGAATTCGGTTCCGTTGTTTGTTCTGACCTTATGACCTGTGTTGCGAATTTGAACCTGAATTTTGGTGAGAAAGGTGATGATCATCGAAGGAGCTTGGTCTTTGCTGCGAAGAAAGTAGACCCAAGTCCATCGAGAGAAGTCATCTACGATTACCAGAATGTGACGTTTCCCGTTGATTGTTTGCACTCTCATTGGACCATACAAATCCATATGAAGAAGCTGTAGTACATGATCTGTACTGTGCTCTGTTTTAGGAGGAAAGCGAGCACGAGTGCTTTTGCCTTGTTCACATGCCGGACAAAGGTGATCTTTGGCATACCGAAATCTAGGAAGACCGTCGACTAACTTATGACGAGCAAGTTCCGTCATTGTTTTGAAATTCAAGTGAGACAAGCGCTTATGCCATAACCATGCTTTTGAGGGTTGTGCCTTAGAGAGTAGACATATAGGAGAGGAAGCGGTCATATCTGATAATGAAATGGTGTACAGATTCGTTCCGCGTTTTCCTTTCATGAGATCATGTCCGTGTAGATCTCGAACAAAGCATGTTTTCTCCCTGAATGCGACTTCCAAGTCACCATCACAAAATTGGCCAATGGAGAAGAGGTTATGACCAAGGCCTTCTACATAGTACACACGACTGATTTCGATGTTCCCGCTGACGTAGTCCCCATAGCCCATAATAGCGGCAAACTGATCATTCCCGAATCTGACAGTTCCTATGAACTTTTCAACAAAGTTTACTAGAAGATTTAGGTTGCCTGTCATATGTCGGGAACACCCGCTATCAATAATCCAGAGTACGATTTGTATCACCTGCATCACAAGAAAACAATGCAGATGGAGAGACAGTAACGGTGGAACCCGTTGGGTTGGTATCACAATTATTAAGCTTCTTGGGTAACCAAGTAAAACTAGGTTTATTCTGAAGCCAACGTTGCCAATTCCAACTAGATTCCGCTTTCTTCCTAGTAAAGGCACTAGGTGTTTGGATTTTTCCTTTTGGGCCTATGGTCTTGGTCTTGTCTACGGGATTCTTAGAAACTACTTTTGGCGGTTTCCTTAAGAGTGACTTGGCAGCGGTAGGGGGCCTAGAGGGAATGCCAGTAGTACATTTCTTTTTATGAGACAAAAGGGTTTTAGCAACACAACTTTTATGATTAACAGACAAAACACTCGTACGACAAAACACACAATAAGCATCAACACGACCATCATTCAAAACATTCAAAGTATCAGCATTCGTTACATCAGAATTAGAATTACATGTTTTAGAACTTGATTCTACTAAAGATATAACTTGCTTTTTATTCAAATTCCTATTGTGAACTTCTACTTCTTGGTCCTTAGGGGAGCTGCTCTTAGGTTTCCAAACTTTATTCTTCACAGAAGCCTTGGATCTGTTAACCTTAGAGGTGCCTAGTCCTATAGAAGGGGAAGCATTTACATTAGTGGTCTGGGAGGATGCTTTCTTAGGTATCTTATCAACTTTATACATACCTGGCTTAATCACATTCTTGTTTGCAACTTTTCCTTTTTCACGTACATTCATTTTCTCTCCCAATTCAATGATGATGTGTTTCTGTTGTTGAATTTTAGAATCCAATGCACGATTTAATCGAAGAAGGTTATCTCGGTTATCGCAAACTTTATCGATGTCCTTTTCATATTGAGAAATTTCCTGTTTTAAAACAATATTTTCTTTTTCAGTTAGATTTTCAGAAGCATGACTGTTTTAAAAGGACAAAGATGTATTTTGGTGTTGTAATTTTAACTCAAAGGCGAGACTTTGAGTTTGACACAAATGCAATCTCTTGTTGAATTTGTAAACTTCTTTTGAAAAATCGTTTTTCACATCATCATTGACTTGTTTGAGTCTCTCATTTTCTTGTCTCAAATTTTCTATCTCTAATTTCAACAACTTAATATCAACAGAATGAGCATCAACAATCATATCATTACAATCCATAAAAATAGAATTCATAATCACAGAAACAACATCATAACATAGAACATCTTCCAAAAGTCGATCAACTTCATTTTCTAAATTTTTCTTTTGAAATTTTTGTTTCAAGATTTTGTCGTCTTTTGCTTTGAAAATGCTCATCATTGATACAATATCCGTTTGTAGTTCCTGCTCCCAATGTGTAGCACAAAGTTTCAGGTGTTGAACGTGTGGTAAAAATTGTTTTTGAAAAACCTCTCTCTTTTCCTTTTCATAAGGAGAAAGAAAAGTAGAGACTGTTATTTCTGAATTTCGTTCAATTGCGTCGTCCAAAAATTTTATGTCCTCCAAAAAGGATTTGAAATATCAGAGGACACGACATGGTTTTGGCACAGAAGAAATGACACCTGGATTTTGCGAAGAGTTATTTACTTGTGCTTCATTGGTTACGGGGACAGCTTCAGGAAATGTATCTGGTTCAATAAACCATGATGGTTGTGATTTTTGCGGGACGAAGGTTTTGCTAATATGAGGTACTTGAAAATAATCATATGGTTTATGATAAGGGTTTTGTCTCATTTTAGATAAATTTTCCTCCGCCTCTTCTAATTCCTCCTCATTATCATAAACAAACAATACGCACAACAGAATCATCAAACAAATGTTCAGCACTATATAACTTTAGATCTTCTTTGAGTGCTTTATGTAGAAAACTTGGTTTATCACTACCAATAGCAAACCCATATCCTTTTGGATTTGGTTTTACCGTTAGCTTTTGAATGGTGGTTATTGATTTGCCAGTTTTATACACAACGTTCTGAAATTCTTTAAGTTTGGATTCCAAGTCAAGAATTTCCTCAACATATGAATCGACTCGTTTCCTTGATTTTTCACGGTGTTCAGAAAAATTATTTTGACAAGTTGACAGCTCTGTTTTTGTTTGATTAAGTTCAGAGTGAAGAATGTCAACTTGTTTTTGAAAGTCTAATTTTTCTTGTTCTTTTTGTAAAATTATCTCATTTTTGGAAGCAGTCAATTCACGAACTTGATGTTCTAAATTTTGTACCTGCACATATGAATCTTGGAATGCAGACTTAAAGCTTTTCTCACGTTTTGCTTGGTTTTCATAGTTTGAAAGTTGTTGCTTGTAGCACTCATTATCTTTAGTTAATAATGCGACTTTTGCTTTTAGATTACTGTTTATTTCATTACACTTATCAATTTGGGATTTATGAGCATCTAACTGAGTCTTGGTGGTCAGCAGTAAGGTCATGAGCACTGAGTCAGGCAAAAGATTTTCTTGTTCAAATTGGTCATTTTCATCATCAGAAAGAGGATCATCAAATGAAACAACGGGGTTAATTTGATCATCATCAAATGTAACAACGGCGTTTATTTGATCATCGACTTCAGAAGATAAGGATGAATCAATTTTTCCAAGATTTTCTTTGGCTGAACCAGATGTAGAGGGTGACACAATTTCATCAATTAGACATTTTAAATTTGGTACCTAAGACAAGCCATCGGTATCATAGACCGGGCCTGTTTCACCCATGTTCACTTCCTGCATATTGGCCATCAACATAACAGTTGCTTCCAGGTCCTCCATATCATCATCTGAGTAAGCATCTGCCATAAAGCTTTGCTGCTTTTCAGTGAGGGTGCTTCCACGTTCATCTTTGAGGGCCAGAAGAAGAGCTTCCTTGTGATATGTTGCACCCCTAGTTCTTGGCTTGGGGCATGCATTGGCTACGTGACCCTTTCCTCCGCAGTTATAGCACTTAATCCCTGTGTTACCAATACCAGAACTTCCAGTCTCAACAATTTCAGCCCTTCTCGGTACATTACCAACATTGTTCTTACTACTCCCAGCTACATTGAACCTTTTTCCACCTGAATTCCCCGTATAGTTGCCTGAACCAAATCTCCCTGAAGTCCTGTTCTGTATCTCAACTCTGCCATCATTGACAACAGCCTGGTTACGGGTGTTTGAAGAAGACCGAAGACGTTTGTTGGATTTATTAGAGAATTTGCTGAATGCTTTGGCAATAAGAGCAAATCCCTCATTCAGTGAGTTGAACGCATCGTCTTCTTCATTGTCAACATTGGTGTACATCATTGAGTTGGTGTTGTTGTATGACACCAATTAATTGTCAGAATATTGAGGTGGTGCTTCATATGGGACAAGTTGGTTTGATGGGGTTTGTGAAGGGTACATTGGGGTTTGCATAGGTTGGACATGACTCTGATCAGGTGCAAATTGTGACTGAGCCATTAGAGCAAGTAGGTTTGAAATGGGTGCTGGTGAAAAACCTCCACGTGCTGTTCTATCCTTGTCAACTTCAGATTGGTGCTGTTTAAGGAAATCATACAGCAACCCATAAGACACGTCGTTTATCCTTTTGGCTTGTCGAACAAACTTCACGTACTTCTGCCAATCTGGTCCGAGTCATCCCAGAAACTTAGAGTTAACAGCAATCTTTGGTAATTTGATGTCGTGACGGTCCAAGTCGTTGACAATATTAGTAAACCTGTGGTAGTATGATTCCAACGATTCCCCTTGTTCGATCATAAAGTTGGTATACTCCATGTAGAGTTTAGACTCCATGTCCTCTTGATTTAATGTAGTACCTTCCATGAGAAGGTGTACATGTTCCCACATGTCATTGGCTATCTTTTGCGCATCAATGCTGCGGAAGATAGGATTTGGAATCCCATGAAGTATATAAGACATTGCCAATTCATTTGACTCTTGCTGTTGGACCTGTTCAGTGGTGAGTTGAGCAAGAGGGATAGGGATAGAGGTTGCCGCTCTTGCTGGAATGGCATTGTTATCACCTGGTACAGGAGTTGAAGGATATGGGTAGGGTCCTTCCAAGATGACCTTTTTCATGAACTTACCATGGGGCTTCTTCTGCTCGATGAATCAAAGGAAACGACTCGACCACTGCACGTAGTTACCTGGAGTAAGCATAGGTGGGGTGTCTAGAGATCCGACTTTGTGTCGGGACTGTTGACTGCTTATGGCCTCGCACATTTTGTCAAACTCGTGAGGATGTTTTTGAGGTAGTTGCTGGTAATTCTGTACCGGCTGGGGTTGAGGAATAACTTGGTGTTGTTGCATTAGGATGTGAGGTTGTTGATACTGTGGTTGTGGATATTGTTGTTGATACATCGGTTGAGGGTACTGCTGTTGGTATGGTTGTTGTTGTCGATACTGTTGTTGTTGATTGTTGAAGTAGTTGTTGTAAGGTGGTTGAGACATCGACGTAACTTGTGGATGTTGGATCGTTCCAAGGAAATAAGATTTTTGTTCGATTGTTCACAAAGTGTTTCCTTGCTCGGAAATAATTATAAGAATTTGCTCGGTAACTGCCTTACTCGGAAGAATCACAATAACAGTTGTAAGATAAAACTTTTCCTTACTTGGAAATCTAAGAATTATTCCCTGCTCGAAAATTTAAGAAAAAATTCCTTACATGGAAGATTTATTTAAGTTCCTTATTCGGAAGTTCCTTACTCGGAAGATTTAAATAACTATTCCTAACTCGGAATATTTTTGAAATTTTCAAAAACGTGGAAGATTCACGACTTTCCTGACTCGGAAATATTAAACCTCGCTAAGAAATAACGTTTCTTCCAAACTTGGAAATTACAAAGCAAACTTAGAATTCTTTCCTAACTCGGAAACGTACTTGCTCGATAATTCTTAACTCGATAATTCCTTACTCGGAAAGATTGAGTTAGAATTATTATTTGCTCGGGACAATTTCCTATCTCGGAAATATAATGACAATTCAGGACTGAGTGGAAAGAATTCCATACTAGGAAAGTTTCCCTTTGTTTCCTAACTCGGAAATATTTCAATCACGGGACATGATGTAATTTTTCCTAACTCAGAAAAATCACAATTACTCGGGACTTTGGAAAAACTTTCCTAACTCGGAAAATTTTCAACTTTTCCTAGCTCGGAAAATAGCACGTTACTCGGGACTTGTGAACGTTTTCCTAACTCGGAAAAAATTCACTTTCTTCCTTACTCGGAAGATTACGGGTGAACAGTAACGAACAGAAAAATTTCTAATTCCTTGTTTGTCTCTGATGCCACTTGTTGGGTCTCGCTTTCACACAAGTTACTAGGAGAATTATAGAGAAAGAATCGTAGGTTAAACACAAGAATAATAAACTTTGATAATTCAATTAACCAACAACTCTTCCCTTACAATAGGAAGAGTATTTATAGTACATGGAGATGAAATGGGCCAAGCCCTAAATGGAAATGAAATGAATGGGGCGCAGCCCATTTTTGTAAACAAACTAAACATTGGGGCGCATCCCAATAAACAAATAAATAAAAGCATACAGCCCATGGGCCATCTACACAGGCTGTAAACTAAAACTAACTTAAAGACCAAAGCAACCTAATACAAAACATGATCGATACTTCGATTGTCTAAGACGTGTTCCCAACAATACTCATGGATTAGTAGGTTGGTTTTTGTGTTTTTTTGGTTCGAATTGCATATTAAGAAAAATCTTTGGTTCAGCCTTGTTTGTGGTTAAATTTGTGAAAAGCTTGTACTTTCTTGTTCAAGATTGTTGTATAAGCTTTGTTTAGTAGTTGGATTGTATTGTAAAACCCAACATTTACCACAATCTGAAATGACCAAAATACCCTCTAATTTTGAAATTTTAAGAACTTATAAAATACGCTGTAAATTAAAACTTGAGTTATGTAACATGTTATGACTCGAAACCATACAATATGAACACATAATCTAAAGTATTATATGAAATTATGTAAGAACCTTATGATATAAAAATATGGCACGTTTAAGAGTTCCCTATGGACCGAAAATGAATAAAGTTTGTACACAAAATACTTATATAAGATAAGCATGAAAGTTTGGCTAATTTGGAAGGTTGCAAATCACCATTTAATCACCCCTAATTTTCGGCAACTCTTCCCTATTCCTTCTCATCAAACCTTGTTTTACATCCCTCCCAAAAACCCTAAAAACTCTTTCTCTCTACTCCATATTGTCGACACAAGAAAACACACCAAAACCCTAGAATCATTGTTCCATTAGACAAGAAGAGAATGAGAAGAGCTAAATCGTTATCATTTTCTTCTTCCTCAATTTATGTCACAACAAGCCGATTTGATCAAGAGGAGGAGAAGAGAGCGTGGTGATTCGTAGAGATCTTGTGTTCTTTCATTCCATTCGAATCTAACCTAATAGGTATCATATAAACCTTAATCTATAATAATATTTCGGATCAATATATATATATATGTGTCATTATATATATATATATATATATATATATATATATATATATATATATATATATATATATATGTCAATATAATTTATTATGTTATTGAAATCAAATTTATATGAACCTTACATGAAATCATGAACAACACATAAAATGATGAATTTGTAATAAGAAGATTTGATAGAAATAATGGGTAATTTGATATGGGATTGTTAAGACATGTTAATATGATGATAAAATTAATGTAGTATGAATTATAGGCATCATGGATGTGTTTGGGTGTGTTGATATAAGTTATAATGGTCTAATTAAAAATCTGGGTTGCTGTCCAGAAAATTAGGTTGAATTGAATTGGGTGTATCTTGATGTTAATAACGTGTTTTTGAGTGTTTCTTGGGTCTAAAACTAATTTTAAGAAAATAAATTTCAGAAAATATAAGCCTTGTAATTTTTAGAGGTCGGGAAGGCAACCGTTTGATTTTTAGAAATTCAAGTGTTAAAACTAAATTTGTATGTCTGAGAAAACAGTCCGTGTTTTTTATTTTTAATTTATAAACCATGTTGAATTAGAAGGTTCCCTTTTAACTGAGTAATATTTCATATGTTTAGTAATTACTGGAAATTTTTTAGATTTTTCTAAATTATTTTGATGGGGTAAAGAAATACAAACTTTTCGGGTGTTCCAGCAGATCCGATTCAGGAACATGTTGTGAAAATCTATTTTTCATTTGTACTTGTACTACTTAATAAAATCTGGAAAAATTATGTAAAATACTTAAGACATATAGGTATATCTGGGAAAAATCTTAGAATTTTATAAGCTCTTTAAAATTTTTAAAAAATAGCCAAAGTCGGGTCTGTTTTCAATTGTAATGCTGAAATTAAATAATTATGTAATTAGAACACTTATGCGCCATTATGTTTCACATTTAAAACCTAAATAAGCTATATTGTCATCATAAAGGTGTTTAACTTATGATTTGATTAATTATCATACTAACCCTTAACTTTGGCATAATTGCGATAATAACCCTAAATTGCTTTTAAACCTGAATATGGAAAGTTACTATTTTTGAAAAGTTACTAAATATGGAAACTTACTATTTTGGAAAGTTGCTAAATATGGAAAGTTACCTAAAATGGAAAGAAAACTAAAATGAAACCTTTATGATTAAGAAACTATGAAACTTATAAGTAAACTTATGATTCGTGTAGATTCGCTGAAGAAGGAGTTTATTTCCGATCCTTACGTTTCTAGTTGTGTGTTCACTTGCGGTCTAAGGCACAGATATTCTACCATTTTTCAGTAAGGGTGCTTCGTTCTCATTACTTTCTTGGTCTTGATCCATTAGGATTCCCTAAGCCATTGCTATGTTCCCTTATACTTTGATTCGTTTTTCATGATCCATTTGACATTCGTTCATTATGATCCTTGTGATATAATACTTGATAAAATTCGTTCGTTACCCTGTGATATTAGTATTCGAATCACTTTACACTTCGAAGGTTCATTTGATTTTGGTGACTAGATGTGAAAACCTTTCTTAATTATATCATGGAAATGTTTTGAGAAAAACTATTTTAAAATGATGTTTACGAACGATGCGATACCACTTTTATATGAAATTTTGCTACCCTTTATGAAAACTAATTTTTAAAGACTACTTTTATGAAAACCGTTATTAAAGATCATTTTTATGAAAATCATTTGATAAAGATTTCCTTAAATAAACCATTTGATTATGAACCTTCGATTATGAACCTTTGACGATGAACCTTTGATACTTTGATGACTTGACATTTGACCCTGATATGATTCCCTTATTTGACTCATGACTTTCATTGTATGATTGTCATTCTTATTGATCCATTCTGACATTTATTTTAAATGTCTCTGCTATGCTATGCTTATGTTTGCCATGCTTATTGAGTTACTATCTTGTTTCTCTTGCCATGCTAGATTATGATTATTGTATGCTATGATAGATCCGTGCCTGAGCTTACCTAGTTGTGGAGGTACCATGACCATGTCTTGGATGGCACCCTAGGCATGACACTCCCGTAGAGGTGTGATAGATCTACGGCGTTCCCCCTTATGTTATGATTTATTTTGTGTACACTATTGGCCAACCTTATATGTGTGACCAGTCTAGTACTGACATACATACTTATGTTAGGGAGCGTATGGATGCATCGTAGGTTTTATGTTTATGTGATTATGGTGACCAGGTGGTGTGTGCCTTACACTCCTTCTCACACTTTTATTTACTTAGAGGTCTCCCCTCTTCGTATACTTGTATTGATTATGATATGTTATGTTATATGTATGAATTGACGAATTATGATATGGAGTTCTTATGGCACATCCTTATATGAACCTTTCTTTATTTTCATTTCATTCCTTGTTTCATTTCTTATTCAGTTCTCATGCATTCTTGAATTCTTAGTCCTCTTTAAAATTCGTATGACTTTCATGATTATGCTTTTCGTTTTGTATTCTTATTCCTTCGTTGCTTATGCTTATTTACCGTTCTGTTATGTTATATATATCTGTTCACTGGGCTTTTTAAGCTCAGCCGCATTTCTTTTCCTGCGGCAGGTTTTAGTTAGAAGCTGGATTATAGGTGGAGTGCTTTGAGCTTAGAAGGCTATACTTAGATTGCTATCCTGGATTTAGTGATGACTAGAAGAGATTTGCATTGTAGAACTTAGAATTTATTATTGTTTCTTTTGTAACCCTGTATTTTCAATTCTTCCTTTGTAACCTTGGAAATTCATTTCGTATTATTTAGTCATATGCTTATGTTTGCTTTGATATGTCACCATAACGTAATACTTCTACCCTTATCGGGTTGGGGTGTTACAGTTGGATAGCTTGTTTCAGTCGATTACTGGAGTATTTGGTCAATTCGTGTACTTGTTTGAAGATATTCATCGTTGCGATTTGAGTCTCGAAAGGACTTTCTTTGTTGCGATTTGAGTGAGTTAAGGAATATTGGAGTTGCAATTTGGTGTGCATCGGGTTGCGATTTGGAGTTTTATTCAAAAAGGGAAAAAAGACAAAATCGCAAGACAGTGACTGATTTGTCCACTTGTAACTTGCAATTTGGCTATTTTGTCCATTAGTGGTTGCGATTTGATATTGTTGCAAGTTGGGTATTTTTTGGTTGCGATTTGACTCTTACGACTTGGGTTATTCTAGTTGCGATTTGACTATTACGATTTGGTCAAGTTTTGCGATTTGAAGAATTGTGTTTTGGTGCCTACGATTTGAGTGTGCCTGCGATTTGACTTACCGTTGACTAATTGCGATTTGACAAGTTGCGATTTGACTTGTTGCGAGTTGACACTTGCGATTTGACTCATTGCGATTTGGTTAGTTGCGATTTGACAAACTATGATTTAACTTGTTGCGATTTGATCAGTTGTGATTTGACTTTTGTAACTTGAAATTTTGAAGATCAGTATTGTAGTTTACTCTTGTTTATTCGTTTACGGTTTCTTTTGTTGATTTTAGAAAATCCCGCGAAAGATTCGATTTCTTAGTTTAAATCACAAGAATTGTAAAATCCCGTATACATCATGGCAAGCATAGCAAGCACTGCTTCTGATGACATTCATGCTGCTGGGTCCAATACCCGACCTCCTATGCTTAATAGGACGGATTATGAGTCATGGGCACAATGAATTCGACTCTACTGCTTGGGAAAAGAGAATGGATTTAATATTAGTAAATCCATTGATGAAGGACCTTTTCAGATGGGCACCACTAGAGATGCTGTCACCACCGGTGAAGATGGGACTGTCACTTTTGGAATCGACAGACCACATACTTACAATGATCTCAATGAGGAAGAAAAGAAGCGTTATGATGCTGACATAGGAGCTTCTAATCATTCAACATATTTTCACTTCACTTTCTCTCTCTAGAACTCTCGCTCTCTCTCTCTAAATTCGATCCATCATTTAATCTTGTGTTTGTGTTATGATTTCTAGTATCTTGCAATTGGTATCGGAGCACATCGATATCTTCCAATTGGAAGATGTTCGGACCATGCGGGGTGTCAAGATACTCGTCGAAGTACTTCGGGAGGTGCTCAGTTTTTGGGGGGAAAGTTGGTCAACTGGTCTTCTAAAAGGCAAATGAGTACATCTATATCTTCCACAGAGGCTGAATACATTGCCATGTCTGCGTGCTGTGCTCAAATCCTATGGATGAGATCACAACTATCAGACTGTGGTTTTGCATACAACAAGATTCCTCTGTATTGTGACAACAAAAGTGTTATCGCTCTGTGCTGCAGCAATGTCCAACACTCCCGATCAAAGCACATCGATATCAGGCATCACTTCATAAGGGAACAGGTTGAAAGAGGGATTGTTGAACTCTACTTCGTGAGGACGGAGTTTCAATTGGCTGATATCTTCACTAAGGCACTTCCGTGAGAACGGTTTCAATTTATTCTCCAGCGACTTGGCATGAAGAGTTTGACACTTGAAACCCTCAAGTGTCTTCAAGAATAAAAGGAGGAGTAAAGGATTTGCTTCACATATCCTTGTATATACTTGTATATATCTTAAAACAAAAAGAAAATAGAAAAATATAAAACCTATAAAAACCATAAAAATCAGAAAAACAAAAAATACCAAAAATAGTTCTTCTAGGCATGTCTTCTGTTTATCGATAACATTTAAGGTCCTAGAAATGTCATTCAATAATGACACGGGTCTTTAAATGAAGCTCGAGCAGAAGTTATACTAAATGGTTAAAACATGTCTTAATAGCTTGCAGTTACTTCACACTGTAACCCATTCTTTATCATGGGGAAAGCACGTCGCTAAAAAGACGGTTGTTCCTCTCACTGGGTGATGTTCACCCGGGCATGGATTACTTTATATCCATGTTTATTCGATTTGATGTACGTTTCAGTGCATCATTCCTCGTATAAGAAGAGAAGTCTTCTTTACATCACAAGTACTTTTCAATCTATGATTCTTCAGGAAAGTATTTGTGATAAAACTTGGTGGTACCATGATTTTTGAATATCAATCAAAAATTGAATTTTTCATAAAAATCTATCACTCAATCAATGACTACAGCTATTTCAATAGAAGACGGGTCATCAATTGAGGGGGAGAGTGATGATTTTCAAAATTCTATATCATCAAAACATGTTACTTTGTACAGAATAAGCAGTGAATTTTATGAAACTTGTTGTTATGTGTTAGTGTATGATTTTTTGTTAAACTCAAATCTTCCAAACCTATCATACCTGACACTAACACTCTCCATCACATATTGAGGGGGAGCATAGTCATATTCCATTATCAGTAAATATTAAATCAGACCACATTTACTCCCAAATTTTCTAAACATATTTAAATCAATTGGGATCACAAATCTCAAATGGTTTGAAAGTTTTGATAGGGGGAGAGAATATGATTTAAATATGAAACCTGATAAAAATGTGATCTTTTGGACTCAAGTGTAGGCTCTCCCATATGTGCTAAACTCTTTCGGATATCGATGCACATATTGAGGGGGAGCGAATGATTTATGATGGCAATTGTGGAAGAATACCAAAGACCGACAAATCTTATCTTAATGCACTGGAGTTATAAGGATGGTGAGGTTAGGTATTAGTTCTCATGATCCAGCCAGAACCGGAGGGATCTTCCCAGGGACAATCCTCTAGTTAGAATAGAAGTCCTTAGGAATGACTAAAAAAGGAGAAAAGTGAATAAGGGAAGAGTGCCGACTGAGATGGAGCTAGTACTGGAACAAACCCAACAAGGTGCTAGTGATGAAGTCTCAGTAAGCGCTGAAGGGGTTGAAGAATGAAAAAGAAATGTAAAGATAAAGAGTGAAAAGAAAGAAGCTCTCCTTACACTTTAGGCAGAAACCGGGTCAATACATATGCTGTCAGAATCACTTAGTTGATTACTGACATTGAAGACAAAGTATCATGGACCCAGTGATACGCTGCACAACCCTCCCTAGCCACTCAAGGTCCCTCAAAGGATTCTTGTTTCATTTGTCACGGAGATCAATACATGTCTATCGTCTCTCTCACTCCGAGTTAGACGATATTGAAAAGGTGGCAGTCCTCTCCAGCCTCCGATCACTAAATCAAAACGTACTATTGTGTCTAGAGCGAAGAGATCATCCATAAATCTCATTAGGACACATTTCCAATATGCTTGCTGTTTCATACACCATGAAAAGTAAGAAAACATATATTAAGAGTCCTACGCATTATCCTTGTGGTATTGCTAGAACATCCGAGTGATACGTAAAGTATTCACAATGAAGATGGAAATCCTTCTAGAGCCAACATCAAACAAGCTCTTGGTAGGTGACATGTGAGATCCTACATGGATCAAACTAGTGACAACTAGAAAGAAACGATGGGGCGATTCACATTTGAATCAAACTTGTTCCAGGAAATGGATTGACGGATGCTTTTGGAAAACCTTTCAATGTGCTCACCAACTGAGTTTCGAGCACATTGATTGTGAAATTTTCAAACAAAAGTGTTTATGATAGAAATGTGATTCAAGTTATAAGGCCCTCGTCGTGTTGCATAAAATGTTTATCCAGTGACACACGAGTGATTTTTTCTAATCAATTTCTCATCAATCAGTGGGTATTCAATTCACTGATTCACTCTACCGTGTTGTCTTCTTTGAGACGTTCCGGTATGAGAACATGCTTAGTAGGGTGATTCCTATGGTAACTCGTTGGATGATTCCTTACAACAAGCTGGAAATTCATGTCAAGGAGAATCCTCTTTAAAGGGGATTCTACCTGATCACAGGTCGGTCTTCACAGAACCGAAGGTTAATCCAACCACACCGAACGAATGACAAAGCCATATTCGTTCTCCAACTTTATTGCTAACTGTTTTATTTCAGATTCATATAAAGATGGTGATGGTGGTTCCTGATTCTAGTAGAGATGTGTCAATCCACACTCCATGCTCACACATACATATCATTATCAAATACAACATGATAGTTGAAAGACCTTCAACACCGCTTTCGCAACTTTGATAAAAGTTATCATGATCCATAAAAGTGTGAGCAAGCGAGTCCTACGGTCACAACAAATCACATGGAGGCAATATTACAACGGATGAGCTTGGAGATTTACGGTGGCTGATGATCTCAAAGAATGCTCAAAGATCACAACCTCATACAGAGACGATACTGCAACAAGATGACTAGAAGACATATGTTGGATGATATCCTCGAAGAATCCTCAAAGATCATCCAAGACAAAAGATCAGTCATCAAAAAGTTCACTGCTGAAAGTACAAAGTTTCAAGACATCGAAGAATCAAAAACTATGAGCTAGGAAGTCAAATTCATATGATAGAATGCTAGAATTCAAAGTGTAATTTCAGGGGTGACCTCCCTTAGGGGGGAGATTGTTAGGAATATAAATATTCATATGAAGACTCGGTCACCCCGAGTATCTATTAGCATTAAATAGCTCGTAGGATTATTAGTATTAGTTTAGTTACTATAAGTATTCGTGGAGTGGGTCGGGTCTTTACCCTCTGTCAGCTCACTCCATAGCCCACACGGGGCATCTAATATTTGTGTATAAATACCCCTCTCCCATCAAGGGAGAGGGTTGGAGCTTTCACCCTAATCTACTCATTTTCTCTCTCTAGAAAACTCCCATTCTCATCTCTTTCCCTCTCTAGATAATCGGCCAAGAATCACAAGAACCACAAGTGTCTCATGTTTGAGCAACTTACACCTTACTTCTGCTAGAAGCTCCTGCACCTACCAAGAAGTTTCATCCTACTCCATCAGAAGAAGACGTTCTCAACTTCCTCTTGGAGATTGGTTATGATGTACAACCGAACAAGCCACTGAAATCATTCTCCAAGGTCGAAGCCAAGCTCATTCCCCAACCATGGAGAACCATTTACTATATCTTGGCTAGATCAGTCTCAGGAAGAGACAGTGGTCATGAGAATCCTCGTCTTTCTCACCTGCAAATCTTCTGGGGAATAGTGAATCAGAAGCAAATAGACTACGCTCAACTCATCTGAGATGACATAGTCTTTCAGATTTAGAGTCACTACCTAAAACCATTCACCAAAATCCCCTTTGTCAGATACACCAACTTGCTCATCTACCATCTTCTTGATGACAATGAAGACATACCTCGACGTCTAGAAGATCAAGAAAAACATTTATTTGCTATGGACAAAACAGTCAGTCAAGTCTACATCCTGAAAGGAAGCACTCGCAAACAAGGGATGAGACTTCCTAAATCTCTTCTGACAGACAATATAAAGAAAACGCAAGCATACCTTAAGTATGATAAAGCGTTCAATAAAGGGTATGTTGGATTTAGCAAGTATGGCGATGAACCTGCTCTAACTACTCCTAGACACTATCCTCCAATTACCCGCGATACACCTCCAGTCTCTCGGCAAGCATCTCCTCCTAAAGACAAAAAACATCCTGAATCATCAACATATTCTTCACCACCACCAACACAAACAACATCAACAAGCAAATCAATAAAGAAACCCATCAATCCGTTGGTCTCCCAAGCATCAAAAAGGGTGAAACAGGTCGTGAAGCTTGCAAGAGTAAAGAAAAATGAAAAGCTTCTTGACAAATCAAAACTTTAACAAATATGGTCACCAGCCTTGCTAGACAAGTGAATGAGCTCCAAAACACCAAAGCTCGAATTGATGAATTCCTTTCTGATGACATTCAAGAAAAGATGTTCACTGCTATCAAGGCCAACACTGAAGAATACTTGAAAAAGTATTTGCCCAGAATCACGTCAAAGAAAATTAAAGAATATCTTGAACCAAACATCGAAGGTCTTCTCAAGAATATTGTTGCTACAGTTCCACTTGTCTTACAAACCCAACCAACGAAGCCAAAGGAACCAACTCTTGAAGAACTTCAGCTTCAATTGTTTGAAAGTTTGACAAGTCTTACATCACCGACTCCAGAACAAATTGCCATTTCTGAGGCTATTAAGGCTAATATCTTGAAGGAGTCATGCAAAGCTGATGCTGACAAAGGTAAACGTCCAAGAGAAGATGAAGACCCTGACCCAAACTCACAAGCCAAGAAACCAAAGAATGTCAGCGGCTCTTCTTCTCAACATCAAGAAACTGTCAAACCTTCAGCAACCACAACAACAGCCAACCAACAGCAATGGAACATCATTTTGAGTTAACTGAAGACGATGAGTTCCAACAACAGCAAGATCAACCAGACTCTCCACCTAAGTCGAAAGCAACAACGTCTAAGCATGGAAAGAAGTCAACAAGCAAAAAGACAACGGTTGTCTCATGGCTTGACGAAGACACGACTGAAGGGAACGAGTGGTTTGATAAACTCGTCAGTGCTCAACCATATGTCAACGATGACTCCATGATTGAGGGACGCACACTTGAGTTCACACAAAAACTCAAACGCGATCAACGAATCAAGAAGCTTACAAAAGGAGAACTTCGTGGCATAAAGAATGATGCATTCAACCTGCTAAAAGATGGGTCCTCTAGTGCAGCTGAGCTCGAATATCACTTAGAAAACATTGCACGTGCAATGTCGAATGATCTCAGTTGGACAAATCCACACACTTATGTGATTGATAGTACTTCTCAAAACAAATAACCATATGTGACGGATTGGACAAAGCTTCTGCCAGTAATTGGAACTTCAGATCAACCTGCTATTCCATATAACTTCTTCTTCAACAACGATCTGGAACTTATTGTACACGGCAATAAGTGTCAACCCAAGTATGCAACGTCAATATCCTTGATTCCTACTGCAAGTTATCCACAACCGGCCATCGAAGAATCTACAACAAGACTCTTCATTACAAACAGAGTGCAGTACGATCAAGATGCGCATCTGGGAATATATCACTGGAATGAGAAAAGGAGAACCTGCTAAAAAAGCAAACCTACGAAGAAGACTCCAACTCCAGTGATGAGCGATCTCAGAATAATTGGTGTGGTCAGCATTGAAGCAGGAAAGAGGTATGATTATACCTTTTTACACTAAATCAAGGTTAGAAGACAAGATCAGAAGATTTACTCCTTCTTAGAAGCAGACTTCCCAGATTTGAACCTTACTGATATTGAATAGATGTATCTCATCAAAGTTCAAGGGAAGATGCATCATTTCTCAACTAATCTTACATACACGTTCAGTACTTCATTGATCTACTTCATCAGAAGAAAGATCATTCAGGAACGCGTTGAAGACGTACAGCTTGGGGTCGAGAGCTATCAAAGGAAGCTTAACTTAACTGCACCACTTTTATACCTTCCTGAGATCAACCAAGAACCCCAGTATACCATGAAGAAAGACCTAACCTTTGGGTTTATCTCCAAGAGTGATCTATCCATCAACTGCTTCATGGGATACAAGGAGGTTTACAAGTTCTACGACCACACGCTCAAGAAAGTTCGAGATGGGTTAGTGATTCGGGTAAGAGATCGGGAGTTGTACAAGACTAGTAGGTGGACAGCTCCTCAACTACGAGAAGTTCGTTAATTTGTTCTAAAGATTAAAAAAAGGCTTGTTCTCATAAATCAGATGAGGAGATTTGAAAGCTGCGTTGGAGGAAGACCAACTTTTCTGATCAGGAATTTTTAACGACCTTGATCCAGTATTCACTGTCTTCAGAAACACGGATTGATATAAGATTTAGGTTTTCTTATGATAATATTTGCTTGTGATACATTATGGTTTGTGTACATATAACAGTGCACAACCCGTACCTTGTAAAGAAAGGACCCTGAAGTACGCTTCAGTGCCTCAATTCTAATATAAGGAGCGAAAGCTTCTTACTTTTGAGTAGAATTAATCAAAATTTTGATAAGTTTTTCAAAATTCTGCTCAAAAGAACAAGTATTCCCTCTCGTGTTTAAAACCTCAAAAAGTGATTTCACTTGTTGAAGGGGAGTACTTGAAACAAATCTTTGTTCAAAACAAAAAGTTCTTGTTGAATTCTTCCCATAAACCTCAAAAAGTATATTTTAATCTAAAGTTTTTTCAAAAACAACATCAATATGCTATTTTTGAGGTGGAGAAAGAAAAATGTGATTAAAATATGTGTATGAAGTATGGAATCTCGCATGAGCTCGACTCAGATTTTACCCAATGAATTGACGAAACTTAACTGTCATTAATCAAAAGGACTTGTCCTGGACGGGTAATAATTTCAAGCTGGTTTATCTAGTGATGTAAGCGTGTCTCGAATAGGACTTTTCAGAGTAGAGTGTACCGTTTCGAGAGATTTTCTTTGAATGTGATCAGGACGGAAAATAATTTCAAGCTAGTCTAACTAGTTGTTAGGAATTAAGCTTAAGCAGTTAAGACTGTTGGAGGTAACAGTTAGGACTGTTGAAGATTGAAGTTAAGACTGCTGAAGAGTGTTGAAGACATGAGCAGTTAAGACTGCTGAGAGAAGAAGTTAAGACGGTTTATGATTTATGTAAAGTAGATAAATATGGAAAATATATTGTGTATATCGTATAAGAATAGATTGATAGTTATCTTTTACAGGAATCCTTAGTCTATAAAAGGATTGCCTAGGTTAAGGTTTATATACGATACATTAATAGAGAATACGATAGAAAGAGTGAGTTCATACGTATTAGAAAGATTCAAGGTTGTAAACCCTAGTGATAGAAGATCACTCGTATTATTTGCTAATAATATTGAATCGTTGGAAGTTATTATTCTGTGTTCTTTGTTTTATTCTAATTCATACAAAACACATAAGGTTTTCTAAGTGCTAGCTAGTAAATTCCGCGTGCTAGACTAAGTATAATTCTACGTATCACATCTAACACAAGGAGTGTGTGTAGATCCGGTCACTAGTGATGTAAGCGTGTCTCGAATCGGTCATATTCACTGAAAATCAATCAATTCAAAAAGTACAAACACCACCCGACATGTGCAAATTTATCTTAAAAACTTATGAGCACATGTGAAGGGGGAGTATTTCAGAAAAAGCAAAACTCTCAAGGTGTTAACAAAATATGTTTTATAATCATTAACACTTTGAGAGATTTTCAAATGAATGGCTTATGGCAACATAGGATAGTCATGGAGTTATAAGGTGACTAAGGTTAGGAAATACGTCCTATGATCCGCCAGAAACAGAGGGATCTACCCATGGACAATACCAATAGTTTAGTACTAGAAGTCCTTAGGTATGATTGAAAAAAAGAGTAAAGAAATGAAAGGGAAAAAAAAGGGGTTGAAGAATTAAAAATAAAAGTTATGAAAAAGGGTGAAAATAAATAGCCCTCTAAATGTTCAACCTTAGGGCAGAAACTGGGTTCAATTCATATGCTACTGGTAGTTACTAAGGTGACACCGGTATTGAAGACAAAGCCGTCATGGACCCAGTGACACATTGCACTAAACCTTCTAGCCACTCAAGTACCTCTCAAAAGATGCTTGTTTCATTTCTAACGGAGAACTCTTCCTAATCTATCGACCGTTCACTCCGAAATGTGTTGATATTGAAAAGGAGGCAATCTGCTCCATGCCTTTGATGACCTAAAATAAAAATGCACTAAATCGAGTCTAGAGCCGCGAGATGCATCAAAAGATCTCTTAGGAACACTTAATATTTGTACACTAGTTGTTCAACATTAAGGACACCAGTTGTAAATAACAAGAGTCCTACGCAGATCTTAGCAATCTGCCAAGAACATTCATGAGGGAATTCACAATTGTGATTCTCAGTGATTGAATGGAAATTCCTTCCAGGGTCTACATCAAACAACCCTGATAGCAGGTCACTTTGGTAATCCCTTGTGGGTTACGCTTAGTGTTCGCGGTGGTCTCAAACGGTCTATAGTCGTGGAGTGATACTTCGGTATACTTCAGCGGCTCACTTTAATCATTGATACACTTTGGTGTATCTGTGTAAGCCTTCTTGGGGGCATCCGATTCAGGAATGGCCTTGGCAAGGATTAGAGAAAGTTTTCACACTATGCTAATAACGATCTCGAAGTCCGAACCTGTAAGTGCCAGATGCTTTATTGTTTACTATTTTCATACAGGTACTTAAGGAGACCGGGAGTTCCACTACCACCATTATCATCAACTACATTCCATCTCCACATGCTCATACCTACATAAGAAAGTCATTGAAAGTTCAAAGACAATTCTCATCAAAGATCGAAGCAAACGTTCAAAAGTCAAAGATCAAAGCTAAAGAATGAGAATTACTTGAAGTATAAAGATCAAAGTCTAAAGAAGTATGAGCATGGTGGAAAAGACGTAAAGACATTGATGAAAGGCAGATCACAAAAATATCACATCACATAGAACAAGAACAAAGAACAAAGATACTAGAGACGCCAAAGCCAAAGAAGCAAAGAAGACGTCAAGCAACCTTAATGACCAATCCTTAGGGGAGATTGTTGGGAATACGTTTAACTAGTATCAAGTCTTGGTCATTCATTTATGTAATAGGTTGCTTAGAATAGGCCTTTATGTTTGTTATAAAGGCTCGGCCTATGTAGAAGGCCCATGGGTCGTGAGCCTCATTTAGATTCTAGAAACATTTCATATTGTGATTCCCTATCTATGCATCGCATATATATACTCATGTAACATACTCTTTTATTTGTTGGTTATTTCACTAATGCAAGCAAAACTTTGTCATTCTATTATGTGATTTAATGAACCATTCTCTTCTCTCTTTCTCTCATCTCTCTCGTATCATATACTTGTGTTATACTATGAAGGTGACCTACCAATCTTCATAAGTAGTTGTTGATGAACCAGATATGGGAGATGATATGTATTCTTGATGGTTAACTTCGATAATCGAAGTTGCAACGGATATTGTGGACACCTTCATCTTATTTCCTCCACATGATTCATCATAAATGTTCTCAAACAATCTATCTAACTCTTTCTTTTGAATATGTGTTGGTTTTGGTGTTGATAATGTTGGTTTTGGTACGAGTCCTGAACCATTTTATTCAGAAGTCATAGTCCTTTGCACGGGTTCTGAACTGACTTGATCAGAAGCCATTTCTTTTACTTCGTCGAAGTGAACATGGATTGTCTCTTGTATCAACTTTGTTCTCCAGTTGTAAATACAATATGCACTTGATTGTGTAGAATATCCAAGGAAAATTCCTACATCCCCTTTTTCTTTTAGCTTTCCAATGTTTTCACGATCATTAAGAGGGTAGCATAGACAACCAAAAGTGTGTAAGTATTTTACATCGGGTTTGCGTTTGTGAAGGATGTGATATGGAGTTTTGTTGAATCATTTATGAATGATAGATCGGTTTTGTGTGAAACAAGCGGTTGACACTGCTTCAGAACATAAATTTAATGGAAGATTTGTAGAGGTTAGCATTGTTCTTACAGCTTCTACTAATGTACGGTTTCGTCTTTCAACTACACCATTTTGTTGAGGAGTGTAAGCTACAGATCTCTGATGAGTAATGCCAATAGAATCAAAAAAGTTCTAAAGAATCTGATTCGTGAACTCCGTTCCATTGTTTGTTCGTACGTATCGGACTTGAGCTAGTAGACCAACTTGTATTCTTTTGATGAACATGATGATTACATTTAGAGTTTCAGGTTTAGAAGCAAGGAAATGAACCCAAGTGAACCGTGAGTAGTCATCCACAATAACCAAAATATATTTCTTTCCATTTCTGCTGACAACGCGCATCGGACCACACAAATCCATATGCAATAAATGCAATGGAGCAACGGAACTAGGTTCGGATTTGTGTCACACCCCCAAATTTCATGACTTGCAGCGGAATAAGTCATTCAGGGGCACGACTGGTCATAGCACCAAAGTTGCAGTTATATTGAACGACCTAAAGTGTCGTTTATAAAATACATCATTTGATTATTTAAAAACATTCAGAGTTATAAAGCTAGGTCCCAAAAGGTGAAACAAGTTTTCAGAAAACAAGTTCATACAATTCAAACGATGGATAAGTGCATAAAATATAAAGTGAGACGCGTCGACTCCGCGACTCCATGATGTCCATATGCACGCCAACATGCGATACCTTAATTACCTGAAAATACATTGCTAAAAATGGTCAACAAAAATGTTGGTGAGATCATAGGTTTATGTAAATGAAATATTGTACGGATACCACAAGTATAAAGTGTATGACAAAACCATGCCAAATAAAAATGATACATTAGCTCTAAGCTCATGACCCCGAAGCTAGACTGAATGAAATGCCCCAACCGAGTGTTTGCCAATCACTCTAATATGACAGAAATGAAATGCGTTCGTTTGACTAGTTGGTGCTACCAACCCGAACGGAGGAGTCACCCTCAATAGATCTATCCACTCACTCTCGCTTGCTAACAATTAACGGTTCATGATAATATAAGGGGACTTTAATCTGGGCAATGATGTAACTTAAGCAATGTAATGAGTTTGTATACTTTGGTCCGCATATGAAGATGGTGCAATGTATTCTCCCCCGAGAGTTTAGAAATCAATAAACAATTTAAAACGGGGCTATGAAAACTCACCTGATATGATAAAGCAACAATGATCACAATGGATATGATGAAACAAAGCTCGGTCTCTAACCACGACCTATTATGAATGATGTGATCTAATGTAAGCAATGATACAATGCAACACATGCAAATACGTATGTTAACGATATCACTTGTTAGTTTTGAAAATAACTTTTATCGACGAAAAATACACTTTTGACGTCTCGTTAAGTTACAAACTACTTTTCGCGTAAACACGTTGAAATGGTACTCCACGATCCTTGTTTGGTGTTCTATTAGCAAATATAATATTTTTGTCGCAATTTAATATTTTCCTTAACTTGTGAAAATATGGCCAAATTGACTTCGTGAAACTAGTCGCGAAATATTGCACGTTAAGTGTTCGTTGATCAAACTCGACGTTTTAGAAAACCTTGTAACCATGTATAAATGTCGTTTCCTTTAACTTCCGGTTGTACACGCCTCGATCAATTAGAAAATCGGCTAACAACGTTATGTTTCGCAAAAACACTAGTTTTAATATTTAAAACACTTTCTAATAGTGGCTGTCAAAATAAATTAGAATTCGTCGGCTTTTAACGTGAATAACTCGGCCGTTACAAGCTCGTTTTCTATGTTCTTTACATCCACGGCTTCGTAAAAACATGAACTAAGATAATCTCAGTGGGTCGGGTCGTCTAGATCACATCTAACGCCTCGTTTTGTCCTTTGAATCCCGGCGATCAGCAACTACTTTTTCAGAAAATTAGTTTTCGTCGTCTAACTTCGAACGATCATATCTCCTTCGTTATAAGTTGGTTTTTAGTGATTCTTGCGGCCAAGGTTTCGTTTTTGAAAGAAATTTCTGAATATGAAGGCCAAAATATGCCAAAAATTACTGAGTTTTCCAGTTTACACGATTTTGGACAGTAGCTATTTTAGATTGTGAAAAACTTACTTCCTTGGTTCTAAACTTGATCATACTAACTCAAATCAACTCCACAAGTTCGCACTTCCTACCATACACCTTCTTAGGGTGTCATGGAGTCCTAAACATCACCAACTTTGGTGGATTTCATGAGATCATTAGTGAAACTTATAGATCTAGTGATTTAAAGAGTTTATGTTCAAATGTGGTATGTAAAACATAAGTATCTTGCATGGATGACTAATAAAACTTAAAATACATGAATATATACATCAAATGAAAGTATAAAAATGATCAAAACATGTTATTGGAACTTACTTGATGATTGGATGAGTTTTGATAAGAAATGAGCAATAAACTTGAGGTTTGATCACAAAATCATAACTAGGAATGTAAATGGAGTATGTTTATGACTTGTTCTTGAAAAATCTATGGATTTTGGGTGTGGTTCATGGTTTGGCCAAACATGGAGATGAAGATGGAGAGAGTTTTGATCTTTCTTGTTAGCTAAATATTATGGTGTATGTGTTTGTGTTAGTGGGTTATGAAATTAAATCCAAGTAATCCATTAATTGCAATTGGAAGCATTAGCCTAATTGGGGGTTAGGGGGGGGGCGCACACATGGGCTAAATGGGAAGGATATGATGTAATCTTGCCAAGTGTCCCATTAGTGTAAGTATTTAGTTGATTTGTGTATACATTGAGTGTTATCGGGTACCGAGTTAACTAGAAATAACTCGTGACGAGGTGAAATGAGATACGACGAAGTTGTAAAAATTGTAAAATCATGTTCCTTGCAAGAATCGGGTGTTAGAATGATAATCGGATTGAAATTTCGTAAATCGACGGAGTTATAAGCGTCAAATGAAAAATGTAATGATTGGTTTAAAAACACCGGGTAAAGTAATAATATAATCTCTATATTACTATAATTAGCTTGAAAATGTATTAGGATCATTGTCGGGAGTATTGGGTTTACTGTTAGTAGAAATGACTGAGTGGTAACATTAATTAAACAATTAAGCATACGTTAATGAAAATCACACAAACACATGCATGAACTGATATGGAAATGATGTTACTGATGATATGCAGACTACTCTAGTCCGTATGATGTGTCTTTACTGATAATGCATGAATACGCAGCTAAACCTAACTGGTTACGCGCATTTGAATACTCGTAAACCTAGTTTACGACATGATGAATGATGCCCATGAATAGTGATTTTCCTCCGGGACTGAATAGTGTCATGTGAATAGTAAAACTTTTGACGACTTCTCAAAGTCTCAAACTGACTTCAAAAATGATGAATAGTGAATGGTGAATAGTAAAGGATGAATAGTAAATCATGAATAGTAAATTGTCGGGGTTTGGAAAATGACCTGAAATTACGAGTTGTGACAGTCGACCACCCTAAAAGGAATTCAGTCCCTGAATTCAGCTGATGTTGTTCTCTGGAGTGGTCTTGGTGAAAAGATGTGGGTATTTGAGTCGCATCTGGTCTTCCTGTTCCCAAGTAAACTCAGAACCTCTGCGAGAATTCCAGCGAACTTTGACGATCGAAATTCGGCTTTGCTTCAACTGTTTGACCTCTCGGTCCATGATTTCTGCTGGTTCTTCCACAAAGTTAAGCTTATCATCGATCTGAATTTCTTCCAATGGAATTACGAGCATTTCGTCTGAAAGACATTTCTTGAGGTTTGAGACATGAAACGTGCTATGTACATTGCTGAGCTCTGACGGAAGCTCCAGCCTGTATGCTACTAGACCAATCTTTTCCAGAATCTTGAATGGTCCTATGTATCTCGGGTTCAACTTACCGCATTTCCCGAATCTTATCACGCCCTTCCAAGGCAAGACCTTCAACATGACTTTTTCTCCAACTTGAAATTCTAATGGTTTGCATCGAACATCGCCGTAACTTTTCTGTCAACTTTTAGCTGTTTGGAGTCTTTCTCGAATCTGGATTATCTTTTCTGTTGTCTCTCTGACCAACTCTGGACCTGTTAGCTGTACATCACCAATTTCGGCCCAACAAACTGGGGACCTGCACTTACGACCGTAGAGTGCCTCGAATGGTACAGCTTTTACGCTCGTATGATAACTGTTATTGTAAGAGAACTCGATCAATGGCAAATGGTTAGCCCAACCATTTCCAAAATCAATGACACATGCCCTGAGCATGTCTTCCAATGTCTGAATCGTTCTCTCGCTCTGACCATCGGTCTGAGGATGATAGGAGGTACTCATGTCTAACTTAGATCTAAATGAGTCTTGCAATGATTCCCAAAAATTTGAAGTAAAGCGACTATCTCTGTCGGAAATGATGGAAATTGGTACACCGTGCCTTGAGACAATTTCCTTGACGTAAAGTCTGGCGAGCTGATCCATGGTATAAGTCTCTTTGATTGGAATAAAATGAGCTGACTTGGTGAGATGATCAACTATTACCCAAATAGCATCGAAACCTCCTGATGTTTTGGGAAGTTTAGTGACAAAGTCCATTGTAATGCGTTCCCACTACCACTAGGGAATCTTTGGTTGTTGAAGCAATCCTGATGGCTTCTGGTACTCGGCTTTCACTTTAGCACAAGTAAGGCATTTACTGACATACGTAGCTATCTCTGCTTTCATATTCGGCCACCAATAAAGCTTCTTGAGATCCTGATATATCTTATCAGAACCTGGATGAATAGAATACTTCGACTTATGTGATTCGTGCATGATCAACTCTCGTATTCCACCATAGAGAGGTATCCAGCTTCTATCCTTGAAGCATAATGTTCCATCTGATCTCCTTACTAAACCGTTTGCATTATCTTGCATTCCTTTGAGTGTTTCACTTGGTAGGTTTTCTTCCTTGAGTGCTTCTACCTGAGACTCTAGGATTTTTGATGGTAATGGTGAAATAATTGACATTCCCAATGATCTGACTCTCAAAGGATTGAGTCTCTCTTTCCGACTGTGTGCATCTGCCACAACATTGGCTTTTCCTGGGTGATATATGATTTCACAATCGTAATCACTAAGTAGTCCCAACCAACGACGTTGCCTCATGTTAAGTTCCTTCTGATCAAGAATGTACTGTAAGATTTTGTGGTCTGTAAATACTACACACTTTGTTCCATAAAGATAATGCCTCCAAATCTTGAGTGCGAAAACTACGGCACCCAACTCTAAGTCGTGAGTAGTGTAGTTCTTCTCATGCTTCTTAAGCTGACGAGATGCATAAGCTATCACCTTCTCGTTTTGCATTAACACTGCCCCAAGTCCTTTGTGTGAAGCATCGCAATATACCACGAAGTTTTCAATCCCTTCTGGCAATGACAAAATTGGCGTGCTACAAAGTTTCTGTTTCAATAACTGAAAAGCGGTCTCTTGCTTTTCTCCCCAATCGTACTTCTGGTTCTTTTGTGTCAACTTGGTCAGTGGCTTAGCTATTTTGGAAAACCCTTCAATGAACCTTCTGTAATATCCGGCAAGTCCTAAGAATTGACGAATTTCTGTGGGAGTTTTTGGTGTTGCCCAATCTTTAACTGCCTCAATCTTTGCTGGATCAACCTGTAGTCCTTGACTATCAATGACGTGACCAAGAAATTGTACTCTTCTGATCCAAAAATCACACTTTGAAAATTTGGCATACAGTTTCTCTTTCTTGAGCAGTTCTAAGATTGTTCTGAGGTGTTCTCGGTGCTCTTCTTCACTCCTTGAGTAGATCAAGATATCGTCAATGAATACGATCACAAACTTGTCTAGATATGGCTTGCACACCCTGTTCATGAGATCCATGAACACAGCTGGTGCGTTGGTTAATCCGAACGGCATTACCTGAAATTCATAATGACCATAGCGTGTTCTGAATGCTGTCTTCGGGATATCCTCCTCCCGAACCTTAAGCTGATGGTAACCCGATCTCAAATCGATCTTGGAGTAATAACTGGAACCTTGCAACTGATCAAATAAATCGTCGATCCTGGGAAGTGGATAACGATTCTTCACCGTTAATTTGTTTAGTTCTCGATAATCAATGCACATTCTGAAAGATCCATCTTTCTTCTTTACAAACAAAACTGGTGCTCCCCAAGGCAATGAACTCGGCCTAATGAATCCTTTATCCAAGAGCTCTTGCAATTGGTTCGACAGCTCTTGCATTTCTGAAGGTGCAAGTCGATAAGGTGCTCGCGCAACTGGTGCGGCTCCCGGTACTAATTCAATCTGAAATTCGACTTGACGAGTAGGTGGCAGTCCTGGTAAGTCTTCTGGAAAGACTTCTAGAAAATCTTTAACTGTTGGCACATCCTCAAGTCGCTTCTCTTCCGACTTCTTTTCTGTAATATGAGCCAAGAATGCATAACAACCCTTCTTTATGTATTTCTCTGTTTTAATGCACGAGATGATGCTGAGTCTAGTCCCACTGCGTTCTCCGCGAATGACCAATGTTTCGCCATCATAAGGAAGATGAAAAACTTTTTCATCACAGATGATTCTGGCATGATGTTGAGATAACCAATCCATACCGATGACAATGTCGAAACTTCCAAGTTCTACTGGCATGAGGTCTATATTGAATGGGTGATTGAGAAAATTAAGAGTGCAACCACGAATGATCGTGTCGGTGCCAACTAAACTACCGTTAGCTAGTTCAATGTGATAGGGAGTATCTAATGCGGTTGGTTCAATGTTGAGTAATGGTGCAAATGCAGTAGAAACAAAACTTCTATCGGCTCCTGAATCAAATAGTATGGATGCATAACGATTATTAATGAGGAACATACCCGTAACGACACTCGGGTCCTCCCTGACATCTTCTCCTCCAAGGACATAAGCTCTTCCCCTAGCTGTTCCACCTTGATTATTGTTTCCCTGATTCTTTCCTTTCGGACATTCCTTCTTGAAGTGTCCAACTTCTCCACATCCAAAGCATGTTACTGGGGGCTTCAGATTATCAACCACAATCGGAGCTTTGCAATCCCTGGTTGAATTACCAACTTTCTTACAATTTCCACACGGATTTGGACAATTTCCAGGATTATGATGGGTTTGGCATTTGTTGCACTTGGGTAAAGTACCACTGTAACCTCTTTTCTCAGTTTGACCTGCAACATAAGCCTTTGCAGTTTCCTGTCTCTTGGGTGGTGGTTGAGTAACATTGCTACTCTGGTTGTTGTCCCGATTTCTCTTGTTGTTGTTGTTATTGGAATTGTTTCGGTTGCTGTTATAGTTGTTGTTTCGGTAGTTGTTGTTGGAGTTACGGTTGTTGTAGTTATGGTTACTGTTGGTGTTGTTGTTGTCTGAAGCAGTTCCTTTCTTCACTATCTGAGCCATGAGTTTCTGAGACATTCTGATTGCCTCATCCAATGTTTGTGGGTCAAAAGAAATCACATCACCACGGATGTTGTGAGGTAATCCTCCAATAAAATTATCCAATAGCTTCTCAGTATCCGGAACCATTGTCAGACATAATGCTGCCAATTCCTAAAATCTCCTAATATATGCCTCAATATCATTACCGGCTGTCACTAGTTCAAAAAACTCTGTTTCCATCTTTTTCACTTCTGTTCGTGGGAAAAACTTCTTTGTCAGCAACTTCTTGAATTCGTCCCATGTAAGCTTGTGAGCATTCTCCATTCCCATGGGCTTTGCATACGAATTCCACCATGACATAGCTTCCCCAACGAGTGTACTAGTAGCAAACTTAACCTTGCTGTCTTCCGGACAGTTGCATAGAAGGAATACTGATTCTGTCTTTTCAAATCATTGGATCATGGCAGTGGCTCCTTCAGTTCCTTTGAATTTTTCTGGATCACCACTCTTGAAATCTTTGTACGTACATTTACGCCCATTTGTTCCATTAGTATTTGTTCCTGCGGCTTCTGCGGTTTCTGCCTGCGAAGCGGCTTCAGCAGCAGCTGCAGCTACGGCAGCTCTTTCAGTTACCAATGCTGCCTCAATACTGTCGGCAACATGTCTCTTAATCTGGGCGGGTGTCATAGCAGGAGTAGCTCTTTTAGGTGGCATAATTCTTCACAATCACAAAAGAATACAACAATGAGAACTCACAATGGAAATGATCATCATACACAATATACACAACCACAACATGTATATACATCCACAATACGTATAAATACAACCACAGCATGTATAAATACAATGAAACCACAATGAAACATCATAAGTATAATCACAGTGCACATGAATATAATACATGAAAATTTCAGTTACGCAGACCGATATCATAAAATAGCACAACGAAAATCCTGCATAGTAGAGTCACACTTGATATATTTGTTTGTACTACAAGCAAAAGACAACAAGTACTAACTACGTCCCACACCCCGGGACTAGGATAATAATGTACAAGCTATATGATAACAGTCTAACACTAGGTGCCTCCTCCGGGTGCTCCATCTAACCTGCGGAAAATCCTCTGAAGATCCCTAGACATCGCAACAACAATCTCCTCTAGGTGCTGAACTCGAAGCTGAAGATCAGTCTCCCTAGTCTCTGATGCAGACAACCTAGTCTGAACTGAAGATAACTCACCGACCAGGCCGTGATGCTCATCCTAGAACCTCTGTGCTCTGTCAACTAACCCCGGCACCTCTTGCCTGAGCTGTGTGATGTGCTCTGAACTCTACAACTGACGAGCCTCTAAACCCTGGTGTGACACATCAATGGCAACCCTGCCCTGGATCAATCCCTCGACCTCCTCCTCAATAGCCTCAATACGGCTCACTGGAGTCTCGTCTAGATGAGATAATGCCCTCTCAATCTCTGCCTGAAGCTGATCTAGTCGTGAGTCAAATGTAGCAGCAGTACTCAATCTGTCAGCAGTAGCCCTCGAGCTCTCACCAACCTCGAATCTGCTGGGTGGTGCTGTCTCTGTAGCATCTGAAGTATCTGGAGATGAGATATCAAGACGAGCCCGCTTCTTGAGCGGTAGGTCTGACATAGGGGTAGGATCTCTGATGTGAGCTGGTGCTGATGGCATCTGTGGTGCTGATAGGGATGGCAATGGTGGAGACAATGATGATAAGGATGGTAAAGGTGACAATGGTGGTGTACTGAATGTCACACTCCTCCTCGCTGTCAAGCGGCGACGGAGTGGATGAGATGAAGTAAGTGATGATGGTGGTGGTAGGGATACAAATGCAGCTGGTGACCTCACAGTCAGGCGATGAACCCGCTTAGCAACAGTGCGCTTCATACGCGGCCCATCTGGATATGTATGGTAAACTCGACCATAGGGTATCTGCTGCCCCGACTGAATGACCGGAACAACTCTGGGACCACAACGGATCACAGGTGAAACTGGTGGTGTAGGCACGACTTCCCCCTCCTCAAAGGGTTCTGTCTCGGCCTCTGACATAACTGGTGAAGACTGTGGAGTAGGCTCCACTGATGATAAAATGATAGTGGGTATCGGAGATGATGTAACAGACTCTAATATGATAGAGGGTAGTGAGGAAGTATCGTCCGCTGACTCAGAGTTAGACGAGATAACAATAGCGTGTGAATCTGAAGACATCACTGAAACAACATATGTGAAATAAAAGTAAATAAACATCTACACAATGTGGGTTATGATGAAATGATATATGTATGAAATCGCAATCACTACATGTGATATAATGAATATGCACTTATGCTACAATGATGAGATGCTATGATGGTGCAGCTATAGTCTAGGATATAATGAATAACCTAGTTCGCTATAACCTTTGCTCTGGTACCAATCTGTCACACCCCCAAATTTCGTGACTTGCAGCGGAATAAGTCATTCAGGGGCACGACTGGTCATAGCACCAAAGTTGCTGTTATATTGAACGACCTAAAGTGTCGTTTATAAAATACATCGTTTGATTATTTAAAAACATTCAGAGTTATAAAGCTAGGTCCCAAAAGGTGAAACAAGTTTTCAGAAAACAAGTTCATACAATTCAAACGATGGATAAGTGCATAAAATATAAAGTGAGACGCGTCGACTCCGCGACTCCATGATGTCCATATGCACGCCAACATGCGATACCTTAATTACCTGAAAATACATTGCTAAAAATGGTCAACAAAAATGTTGGTGAGATCATAGGTTTGTGTAAATGAGATATTGTACGGAAACCACAAGTATAAAGTGTATGACAAAACCATGCCAAATAAAAATGATACATTAGCTCTAAGCTCATGACCCCGAAGCTAGACTGAATGAAATGCCCCAACCGAGTGTTTGCCAATCACTCAAATATGACATAAATGAAATGCGTTCGTTTGACCAGTTGGTGCAACCAACCCGAACGGAGGAGTCACCCTCAATAGATCTATCCACTCACTCTCGCTTGCTAACAATTAACGGTTCATGATAATATAAGGGGACTTTAATCTGGGCAATGATGTAACTTAAGCAATGTAATGAGTTTGTATACTTTGGTCCGCATATGAAGATGGTGCAATGTATTCTCCCCCGAGAGTTTAGAAATCAATAAACAATTTAAAACGGGGCTATGAAAACTCACCTGATATGATAAAGCAACAATGATCACAATGGATATGATGAAACAAAGCTCGGTCTCTAACCACGACCTATTATGAATGATGTGATCCAGTGTAAGCAATGATACAATGCAACACATGCAAATACTTATGTTAACGATACCACTTGTTAGTTTTGAAAATAACTTTTATCGACGAAAAATACACTTTTGACGTCTCGTTAAGTTACAAACTACTTTTCGCGTAAACACGTTGAAACGGTACTCCGCGATCCTTGTTTGGTGTTCTATTAGCAAATATAATATTTTCGTCGCAATTAAATATTTTCCTTAACTTGTGAAAATATGGCCAAATTGACTTCGTGAAACTAGTCGCGAAATATTGCACGTTAAGTGTTCGTTGATCAAACTCGACGTTTTAGAAAACCTTGTAACCATGTATAAATGTCGTTTCCTTTAACTTCCGGTTGTACACGCCTCGATCAATTAGAAAATCGGCTAACAACGTTATGTTTCGCAAAAACACTAGTTTTAATATTTAAAACACTTTCTAATAGTGGCTGTCAAAATAAACTAGAGTTCGTCGGCTTTAAACGTGAATAACTCGGCCGTTACAAGCTCGTTTTCTACGTTCTTTACATCCACGGCTTCGTATAAACATGAACTAACATAATCTCAATGGGTCGGGTCGTCTAGATCACATCTAACGCCTCGTTTTGTCCTTTGAATCTCGGCGATCAGCAACTACTTTTTCAGAAAATTAGTTTTCGTCGTCTAACTTCGAACGATCATATCTCCTTCGTTATAAGTCGGTTTTTAGTGATTCTTGCGGCCACGGTTTCGTTTTTGAAAGAAATTTCTGAATATGAAGGCCAAAATATACCAAAAATTACTGAGTTTTCCAGTTTACACGTTTTTGGACAGTAGCTATTTTTGATTGTTAAAAACTCACTTTCTTGGTTCTAAACTTGATCATACTAACTCAAATCAACTCCACAAGTTCGCAAATCCTACCATACACCTTCTTAGGGTGTCATGGGGTCCTAAACATCACCAACCTTGGTGGATTTCATGAGATCATTAGTGAAACTTATAGATCTAGTGATTTAAAGAGTTTATGTTCAAATGTGGTATGTAAAACATAAGTATCTTGCATGGATGACTAATAAAACTTGAAAATACATGAATATATACATCAAATGAAAGTATAAAAATGATCAAAACATGTTATTGGAACTTACTTGATGATTGGATGAGTTTTGATAAGAAATGAGCAATAAACTTGAGGTTTGATCACAAAATCATAATTAGGAATGTAAATGGAGTATGTTTATGACTTGTTCTTGAAAAATCTATGGATTTTGGGTGTGGTTCTTGGTTTGGCCGAACATGGAGATGAAGATGGAGAGAGTTTTGATCTTTCTTGTTAGCTAAATATTATGGTGTATGTGTTTGTGTTAGTGGGTTATGAAATTAAATCCAAGTAATTCATTAATTGCATTTGGAAGCATTAGCCTAATTGGGGGGTTAGGGGGGGCGGCACACATGGGCTAAATGGGAAGGATATGATGTAATCTTGCCAAGTGTCCCATTAGTGTAAGTATTTAGTTGATTTGTGTATACATTGAGTGTTATCGGGTACCGAGTTAACTAGAAATAACTCGTGACGAGGTGAAATGAGATACGACGAAGTTGTAAAAATTGTAAAATCATGCTCCTTGCAAGAATCGGGTGTTAGAATGATAATCGGATTGAAATTTCGTAAATCGACGGAGTTATAAGCGTCAAATGAAAAATGTAACGATTGGTTTAAAAACACCGGGTAAAGTAATAATATAATCTCTATATTACTATAATTAGCTTGAAAATGTATTAGGATCATTGTCGGGAGTATTGGGTTTACTGTTAGTAGAAATGACTGAGTGGTAACGTTAATTAAACAATTAAGCATACGTTAATGAAAATCACACAAACACATGCATGAACTGATATGGAAATGATGTTACTGATGATATGCAGACTACTCTAGTCCGTATGATGTGTCTTTACTGATGATGCATGAATACGCAGCTAAACCTAACTGGTTACGCGCATTTGAATACGCGTAAACCTAGTTTACGACATGATGAATGATGCCCATGAATAGTGATTTCCATCCGGGAATGAATAGTGTCATGTGAATAGTTAATTTTTTGACGACTTCTCAAAGTCTCAAACTGACTTCAAAAATGATGAATAGTGAAATGATAAATAGTGAATGATGAATAGTAACTCATGAATAGTAAATTATCGGGGTTTGGAAAATGACCTGAAATTACGAGTTGTGACAATTTGGATTTGAGTGTTTCATGTGTCATTTTCCCTAATTCACACGCTGAACAAAGATGATCTTTCTTGAATGATAGTTTTGGCAATCCTCTGACCAGGTTGTTTTGAGCGAGGTCATTTATAGTTCTAATGTTCAAGTGAGAGAATCGACGATACCATAGCCAGGCTTGTGATGATGTAGCTTTTGCAAGCAAACAAATCGGTTTTAGTGATTCAATTTCTTTAAGAGCAATTTGGTATAGATTCGAATCCTTTGAGCCTTTGAGAATATCAACGCCTTCAAGAGTGCGAACAATGCACAAATGTTTTCTGAATACCACCTCTAAACCACTATCACAGAATTGGCCAATATTGAACAAGTTGTGACCTAGTCCTTCGACAAAGTAAACTCTTTGAATTATGACCTTATCATGAATGAGATCCCTATAGCCGGTGATTTTAGCAATGTGGTCATTCCCAAAATGCACTATACCCAAGAATTTGGCCATGAAGTTCTTGAGCAGTGCCATATTCCAGGTCATATATCGGGTGCACCCGAGTCGAGGTACCAGAGGCACACTTGGACAAGCTGTACATCAAAGAAAAAAAATAGAAAATTGGGAATCCGCTGATAAAGTGGTTCCACGTAGTTAGACAGTATAGAATGCGAACCTAGTGGGTTAAACTTTTCAGTTGTATTGGAGCTAGGCTCAGATTGCTTCTTAACTGGTTGCCATCTATAACCTACGTGTTCGAACACTCTTTCGGTGGGTTTCCACTTAAAGCATGATCTAGGGAATAATTCACGATATTCAAATATTCTTCCCATTGGGATATATGCCCATTTTTCTTTCTGCTTATAGTTTCTTAGATTTGAAGAAGTTGTCCTAGTAGTGTTGGCATTCATGTTATCACAATTCAAATCAACTTGCACACGATTAGAAGAAACAGAATTGTAAGTAACAGAATTATAACAAGCATTCTTGCTATTAGAAGCAACAAATCCATGCACATTAAAGTTATTACAGTCATCCATTCGCTTAGAGCATTTTTTATTGAAAGCTTTAAAATGTCTAGGTTTTTCTACAACTTTAGGCTGAGAGGCACTAGTCTTCAACGCACTTTTCTTAGTTGGTCTCTCCTTGCTACAAGTAGTGTCTAAACCTGGATCAAAAAGCAAATCTGCGTTAGGAGATTGTGTAATTTGATCATGTTGAGCTAGTTTAAAATTATTTTCAAAGAATTCTCGTAGGAAAGCTTGTCGTATTTGTTTTCTTCAATTTTTCGCTGCCAGTTTGCTTCAAACATTAAAGATTGTTTTTCAAGTTTCGCACAAGAGTTTTCAAATTTGGCAGTACGACAAGACAATTCCTCGTTCAACTCAACATTCTTTTGCAAACATTCTCTTAGACTCTCTGTGAGTAAAAGGTTTTCCATTTCTAAAGACGTTTGTTTATTTTCCAAGTCTTCAATTTTCTCCTCTTTTAAAGCAAATTGTGGTTTGAGTGATTTCATTTGATTTAGAAAATATTCTTTTTGAATGTCAGAGTTTAGACTGAGAAGGTCATATTCATCTTTGAGAGATGTGACGTAAGTTAAATAAGTTTGCATTTCAGACATCAATGCCTCTTCAAAGGTTTTCAATTTAACGTTAATTCTATTCATGGGAAGCTCGATCAATGTTTTTATCTATTTCTTGACTTCCCTTAAGACATCCACTTCATAAGAATTGGATCTCAAAAGTTCATCCGTTTGAAACTCTTGCTTTCCGCGAATAATAGATAACGATCCGTTAATTTGGTTTCTGAGACTGCAAAAGGTTTTTCTCGCTAAACTCTCATATTTGTTAGAATCATATGGGTTGTCAAAAATCTGATCCATGTGATGTTTAACATTTGTTGGTTTTATGGAAAGAGCATTTTCCTTATTAATCAAACCATAATCGGCACTAAAGTAGGAGAAATTGATTTTTTTTATTAACTTTTAAACGTTTTTGGATTTCCTCTTGAGAGATGTCATTAGGAACAAACATGTAATCTTTGAATGTATCACATCTCATGTAATCAGCATTATACAAACTTGGTGTTTGACGTTTAACCATATCAAGATAAGATGGTTTAGTATAACCAAGACCCTGTTTTAGATCCATAACCGAATCTGGTTTGGGAAGTAACATATACATAGTCTGAGAAGTCTGATTGGTAGTGCGAAGTTTAGTTTCAGCTTTAGTTAATCGTTGAATATAATTAGCTTTTTCTTCTTTAAGTTTAGAAACTTCTTCTTCAAAATTCTTTTTGATGTTTTCAAAATTTGAAATATTTCTTTTGAAAAGAAAAATCTCATTTTGTAAATCTAGAATTTGGCGTTTAAGCACTAGTGGTATTTCATACTGCTCTTCATATAACATGTTATTGATTTTCTTTTCTAAAGAAGCACTTTTATCTTGTTCTAGTTTTATCAAGTTAGCATAATTTTGAATTTGAGATTGAATAGTGGCATAGTTTTGAAGCATATCAGCATGATCTTGACTTGTTGATGCATGATTGCAATCCGTACTATTAGTAGATAACTGAGGAGTAGCACTTGTAGATGTTTCACTATGTATGTTAACTTCAGTTGCCTTACTAATGGTACGAATGTGACCTTGTATGAATTCATCAAGATCATCATTATCATAAGCATCTGATGTGTGTACCTTGTTGACAAGAGTGTCATCTTCTTCAGCTTAAGTGTCATAGCTTGGAGTTTCATCCTCTTCTTGAGATTGAAAAACATCTACCTTTTCCAAAGAAGCCATGTACACCATGTTTGTTTCCAATATCTCACCTTCGTCATCCGTGTCCACCATGAAATCATTTTCATCAGCACTAAGTAGTTTACCTTTTTCTTCCATGTCAGCTAACAACATTTTCTGTCTATAGTAAGCTCTTTTAAGCACTTTCCCATTTGGGCAATTCCTTGCAAAGTGACCTTGTTGACCACAACCAAAGCATTTTGGTTCTTGATTTTCTTGACCAACATCATTCTTTCATTCTTCTGAGTACCTTGCCTTATAACTTCACCTCTTGGTGAGATATCTTGTCTCTTGTTCATTGCAGTAGGTGCAGAAGTTGTTCGAAGATTGTTGTTGGTTGGGCGTTTTTAGAAAGATTTTTGAATCTGTTTTCTAAGTAATGCTAGGTTTTGAACAATTTTGGTAAGTTCAACATTTGCTTGGTCTTGAGTAGAATCAATTGCATCGTCAACGGGTGAGTAGTGTATGTCGTTGTTTGAGTTGAAGGAAGGTTGATTTTGGTGGTATGAGGAGACCAAAGCAAGTGGATCAATAACTGGTGGTTGTGTAGAAAGTTGAGCTGAGAGTTCTTTTTCTTTCTCTTTTCTTTTCTATTCAAGGATGTCATTGACTTCAACCTGATTGTGTTTCAGAAGATCAAACAAATTATTGATGTCTTTCAGAGTTAGGTCTTGATTCTGTCTGATAGCAATGGTGAAGCGTCTCCATTTAGGTTGTAGGTTGGTGAGAAACATAGTGTTGTGTTCAATGTTTGATCTTTTGAGGTTATGATGATTCATTTCATTGATAAGCTTGTTGAACCGAATGTATGCATCTTCAAGACTCTCCTCAGGAAATTGCTTGAAAGACTGATAATTCCACAGAGCCAGAGTCTGTTGTGTTTGTGTGCCAACATCGCTGCACCTTGCATCAATCTTTCCAAGGCTTTCCATAAGTCATGAGCAGTGAGATTGCTGTCAATGGCATTGTAAATGTCATTGCTTAATCCATATAGAATTAAATTCTTAGCACAGATATCAGCTTCAAATTGAGCAAGTTCATTAGGACTCAAATCATCTTCAGTTTGTAGCCATTTTTGTCCCTCGTTAGCAGGGTCATCAATCTCTTTCATAACATAAGGACCATGTTTGATGGAGTTAATCAACAACTTACGCTCTTTGTAGCCCATGAGAACATTCATAAACCTTGAAGACCATTGAACATAGTTTCCCCGGTACAAGATGGGAGGCCTTGCATCACTCCCCGCAGCTAATGCGTCTTGAGTAGTAGACATTGTGATGGTGGATATTTGATATGAGATGTTGTTTGTGTTTGAAAGTGGTGTTTTAGTTTGTTTTAAGTTGAGATGGTTGAGTGTTTGGAATTTATATTGTGATATTTAAATGATTAAAGTCTCTTAATAATTTTAATCTTTTAATGGATTTAAAATTGGATAAAAGTCTTTAAGTTATGGTATCGCAACAAAGTCTCGTGAACAGTAACTATCGCACCTTTCGAGCGAAAATTGGGCAGAGTTTTCTTTCGTTAAACGTGGGTAATAGTAAGTCTCGAAAGATCAGGTGTCGCAAAAACTTGTGCTATCACAACAATATAAGAGCTATCGCAACAATTTCTTGCGATACAAACCAACTGCTATCGCAGTCACCTAACGCAACCAAAAATAGCTATCGCAACTGTTTCTAAGCCAACTGTTGCAACAAAACCCTCAATTTTGCGAGCAAAATGCTAAACCCTATTTATACGAGAAAAAGTACACTTTTTCAAAAACCCTTAAACCACGATTTCAGCCTAAATCTTCACAAAATTCACAAAAATTTCGTATAGAATGATAAAAGCTCTTTCTTTTTCCATAAATATGTTATCCTAACACATGTTTTATAAGATTAAACACGTTTAAGAGTAATCTTTATACTACGTATAAGAGTAAAGATATTCTAGAGAGAGAAAGTTCTTTAATTCTATAAAACCAAAACTTTTACTACTAATAAAGATTAAAACAACACTAAAACACAACTACATGAAACAACGAATCTTATTTGGCTCTTGATACCAATTGTTGTTCCAATAATATCACATCTACTCTAATAATCTTAGTGAGATAAAGTGGGTGTGGACACTTTAGTTTAGAGAGAGAGAAACGAGAGAAAAGAAGGAAGTCTCGCATTGATACTAGAAAGAACACACACCTCATAACCCATGAGGTAGGGGGTATTTATACCCATACATAGTCAAGCATACTATCGCAACTATACAAGGGTTGCGATAGTGTTATGTTGTCGCAACCACAAAATGTTACACAACATACCCTATAGTAATACAAAAGATAAATAGAAGTCCCTACACTAATGATTTACACTTTTTGTGTTCCAACAGTTTTGTTAGAGGTTTTGTGATTTTAGAGAAATCCTTAATGAATTGTCGGTAAAAACCGACGTGCCCTAAAAACTTCTAATACCTTTGATATTAGTAGGGGGTGGAAGTTTGGATATAACATTGATTTTTGCTTTGTCAACTTCTAGTCCTACGCCATACACTTTGTGTCCGAGCAAAATTCCTACTTTAATCATGAAGTGACATTTTTCCCAATTTAGAACTAACGTGGCCTCTTCACATCGCTTGAGCATTTTACTTAGATTGACAAGACAGTTTGCAAATGAATTTCCAAACATATAAAAATCATCTATGAAAACTTCCATGGATTCGTCAATCATGTCATGGAATATAGCAATCATGCATCATTGGAAAGTACCAGGTGCATTGCATAAGCTGAAAGGCATTCATCGATAAGCGTATGTTCCAAAAGGACATGTAAACGTTGTTTTTTCTTGATCCAAAGGATCGATCGGGATTTGAAAATATCCATAAAAACCATCGAGGAAACAAAAGTATTATTTTCCAGCGAGTCTTTCTAACATTTGATCCATGAAGGGTAAGCAAAAGTGATCTTTGGCAGTTACCTCAATGAGTTTTCGGTAATCGATACAAACACGCTAACCAGTGATAATTCTAGTTGGAACTAATTCATCCTTTTCATTTGTAACCACGGTGATACCACCTTTGTTTGACACACAATGAATAGGACTAACTTATGGGCTATGAGCAATTGGGTAGATGATTCCTGCATCGAGGAGTTTAGTTACTTTTTTTTACGACTTCTTACATGTTGGATTTAGTCTCCTTTATTTTTGAACAACTGATTTCTTATCTTCAAGCATCTGAATTTTATGCTTGCAAAACGATGGACAAATTCCAGGAATGTTTGAGGTTTTCTAGGCAAAAGCTCATTTGTGATTTTTGAGAACAGTGATTAACTCAGCTTTATTTTTTTCTGAGAGTTCAGATGATATGATAACTGGAAGTAAAGATGTTCCTTCTAGAAATGCATATTCTAGATGTTTAGGAAGAGGTTTAAGTTCAAGATCAGTAGGAGGTTTTTCAAGAGATTTCTTGATTTTATGATTTGTGTTGAATGTAATTCTTTCAAATATTATTTCTTCTTCATCATCTGTTTCAGCTTCTTCTTTGATATTCATGGCTATGAATTCGTCAAACTCTACTTAGAGTTCTTCTTCAAGAATAGTTCCTTCGATTGAATGAAGAATTTCAGTTCCCTCGTTGAGAAGTGCATCGAAATCTTCTTCAAGAATTTTGTCTATTACATCAATGCTAAAACAAGTATCATCATTGGAATAGGAATGTTATATGGCTGATTTGATTGAAAAATATATTCTATCTTCGCCAATTCCAAGATTGAGATTCTTTTGTTTAACACGAATTTTCGCATCAGCAGTGTGCAAGAATGGACTTCCTAAAATAAGAGAAACCTTGTTGTCTTCCTCCATTTTGAGGATAACAAAGTCTACCAGGAAGGTGAACTTACCGACTTCAACTGGCATATTGTCAACTATCCCAACAAGATATTGAAAAGATCGGTCTGCTAATCGAACACTCATCATGGTAGGTTTAAGAGTTTCAAGAGAAAGTTTAGCATAAAGAGAGTATGGCATGAGGTTTATGCTTGCGCCAAGATCGGCCAAGGCATTGCAAGAAAATGTTTTGCCAAACACTTGTACAAAAAGTGGTATTGGTCACTCCAAAAATGTGTGACGATATGTATATAGTCACACATGTTTTTTTTTTTGTGTTACCAAAAGTCGCGCCACCGTAGGTGTCCTACGGTGACATTGTTGAGTCCGTGGCCTTTTTCAATGAAAAAGAGTGACCAAAACCCGAATATGTGTGACAAATTAGGCACAAGTTTTGTTGGATTAATCAGTATTATTGACCATAAACACTTTATAGTCACACGAATAGTTTTTTAGAGTAACTATTGTTCGTCCTTTGGCCACATAAATATATAATATATGTGACATTTGAGATGATTTATTCAAGTAAATTTGTATTTTGTGTGACTATTTCCCGTCCTGTTGCCACATGAATATATAATAAAGTTGACGTTTATGATGATTTAGTCACACAACGTGTGTTGTTTTTTTGGAGTTAGTAACATACAATTTAAAAAATAGTGGCAAAAAGTGTTAATAAGTGTGACCATATGCTTTTTAAAATCAAGTAAAAGTGTATTTTGTTTGACTATTGTTCATCCAATGGCCACGTGAATTTTATGTTTGTGTGGCCTTTTGTAATATTTAGTCACACAAAGCATGTTTGTTTTGGGTATTTAGTCACATACAATTAAGAATAAAGTGGCCAAAAGTGTTAATAAGTGTGATCATATGCTGTTTAAAGTGAATATATGTGTATTTTGTGTGACTATTGATCATCCAATGGCCACATAAATTTTTTTTTGTGGCCTTTTGTAGTATTTAGTCACACAAAGCATGTTTGTATTCGGTATTTAGTCACATACAATTAAGCATAAAGTGACCAAAAGTGTTAATAAGTGTGACCATATGCTGTTTAAAGTGAAGAAATTTGTATTTTGTGTGACTATTGATCATCCAATTGCCACATGAATTTTTTGTGTGTGACCTTTTGTGATATTTAGTCACACAACAAATTAAGCAAACAGTGACCAAAAGTGTTAAAAAGTGTGACTATATACATCTTTTAGTCACATTTAAGAAATCAATATATATCAAAATAAATTCAAATATATATCAAAACAGATTCAAATACAATAAAATTGGAATGTATATAATTGAACCAAATATAAAATTCGTATATAACTCTATACCCTAGGACCTCCTTTTATACACCAAGGAGTCCTAGTCGGCTTACAATACTTTTCTAACTATCTATAATCTTTTCCATAAACAACTAATACATATCATATAAGCAGTACTAACTATATGAACCAACAGTAGTAACTTATAACTAACAGTTGTAACTAATACACTAGCAGTATTAACTTCAAGAAGTCTTAATCTCTGAGCAGTCTTAACTTTGTACTAGAAGTACTAACTTTCACTAGCAGTAGTAACTTTTGTACTAATCTCAACATCTAAATATTAACTTCAAGCAGTCTTAATCTCTAAGCAATCTTCTTTGTTCTTTTGTTCACATGATCAGAATCCCCAATAGATGGGAAATCCAAAGAAGGGTTTTTTGGTGGGGTTCGTGGATGCTTTAATGCAGCTGTACATAAATCACAATTAACCACAAAATGTTAAGATGCTAATCAACGAAAAAAATAATGATAACATCTTTAGTCCAATATAAATATTCATTCCGAAGTAAACACCAATTATTCAGAGCAAATATAGGTGAATGATGATATACAGTGGTTCAAAGGTGAAAGCAGCAAAAAATTACCAAAATCAAGTTGACTTTAACACACACATTTAAGAGTGGCCATATAAAAATATATACAAAAAGTAATTTAAAACTTGCATTCGTAGTGTTTATCTATCCTTGGAACACATATCAGTCAAAATGGGACTTGGGTATAAAATTAAAATTGAGAACAGAACAACTACCTAAATGAAAACCTTTCTAGCAGTACACAAATTCTAACATAAAGCAGCCCAATGCATAAAAACGTATTCACATTGTGCACAAATAATTGAATATGTAAGTTTCCACTCCCAAGACTAGAATTACCTATTTAAAGATTGTTTGAGCTCTTTAATCTTCTGCTGGGTCATTTCACCCCTTGAGAAATCAAAAACCTCCTCACTCAGAAGCTGCAAAAAGAACCATCTATACTTAACCACATACACTGAAAGCCGGTAGAACTATAAATAAACGGGACCGGTCAGACTTACTTTCAGTATAACCATGCAATTCTCGCAAATAGTTTCACTAGTTTTGGCAGCTGTAACTAGATCAGGAATGAAGCTTCTCCACTTGGCTGGCCACTCATGCTTTAGAATCTGCATAACCAATTACAAAAGTACAAATTGGTCATCCAAGTTCCTCATGATGAGCTTTAAAATATTACAACATACAAGGAAAGCAAACAACAACGAACTTGAATTAGTATGATGTAAAGTTTATTGACATACAAGTGAACATGACATTTTCCCCTTGATCTTTGGTGCTGCTTGACCAATTAAACTTGCATGAAAAATAAGCCCATATTTAGGAGTTGCATGTTTTGTCTTCAAAGCCATAAAAAGAGCCTTTTCAGCACCAAGAATCTGAACCGTACTGCCGGGTTGTTTAGCAAGGTTCAACAAGCTGCCATCGTGAGCAATTAGACGGGACCCAACAAGTTCTCCAACAAGTGCAGTTAGATTCGGGGCAATTGAATTCATTATACTTTTCAAGTAATCATACAGCTGAGCTCGGTATTCTGATAAAGACAGTACTTGATCACATAGATCCTTAATATTAATCAAATCAAGATCACTGACTTCTGTTCCCATGGAAACAACAGCTGCTTCCTTTAGTTCTGCTTCAACCTCTTCGGGTAGTATCTATTAACAATCATGATTCTAATTATTAGTACTATAATAGTATAACAGAAAATCAGGGTACATTTAAAGAAGTTGAGATTATTTACTTTACCTCTGAAAAATCAAGTTTTGCAGCATTTGTTCGATAACCCACGAGCTTGACTGCCTTGGCATAGAAAATATTGTCTTGAACAATCTTTGCAAGCTTGGGAAAATGCCAGCCATACCATTCTCGAACCCTCATTGCATAAGTGTTGAGCTCTTTGTCGAGATCATCTAATAAGCCAATAGCTTGAATAATCATAGTATCAACCTATCACCAGCAAATTTAAATTTAATTAGAATGATCAAAATAACCATGATACTAGCACCTTTAAAGCTAATAAAAAGCTCACCTTATCAGCACTGAATTTAAGCTTGTGTTTGGACAAACTATGAGATAAACCCAGGCTCATTGGAGCTAAGTCTTGTGCACCAAGGCCAGTTATGAGTTCTGTTAACTGGCTTCTAACACCTCTCATAAGTTTCATGACAACTTGGTTGTGCACACAATCAATTTGCTGCAATCAGAGTACACACATATATAAATAACAATTTACAAAAAAGAGTAAATGATTATAGTTCTTAAAGCCAAAAACAAACTTACGAGCTTTTCCTTGATTGCATTTCCCAATTTGGAATCTGCAATAGCTAATGTTTCACCATCATAATGAGCTTTCAAGAACTTGCGCAAACCTTTGGTAGGTTTACTCTCAATTAAACATGTGGTTGTCGCAAGTGAATGTTATAGTAACAAATGAATGAATATCATCACTAGAACTAAAGCTACAGAATTTACACCTTTACAATAACATCAGATATGTAGTTTTTCATTCCATTTCGTTGTTCAACGGGTAATACATTCCACCTATACTTGATAACACCTTCAAGAACCTGTAAAAAGTATATTATCAAATTATGTCAACCATCAGAATCAACAACCATTTATGCTTGGGCTACAAACCTTAGGTGCAACAGCAGCAGCAGGTTTCTTTGCTGCTGCCGCTTTAACCTCTTCCTCGGAATCACTGTCGTCATTGGAACTCTCTTCAGAAGAACCTTGGGTGCAGCAGCAACAACAGGTTTCTTTGAGCCTCTATCCACTTCCCGCCTTTAGCCCTCCTCCTACTACACCTAAAAACATCAAATTCAAAAATTAAAATCCGGTTTATAATCACTCATACTTTATATCAAACACTTAAACTGCACAAATCTTCATTCGACTCACCCTGCGCTTTCGTAACACGATTCACACCTTGCATAATCTCTTTCAATCCAGCCATCTTACAATCTACAAAACATCAAATACCCAAAAAGAATCAAATTTCATAATCTTATAAAAAAACAACAAAAACACATAAATCCTCATAAACGATAACTAATCTTTACGATAAAAAAACATCAAATAACAACATCGAATGGTCAAATTACAGTCTGAATCACTTAACTCAAAAAGATTCAATTTTTCATAATCTTCTATAAAATTTCAAGCAACCCATTAATCTTCATAAACTAAATTTTATAATCAATAAGATCCATCAAATTTCAAATAAAAAAACCCAAAAAACTACATAAACAAGAACTAATCTTTATTATACTCAATAATCATCAGATGACATAAAATAACAACAACCCATTAATCTTTTTAAAAGATAACAGCAACCCACTAATCAAATTACAATCTTTAATCACTAAACACAAAAAGAATCAACTTTTTTTATAAACTTGAAAAAACCCATTAATCAGTAATCATCAAATACCAAAACCCATAAATCAAATCACAATCTTTAATCACTAAACACAAAAAGAATCAGTTTTTAATAACCTTTTTTTATAGATTTCAAAAAGCCCATGAATCATTAAATCACTAACCTTGAAATATTTGAAATCAGTAACACATAATCAACCAAAGATCAAACCCTAAAATCAATCAATGAAACAATTATTATTGGAGTAGCAAAGAAATTGACCTGAAATCAGGAGTCAAACTGGCTAATCGCGAGGGTCTGTGGTGGATAAATATGAAATTGACTTGTGGTGAGAGGTGACTAGCAAAGAAAACCAATGATGGTTTGTGGTTGGCGGCAGAGAAGAGAGAAAGAGGATGAGATAAGTGCGGGAGTAGTGAAAATAGTGGGCGGGAGTAGTGAAAATATGTGACCTAGATAACTATTGGAGGGACAATGAAAATGTAAATTTGATTTTGGGGAAAAAAGTGGGCGGGAGTAGTGAAAATATGTGAGGGAGATATCAAAATTTGAGAAATATTGTAAAAATCAGTTTATAAAATATTTGAACTATAAAAGCAAAAGTGTGACCATATATGACATTTGGTCACACTGTTCAAGTGTGTGACATATATTTGTCACTTTTAAATAATGTGTGACAAACTTGACTATATGATTTAGCCACATACACAATTACTTCATGTGACCATATATGGATTTTGGTCACACTGTTCAATTGTGTGACATATATTTGTCACATATGTATATGTATAGTGTGACTAATGTTTCAAACTTATTTGTATCTGTCACACGTCCCAAATTATAAGTGACTAAATAATCAAAAAAAATTTACTAGTTACCTCTAGTCACATAAATATTCAAATGTGTGACAATAAAATTCCGAAATGGTCACACAAGTCGGATCAAGTGTGGCTGTTTATTTTATTCTGGTACATTTATTCTCATAAATATCTGACTGTGTGGCCGTTCAAAAAATAGCATGTGTGACAAAATCCCAGATTTGTACTAGTGAAAATTACAAGGAATCAGGAAACTTCCTGGGTCTCCTAGTTTTGGTGGAACTTTGTTTTGAATGATCACTAAAGATTCATCGCTTAGAAAGGCTGCAAAAATTTGTTCCAATTGATGTTTGTTATAGACGAGTTATTTTAGAAATTTACCATAATTCGGAATTCCTACTATGACATCGACAAGTGGAACATTGATTCGAACAGCACGAATCATGTCGAGGAATTTTTCAAATTGAGCTTCCATTTTCTCTTTTCTGAGACGTTGGGGATGTGGAATCTTGGGTTTTTATGGTCTAAGAACTGGTGTTTCGGTTGTTACTTTTGTTTTGGATTTCTTTCGGTGGTGGTTCATATGAAGTACCATTTCATGTTGTTATTGCATTCACATGCTTGTTACGAGCTTAAGGTGATTGGTAAGGTCTACTTCCAGAGGTACCACCTCTAGGGTTAGGTTGAGTATTGCTAGGAAGAGATCCAGGAGATTGACCAGATTGTTTTTCAGCTAATCTGTTGAATTTTTCTTCTAGATTCTGGATAGAAGCTTGGTGGTTTTTGGTTGTGGATTCTAATTTCGCTTTGAAATCCATGAACGTATTTTTAGCGAATGTGTTTGTAGATTGTTGTGATTTTATGAATTCGCTAAGTTGTTTTTGAAGATCTGGTTTTTTGTCAGAATACAATGGTCGAGGTTGATCTCGGTTATATTCTGCTCTCTCAACAGTACACTATTTATCTCGATCTCGATCGCGATTATGATAATCATCATAAAAACGAGTGCATCAAAATGATTGCACAAACTTGGCTTCTTCTTTACGAGACATGGGTATATCATCATCATTGCAATTTGCGGTTGAATGATTTCAACCACAATTGTTGCTTTCAATACTTTTTTGTTTCATTTCTTTATACTAAGCATCCATTTTAAGGGTCATGGCATCAATGCGAGCCATAATTTTGTCAGTGTAATAATTACTGCTACCTTTATCAGCAAAAGCAACAGTTTTACGAAGAGAGGTTTTTGGTTTTTGATTTTTAGCCCAGTCATATTTGAGTAAGACTTTGTCTTTGAGGAGTTGGTAAGCTTGATTTAGGGTTTTGTATAAGAATATTCCTCCTGCTGCAGCATTCAAGGCTTCTTGTGTACTCTCATCAAGTCCATGGTAAAAGATTTTGATTACATTTCCATTACTTAAACCGTGTCCATGACAATTTCTGAGTAACTCTTTCATTCGAAGCCATGCTTCAGTTAAGGTCTCTCGATCTTGCTGAGAAAAAGCACGAATTTCTCCGAGAAGTCGACTGAATAATGCTGGAGGAAAAAATCAGCTTATGAAAGCTTTACGAAGTTCATCCCATGTTGCGATGGTTCCTTCGTTGAGTTAGTCTAACCAAGTTTTTGCTTCCCCGGTCAGGATAATGGAAACATCATGAGCCGTCGGCTTCATTTTCGGTTTCTCCATATCTAAACATTTCACAAATTCCTAGGAATTCATTGATGTGTTTATGAGGATCGGTTTTGGTTCTCCCGTCGAATTGATTACCTTTGACTAGAGTCAAATGATTGCCTTTGATAGCAAACTCATTTCCGGCGTCAGGCAAAGTGATCGCTGCACCAGGAGTAGGAGCAACGGTTCGCTCATTTTCCCATATGGGTTCATTATCGGCGTTATCCATAGGATCGTAAAGTTCGATGTATTTTATTAAAAATCGATAAAAAGAAATATCTTCGACAGCTGAGACGGTCTCTTTTGGTGGTTCGGGTCTTTTATCTTTTTGTGAGAATGGGACTCTTCTGTTACGTCTACATCTTCGGTTTATAGTTCATTCGGGTTCGGATAAAGGGCTAGCAAGTTCTACGTTGGAAGATCGTGTGACCATCCAATTCTGGAATGCTAAAGGTGATAGTTATTGGATAAAACCAAAATTCAAATCGAATAAACTGAATTTTTGCTTCTAGGGAAATAAGTGCGGCATACTTAAGATAAGTACGGCGTACTTCTAGGAAATTTTTGGTTCGAAAAGAGTTGTTTTGATTTTGTTTTGTTGGGGTTATCTTCTTAGTTATATTTGCAAACTGATTTGGTGATTTGAACGAGTTTTTGAATGAGGTTGTAACACTTTCAGGAAAATATGTCACGTTTTCCAGAACCACGGCGTACTTTAGGAAAAGCGCACCGAGATCGGGCTAAAAGATCGGAGGTGTTTGTGAAAAAAGCGGCGGTTTTATTGGGACAGAGTGAAAATATTCAGCAGTTTAACACAGAATACACTATGTATGCAATCCAAATTTACCTAAGATGATTAAAATGTGATAATAGAACAAGTTCTAGTCCCCGGAAACGGCGCCAAAAACTTTGACGTGTCTCGAAAGCTTTAAATTTATATATAACTAGTTCTACCGATTTCTCTTAATTTAAAACACACGATTAAAAGGATAACCCTCGTTTATAGTAAAGAGTTTCGGAAAGACCAGGTCGTTCCATAGGGACTGAGATTATTCTATATATCACTTAACTTACTTAGGATGATTTAGAGAGTTATATAAGTAATTATGCAAGAAAACTGAAACTTAAATTAACTTCAAATATGGAACGAATATGATTACTTGGATAGCTTCTATAACTTAGTGATAGGTAAATGATAATGATCTCGATGGTGTGCCAAAGGTTCAACTCACAGAATAGCTATTTTCGTCAAAATGGCGTTTTCACAAATTAACCGATTTGATTCAAGATTTATGTTGGGAATTAAAGCTTCCAAGATGTTAATACTGCTCAAGATGGATAAAGCTGCTCATGAGATTACAACTGCTCAGGTGATTAAAAGGAAAATGCTCTAAGTATGTTTCTACTGCTGGTTATAGAGTTACTGCTGAGAACTTCAAGGAAATATACACTAAGTAGTTAGTGCTGCCAGGCTTAATGTTAATGCTGCTAGTTCAGAGTTTCAACTGCTGCAAGATTACTACTGCTTGAGTTCGAATTAAGACTGCTTGAGTATTTAGTTAATACTGCTGATAAGATAAACTTTTATAGTCGGTTAGATAATTATAGAAAAGATTCTTTAAAGATTTATCTTTTATAGAAAGTTATTGTAAGCCGACTAGGACTCCTTAGCCTATAAAAGGAGGTCCTAGGGCATAGAGTTCGATATATATTATTCATAACTTCAAGGTTGTAAACCCTAATACTTAAAGAGTATTCATATTAATAATATTGAAGTTGTTGATTTGTTTACGATTGTGTTAACTGTTCTTCTTAATACTATTGTTTAGATTCCGCATAAACCTTAGTAATTCAACACAGTTTCTAGGGCTGTAAATGAACTGAACGTTCAGTGAACATTTCATGAACCGTTCGGTAAAAAGTCCGTTTATGTTCGTTTATTTATTAAATGAATGAATATGAACAATATTTTACGATCGTTTAGTTAAATGAACGAACATGAACAAAAGTCACGTCCGTTTATTTATGTTCGTGTTAGGATCAACAAGTTAAATGAACGAACATGATCAAGTTTTTGAAGCCTTGTTCATGTTCGTTAATTTAGGATCAACAAGTTAAAATATTTTACGATCAAGTGTATAGTTAGGATCAACAAGTGGTATCAGAGCTTGTGATCTAGAAGCTTTGATAAAGAAGAACCTATTTAAGCTCAGAGTTGTTCAGATCTTACAAAAGAAATGGATTCAGAATCTACACATATGATTACTGCATCAAAGGTTCCAATGCTCAGCCTGGTGAGTATGAACTATGTAGAATGAGAATAAAGCAGTACATTCAGATGGTTGATTATTCTCTATGGGAGGTTATAGAGAATGGTGATTTCTTACCAAAAACTAAAGTATATGCTGCTAGTGTTAAGACTGTTGTGCCTATTAAAACTACTGAAGAGAAGGCACAAAGAAGATTAGAGGTTAAAGCCAGAAGCACTCTCATGATGGGTATTCCTAATGAGCATCATTTGACTTTCAATCCTATCTAAGATGCTAAGTCTTTGTTAGCATCTATTGAGAAGATATTTGGAGGGAATGCTGCTACTAAGAAGACTAGGAAGAATCTTTTGAAGCAACAATATGAGAACTTTGCTGCCCCAAGTTCTGAGAATCTTGATCAGACCTTTGACAGACTTCAAAAACTTGTCAATCAATTAGCACCTATGGAAGTAATAATTCCCCAAGGGATATAAATCATAGGTTTCTAAGAAGCTTGTCACCAGAATGGCTTACACATACTGTGGTGTGGAGAAACAAGGATGATCTAGATACAATGAGCATAGATGATCTGTACAACAATCTAAAAGTATATGAACCTGAAGTCAAAGGGTCATCTAGCTCATCTTCAAGCACACAAAACTTGTCTTTTGTGTCCTCCTCCAATAACAGTTCTGGCAATACTAATGATGCAGTTAATACTGCTAATGGAGTTAGTACTGCTGGTACTCAGGTTAATACTGCTAGTTTTACAAACTTTGATAACTTGAGTGATGCTGTTATCTGTGCTTTCTTGGCTGGTCAAACTAACAGTTCTCAGATTGTACATGAGGACTTAGAACAGCTTCATCCAGATGATCTTGAAGAGATGGACTTGAAGTGGCAGATGGCAATGTTGACAATGAGGGCAAGGAGATTCTTGAAGAAAATAGGAAGGCAGCTCAAAGTCAATGGGCAGGACAACATGGGGTTTGATAAGTCCAAGATAGAATGCTATAACTGTCACAGGAAAGGACACTTTGCAAGAGAGTACAGGGCACCAAGAAGTCAAGATTACAAGAATGAGGAAAGCTCAAGGAAAATTGTGTCTGTGGAACCTACAAATTCTACAGCTTTGATATCTTGCGATGGTTTGGGTGGATATGATTGGAGTGACCAAGTAGCAGAAGGACCAAACTTTGCACTCATGGCCTATTCTTCTGCTTCATCAAGTTCTGACTCTGAGGTATCTAATGATTCTGGTTGTTCTTATAAATCTTGTTTAGATACTATTGAGGAACTTAAGGCTAGGAATGAAAAATTATTAGAAGATTTAAAGAAGTTAGAGTTAGATAATTTAGGCTATAAAGTAGGTTTAAAGTCTGTTGAGCTAAGACTTAAATTCTTTAAGCAGAATGAGATTGAGTTTGTAGAGAAGGTTAATGTTTTGGAAAGCAAATTTTATGTTAAAGAGAATGAAATTCAAGAACTTATTAAGAGGTTAGAACAGGCTCAAAGAGAAAAGGATGCAGCTCATCAGGAAAAAGAAAAACATCAATGTAAAGTGAATAAGCTTGAGTTTGCATCTGAAGGTGTAAATAAGATAATTGAGTGTCAACTTATGAGGAAAGGTAGTGGTATAGGTTATATTGAAGTTCCCCCTTCTATTACAAGAAAATTTCCACCTCCTTTACCTAAATTGTCTTGCTTAATTGAGTCTGATGATAAGTCCGTAGGTGAGAATAGTAAGTCTAATGAGGAGATGCCTAAAGTTGAAAAGAAGAATTCTGATGTACCTATCATTAAAGATTGGGTGTCTGATGATGATGAAGATCAGGTTGAGTCTACACCTAAAGTTGAAAGTAAGACAGTTAAACCTAGTGTAGAAAAGGTTAAGTTTGTTAAACCTAGATTTGGTGATAAGTTGTCTAGGAAAATTATTGATTACACTGAGCAACCTAGGAGCAACACACACAGTCCTAGAGGGAATAAGAGGAACTGGAATAACATGATATCTCAAAGACTAGGAAGTGTTTGGCAAATATTTAACAAGGCTTGTTATCACTGTGGTAGTTTTGAACATTTACAGGATAATTGTTTTTACTATCAAAAACCTGTTTGGAACTATGCTAGGAGGGTGAATCACCAAAGTTTTTCTAAAAATAATCACCTAAATGCTAAGAGAAATACAGCTCTAAGAACAATGTTAATAAAATCTAGGCATGTATCAGTTAATACTGTCAAGCAAAATGTTTTTAAACCAGCAGTATTAACTAATACTGCTAGACAAGTTGATACTGCTTCCACAAAAAGAACAGTGAATGGTGCTAAATCCAGGTTACACTTTTCAAATACAGAACATTCATTTGTAAAAAGGCCTATTCAAAAGAATACAACATTTAGTGCTGCTAAGGTAAAAGCAGTAGTTTCTATTGCTAAGCCAAAAGTAATAACTGATACAGTTTTGGAAAACCATTTTTATGCGGTTAAGGCCTCAGCTTGTTGGGTCTGGAAACCAAAAGTTAAATTTTTAGATCATGTCTCCAGACACAGCAGTGCAACAATAGTTTTAAAGAAGTATGATTATGTTGATGCACAAGGAAGATCTAATTCAGTAATGGCTTGGGTCCCAAAAATGAACTGATTTTCTTACTTTATATCCAGGGGAATCCACATGTGGAATTAGAGGATAAAGGAGTATTTGACAGTGGATGCTCAAGGCACATGACAGGAAACATGTCATATCTGATAGATTTTGAAGCAATTAATGGAGGATATGTTGCTTTTAGGAGTAATCCCAAAGGAAGGAAAATCACAAGCAACGGTACAATAAAAACTGGTAAATTAGATTTTGATAATGTGTAATTTGTAAAAGAGCTTAAGTTTAACCTCTTTAGTATCTCACAAATGTGTGAGAAAAAGAACATTGTTCTTTTTACTGATACTAAATGTTTTGTCTTGTCTCTTGACTTTAAGTTGACTGATGAAAGTCATGTTTTACTTAAAGTTCCTAGAACAGACAACATATACAGTTTTGATTTAAAAAATATGGTTCCTAAAGGAGGTTTGACTTGTCTCTTTGCAAAGGCCACATCTGATGAATCTAAGCTTTGGCATAGAAGGCTTGGTCACTTAAATTTCAAAACAATGAATAAATTGGTTAAGGAAAACCTTGTAAGAGGTTTACCTTGAAGAGTTTTTGAAAATTTTGAAACTTGTGTTGCTTGTCTGAAGGGAAAGCAACACAGAGCTTCTTGTAAGACCAAGGCAGTGAACTCAATAAATCAGCCTTTACATATGTTGCACATGGATTTATTTGGACCAACATTTGTGAGAAGTTTAATGAAAAAGATGTATTGCCTAGTTGTCACAGATGATTTTAGTAGATTTACTTGGGTTTTCTTTTTAGAAACTAAGGATGAAACCAGTGGCATTCTTAAGTCTTTCATAACCAGGATAGAAAACCTAGTTAATCATAAAGTTAAGGTAATAAGATGTGACAATAGAACCGAGTTCAAGAATAGGGATATGAACCAGTTTTGTGAGATGAAAAGTATTAAGAGACAGTTTAGTGTAGCTAGAACTCCTCAATAGAATGGTGTTGCTGAGAAGAGGAATAGGACACTAATTGAGGCTGTTGGAACAATGTTAGTTGATTCTAAGTTACCTGCTACTTTTTGGGCTGAAGCAGTTAATACTACTTGCTATGCATAGAATAGAAGTTTAGTAGTTAAGCTTTATAACAAGACCCCTTATGAACTTTTACATGGTAGAAAACCAATGTTAGACTGTTTAAGACCATTTGGGTGTCCTGTTACTATCCTCAATACCATAGATCACTTAGGCAAGTTTGATGACAAGCCTGATGAAGGTTTCTTTGTTGGATACTAAATGAATAGCAAAGCTTTTAGAGTGTTCAATAGTAGAACCAGGTTTATGGAAGAGAACTTAAATGTTAGGTTTAGTGAGAATTCACCTAATGTTGTAGGAAGTGGACCAAACTGTCTGTTTGATATTGATGCACTAACCAAAATAATCAATTATGAGCCAGTTGTTGCAGGTACACAATCTAATGAGTATGCATGTACAAAAGCTAATATTGATGCAGGTACACAAGCTAGTAAGGAGACTGAACCTGCACAGAAGTACATCTTGCTACCCATATGGACTGCTGATCCACCTATCTAAACTCAAGAGTCAAAGAGTTCACAAGCATATGAAAATCCAAAAGATGAGAAAGAAGATGGTGTTAAGTTTTTAAATGAGGAGGAAAAGCAGACTGATGAACCTCCAAGAAAAGTAAATGTGTTTGATGAATATGTTCAGGATGATAATATTGGCAGTTCTAATGATGTTAATGCTGCTAGTAATGATAACAGTACTAACAACACTAACAATGATAAAACTGCTAATAATGATGATAAGGAAGGCAGTGCTTTTGATGAAGAAGAATATCCAATTGATCCAAACATGCCTCCTTTGGAGAATATATATGCTGATACAGATGATGAAAAAGTTGGTGCAGAGGCTGACATAAACAACTTGGATGATACTATTCCTGTTAGTCCTATTCCAACTATCAGAATTTACAAGGATCATCCTAAAGAACAAATCATTGGAGAAGTGCAGTCTTTTGTTCAGACAAGAAGATTGTCAAAGAATTTGGAGGAACAAGGTTTCTTTGCAAGATCCCTTCATTAAAGAAATAGCCATAAAGACCTTCAAAACTGTTTGTTTGCTTGTTTTCTATCACAAGTAGAACCCAAGAATGCACATAAAGCATTCTAGGATCCAAGCCGGGTTGAGGCTATGCAAGAAGAGCTTCTACAATTCAAGCTACAAAAATTTTGGACTTTGGTAGATTTGCTAAATGGGAAGAGGGCAATTGGTACTAAATGGGTTTTCAGATGCAAAAAGGATGAAAGAGGCATTGTGATTAGAAACAAGGCAAGATTAGTTGCTCAGGGATACACTCAAGAAGAAGGAATTGATTATGATGAAGTCTTTGCCTCAGTTGCAAGAATTGAAGCTATAAGGTTGTTCTTGGCTTATGCTTCATATAAAGACTTTGTAGTGTATCAAATGGATGTGAAGAGTGCTTTTCTTTATGGGACAATTGAAGAAGAAGTATATGTCTCTCAACCACCTGGATTTGAAGATCCTAACTTTCCTGATAAGGTATACAAGGTGGAAAAATCACTTTATGGTTTATATCAAGCTCCAAGAGCTTGGTATGATACATTGTCAACATACCTGTTGAACAATGGTTTCTGTAGAGGGAAGATTGACAAGACCTTGTTTATCAGAAGACACAATGATGATATCTTGCTAGTTCAAGTTTATGCTAATGATATTATCTTTAGATCAATAAACAAGGAGTTATGTGTTCAATTAGATAAGCTTATGCATGAAAGGTTTCAGATGAGTTCTATGGGTGAACTCACATTCTTGTTAGGATTACAAGTCAAGCAGAAAGAGGATGGCATATTTATCAGGCAAGATAAGTATGTGGCTAAAATTTTGAAGAAGTTTGGGTTTACTGATGTGAAGCCTGCAAAGACAACAATGGAAACTTCAAAGCCCTTGCTCAAAGATTAAGATGGTGAAGAAGTTGATGTTCACTTATATAGATCAATGATTGGTTCATTGATGTATCTTATAGCTTCAAGACCAGACATTATTTTTAAAATGTGTGCTTGTGCTAGATATCAAGTTACACCAAAAGTTTCACATCTTAATGCTGTGAAAAGAATTTTTAGATACTTGAAAGGTCAACCTAAATTGGGCCTTGGGTATCCAAAAGATCCACCTTTTGATTTGGCAGCATACACTGATAGTGATTATGCTAGTGCTAGCTTGGATAGGAAATCCACAACAGGAGGTTGTCAATTTCAAGGATGCAGGTTGATTTCATGGCAGTGCAAGAAACAAACTGTGGTTGCTAATTACACAACAGAAGATACAGAAGCTGAGTATGTGGCTGCTTCAAGTTGTTGTGGACAAGTGCTCTGGATTCAAAATCAATTACTGGATTATGGGTACAATTTTATGCATACCAAAATATTTATTGATAATAGCAGTACTATGTGCATAATTAAAAATTCTATTTATCATTCTAAAACAAAGCATATAGAGATAAGACATCATTTTATAAGATATTGTTATGAAAAGAAGTTAATCCAAATAGTTAAAATTCATACTGACAAAAATGTTACAGTTTTGCTCACAAAAGCTTTTGATGTGGGTAGATTTCAATTTTTGATTGCCAGTATTGGAATGTTAAATCTTTGAATATTCTTATCTATTTGTGTTTTTGTAATGTTTTGTAGGGATTAGTACTGCTATATATGTCAATAACTGTTTATGTTGCTAAGTGTAATTAGTACTGCTAGTTATACTTAGAACTGCTAGTTTATACTACTTGTTATACTTAAAACTGCTAAGTATAATTGAGTATGTGATTATTGGAGAATGTGTTTTTGTTTGTGTTTTGGTATTTTTGGACTAATCTTTTGTAGGATAAGCAATGAAAAGTGTTGGAGTGCTAATAATTCAGTTGTTTGGAGTGAAAAACTGACTTAGTGTTGCTGAGTATAAGTTAGTGCTGCTAAGCATAACTTACTACTGCTAGGTTTATGCTGCTATGTCTGAGAGTGCAGGGACGATTATGTAACTTCTTCACATAAGGGTTTAAATCCCCAATTGGATCACTTAATCAGTTTCACGCACTCATAATTCTCTCTAATAACACATCCTAACACATTTTTATCATCTAATTTCAAAATACCCAAATCACAAACCCTAACTCACAATGTCGTCACACCAATTTGCTGAGATTCATAACATGGTTGCCTTTCTTGATAAACCCAAAGAGTCTAAAGGGTTCACAAAAATCATTGATTTCTTGAATGCAAACCCTATAAGGTTTGCATTAACTGTGAATCCTACTATATACATTTCTCATATAAACCAGTTTTGGTCTACTGCTAAGGTCATAACTATTAATGGAGAAGTATAGTTAAAGGCTAATGTAGATGGCCAAGAAATACTTATCACTGAGTCATCTACTAGAGAATCACTTCAATTAGCAGATGATAATGGTGTTGAGTGTCTTTTAAACTCTGCAATTTTTATGGTCTTGAAAAAATGGGGTACAAGAAGAAAAATGACTTTTTGAAATTTTACAAAGGACTCTTCTCACCTCAATGGAAATTTTTAATCCATACCTTCTTACATTGTTTAAGCCCTAAAACAACTGGCTGGAATGAGTTTGGCACTAATATGGCTTCTGCTGTAATATGCCTAACTACAGGACAGAAGTTTAATTTTTCTAATATGATTTTGGATGTAACACCCCAACCCGACAAGGGTAAAGATGTCACAACAATGGTGACATATCAGAAACATACACAAGCATACATCTTCAATAATACAAAGGAAGTACAAAGGTTACAAGTGAAATACTGAAATTACAAGGTTACAATGCGACTACAAATTCTAACAATATAAAAACTTCTAATCATCTCTAAGCCAAAATAACTATCAAAGTCTTCTAAGTCCAAAAGTCTCTTCACTCATACCCAAACCCGTCGTCCTGCTTATTACCTGCCGCACACGAAAAGAAAACGTGCGGCTGAGCTTAAGAAGCTCAGTAAACAGATACATATACAAAGCAAAGAATAACGCAACAGAAATATAATATAGGCAATGGGAATGTCATAAGGTATAAACGAAATACATGGATAATAAGAGAAGAATAGGATAGTCATCCACCACGAGCCCAGAAACTCAAAGTCCTAATCTCAACATCATAATCTCAAAGTCATAATCTCACAATCAGAGGGGATACCTCTTAGGCAACCAGATAATATGAGGGGTGTCCTCATGTATCATAATAGTGGAGTGATCAGCTCCCAGAAAATGTGAAAGGCATGTATTGCACACAGTACCAGTCACCTCAAATTCATAACTCAAAGTCATAGTTAAATCCACTAAACAAACAAATCTAGGATTGCAATCCATACGCCCCAAAACTCAAAGTCAATCTCAAAGTCAAGTAGCCATGGCAGATAATATAAAAGGGACGGTGTGAGAAATCACTCCCCCACACGGGAGTCATGCCAGTGGTGCATCACAGACATGGCCAGGTTACCTTCCTGGCTAGGTACACAGAAAATGGCTCGGGTATCAAACTAAGAGTCAGGTCTCAAAGTCATATCAAAAGGTCATATATCAGAAGGTGCATCTCAAAGTCTCAAAAGTAATATCAAAGGTTCACACAAAGGGAACATAGCAATGGCTTGGGAAATCTTAACTGAATCATAACTCAAAATCAATGTATAGAATATAAGAACCCTTACTGAAAAAGGGCAGAGTATCTGTACCTTATGACGAAAGCAAAACAGAAACGAGCACAGAATATGGAAAATGGTTCAAGGTCTCTCCTTCTTCACACCTAAAGGAGTAGAGAAGGGAATTACAATTCATTCTTAATTAATTGCCTTTCCATTTTAGTAACTTTTTATTTTTAGCAGGTTTCCATATTTAGCAAGTTTCCATAATTAGAAAGTTTCCTTATTTAGTAAGTTTCCAAAATTAGCAATATTCAAAATATAAATTAAGTTAAGTCATTAATTAGGTTATTTTGGAAATAACATTCATTTTAATAAGTTATGCAAGTTCAAGGTTAAATATGACAAGTTTCATAAGTTAGGGTTTTAATTGCAAACATCTCAAAGTTAAGGGTCTTGAATGAAAATATTGTAAACTACTAATTCAAGTACATCATTCATTCAGAATCACATCTCTCGTCCTTTAAGTTCCATCATTTTTCACTTCACACCCTTTAATTGTCAAAATTACAAAACAAACCTTATAATTATATAAATTACATTTTAACCCATATAATATTCATAATTTCACAACTAACCCTCAAATCCACTAAATTACAGAATAGACATCCCAAATTAAGTATTGTACGAATTACAACCCTAAGTTTCACATAATTACATTTTTAGTCCCTATAGTTTACAAAACTTATAAATTAAATCATAATTCCATATTAATTACAAATCAACTCCATAAATTCCCAAATTTACACATTACCTCCCTACTAACCTTATTTTCACAGAAAAGTCATAAGTTTCCTGAATTTACACTTTTAACCCCTCCATTTAAATAATTTTCAAATCGAAACCCTAATTTCATTTTAAATCCAAATCTTGATAATCTTACACATAGGACCCTCATGTTATAATTTTTACCCTTTAGCACTGGTCTAACCAATATTCTAAAAATGGCCCACAAGTTTATTAAATTACAAAACACCCCCTTAGTATTTTAAAACCAATTTGTATAACATATTATCTCACAAATTCAAACTCTAATCAATACAAATCATCACTAAATAATTTACACATCATAATAACATCATTTAAAAGTCAAATCTAGGTTTACAAACCCTAATCCCATCGAAAACCCTAATTCCACATTTTTCTCTATTTTAGTTCCAAAAATCCGATTTTAAATTAATTCCCAAATCGACATTTTGAGCTTCTAAAAATCAACCTCCTATTTTTCCTGGATCATATACTTTCTATAGAGCCTAAGAAAAATAATTTCCATGCCTCAAAAATTCGTTTTCGATATATTAGAATTTACACTCATTTTAATGATTTAATTCCAAAACAACTAACACAAGTATCTATAATTCGAATTAGCATTTTTCCCAGCTTATACCATGATCAAGTAATTCGTAAAAATTATCAAGGCCACCCAGAAAAATCGTTTTGAATGTTTTCCATAATTAATCCATTTTACATATTTTAAATCCATTCGACCACTTAAAGCTTGCATGATTTAATTCCAACATTTTTCACAGATCATATATGATATAATAAGTGTAAGAAAAATACTAGATCAATTATTTAACCTATGGAAATCGTTTTTAGAATTATACCTCACGGATTGAGTTTTCGACAAGGATTAAATGTAGCGACCAAACGAAAGCTTCCCACAACCCATACCAATTTTTCTTAGCTTCCTTAGAACGTGTACAACACCAGAAAAATGTGCTTGGAACTCCAGAAATTTGGATGAACAAGGAGAGAAATTGTTTGTGTGTTTTTATTTTGTCGGCTAGGTTTTTTTGAAGAATAAAATGGATTTAGCTATAATATGGGGAGGAAAACGTGTCTAGGGGAAGGGATGAGGCCAAAAATTCGGCCTATACTTGGACAAAATCAAAATATTAATTTTGAATACCATTTTCCATATTTATCTATCCTTAATATTTTTTAAAATGATTTTATAAACACTTAATTACTTATTTAAGGATTTCGATATACAAAGGGTATTTTTGTCATTTTTTACCTTGTAAAATGTTAATTGTAATAGCCAAAATTATTTGGTAGCATAACTTGTCCATTTCCAGAAGTTCGGGATTGATTTGGTACTTTATAACCTTTTATTAAATTTTTGAATTCATAGGGGCATTTTTGTCTTTTACCATGCTTTCAAATTTTTGGGTTTTACAACTCTTCTCCTCTAACAGAAAAATTTCGTCCTCGAAATTTGAAGTCGCAAAGTTAAACGAAGTCGTAGCAAGTTGCAAACGATCAACATAACATTCTCACGCTCGAGCAGGTTCTTCCAAACCAAGTATTTTCTCATGACTCAATCTTGCCGATCAAATAATTTCGGTTTTCTCAAAAAGACATAACGCTCAGGATTCACATCAAAAGAATGATATACTAAACGTAATGGATGATAAACGTATCTCATCAGAAGGGGTTCAGGGAAGATGTAGGATTGACGGATTTTCGTCCGTGGAATAGAAATAGTCAAATCAGATGAAAACGTATCGAATTTTAGCGAACATGGGAGTAGTATATGAGTTCAAAACTCTTCAGATTCTCAAATAGTCTCAGCTTCAGTATAACCTTTCATAGGTGTTCTCATAAACAAACAGGTCTTGCTCCTCAAAATCAACAGCCTCAATCAACTCATAGCAGGTCATAATGAAACATAATCAACGGATGCGAAACGTACATATAGCAAAATGTAGGTGTACTTTTCAATAGTAACAGATCAAATCCATACTGACAGAAAACAGACGGTAGAAAGTTCTACAACAGAACCCAAGATTCTTATCGGAAATACAGAGGTCAACGAACGCGTGTCGAGTATCCAAACGTATCCAGTCGTATAACGATGAAAGCAGATTAAACGCACAGGTAGAATGAATCCTAAAGTCTCATTAATCACAGATAATCCAACAGAGATCAAATTCTAACTTCTTTGGTACTCCCCAAGATATCCTATGCCCACAACAAGTACACGTTATATGATGTAAGTATTATCACGTTGGCCAGACGTCATAATACTGGCATCATATAAATATGCCCTCATGATGGTCATACTTTATCTCAAATCGTAATCAAAACCACCTATCTTAATCCACCTAGTACTTCTACAGTCTCAGAGGTCAACAAAACAATTGCCACAGTCAAGAGAGAAACCAAAACTATTCGCAAGAGTCTCAAAATCCCAGATTGCCTAGCAGAAGTTAGGTACGCCGTCACCAGTATCATATCTTCCACAACTCGCCAAAATCTCTCAAACAAAGCTATCACCGAACATACGAAAAATAAACACGAACTGAAATGCTTCTAGGAAACTTAAATCATCAAGGATCTTATTAATCTTCAAGAACTTCGGCCTTCATAAAATCTAATCTTCCAAACATGAAGGGTCTGTTTCCCGATCCCGCTCATTCAACACCTCCAATCTCTTCAAGTCCTGTTAGTCTGTCTTCGTCTGTCCCTCAATCGGGAAATGAAACCAAAGTCGGAAACTTGTGTCTGGGTCGTCGAGCCTCCTGCAGTTCTTCTTGGAATGTGATGGAGCAACGTGGATTTCTGGCACGGTCTTTAAATCTCTCCATCATCCAGTCTGCTTCCGCTCTCAATTCATCTCAGTACAACTAAGATGAATAGGGAAGTGGGACTGCATGTCTTCATCAGCTCCAGGTTCGCCATCTTGACTAGAATTTCTTCTTCTGCATCGCCAACACTTCTGCCTTGTAAAGAATGTCTCCACTCTTCGGGGTAGTCTCCATTGTCGTCAACTCCAGGTCATGCAAGGAACACCGTTGTCTCAAACGACATCAATCTCTCAGAATACACAAATGATCCTCAAATCTCTAACAAGGTGCAAAATGATTTTCATGTTCTTCCTCGTCTCCGAATGTACCATTAAGTCATACAATGACCATATGCCCAGTACTCATGAGAAAATATCATCTATCAAATTCACCCAGATCGTCAGAGCTTTAGCTAATACTATTAGCGTCATTAACCGTCATGGCAGTCGTTTACGAATACGGAAGGCGATTTCAAGAATAGTATCAATTCATCAGAAAGGAAACTTCGCGCTCTGAATTTAAACAAAACACATAGTCGTTCCAGGGTGGAGGAATATTGGCTTCTAACAGTAATACGGTTCAACTTCCATATATATCTCCAGTTACTATCCTTCTTTATCGCGAACGAAACTAAAACATGCCCAGAAGATACACTTAAGTAAACTCACTTCCTGGTCTTCGGTTGCTGCTCTTCCCGGTTGCTCCAGTCAATTGGTATGATCCGAAAGACATCTTCGTTTAGTGACTAGAATCTCTCGGTATCATGTCAAATCTTACTTCATACTCCGGTGGAAAAACTTGACGTCCAACAGGGATTATGTTCAATAAGTTCAGGGTGCCAAATAACGTTCAATACAAGGTTCATGTTCAGAAAACTCAAGGTGCCAAAAGGCTTCTACGATGAGGTTCATTTATTGGTGTACGAAATGGTTTCTAAGAAAACTTTATAACCGCAAACGTAACACACGAGTCTCCAGAGTAATAGTGATAGCAAAGGGTTTATCAATCAGAAATCGTAGTAGGGAGTTCAAAATTGTTGCAAACGTTAAAGGTGAGACATAGAAGGGTAGTTGTCAATATTTGACTGATCATTCCACAATTTCCTTGTCAGAATAAAATCGAAGTTAACTATTCAAAGAAAGACGGTTCGCAAATCAAAGCTATATCATTAGAAGTGGGGAAGAAAACATTCTTATACTCATGGTTACACACCACAAGACTTCTCATAAGGACAGAGATGGGTAAAACGAAATCAATAGTGTCAGAAACTTCATAGATACTTATCAAATAGCAAAACATATCCAGTACGTCATCGCCATAGAGGTTCTCGGAATGCCTGAAGAGGCGTCAAAGTGATTAACAAAAGAATCAGAGTAAAATGCGGGTCATTATCAAAATGATTAACAAAAGGGATTTGAAGATAAGGATCAAATAGTGTCAGGCCATTATTATGAAATTCTCAATGCCTTCAAGATTTAATCAGGTTCAAAACTTAGGTGGTGCAAAGCATAAGCTTTCACTTTCCAGAAGTGGTATCAACAGGATCTAACCAAAAGCAAGGCACGAATCAGAGTGATACGGAAGCAATGATGCTTAAACAAATGCCTTATAGTCTACCCATTCCTCACCGGTCAAAACTTAGGTTCCTATGGGAAATCCTAAAGCAATTTTCAAAGGTTGACTTACGAGTGCCTACAGGGAAAGCTTAGTGGTCCTAACTTACACAGGTCAAGGGTAAATGTATTACGAAATCGCAGCCTGTCTCTCTGATACCATAATTGTAACACCCCAACCAGACAAGGGTAAAGATGTCACAACAATGGTGACATATCAGAAACATACACAAGCATACATCTTCAATAATACAAAGGAAGTACAAAGGTTACAAGTGAAATACTGAAATTACAAGGTTACAATGCGACTACAAATTCTAACAATATAAAAACTTCTAATCATCTCTAAGCCAAAATAACTATCAAAGTCTTCTAAGTCCAAAAGTCTCTTCACTCATACCCAAACCCGTCGTCCTGCTTATTACCTGCCGCACACGAAAAGAAAACGTGCGGCTGAGCTTAAGAAGCTCAGTGAACAGATACATATACAAAGCAAAGAATAACGCAACAGAAATATAATATAGGCAATGGGAATGTCATAAGGTATAAACGAAATACATGGATAATAAGAGAAGAATAGGATAGTCATCCACCACGAGCCCAGAAACTCAAAGTCCTAATCTCAACATCATAATCTCAAAGTCATAATCTCACAATCAGAGGGGATACCTCTTAGGCAACCAGATAATATGAGGGGTGTCCTCATGTATCATAATAGTGGAGTGATCAGCTCCCAGAAAATGTGAAAGGCATGTATTGCACACAGTACCAGTCACCTCAAAGTCATAACTCAAAGTCATAGTTAAATCCACTAAACATACAAATCTAGGATTGCAATCCATACGCCCCAAAACTCAAAGTCAATCTCAAAGTCAAGTAGCCATGGCAGATAATATAAAAGGGACGGTGTGAGAAATCACTCCCCCACACGGGAGTCATGCCAGTGGTGCATCACAGACATGGCCAGGTTACCTTCCTGGCTAGGTACACAGAAAATGGCTCGGGTATCAAACTAAGAGTCAGGTCTCAATGTCATATCAAAAGGTCATATATCAGAAGGTGCATCTCAAAGTCTCAAAAGTAATATCAAAGGTTCACACAAAGGGAACATAGCAATGGCTTGGGAAATCTTAACTGAATCATAACTCAAAATCAATGTATAGAATATAAGAACCCTTACTGAAAAAGGGCAGAGTATCTGTACCTTATGACGAAAGCAAAACAGAAACGAGCACAGAATATGGAAAATGGTTCAAGGTCTCTCCTTCTTCACACCTAAAGGAGTAGAAGGGAATTACAATTCATTCTTAATTAATTGCCTTTCCATTTTAGTAACTTTCTATTTTTAGCAGGTTTCCATATTTAGCAAGTTTCCATAATTAGAAAGTTTCCTTATTTAGTAAGTTTCCATAATTAGCAACATTCAAAATATAACTTAAGTTAAGTCATTAATTAGGTTATTATGGAAATAACATTCATTTTAATAAGTTATGCAAGTTCAAGGTTAAATATGACAAGTTTCATAAGTTAGGGTTTTAATTGCAAACATCTCAAAGTTAAGGGTCTTGAATGAAAATATTGTAAACTACTAATTCAAGTACATCATTCATTCAGAATCACATCTCCCGTCCTTTAAGTTCCATAAATTTTTACTTCACACCCTTTAATTGTCAAAATTACAAAACAAACCTTATAATTATAAAATTACATTTTAACCCATATAATATCCATAATTTCACAACTAACCCTCAAATCCACTAAATTACAGAATATACATCCCAAATTAAGTATTGTACGAATTACAACCCTAAGTTTCACATAATTACATTTTTAGTCCCTATAGTTTACAAAACTTATAAATTAAATCATAATTCCATATTAATTACAAATCAACTCCATAAATTCCCAAATTTACACATTACCTCCCTACTAACCTTATTTTCACAGAAAAGTCATAAGTTTCCTGAATTTACACTTTTAACCCCTCTATTTAAATAATTTCCAAATCGAAACCCTAATTTCATTTTAAATCCAAATCTTGATAATCTTACACATAGGACCCTCATGTTATAATTTTTACCCTTTAGCACTGGTCTAACCAATATTCTAAAAATGGCCCACAAGTTTATTAAATTACAAAACACCCCCTTAATATTTTAAAACCAATTTGTATAACATATTATCTCACAAATTCAAACTCTAATCAATACAAATCATCACTCAATAATTTACACATCATAATAACATCATTTAAAAGTCAAATCCAGGTTTACAAACCCTAATCCCATCGAAAACCCTAATTCCACAGTTTTCTCTATTTTAGTTCCAAAATTCCGATTTTAAATTAATTTCCAAATCAACATTTTGAGCTTCTAAAAATCAACCTCCTATTTTTCCTGGATCATATACTTTCTATAGAGCCTAAGAAAAATAATTTCCATGCCTCAAAAATTCGTTTTCGATATATTAGAATTTACACTCATTTTAATGATTTAATTCCAAAAAAACTAACACAAGTATCTATAATTTGAATTAGCATTTTTACCAGCTTATACCATGATCAAGTAATTCGTAAAAATTATCAAGGCCACCCAGAAAAATCATTTTGAATGTTTTCCATAATTAATCCATTTTACATATTTTAAATCCATTCAACCACTTAAAGCTTGCATGATTTAATTCCAACATTTTTCACAGATCATATATGATATAATAAGTGTAAGAAAAATACTAGATCAATTATTTAGCCTATGGAAATCGTTTTTAGAATTATACCTCACGGATTGAGTTTTCGACAAGGATTAAATGTAGCGACCAAACGAAAGCTTCCCACAACCCATACCAATTTTTCTTAGCTTCCTTAGAACGTGTACAACACCAAAAAAATGTGCTTGGAACTCCAGAAATTTGGATGAACAAGGAGAGAAATTGTTTGTGTGTTTTTTGTTTTGTCGGCTAGGTTTTTTTGAAGAATAAAATGGATTTAGCTATAATATGGGGAGGAAAACGTGTCTAGGGGAAGGGATGAGGCCAAAAATTCGGCCTATACTTGGACAAAATCAAAATATTAATTTTGAATACCATTTTCCATATTTATCTATCCTTAATATTTTTTAAAATGATTTTATAAACACTTAATTACTTATTTAAGGATTTCGGTATACAAAGGGTATTTGGTCATTTTGTACCTTGTAAAATGTTAATTGTAATAGCTAAAATTATTTGGTTGTATAACTTGTCCATTTCCAGAAGTTCGGGATTGATTTGGTACTTTATAACCTTTTATTAAATTTTTTAATTCATAGGGGCATTTTTGTCTTTTACCATGCTTTCAAATTTTTGGGTTTTACATTGGAAGGTTTGGTTAAGAACTTGGATACACCAAGCAACTATTTTCTATATCCAAGATTTTTGCAATGGTTTTTGGATCAACAACTTTCTCAATAGAAGGTTCACAAAAGAACATTTGATGCACCCTTGCTCACAAAGAAACTGTTTTCAAACATGAGAAGGGTGGGTAAAGATTTTTCTGGGAAAGTGACACCATTATTTCCTAATATGGTGGCGCACTTGTCCAATCTCAAAACCAGGGTGAAGGTTCAGTAATCCCAACTGAAACCCATCATATACCCACAATTTTACCATCCACATCACCACCTAAAAAGACCTATACCTGTAGGTTCACCAAAAGGGGCACTCAGCTACCTCAGGCTAGTACTAGTATGGATGCAGATGAGGCTACCCATCAAGAGTTGGGAGGTAGTTTGGAAAGGGCTACCACTACTGTTGCTAGCTTAGATGCATCACAGGACAGTGGCAACATAACTAAGACCCAATCCAAGGCAACTTCTAATGAATCAAGTTCCCATGGAACTGATTCAGTGAAGGAAACCCGAGGCGCCAAGAAACCATGGTGGCTCAAGTGCTCAAACTAGGTTTGGGGCTAAGTCTAGCATTCCCAATGATGCACTTCTCGGGAGAGGTAACACACTCTGAAGTGCTAAGGGTAGTATTGAACTTATAAATGAATTGATGGCAAAATGTACAAAACTGTCAAAAGATGTTCTTGACCTCCAGCAGCTTACAACTTCTCAAGGTTCTGATATTACCATGTTGAAGAGAATGGTTAGGTATTTAGAAGGAAGACAGAGGTCAAGAACACAAAACCACAAAAGGTTATACAAGATTGGTACTACTTCCAGAGTTAAATCTTCTGAAGAAGCACAGAGTTTGGGGGAGGATGCTCCCAAACAGGGGGGAATACAAGCACAGCTTCAGGGGAGGAAACTGGGGTAGAAAATGATGAGATGGTTGCACAAGTGGTTCATGAATTTGTGGTAGCTGATCAACAAGAAAATGAAGTGATTTTTAATGAAGCTGCTAAGGTTGTTGTGGAAGAACAGGTGAAACAAGTTAATACTGCTACCAAGGTTCAACAAAGATCAATAATGTGTACTTACTTGAAGAATATGGATAACCAGAAGCAAGATCAGTTCAAGCACATGAGTTTTCAAAAGATCAAGAAAGTCTTTGATAAAGTCTTCAAGAGGGTAAATAAATTTGTTCCTATGAAAACAGAGGTGGTAAGAGGTTTTAAGAGAGCTGGAGAAGAATTAGAAGTTGAAAGCAGCAAGAAGCAGAAATTAGATGAGCAAACTGAGCAAGCACAAGAGCAAATAGAGCAAGTACAAGAAAGTGATGCAAAAGAAACAGCTAATCTACAACAATTGATAGAACTTGCAAGTGATCATGATGAAGAAATTGTTGATGCTGTTCCTTTGAAGACTAAAGTACCTATCATAGATTGGAAAACTGGTTATCGTGGAAAGACTGCTTGGTGGGAGATAATCAGAGTTGGTGGACAGTCTCAAAGGTTTGTCACTTTTGCACAAATGCTCAGAAACTTTGACAAGGAAGTATGGAGATTCTAGACTAGAAGACATTTTGGATAGAGTTCTCTAGGGTGACTTGAATGTTATGTTTGAAACTCATCATGAAGATAGAGTTTGGCATGATCAATATAGAAATAAAGTTGTGCTTTGGAAGTTCATACTGTGATGATGAGAGGACTTCAAATCTACATGTTAGTGGAAAAAGACTATCCTTTAGCTAAGCATACACTTGACATGATGCTCAATGGTACTGTCAAACTTCAAGTTGATCATTGGAGTGAAATGGTATATCAGCTTCTCAAGAAAATGGAGAAACAACTTTATGGGGCTGATTATAAGAAAATGAGGGAATAGTGTTTGGAAGCATCCTCCTGGTGAAGGATTATACTTTGAAGGAAACTTGATGATTTTAGACAAAAATATCAAGTTTAGGGGAGGATTGTTGGGAATTAAAGCTTCCAAGATGTTAATACTGCTCAAGATGGATAAAGCTACTCATGAGATTACAACTGCTCAAGTGATTAAAAGGAAAATGCTCTAAGTATGTTTCTACTGCTGGTTATAGAGTTACTGCTGCTAATGAAGGTTAAGACTGCTAGTGTATATTATAACTGCTGAGAATTTCAAGGAAATATACACTAAGTAGTTAGTGCTGCCAGGCTTAATGTTAATGTTGCTAGTTCAGAGTTTCAACTGCTGCAAGATTACTACTGCTAGAGTTAGAATTAAGACTGCTAGAGTATTTAGTTAATACTACTGATAAGATAAACTTGTATAGTCAGTTAGATAATTATAGAAAAGATTCTTTAAAGATTTATCTTGTATAGAAAGTTATTGTAAGCCGACTAGGACTCCTTAGCCTATAAAAGGAGGTCATAGGGCATAGAGTTCGATATATATTATTCATAACTTCAAGGTTGTAAACCCTAATAGTTAAAGAGTATTTTTATTAATAATATTGAAGTTGTTGATTTGTTTACGATTTTGTTAACTGTTCTTCTTAATACTATTATTTAGATTCCGCGTAAACCTTAGTAATTCAACACAGTTTCTATACCTAGTCGTGTTAATTCATCTAGCATAACTAAACCTTTACAAGCTAAGGGAGTCAATCAAGTGTATAGCTGGGATCAACAATTTATGTTTACTTGTCTAATGAAAATGCTTTCACAAGTTCACAGAGACAATTACAATCTTTAAAACTTAGTTGTTTAAGACTTAACAAGAGCGGATCTCTCCAACTAGTTGATGAAGGCACATAGACATGTTTCGACAATTATATAATGTTAACATGTTCTTTCAACCTTTAACAATTAACAAGTATAACCAAAAGGCATTAAACAATGGAGAAGAGTTGATAGGATCTAAAAACACGCCTTGTGTTAGTGATACTTTGAGTTTAATATTAACTAGCACGCAGAATTTACTAGCTAATACTTAGAAGATTGTTTGTGTGATGTAACAGTGAATGAACAATGAATAAACCAATCAAATAGCTTCAATATTAATAATACGAGTGATCTACAATATCACTAGGGTTTAACAACCTTGAAGCTTTCACAAAGATACGTACTTTTCTGATATTGAAAACCTAACCTAGGATCTTCTTTTATAGACTAAGGAGTCATGTACAAGATAACTAATATTCGTATCAATCTATAATAATAAGATATACATCAAATCTATTCTATATATATCCACACGCATTTCTGTCTTTAACTCATACGCAGTGTAAACCTTCTGTACTAGCAGTTAGTACTGCTAGTGTTAATCTTCAGCAGTTGTAACTTTATACCTGGCAGTACTAACGGTTGGTTTAATTCCCAACAATCCTCCCCTAAACTTATGATTTCTCTGCAAATCACTAAGTTTCTTGAATTAAACTTCAACTTTGTAGATGATGGGGGGGATCTTTCAAACACTTATCTTTTCTTCCTCAGAAATCATATATTCTCTGAAATTGAATCACTTCAGTATTTTCTTCACATATAAACTTTGAAGAAACCATAACAGCAAGCACTCCAGCACTTAACTTTACCAGCATCAATCATTTTTTGAATCTGCTCTGTATGAATCTGCTCTTGTAGACTTCTTCAAACTTTGAAGCTAACTGTGAATCTGCTTGTTATCCTCCCCTGAATCTCAAACTCATCTTGAATCAGCTAAACATCAATATCTTGATCCAAGCAATCTACCTCCCCTGTTTGGAAGATTCCACACCATCATTTGAATTGGAACCTTGGGGTGGACTTGGACTTGAACTTGAACTTAGCCTCCAATGTGATCAGACAATTTGGTACAAAATTCCATCAATTCATTTAGTTTCAAACTTCCCTCATCACATCCAGGTGTGTAACCTCCTGAGAGAGGTGAATCATAGAGCATAGACACAGTAGCAACCCAAGTTTGAACTGGCAATACAAACTGTTTATCAAATAAAATTTCAAAGAACAGTATAAACTTTGTATGAAAATTTTTCAAAGAGCAGTATAAACTAAATTTGTATTTGAAAACATTACTGCCCATTCATAGTTTTTAGCAAACTATCAGCTATCAATGGATTTGATGTGTCTTTACCAAGAGCCATTTGCTTTGGACTAGCCAACTTTTCTCTATGAGATATGGTGAGTTGATAACTATATAGTTTTTGGTAAACTATCAACCATAAACGGATTTGAGAAGTCTTTACTAGAAACTGTTTGCTCTGGACTAGTTGGTTCTTGATGTGGGTTAGACATGGTGAACCAATTACCATATGTTGTGTGCTAAGATCACACACTTCAAGTACCAAATCACCATACAGTCCAAAACACATGTAAAACACAATCCATCTCAGTATGCTTTCTCAACCTGTAAGTGTTAGTCCAAAACCAAAGAAAACATAAAACAAAGTATTTTCTATTTGACAATTATCAAAATTGACTAGCATGTGAATATAAGCAGTACCAAAATTGTATAAACAGTACAAACTATACATAGTAGTTTTATCAGACACAACTAGCAGTATAAAATCCTTTTTATAACTTAAACACTTAGACATTTAACTTTTAAGGGTTAAGCATTCCAATACCTGTAACCAAGTACTGAAACCTCCCCACATCAAAACGTTTTGTTAATAAGTCAGCAAAGTTGTCATCAGTATGAATTTTGACAACTTGAACTAACTTCTTTTCATTACAGTCTCTTATAAAGTGATGTATAACTTCAATGTGTTTAGTTTTAGAGTGTTAAACTAGATTTTTAATTATACACATTATACTGCTATTGTCTATAAAAATTATTGTGTTCAGGAAATTATACCCATAATCAAGTAACTGATTCTGAATCCAAAGAACTTGAGCACAACAACTAGCAGCAGCCACATATTCAGCTTCAGTTGTAGAAGTGGCCACCATAGTTTGCTTTTTGCACTGCCATGAGATAAGTCTGCATCCCAGAAACTGACAACCACCAGTTGTAGACTTCCTATCCATACTAGCACCAGCATAATCACTGTATGAATATGCTACCAAATCAATTGGAGAGTCTTTGGGATACCACAGACCTAAGTTTGATTGACCTTTGAGATACCTAAATATCCTGTTTACTGTATTCAAATGACACCTTAGGATTTACTTGAAATCTTGCGCTAGCACATACTGCAAACATAATATCAGGTCTGGATGATGTGAGATACATCAAAGACCCAATCATAGATTTGTATGTGTGCACATCCACAGCTTCACCACTTTGATCTTTCAAAAGCAAATGTGTCTCCTTATCAGCAGGTGTACTAACAACCTTAGCATCTGTAAATTGAAACTTCATCAATATTTCAGCTACATATTTATCCTGGCTGATAAATATTCCATCTAGTTTCTGCTGTACTTGTATTCCCAAAAAGAAAGTAAGCTCTCCCATAGAGCTCATCTGGAACTGATCCCTCATTAACTTTTCAAACTCTTTGCACATTTCCTTCTTGGTAGAACCAAAAATGATATCATCCATATATACTTAAACTAGTAAGATATCACCCTTTTTCTTCTTGATAAAAAGAGTCTGATCAATTTTACCTCTATGAAACCCATTCTTCAATAGATAATTAGCCAGAGTTCCATACCAAGCTCTTGGAGCTTGATGCAAGCCATAGAGAGCTTTCACCACCTTGTATACTTTATCAGGATGATCAGGATCAATGAAACATGGAGGTTGAGAGACATAAACCTCCTCATCAATAGTGCCATATAGGAAAGCACTCTTCACATCGATCTGGTAGACCATGAAACCCATAAATGAAGCATAATCTAGAAAAAGCCTTATTGCCTCAATTCTTGCAACAGGTGCAAAAACCTCCTCATAATCAATTCCCTCTTCTTGAGTATAGCCTTGAGCCACAAGCCTTGCCTTGTTCTTTATCACTATACCCCTTTCATCTTTCTTATTTCTGAACACCCACTTAGTACCAATAACCTTCATGCCTTTTGGCAAATCAACCAGAACCCATACTTTCTGAATCTTGAATTGAAGCAGTTCTTCTTGCATTGCCTCAACCCAGCTTGAGTCCTCTAATGCCTTGAGCACATTCTTTGGTTCTATTTGTGATAGGAAACACACAAACAGACATTCATTCTTATCTTCATGGTCTTTTTCTTCATATACTTCACTAAGGAAACCATGATGATCTGGATCTTGTATCTGTCTTCTAGTCTTTACTCCAGATTGTACATCTCCAATCACATTAGTAAGTGGATGATTCTTGTGAACTGTAGTTTGGGGAGTAGAAGGAACTTCATAGTTGATTGGCATGTTGTGCAAACCAGCTCCAAATATATCAAAAGAATCAACTTGTGAAGCAGTAGTAACTGTTGGATCAAAAGTAGGATGACTTGGTCCAGCAGTAGAATCTTTTGGCTCAGCAGTACTAACTCCATTTGTACTACTTTGGGGAACTTCTGTTTCTTTACCATCTTGTCCACTATTTTCACAATCATTCTTCTCTCTATCATCATCCTTTGAAGAAGAACCATACAATGGACTGTCTTCCAAAATAGGCATCAAGATATGATCTTCATTAGAATCTTCTAAACCTGCATTATCATTAGTATTTGTACCTGTAACAGGCACATAATTCATAGATTCTGAAAGCCTATCAATATCAAAAATCCAATCTGGACCACTAACTGCAACATTTGGTATATTCTCTTAAAACTCAATGTGCAGATTTTCCTCTACATGTCTAGTACTCTTATTATACATCCTAAAAGCTTTACTATGCAAAGAAGAACCAACAAAGAAACCCTCATCAGATTTCCCATCAAACTTTCCTAATTGGTCTTTGGTATTAAGAATAGTGACATGACAACCAAAAGGTCTCATAAAACTTAAGGCAGGGGTTCTACCTCTAAAAAGTTCATAAGCAGTCTTATTATGAGGTTGTACTACTAAAAACCTATTCTGAATATAACAAGCAGTACTAACTGCTTTAGCCCAAAATGAAATAGGTAACCTAGAGTCAGCTAGCATAGTCCTAGCAGCTTCTATTAGTGTCCTATTCTTTCTTTCAGCTACTCCATTTTGCTGTGGGGTTCTAGCTACACTAAATTCTCTTTTAATACCCTTTTCTTTGCAAAACTCATCCATAACACTGTTCTTAAACTATGTCCCATTATCACATCTGATTATCCTTACCCTTTTATCAGCTAGGTTTTCTACCTCAGTTATAAAGGACTTAAGGGTTTCACTAGTTTCATCCTTAGTTCTCAAAAAGAAAACCCAAGTAAATCTGCTATAATCATCAGTAATTACAAGACAGTATCTTTCATGATTCAAGCTGCTAACAGAAGTAGGACCAAACAGATCCATGTGAAGCATGTATAAAGCTTAAGAATTAGAGTTATGAACCTTGGGCTTACAAGAAGTTCTGTGTTGCTTACCCTTAAGGCAAGAAACACAGGTTTGGTCATTTTGAAAAATTTTATTGGGTAAACCTCTTACCAAACCATACTTAGCAATCTTATTAATGGTTTTGAAATTTACATGACCAAGCCTTCTATGCCACAACATTGACTCATTCAATGTGGCTTTTGCAACAAGGAAAGTAATACCTTCTTTAGGAACAAGCTTATTCATCTCAACACTGTATGTATTACCCTTTCTGGGGATTTTAAGCAATACTTGACTTTCATCAGGTAGCTTGAAATCAGGAGAAAGAATAAGACAATCAGTATCAGTAAAAAGAACCTTGTTCTGTTTATCACAAATTTGTGACACACTAAAAAGGTTGTACTTAAGCTCTGGTACAAAATACACATTTTCAAAGTCAAGATTACCAGTTTTAATAATACATTTACCAGTAATCCTACCACCAATACCACCTCCAAAGATAACAGGTCCTCCATCCAGAGGTATGAATTTTGAAAGGTATGACATGTTACCAGTCATGTGCCTTGAACATCCACTATCTGAGTATCCTCTATCTTCTCCATCATTTGTAGGATGTTCCTGCACACAAAATAAAGGAATTAGTTCCTTTTGGGGACCCAAGCCATCACTGACTTGGATCTGCCTCGTGCATCAATATAATTATATTTATTGAAAGTCATTGATGCACCATTGGGTTTGGTAGGTTTCCATACCCAATGTGCTGAGGCCTTCATAGCATTGCCCCATTGACCCTTAACATCATTCATATGCCTAGCAGTAGAAATTGCTGGCCTAGTAGTAGAAACTGCTGGCTTAGCAGATTTGACATTAGGCATCCATTTTTTATTATACAAAGGTGTTTTCTTGAAAAAGGGCCTATTAACTGTTTGTGCATGATTGTAATGATTTGAAAATGGTCTTGCAGTTGAAATAGTTTGTTTGTGATTAAAACTCTTATTTGGTCTAGTAGTAGAAACTGATTTGATGCCAGACTTCAACATGACTGCTCTGGGTGTCATCTTAACATTTACATTAGGATGAGTCAATCTAGTAGGACTATTTTGATTTACCCTAGCATTTGTATTCCCATACACCCTTGAACTCCCAAAAACCTTCTTTTTCCATGGGTTTAAGTCACAATATGCAGCCAAATGATCAAAATTACCACACACAAAACATACTTTATTCTGCATAACAAACTCATCACCAAGCTGTTAAGATTTTAAATTATTCCAACTCCTTTGATTGCCCCTAGGAACTGAAGATCAATTTGTAGACCTATACATCTCAGCATATCTAACAACTTTCCTAACTGGTTTTATATTTTCATTTTTGACCACTTTAGGAACATCTTTTACATCTACCTTAACCTCAGACTTATTCTCAGACACAACTTTATTGGTCTTAACCTCAGACACAACTTCTTCAACTAAAGATGTATCACTTGCACTTTCAAAAGAATCCTCAGCCTTAACAAATTTAGTATGACTCTCATTGGTTTTAGGACCATATCTAGGAAATTCAACATCCTTAAACTCCTCTAAGCCTGTATGAGCTAAGTCAATACCTGGGGGTACAAACATTCCTCTATTGGGGGGTGCAACAGATTTATATCCTAGACTAGATTTAGCTTTATTGACCAGTTGACTCTCTATTAACTTCTGAACTCCTTTTGATGTATATTCAAGAGTGTCAACACTTAACTGTATGTTTTCCTTTTCTTTCTTAAGCTTTTCTAGTTCATATTTAAGCCCACACATCTTATCATCTCTAAGTTGCAAATCTCTTTTTAAAATAGCTATATCATCTATAAAATTTGTTTCATTCTGTCTATAAAAAGTAAGTTGCTCTTCTAAGACAGCTATTCCTCTTTTATGATTTGAAAGACCAAAGTTTACTTCATTAAATTCTATACTAAGATTATCATATTGTTTCTTAAGTAACTGATAATCTTTCAAAGCTTGACAAGAATTTGAACACTTTTTAACTTCATATACCTCTGAGTCTGAGAAGGCCATCAATCCAAAGTTGGTTGGTTCCTCCTCTTCTTCCATGAAGCTCCAGTCAAAGCCAGCTCCATCAACAGCTACCATTGCCTTGGAAGAAGTCTCTTCCACATTCACTGTTCTCCTGTTTCCTGCTGACTTATGTACCCTTTACCCTTGTTGTCCTGTTGTTTAGGGCTTCTGCATTCTCTAGAAAAATGTCCCATCTTGTGGCAGTTGTAACACTCCACCTTGGATTTGTCATAGCCAGCAACATCTCCTCCATTGAGAGTAAGCTTCTTTCCAGTCCTTTGAAAGTACTTCTTTACCCTAATGCTTATCAAGGCCATTTGCCACTTCAAGTCCATTGCTTCTAAGTCATCTTCATCAATTTGAATAAGATCTTCATTATAGATTTGAGACACACTTGATTGCTCTAACACAAAGGCATAGATAGTTTCATCACTCAAGCTAGCGGTGCTAGTTTTTACACTAGCAGTACTAACTTTAGGGCTAGCAGTACAAACAACTTGATCATCCTTAGGACTGCTATTGCTGGGGGATGACAAGAATGCCATGTTCCCAGACACAGAACTGGTGCTTCCTGTCTTTTTCACCTTTTGTTCAACAATCTTAAGATTGTTGTACAACTCATTAAGGGTCATCTTCTCCAGTTCAGGTTTGTTGCTCCAAACAACAACATGAGTGTTCCATTCAGCAGACAAGCTATTGAGAAACTTCATATACAGGTCTTCTTGTGGAATCACTATCTTCAACCCAGCAAGTTGGCTTACAATCCTCTGTAGCCTATTAAAAACATGATCAAGAGTTTCAATGCTTGTGGCACTAAAATTCTCATAGCTTTGCTTCAGGAGTGTTCTTTGTGCCTTCTTAGTAGCTTCATTACCACCAAATCTCTCTACAATTGCAGCAAAAAAGTGTCTTTGTAGTCTCAAAATGATTGAAGTTCAACACCTGATCATTGGGAAGTGCCATGAGTAACAAACTCTTGGCTTTGAGATCATTCTTCTTCTTGATCCTTTCATCATTGGTGACTGGTTCAGTGTTGAGTTTAGTAGTTTTGGAACCATCAGCAAGTGTTTCTTCAGAAGTTGTTGGTTTAAAGGAATCACCATGCAGAATGATATCCCATAATGCATAATCTTGCACCATGAAGTACTGCTCAATTCTGAGCCTCCAGAGGTCATATTCGTTTTGTTTGAGCATGGGTAGTTTGGCGAGGATTGAGGTTTGTGAGGTTTCCATGTCCATATTCCTTGTTGAAAGAGAAAGAGTTCTTCTGGATCTTCTAATTCAAAGTATCAGAACCTGTCTCTGATACCACTTGAGAGGATCTAAACACACGCCTTGTGTTAGTGATACTTTGAGTTTAATATTAACTAGCACGCGGAATTTACTAGCTAATACTTAGAAGATTGTTTGTGTGATGTAACAGTGAATGAACAATGAATAAACCAATCAAATAGCTTCAATATTAATAATATGAGTGATCTACAATATCACTAGGGTTTAACAACCTTGAAGCTTTCACAAAGATACGTACTTTTCTGATATTGAAAACCTAACCTAGGATCTCCTTTTATAGACTAAGGAGTCCTGTACAAGATAACTAATATTCGTATCAATCTATAATAATAAGATATACATCAAATCTATTCTATATATATCCACACGTGTTTCTGTCTTTAACTCACAAGCAGTGTAAACCTTCTGTACTAGCAGTTAGTACTGCTAGTGTTAATGTTCAGCAGTTGTAACTTTATACCCGGTAGTACTAACCATTGGTTTAATTCCCAACAAGAGTTTTAAACACAGGAAGGTCACAACATAAATAAGAAATCAAATGAGATCATATCATAACCAAATTACTTTATTATATTAACATATCCAAGCAACTGAAAAGAGTTTAGCCTAATATGGCTTTAGTAATCATGCTTATGGTGATTGATTCGATTGTAAAGATAGACATATGCCCTTAATTGGTTACAATAATTTAGCTATCGTCACTAGCGATCAATTATACCAATACTGAGGTCGTACTTCAATGTATATAAAACTTTGCTTCACTTGTTCACTTTACTTGATGAAATTCGAATGAGAATTGATTGACAGAGCTTTAGTGATACTTGGGATGAGAGTTGTGTGAAATGAGACAGATTGAGGCTCTATTTATAGGCTTACTGAGACTGATCATCTTCTGGAGTATGCCGCACTTGTAATAAGATCGGTGGGCTTCACTCACGATACCGGCAGACATTGATACTGACACCGACGGGCTTCAGATACTTTTCTTGGCGCCAAAGGGTCATTAATTGAACTAAAGACTGGCACACTTGTCATAAGAATGTCATACTTTACGATGCTCACTCAGATTATAGGATTGACTACGCCTCCCGTAACTAGCGTACTTGGGTAGGAAGATCGGCATACTCTTGCTTTCTATATGCTTTTCTTTGCTCTAGCTCAGAATTGACTCTAATGCTTGTAATTTATCTTGCTCATGGTGATTCATTGTCGATTGGACCTGAAATGTATTTTCATGCAATTAAGTATCCAAAGTCCATGGAAATCATTAAGAAACTAACAAATAATGCTATATAAAATATGTATAATTCGAGCGTCATCAGTCGCAGTGTGCTGCTTGGTGTTGTGGGTCTTGGATAAAGGGATTATCATCCACCATGATGGCAAATGATAAGATTTACAAAACAAAGGGAACAAAGAAAATATAAACTACAAGAAAGCAACTAAAAAGAAAAAAATATCTCACTTGATAGGAATCTAGTGAGAAGACATAAGCGAAATAGAAATTGAAACCTAAACTATTCCCCCGCAGTGGCGCAAAAAACTTGATGCGGATTATTGCAAACCTCAAAAAGTTTTACAATCCTCCTAGGCAGTGTACCTAACCGTTGTAGTGTAGTATAGGTAAGACACGGGGGATTGATCGTTCTCTAGGGGAATAGTGTTGTGAAGGTCGAAGTGTATGACGAGATAGGTCTAAAGGTGAGGGATGATTCTTTTTGTATTTTTATATTTTTTAGAAAGCAATTAAAATATCTCGGGGTTGAAGAGTGGGTGTTTAAAACTACTAATTAAACTAATTATGCGGAAAAGTAAATTTTTGGTAACTCTTATGATAGGTAAATGTGTTCACTTAAATTATCCTTACTCCCTAGTTATCTCTTATTGATTAGTTGAATTGTCACGTCCTCGTTTTAATTGGCGCGTTGTATTCCTTAATATTAGTCGTAGGGAGGTGCCAAATGCCCTAACTCTATGAACGTATAAGTCTCCCATAAGAAAGCTTAAAGTCTATTAAGTCTCCTAGGATCTACAAGCCGCAATTCATGCAATGAATACAATCAGAAAAACAACTAGTGCACTCAAGTCCTGCGTTTAGTAAGATGGACATGCTATTACATATAAGATTTAAGCCAGTTTTCCTACTCCTAACGCGAGACAACCAATTAAACAAGAGACGACAATCAACAATTAATAACTAGGTTTCATTCAAATCTAAGCAAACACTAATAGATCTAGCCAAGCATATTAAAGTGAAGAAAAGAAATATATATAATCAAACAACACATAGGCATATTGAATGATTAAAGAGGAATCACTTAACCTCAATAGAACATGAGTATGGCGGCTGAAAAATCCTTACAAAAGCTATGAAATTCGTGCTCCAAGTTGTTACCTTAAGATATAAATCTCCGGATCCCATTATCCTCACAAAATTTGTTAAATTCTTTTGATAAAAATTCTCCACCTCTATCGGATCTCATAGATTTAATTTTTAAACCTTTCTCCCTTTCAACCATAGCTTTAAATATCTTAAAAGCTTCAAAAGCTTAGGATTTTTCTTTGAGAAAATATACCCAAGTTTTTCTTGAAAAGTCATCAATAAAGAGCATAAAGTAAAGATTCTTACCATGAGAGGGTGGAGTAATGGGACTGCACAAATCCATGTGCATTAGTTGTAGAGGCTCCTTAGTTCTTGATGTCGCTTCTTTCAGGAACGAACTCCTAGCATTCTTCCCAAGAAGGCATCATTCACACATTTGATTGGGATGACGGAAAAGAGCAAGTTTTTGGCTTATTTGGACAAGAAAACAAAGAAAACGACCAAGTCATGAAAATGTCAGGAAAAGGAGGTCTGACGGCGTCACAATCCTAATGTGCTGCCTTCACTTGCAAGTCAACATGATGATTTAGTTATACATTTTACAAGCGACGGTTTAGCCAATTGTGATGGTCTAGAGCTGACAGCGTCACTACCAGAGAAACAGTGCACGACGGCATCACAACCTATAAGGTGACGCCGTCACAATGGCGACGGTGCAAAAGACAAAACCCGGCCTAATGACGGAGAGCTGACAACGTCACACCCATAAAGTGACGCAGTCACAGATGTAAATCTATATATATTTTTCGTATTTTTCTCATTCAATGTAACATCATAAACAGGTATATTGGAAACACTTAGGGCAACAAATTTTATAGATCTTGTAAGGGATTTTAGCCCCCGAACTCCATGTTTTAGTGTAGATAAGTTATTCCTTTTTAATCATTCAATATGTCTATGTATTGTTTGATTTTATGTGTTTCTTCTCTTCTCTTTAACATGCTTGGCTAAATTAATTAGTGTTTGCTTAGTATTGAATGAAACCTAGTTATTGATTATTGATTGTCGTCTCTCGTTTAATTAGTTGTCTTGCGTTAGGAGCAGGAAAACTGGCTTTATCTTAAGTATATCAGCTTGAACGTCCGACTAAACGCTTTCTTCACTAGAGTGCACTAGTTGTTTTTATTCGTTGTATTAACTGTGTGAATTGCGGATTGTTGACATTAAGAAGTCTTAACGAGACGGCATAATTGTTGATTGGTGACATTAAGAATTCTTAACGAGACCAATATATTCATATATTTAGGGAATTCGGCACCACCCTACAACCAATACTAAGGAATACAATACGCTAATTAAAACAAGGACGTGAAAATTCGACTAATCAATAAGAGATAACTAGGGAGTAAGGATATTCTAAGTAAACACACTTACCTATCATAAGAGTTACCACTTTACTTTTCCGCATAATTAGTTTAATTTAGTTTTAAGTAGTTTAATTAGTAGTTTAAAAACCAACTCTTCAAACCCCAAGATTTTTACTTGCTTTCTAAAAAATATAAAAATACAAAAAGAATCATCCCTCACCTTTAGACCTAATTTGTCATACACTTCGACCTTCACGACACTATTCCCCTAGAGAATGATCAATCCCCCGTGTCTTGCCTATACTACACTACAACGGTTAGGTACACTACCTAGGAGGATTGTAAAACTTCTTGTGTTTTGCAAAATCCGCATCAAGTTTTTGGCGCCGCTGTCGGGGAATAGTTTAGGTTTCGATTTCTATCTCATTTAGATCTACTCACTAAATTCCTATCAAGTGAGATTTTTCTTTTTCTTTTATTAGCTTTCTCGTAGTCTATCTTTTCTTTGCTTCCTTTGTTTCGTAACTCTTATCATTTACCATCATGGTGGATGATAATATCTTTGACCAAGCACAACCAATTAACTGCGACCCACCAAATAACCGCAGCCCACCAGAACCACCTCGAGCTCGTACTCTAGGTTAAACCGAGCCACCAAGGCTAACAAAACACCATTGAGCTTCCACAACAAGCCAATGTGTCTCCCTTGCGATCCGACACCATCTAGTTGGTGCAAAACGGATGTGCATTCCATGGACCTTGATGTTGACACTCAGGAGATGACGCGCTTGCGTCTCTTCTAATTCTGTCTACGTGATCAAGCTAGCAATTGGCTTGAGCATCTACCCGCATGATCCATCTCGACTTGGAATGATCTTACTTCTCGTTTCCTCGCACAATTTTTCCCATCGGGGAGAACTACTAAGTTAAGGAATGATATTTTGATGTTCCAACAACGTCAAGGTGAAACTCTTTACGAAGCGTGGACTCGTTTCAAGGACTTACTCCAAAAAGTCCCTCATCATGGCAATGATCTTTGGCTCCAAATCCAAATTTTTTATGATAATGTAAGTTATCATACCAAAAGAGCAATCAACTATTCCGCCGGTGGGAAACTAAGTAGTCTTAATATAGAAAAGTGCTGGAAAGTCATTGAGGACTTAGCACAATATGAAGAAGAAGAATGGGAGGATCCGATTTTCTTGGAAGAATGGAGTCAAGATTATATAAACGCAACCCATGAGCAATTATTCGAGAGCATGGAAAGACAGGTAGGGGAGTTAATGAGGACTGAGATGTCTATGAATGCCCATAAGATGGATTTCTGTGAACATGTGAATTTAGTTGGTGGATGCATGTTTCCTGAAATGCCACGACAGGAAGAATTCGAAGGTATAATGTTAACATTTGTAAACAATCAAGTAAAACAAATCCAACAGTTGGAAGCTCATATAGATAATACTAGGGAATCCTCACCTAAGAAAATTGAAAAAGTTTTTGAATTCTCAGATCTTGTTGAAACAAGTACCGACCCCCCCCCCCTTTTGTACTGAACAACGAACCAATTTCCTTCGTTAATTCACTCCATGATAAACCCTTTGTCCATCAATCATCCTGTATAAAAGGGAAGTTCCCTATGGGAAAAGTATTTATCGGGATTGTGCAAGTTACGCTTCTTAGCTTCTATAATTCAAGGAAACGTTCGTTTGGATTAAACCAGGTGCATTGAAAATGCGAATCAAACCCCTCTCTATCCTGAAAAATTTTCAGGAAAGATTGCTAAATTCATTTATTACTTACTGGAATGGATATTGCAAGATGATTAGTACATTAATTATTTTCTTTCTAAATCAATTCTATGCCAAAGATAGCAACAAAACATTTGACCCGGGTGGATAGTAAGTTTTAAAGGACTACCACACGAATTTTTGTTGCTAATCTCCATTCGATAATTAATTATTGTTAATCTTTCTCGATTCAATTTTCTATTGCATCTATCAATTTAGGATTTCCCCAAATTCGAAACCCTAGGAACAATCCTTGATTAGAACCTATTTTGCCTAGTAATCTTGTTAATTTAACAATGATATTGGTAATTAGTAGTAGTTAATCAAATGGGTTGGATGTTATGAGGGTTAATGAAAATATTTGGATTAAACCACCTTGGCGAATTGCCACTTTGTTGTCAACAGGGGTGTTTGGTTAAAGGATTTAGAGTTTAAAATATTGATTTTTCCCTCGTATTCTCGGATTTGAATTTGTCCAGGGTGTGACGACGTCAGAACCCTCTGTTGATAGTCTAATGTTTCACTTTTAATCTCATTCGCTCCCGTTGTTCATGTGGTATTTCAAGGATGAGTAAGAGGTCTAGGAGCCACAGAGGACAGTCCCAAACACTCAGCATGAGAATTATGCTGACACTGTTCGTAGTTGGGGTATTTTTGATAACGATCATGCTAATTCCCGCCACACTTACTTGCTCAACCAAACCATTGATCCAGGGGTTATTTTGGATTGGACATTCATGGAAGAACACAACCTTGATAAAGGTTTTCTTGAGAACTTTCAAACTGATGATTTCACGGGTCCTCAATGGGCACGGTTATTTCGTATTCGTGAGCCAGTTTATAGTGAGCTCGTGCGTGAGTTCTATGCTACGTACATGATGGGTGTTGGGACATGTAGGAATGATGTTACTATTGAAGGGCTTGAGTTTATGTTAGGAGGGGAGAAGCGCAAGTGTTCATTGGTTAAGTTTGGATTGATAATTGGGTTGTATGGACAGGCTGAGTCTGCTGACAATACATTTAGGTATCAGCTGAGTCATGGCATGACTACCAAGTCTGATATGAGGTGCATAGACTTTTGGCCAACAATTGGGGATGGTGTGTTTTTTACTGGGAGCATGAAAGCTACTCAAATTAGGGATCCAATGGTGAGATTAATGCATCGATGCATTCCTTTCTCTATAGTTGGGCGTCAAGATTCTACACACCGCATCACTCTCATGGATTTGTTCTTTCTATTCTCGATTTATGCCTCAAATGTGTACTGCAATATCCCTTTCTAGCTGGCTGATTATTTAAGGAGTGCAGATGGGGAACAGGAGAATGACAAGATCTATGGGGGAATGTTCATTACTAGGTTTGCTCGCTCCTATGGCATACTCTGACCTGAGATTCAGGGGTATTTGAGTACTTGAGCTCCTACTAGGATTGTCAAGGCCAAATCCTTGAAAGCAATGAACGTCCTTATGAGTTTGGTTCCTGGTAACTACGTGTGGTGGGCTCCTAGGAGAGCAGTGGATCAGGATAGTGATGATAATGATGATGATGATGATGATGATGATGATGATGATGATGAGGAGGAGGAGGAGGATGATGAGCAGGAGCAGCAATAAGGGGATGGAGTTGGTAGTTCTGTAGATGCCTTTAGGCATATGATTCGGGGAGATTGGCAGGCCCACCAAAGGGCTTGGATGGGTCAGATGGATACTTGGATGACCCAGCAGGACCAGCGATCCAACTGGATGTATGATCACACCGTTCGACAGATGCAGTACCTTTCTACTCATGATCAGTTGGACCTACATTTGCAGATTGATCCATTCCCCGGCCGTGAGTATGACTACCTATCTTATGGGTACACTGGACACCTCCCTCCTGGTTATGACTACCGTTATGACACTACCCTTGATCAGTGATATTTTTGGTTGTTTTATTTGTGATCCTTGAACAATTATTCTCATGTTATGTTTTAAAACAATATTTGGTCTGTGATAATTAGGATTTAAATCTTATGTTGGCTATGGATATTTGTATGACTTGTGTCGGTTTAATTTTATCTTATTAGGATGTTTATGTTTTTAATTGTTTGAATGTTTTCTTTATTGTTTTATTTGATTGTGTCATATATGTTTAATCGTTATTGTTTAAATTTTCATATTTCAAATAATTTGTGAAAATGCTTTATTTTATTTTTAACCTCGTCTTAATTGCATATAAAGCTATTTTATAAAAATATAAGTGTGGGGAAGTTCATACTTGTTTCAAAGAACAAAATTCGAACATGAGAATTTACAATCAACAATTAACATATTTTCGATTATATTTGTGTGTTAGTTTGAGTCAAATGCTTGTATCAAGTCACAATGAATGTTTTGATGAAAATTCCAGGCTTTAAAAGTTAGATTTTTCCAGAAATTTTCCAGGAAACAAAACGAAAAAATCTGTCGGATTCATCCTGACAGCATCAGGATTTAACACCTGACGATGTCTGGCACTGTAGCAACAGTTTTTCAAATTTTTGTTTATCCGTCGAAATTTAATTTTTGAAAATTTCCAGAAGTTTTAAATTTTCAGGTATCTATAAACATTTATTTTGCAAGCATTATATCTTATTTGCTTTTTAGGATTTGTTTATAATATATACTGTTTACCGCCGATTTTATACGAGGTTTCGTGTTGGTTTTCTTAGTGATTTATAGGTTATATTGGAAGAGAAGCATATTATTGGACAATCTTATCTTCTTGGAAGAGTAACTGTATCTCCATTCCGTCTATACCAAGCTAATCAGGGGAGTACTAGTTTCTTTTATCTCTTTTATTTTCCCGTTATCATATCTTTGGTACTTTTCAAGAACATTAGGGACAATGTTCAATTTAAGTGTAGGGAGGGTAAAAAGGGACACCTTTGAAACTAGTCACTCATTTGCTATTTGTTTTGTTTTTGAGTAATTGTGTAATAAACCAAAAGAAATACTTGTAAAGGTAATTTTAGTACCAAATTTAAATTTTTTTATAACATATACGTGTGAAACTTTGGTCTTAATAAGCGTCTCATGGATAGGAATTATATAGCTAGCACAAATAACCCTACCACTTAAAAGTTCTACCCCCAAAATGTGAGGTTTGCCTTTAGATATTTAGAAAAAAGTATTCACCTTTAATGCTTATGAGTGTACGGTAGTATATAGATTCTAGAACTTGTTTTTGTGATGCATTCTGAGATCGCTAGTGAGACTACATTCGTGTAGTTAGGATTTACTAAATGATAAGAGGCATTAGGATAACCCTTGTTTTAAACCTATTTATAATTACTTTAGCTACCTTGGTCAAGTAATTCCCCCACACCCTTTCTATGTACTAATTTTTAGTACAAGATACCCCTGGTACAACCCTTAGAGCCTATCCTTTTCGTTTTCTAACTTTAGGTATCTTGGAAAGACCGAAAAGAATGACTTTTGAATAGGAGAAAGACCGAAAAGAATGATTTCTGAATAGAAAATTCCGGTTACTTAAAGGAAGAAATTTGTTTACACCCCACCAAATGTTACACGCAAATCGCCTTAGCCTTCCTTGTATGCACCCATCTTTAGTGCATTATTGTGACAACATTTATGTTAAACCCTTAATTAATTGTCTAGTTGATTACGTGGTTGCTAAGTCGAGTCATATCCTGTAAATACAGTTTTGGAACGATTGGGACTCATGGATTTAGTAGTATTTATTATGGAGTAATGGGGAAGAAAGTCAATGTTATTACCCCCATATGTACGTTAATGTTTAAGTACTCCATGTGTTTTGATATTTGCAATTCGGGTCATTAGTTAGTTTTTATTTATGCAAAAATGCAAGTGTAGGGATGCAACTATAAATACCGTGGATATGGATGTATTATTTTTGCGGATGGTAGGGCAAGAGTGTATGAAGGAAAAAAAAGAGAGAAAAAAAAATGGACTACCATCCCGCCTTTTTGCTTTTGTTTAAGTCAAGAAAGATTTAAGAAAAAAATTTTAAAAAATATATATAGTTAGTGAGTCGAGCCTTGGCTTAGCAATGCCACCTTGTACATGTGATTGACTTAGATAATGGACTTGCCACCAGTAAAAATTCCCTACATCCACAAAACCGTGTTTTCCTTACCCTTACACCTAACGTTACTGTTGAATCTAACACTCCTGCTAGATCTTTGAGCCTATGTGGATCGGTAGGATGCCTATGTAATCACAAGCACACTACAAGAGAACCTCTGATTATGAACAAGAAAAGAAAAGAACTAATGCTATGATCCTCTATGGATCGTATAATGAACTAAAAGATGATTTTTATTGAAGATTGTTAAGTTCCAAAGATCTCAAAACTCATAGACGGGGTGTTCCTTTTATAATCACTAGGAACCCTAACCCTAACCCGTCCTACAAGAATACGTGTAAAGAGATAAACATGATCTCTTCTATAAATAAACTTACTAAACATACGGCTAAACATACGGATAACTAACAATAATATCCGCAGCAACAAACACTATCAGCAGAAACAAAATATAACTATCAGCAGCAATGAGATTCGGCAAGAACCAACACTATCGGCAGGAACCAACTTTCACTATCGGCAGCAACAAGAAATATCTTATTTCCAGAATTCCCAACAATCCTCCCCTAATCTTGAGGAAATAGGGTATTTCCGAAAAGATTCCCTAAGTTAGCACTCTATTCTGAAATAACTTTGAAGTCCACAGGGAGAGGATTAGACCAGCAGCAGCATCAGTAAGTAACCAGCAGCAACACTTGAAACTTCCAGCAGCAACTTCGATAGTTCAGCAGCAATAGGAAATCATCCTCAAAAGAAGATCTAAGCTGGTCACCATGTTATTCTTGATCTTGACTGCTACTATGACAATATGTACATCAAATCACTTAAGTTTCATACTATTCTCATCACATCCAGGTGTGTTAACTCCTGTGAGAGGTGAATCATTGAAAATTAATGGATTTGATGTCTCTTTACCAATAGCCATCACTACTGGAGTAGCCAATGTTTAGGTGTGTAAGACCATGGTACATTGATAACCATCTGATTTTGAGTAAACCAGTAACTGTAAACGGATTTGAGTTGTCTTTACCTGTAGCCGTTTGCTCAGGACTAGTCAATTCTTTGGTTTCAACCGAACCTTGGTGAATTGAATACCAAATATGGATACCAAATGTCTTTACCACAAACCATACTTTTGTGGACTAGCCAATCCTTTGGAGCCCATAAAGGGTTACATCCATGGTGAATTGAGAACCATTTTCAACTCTCAGAACTGAATCATGGGTGAGTTGAAGTACCCTATAGCTTTGAGCAAGCTATTACAGCTATCAACGGATTTGATAATCACACCAGAGCCGTACCCTCATGGTGAGTCAACTCTTTCTTGTCTGCAAGACATGGTGAGTTGAATACCATTTGCTGTGTAGGTGTAAACACCAACACTGTACCTGCAAGGTGTTGCTGAAAACCACTTATTAGCACACAAAATATACAATTTTTTTTTTTTTTTTTTTTTTTTTTTTTTTTTTTTTTTTATAAATGAACTAAAAGAAATCAGAAACACACCAAAAGAAAAAGAAAGAAAATAAGAAAAGATAGAAAGATGTACAACAACAACAATGAAAAATCCTCCCCTTAAGCTTCAACCTCCCCTGAAGCTCAGCACCTAAGGATTGAGCATTCCAATATGAACCACCAGATAGTTGAACCTTGGACCATCAAATGCTTTAGTCAATAGGTCAGCCACATTCTCATCAGAGTCGATCTTAAGCACTTGAATAAGATGCTTCTCATAAGCATCCCTTATGAAATGATGCCTAATCTCGATATGCTTTGTTCTTTGATGAAACACTGGATTTTTAACAATACAGATAGTACTTTGGTTGTCAATGAAAATTCTAGTGTTCATGAAGTTGAACCCATAATCCAATAATTGATTTTGTAACCAAAGAACCTGTCCACAGCAGCTAGCAGCAGCAACATACTCTGCCTCAGTAGAAGATGTAGCTACAATAGTCTGCTTCTTGCATTGCCAAGAAACCAACCTTCTTCCCAAAAACTGGCAACCTCCTGTAGTAGATTTTCTATCAAAATTTGCTCCATCATAGTCACTATCACTATAAGCTTCTAGCACAAAAGAAGAATCCTTTGGGTACCAAAGTCCCAGCTTAGGCTGTCCTTTTAAATACTTGAAGATTCTCTTAACAACATTTAGATGGGAAGTCAAAGGTGTAACCTGATGTCTAGCACAAGCACAGACTGCAAACATGATATCAGGCCTGGAAGCTGTCAAATACATCAAAGAACCTATCATAGATCTGTATAAGTGAACATTTACAGCATCATCAGGTTCATGATTAGATTTAGGCTTTGGAGCTTCAAAAGGTGTTGTAGCAGTCCTCACATTGTCCAAGTCAAACTTCTTAAGTATGTCATGAACATACTTTTCTTGATTAATGAAGATACCATCTGGTCTCTGTTGAACCTGTAAGCCCAAGAAGAATGTCATCTACCCCATAGCACTCATTTCAAATTCACTTTTCATCAAGTCCTCAAAATCCTTACACCAGGCTTCATTAGTGGAACCAAAAATAATATCATCTACATACACTTGTACCAAGATGATATCTTTAAAATTCTTCCTAATGAAAAGTGTTTTATCTATGGTTCCCCTTCTGTATCCATGTTTAAGTAGAAAAGCAGACAATCTGGCATACCATGCTCTTGGCGCTTGATGAAGTCCATAAAGTGCTTTCACCACTTTATAAACCAAATCAGGATGTTGTGGATCCACAAACCCTTGTGGTTGAGTAACATACACTTCCTCTTCAATACTCCCATACAGAAAAGCACTCTTTACATCCATCTGATAAACCACAAACCCCATAAATGAAGCAAAAGCCAAAAACAGTCGAATAGCTTCAACTCTTGCTACTGGTGCAAACACCTCATCATAGTCAATACCCTCTTCTTGTCTATGTCCCTGAGCTACCAATCTAGCTTTATTTCGAACCACAATTCCCCTAGCATCCCGTTTATTCTTAAGTATCCATTTAGTTCCAATTGCATGTTTTCCTTCAGGCAATGGTACTAATATCCATACCTTCTGATTCTTGAACTGCTGCATTTCCTCTTGCATAGCCTCAACCCAATCAGAATTGTCAAGGGCTTGAGCTACACTACTAGGTTCAGTTTGAGATAAAAAGCAAGCATAGAGACAATGAAGATAGTCAGTGTGATTGCTTCTTAACTGTTCTTGAATGTAACTTAGAAAAGCAGATTCTCCAAACTTGGATTGATTCAACCTTCTTCTTGTTTGAACAGGAGAATTTAGATCACCAAGAATCAAAGATTGAGGATGTACTGTGTTAATCCTCTTGGTAACAACAGGATCTACCTCATAAGTTGTGGCTTGATTAGAAATAGAGGGATTTGCTTCACCATCATAAGAGGAGTGAGTGAAAATTCCAGATCTTGACTGATGATGAGGATCACTCAGCTTAGTTGCTGAAGAAAGTGAATTTCCCAGATCAGATGGACTTGGGAATCTAGTTGGAGGCTCACTAAAACCCAACAAATCAGAAGATGGAGGAGACAAAGAAGCAGCAGGATCAGTGACATCGGCAGGAACAGCAGATGTATCAGCAGTAACAGGTGAACTATCAGCAGAATTGACATCAGCAGGAACAGGAATCCCACCAGCAGAAGCCATTTCTCTTCTTACTTCAGCTTCAGCATTTCTCAATAACTCCACTGTTTCTTGTGAAAACCCAGAACCAAACTTTTCAGCAGCTCTCTTGGCTTGATATTCTTGTCTTTGAAGCCTAGCAAGGTCTTTTGCAAAACTTGAATTATCTTCAGTCTTATCAGAAGAGTCCTTGAGTTCTGTACCTGAAAAGTGGTTAGAGGGAAAAGAAGGAACAACTATTGGTCGTTCATCACACTCTGAATCAGACTCATCATCTGAGGAACCTGCATTGTTAGATGAATAAACATTTGGACCTACAGATTGATTAGCTTTATATCTAGAATAACCCAAAGAATCAGTCAAATAATCTAGGTCAAAATACCATTCATGACCTGCACCTTGTAAATTGGGTTTGTCTTCTAGAAACCTTAAATTGAGTGTTTCTTCTATCCTCTTAGCAGATAAGTTATAAACCCTATAGGCCTTACTATGAGCAGAATATCCAACTATAAACCCCTCATCTGCCTTCTCTTCAAACTTACCTAGGTGATTACTTGTGTTCAAGATAGTTACATGACATCCAAAAGGCTTAAGGTAACTTATGTTGGGAACTTTTCCAGACAAAAGCTCATAAGGAGTTTTGTTGTGGGGATTAGTAATAGATACCCTATTCAGCACATAGCAAGCAGTGCTTACTGCTTCAGTCCAAAACATGGTAGGCAACTTAGAGTCAGCTAGCATAGATCTAGCTGCTTCTATAAGATTCCTATTTTTCCTTTCTGCAACCCCATTTTGTTGTGGGGTTCTGGCACTACTATAATCCCTTTTAATCCCCTTATTCCCACAAAATTCAATTAAACTAGAGTTCTTAAACTCAGTTCCATTATCACACCTTATAGCCTTAACTTTTCTATTTAGCTGATTTTCTATTAAGGTAATAAAATCCCTAAGTACATAATAGGTTTCATTTTTAGTACCTAAAAAGAAAGTCCAAGAAAACCTGCTAAACTCATCAGTAATCACCAAACAATAATTCTTATGATCTCTACTTCTGATAGAAGTTGGACCAAAAAGATCCATATGAAGCAGTTGCAGGGGCTCAGAGATGGTGCTCACAGCAGTAATGGCCTTGTATGATGCCCTGTGTTGCTTCCCTTTATTGCAGGCAACACAATTGTGTTCATTTGTGAAGGTCTTGAAAGGGAGTCCATGCACTAATCCATTCTTTGCCAGCTTGTTGATAGTCTTGAAGTTCACATGTGCCATCCTTCTGTGCCATTTGTTTGCTTCATCCACAGAAGCCTTTGCCACCATACAAGCAAGATTACCCTCAGGGTTAACATCATTCAGATTGAAGCAATACAGGTTGTGAGTCCTTGGAACTTTGAGCACTATCTCACTATCATCAGGCATTTTGAAGTCCTTGGAAAGCACAAGACAGTCAGTCTCAGTGAAGAGAACTCCATTCTTCTTATCACATATTTGTGAAACAGAAAACAAATTGAAGTTCCTGAGTTCCTTCACATATAGAACATTCTCAAAGTCCAGTTTAGGAGTCTTAATGGTTCCTTTCCCTGTAATCTTTCCATCACCTCCTCCAAATGTCACTGTTCCTCCATAAAAGGGTACAAAGTTATGCAACCTTTCCAAATTTCCTGTCATACTCCTCGAACAACCACTGTCAACAATACCTACTTCTTTACTCCTAAAAGGAATGTCCTACAGAACAAAATAACATACAACAATGTTAGATACATGGGAGGCCCAAGTCATTACTGACTTGGGTCTGCCTTGTGGATCAATAAAAATTAAACCATGGAGATTGATGAGATCCACCATTGTTCTTGGACCCCTTTCTCATATATCTGTTATTGTTTCTCCAAGAACAACCTGCTGAGGACTTAACAGCAGTTCCCCATCTTGCCTTTCCCCTATTAAAGGTGTCGGAATAAACAGGCCACATATTATTCTGAAAGTAAGTACTGGCAGGTCTGTAGTAAGGTCTAGAACCATTGCTTCTCCAATCAGCAGGAATGGACTTATCAGCAGGAACTGACTTGTCAGAAGCAACAGAAACTCTACTAGAGTTTATTTTTGCTGATTGAGGAATATATGGAGGAATCGCACTAACATTGTTCCATACAGACCTATTTTGACATGCATATTTACCCATCTGTTTTTCATAATAGTCACAATCTTTAATAAGATGATCATAACTACGACACACAAAGCAAGATTTCTTTCTAGGGGCCTTATTCTTAACATTCTTTTTCTTATTGCAATCAGAAGAATTCAAACCAACACAATTAAAATCATTCTTAACCAAAGTAAAATCACAACCAGAACTGTTTGAAACAAAACCAAAACAAGAAACATTATTGTTTTTAACACTATCAAAAGAAACATCTTCAACTCTTTGGGATTCATCAGTTGCCTCCTTTGACTTTATTGATGCAGACTTCTCACTTGATCCACATGTGGCATAGTCATCAGTCTTGATTTCTTCAGATTTGTCACTGTTAGAACAAGAGACAAATTCGTTAGAGTCACAATCAAGATCAGGCAAGTTCTTTGCCTTTTTGCCATAAGTCATTTGTGAATCATCAAAGTCAAGGTCAAGGGCTGTGTTAATAGGGACAGGCTTAAAAACACCTCTTATAGGTGGAGGAACTGCATTCATTCCTCCTTCCTTAACAAACTTAACAGGTTTTTGATAATCTTCCTTAGGAGTAGGGTCAAATATCCTAGGATTATATTCCCCAACATCATATCCCAACCCTTTCTTACGCCAACCAGACTGAGTACCATAGTTAACAAGATATTTTTCTGATTGTTGCCATGAGTTTATCCTAGCCACTTCACTATCCAGTTTAGCCTTTAAATCCTGATTTTCTAATTTGATCTTAGCAACTTGAGATTCAGAATATTTAAGACAGTTTTTGGAGTTCTCTAAATATCTTTCCAAAACCCTTATTTTTTGTTCATATGCAATCTGATTAGCTTCATGCCAAGCTTTTTGTTTCTCCACAGTTTTAAGAGCCTTTTTATAAGCTTGAATATCTACAAATAATTTATTATATTCAGGCTCCATTTCATCAAATTCCCTTTTTAACTCATTATATTTATTTTCACTATCCTTTTGCAATTTATTATATTTAATTTCACAATCAAAAGGACATTTTAGTACCTGAGTTGGATAACCCATCAAACCAAATTCTCCAGCCACATGTGTCTCAGCTCCCTTTCCAGCAATCATCCCATAGATCCGTGAAGCTCCAGTCACCTCATGTTGTTCCCAATCCAGCATTGCATCCACAGACACTAGAGCTTTATCTTCCTCTGGTTCCAATTCTTTCATTCTGAATGCCGAATACCTTGATCTATCATCAACTTTCTTGTCTTGGCATTCTCTGGCAAAGTGTCCTATCTGACCACACTTAAAGCACTTTACCTTCCTCCTGTCAAACCTTGCACCTTCCCTTCCATTGAGATTAAGCTTCCTTCCAGACTGCTGCTCAAACCTGTTAACCTTTAATGACAGCATAGCCAACTGCCATTTGATATCCATCTCCTCCAAGTCAAATTGATCAATTTAATCAAAATCATCATACATCAACTGCTGTTGTGGAGTACTTTCAGCAACAAATGAATGAAGAATTTCCTCAACAACATTGTCGTTCCTTGATTGAGATCTTGATACTGCAGGAGAATAGGAAACAGATGAAGATGAGGGATTTGGGCTATCACCATGAGAGACCTTATTAGCACTAGGAGCACTAACAAATGCAGTATGAGTAGGTGTATGAGATGAATAAGTAGAAACCCCTTTGATTTCAATCACTAGGGTCTTGAGCTTGTTGTACAGATCATCAAAGCTTAAGTAGTCCAATCCTCCTTTGGCTTTCAGGGTTATAGACACTTGAGACCAGGATGAGGGTAAAGCCCTCAGAAACTTTGTGTTGCAGTCTTCATTGTCTGGTCGAGCCTGCAACTGATTAAGTTGGCTGAGGATTTTGTGAAATCGATCATACCCTTTGTGAATACCTTCTTCCTCAGAGATCTTAAACTCCTGAAATTCCTGTTTAAGCATTGATTTCCTCATCTTTTTGGACTCCTCATTCCCACCGAATCTAGCTTTAACAGCAAGCCAAATTTCTCTGGCATCATCCAGGTGATGAAAATCTCCCATGTGATCCTCTGGGAGTGCCTGAAGCAAGAGAGTTCTTGCTTTAGTTTCCCTTTGCACAGCCAGCTGCTCCTCAACTGTTGTAGGAGCGAGAATGATGATTCCACCATTCTTATCTCTTCCAATCCTCTTTTTGCTATTCCCCTTGAGGATAACATTCCAAAGATGGTGATCACTGTTGGAGATCCAATACTCCATCTTCATCGCCCAGACTTCATACTCCTCCTTCTTAAGATATGGGAACTTAGCATTACTGTTGGACACAGTAGTTGTAACAATCTGTTGTTGAACTTTTGTAGGTTCAGGTTCTTCATTGTTAATGGCAGCGAATTCAGGGTTTTCAAAGTCAGGGTTTTCAAATCCAGGGTTTTCATCGCCCATTGTGAAAGGGTTTAGAGAGATTGTTTTGAGACCTTTTGTTTCCTGATCAGAGATCCTCATGAGGCTCTAATACCACTTGTTGAATCTAACACTCCTGCTAGATCTTTGAGCCTATGTGGATCGGTAGGATGCCTATGTAATCACAAGCACACTACAAGAGAACCTCTGATTATGAACAAGAAAAGAAAAGAACTAATGCTATGATCCTCTATGGATCGTATAATGAACTAAAAGATGATTTTTATTGAAGATTGTTAAGTTCCAAAGATCTCAAAACTCATAGACGGGGTGTTCCTTTTATAATCACTAGGAACCCTAACCCTAACCCGCCCTACAAGAATACGTGTAAAGAGATAAACATGATCTCTTCTATAAATAAACTTACTAAACATACGGCTAAACATACGGATAACTAACACTAGTACAAAAATGGGATTTAGTCACACATGCTGTTTTTCGAACAGCCACACAGTCGCCTTTTTATGTGACTAAATGTACCAGAATAAAATAAACAGCCACACTTGATCCGACTTGTATGACCATTTCGGAATTACATCCGAGGCTACAGCAACACATTTGAATATTTTCGTGACTATACGTATCTGGTAAAAAAAATTTTGATTTTTTAGTCACTTATAATTTGGGACGTGTGACGGATACAAATAAGGTTGAAACATTAGTCACACTATATATATACATATGTGACAAATATATGTCACGCAATTGAAAAGTGCGACCAAAATCCATATATGGTCACACGAAGTAATTGTGTATGTGGCTAAATCATATGCTCAAGTTTGTCACACATTATTTAAGCGTGACTGCTAGTTTTTGTTGAAAATTTAGCCACATATGAATTTGAAATGTGTGACAACTGAAAAGTAAGTTTGAAGCATAGTCACGATATGCATTTAAAAGTGACAAATATATGTCACACACTTGAACAGTGTGACCAAATGTCATATATGGTCACACTAAACCATAGGTATACATGATTAAGTGTGACCATAATTCGATACAAATGGTCACGTAAGTTAATATGTGTGTCTAAAGTTAAGTGTGTGTTTGCCTGCCTATTCCTAATGTGTATGGTCACACTTAATTGTAGCACAATCATGTGACTATAGGCTATACAATAGTCACACCATACCACAAATGTGCATCTAAATTATGTTTATGGCCACATTATAAGGGTATTATATGTGACCAATACATTGAAAATAGTCACACTGTGAAATATTCATGTGACTAATATGTATAGCAAAATGTGAACTCAGTTATCATTAACCTTGATATTAGTCACATTGAGTGTTTGTGTGACTAAATTCAAGATGTTACATATGGTCACATGAAGTATTTATTTAGGTGTCTAAATCATAGAGTCATATTTTGAGTTCAGACTGTTAGTCATGACTCTTCATTTAATTTCCCCCATTACAATGCTGGGATTTTATAGTCTATCTAGTTTAATGCAGTAGTATGTAAGTATGTTACTTGCCCCTAGGAACCAGATTACTTGACTTTCTAAAGTCAATTTTCAACTTTATAATGAAGTAACATGTTACTAAAGTGCCTGCAAGTGCATATACATGATAAATGGAAACTGCAAATACAATAAAGCTTGACTGCAAGTGGACATATAACAGTGAAAACCGCAAAATTTTCATTGCCATTGAAAAGCTTGACTTTTTTGAGTCAAAATCCATTACAACAGGCTAAATTACAGGAACAACTATTTAATACTAAAACAGATATTCATCTAACATTACTAACTTTACAATACCAGCTGTAACCTTGCACTTAGCCTTGAGCAGCAGTCTTAACTTCAACCAGCAGGGTTAACTATTACACTAGCAGTCTTAATGCAGCATGACATGCTTCACTTGGATTTTCGTATAACAATACCTTCAATGTCGGTTCGATAGTAGTCACTTCGTGATTCCTTGCCCAAGTCTTCTTTATATACACGTGGCAATATTTTTTCATCTTGCTCGTGAATGACTGTACTAAACTCCTCATCGACTTCGTCATATGTATCTTTGTAATTCTTGGTAGGTGTTTTAAAGACAATGGACAAATTTTTATGTACCTGGTCTTTCACATAAAAACTTGTGTTGCTTGTGACGCTAATATGAACGGATCATCCTTGTGGCCGAAAGTATTCAGGTCTACCAACGTATAACCAAGAGTATCACGTTTGACCCCATGAGTTTTGCGATTAACCCAATCACATTTGAAAAGAGGAATGCGCCTGAAACGGTAATCTAGTACCCATATCTCTTGTAAAACCCCATAATAAGATGTTTTTTTTATGGTTTCAACTTCTTTTTTGGATATGTGCACATCTACTGACTCAACACTAACCCCACTGTTCTGGTAAACTATGCCATCATTACTTTTCGTACGAAATGTATACCCATTGATGTTATACGCCTCGTATTTCACTACGCTGGCGCGTGGTCCAAATGATATCCACCTCACAGTTTCTGATACACTGTCATTGGATATCGCTAACTCTCTCTCAACCTGAATTTCATTACAAGTATATATTACCTTTAAATTGCAGGAACAACAAACAAACAATTAAAGAATAGGAGTGTTTGGGATAATGAAATGGTGTGCTGGTCGACCTCTATCTAATGTCATATACAGGAGGGACCATTATGATGATAGCAACAAACAAACAATTATAAACAACATACAAGTAATTACCTCTTCGAGTAACCACTTAGCAAAAGATTTACTGTGCTCATTCTCCAGCAATGCAATTTTTTTACCCGGGTTTTTTCTTTTCAAAACTTCCTTGTGTCGCCTGAAACAAATAAATGTCTTTGATTATTATATTTGATAGAACATTTTAAGCAACGAAATCGACATGTGTTAGTGATACTTACTCGATATACGGTTGAATTTCATCCGTATTTTGTATTACATACAAATGTGCTTTCTGAAAGGATTCTCTGGAAACTTCACTAGGTTTGCCGGCCGACAATGGCTTTCCGTCCTCATCTTCATTGGTTACATGTTTATCAGCTGGGATACCAATAGTTTTCATGGTTTTATGATATTCGCTAAAAAACTCTATTGTTTCTTCCGCGATAGTCTCCTCGGCAATGCATCCCTCTGGTCTATTTCTGTTTCGCACATGTCCTTTAATAACCTTCATACATCTTTCGAAGGGATACATCCACCGAAAGCATATAGGACCACATAATTTTACCTCCCTAGTTAGGTGCACAGTCAAGTGTATCATAATATCAAAAAATGACGGAGGAAAGAACTTCTCGAGTAGGCACAGTGTAACAACAAGTTCTTCTTGCATCTTATCTAGTTCTTGCAAGCTGATTTCTTTCCTACATATAGATTTAAAGAAAAAGCAAAACCTGATAATAGCATATCGTGTGGGCTTGTGCATGACTGAACGTATAGCAATGGCTAAAAACTCTTGCATTAGCATGTGATAGTCATGCGATTTAAGGCCAATGAGCTTCCTATCATTTAGGCTGACCAAACTAGAGAAATTTGAACAATAGCCTTGTGGTACCCTGATTTGCTTAATGTTTCACAAAAGATGTCTTTTTTCAGCATTCGTTAATGTGTAACCTGCTGGAGGTAGTGTTGTTTTGTCTGCTTCTTGCCTAGCAAACAACTCTTCTTTTATCCCCAACTCTTCCAGATCCAGTCGAGCATTCATTCCATCTTTTGTCTTTCCAGGAACATTCAGCAAAGTTCCGAGTAGACTCTCACCAACATTCTTTTCTACATGCATGAAGTCAATACAATGCGGAACAGAATGATGCCTCCAATACCTTAGCTTTCGATACCAAATGTTGAATTTCTTCCAATATGCTTCATTTGCTTGGCTTGAACTACCCTCTTCTTCTGTTGTTTTCCTTTTCTGCTTTTTAATCTTCCCACCTCTGCCTCTGGTATCTTGATCTTGGTTTTTCGAGTTTTTTCCTTTTCCCCACTTATTTTCAATATGTTGTACCTCGTTGTATATTTGTTCCCCGGTCAATGGATTTGGAGCATGACGTGGTTCTTCTTGTCCATTAAACGCCTTCCTTTGCGTTCTGAACGGATGGTTGTATGGTAGATATCGTCTGTGTCCAGCATAACTTTGCTTGGATGAGGCGGAAAGTCTAACACAGTGTGTATCTTTCCCACATACTACACAACCTTTGAATCCACTGTATGGGCAGCCACATAATGTACCAAGTGCAGGGTAATCATTTATCGTCCATAACACAACGGCGCGCAGATTAAAGTTTTCTTTTTTAGAAGCATCGTATGTATCAACCCCTTCCTCGAATAAGGTTTGCAGATCATCAACCAACGGTTCTAAAAATACATCGATATCATTTCCCGGGTATCCCGATATCAATACCGAAAGCATGATAAACTTTCTTTTCATACACAACCATGGAGGAAGGTTGTATATGACAGATAAAACTGGCCATACACTGTGATGCCTATTTCCTGAGTTGACGTCAACCCCATCAGCCGATATTCCTAGCCGTAGATTTCTCGGATCTTCAGCAATTTCGGGAATTTTTCATCTATGGTACGCCATGCCTGTGAATCTGCGGGGTGACGTAAAACACCATCTGTTATCCTCCTTGTTGCGTGCCATGTTAGATCTTCTGAAATACTTTCTAACTTAAAGAGGCGTTGCAGTCTTGGTATAATTGGAAAGTACCACATTACCTTTGCCGGAATGTTTTCGTACACTTTATGTGTCTTACTATCCACCTTCCATCTTGATGTCCCACAAGTTGGACAAACAGTCAACTCCTTGTTAACCTTCCAGTAAAGAATGCAGTTGTTGCTACATACATGTATCTTTTTGTATCCTGATCCCATCATTCTCACTAGCTTTTTTGCCTCATAAGTTTTTTCAACCATTTCGTTACCAGCAGGTAGCATCTTTTTCAACAATCCTAGTAATTCAGTAAAGAACTTATCAGAAGCTCCATACTTACCCTTCAAGTTGAGTAGTTTAACTATTGCGGACAACTTTGTGAAGTCAGGACATCCTTCGTAAAGTGGCTTCTCCGCGTCTAATAATAGTTGTTGAAACTTGGCAAGGTTATCCTCATCAAAACATTCTTTTGCACCATTAACCATGTTCACTGTTGCTGGGCCATCTGTTGGAATTTCTGGAACAAAATCCATGTCGAAATCCGTGTCGTCAACAAACTCCTCTGTTGTAGCATTAACAGGTATTTGGGCAGTTGTTGCTTGCTCATCATTTTCTCCATGTTTATCCCATTTTGTGTAGCTTTGATTAATCCCGTGGCAGAATAAATGGAACTGCACATCCTCCACTTTATGCTCTATGCGGTTTAAACATGAGATACACGGACATGGCATCTTAAGCTGTTGTTTATTACCTCGTGGGTCGATGTTCATCATCTTCTGCAAGTTGTGTTCTGCATACTTAATAAACGCGTGTACTCCAGCAATATATTGTTTCTTGGTCCTACTAGTTTTCATCCAAGACTTGTCCATGGTATTGTTGAGGTCAAATGGTAACGTATGTATCCTACAAGTCACAAATTAAACCAATATAAGCATCAAATCATTTGTGCATAAGTAAACCAAGTATTTACCACTACTAGTACAAAAGGTACTGCTGCTAGTGAAATTTAGTACTGCTAGTATAAAGTTAGTACTGCTAGTACTGCTAGTACCAGTCACAAATTAAACCAATATAAAATTGTAAATGTTTGATACGTTTGGGCCTAACTCTAATGTGGGATAAAATGTTTATTTTGAAAATATTACAACCATACATTAGTAAAATCTAGTATTAATGGTTTTTGTTGCAAAGTGAAAATTAAAATAATACTCTGTTAGTATAGTATTAATGGTTTTTGTTGCAACCTTGCAACTTGCAACTTGCAAGTAATTATGGGGAAGGCTATTTCATCATTACACACTATTCACATTGCTAGGCTCGATACATCTTCCTTCCTCTAGGTGTTTCTTGATTGTTGTTGTATATAAAGCAACATACCTCTCATAATTTTCATCTCTTCTTAACAAACCAAAATAAAATTTAAAAATTACAAAAAATCTCAAAATTTTTTGTTATCAAAATCATATATGGAAACTAAACTAGTGATTTGTTCTGAATTGGCAACAGTTGCAAACTCAAAGCTTGTGAAAGACATGATGCTAGTTTACTATGAGCGACAGGTTGAAGCTACTTCCAAGGAAGTTCATGATTTGAGGCACAAGGTTTCTGAGAAAAGAATGCTGATAAACAATAGGGATAAGATGATCAAGGAGTTAGAGCTTTTATATGGTTTTGATTCTGCTCTTGAAAGCATTGCTGATTTAAGGAGGATGCAAGAGGAGGACATGATGGCATCTGATAGGTTGCTTGTTGATATTGCCCAAAAGCATAAGCGTCTAGGTGATTTGGGCAACTTTATCACGAAGCTTGGATCAATGAACTACTGATGTGGTTGATATGTTAGTTGACTATGTTTATGTCTTTTGTGTTTTGTGGTGTCATGGTTGATGTTGTTGGTAGTCTTTCTGATGTTGTTGTGTTTTGTGGTGTCATCGAATGGTAATGCGATAGATGTATGATATGATGTTAAATATTAATGCAGCTATGTTAATGTCAATATTATTTTCTAACAGCCTTTTGATTTGTAAAGTTACAATGTCAAGTGTTTAGTACTGCCTAGTTCCAAAAATGCATATACTTAAGAAAGTCAAACTTTGTTTATTACACCTAAATGCAGGAAGTTACCTACACATACCAACCAAGCCTTTAATGGCATTTACTTATACATTGAACTATGTGATCCTCTTTACTTTAAATGGCCATTACATAAACACAACATTACACACAACATTACACCATCAAAAACCTGTCAAACACTAAACCTCATCCACAATGACTTCCAAGCCAAATGTTATTGAAATATCCTCTGATTCATCAGGACTAATGTCTCCTAAACCTGATTGGAATTTCCCCTACCCTCCTACAGGTAGCTTTCATAAGAGAATACCACCTAAGGGAAAGGTTGCTGACTCAAGCTCTGACGATTTTAGCTCCTTTAACAGTAGCTTTTTTAATGATAGCTTGGTTTCTAGCTATCATTCAACATCTGAAGATGAAGCTGTCTCAAAAAAAGCCACAATGTCCAAAAACCCTCCTCCAGTTCACACTCTGTCAATCCCAGGAAAAAGGAACAAGTTCTATGCCTACCAAATCAGGCAACTAGGGAAGAAATCCAAGCAAAGAAGAGAAAGGGAAAAGGCCCAATTGAACTCACTAAGGGTAAAGGGAAAAGGACAATTAGCTGAGCTTTACTAGTCTTGATGTTATGATGCTACTGTAATAAGTACTATGTTTTCTCCTTGTATGTAATCAACTATGCAATCAACAATGCATCTATGTATGCAGAATTTTGTTATGTAATAACAGTTGGTTTTTCAAGTTGAAGATGCTATTTTTCATTCATGTTAAACCCAAAATACAACTTTAAAAAACTATATATCCTACAAGTCACAAATTAAACCAATATAAGCATCAAATCATTTCCTAATTTTTGCATAAAAAAAATGATTTCCTAATTAAAAAAATTACCTAATTTAGATCTAAATGAACCTCCCTCCGTTGTTGATGGCCGGACCGGCGAGTGGTGGATGGTGAGTGGTGGCTGTGATTGGTTACTGGTGAACGGTGGATGGTGAGTGGTGGCTGTGATTGGTGAGAAATGTGCGAAATTTGAAATTTGCTGAAAAAAAATATGGGGGTCTTTAATTTTGAAATTTGCTGAAAAAAATATATATGGGTGGGTTTTTAAAAAATATATATGGGTGGGTTTTTAAAAAAATATGGGGGCTTTAATTTTGAAATTTGCTGAAAAAAAATGGGGGCTTTTTAAAAATTTTGGGGAGGGAAATACCAAAAAGGAAGCCACAGGTATCGAACCTGTGACCTCCCCTTCACAACACCAACAACTCAACCATCTCCGCCCTTGGGTCTTTTTCGATTATACCTTCTTTTGTATTCCTCTTATAGACTATCTATTTTATTAAAGAAAATTGTTACAAAATCCAAATATCTTCTATACAAAGTTAAACCTGTTAGTACAACGTTAAACCTAGCAACACTAATAGAGACACAAGCAGTAATAACATTATTTCCTTTTTGCTTGTCTGAAGATCTTTCTCAGTAACTCTCTTGCCATTACTGAGTCTTCATCAGTAACTGTCAGCTTAGCATCTAACATAACAAATAAGCTAGCTGCCCTTAATGGATAATCTTTTTCTATCAGCATGTAGACATCCACTCCATTCTTTGTCGATACATGGTGAACACCACATGTATCATACAGTCTCCATTTTGTACTCAACTCATGAGCTCGAAAATTCCATAAGATATCGTTTGGATCAGGTTCATACAACCTCTTCAATTCCACCCATAGCTCCTTCTCTTTGTCTTGCATACGATATGTAGATCTGAACATTTCTTTAACCAGACTCCATAGATTGTCCAAGTCTTCTCTATAAAAAATCTTCAGCATATCTTCAAAATACTTATAAATTTCTGAGTGTCCTCCTAGCCTGATTATCTTCCAAGCTTTCCCAAATGTATCTTTGTGTATCTCCAAATCAATAATTGGACGTTTAGCTTGAATAGGATGATGAACATCCAATGCTTCTGGGATTATAACAATCATATGCTGCTTGAGTCTTTCGTCAGTTAATTCCTCTGCTGTTTCTTCTTCATCTGCTGTAGGTACTTCTTCACCAATCTTCTGTTTCTTTGAAGATTCAGACTCCAATATTATACCATATCTTCTTGTAGTTCTACATGGTTTTTCTGTTCCCATGGGAGTAAATGTGTTCACTCTTGTGTAAACCCTTTCAAACTCACTCTTGATCTCCTCAAAACTTCTACCTTGGAACTGCTTCCTTTTGTATCCAGCCATGTTCATCATGTAAACACACATGGTGTGTCTTTGCTGAGCTTTACTAGGTGGTTTACTCCTCTTTTCTTTGGCTTTTTGTTCTGCAGCAGACTTTCTTCTGGAATTTATTAGTTCAACAAGTTGTCTTGACTTCTCATCAATGGACAACACTTCATCTCCTCTGAGTTTACCTAACTTTTCCTTTAAAACTTCATCAGCATCAATCATATACTGAACTTCTTGAGCGTGATCAAACATTGCTTCAGTTGCTTGATTTGCAAGTCTTGTTTGATCAAGGAAATATGCAATATCAACAATTTCTGATGTTTCATCTTCCTGTGCTTTATTAGCTACCTCTGCATCAAAACTAATCTGAGCAAGAACACTCTTCTTGTCCTTCTTTGGTGGCTCTTCTTCAATCATAATGCCCTTTGCTTTATCTTCCCTTTGCCTTCTATCATACACATCCATATCTTGTTGATGAGAAGTACCAATATTTTCAGCATCCAAATCTTCTTCACCCATATCTTGCCTCCCCTGAAACTCAACATTCTGTTCAACCAAAGAAATATTGGGGTCTTGATCAATATCAGCTGTCTTCCTCCCCTGTTTGGAAGAAACATCCATGTCATCATCATCTGAGCTTGTAGACTCCACAATATTTGCCTTTCTCTTTGCTTCAAGTGACTTGACTTTAGACTGCAATTTCTTCACTTTTTCAATGACCTTCTTGTAAGCAGTACTATACAACTGCTTTGTCTCCTTGAGTGCTTGCTTTGTCTCCTTGAGTTCTTGCTCTGTCTCCTTGAGTTCTTGCTTTGTCTCCTTGAGTTCTTTCTCCAACCTAGTCACCCTTTGAGTCAATTTGGTACAAATATCCATCAATTCCATTAGTGACACTCTGGCCTCCTCACTTCCAGGTGTGTTACCTCCCGATCGAGGTGAATCATGGGGCATTTCCCCCATATTTGGTTGTGAGGCTGATTGAGAACCAGATGAACCTGTGGGTGTGTGATGGGACTCAACTGGGCTTGTTGATCCTTCACCCTGAATGTTTTGATTTTGAACCAACATTGTTTCAAAAAGTGGAACTACTATCCCATTAAACCCCCTAGAAGCCATGCTCATGTTACTGAACAGTTTTGAGTAAGGCAAGGAGTTGGATAAACAATTTTATGAGATAGAAGCAAACTTTTCCGTATATTCAAAACCGTTTGTATAAACCTTGGATACCTTAAAAACTTGTATTTGTTATCCACATTTTTCACCATACCATCAAAAATTAATTTTGAAAAGTTAAAAGTCCTGTTTGTTGCTAAACAAATGAGAGCAGTTGCAATATTGCTGCTGAATTGCTCCCATGCGGTTTTCTTTGGACTTAAACAATGAAGGATGGTATGTATGAAGAATCTCCATTGTGGGTCAAAACATCCTTTTTGAAAAGTCAGAATTTGAGAAGATGTGTCATATCCCATTCTGGAAAGGTGATGAAAAATTTCAGTATTAGGCAAAGAACTAATACCATTTTCATCTGCTAAATGGAGATGCCTCCTAACAGATGCCTCAGTAATAGTTATTATTCTGCCATCAACTGTTGCAATTAACTCTTTGACTCCATTGTCAAATGTATTGGTAGTAACAGACCGCCAAAACTGTTTGATTTGAGAGACATAGATAGTAGGATCGACTGTAAGAGCATACCTGATGTGGGTATTGTTTAGAAAATCTATTATCTGGTGGAAGCGTTGACTCCCTTCTGGTTTCTCCAAGAATGCAACCTGGTTATGCGTATCACAAAACTCTAAATTTGCCATGAAAATTGAGTAAATGCTTGATTAGAGTGCTGGGTTATAATTGGACCTACTTCAATTAATTGTTTCTCAAGTTTGAAGAAATGGTATAAATTGTATAAAGAAAGAGAGTTATCCAATTTATGAAACCCTACTCTGTTCTAGAGTTTTTTTTAAGAGTTAAAGTAAAGTAATGAAAGTAGGTGGTCACATTTCTCCATAATAAATACACACTAAAGACAAAGGTTCTTTTCGACATTAACTCATTTGATTTTTGTCTTTATTCACTTTACTTCACTATGAAAGTTGGGACAAAGAAAACGAACACACATAATTTTAGTTTCACTCCATTTCATTCCCTTTCATCTAAAAAAAACTTGAGAACATAGTGTAAATAAAGCGAAGTAATTGACAATAGTTACCCCAATGGTTAGAAATAAACCACGGTTAAAACCCAGAAACGGCTACCCAGTACCCAGCAGTACAACGTTTTACTCTAGCAGTACAAAAGTTTTCCTAGCAGTAATAACTTTGTGCATCCACTCCATTCTCAGACAATTAATTAAACATCAAATACTTCATTAATTTTTTTTAAGGCTACAAGTATGTACATCTAATTATCCAACCTAAATACTAAACATACTAAAAAAAAAAAAAAAAAAAAAAAAACCATCATCCTAAACTGCTTCACTCCATTTCACCCCAACTTGTTAGAACCAGAGCTCTCTTCCCTGCTTCCCATCAATTTCTGGCTTTCCTTGAGTCGTTTAAACACAATTTCAAGATCGCTAACCCTCTTTTCTAGATTATAAGGGTCCTGAAACCCATCTTGTTGCTCCCCCTGGTTTTGAAGCACAAACCCATTTTGCTGCTCCACCACAATTTGCTGCTGATCCTCTTCTTTTTGCTGCACCACCTCCTCCTCTTCACCTTCCTCCTCCTCTTCCTCTTCATCTTCTTCCTCCTCCTCCCGTAGTCACGCAATCCCCAAACCTCATCCCAGTAAAAGTCTTGCGCATGCAGCCAGTTCAAAATTTGACCCCTCATCCACGTATCTACCTTCCTATACGACCCATATTCTGCAATGGGTTCATCCCCGAAAGCAATTAACACTGCGTCAAACAGAAAATTGTTGTTTAACACCCACTCGTACTCTTCAGCATCATTTTGAAAGGTAACATTATTATTTGCTGCCATTGTAGAAGTACGTTTTCTTTGAATTGAAAGGGATATTATATATATATAAATATTTAAATTTTTATATATATATATATGTGTTTGTGTGTGTTCTTTGGTATATAGTCGATAGGTATAAATAGGCTGGAGAGGTAGATGACCCAAGACTTTAGGCGGGAAAAGGGATCGACGGCGCGCGCCAAAAGTAAAGTGTCAATTGAAGTTTTACGATTTCCTTTTACCAAGTATTGACTTTCCATGTACAATGAGTTGATGCAACAACAAGTTGTATATCATGCTTTGTGAATAATAAACTTCCAAACTCAATATTTCCAACTATTGATCAAGTGGTGGTTTGGTTTAATTAAGAGTGGCAAGATGTGTAGAAAAAAAAAGAATAATAGTTAAAAAATAAATAAATAAAAAATAAATTAATTAATTAAAATAAAATAAAAAATCTAATGGTGTTGACGTGGCGGTGAAAACCAACTATAGCCGACGGTTCGGGTATCGTGGCGGGTTTTACTTAAGATCCCTATGGTAATCTACCATAGGATCTTAAGTAGGATCTCGATTTTGAAAACCTTTCGTGTGACATTTGGGATAAAAACGGAACACACGAGGGATATTGGACTATTCGAGACATGCTACCCGTACACTAACATATTTGGATTTATTGGACTATTCGTTTGGTTATTGTTTGAGTTACGGATTGGTTTAGCGTTTATGGTTTAGAGTTTAGGGTTTAGGGTTTAGGGTTTATATAAATACTCGATATATTATAAATTACTCGGGAAATTGATTTTCAATAAAGTCTTTTGAATTGGAAACGTTCGATAAATGAAAGGGTCTTGGCGAAATTTTGTTATTTCCAAAGATTAATTTTGTCGTAAGTCCAAACTTGTTTTAAATCATAAAACGAGTATACCTTGTACTAATAAACGGGATTATGGGAAAATACAGACGATTACCAATCGACTCATCTTATTTGATATGTTTGTTGTTAGTTATCTCTTCGACTTGTTTTCGTCATCTCGTCTCGACTCGAGTTATTGTCAATACTCTTCTCGACTATTAATTCGGTTATTCGTTTTTTTGGAGTGAGTACTCGTGAGTCCGTGTTCTCTACCGTCACACGAATGAGGATACCAAACCCTTTTAAAAGGCTAAAACGAGATTATTTTTTGAAATGAGAATGATTAACTTTTGAAACCTCTTGCACATTTGATTTTTTTGGTGAATATCGTGCCGAGTACGTTGCGTTGCGATATGTTGCGTTAAATCGTTTGATACGATATTCATTTTCTTTAACTTTTAATTACGGATAACCTCGATACCCGCGGGGAAACCCGAAAAACCGATGGATAACGGGTATCCGGTGGGATATGGGGCGGGTACGGGTATATTATAAACGGGTTCGGGTACGGGTACACTAAAACCCGCCACGAACCCGAACCGTCGGCTATAGTTGGTTTTCACCGCCACGTCAACACCATTAGATTTTTTTTTTTAATTATTTTTATTATTATTATTATTTTAACTACAGTATTATTCTTTTTTTTTTCTACACATCCGATCTTGCCACTCTTAATTAAACCAAACCACCACTTGATCAATAGTAAAGGGGCAATTAATCCCTTCACCGATCAATTGTAAACAGACAAAAAAGTGAGTAAACCCTAATCAAAACACACATTCTTCTTACTCCCACGGCGGATTCCCACGGGTAACAGTAGGATCCTGGGGCAATTAAACCAAACCACCACTACTTGATCAATAGTAAAGGGCCAATTAATCCCTTTACCGATCAATTGTAAACCGACACAAAAATCAATAAACCCTAATCAAAACACACATTCTTGATTCTTCTATCACGCGATTCCCACGGGTAACAGTAGGATCCTGGGCCACCTTTCATTTCATCTTTGTCTTTTAATTTAGCTAATGGTAATAGTTTGAAAAACAGACGTGGCAAACAAAAACACGCAAACAATGAATCCAAATGACAACAAAGGTATGTTTTTTAATGTTTTCACATATCAGTTGATGATTCATTGTACAATAATTAGTAACAGGCTTTTGATCTATAAATGGTGATGTTTGGGGTTGTTGTTACCGATTCTAATGTAAAGCTGTGTGAATTTATTGTTGAATAAAGCTGTGTGAAGTTTTAATTGATTCAAGTTTATGCTTTAACAGGTTCAAAGACAAAAATCCCTAGGTCCAAATTCAAAATCATTTCCAACAAGGTATATACTAAAGTTGTTATGTGTTTGTGGCTAAAGTTGTATACCTTAATTATACCATTAATTAAATTTTTTGAAACAAATGGTATGTTGAACTATTAGGAGGTATGGGAAAACACATATTGGAAGAGAAAGAGCCCTTTCTATTTCTCTAGCGATGAAGAATCTGGTGATGCTGACACAGAAGGTGTGAATTTATTGTTGAATGTAAAGCTGTGTGAAATTTTAATTTATTCAAGTTTATGCTTTAACAGGTTCAAAGGCAAAAATCCAAACAACAACAACAACAACAAACCAATCCCGCCGGGGCAGGGTATGGGGGAGGTAGGCTGTAGACAGACCCTACCCCTACCCCAAGGTAAACCCGGGAGTAGAGAGGCTGCTTCCAAAGAGACCTCCGGCACTAGGTCCAAATTCAAAATCATTTCCAACAAGGTATACTAAAGTTGTTATGTGTTTGTGGCTAAAGTTGTATACCTTAATTATACCATTAATTAAATTTTTTGAAACACATATGGTATGTTGAACTATTAGGAGGTATGGGAAAACACAGATTGGAAGAGACAGAGCCCTTTCTATTTCTCTAGCGATGAAGAATTGGTGATGCTGACACAAAAGGGGTAATAATGGTCCATTTAATAAGTGTTGTTTCGCTACCTTTATCACATTCTCAAGACTTAATCCATTATATATACTCGTTCATGCTTGTAGGTATAAAAATAAATTTACTCAGGATATTGTCTTGGGACTGCCGTATAATTAAGAAGATGTACCAACCGATGGCCGTGAAGAAGACTTCTCGTACATTAAATGTGTTGAGAATTATGTAAAGGTGGTGATCATCTCGACTATTATGAACTAGAGGATAATTAGTTTAATATGGTACGTAGTAGCAGTTATAAGTAAGAAGATGTACGTTGTATCAACCGATGGCCGTGAAGAAGACTTCTCGTACATTAAATGTTGGGCCGTGAAGAAGACTTCTCGTACATTAAATGTTGTGTTGAGAATTATGTAAAGGTGGTGATAATCTCGACTATTATGAACTAGAGGATAATTAGTTTAATATGGTACGTAGTAGCAGTTACGAGTAAGAAGATGTTGTATCAACCGATGGCCGTGAAGAAGACTTCTCGTACATTAAATGTGTTGAGAATTATGTAAAGGTGGTGATCATCTCGACTATTATGAACTAGAGGATAATTACTTTAATATGGTACGTAGTAGCAGTTCTGATATTTAATTTGGATAAATGTAATTATTAATGGTGCAGTAACTGGTAACTAGTGTAGTTTAACTCTGTATCTATTTTATAACTGTAATGATAGTATTTTGGTTTGTTAAATGGTAGCAATTTGTGTTCTTGATGTGATGATTGCACAGTTAGATTTTATGGTAGCAGTTTCTGTTGTTGATTTGATGATTGCACATATTTATTTAATGGTAGCACTTTGTGTTCTTCATTTTTCATGTTGGTTTATGATTTAATGGTAGCAGTTTGTGTTAAATGGTGTCAAGTTGTGTTCATGATTTTGGTGTAATTGTGTAAATTTGAGTTCTTGATTTGATATGCAGTTTGTGTTCATGATCTTTGTTCTAGATCTTGGTTCATGATTTGCGATTAAGATAATGATATATAACATTTGGAGCCAAAATTTTGATAATGGTAGCAGTTTGTGTTCTTCATTTTTCATGTTGGTTTATGATTTAATGGTAGCAGTTTGTGTTAAATGGTGTCAAGTTGTGTTCATGATTTTGGTGTAATTGTGTAAATTTGAGTTCTTGATTTGATATGCAGTTTGTGTTCATGATCTTTGTTCTAGATCTTGGTTCATGATTTGCGATTAAGATAATGATATATAAAGTAACATTTGGAGCCAAAATTTTGATTTTTTAAAGTTTATACTTTACTAAACAGGTTCAAATTTAAGGCAAATTTTTAAAATAATTCAATTGTTATTTTGAAATTAGAATTTGGAGCCAAAATTTTGATCCAAAATTTTTGAAATCGCCTAATTAATTAGAAGCGGGTACCAAGAATAAGGTACGATTCATCTTCTTCCTATACCCTCTTTTCTCTCCTAAAAAAATATATATATAAAATAAAATAAAAAAAAAACTACAAAGAAAACACAATAATCAATTCTTATATCACCATTACTCTCAAATCCAGAATCATTTTCTTGTACCCATTGTTACTCGAGAGTCATGGGAATTCAACCCATTGTTGATAATCATCTTTTGCTTCCTGCTGATAATGAACATGATGATAACAACATAGACTATGAATCCGAAAAGTATTCTGATGAGGAAGATCTAGATGCGCCTGGAACCAACCAATCAGATCGGATACTAGCTAAGAGAGGCATGACCAGGCTATTTAAGTTTCGCATGAAATATGGCAACCCTGGTGGAATAAAGCTCAAGGTAACCTTCGATGCATTGAATAGGGTATCAGGGCTACACAGAGCACTGTTTACGAGTTTTTTAGGAGATCTGGTTCGTGAGCACATAGGTTTGAAGAATCTTTCCTGGAGGAATGTGAATAAAGAAGAAAGAGATAAACTATGGACTGACATCACTGTACATATATACTACTGTATTTTTTAACCCAGTACTACATAATTTTATCTATGCAGTTACATTATGTGCAACTAATTAACAACATTGTCTTAATCTTTGCAGCGATATTTTGATGTTGACGTGACATTCAGAAAATTGGTAATGACTTGTCTTGGTAAACTGCTAAGGAATTTCAGAACGAAGCTCAAAGAAGAATACATTTTGCCCCACCTAAATACACCTTCCAAACTGAATGAAGTCCCGGCCAAGTATAGTCGATTTGTGAAATCAGAAGACTGGGTCGAGTTTGTAAACAACACGACCACCGATGAATACAAGGTTTTAATTAGTCATCTTTATTTAAGTCTATATGTCATTTCATAATTTTCAGTTTGCAGCATTACCACATGTAAACGCCTTATGATTTTGTGTTTTTAGAAGATAGCTGAAAAAGCTAAAATGTCGCGTTCCAAAAATATTTATCAGCATAAAATGGGACGAGGTGGATATGTTTATTTGAAAGAGAAAATGGTAAGATCACATGTGTATGCACCTTTTCATATTTTCGTTTATCTTGTTTTAACTTTACATGTGTATATATGCATTTGATGTTTATTAGATCGAAAATAAAGAGATTAAAGCAGATGAAGAACCCCCGCGTGGTATAATGTGGTTGAAAGGAAGGGTAAACAACGATGGCGAATTTCCAGATGATGAGATCACATCAGTGGGAGATACACTTGTAAGTTTGTCTGCAAATTCTATTATTATGCTTATATACCAGCAGGATTAAATGTGTACTAGCAGTAGTAAATTGTGTACTAGCAGTGGTAAACACTAGCCATATTTGTAATTGAAGTTCATGAGCATCACTAACTCCATCTGAGCAGCATTGACACAAATAAGAGCATCAATTACTCTAACAGCATCCAGAAGACTTTTAATCCCAACATTTCCTATATTTTTTTTTGCAGAAAGAATCTGATGACCAGATCAAGAAATTGTCCAATGAGATTACAGAAACAAAAAGAATACTTACTCAACTGATGGCACAGTTGAGTCAACAAGGGGTGCAGTTAAATTTGTCATCTCAATTTCCAGTAGCCTCAAATGCAAGCCAACAAGGGTCTACAGATTCCCAATCGCAAGGAAATGTGTCTCCAACACAAGGAGTACCAACAGTATGTATTTCAACATGTTTCTTGTTATTCTTTTGTTTATATAATGTAACGTGTTTTATATATACATATACGAACCTGCTAAAACTGTCGGACCTAAGAAAAAGCCTAAGTCACGAAAAAACGGGCCTCCAGATTCCCAATCAAAACAAAATGTGTCTCCAACACAAGCACTGCCAACAGTATGTATTTCAACATGTTTCTTGTTATTCTTTTGTTTAAATAATTTCTGATATATGTACATGCAAAAATTCTTTTTTTAAGCCATTTAACTGCAAACTGTGGCACTTAAAGAAATCAAATATCGTTGCTTTGGGTACATACACGTGTTTTTTCAACGTACATATATATAATTCTTGATATATAATTCAATGTTTGATACAAGCATCTTTTGTTACTACAGGTTACACTGCCAACTACAATGCAAAAGAAAAGTGACAACAACTGTGGACCAACAGCACCATCGAAGCGCAAAAGTAATGTCTCTATTGAAGCCGTAAAGCAAGCTATGCCGGCGAAGAGTCAAAAGTCTTTAAATTATGGTACTTGATAATTTGATTATGTACGACATTACAATTGTATATTCTGTTCAGTTATATACATTCGAGTTTTATTCAATTTCAAATTTCTTTTTGTTTATGATTCTGTTTTATATATATAATATACTCATTCCAGCAGCACTAGCATAGTACTAGCAGTAGCAACTCTGCTCCAACAGTACTAACTTAAAAATACCAGTAATAACCCTGTGACTAAAAGATGCAGTCATGTATTATGGTCACGCTTATCAACATTATTGGTCATTCTTTGTTTAATTCGATGTGTGACTAAATATTACAAAAGGCCACACAAACATAAAATTCAAGTGGCCATTGGATGATCAATAGTCACACAAAATACAAATTTCTTCACTTTAAACAGCATATGGTCACACTTATTAACACTTTTGGCCACTTTATGCTTAAGTGTATGTGACTAAATACCCAAAACAAACATGCTTTGTGTGACTGAATATTACAAAAGGCCACACAAACTAAATATTCATGTGACCATTGGATGATCAATAGTCACACAAAATACACATTTCTTCACTTAAAACAGCATATGGTCACACTTATTAACACTTTTGGCCACTTTATGCTTAATTGTATGTGACTAAATACCCAAAACAAACATGCTTTGTGTGACTAAATATTCTAAAAGGCCACACAAACATAAAATTCAAGTGGCCATTGGATGATCAATAGTCACACAAAATACAAATTTCTTCACTTAAAACAGCATATGGTCACACTTATTAACACTTTTGGCCACTTTATGCTTAATTGTATGTGACTAAATACCCAAAACAAACATGCTTTGTGTGACTAAATATTACAAAAGGCCACACAAACTAAGAATTCATGTGACCATTGGATGATCAATAGTCACACAAAATACACATTTCTTCACTTAAAACAGCATATGGTCACACTTATTAACACTTTTGGCCACTTTATACTTAATTGTATGTGACTAAATACCCAAAACAAACATGCTTTGTGTGACTAAATATTCTAAAAGGCCACACAAACATAAAATTCAAGTGGCCATTGGATGATCAATAGTCGAACAAAATACAAATTTTTCACTTTAAACAGCATATGGTCACACTTATCAACACTTTTGGCCACTTAATGCTTAATTGTATGTGACTAAATAACCAAAACAAACATGCTTTGTATGACTAAATATTACAAAAGGCCACACAAACATAAAATTCATGTGGCCATTGGATGATCAATAGTCACACAAAATACACATTTCTTCACTTAAAACAACATATGGTCACACTTATTAACACTTTTGGCCACTTTATGCTTAATTGTATGTGACTAAATACCCAAAACAAACATGCTTTGTGTGACTAAATATTACAAAAGGCCACACAAACTAAGAATTCATGTGACCATTGGATGATCAATAGTCACACAAAATACACATTTCTTCACTTAAAACAGCATATGGTCACACTTATTAACACTTTTGGCCACTTTATGCTTAATTGTATGTGACTAAATACCCAAAGCAAACATGCTTTGTGTGACTAAATATTACAAAAGGCCACACAAACTAAGAATTCATGTGACCATTGGATGATCAATAGTACACATTTCTTCACTTAAAACAGCATATGGTCACACTTATTAACACTTTTGACCACTGTTTTTTAAATTGTATGTGACTAACTCGAAAAAAACAACACACGATGTGTGACTAAATCATCACAAATGTCACATTTATTATATTTTCGTGTGGCCATAGGATGGGAAATAGTCACACATACTGATGAATCCAACAAAACTTGTGCCTAATTAGTCACACATATTCGGGTTTTGGTCACTCTTTTTCAATGAAAACGGCCACAAACTAAACAATGTGACCATATGATACCTACGGTGGCGCGACTTTTTGTCACACACACCCAAAAAAACGTGTGTGACTATATGCATATGGTCACGCATTTCCAGTGTGACGATAGGAAGAATCTGTACCAGTGTAACAATAATATCCGCAGCAACAAACACTATCAGCAGAAACAAAATATAACTATCAGCAGCAATGAGATTCGGCAGGAACCAACACTGTCGGCAGGAACTAACTTTCACTATCAGCAGCAACAAGAAATATCTTATTTCCAGAATTCCCAACAGTTACAACCCTTTAAAAGTCATCTTTGATAGTTTATCCTAGGTGCTTGATGTATTCTCGTTGTAGGCATAGATTATGTTATCAAGTTTTAAATTTATATTTAGCCGACTTAACCTATAACAAACACTAACGAGCAGTGTACCCAATCAATGTAGCCTAGTTGGTAAGCAGAGTGTCGATCACTAAGAGTGGAACGTTAACACCTAAGTATCTATCAGTATTTTAATCCTAAGTTACTTCTAATTAAACGTAATCTAACGCAAGGGGGTTTTTCAGCCTGAGAGACTGACACGATGTGTTGATTAAGTAAAGCAGTAAATAAAATAACAAGGCGAATGACACACACATACACAGATAGAAAACAGATAACAGATAAGAGGTCGATCTGATAGTAAGGAAGATGTGTTCGCTAATTGTTTAGTTATATATGATGAGTACTAAATCTATTCTCTCTCAGTGGTTGCTTACGTGTATGCGTATCTCATGCCAATGTCTAGATCAAGTCTAAACGTCTAGATTTCGGGTATTAAGTCTTCTCAACGGACTAATCCTGTCACGATTAATCTGAAATCCGCATAAAGTCCACCTTAATGATTACTTATTTTATGTATTAATTAACCCTTAAGGGCTTATATTAATCATGCAAACGATGTTAATGAAGTAATTGTGCGAGCCAAATAGCAGACAAGGTACGATAAACTAATAAAGTAATCAAAACATATGCATAGGCATCCAATAAAAAATCATATATTCTTTATAAAAGCTGAAAACAATTAAGTGCGATAAAATAGTGAAAAACACGCTAACTCAACGATTAAAAGAGTACTAATACAAATTAAATGAATCTCCCTATGAATTAATGCACTAGCAGGACCTTCTTATTGCTCTGAATTCGTCCTTCTTGTTGTGTCTTGTGTAGTCAGTCGTCGCCTTTTGTGTGTGGTTTCTTGGTGCCCTAAAACTGGCAGTCGATCCTCTATTTATAGTTTCTGGAAACAGAGTTGATATGGCGTATCTAGTATGTCTGATACACCGTATCTAGATAACTTCACGTAGGGTCCAAGATTATTATATTTTGGAATATTTCTTACACCGCCAAAGGATACGGCGCACCTTCAGTCTTTATATGGCGTATGCATGTCTTCAATATCTTGGATTTCTGGTGAAGTCTTGAGATTAATACACCACATCTCTGGTGTAAAACCCGAAATATTTGAACCATGAATTTTGCACCATTTTAAATTTTATCCTAAGTATGAAATATAACTACATGTCATTTGAAAACTATACATTATAATTAAATTACACATTATAATTAAATCACACATTATAATTAAATCCGAAAGCTAAATAAATTATATCCTAAAGTTTCCTATTCTAAAACTATCCTAATATTCCAAGCCCTAACTGAATTTCCTAGGCCATATTGTTTCTTTTGGTCGTAAGTTTTGAAAGAGATAAATATCACACAATATCCTCCCAAATATAGAAGATTTCATGCATCCCTATCCTAATCACAAAACACGGTATTCCCAAAACTCCACACACGCTTTTACCAAATCTCAAACAAATCATAGGTTATTTTGTGATATCCCTCTTCTACACCGATCCTAAGCCAAGGGAAATACACACATCATATTCTTGCTGCCAAGAAGAAGAAGATAAACAAGAAGGTGTTGGTGACCAAAGGAGAAGTGCTAATCATGGTGTAATTAAACGAGCCCTAGTCCTTGATTCTTATTCGGTTTATTTGTAGTCGACACACACATTTTTGTCTCTCTTTTTTATGCACTTCCATACGACTTAATACATGTGTAATCAAGATAATAATCATGCTAAGAAATTTGTTGAAACCATGTTGGATATACCTTTGTTGGCCGCGTTAATAATCACACATAAAATCATAACTTATACGCCTATATGTTGTTGTTGTTGGTGTCGGTTGGTGGACTGTTTTGGTGTCCTTGTTCCAGCCCTTCTGTCACACCCCCAAAAATGGTTTGCAGCGGAAAGTAATGTCTTTGGGGTGCAACTCAATTGGTATCATAACACAAGTGTAAAGAACGGTTTTCACATCGATCATTTAGAATATATTTGATAAGTCAAAAGTGTTAAATTTACATTATGAAAAGTGGTGCGGAAGTTTGCCCATAAAATAAGTTAAGCGGTCCCAAATGTTTTATCAGAGTCTTCTATGACCATGCCATGCCCTGCCAAAAGCCTCCAGTAGCGTGCTATTGCTTAGTTCCTGAAAATACATGCAAAAGTGTCAACACGAGGTTGGTGAGTTCATAGAGTTTGTTATAAATAAGTTGAAAAGCGTTAAAGAAAGTTTCCATAGCATAGGCATTGTAAATCCACTCAGTTCCAAGCCCCGCCCATTCAAGACTTGCAACCTGTGTGTTTACAACCCAATGCTAACATAGTATGTCTAGAACAGATATATCAAAGCATATCATATCGTAAATGATCAGTGTACTTGCATACCAATGCAAAATGGGTTAGAGTACTTGCATACCAATGCAAAACGTGTCAGAGTACTTGCATACCAATGCAAAATGTATTAGCGTAATTTCATACCAATGCAAAATGTATTAGAGAACTTGCATACCAATGCAAAATGTGTTAGAGTACTTGCATACCAATGCAAAAATGTAACAGATGACTTGCATACCAATGCACAATAGAATTGATGACTTGCATACCAATGCAAAACGTATTTGATAAACGAGAAAAGTAATTTAAGCATGTATCTCCCCCAAAAGTTCAAAACGTATAAAAGTAGGGGCTATGAAAACTCACCTGATGCGATAACAACAATACTAGTAGTGAATATGCTGGAATGAGGCTCGGTCTCTAACCGCGACCTAATGTGAATGATATGATCTAAGGTAAGCAAATGAAATGATTCTACTCATACAATTACGTATGTTAACGATACCACTCGTTAGTTTTGAAAATAACGCTTATCGTCGAAAACTACATTTTTGACGTCTCGGCAAGTTATGAACTACTTTTCGTGTAAATATGTTGGAATAATACTCCACGATCCTCGTTTGGTGTTTTATCGGTTAATATAATGTTTTCGTCGCAAAATAACACTTTTTATAACTTGTGAAAATATGACCAAACGGCCTCGCAAAACTAGTCGTCAAATATTGTACGTTAAGAGTTAGGAATAGAACTTGACGTTTTTGAAAACCTTGTAACATGATCTCTCAGCCGTCTCCTTTGACTTTTGATCATACGCGTCTCGATCATGTAGATAATCGGTCATCAACTTGACGACTTGCTAGTTTTACACATTTTATTTTTATATAATGGTTGTTTTTGGCGATACTAGGAAATTCATAACTTACTCAATATAAGTTCAATCAACAAGCGGTCGATTGATTTGGAAAATAGGCCGGGAATACTTCGTTTCACCTCAAGGAGTTTATGGCTCAAACCATCTCGCTCAACGGGAAAATAGCTCGTAAGATGGTGCCTCGCAAAACTGTTTATACTTAGAAAATATTGGAATTATAGTGAGGCTGTCAAAATAAGTTTTGTTAATCGGATTTTCAGAAATTCATATCTCGGTCGTTACAAGTCGGTTTTCAATGTTCTTTATATCCATGCGATCGTCATAACATGAACTAACATATTCTCAGTGGCTCGGCTCAGCTAGACTACGGCTAACGCCTCGTTCTGTCCCCTGAAGTTTGGCCAACAGCACGCATTTTCTGAAAATAATAGTTTTGCGTTGCTAACTTTAAAACATCGTATCTCCTTCGTTATAACTCGGTTTTTAGTGATTCAAGCGACCACGTTTTCGTGTTTGAGAGTACTTTCTAAATATGAAAGCTAAAATAACGCCATGTTTACTGATTTTTCCAAAGTTTACATTTCTGGACAGCGGGTATATATATATGTTAAAAACTCGTTTTCTTGGTTCGCGGCTTGATCAAACGACTACAACACAACTCCACAAGTGCACACATCCTACCATACACCTTCTTAGGGTGTCATGGGTCCTAAACATCACTAGAAATAGTGGGCTTCGAGGGGATGTTAATAAAACGTACAGATCTGTTGTTTGAGATAGTTTTAGCGAAAAATAAAACAAGTGGTATACATAACATAGGTTTTGCATGGATAGCTCTTAAAATAAATAGGAAATACATCAATATAAGAACAATGGAAGTATGTAAAGATCAAAAATGGTGTTCTTGAGCTTACTTGATGATTGGTGAGCTAGAATGAAAAACGACCACAACCTTGGAGTTTTTATTACAAAACTCTAACAAGGAAGGTATTTGGGACAAGAATGAAACTTGGTCTTCAAAAAAAAATGGGATCTCCTTGGTCTCTTGTTGGTGCCGTGGGATGGAGAGGGAGAAAGAGAGAGGTTTTTGCCTTGTTTTGCTTAGCTAAAATGATGTATAAATGTTATGAAATATAAATGAAGTTTTAAGTAAAGTTAAGCCATTAAGGCTTTTTGGCTTATTAGGCCAACAAGGGGGCGGCAAGCTTCTCCAAGAAGCTTTAGCATGTGCAATTTTTCACTTAAAACATTTTTAGGATAAGTCTTAGTTAGTTTAGTGTGTAATTTCGGGGTTATCGGGTACCGGGTTAACTGAAAATAAAACGTGACGAATAAAAATAAAATTCGACGAAGTCGTGAAAATTATGAAATCATGTTACTGATAAGAATCGGGTGTTAAAATAGTGTTCGTGATGAAATATCGCAAAACGACGGAGTTATAAGCTCTTAACGTAAAATATCGCAAAAGGTTTCAAAACACCGGGTAAATTAATAATATAAATTTCATATCATTAAAATTAGCATGGAACTATATTAGGATCATAATCGGGAGTATTTGAGTATAATATTAGTAGTAATGACTGAGTGGTAACGTTTAATGAACATACGTAAATTGAAATGATGCAATCCCGTGCATAGTAAAGACTCAAAAATGCGAATTGTGACACCTTCTTCGACCATATATATAACCTAAACAAGCCCTAATATCTGGTCTTGAATGCACATTAAATAGATCAAAAACAGAAAACCCTAGGCTATAATTGTTATCAAGAATCTATTAATTTGTGTGAGGGTTTTCGTGGTGTATTTGGCTCGTTAAAAACTAGTATGAGTGGACTATTTTGTGTCGTGTGTGAGTGTGTGAATTTGTTGGGGTCTCGGATCTGTATTACAAAGAGGCTAGAGCATTGGTTATTTGGTACCTCGCTAGGTGAGTGCGTGTATGGCTTAGCATAATCTAATAAGTTTAAAAGGTTGGCAAATGTGAAATTAATGTTTGGACTATTTTGGAACACAATTATGTAAACACTATAAACTAAGTTTCACATGAGATAATTACAGGATTTTTGATCCCAAACTTATTTTAATATCTTATTTGAGTTTTCCAATTGGTTTGGAATGATTTGGAGTTGTTTGGTCATGTTTCTAGATTTTATGGGATTAAGTGTCTAATCTGAGAAATCAAAGTCTGAACATCAGTCGATTCTTTTGATTTTTAATTTTCAAACCACAATGATTTACGAGCTCTCCTTTTACAGGGGTGATATTTAAGTTATGTGTGACTTCCTGAAATTGTTGTGGATTTTTCTGAAGTGTCGAAATGGTTTAATTAAAGGCAAATTTTCTACATGTATGTGTAGTTAATTTTCTAGGTAAGTCTGGAAAGATGATTTTTGAAAGGGTACTAGTACTTGATAATAAAATCTATAAAAATTTTTGAAGATGCTAAACTAATATGGGAATCACATATAATTATTTCAGAATTTGTGGAGCTTATTTGGCAGGCCTTAAAAATCATAAGAGTGTGATCCAGATTCACTAATAAATCCTAAATAAGTGATGTATGATTTGGAAGTACCTATGAACCCTAAGTTACTAAATATGGGAAGTTACTAAATTTGAAAGGCTACTAAATATGGAAAGTTGCTATTTATAGCAGGAAACCATAATATGACAATCTGAACAATAATAAGTATGGAATCAGTAATAACTTATGAAATGGTTCTTAAATATTAAGACGATCATTAATTTGTGTAGATTCGCTGAAGAAGGAGTAACTCCTGATACTTGTGTTTTCTGATATGGTTTCAATTGCGGTTTGAGGTACAGATATTCTACCTTTTCTCAGTAAAGGTTTCTCATGACTTCTCGATCCTTGACTTTGATTTGCTTGACTTGTTATGATTTCGTTGATGTGAGCCTTTGCTATGATTCCCTTGATATATTCCTTGGCTTGATATTCGTTTTATTATTCATTGATATGGTATTCAGTTGCTATCCATTTGCTATAATATGATTCCGTTCAGTTTTGATATGCTCTGATTAGATATGATATGATGACTTGATATGATATGTTCTATTCTGTTCTGTTTTGTTGCCCGAGCTATCTGTATTCCTAGCCATGGAGGTACCATCGCGATGTCATTGAGGCACCAATGGCATGACACTTTCAGTGGAGGTGTGATTGATTCATGACGTCCCCTTCTGTTCTGTTATGATATTTGTGTGCATTGGCCATTATGATATGTGTATATACCTGTCATGAGCAGGTGTATATATATGATTTGTTTTGCAGGGGGCATATGGATGCATCCTAGATTCTGTTCTGTTCTATTCTGGATATGATTAGTGATTGGTTGGTGCGTGCCATGCACCCCATTTCACTTCTGGGAGCTAGCTACTCTATTTGGTACTTGAGAGGTCTCCCCTCCTTGTACAACTTATGATTTGACGGATATATGGATATGATATGATGTGATTATGTGACTAAGCATGTGGCATGCTTTCTGAGCTCGTGGGCATTTCTGTTCTGTTTTGTTAGATGATTATTATTCTCTGTTTGATTCATTTGACTTCATTATGATCTCCTTATGTTTCGCTATGATTTTCTTCTTATGGTATATGACATTTTGTTCAGTTGATCCTTGATCACTTATTCGTTTGGCAGATGATATTCGTTTAGCAGGAGCTTATGTTTCTTTTTCCTATGCTTATATATGTTTGATTATTCGTTTTTTTTTAATATCTGTTCACTGGGCTTTTTAAGCTCAGCCGCATTTCTTTTCCTGCGGCAGGTTTTAGGTTGGAAGCTGGGATTTGAGGGAAGAGTGCATAGGAGCTCTTAGTGGACCACCCTGACGATAGATACCCATTTGCTTCTGGATTAGACTCGGATATAGCTTCAGTTAAATTTAGTTTGGTTTTTTACTTTAGTTTTCGAACTCATCATGTTTAGAGTTAGTATTTTATTATCATCTTAGAATACCTTTGTAATTGTTATGTTTATAAGTCTTCCGCTTGCGTTTGTATGTTCTGATTGACACCATAATGTGGCATTTTGACCCTTGTCGGTTTGGGATGTTACAATTATGGTATCAGAGCTCCGGCTTCGACTTGTAGTACATAAGTTATGGCCTGTGAAGATTTGGATCCTTAGGTTTGCACTGTAGGAGCTTATGGAATAACCTTTGAAGGATTTGCTTTAGGTTTCTCCTTGTAGGAACTTCAGTTATGACCGGTGAGGATTGGGTAGATTTTACGATAAGGCTTTGGTTAGCTATCTGTCTTCCGCATCACTTTGATTTATGCCTCTGCTTTCAGTTAAGCTCTTATAAGATCATTCGTTCTGGAGATTTAGAAAATTATCAGGATACACAACGTAAGTTTAGAAATCAAATAAGTTTAAAATGCTTTGAGAATTTTGTAGTATGCCTTACAGGTTTTACTTTCTGATGTGACAGCATTCTTTCGAATTTTGATCTATGATGTGTTAATAATTCATTTAGATACCTTTTCGTCCGTTCAGAGAATTCGTATAGGTATTAATATGATGTGTTTGACACATTCAGTGGTTTCCCTTACTTTTGCTAAGCATATTAAGGTTCCTTCTACACTATTAGAATTTTCTATACCTCGCTCTATCTTTATGAGAAATCTTGTGATTATTTGTCATGAGTATCTGAATTGGTCGACACGTTTTGAAGATATTTGAAGATAAGTTTCGTTCTGCTAATCTGTTTCCTTTGAGAATGTTTGATTCGATATTTTTCTGAAAATGGATTTGTTGACTGAGCATCGAGATTGTAACACCCCGACCCGACAAGGGTAGAGATGTCACAACAATGGTGACATATCAGAAACATACACAATCATACATCTTCAATAATACAAGGGAATACAAAGGTGACAAGAAATTACAAGGAAATACAAAATTTACAAAGGAATAAATACTGAGTCTGAAAATATAAATTCTTCTAGTCATCACTATAACAAAATAACTATCACAATGTAGTATTCTAAGTCCAATGGTACTCTCCACTCATACCCAGCTTCCTACTAAAAACCTGCCGCAGGAAAAGAAATGCGGCTGAGCTACGAGAGCTCAGTGAACAGATATAACGGTAACAAAGCAGTAATAAAGAATAGTACAGAGTGTCAGAAATATATGTCATGCAGATATAATCAGAATCAAAGGATAAATAAAGGAGTGAGGATAAAGGATAGGGAATAATAAGTAGGTAAGGTAAAAGGAAATAGTGCAAGGTATAATAATGGTCAAAGGTAAGTAATGTATATGGTAAAGGTAAACAGTAATCCACCACGAGCCCAGAAACAGATCATATCATATCGTAACCATAAATCTTCGAATCATATAGAGGGGAGACCTCTCAGATAATCAGATAATATGAGGGGTGTCCTCATTCTTCAAATGGAGTAGCTAGCTCCCAGATATATGTGAAAGGCGTGTATTGCACACAAGCACCAGTCACCAGACAATAATAAATCATATATAGATAATCCACTAAACAGATCAGATCTAGGATGCATCCATACGCCCCAGCAGATAAAATAGTGGCCAAATAATATAATGCGCATATCAGATAACAGATAAGTGACGGTGTGGAACATCACTCAACCACACTAGAGTCATGCCATTGGTGCATCAATGACACGGACATGGAACCCCCATGCCTAGGGTCACAGATTTTGGCTCGGGTATCAAACTAAGAGTCAGATATCATATCAAATCAGAGTGTCATATCAAAAGGTTCATATATCAAATGGTACTTAACAGATGGTTCATATCAAATATCCCAGAAGTAATATCAAAGGTCCAAATCATAGTTTATCAGATCAAGGTTCATATTCAATAATCAAGTCATGGTTCAGATCAAAAGTCCGTTTCAGAAGTTTCTATCAAAAGTCCATTTTAAACAATCCTTTAATTCATGATTTTCATAAAACGATCCTTTAAAGTAGTTTTCATAAAAATAGTCTTTCAAAACGGTTTTTAATAAAGTTAGTCTTCAAAATATGGTGTTCGTAAAAGTTAGTAACCTTTCATATAAAAGTAGTTTCGCATCATTTATAAACATCTTTTAAATTGGTTTTTCTCAAAACATTTCCATGGTATAATTAAAAAGGTTTTCATAACATAGGTTCATAACAGAGGTCATATCAAATGGGATCAACAGAGAAGGTTCAAGTAAAGGGAATCATAGCAATGGCATCAATACAGAAACTGACAGATCAGAAAATGAAAGAGATCATGAGAAACCTTACAAGAAATGTCAGAATATTTGTACCTTATGCAAGCAACCAAAATAGGAAAGGATGCCGAAACCAAGAATTACTCCTTCTTCACCGAACCTATACATTTGATGATCACGCATTACTTTTAAGCTCGCTTTAATCAGATTTTAGGCTTCTTTCTATTTTTAGAAACTTTCTATTTTTAGTAACCTTCCAGATTAAGTAACTCTCCATAATTAATAACTTCCCCGGAATAGTAATTTAATACTTTAAGGTTATAATTGACAATTAAATAATGTTTAAGGGTTAAAATGATCAATATAGTAGTTTAGGGTTAATTATGTCAATCTAGTAAAGTTTTAGGGTCAAAATGTAAATTATCAAGTTTAAATATTAAAAATGTCAAATAAAATTATTTTAAAGTTTATGCTATAATTTTATATTAATATGATAATTTTAGACCCCGTCGTTCATAGTTTATTAACGTATCTTTGACATTAATCCTAGACCGCGACGACCAAAATATGTTATTATCACAAGCACCATATCACTCTCATTCACACACACGCCACACTAATGCGACCAAAGTTTAATCATGTTTTAACGAGGCAACAAATCTTAAGACTAAACCATATATAGATTCTATTCACAACTAAACTTTTAATCAGTTTCATATTAAACTGGTCACAAATCTTTTATAAGCAACTCTAGCCTTCATAGTATCATCAACAGTATCATTTTAAGTACTGGTTTACATACAACCATGCATACAGCCATGGCTTATTTTTTTCTACTTGCTAATCTTAATTTAGAGTGGTGTTCTTTTAGTAAATATCTTGCTAGTCAAGTGATTTGTTAATTATCACATTATGACGTTTTCTTTTACCTAACACATCTAGCTAGTCAAGTTTCAATATTTTTTTTCTTGAATCTCATGCAAGAGCGACTGTGCAAAAGGGCCACCTTCATATGAAGTAGATCATAAACTTACTCTACACGCCCCCTTTTTTTTATATGTTTAACTCGCATGAAACCCGCATATTACCAGCCCCTATTTATGTGAATAATATATACGCCCCATAATTTATTCCCCTTCACGACACACCCAATTAACTTTCCATGCATGTACACCCATCAATATAACGAAACGCATTCATGAAATGATTATTCACGTCTCCTTCTTTATTACTTAGGTTTCTCTCTAGATTTTTCTTTGCCACTTGAAGATCAGATTTGGTTAACAAAAGTGGGTCGATTCAAATGGGATATGGGTTGAATCAGATTAGCAAATAAAAGTTGATTACACAATGTTTGGTTTAACGTGACCTCTTATTCTTTACGTGACCCTTCTAATGACACGACAACACAATCAGATGATCAAAATATATAGGTCGTGTTGATATGAGTATATTTAATCCTCGCATGATTCTCTTTTATTAGACGAACAGAACATATTATTATCTTATATTTCATGCGTGGTAAGTTATAGGTGATACAAGAAGAACTTTAACGAAATATGGGTATACCTTAAGTCGAATATAGGAATTGGAGAGATCGAAAACAGAAAGCAACACCGAACCCTTTTCGAACCCGAATACCCACGATCAAAACCTTTCCTCGCCGACTTCTGCTTCAAAGGATGGATCGGTTAGGTTTGCTTATGATGTTTTTTTGTTTAAATGTTTCAAAGTCTTTAACAATTTGTGGGGAGAAGGCATTTTCGTTTAATAAAAAGAAATAAGTAGAGAGAATAGCATGATGTTGATATACAGTGTAGGAGAAAAAGAGTATGAGCGCAATATAAGGATTTCCTCTCAATCACTAAACGTGTGATTACCTAAATTATAGGGATTGGATATCTCTTAATTTATTAGACGTATAAGGCTTGCAAAGTGTATATTTTGTTTCTAAAAAAAATGAAACGTGTGACTTGTAGAATAAGAGAAACAAGTCAAATGTTTTGTTAGTTAGGTTTTAATTCTATTTGTAACATAGATTTATCATTTTTTTTTTTAATACTTGGGTTAAAATTCAATTGGTACATAGAATGATGATTCAGTTTTTAGGGTTTTACAGAGATGCTAACAATAGTCATATTAGATTTTTCATCTTTGGCAATTTGAGAAACTCAAAATTCTGTACCATGGTTCCCAACCTAGTAAACAATTATGATCACCTTGCTTTGAAAACTCGTACGTTAATCTCTCGCGGCTGTGAAGATATTTCGTTTGATGAAACTCGCCTCGAGAGTAAATTTGGTTGTTTTAAATGTTCACGATGTATTCCTTAATGAGCTACCAAGATTTCCATCTGAATCCGAAGTTGCCTTGATCTGGTTATGAGAATTTGTTTAGTCACGACTCGAGGTAGAATCTGATTGCAATAAAGGCATGTGTATATGATGCAAGTATTATGACACCTGGCCAACGTGATAATAGTTACATCATAAAACTTAAACTTATTGGGGTCATAGGATGTTTCGAGCAGTGCCTGAGAACAGTAAGTTGGTTGATTCAGAAAATCTATCCGTATAAGAGCAACATTTTGCCTAATTCTGAAACTCCGTATCTTATGACATCAGTTGAATAGAAAGAATTAAAGGACCAGCTTTTAGAAAGTGATTTTATCCGTCTGAGTGTATATATGTGGTGTACTCCAGTTTTAATCGTAAAGAAGAATGATTATAGTATAAGGTTGTGTATTGAGTTCTGGAAGCTGAATAGTATTACGGTTAGAACCGTTATCCGTTACCTTGAATCAACGATTTTTCAAATTAATTTCTGGGTGTGAAGTTTTTCTATGATTAATTTAAGATCTGATTATTTTTAGTTACGTATAAAGGAGCAAGATGTTCCTAGAATTACCTTTCGTATTCATTATGGTCTTTAGAGTATTAGTGATGCCAATCGTATTGGCTACTGCTCCGACGGTTCCTATGGACTTGATAAATCGTGTCTTTCATGAATACTTGGACAATTGTCATAGTATGACATCTTGGTGTATTCAGAGACGAAAGAGAAACACAGGGATCATCTTCGTATTTTGTGTTCAAATTTCTAAGTCAGAAGAAGCTCCATGTGATAATTTTTGAAGTATAATTTTTGTTAGAATGAAGAATGAGAGGAGAAGTTGAAAAGCTGAAAAGAGATTTGTTCCTACTTAAGAAGGAGACTTAGTTATGTCCGTATGCAACACGGGAAGATTATTGGTTATGCATCCATACAGCTAGAACCGTAGGAAGTGAACTATCTGACGCATGACTTGGGAGTGATTGTGACAGACATGAAGAAGCTTAGGAGAAAAACGGTGGAATATGATCTATGTTAGACGAATTGAGGGAAGCGGTTTTGATTGAAGCACATAGTTTTATTTGCTCTATTCATCTTAGTTGTACTATTATGCATAGAGACTTGAAGCAGAATTTTGATAGAATGGTATGAAGACGATGGTGACTACCTTGGTGGAGAAGTGTTTAGCGTGTCAACAGGTTAAGATTCAGCATCAACGTACAAGTGGTTTTCCTTAGTTTTGGATGTTCGTATGTGGAAGTGGGATTAAACCTTCATGGAATTTGTAACGGGATTTCCGCGCACAGTTAGGAAGGACAATACGTATTGGGTTGTAGTGGATCGTTTGACTAGGTTGGCTCACTATAGAAGATTGGCAGAGATTTCGTTCGGTGGAAGATTATTCAAGCTACATGGCGCACCTGCAGTGATCGTGTCAGAGAATCGTGTTTTGCTTCACACTTCCAGAAGAGATACAGAAGACTATGGGGATTGGACTCGGGATTTTAGTATGACTTCTCACCTTCAGACGGATGGATGGACAGAACAACTATTCGAACTTGGAAGACGTGTTGAGCGGAAAATTCAACAAGTGTTTGGCATGGTTGTGTTTGCTCACTAAGATTGATGGCATGCAAGTGACAAGGGTTTTCCTTTTGGAGTTTTGTATGAACAAAGATGTGGAGCACCTTTTGTTTCAATTAAGTCAGAGATTTACTTATCGAAGGTCCAGAGTTGATTACAGTGACTAATGGATTAGTTATCATTATGGAAGAGAAATTTTGAAACTTTAGACCGGGAATTTGTGTGTTCCGTATGATGTTTCCGTACAGAAGAGTTAGACATTTTAGCATGTAAGGAAGCTTTAGTTCACGATACGTTAGACCTTAGATTCGTTCTTATCCGCACGATTATTCTACCTATTCCGTTATACCTTCTGGTACGTTATGATATTCCAATATGTGCTTAGTTGATCGTCGATACGAATACGTTACCCACCTCTTTAAGAAACTCTTGACACGTTTGGTAATTCGGTATGTGCTTCTCTGATTATTACCAAGTTTCGTAGTTCGTTCGGAATCTGGATAGAGTTGATGGATTTTCCTAACGTTTAGCACTACCTCCGTATATGTGTTTCGTGTATCCCTTCGTGAGATTACATCTGTCATCTGCTACGTATTTGTTTCGAATTCGTTGGATCAGATTTGTTATGATTTGTGTTATGTGGAGAGCATCGAGCTATCCTAGTTTGTCTGGATCGAGTCATGAGAAACAAAACCATTCCTTTTGTTAAAATCCTTTGGAAGAACATTCTAAGTGCAAAGCTATTTGGGAGACAGAAGAGTCTATTCGTGCTAGTTATCCACATTTCTTTTCGTGATTTGATACATTTTTGTTTGATCTTTCTGCTTCAATTTCATGGGCAAAATTTTCTTTTCATGATTTGATACGTTTTCGTTTGATCTTTCTTTTCGTGACTTAATACATGTGTAATAAAGATAATAATCGTGCTAAGAAATCTGTTGAAACCATGTTCGATATACCTTTAATTTGTTGGCCTCATTAATAATCACACATAAAATCATAACTTATATGCCTATATGTTGTTGTTGTTGGTGTCGGTTGGTGGACTGTTTTTGTAAAACCCTAAAATTCCGTTTACTTGAAATCCCCATTTTGCCCCTCAAAATTTATCAAGTTATACGAGCATAAAATAAATTATACAAAGACAAGTATATATATTTTAACCTAAGTTTAAGCATATGTCATTCACACAATTTAAATTACTATATGTTATACATTTACCTAAGTCATACATAAAATATATATTTGTTACAAAAAAAAAAAGAGAGAGAGAGAGAGAGTGAGAGAGAGAGAGAGAGAGAGAGAGAATAAGTGGCCGCCCTAGCCCATTTAAACAATATTGGTACAATTAATAAAAACAAATCAATTAGTCCATAAAGATTTTCAAGAAGTTATCAAATCATATCAATCAAATTTATGTACCATTAATCCCTTCCAAATTTTTAGTCCGCTCCTCCTCCTATTTTATCTCAAAATTTTCGGTCTTCTCTCCCTCTCCCTCTCCAATTGTACGACCAAAAAAAATGCACAAAGTTTCTGGTGACTGGTGTTGTATGCAATACACGCCTTTCACATTTCTGGGAGCTAGCTACTCCATTATGTTAGTTATGTATTGATGAAGACCATGATTATGATGTTTATGATATGATATGTTTCTGGGCTCGTGGTATATTTCTGACAACCTTTACACCTTTGATACATTTTGATATACCTTCTATTATTACCCAATGCACCATATTCTGTTTTCTCCATTTCAGTTGACTTATGATATTTGTTCAGATGATCTTGATCTCTCATTCTTTTGACAGATGATATTCGTTTCAACAAGAGCTTGTGTTTCCTTTTTCTTTACATATATATGTTTGATCATTCGTTTGTTATATATATATATATATATATATATATATATATATATATATGTTCACTGGGCTTTTTAAGCTCAGCCGCATTTCTTTTCCTGCGGAAGGTTTTAGGTTGGAAGCTGGGATATGAGTGAAGAGTGTATAAGAGCCCTTAGAGGACTACACCTTTGATAGCTACCTTGGATTAGAGTTGACTTGGATATTTTCATTACCAGACATATTGTACCTTTGTTGAAATCCTTGTATTCCAATTACTTTAGATTTCATTTGTAACCTTTGAATTTAATTGTATTATTAAAGTCTTCCGCTTGTGTATGTTCTGTTTGACACCATGAATGTGATATCTTAACCCTTGTCGGGTTGGGGTGTTCCAGTTTTGGTGTCCTTGTTCCAGCCCTTTGTCGACCATATATATAACCTAAACAAGCCCTAATATCTGGTCATGAATGCACATTAAATAGATCAAAAACAGTAAACCCTAGGCTGTAATTGTTATCGAGAATCTATGAGTTTGTGTGAGGGTTTACGTGGTGTGTTTGTCTCGTTAAGAACTAGTATGAGTGGACTGTTTTGTGTCATGTATGAGAGTGCGTATTTGTTGGGATCTCGGATCTGTTTTACAAAGAGGCTAGAGAGTTGGTTATTTGGTACCTCGCTAGGTGAGTGCGTGTGTGGCTTAGCATAATCTAATAAGTTTAAAAGGTTGGTTAATGTGAAATTAATGTTTGGACAGTTTTGAAACAAGATTATATAAACACTATAAACTGAGTTTCACAAGAGATAATTATAGGATTTTTGAGCCTAAACTTAGTTTAATATCTTATTTAAGTTTTCTAATTGGTTTGGAATGATTTGGAGTTGTTTGGTCATGTTTTTAGATTTTGTGGGATTAAGTGTCAAATCTGAGTTTTACAAAGAGGCTAGAGCATTGGTTGTTTGGTACCTCACTAGGTGAGTGCGTGTGTGGCTTAGCATAATCTAATAAGTTCAAAAGGTTGGTTAATGTGAAATTAATGTTTGGACAGTTTTGAAACACGATTATGTAAACACTATAAACTGAGTTTCACATGAGATAATTATAGGATTTTTGATCCTAAACTTAGTTTAATATCTTATTTAAGTTTTCCAATTGGTTTGGAATGATTTGGAGTTGTTTGGTCATGTTTTTAGATTTTGTGGGATTAAGTGTCAAATCTGAGAAATCGGAGTCTGAACATTAGTCAATGCTTTTGATTTTTAATTTTCAAACCACAAGGATCTGAGAGCTCTCCTTTTGCAGGGGTAATATTTAAGTTATGTGTGACTTTCTGGAATTTTTGTGAATTTTTATGAAGTGTCAAAATGGGTTAATTAAAGGAAAACTTTCTATATGTATGTGCAGTTAATTTTCTGGGTAGGTCTGGAAAGATGATTTTTGAAAAGGTAATAATACTTGATAATAAAATCTATAAAAATTTGTGAAGATGCTAAACTAATATGGGAATCACATATAATTATTTCAGAATTTGTAGAGCTTATTTGGCAGGCCTTAAAAATCATAAGAGTGTGATCCAGATTCACTAATAAATCCTAAATAAGTGATGTATGATTTGGAAGTACCTATGAACCCTAAGTTACTAAATATGGGAAGTTACTAAATTTGAAAGGCTACTAAATATGGAAAGTTGCTATTTATAGCAGGAAAGCATAATATGACAATCTGAACAATAATAAGTATGGAATCAGTAATAACTTATGAAATGGTTCTTAAATATTAAGACGATCATTAATTCATGGAGATTCGCTAAAGAAGGAGTAACTCCTGATATTTGTGTTTTCTGATATGGTTTCAATTGCGGTTTGAGGTACAAATATTCTACCTTTTCTCAGTAAATGTTTCTCATGACTTCTCGATCCTTGACTTTGATTCGTTTGATTTGTTATGATTCCGTTGATATGAGCCTTTGTTATGATTCCCTTGATATGATCCTTGGCTTGATACTCATTTTATTATTCGTTGATATGTTATTCGGCTGCTATCCATTGGCTATAATATGATTCCGTACAGTTTTGATATGCTCTGATTAGATATGATATGATGACTTGATATGATATGTTATGTTCTATTCTGTTCTGTTCTGTTCTGTTACCCGAGCTATCTGTATTCCTAGCCATGGAGGTACCATGGCCATGTCATTGAGGCACCAATGGCAGGACACTTGCTGTGAAGGTGTGATTGATCCACGGCGTCCCCTTCTGTTCTGTTTTGATATTTGTGCACACTGGCCATTATAATATGTGTATATACCTGTAATACCCAAAATTTCAAATCACGTAAAAAGACCAAATTGCCCCTATAATCTTGAAATTTGATTAATAAGCACTTAAAGTATCAAATAAATCCCAAACTCTTGGTAATGAGCTACAAATGAAATAAAATAATTATGAAGCAACATTCTTAACATTCTTATTTGTCCAAAAATAATTATTTCACCACAAGATATTATACATGAACCGAATTACAATTTTTATTTAAGATATTATATTTAAAAATTTGTTAAAGTTAGATAATTACTAGATTAATTAGGAAATAATCAAATTTCGGAAACCATTTGATTTGGTCATTATACGGCCGGTTTCTTAGCCCATATTCCTCCCCCTAAACCCGGCCAATCACCCTTATTTAGCTAACCTATCAATATTTTTCTTTAACAAAATACCGAAGCAACCAAATCTCACACTAAAATTCATATCTCTTCCATCCGATTTTCTGGAAGTCTTGGAGCATTTTTTTGGTGTTGATCTTCATCCAAGGAGGCTAGGAAAAATAGTCTTGGGGTTGTGGATCCGTTCGTTTGATCGCTAGGGTTTTCTTTGTTCGTTAGTTCCATCCGAGGGGTATATAATTCTCACGGCTAATCTACATGTTCGAATTATCATTTGGTATTTTTCCTATGATCCTTACTTTACATATGACTCATATAAAATGCCTAATTCGAATCATGCAAGCTAAAATGGATCGTGTTAATTATAATAGCCAAAAATGTGTATAAATTCTAAAATACGTAATACGAATTTTCTGGGTGTTATGATTATTTTATTTGGACCTAAAATGAATTATATGATCTGGGAAAAATGATGGAACGAATTATAGAAGCCTAGATAAGTCGTGGGTAAATTTTGTTTGTAATCGGGTTTGCAAAATTCGAATGAAAAATAAAAACCCTAGGGGTTACGATCGTGGTCTAGGGTTTTGGAACTGGATTCTTACTAATAAATGACTAATTAATGATTTGGTAATGATGGCTTAATGATTGGAAACATTAGGGTTAGGGTTTGTAATTGTTTTGGTGGTTAATGATTTGAATATAAAATATAAGGGGGCGTTTTGTAATTAATGAAACTTGTGGGTTATTTTTTATAATGTTAATTAGGTCTGTACTAATGTGTAAAAATTATAACATGGGGTCCTTATGTGTAAAATTAGCAAGATATGGATTTAATTGTAAATATTGTATTCGAATTTCAAATTAAATAAATAGAGGGGTTAAAAGTGTAAATTCAGGAAACTTATGATTTTTCTATGTAAATAATGATATTAAGAGTGTAATGTGTGACTTTGGATATTTATGGGATTAATAGGTAATTATTAATAATTAGTGATTTAAATTATAAGTTTTATAAAGTTAAAGGACTAATTGTGTAAATTCTGAAACATGAAGGATATGATTCGTACCACATATTAATTTTAAGAGTATATTCTGTAATTTGGTAAAATAAAGTGCTTGATGTGTTAATATAATTATGATAAGGGTTAAATTGTGATTTATGTAATTATAAGGTTTAATTGGTAATTTAAATAACAAAAAGGGTATAATCTGTAACTTGTGAAACCTAAAGGATTAAAAGTGTCATTCTGAATAACTTTTGTATTAAATGAGTAACTTACTTAAAGTCGAAACTTGCTAAATTTGGAAGGTTACTAAAAATGGAAAGCCGACTAAAATGAGAAATCTGATTTGAAGAAGATATTAATAATAAGACGACCATGTATTCGTGTAGATTCGCTGAAGATGGAGTCGTTTCCGACCTTTATATTTTAGATATTTTTTGCACGTGCGGTATAAGGTACAGATATTCTACCCTTTTTCAGTAAGGGTGTCTTCTTTCTCATGACTCATTGATCTTGATTCGTTTTTAAGATTCCCTAAGCCATTGCTATGTTCCCCTACACTTTGGTTCGTTTGTTTGATTCATTTTGACTTTGATGTTCGATATGACCCTTTTTGCTTTGAGCCTCTATAATGATCCATTTGATATTCGTTCGTTACCTTGGGATATTAGTATTCGTATCACTTGATGCTTCGAAGGTTCATTTGATTTTGGTAACTAGATGTGAAAACCTTTTTAATTATATCATGGAAATGCTTTGAGGAAAACTTATTTTAAAATGATGTTTATGAAATATGCGATACCACTTTTATTTGGAATCTTACTAAACTTTTATGAAAATTACTTTTAAAGACTACTTTTGTGAAAATAGTTAATAAAGATCATTTTGATGAAAACCATTTGATAAAGATTTCTTTAAATGAACCATTTGATTATGAACCTTTGATCAGTTCGTTTGGATTCGTTTGACTTTGATATTGGATATGAACCCTTTGCCATGAACCTTTGATATTTGGACTTTGACTTTGATTCGATGACTTAGATTATTTGAACCTTTGCTATTATTTGGACCTTTGACCCTTCAGTTTGATACCCGAGCCAAGTTCGTTTCCTAGCCATGAAGGTAACATGGCCGTGTCATTGATGCACCAGTGGCATGACTCACGTGTGGGTGAGTGATTTCTCACACCGTCCCCATTTTGACATGCGCGCTTTATTATTTATTATGGCCAATATTATTGTTCGGGGGACGTATGGGTTGCAATCCTAGGTTCGTGTCCGTGTTCGTGGACTTAACATGATTTGATATTATATATTGTTCGGTGACTGATGCTGGGTGCAATCCACGTCTTTCACAAGTTCGGGAGCTAGCTACTCCATTTGAAGAATGAGGACACCCCTCATATTATCTGATTATCTGAGAGGTCTTCCCTCTATATGATTATGAAGGTTTGGTTACTATATTTGATTTGTGTTCGGGCTCTTGGTGGATTACTGACCTTCCCTTTTCCCTTTCTTACTTTGTACCTTTGTCTACACCTTATATTATTTCATTGCACTATACCATATATGTTCGTTTCTTTTGCTTTCATTTTCGTTTATATATATCTGTTCACTGGGCTTTTTAAGCTCAGCCGCATTTCTTTCCCTGCGGCAGGTTTAGTAGGGAGCTGGGAATGAGTGGAGAGTACCTTGGACTTAGAAGACTTGATAGTTATTCTGGATTAGAGTTGATTAGAAGATATTATATTTTTTTTTGAATTTGTATTCGCATTTGTAACCTTGTAATTTCAGTATTTCATTTGTAACCTTTGAGATTCTTGTATTACTGTAAATGTATGCTTTGTTTTCATCTGATATGAAACCATTTTTGTGATATCTTTACCCTTGTCGGGTTGGGGTGTTACAATTATGGTATCAGAGAGACAGGCTGCGATTCGTAATACATTTACCCTTGACCTGTGTAAGTTAGGACCACTAAGTTTTCCCTGTAGGCGCTCGTAAGTCAACCTTTGAACATTTGCTTTAGGATTTTCCCTTAGGAACCTAAGTTTTGACCGATGAGGAATGGGTAGACTATAAGGCATTTGCTTAAATATCATTGCTTCCGCATCACTCTGATTCGTGCTTTGCTTTTGGTTAGATCCTGTCGATACCACTTTTGGAAAGTGAATGCTTATGCTTTGCACCACCTAAGATTTGAACCTGATTAAATCTTGAAGGCATTGAGAATTTCATAATAATTGCCTGACACTATTTGATCCTTATCTTCAGATTTTGACTCTGATCTCTGATCCTTTCGTTAATCATTTTGACGCCTCTTCGGGCACTCTGAGAACCTCCATGGCGATGACGTACTGGATATGTTTTGTTATTTGTCTTTTGCTTTTGATAAGTATCTATGAATCTTCCGACACTATTTGATTTTGTTTCACCCATCTCTGTCCCTACGAGAAGTCTTGTGGTGTTTAACCACGAGTATAAGAATGTCTCCCTCTCACTTTTGAACGATAAGTTTTACTATATTGATCTGTCTTTCTTCGGATAGTTAACTTCGATTTTATTCCTACAAGGAATTGGTTGATTGATCACTCAAATATTGACAACTACCCTTCTATGTCTCACCTTTAGCGTTTGAAACAATTTTAAACTCCCTACTACGATTACCGATTTGTTAAACCCTTTGCTATCACTATTACTCTGGAGACTCGTGTGTTACCTTCGCGGTTATGAAATTTTCCTAGAACCCATTTCGTACACCAATGAATGAATCTCATCTTGAGAATTATTTGGCACCCTGAGTTTTCTGAATATGATTCCTGTTTGAACCACCAAGTTTTCCATCGGAGCGTGAAGTAGGATTTGACATGATACTGAGAGACTGTCTAGTCACCAAGCGAAGGTGTCTTTCAGATGTGTCCGGGATCATACCAGTTGATTTGAGCAACCGGGAAGAGCAGCAACCGAAGACCAAGAAGCAAGTTTGCTTAAGTGTATCTTCTGGGCGTATTGCAGTTTCGTTCGCGATTAAGAAGGATGGTGATAGGAGATATGTAGTGATTACTAGAAGCTGAACCGTATTGCTGTTAGGAACCATTATTTCTCCACCCTGAAACGACTATGTATCTGTTTAATTTCAGAGCGCGAAGTTTCCTTCTGATAAATTGATTTTATTCTTGGAATCGCCTTCCGTATTCGCAAACGACTGCTATGATGGTTAGTGACGCTAATAGTATTAGCTGAAGCTCTGACTGTTTCGTGAATTTGATAAATAATGTTTTCTCGTGAGTACTTGGGCAAATGGTCATTGTATGACATAATAGTACATTCGAAAACGAGTAAGAGCGTGAAAACCATTTTTGCACCTTGTTAGAAATTTGTCAATCCTTTGTGCTTCCTGGGAAGTTGATATTTGCCGAGACAACGATGTTCTTAATTGAGGATATCTCTTTAAATTCCGCAAGTTTTGAAAATTATCACCAAGTGGTCAAGATCGATGACAGAATGAAGAACTGAAACCTTTTTGAATTTTGTAGAAGAATTCTGGATAATGTTTACAAGTTGCGATACCATTGAGAAATTTTGTGAACCGAGAGAAACAGCTTAGTTTGATTGAGAATGGAGTTTTGGAAAAGCTTAAATAGAAATTAGCTTCCATACCTTCGGGCGGAGCGAATTTTGGGGCATTCCAGAAAGAGACTCGGTTATACTCCCTTACAGCACAGAAGGTTTTTCGTATGCATCAAGACAACTAGAAGCATATCAGAAGAATTACTTCAATACCTGACCTGGAGTTGACAACAACGGTGGCTACCCTGAAGAGTGAAGACATTCCTTACAAGGCAGAAGTGTTGGCGATGCAGAAGAAGAAATTCCAGTCAAGATGGCGAACCTGGAGCTGATGAAGACATGCAGTCTCACTTCCCTATTCATCTTGGTTGTACTAAGATGAATTGAGAGCGGAAGCAGACTGGATGATGAAGAGATTTAAAGATCGTGCCAGAAATCCACGTTACTCCATCACATTCCAAGAAGAACTGCAGGAGGCTTGATGAACCAGACAAAAGTACACGATTCTGTTTCACTTCCAGATTGACGGACCAACGAAGACAGATTAACCGGACTTGAAGAGATTAGATGTGTTGAATGAACGGATTTTTTAAACAGACCCTTTATGTTTGGAAGAATTGATTCTATGAAGGCCGAAGTTCTTGGCGTCTAACTTTCATTTCCGTTGACCCTCTTCAGTTTCGTTATATCGTAATAAGACCCTCTTATGATTTAAGTTCCCTAGAAGCATTTCAATTCGTGTTTATTTTTGTATGTTCGGTGATGACTTAGTTTTGAGAAATTTTGGCGCATTGTGGAAGATATGATGCTTGTGACGGCATACCTCATTTCTGCTAGGAAATCTGGGATTTTGATACTCTTGCGAATAGTTTTATTTCCCTTTTTGACTTTGGCATTCGATTTTAGTTGACCTCCGAGGCTGTAGAAGTACTAGGTGGATTAAGATAGGTGGTTTTGATTACGACTTGAGATAAAGTATGATCATCATGAAGGCATAATTATGTGGTGCTAGTATTATGACGCCTGATCAACGTGATAATACTTACACCATATAACGTGCACTCATTGTGGCCATAGGATATCTTGGGGAGTACCTAAGAAGTTTAGAATTTGAACTCCGTTGGATTATCCGTGATTTAGTGAGACTTTAGGTTCATCCTATCTATGCGTATACTCTGCTTTCGTTCATTAGATATCTGATTGAGTTTGAACTCTCGATTTGCATTCTGTTGACCTCGGTTATATATCTTGAAAACTCTGTGTAGAGCTCTCTACTGTTGACACATTCAATTTGATTTGAAATCTTGTTCGTATTCTATATGAGTTTCCTGAAGATTCACCTATCGTCCATTTTATGTTGCATGGACATTTTGTCCTGAATCAACCTAATTTGTCCTCTCCTGAAAAATTTGAACCCACCTCATTTTAATCTGAGTCATGAGAAACTTTTGGTCTGAAGATCTTTTGGAAGAACCACCTCGGGCATGAGAATGCTGTGATGATCTTTTGCGATTTGCTGCGACTTCGTCTAACCTTGCGACTTCAAATTTCGAGGAAGAAATTTTTCTTTTAGAGGGGAAGAAGTTGTAATACCCAAAATTTCAAATCATGTAAAAAGACCAAATTGCCCCTATAATCTTGAAATTTGATTAATAAGCACTTAAAGTATCAAATAAATCCCAAACTCTTGGTAATGAGCTACAAATGAAATAAAATAATTATGAAGCAACATTCTTAACATTCTTATTTGTCCAAAAATAATTATTTCACCACAAGATATTATACATGAACTGAATTACAATTTTTATTTAAGATATTATATTTAAAAATTTGTTAAAGTTAGATAATTACTAGATTAATTAGGAAATAATCAAATTTTGGAAACCATTTGATTTGGTCATTATATGGCCAGTTTCTTAGCCCATATTCCTCCCCCTAAACCCCGGCCAATACCCTTACTTAGCTAACCTATCAATATTTTTCTTTAACAAAATACCGAAGCAACCAAATCTCACACTAAAATTCATATCTCTTCCATCCGATTTTCTGGAAGTCTTGGAGCATTTTTATGGTGTTGATCTTCATCCAAGGAGGCTAGGAAAAATAGTCTTGGGGTTGTGGAGCCGTTCGTTTGATCGCTAGGGTTTTCTTTGTTCGTTAGTTCCATCCGAGGGGTATATAATTCTCACGGCTAATCTACATGTTCGAATTATCATTTGGTATTTTTCCTATGATCCTTACTTTACATATGACTCATATAAAATGCCTAATTCGAATCATGCAAGCTAAAATGGATCGTGTTAATTATAATAGCCAAAAATGTGCATAAATTCTAAAATATGTAATACGAATTTTCTGGGTGTTATGATTATTTTATTTGGACCTTATATGAATTATATGATCTGGGAAAAATGATGGAACGAATTATAGAAGCCTAGATAAGTCGTGGGTAAATTTTGTTTGTAATCGGGTTTCCAAAATTCGAATGAAAAATAAAAACCCTAGGGGTTACGATCGTGGTCTAGGGTTTTGGAACTGGATTCTTACTAATAAATGACTAATTAATGATTTGGTAATGATGGCTTAATGATTGGAAACATTAGGGTTAGGGTTTGTATTTGTTTTGGTGGTTAACGATTTGAATATAAAATATAAGGGGGCGTTTTGTAATTAATGAAACTTGTGGGTTATTTTTTATAATGTTAATTAGGTCTGTACTAATGTGTAAAAATTATAACATGGGGTCCTTATGTGTAAAATTAGCAAGATATGGATTTAATTGTAAATATTGTATTTGAATTTCAAATTAAATAAATAGAGGGGTTAAAAGTGTAAATTCAGGAAACTTATGATTTTTCTGTGTAAATAATGATATTAAGAGTGTAATGTGTGATTTTGGATATTTATGGGATTAATAGGTAATTATTAATAATTAGTGATTTAAATTATAAGTTTTATAAAGTTAAAGGACTAATTGTGTAAATTCTGAATCATGAAGGATATGATTTGTACCACATATTAATTTTAAGAGTATATTCTATAATTTGGTAAAATTAAAGTGCTTGATGTGTTAATATAATTATGATAAGGGTTAAATTGTGATTTATGTAATTATAAGGTTTAATTGGTAATTTAAATAACAAAAAGGGTATAATCTGTAACTTGTGAAACCTAAAGGATTAAAAGTGTCATTCTGAATAACTTTTGTATTAAATGAGTAACTTACTTAAAGTCGAAACTTGCTAAATTTGGAAGGTTACTAAAAATGGAAAGCCGACTAAAATGAGAAATCTGATTTGAAGAAGATATTAATAATAAGACGACCATGTATTCGTGTAGATTCGCTGAAGATGGAGTCGTTTCCGACCTTTATATTTTAGATATTTTTTGCACGTGCGGTATAAGGTACAGATATTCTACCCTTTTTCAGTAAGGGTGTCTTCTTTCTCGTGACTCATTGATCTTGATTCGTTTTTAAGATTCCCTAAGCCATTGCTATGTTCCCCTACACTTTGGTTCGTTTGTTTGATTCATTTTGACTTTGATGTTCGATATGACCCTTTTTGCTTTGAGCCTCTATAATGATCCGTTTGATATTCGTTCGTTACCTTGGGATATTAGTATTCGTATCACTTGATGCTTCGAAGGTTCATTTGATTTTGGTAACTAGATGTGAAAACCTTTTTAATTATATCATGGAAATGCTTTGAGGAAAACTTATTTTAAAATGATGTTTATGAAATATGCGATACCACTTTTATTTGGAATCTTACTAAACTTTTATGAAAATTACTTTTAAAGACTACTTTTGTGAAAATAGTTAATAAAGATCATTTTGATGAAAACCATTTGATAAAGATTTCTTTAAATGAACCATTTGATTATGAACCTTTGATCAGTTCGTTTGGATTCGTTTGATTTTGATATTGGATATGAACCCTTTGCCATGAACCTTTGATATTTGGACTTTGACTTTGATTCGATGACTTAGATTATTTGAACCTTTGCTATTATTTGGACCTTTGACCTTTGACCCTTCATTTTGATACCCGAGCCAAGTTCGTTTCCTAGTCATGAAGGTAACATGGCCGTGTCATTGATGCACCAGTGGCATGACTCACGTGTGGGTGAGTGATTTCTCACATCGTCCCCATTTTGACATGCGCGCTTTATTATTTATTATGGCCAATATTATTGTTCGGGGGACATATGGGTTGCAATCCTAGGTTCGTGTCCATGTTCGTGGACTTAACATGATTTGATATTATATATTGTTCGGTGACTGATGCTGGGTGCAATCCACGTCTTTCACAAGTTCGGGAGCTAGCTACTCCATTTGAAGAATGAGGACACCCCTCATATTATCTGATTATCTGAGAGGTCTTCCCTCTATATGATTATGAAGGTTTGGTTACTATATTTGATTTGTGTTCGGGCTCATGGTGGATTACTGACCTTCCCTTTTCCCTTTCTTACTTTGTACCTTTGTCTACACCTTATATTATTTCATTGCACTATACCATATATGTTCGTTTCTTTTGCTTTCGTTTTCGTTTATATATATCTGTTCACTGGGCTTTTTAAGCTCAGCCGCATTTCTTTCCCTGCGGCAGGTTTAGTAGGGAGCTGGGAATGAGTGGAGAGTACCTTGGACTTAGAAGACTTGATAGTTATTCTGGATTAGAGTTGATTAGAAGATATTATATTTTTTTTTTTTTTTTGAATTTGTATTCGCATTTGTAACCTTGTAATTTCAGTATTTCATTTGTAACCTTTGAGATTCTTGTATTACTGTAAATGTATGCTTTGTTTTGATCTGATATGAAACCATTTTTGTGATATCTTTACCCTTGTCGGGTTGGGGTGTTACAATACCTGTCATGAGCAGGTATATATATATATGATTTCTTTTGCAGGGGGCGTATGGATGCATCCTAGATTCTGTTTTGTGATGTTCTAGATATGATTAGTGATTTGTTGGTGCATTCCATGCACCCCATTTCACTTCTGGGAGCTAGCTACTCCATTTGGTACTTGAGAGGTCTCCCCTCCTTGTACAACTTATGATTTGACGGATATATGGATATGATATTATGTGATTATGTGACTAAGCATGTGCCATGCTTTCTGATCTCCAGGGCATTTCTGTTCTGTTCTTTTATATGATTATTATTCTCTATTTGATTCCTTTGACTTCATTATGATCTCCTTATGTTTCGCTATGATTTGCTTCTTATGGTATATGACATTTTGTTCAGTTGATCCTTGATCTCTTATTCGTTTGGCAGATGATATTCGTTCAGCAGGAGCTTATGTTCCTTTTTCCTATGCTTATATATGTTTGATTATTCGTTTTGTTTATATCTGTTCACTAGGCTTTTTAAGCTCAGCCGCATTTATTTTTCTGCGGTAGGTTTTAGATTGGAAGCTGGGATTTGAGGGAAGAGTGCATAGAAGCTCTTAGTGGACCACCCTGATGATTGATACTCATTTGCTTCTGAATTAGACTTGGATATAGCTTCAGTTAAATTTAGTTTGGTTTTGTATTTCAGTTTTGGAACTCATCATGTTTAGAGTTAGTATTTTATTATCATCTTAGAATACCTTTGTAATTATTACGTTTATAAGTCTTCCGCTTGCGTTTGTATGTTCTGATTGACACCAAAATGTGGCATTTTGACCCTTGTCAGGTTGGGGTGTTACATCTGGGAAGTCATGTGGCGTATCTAGTGTAAAACAAGTCAGATCTTCTTACGTTGACTAAGGTTTCATATATGGCGCATGGGATAAATCCATACGGCGTATGCTTCAAAGTCAGGCAATGGTCTTCATAATCGTCTAAGTCTTGATGTACGGCGTATCTGTCTAGAATGATACGGCATATATTCCTTCAGTTCAGTAGACTTTTCCAAATTGATCTATTTTTCTCCAATTTACGTCTAAAATAGCTAACTTTCACCAAATGCTTGTTTATAACTGAGATTTACAAAAGTAAGCGATTAAGTATCAATTCTCATATAAAACAAGCAAAAACATAGGATAAATTATGCTAATAAAATGTTGTTATTTGATATCATCAAATATCCCCCCACTTGAACTTTACTTGTCCTCAAGTAAACCTTAGAATAAGCTTATGAAAATGTATCCTAAACATTAGTCTAGGATTTTTATAGTTTAAGCACTCATTCGTTTGATCTCAATTGCACAACCAAACACCTCACGAAGTAGGAAAATGAAATCACTCAAATCACTCAACTAATCTATGTGGTAACATTTAAGTAATTCGCTCAATTGCTCGGTCGTGATGAATATTCTATCATAAGTTTGGCAAGGATACACATCTCCACCACTAAAGCTAAGGAGTGATAAGTCTAAAGCGGTAAATTGGGTTAAACATGATAAGGCTTAAGGGTTAAACCTAGATTCGTTCAAACATCTCCTACACAAACTCAATAGATCGTTGGCGCGAGCCCCCGATCCCTCAAACAACGGATGGTCACTAAGGTGGAACCTTAGATCGCTGGCGCGTCATTCGATTAGTCAAAAACTCGGATGGTCACTACCTTATTCATGCACTTGACATTCTCACTAAGCCATTACCATATCCGGATGCTCGAAAGCTAACAATGAATATAGTAACTTGGTAAAGGGTAGGGATAAAACTTTGGAAAATACATAAAATTGGTGTAAAATAAAATAAACAAACAGGTAGATTAAATCCTAACAAGTGTGGTTAATTACTTCCCAACCATCCCATGAAAAAGACACAAATCATAGACTAACTCACGCTTTAACACGGAAACTCACGCTTTATAGGTAGACACGAATTAGACTCAATGATGTCTCAATCAAATAATAAACCTTAGTTGGCATTCCCATAACGGCCAACTCCCTTGCAATCCATAAATATAATACAACAAATAGTGGCGATATCTCCACTAGTACATAACTTTACATCATTGATTTATAACACATACCAACGAATAATCGGTTAGCGTATAAAATATAAATTCGGTTAAGTTTTGACAAACCGATTATCTCACATCTCACTCTTTTTCTCGCTTTTTTTTAATAAAACATAACTAATGGTGTAAAATTTCACCATTTCACCATAACAATAAATCTGGATGATTTATCCATAATTTTCAATACTTCAGATATAAAAATAACAGTGAAAGTAGTAAACACACGAAAAACAAAAATACAATATCTACTTTCACTTCCTATTGCATTGTGCAATTCCCGACCTAACCATAGATAATAATTACGCACACGAACACAGGAAACGCCGGGAATACACACTTTACCAAAAGCAACTAACCACGGACTTAAATCTACATGGTAGGTTAAGGTGTATAGGTGTAACAAAACAATTTAAATTGGTGTAAGAAACGAAAGGAATGGCTCTAAGGGTTCTTCTAGGGGTATCTTACTCTAAAAATGAGAGTAACAAAAGGGTTTAACATGGGGATTAACTAACCAATGTAGTTAGTTAATATAACATAACATATATATAGGCTATTTGGGTGTAATCCTAGAAATTTACCTAGTTAGACAAGTCACTCCAATTATATCAACAATACTCATTATGGTGGTCTCGAATAGTATACAAGCCAAATTCTAAAGTTTACTATAAGTCACCGGCACACTCACATTTTTGTGGAATTTGGGTGAAATAGATGGAAACGGATAAGGCTTAATTCTCACAATATGGAAATAAGGGTTATGTGTGCGGTTATACAACTTTGATTTCACAAAAACATGCTAAAAAAATTTAAATTTAAGCATATTAAGCATATTTTTTAAAAATAAGGACATGTAACGTTCTAATTCTCCATCCCCCCCCCCCACTTAAGATAAACAACGTCCTCGTTGTGTAAAATAAAATTAAAAATAGGAAATAGAAAGAATTAGAATGAAAAACTCCCCTGGGATTTGCTCGGTATGATCCTCCATTATGCATTTGTGAGCAACTTTTTTATTTTCTCTGTGTGTGTAATGGCGTCTGGATATCAGCATGGCTACAACACACAGAAAATACAGAATGTATGTAAACCACCACTTCTTCGCAATCAACTTGTGTTAATAGACATGAAAATCACAGCTAGGGATGACATGCGGTGTATCTAGAGTAAAACAAGTCAGATCTTCTTACGTTGACCAAGGTTTCATATACGGCGCATGAGATAAATCCATACGACGTTTTCTTCAAAGTCAGGAAATGATCTTCATAATCGTCTAAGTCTTGATGTATGGCGTATCTATCTAGAATGATACGGCGTATCTTCCTTCAGTTCAGTAGACTTTTCCAACTTGATCCATTTTGCTCCAATTTACGTCCAAAATAGCTAACTTTCACCAAATGCTTGTTTATAACTGAGATTTACAAAAGTAAGCGATTAAGTATCAATTCTCATATAAAATAACATAAAACAAGCAATAAACATAGGATAAATGATGTTAATAAAATGTTGTTATTTGATATCATCAGTGCTTACACCAAAGTGGTGGAGGTTTGATCCTTTCTCAAGCCTATGATAATCTATGTGCTATGACAGGTAGAGAGTGTTTTATTTTCCCGTTTCCATACATGTTATACAACTTATACACCCGAGAGATGTGAGAATCCAAACACTTTATGTGAGGTGCTAGTATATAATTTTCGTGCTTGTTTTGACTATTGTGGAATGAGTTGTATTGTAATTACTTTTAAACCAATGCTAAATCCTCCTAAGTTGTAAATTGATTAGGGTAAAAGCACATTTGCTTGAGGACAAGCAAATCCCAAGTGTAGGGATACTTGATGAGGTTTAAAAACATGCATTTTTAAGGGGTCATTTAGCCTCTAAACTCGTACATATTTGATCAATTATTACCCTAAATTGTTTCTTTTTGAGTTTTAGGTACTTTGAAAGCGAATGACGGAAAAGAGCGAGTTTTTGGCTTATTTAGACAAGAAAACGAAGAAAAAGACCAAGTCACAAAAAAGTCTGGAAAAGAAGGCCTAACAGGGTCACAATCCCAACGTGACGTCGTCACTTGCAAGTCGACATGATGATTTAGTTATACAGTTTACAAGTGATGGTTCAGCCAATTGTGACGGTCTAGATCTGACAGCGTCACTACCAGAGAAACAGTGCACGACGGCGTCACAACCTATAAGGTGACGCCATCATAATGGCGGCGGTGCAAAAGACGAAGCCCTAATGACGGCAAGCTGACGGCGTCACAACCCATAAAGTAACACCGTCACAGATGTAAATCTATATATATATTTTTTTCATATTTTTCTCATTCAATGTAAGATCTTGGAGAGGTATAATAGGAACACTTAAGGCAACAAATTTTACAGATCTTGTAAGGGTTTTTAGCCCCCGAACTCCATGTTTTATTGAAGAGAAGTTATTCCTCTTTCATCATTCAATATGTCTATGTACTGTTTGATCATATGTGTTTCTTCTCTTCTCTTTAACATGCTGGGCTAAATTAATTAGTGTTTGCTTAGTATTGCATGAAACCTAGTTGTTGATTATTGATTGTCGTCTCTTGTTTAATTAGTTATCTCACGTTAGGAGTAGGTAAACTAGCTTTATCTTAAGTATATTAGCTTGAACGTTCGACTAAACAATTTCTTCACTAGAATGCACTAGTTGCTTTTATTCGTTGTATTTATTGCGTGAATAGCGGATTGTTGACATTAAGAAGTCTTAACGAGACGGCATGATTGCTGATTGGTGAAATTAAGAATTCTTAACGAGACTAATATATTCATAGAGTTAGGGAATTCGGCACCACCCTACAACTAATAATAAGGAATACAAAGCGCTAATTAAAACAAGGACGTGATAATTCAACTAATCAATAAGAGATAACTAGGGAGTAAGGATATTCTAAGTAAACACCCTTACCTATCATTAGAGTTACCACTTTACTTTTCCGCATAATTAGTTTAATTTAGTTTTAAGTAGTTTAATTAGTAGTCTAAAAACCGAATCTTCAAACCCTGAGATTTTTACTTGCTTTCTAAAAAATATAAAAATAAAAAAAGAATCATCCCTCACCTTTAGACCTAATTCGTCATACACTTCGACCTTCACAACACTATTCCCCTAGAGAACGATCAATCCCCCGTGTCTTGCCTATACTACACTACAACGGTTAGGTACACTGCCTATGAGGATTGTAAAACTTCTTTTGTTTTGCAAAATCCGCATCAGTACCTCATGTGCCAAAGCCACGAATGGTCCTTCAAATAACTCTTTAAGCACTTAGCTTCATCATGTTGAATGTTTAGAAGGAACATTTGGTTTTTAGTCATAGGCACTTTTTCTATGAGCTTTCCTTCGGGATTTCTTATTGTAGCACTACGATCCTTGAAATCAATATCGTAGTTTTTCTCTAAAAGTTATCCCACGCTTATAATGTACTTTCTAAGATTGGGCACATTGTATACGTCCGAAATATATTAATGACTTATATATTTAGCTTGGATAAGTATCTTACCTTTTCCTTTCCCTGGTGCCTTTGATTCATCTCCAAAGGTGACATTACCTTTACTTTTCTCCATCTCCACGAACAAGTCTTCTTCACCCGTCATATGGTTGCTCACAACATAATCTATATGCCATGGCATTATCCTCTCTTTTTGTTCGTCATGTTTTGCCATTAGCAAAGTAAGCTCATCTTTGTCTTCTACCTCCACAAGATTAACTTTTTCTTCCACTTGTCTTGAGCTACTAAACTCATTGGCATAATGACCATATTTGCTACAATTGTAACATTGTATTTGGTGCTTACCTCCTCTTTGATATTGAAAGCGTCTCTCACGACTTCTTCGATATGAAAACCATTGGATGAATAGTTTTCATCTTCTTTGTTGACATCTTCTCTTCCTCTTCCTCGTCCTCGGCCTTGGAAACCACCACGACCTCGAAAAGTACCGCGTCCTCGTCCTTACTCCTTTCCATGTAGAAAGCTCTTTTCTCTTTCTTTGAAAGAGACCTTTGAGTATAAAGCTTGCTCCAAGGGTTCTTCCCCCCCCCCCTTCTTTTCTTCATGGGCTAGTAAAGATCCCATGAGTTTTTCAATGGTCATAGAGTCAATGTCTTTTGACTCCTCTATAGCCACAACAATGTAATCAAAGCTTGGCGGCAAAGAGCGAAGAGTCTTTTCTATCACCCTTGTATCACTCAAGCTTTCACCATTTCTATTCATTTCATTTGAAATGGTCAAGACACGAGTGAAATAATCCGAAATGGTTTCGGATTCCTCCATTTGGAGTTTTTCGAACTCTCCTCTAAGAGTTTGAAGACGTACCTTTTTCACCTTATCAATTCCCTTGAAAGCATTTTGAAGGATCTCTCACGCTTCCTTAGAAGTGGTTGCATTTGCAACTTTCTCAAACATCGCATCATCAAGACATTGATAGATGAGTGTCAAAGCACTTTGATCCTTCTTTCTTGCTTTTAGCAATTCCCCCCTTTGGGCGGCACTCAAGGAACTTTCATCATCAACTTTCACAACACCTTTCTCGAATATCTCCCACACATCATGTGAACCAAGTAACACCTTCATCCGAATGCACCAACTAGCATAGTTGTCTTTGGTAAGACGAAGAAATTGGAACAAGTTCATTGCACTTGACATCTCGATCTTCTAGCTCTGATACCAATTTGTTGGAAACACGAGGACCTTTTAGGCTTATGAACAGAGGAACACTTATGAGAAAGTTTACAATGTTATTGATTACTTAAGCTTTGCTTTATTACAAATGCATCACCCTAACACCTATTTATACTACTCCATGGAAGGTTCTAGATACAAGATTTTTCCATGGATACTTTTTGCATCAGCTTGATAATTATTATCCAACCTAGATAAGTCTAACTAGATATTTCTAATACCATTCTAGATAATTCATATAGATATTATCTACGAGGATTCTACGAGTGTTGATCCCAGTTGAGCTTCACAATCTTATTAATTACTTTAGATAAATCTAAGGTAATCGGTATAGAAACTGATTTTGAGTTGTATATCAAATATTATGCGGAAACTAATACTTGATCTTAAGAAGAATAAACACAAACGAATTCTCAAACAACACTTCAATATATTAATACGATTGCTCTGAATAGCAATAGGGTTACAAGAAACCTTGAAGTGTAAAACAATACGTATGCTAAGATAATCAATCAATCGATATCTAACTCTAACCCTAGAACCTCCTTTTATAGCGTAAGGAGTCCTAGTCGGTTTACAAGACTTCCTATACAAGAAAAATATTCATACGTATCTTTTCTATACTTATCTTAACATACTTTACATAATTAATAAGCAGCAGAGTAATCCTTCTAGCAGCAGAGTCCTCGTGAGCTAGCAGCAGAGTTACAATGTGCCTATTATACCAAAACAGCAGAGTTACCAAAACAGCAGAGTTGTAATTCTCGAATCAGCAGCATTTCAGACCCAACAATCCTCCCCTAAACTTGATATTTTTCATCAAAAATCATCAAGTTTCCTTCAATCCAAATAACCACCAGGAGGATGCTTCCAAACACCTTACTGTTTTGAAACTTGTGATACCAGCAACTTTTTATACTTCTCAATCAGTTCTTTTGCTTGATGATCTGCATCAAATGGTCTTTGTAGTGTCAACTTACCAGGTTGCAACATTTGATACAGAATAGATGTACTGTTATTGATAACATAATCCTTCTCCACAAGCATATATACAGTCACACCTATGCATGATAAAACATGAACTCCACAACTTTGATATAAGTACCATTTCTGAACTGTAGAGCTCAGTAACTTCTTCCATTCAATACTTCTTTCATCTGGTTCAAACATGTTCTTCAAGTAGTAATAATTTAGTCTCTCATACACTATCTCTGGTCTAGTATCTCCATACTTCATCTTGTACAAATTCCAGAGTTGAGTAATATCATCTCTATCCATGTAGTGCAACATCTGAGAAAAACTAATATATCCCACACTTGAACCATTTGATCTCTTTATAATCCAGCATACTTGACTATCAGCTAAAACATCATGTGAATATGAAATGATTGGATACTTGATTGATAAAGGAACTTCATTGAGTAACTCAGGTTCCTCTTGAGTGTCATGAACTGTAAGATCCATAATCTCTTTCATATCAACATCAGTCACTTTGTCAATATCATGCTCATCATTCACTTCTTCTTTCTCTGACTCACTATCACTCATCATTACAGATTGAGTTCTTCTCCTCTTCCTACTCACCTGCTTTACTCTCTTACCTGTCCTCTTATAACCAATAACCTTCTTAACTTCTTCTCTCTCAAACTCCATGGTTTCCTTGTCATCTTGTTTCTTTGAAACACTTCCACTTCCAGATGCTTTCACATTTTCAGATCCCATAACCTCTGTAGTTCTTTTCTTTTCAGAAACTTTTCTTGGATTAAGTTTAGCATAAGTTTCATAAAACTCTTTTTCAATTAAGTGATCTGCCTTACCCTTAAAATCCTTCATCTGATAGTTTCTAGCATTCTTCAAATAGTACTTCATGTCTTTAACCAATGCTTTCCTTGAAGATGACTTTGGTTTATAACCATGCTTCTGTGCTTCTTTTATCCTTAAAATCAGCTCTTCCCACTTAGTCAATCCATTCTTTCTAAGTATGAACTCAACAAGCTCTTTTGTCTTTTCAGCTCCATCCAACTGCTCATCATTTGATATCAACCTTGCTTCACCTCTTACAATCATATCAGAATCAATGAAATACTGCAATTGTACATCTAATTCTTCTTGATTAACTTCATTTACTGTAGAGCATTCCTGATATTCAAACTGATTTCCTTCTTCTTCAGCTGCAACTCTTCTTGCATATTCTTCATCTTGAGCAATTTGAGCTTGTTCATCAGCCAACTTTTTCATCCTTTCAAACTTTTCACTTGATTCAGCAACAGGTTGTTGTGATGGTGTGGGTGTTTTAGTTTCTTTGTTCATGTTCAGCAACACTTGAGCTAAAGTCATCTGTTCATCATCTGAATTAGCAGAATCATTTACTCCAGCAGAGTCCTTTACACCTGCACTCTGCTCAGTCTCATCAGCAGAAACCTTCAACCCATCAGCAGAGTGTTCTGCACCAGCAGAGTCACCCTCTTCACCAACATTTTCAGCAAAATCCTTTTCAACCTCCCCTGAACTTATCACATCCTCTTGATCCTTATCATTCACCACAGCCTCTTTATCATTCCTCCCCTGTTTGGAAGCATCCTCTTCCAAACTTGGTTTGGACCTCCTCTTGAGCCTCCCCTCAAGGTGTGTAACCCTTAGCTTAAGCCTCCTTATTTCAGCACCTTGAGTAGCTCTGACTGTCTTTAACTCCTTTCTTAGATCAAGCACCTCCTGTGACAATTTTGTACAATTTTCCGTCAATTCTTTCAATTGTTTCATGATATCCTCACAACTTCGGTCTGTGTAACCTGACCCGAGAGGTTGATCATTGGAATTGTCATTTTGTACAGGTGTTTTAGCCGTCAAATCATCAGTTTCAAGTTCAATTCTAGCATCAACACTTCGACCTGTGTGACCTGGTCCGAGAGGTGTATCATGTGCCATGTCAATATGTACATCAGTGTCCATCAATTCAATATGTTCATCCCTGTCCTCATCACTTCGAGATGTGTTACCTTCTCTGAGAGGTGAATCTTGGGACATAAACTCAGTCTCATCCCTAGGATGAACATCTGAGCCCCCCATAAAATCCATTTGGCTGGGGTTACCACCAGTTGTGTCAGGTTCCTGAGAACCTTCTACAAATGATGTTGCCATGGTTGAGGTCTTAATTATGTTGACACTGTCCTGTTCAACTACTAAGTTGGAAACAGTAGTGCCAGCCTCTTCCATCATGATACCTCCAACACCTGTATTAGCCTCATTTGCTACCATACTGACATTGGCCTGAGGTTGCACAATGCCCTCTTGGGAATTCCTAGGTGATTGGGTGTTTTGGGTTTCATTGGACACTGATTCATTCAAACTTGTTGATGAGGATGTGTGATGGGAAGCTGTGGGTGTTCCAGCCTCTTCATCCTCATTCACTTCAGCCACTACATTCAAGATATGCTCAGTTAAGGGAGTAATAACACCAGAAAATCCCTTCCCATTCTTCTTTAAAAATGCAAACATCTTGATGGCCATTCTACTACAGGGCTCAATTTGTACATGCCTCAATGGTTCCCTCAGCTGTTTGTTTATAATAAGTTGTAGAAACCTTGGGTACAAATAAAACTTCTTTTTAACAAACTTTTTCAACCCCTCAAATATCATACCAGAAAAATCAAAGGGCTGCCCTGTAGCTAAACATACCAAAGCCATAGCTTGAGAAGCACTAAACTCATTCCATCCACCTATTTTGGGAAACAAGCAGTGTTGTAGAGTATGCAGTAAAAACTTCCAATGTGGACAGAGACGACCTTTCAATAATGTACTACCAGCCTCAGGTCTCTCATATCCAAAAGTCTCAAGCTCAGTCATAACTACTTCTGGGGTAATAGTAGGGGGTGTTGGGGTGCCTGATAAGCGTAAACTTCTCTTAATTGTGGTTTCACTAACTACAATATTCTCCCCATCTACACTACCTACCAATCGTTCCTCACCATCTAAGACATCCAACTTAACAGTTGACCAAAATTGCTTCATATGAGATGTATAAATTGTAGGATCAGCTGTTAACGCATACCTTAACTTCGAAGCACTCAGGAAATCCATAACCTCATAAAATCCATCAGCGGCAGTAACCTTACTGAGAAATGCTATCTGATTGTGTTCTTCAGGAAACGTTCTTTGAGCCATTTGATTTGGGGGTTTTGAGTTAAAGTAAATGAATTGATGTTCTTGGGTGAAGATCAAATGTAATTCGGAACAACTAAAATGGAATTAGATCAAATTGGTGAAAGATACCGTTTTGATCTAATTAGGTTTAAGAACGCGCCAAAAGTTACAGTTTGACCCTTCAACTTTCAAACTCATCAGCAGAGTTATGAAAGTGTTGACCTAAAGTCAACTTTCCCAAAATTTTGAAAATCACCTCCTTAAATACAATACCAACCCCACATTTAACTCCATAAATCCTTAATCACGAAATCAAATCCCCAATTCAAAACCCTAACTCAATAACAATCCAACATGAGTTCTTCAAAAACACCAATCATTGAAATATCTTCAGATTCATCATCTGATGAATCACAGAACTTAAGCACGCCATCATCAATTAAGTTCTTGGACCGTTTTGAGCCTTAGGGTTCAACAATAACAATTAACAAATATGCAGCGGAATAAAACAAAACAATTGTTATTGACACAAAGTTTTTCCAAACACCATCACCTCCAAATATTATTTGATCAGAATAATACGGTTACACTAAACTTGTAACAGGATCAAAGACACCTTTGATCTTGGAGGAATACGAACACAAACTAGTTCTAGGCATTTACAAGACATATGCCCTAGAACACACACACACACACCTTTCTGATATTTACATTGTGGAAGACTTGTGTAAACTACGTACCCTGCCTCTCTTTATATATTAGAGAGTGCTAGGGTTTACAAAGAGATAAATATAAAACTAAAGAATACAGAATCATAGTAACATAATAAGAATATTTCCTGTATCTTTATTCTTTGAAGCTTTCTCTCTTTGTCATCTTTAGTCCTTCATGTTTCATTCTTTTATTTATTTTGTCACATCAAATTAATAAACCCAACAATCTTCCCCTATTTGATGATGACAAAACAAACAAAGTCGTGTACGAACTTCCCTAGACGAAGTAGAGAAGTTGAGATGTAATCATCTCCCTGAATGAAACAAACTGTCTTCCCCTTAAACCATGCCATGCCATCACAATATTTCTTCCCCTTTTTGTTATCAACAAATAGAGAATGAATAAACCGTAAAAACTTCTCCTCGAGTGATGCATGTACATATAATGATTCTTCAAATCTGTAGGCTTTATATACTGTTGAAGAAAAATAATCACTACCAATTTGATGTTGAAGTAGAAGAAACCAACCCTGTGTCTTATGCCTTGTACTAAAAGACTTCGAACATATACTCCTCAAGTATAGGGAGACCGCAATCTCTTGACAAGAACCACTGAGCACAATAACGTAACTCCTTCAAGTGTTTTGTCAATTCGTAGTCACATGAACGAACAAACAAGTTACCTTTAAAGTGTAACACCCACCCACCTCAAGATATAATAAGACATAACCTTGATAAATTCAACCACATCATCAAAGAAACAATAAATAATCCTCTCCTCCAATAAGAAAATTAATGCGAGCCTTTAAAACTTTAACGAACATAAAAACCAAACTCCTTGTGTGTGTGAACTTCCCCTGTGTGTGTGTAAACCAATAACCATACTTACTTCCCCTCACTGCTCGTAAATAATGCAACTATCAATCGTGTAAACCCAGCAATAACGTAACAGCAGAGAGTAAGTCCAACAGCAGAATGTCCAACAGCAGAGTCAATATGCGGAACAGCAGAGTAAATTCACATCGAACAGCAGAGTCATATAACAATCAGCAGAGTTATATAACAAAACAGCAGAGTGAAATATGCAGCAGCAGAGTAATAATATAAGCAGCAGCAGAGTAAAATATTCATTCCACCAAACCAATTGCATCCCACTATCTGATGATACAATTAATGTTTTGCACAAGCTGCTTCTAAAAATACTCACCTCGTAATCTCTACTGACTCCCATTCATCCATATCCGTACGAGACAACAACAGTAGAATTCATTAATCCGTATCAGTAAGTGACAAATACAGATTCATGAACTACCAACCAATAGTAGTCTTGAATTAAATAACACAATCAAACTTTAGTACCCACGTGAAGCTTTGACCAGTCATATAAATCAATCCAATATAATGAATTAATAATATCAAGTATCAACAATTGATATCAGTAACACGAAGAATTTCCTTACTGTGAATCGTTGACCATTAATAAATCATATAGCAGTAAGCGACAAACGAATCTCATATAAATAAATCATCGACCAATCAATTTACACAAATAATCGTTGTATCACAGATCACCATCAATTCACGCGCACCATCATTATTTAATACGAGGTTATCCATACGCACAATGACAAGAAGATTAAAAATTACCATATTGCAGCAAAAGTCGATACCTTTAAACACCTTTTTCCAATCTGATTCTTCTTCGACAACAGTAAAAACTTTGTGAATCCCTAGGTAACGAGCTCCCCAAGCTCTGATACCACCTGACAGAACTTAAGCACGCCATCATCAATTAAGTTCTTGGACCGTTTTGAGCCTTAGGGTTCAACAATAACAATTAACAAATATGCAGCGGAATAAAACAAAACAATTGTTATTGACACAAAGTTTTTCCAAACACCATCACCTCCAAATATTATTTGATCAGAATAATACGGTTACACTAAACTTGTAACAGGATCAAAGACACCTTTGATCTTGGAGGAATACGAACACAAACTAGTTCTAGGCATTTACAAGACATATGCCCTAGAACACACATACACACACCTTTCTGATATTTACATTGTGGAAGACTTGTGTAAACTACGTACCCTGCCTCTCTTTATATATTAGAGAGTGCTAGGGTTTACAAAGAGATAAATATAAAACTAAAGAATACAGAATCATAGTAACATAATAAGAATATTTCATGTATCTTTATTCTTTGAAGCTTTCTCTCTTTGTCATCTTTAGTCCTTCATGTTTCATTCTTTTATTTATTTTGTCACATCAAATTAATAAACCCAACAACGAGTTTCTAGAAACTTCTTCATCATGGTCTCGAGCTTTCATTGATAGTCCAATCTTTATTAGACTAAATCAAGTTTACGATCCAACAGGAGACCTGAAGCATTACTGAATTCCTTAATAGTTTTTTTGATGACTGTGACACACTTAACATCCCCATGACTAAAAACCAATAATAGGTCATATGCAAAGCAAATGTGAGTTTACTTCAACTCTTTACATCCCAATAAAATTCATGTTAGTTTGAAAAAAAAAATCAAGTAAACCAGAAGTACACATCGTTCCGGGGAAATTTCAATGGCACATTTACTAACGGTTTTTGCGAATTTCTATCAAAAGATAAGTCGGATATCCCTTTGTAAAAATCTATGTCACTACTTCACAAAAATCAAAAAAATAATCTGATGGTTAATGGATAGTCACTTACATTAATTATTCTGTTAGAATTGAACACCAGTTGAGATATTTTATTTGAATAGTGACATGGTTTTCACCTTTTTGTTCTAAAAACGTGGATCACATCATTTTTCGAAAGAATACCGATGGGTGTACGTATGTGGTCATCTGTAATGACCTAGCATACTCGATGGACATTCCACCAGGCATGTGGTTTATTGCTAGCTAAGAGGTGATCGATCATTATATTTGTTAGTTTGGACATCTGTTTCTTTGATTTCATAACTCTATTTGGTGCAGGTTAAGTTCTTAAAAAACATCAACTTGGTGACAAAAAAAAAAAACAAAGGATTAGCAACAGCAATTGGTCCAATTGTCAATCTATAGTACTACATGTATATAATATACTAGGTTATTAACCCGTGAAATTCACGGGATTAAATGGAGAACCGTAGAATAGTTTTAATATATTATGAAAAGAAATACATTTATAGAAGAGAACGATTTTTTACATTATGTGAATAGATGATACGTTAGTTAGACGTATGAATAGAAAATATTTATGCTACATAAAAATAAAAATAAATCTATAAACGATATAAAGGTCATCTAATGTTTTTTGCTAATTAAGTTTGAAAACATTTCTCATAGAGAAAGAGAAAAAATAAGGTAACAACAAAATAAATAAAATATGTAACAACAAACATAAATAACATTTCATGGCATTTTATAAAAAATTGTAACATACTCTTGACATCTTTGCTACATGGTCGAACATTGTGTATTGTATAAGTGCTTATAGTTAAATGATGTAAAATGTAGCATATACTCTCGGAGTATCCAAAAAACATTTATCCATCACAACCTTCAAATATATATTTCTCTTATACCTTGTCGAGTGACTAAAATCATTCTATTTTAGCAATCTTTCTAAACATCAAAATCACGTAGTAAGTCACTTATAGCAACAACTTAATTCAAATTCATCAAGTCTCGATTGTAGTACCAACAATCTCGTAGATCTACAACAAATTAACAGTTTGAAAGACCGATAACTTTTTCAGTTTCAAAGACCGAGAACGGCTTTCCATTTCATCAGGTTTCACGGTAAGTCACTTATAGGGAACAACTTAATTCAAATTCTTCTCAGTTTATTGACCCGTGAATTCACGGGATTAAATGGAAAACTACATGAGCGATAAGAGTGACCATTAAATATAATGCTAATTTTGAGTCTTTAGTTTTTAATCAAGAAAGCCTGAAAATTGGTTCATCTAAACACAATAATGTTTTTCCGTATCAAGGTGCAAGGTTACTGCAACAATGCTACTATTTAAAAGATAAGACCACGTTATCTGATAAACATCTCATGTATGATGCATATCAACTTAACAAAATGAAGACTTTAGTAAGGTCTTTAATTTTTAATCATAGCTATTGCTAGTGGCTAAAGCATATCTTCCAATCTTTTTTTAGCTGCACAGACCCAATCAATAATTCAAGTATAAATTTATATTTTATATCCCACAAAAGAAGTTATAATTCTTACTATTCAAAGTCCTGTACCATAGGTAACGGCCAGAATGTGGTGCCGTGGGATTTCTGGTGCCATAGAGATTTTTGCTGACGTGGCATGCACTTTTTTGCCGTGGCTTGAAGCCATGGCTTGTGGATACCCATTGCTCTTAAAGATTTAAAAACTTGTTAACATCAAGATCTCAATAGTTCGTCTCCATTAAATAGTTAGAAATTTGGAACTAAAAAATATATTAATCTACTTTCATTAATACAAACTACAACATAACAAACAACGGTGACTTGTTTAGTATTTTAAGATCAAATGTAATAAAACTTTCCACTTAGAGTTACATCTCACGCGTTGTTTGTGTTAACATAAACTAAAAGGAAAGAGACGTTTCGCATATGCACGTTTATTTTCAAACCCTTCAAATAACCACCAAACCAAACATCATAAACTATCCTCAATATAAATTTGGATCGACTCTACATATCGATGGAGTTCAATTCAAATGTCACCTTACTATCTCTCTCCAATAATAATATCATAATATTGTACCTTTAAGATGAAAAAGCTATGAGCCCAATTACCAACCATAACATGTACACTTAAATTTCCATACTATCCACCCAATTAAGATGCATCCAAAAGGTCTATCAGCCTACTGACCGCATCTAATCGTTCCTTTTTTAGATCTTCGACAGACCCAATAAAAACATTTCAATTGTATCTTTTAAAAATCTAGTTGCACTTTGCTGTCTTCTTGCCGAACGCCCGACACCATGTCGTTTCTACTCAAAATGCTTGAGACTACAATCGTTATTGCTTCTGCTCTCTTTATTCAACAACGCTTGAATATTTTCTCTCGTTAACTCAGTCCATGATTGTTGATTGCTTTTCAAACACGTCACAAGCCAAACCTTTCACTAAGAAAAGTCAATGAGCAACACTTTTTGTTCTTAATATCTAATAAAACGGAAATGCAAATAACGTAAACCGGTAACTAAAAACGTGCATAAACGTCAAATCTTATAAAAACTAACCCTACGGATACCAAATTAATTTTCCTACGTCCTAAATGACAAAATAAAATTTTGGAAAAAAAGAATTATATTTTTTTGACTTTTTAATAATTAAATACGAATTAAAAACTAATTAAAAGAAAATAAATAATTAAAAATACTAAATGAAAAGGGAAAATTCTGAAAATTTTTGTAAAAATACTTTAACTAATGCTGATCCTAGGAAAAATGTAAAAAGGGTCCCAGCTTATTTCAATAAGCTGGGAAAAAGCTAAATTAGTCGAATAGGCTTAAAGGGAAAAAGGGGTTATAAATTAAAGTGTGCAATCCTTAACCGAAATAAGACCCAAGGGCATTTGGTTAGGTGTTTGTGTTGTGAGTTGGTAGACCTGGGTTCGAGTCCCAGGTTTTGCAACTTTTTTATTTATTATTTATTTATTTTTTATTTTTCTTTTGGAAAATGATTAAACAGATAAAAATACTAAACTTTTGTAAAAACAACTTTTCAGAAAAACTCAAATAAGCTCAGTTTAAGCAGAAACTCTAAGCAGTTTAGGCTTAAAAACTTAAAATGAAATTTTGAAAACTAAAAAGCTACTTAATAAGCTACAAGCTGAAAGTTTAAGGGCAAATAAGCTATGAGGGACTAAAAGGAATCTAATCAAGCAATTCTAATCTAATAAGCTACCCTAAATAAGCTAAAAACTGAAAGGCACAAATAAACTAAAAACCTAGGACTGCTGATCCAAACAGCCCTATATAACCAACTTGCAGACAATATTTAAGCTATCTAATAAGCTCCTAAGTGCAAGTAAAGCTCAGATATCTAAAGCCAGTACTACAAACTCTCTATAAACCAAAAATCAAGCAAAAACAAGCAATAGATAAGCAGATAATGATCCACGAATAAGCTGAGATGGACAGATAACTGATGGTGCAGGGCAAGTAACAGTCCAACTAGAACTTATTCCAACTGAATTTTAAGCAGTAGGATAGGACTCAAAAACCTCAAAAGCTTAAAAATCTAATAGCTCATGTACCAATAAGCATGTATGCTAAGTTTCAAACCTATACTAGCTTAATAAGTGCTTAAAAATCAGTTTGGAAAAAAAAGGCTTTAGGACACTAAAGTGCTGCACAATCAGTAGAATTTATACTGATGTGCAGGTTTTTATACTACAAATGGGCTCTATTTAAGCTAAGATTTGAATTGGAAACTGAGAAAAAGTAATAAGCTACTACCATTTATTGATTTTGAAAAGCATTTAATAAATAAATAAGCACTAGATTAGAGAATGCCTACTAATTCAGACTGCATATAAAGGTTTTGTGCAGATTTTGCACAAAATTTATTCAAACCCTCATTCAAATCCTACTGAGGAGCATCCAATTTTTTCAGGACTTACTTAACATACCACAATGGTTCAAAACTAGCAACAACAAGGCTTTAAGTGCTTATTTCTATAAGAAACTATAAGGAACAGAATACTACTTTAATTCAACTTCAAGCACTAATAACTGTGAATTAACCAAAAGCAACCTAACAGCAACTACAACTCACTTATTTAAATCATTTTAAGCTATATAAAACCTAACAAGAGGGCAAATGAACAGTGCAATCTATTTTTACCCATAAAATAAACTGTGCCAAACACTCTCTAAACAAGCTGTTTTGAGCTTTTTAAGTATTTTTAAGGCAAGACTAACTAAAACCAATTCATACTATCAAACTAAATTCAGAATATCTAAATTAAATCTAAAGAAGCACTAATTAAAGCAATAAGCAAATAAATAAGCAATAAGCAAATAGTACTATTTTTTTTGGAATTTTTTTTGAATAATTAAACTACAACTGAATTAAAATTAAAACCAGAGTTACATTACAATAAAAATAAGCTCAAAAAGTTACAATACCTTAAAAATAAGCTAAATAAAACCTACCTCCAACTGATACTATCCTATTCTATTTATACTAAAAGGAACTAGGGTTTTTTTTCTTGGTTCCTTGTGTTTCTTTTATGAGGGGAGTCCACATTGCTTCTTTGTGCTACTTTTCCGGCCCTTGGATCATAACTTGGTCTCCACTTCTTTGAAACTGAGCCGTAGATGGATTTCTTGTCCCATGGATAGATGAGGTGGCAAGGAAGAGGGGGAACACAGTCATGTGATGGTTTTGGCATGGAGTGAGATGAGGTGGAAAGCTGGATAGTGACTGGAGAAGGGATTAAGGATTTGGCGGCCAAATTGGGTTTAGGTGATGATCAACAGTGATTTTGATTGGGGGTTTGACCGTTGACCCCGTTTTCTTAGTTAAAAGGGAGTTGGGCTTTGGCTTTGGGATTGGGCTGGGTTGGTTTAATATTTGGGATGGGTTATTTTGGTTTAAGTGAATATTGGATCCGTTTAAGTGTAGTTTTTAGGATAAGAGTTAGTTTAGGGACCATTAGTGTAAACATGGAAATTTCAGGGACCAATCTGCCACTTTGCAAAGTTCTTCTAGGGACCAATTGTGTCAAGTAGAAATAATCCAAGGGCTGTTTGGGATTTTTGAGCTCGAATTTAATCCACATGAAAAAATGTATTTCCCGGCTTCGGTTTCTTGCGCTCTTTTCCATTCCAAGCTCGGTTTTGTCCATATTTGCCCCGTTTTCAATCCTTTTGTACCTGAAACACATAAAACACAATCCAAGGATATTTGTAACAAAATTGGGTCTATTTGGGTGTTTTTGGTCTTTTTTGTGGGGTTTTTCGGGTATAAAATGATGAGTAAAAGGCCACTCATCATCCCTCCTCACAAAGCAATTGCTAGTCCCTAGCAATCCGATCATATGAAGTAATGAAAGGATCAAAATTACCAAGACTATCCCGTTTTGACTTTATTATAAATTGCAAGTAATTTAAACGAGAACAAACGTAAATATCATGCTTGATTTTCAAAAATGGCATCATGGAACGGGAATCACACAAAATGGGTGACTCCGGGGAATTGTAATCGTCATCCTCTTTTTAATACTTCCCAACTAAGTTTAAAACCCTTGTGCAAATGTTTTTGTAAAATGCTAACACTACTTATATTAGTAATCTATGTAAGTCGAGACTTAACTTTTCGCTCCCACAATTATTCATAAGTTAGGTGTGTGTGCTTGTTTTCAAAATTTGGACCTGAAAAATCAACATTTTTATAAGAATTTGACGAATACTAGTTGAAAGGTTGATTTAAATTTTGCAAGAAGCAAGTTTCGCACATTTATTCATAAGCAACATAAGCATTAAACAACATATATTTTTTTTTCATTTTTCATCAATTTTTCACTTTTTTTTTTCAACTTAACTTCTTATTGTACCATAAACTACGGAGCTTCACGGGGAAATTCCAAGACCTTATACCTTAGGAATAAAGGATCCAAGGGCCGTTACAACGGAGAGTTCCAAGACTCTAGACATTCCGGAAATGAGGTTCCAAGGGTGTTAGACCAAGACCTCACACCTTCCTGAATAAAGATCCAAGGGCCGGTGTAAGAGGGTAGCCAAGACCTAAACGCCTTTTGGAAATAAGGATCCAAGGACCGATCTCGAACCGTAGCTTAGGACTTATTTATTCATACTCAAAACTTTAATTTTTGCAACTTTCACGACAATATGCTTGTTCCAAAATTTAAATAAAACTTTGAACTAGTACTTGTCAAAATCGTATAAAAACAGAATAATTTTTGTGTTCAATCGTTTGAAAATAAGCACTTATTAAGTCAGATTAGGAGCTCCTGGGAGGAAAAGCCATAGATTACTTATATAAGCTCTAAAGAGAACCAACTACTCCACGCTTAGCATTTTCATTTGCACAATTCGTAAAAACTTAGCCTAAAAGTTAAGGAAAGCAGCTAGATCAACACTCTAGCAGAGTCGGGATTCCCCTTGTTCTAGCCTAATCAAGTCTAAACTTCCACTAATACCGAAGCATTAATGTATAGCAAATTATTTTTTAATGTGCAAAGCACTTCTTTTTCATGCAATTTTTAATTAAAAGATGATAAAATTTTTAAAATTTTGGTCAAAACGGGGGTGCTAGGGGACTAGTAGGTACAAAATGTGAAAAAAATTTAAAATTTGGGTCAAATTCGCAAGAATTCCCCCCCACACTTAGAATTGAATATTGCCCTCAATATTCAAAGTACCGGCTATTATGCCGACACTATAGAACGTAAAAAGGTAATACTACTATCTAAGTGTGGAAACGAAATCTTTTTCACAAAAAGGATTAATAAGATATCCCTGGCTAAACATAAACATAAAGATCGGATATTGGGCGGCTGGATTGAAAACAGGCGCATCAATCATCACGATCTACGGGAATCCTGAAAACAAAGGCAAACACACAACAACAAAGCAACAAGTAGAGGAATTCCCCCACACTTAGTGTTAGAAAATAGAAAGAAATAGAAAGATAAGCATGGGTTGCCACCCACGAAGCGCTTGTGTTATTGTTAACCGAGTCACGTAGCTTGACTCGACCCTGAATTCATTGGTCCATGGGGAAGCAAGTGGAAGAGAAAATCTCCATCGGTCTTTCATTCAAAATGTTTGGATAAACATTGAAACATATGAAAGTTCCACTCCGATGAGATGCCCCAGGTTCTAAGAAATAGAAACCATAAGCGGTGATGCCGGGGTCAAAAATGGTATCCTCACTCCCGAAGGAGTAAAGAAGAGGAGAAGTCACATCACATGTGAAAAAAAGGAGAAAGATCTTGAGAATTATGGTGATAAACTTTTCATCCTCAAAAGTAAACTTCTCATTATCATTGATTTGTAATTCATCATTAAAGCTCTTTTGGTTTAAAAACTCTCGGGAGGGAGGGTCGGGGTTGTGTTATTAATAAACAAACTCTCACGATATAGTACATCTCCCCCCGAGTCACAAAGATCTTCCTCAAGATCAAAGTAGAAGTGATCATACTTTGGCGGAGATATGATGTGAGTGAGTTCACCGGAGAACTCCTCATGATAAAGATCATTCTTATAAAAAAGAAATGAATCATACTCGGGAAGAGAGAGATAAGCATGAGAAGTGGTACTGCCACTACTCGTCTCTTCAGTATGATCGATATCAAAGCAAAATGATTCATAAGTATTGGGAAAACGTTTTGTATTAATTCAAGTATTGATCATAATGTAATAGGTTGCTTAGGCCTTTAAGTTTGTTTTAGGCCCAGCCCATGTAGAAGGCCCATGGGCTGTGTCATTTAGTTAATTAATTATGTTGTTTAGGGCTACAAGCCCATCCTTATGTAAAAACTATAAATACCCCTCCCATTACAAGGGAAGGGGTTGGTTGATGAATGCTTAAACATTTCCATATTATGATGATCATCTTCCAATCTCTCTTTCTCTCTCTAACTTTCTCTCTCTAACTTTCTCTCTCTAGATTTAGGGCTTATTAGTGTTTAATCTTTCGTAGCTTAATTCATAAAAGTATAAAACATCAAGTGGTATCATTCGCCTAGGGGTAATTTAGGTTGTTAAAAGATTAGATTTAAGAAAAAATCTATTGTTCATCCGAGTTCTTACTGTATCAGACTTATTTGATCGAACGAGTTGTTTGGTTGAACAATTTGCTTTAGTCGAACAATTGGATCCATCGAACGATTTAAGAGTAGTCGAGTTAGACTTTCTCTTCGGCTGATCGAACGATTTTACTGATCGAACGATTTTACATCGAACGATTTTAACATCGAACGATTTTACATCGAACGATTTTAACATCGAACGATTTTACATCGAACGATTGTACATCGAAAGATTTTACATCAAACGATTTTACATCGAACGATTAAAAGTCGAACGATTGAAAGATTAGTCGAACGATTGAAAGATTAGTCGAACAATTTATAGTTAGTCGAACGATTGATATATAGTTGAATGATTCAGTTTACTCTTCTTATAAACAAAGACTCGTACGAGCCACAAAAGTCAAACCATCATCGATCTATCTTCCTCAACTCACCACTGAACACGAAAAGGAAAGGGTTTAAGATCTCAGATTCTCTCTTGCTTCCATATACGATTCGTTCTTAAAAGAAAACCTATCAAGAGACATCATCACAGATCCATCATTACCCTCAACACAAAATTAAAACAAATAACCATCCCCTAATACTGCAACCAAATAACAACTTAATCAGTGAAGAACAACAAATAACTTCCTCATCAGTCATTGATTGGAAAATTCATATTCGAATCCTACAAGTTAAAACAAAAACCATACGGTTTTCATCCCCACTTTGATTCGGTTCAATCTAACAAGAAAAAGAAATACCAAATGATCTCAGTTTTATTTGATTCGAACAACCACTCAAGAAATTAACCGTTCGAAATCATTCAACCATCACGGATCAATAAACTAGCCTCAAGTGTTTTCTTTAATATTCGAACCTTATTTCAAAGAAAAGAACAAAATGAAACCATTTCATCCCTCTTTTGGTTCGGTATAATCGAAAAACAAGAATCAAAACACATACTTACTTTGGTGCTCGAGGGACGAATTTTCTTGTGTTTATATCATTGGTTCAAATTCACTTCACTAAAGAGAAAAGAAGCAGCTTGACTGCGTGTGTGTTCAAAGTGAAGTGAGAGATTAGGGTTTATTAGAGTGGTTAAGTGGTGATTTTATATTGAGACAATTTAGGGTTAACTCTATTGGACTCCTATTCAACTTGGGCTGACTTCAGTATTGGGTTAAGTGTTGGACTCGTGGGGTTAAGTGGTGACTTTATTGTTCACACATGTCCGATTTTTTTTAAAAGTGTATACTCGGTAGAATTTTTTTTTAAAACAAAGAAATTCAAGCTGGTTATTTTGATCACGGACATAATTAAGGATCACGTTATTGTTCGAGTTTTTGTTATCCGAGAGTGATTATAGTTTGGGTTGAGATTATTCAGGTTCGTAGTTTGTCGACTTTTTTCACTTTTATCAAGTTTGTGAGATCTATCACGTTTCATAAGAATATTCCGAGTTTCTAGTGTAAAATCCTCCGAGGTTCAACGATTGAATTCTCTGAGTTTCTAGAGTAAAATCCTCAGCGTTTCTTCAAGATTATTCACCGTTCAAAAATCTAATCTTCAACAACAACTGTTATTATCCTTTAAAGATCCTACATCCACAAGCTACTTCAAGAGTAATCTTTCCTCGTTTCACAAGTTCCTTCAACAACCGTTATTCAACCTTGTGTGTGACACATCAACTTTACGCATTTTAGTTTGATTCTTCCGATTTCATCGCAACAATCAAGGGGGAGAGAAAATGCATCAAACAAGGTCGCAAATTAATGAACAGATGTCACCTTTCTCTAATTTTTCACCATCAAACCTTGTTTCTCAAGGATCTCAAGAGAGCGATACGCAAGAGCTATTAATGCAAGCAAAAGAGAGAGAAACGAAAGAGAAATGCATGGAATGTTTCAGATTACTTCATTCACATCTTAAGGCCCTCTCAAACAAAGACTTAGTAGGAACTCGTACCGAGTATGGATTCCAATGTGCATTCTCAACACTCTTTGGAGAAGACGTTGAAATATTCACAAAAACGATGTTCCTCAATGTGGATCAACTGCAGAAGCAACTTGAAAGAGAAGAGTTTCATGAGAATGGATCCACAGTCGCCTTTAGAGTGCTCAAGGAACAATTTCAGCAGTTCATCGTTTCCTAGTTATCATCAGATTTTGACAGTGTCATGACATGAAAGTATTTTTTGGAATACACTAAGATCGAGGTTAAAACTTTCAAAGACATGCTGACCCAACAAATGGATTCGATGGAGAAGTCAATTGCTGAAAGAATACTTCACAGACAAGAGTTTGACAAAAGAGTGAAAGAAAAGAAGTTACAGATTCAAGAAGAGCAAGCTAATACGCTTAAAGAACTGGAAGCTAATTTGGTTATTACAGAAAGCAGTGGGATAGAAACAGAAAGCAGTGGGATAGAATCTGTAAAGCAGGATGATAACAGCAGTTCAATACAACCTTCTAACCAAATAGTTCCATGCGAAGCACCTTCACAATACTCTGACAATCAAATGGTTCAATACAACAGCACAGATTCCAACATGTACTCAAACGCTGATTATGATGAAGAAGAAGATGCTTTCAAATCCCTTAATGAAACATTTGGGTTGATTGCTAAAGCATTTGGAAAGTTCACCAACAAATCAAACAACCGTCTTCGTTCATCTTCAAACACAAGGAATCAGGCAATTGTTAATGATGGCAGAGTGGAGATACAGAACAGAACTTCGGGTAGATTTGGTTCAGACAACACAGGAGGTTTTGGGTCTCAGAGGTTTCATTCTGGAGGGCAGAGGATTAATTCTTCGGGAGTTAATAGAAATAGCATGGGGACAAATCAGATAAGGAATCAGATAATTGGAAAGGAACCAAAAGGCATTGCTAATACTTCAATCACTTGTTATGATTGTGGGGGAGTGATCACATGGCCAATGCATGTCCAAGGCCTCGTACTATGGGCAACGCATACCACAAAGAAGCTATAGTTGACAAAGAGCCAAAGGCTAAGGATGACAGCAGCAGATCAATGAATGATACAGATGCTGATTGTGCAGATATCAGACCCAAATATGACACAGAGCCTATATTTGACAAAGAGCTAATGGCTAAGGATGATAACAGCAGATCATGGAATGATACAGATGCTGATTGTGCAGATGTCAGACCCACATATGACACAGAGCCTATATTTGACAAAGAGCCAACGGCTAAGGATGACAGCAGCAGATCAATGAGTAATACAAATGCTGATGATGCATATGTCAGACACATACATGATACAGAGCCCATATTTGACGAAAAGCCAATGGCTGGGGTACAATCAATTATCAATAATAGAATGTCTGCTCTTGATCGCCAACTTACTAAACAACCTGAATTCAGAAATGAAGGAGGGGTTGATCAGAATGTTGACGAACATCTTGTCAAACAACCTTTGCCTGATCCATCAAATGAAAACAAAACAAATGTACCATCAAATCAAACTCTCGAGTTTGAAAATGCTTGTCTCAAAAGGACCATTGCCCAGTTTCAAAAAGATTTTTCAAAACTAGAGGCACATTGCATCTCACTTGAACTTAAACTGCAAAACGAATCTTTAAATTCAGGCAACAATGGTAAATCTTTGAATGAAGAAAGTAAACGTATGGATACATTAGTTAAAGAAAATGAGTTGTTGAAAGTTCAAATTCAAGCGAAGGTGTTTGCAAATGCTGCATTGCAAAACAAATTAAGAAGATTGACTGGCCAAAGTGTGGATACTAAGTTTGCAAAACCATCAATCTTGGGAAACCGCTTCTACAACCCATCAGAAAACAATCAGTGGTTAGACAACCAACTGCATTTAAATCTGAACGACCTAAATATTCAAAATCTCGGTTTGTCTCCCAAGTTGTTGAGAAAAATGATTTGACAAAACCAGTCACTCCACATTCTTGGCCTAAGAAAAATGCATCTGTCTCTACTAAACCTCAACACGTGGTTATACCTGGCTCATCTAGGATTAGTTCAAAAACAGTGTCTAAATCGAGCATTAAAAGTAAAGAGTCTTATGGCATAAATGACATGTACAAGAACCATGATCTAGAAAAAGCTAGGAAAAAGGCACTACTCCAAAAAGACGGAATTCTAGGCTCAAAACCTTGTGTGATGCCTTCCACTGTTTTACAGAACACTGCTAGTAGTAGCAAACCAAAACCTAGGAGCACTCAACATACAAATAGGTATTGGCTAGCATCTAAGAGTAGTTGCAATGTCTTTGAGTCAAAACATCTTCAAGAAGTGAATTCACGTGCAAAGGCACAATCGACTAAGACAATCAAACCAAGCAAACCCGTTGAATCAAATGAAAAGACTCAGAAACCTAAAAAGTGGATCAATATAGGACGTAGGTTTTCTCAACTAAGTGATGCTCCCACATTTCATTCCACTGCATCTAAAAGGAAAACATCTCCCAGATCTAACCTTAGGTGGGTTCCCACGGGTAGAATTTTCAAAACGATTGGTCTTAGGTGGATTCCTGCTGTGAAAGTTTTTAGACATTTGCACCAAAACAAATGTGAATTCCACATCATCTATCCTTGAGGCTAGCAATAATACCATAGAAATCAAGTGTTCGGGTGTCAAGAGGATAATTGACACTACAACCTTATGCTTCTAACATCTGGAACCCGGTTTCACTTGGGGATCCATGTTCTATGCTTTGTCTCTTCCTACTTTCTTTACAGATTCAGATATGACATTGGCTTCGGAACAACTCAGTTTCGGACCCGTGCTTAATGTTATGGCTTCTGAGCAAAACAGCTTAGAAACCGTACACAACCGTCTCAACTTCCCTGAATCTTCGGCTGCACCTTTACCCTTTAACAGGAAAGATTTGGAAGACTTGTTTGCACCAATGTTTGATGAAGTTCGTGTTAATAGTGCATTAGATGCTTCCACCAGTTCCGCTGCTCAACAAGTCCCACATCAAGCACCTGATCAATCTGCAACTACTTCTACAGCAGTTGATAACGATGCACCGCAACCTGAACCCTCATCACCCATGGTTCAAACACCTCCACCTACAGTTAAAGATTCTTCCCCCACTTCTAACCAAGTTCCCACACCTTCTGATTATAACGGGAATGCATTTTTCAATCCATTTACTCCACCACCAACCATTCCAGATATAGGAGAATCATCCTCGAGCAACATGGACCCGTCATCTCATCAAACCAACATTCAACATTTTCCTTCCACCCATAAATGGACAAGAGATCATCCTTTGGTAAATACAATTGGAAATCCTAACAATCTAATCATCACAAGACAAAAACTTCACTCAGATAGTGAACACTGCATGTATGCACTCACTGTCTGTCAATCTGAACCTAAAAACATCAAAGAAGCCCTTACATACGACAACTGGATTGAATCTATGCAAGAAGAGCTGGAACAATTCAAACGTTTGGAAGTTTGGGAATTAGTTGAAAGACCAGATGGAGTTTATGTTGTTGGATTGAAATAGATTTGGAAGAACAAGCTGGATGCAGATGGTACAGTGATTCGTAACAAGTCCCGACTGGTAGCAAAATGATATAGCCAAGAAGAGGGTATTGACTTCGAGGAATCGTTTGCTCCAGTGGCTCGGATTGAGGCAGTTCGAATGTTTCTGGCATATGCAGCCCACAAGAACATCACAGTCTATCAGATGGATGTGAAAATGGCATTTCTCAATGGACAACTCCGAGAAGAGGTGTACGTGTCACAACCAGAAGGCTTTGTGGACCCAAATCATCCTAACCATGTATATCGGCTCAAGAAAGCACTATACGGCCTTAAACAAGCCCCGAGGGCGTGGTACGATAAACTGTCTGCATTTCTCCTTGCTAATCATTTTACCATTGGAATTGTTGACCCGACTTTATTTATACAAACACACGGGGAAGATATTCTCATTGTTCAAATTTATGTGGATGATATTATTTTTGGTTCAACCAATAAAAAATATTCAAACGCTTTTTCTAAACTGATGAAACAAAACTTTGAGATGTCTATGATGGGTGAACTTAAATTCTTTCTAGGATTGCAAGTTCATCAGTCGCCCCGTGGTATATTTCTAAGTCAGTCAAAATATGCTCAGGAAATCCTGAAAAAGCATGGTATGACCAGCTGTGACACCTATAATACCCCAATGTCCTCCTCATCCCCAAAGCTAGATGCTGACATACATGGGACACCCATTGATCCTACAAAGTATCGTAGTATGATTGGCTCGATCATGTATCTCACAGCTAGCAGACCGGATGTTGTATTTTCAGACGCTGACCATACATAAAGGGAACCATTAATTTGGGGATCTGGTATCCAAAGGATTCTGGGTTTGAACTTGTTGCATTTTCAGACGCTGACCATGCAGGATGCTTAGACACACGCAAGAGTACATCAGGGGGAGTTCAATTCTTGGGTGACAAGCTCGTCTCTTGGGATATAAAAGTCAAAGTACTGCTACTCAAGTCAAAGTACTGCTGTTCAATTAAAGTACTGCTGCTCGTTAAAGGACTGCTATGCAAATAGTTTAAGGACTAATTTGTAATTCTAGAATGTTCGTATTAGATTAGAGTTATAATTAGAATTACTTGTCGTTCAAGTTTGTAAACCGACTAGGGTTTTCTTTGTGCCTATAAAAGGATCCCTAGGTTGGCATTAGAGATATGGGTGTTTAGTGAGACAAGTTCATGCGATTAGTGATATACGATTATTAGAAGTATTAGAGTTTAGAGTTTGTTAGTGAATCTGTGTAAGAAAGCAGGTTCAAGGTTTTAATAATATTCAAAGTCGTTTATTAATTCTTCTTAGCTTTGTTAAAGTAGATTCCGCATACTTAGCAAAGTATATCAGTGTTTCATTATTAATAGTTTTGAATTCATTCAAAGTTGTTAAACCGTAGACAAGCTACAAGTTAGTTTGGTCAGAGTATATCGATCCAACAAGTGGTATCAGAGCTTGTGTGGAGACTCTGATTAAGAAGAAACTCTTAAAACCGATTTATCAACAAACCCTCAACAATGTCGACTGAAGCTGCACCTATTCCATCCATCACCTCACTCAGAATTCCTATCATCAAGAAGAGAGAATATGATCTCTGGAGTATGAAGATGAGGCAGTACCTTGCTATTACTGATCATGCTTTATGGGATGTAATTGTCAATGGTAATGTTGTTCTTGATGAACCTCTACAAGTTGAAGGACAACCCAAACCACCTCAACCAACCTTACCAGCAGCTACAAAAGAAAATCAAGATAAGGCTCTCAACATACTGCTGTCTGCTATTCCTAATGGTCACCTACTAAAGTTCCATGATGCTAAGGATGCAAAACAATTATGGGCTGCGATCAAGACAAGATTTGGAGGCAATGATGCTTCAAAGAAGATGCATAGAAACTTATTGAAGCAGCAGTTTGAAACCTTCACTGTTGGTGAAAGAGAAAGTCTTGATGCTGCCTATTACAGATTCCAAAATCTACTTAGTATGCTAGAACTGTATGGAGCAGAGGTATCTGTTGAAGATGCAAATTTGAAGTTCTTAAGGAGTTTGCCATCTGTCTGGCATGTGGTTGCTACTATGATTAGAGGACAACCTGGATTGGAGTCTATGGACTTTGATGATCTCTATAACAATCTGAAAGTGTACGAGCAAGAGATGAATGGTCACAGTTCTCAGAAAACTCACAACATAGCTTTTGTATCTTCTGAAAACAGAAGCAGTACTTCCACTAAAAGTACTGCTTATCCTTCTCAAAGTACTGTTGGTGATTCACAGCATGTTTGCACAACCACAACTACCCCCAACCCATCACCAACAAACAACACCAATTCTGATGAAATTGTATGTTCCTTCTTTGCACAACAAGCCACTTTACCTGTTACCTATCAAGAAGACTTGTTGCAGATTGAAGAAGATGCTTTAGAGGAGATTGACATAAGATGGCAAGTAGCTATGATCACTGCTAGGATCAAGAAGTTCATGAACAAAACAGGAAGGGGAATTGATTTCAAAGCCAAACAAGGTATAACTTTTGACAAATCCAAGATTGAATGTTTCAATTGTCAAAAGCTTGGACACTTTGCAAGGGAATGCAAGTTTGCAAAATATCAGGAAAACAGGATGATTGAACAACCCAAGGTTGAAAGAAAGGAGGTTCCTATTACTGAATCACAACCAAAAGCTTTGGTGGCTCAAGAAAATTTAGCAGAGATTGACTGGAGTGCTGAATTTGATGATGAACCTGTAACCTATTCTATGGTTGCAATGGAAGAGTTTGATTGGGGCACAGCTTTTGATGAGGAACCTGGATATGCTGCTTTGGAATCAAGAGATGGTCTTGGAAGCTTTAACTGGAGCATGGAGGATGAAGATGAACCAGTTCAGATTGCTATGGTAGCCACTTCACCAAGTTCATCCAATGTCTCTGAGGTATGCTCTAAGTGTCATGATGTTTATCAAAAGTTGCTTAAAGAATATGTGACTGAAAGAGATAATTGTAGAACAGCTAGGTCTGAGGTAGCTGGTTATCAATTAACCTTAGAATCTCTGGAAGCCAAAATATTAACACATGAAAATAATGAAATGGCTTGGGCAGAAAAATATGAGCAACAAGATTACCAATTGAAATTAAGTGAATGGAAGTTAGGATGTAAGGTGTCTGAATTAGAAAAGATTACTAAGGAAAGAGATACTTTGTTAGAAAAACTTGGTAGTATTAAACAGGCTGGTCTATCACATGTTCAATTTGTTGAAAAACAAAGAGTCATAAACAGTAGAGCTGGACTAGGTTATGGTGAAGATAGTAGTTCAGATGAGACCACACCTAGTGATAAGGAAGAGACCCCACCTAGTGCTAAGGAAGAGATTGCACCTAGTGATGATGATCTCACAAGCTCAGAAGAAAACACATCTAGGAATGAGGAACCAATTAGTGAATCACCTCCTGAGTTTAAGAAAGATAAGGAGTACCACTCAGTTCCTCCACCCACTGGTCAGTTTCAACCTCTTAGGACTGATGTTTCTCGTTATGGTGTAGACAACCTAGAGTTTAGGAAGAAGCTTAATGGTAGACTTAGTTCTGAGAAACCTAAGAATGATTTTCAAAGGGGTAATGATCAAAAGTTTCCTACAGCTTTTCAAAAACAAGCAGTACCTCCAAAAACTTTTCAAAGTACTGCTGGACATTCAGCAGTACCTCCAAGAGAAACTTTTCAAAATACTGCTTACTACAGGAAATCTTTTAATCATAGAAGAGGATTTGGGAATATGGAAAGAAAGTTATGTTATGTATGCTATAGTCCTAATCACTTGATTAAGCACTGTGACTTACACTCAGAATACTTAAGTCAGTTTCCAAAGAATAGATCTACCACCCATAAGCCAAGAGAGACTACACCAGTTTGGAATCACTCAAATAGGGTTAACCATAGTAACTTCTCAAAAGACTATAGGTGCCCTCACCAGAAAAGAATTTTCTCCAAATCACCAGTACCTTCACACTCTGATAAGTCCCAAGAAGTACCTTCTCAAAGGACTGATAAGTTTTCACCCACTTATGGTACTGCTAACACTTTTTCACCTAGAAGACCTAAGAGATTCAATTCATATAAAAGGTCTTACACCTCAAGCAGAGTACCTAAATCAGAGAAACCTAAGGTCAAACGAAATTGGGTTAAGAAAGAAAGTACTGATGGGGAACAAGAAGTACTTTCATCAGATAAGGGTGAAACAGGGAGTGTTGTTGATATTACAACACAGGACATGGGACCAACTCAAATAATCATTGACCATGCCTTTAAAACCAGTGGAGATTACATACTGAAGGAATTCAAGTATGTCACTCCACAAGGGGAACACAAGTCAGTAATGGCTTGGGTTCCTAAAAGAAACTAACCCTTTTCTTTAATGTGCAGGGCAACCCAGAGGAGGAGCTTAAAGATCATATTATTGTTGATAGTGGTTGCTCTGGCAGCATGACAGGGGACAAGGAGATCCTGTCAGACTTTAAGGCATATTATGGAGGAAGAGTTGCATTTGGTAATGATCCTGATGGAGGCAGAATCACTGGCAAAGGAACAATTAAGGCTGGATGTATTGATTTTGAGAATGTTAGATATGTGAAGGAGCTCAAGTTCAACCTATTGTCAGTATCTCAAATTTGTGACAAGAAGTACCCAATTCTGTTCACTGATACAGAATGCCTCATTCTCTCCCCTGAGTTCAAATTTGTTGATGATCACTTGGTGACATTGAGAGTACCAAGAACCAATGATGTATACAGTTTAGACTTAAAGAGTCTCAATTCTGCTGGAAGAGCAACATGTTTAGTAGCAAAGGCATCATTGGAAGAAGCACATCTATGGCACAGAAGACTAGGTCATGTTAATTTTAAGAACATCAACAAGCTGGTCAAAGGTAATTTAGTTAAAGGTTTACCTTCCAAAACATTCAAGGCTGATCATTCATGTTTGGCTTGCAAGAAGGGTAAACAACATAAAGCTTCATGTAAGAAGCTTGGGGAAAGAGATATTAGAGAACCTTTGGAGTTGCTACACATGGATCTGTTTGGACCAGTTTCAGTAGAAAGTTTAAACAAGAAGAAGTACTGCTTGGTAGTGACAGATGATTGTAGCAGATTTAGTTGGGTCTTTTTCTTGGGATTCAAAGATGAAACCTTTGATGCTATCCATGACCTGATAGTAGCCCTTGAGAATCAATTAAGACTCAAAGTAAGAGGTATTAGATGTGACAATGGAACAGAATTCAAGAACAAGCATATGGATGAATTCTGTGCCAAGAAAGGGATCAAGAGAGAGTTTAGCATTGCTAGAACACCATAGCAGAATGGTGTTGCAGAAAGAAAGAACAGGACTTTGATAGAAGCAGCTAGAACAATGCTTGCAGATTCCCAATTACCTATTCTCTTTTGGGCTGAAGCCATAAGTACTGCTTGCTATGTGTTGAATAGAGTTTCAGTAACTAAACCTCAAATGAAGACACCTTATGAGTTACTCATGGGAAAGAAACCAAACATTCGTTTTCTAAAACCTTTTGGCTGCTCTCTGACTATTCTAAATACCATTGATTCTCTGGGAAAATTTGATGGTAAGTCAGATGAAGGATATTTATTGGGTTATTGTACAAATAGCAAAGGATTTAGAGTTTATAACAGGATTACCAAAAAGGTACAAGATTGTCTTCATGTTGAATTTTTGGAAGATAAGGAAACTCAGAAAGGTAAAGGTCCTGATTGGATGTTTGATCTTGATCTCAAGCTCACACCATCTATGAATTATGTTCCTGTTAGAGAAGAGAATCAGGCTAATTCCAAAGAAGATGATTCACAGTACATTGTTCATGGAGTCAATGTTACACCAGAAGATGTTCCTGACAAAGAACCTGAAGTTACTAATGAGGAACAAAGTACTGCTCAGCCAACTCATACAGTATCTGATGAAGATCAAGCCATACAAGATGAACTTAATAGGATGCTTTTTCAAGAAACTATAGCACAATCCTATGAAGATGAACAAAGGAAGGCTTATGAGACTGCAAAGAAACAGGGTAAATTTCAAGATACTGCCCACAGTACTTTCATTCAAAGTACTGCTGATCCTTTTGACAGTACTTCTGATGTATTAAAGCAATCAAATTGGAACAATGCTGATGATTCCAATATTGATAATGATGATTTAGTTAATGCTAACATTCCTGGATTAGAAGAAGTTGATGATGAGCTTAATCCAGAAGGTATTTTCTCCAATGAAGGCATTGATTTTACTAACTTGGAGTCTGATCTTCCAGTACCACCAACTCCTACATTGAGAGTTCATAAAGCTCATCCTCAAAGTAACATTATTGGATCACCCTCTTCAGGAGTGGTGACAAGGAACAAAGTTAAAGGACTGTCTAAGCAACATACTGCTTTACTTAGCTTTTTTTACAAACAAAACAGGATGAATCACAAGGATCACCAAACATGCCTGTTTGCTTGCTTTTTATCTCAAGAGGAACCCAAGAAGGTAGCTCAAGCTTTAGCTGATGAAAGTTGGGTTGAAGCCATGCAAGAGGAGCTTCTACAATTCAAGCTTCAAGAAGTCTGGGTATTATGTGATTTACCAGATGGCAAAAGAGTCATTGGTACAAGATGGGTTTTCAGAATCAAAAGAGATGAAAGAGGGAATGTTATCAAAAATAAAGCAAGATTGGTTGCACAAGGATATCGCCAAGAAGAAGGAGTGGATTATGATGAAGTGTTTGCTCCTGTTGCAAGGATAGAGGCAATAAGGTTATTTCTTGCCTTTGCATCATACATGGGATTTCCTGTCTACCAAATGGATGTGAAAAGTGCTTTCCTTTATGGCACAATTTCTGAGGAAGTTTATGTTAAACAACCTCCTGGTTTTGAAGATCCTGCTCATCCAAACAAAGTCTACAAAGTGATCAAGGCACTGTATGGCCTTCATCAGGCTCCCAGAGCTTGGTATGAGAGACTCTCAAACTTTCTATTACAACATGGTTATAGGAGAGGAGCAATTGATAAGACTTTGTTTATCAAGAGGGATAAGAAAGACATTATGTTAGTCCAAGTATATGTGGATGATATTATATTTGGAGCCACAAAGAAGTCTATGGTGAAAGAATTTGAAGATCTTATGCAGAAGGAGTTTCAAATGAGTTCTATGGGAGAATTAACTTTCTTTTTGGGTCTTCAAGTTAGACAAACAAAAGATGGAATCTTCATTAACCAAGAAAAGTATGTTGCAGACATACTTAAAATATTTGACCTTCCAAATCTCAGGCCTGCCACCACACCCATTGATAAAAATAAACCCTTAGGCAAGGATGAAGATGGACAAGCTGTGGATGTCAAGCTTTACAGATCTATGATTGGTTGTCTTATGTACTTAACTGCATCAAGACCTGACATCATGTTTGCTGTTTGCTTATGTGCAAGATTTCAGGTTACACCAAAGGTTTCCCATATGTATGCAGTCAAGAGGATTTTTAGATATCTCAAGCATTAACCAAAGTTAGGATTATGGTATCCTAAGGAGTCACCTTTTCACTTGGAAGCCTTCTCAGATAGTGACTATGCAGGGGATAACTATGATAGAAGATCAACCTCAGGAGGGTGTCAATATCTTGGAAGAAGATTAGTCTCCTGGCAATGTAAGAAGCAAACCATTGCTGCAACCTCCTCTACTGAAGCAGAATATGTGGCTGCTGCAAGCTGTTGTGGACAAGTTTTGTAGATGCAAAATCAACTCTTGGATTATGGATTCAATTTCAAAAATACTCCTATCAACATTGATAATGAGAGTACCATCTGCATTGTGAAGAATCCAGTTTATCACTCCAAGACCAAGCATATTCAGATTAGGCATCACTTTATTCGGGATTGTTATGAGCACAGGCTTATCAATGTGGTTAAGGTTCACACAGATGATAATGTAGCTGATCTACTCACTAAGGGATTTGATGTTTCAAGATTCAACCACTTAGTTGTGAGCATTGGGATGATCAACTACTAGGCTACATTTGAGGGGAGGCTTTAGTATTAGTTAGTATACTTTCTATTAGTTCTTCTTGAAAGTATTGGTTTTAGTAGTTTAGTTTAGCCTATATGTTGTATTTGAGGGGAGGCAACATAAGCTATTAGTTAGAACTTCTTCCACAAATATGTCTAAGCAATTTGAAGAAGAAGAGGCAGAATTGGACAATTATGCTTTAACAAGGGAGTTAAAGAGGCTGAAAAAGGAGAGTGAGGCTCAAGCTGCTAAGATAGCAAAATTAAAGACTAAGTTTCAAAGATTGAAAAGGTATGTTTGGCCACTAGTTCAACACCATAGATTATGGGTAAAGTCTCAGAAGCAGAGTGGTAAGATACCTACGAAGATTTCTAAGTCAAAGAAGAAAAAGTCTAAGAAGCAATCTTCATTCCAATTGGGGAGGAATTTAGAGAATTTGAATGAAGATGATGCTGGTTTTGAACAAGATGCTGGATTTATGGATGATACTCAGAGGACACCACAGAGGACACCACCTGAAAATATTCCTCAAGATACAGTTGAGAGGAAGAGTGATGAAACAGAGCAAATAAATTTGGAAGAAGCTGCTGTTAAAGTAAGAAGTGGTGATACTGAGGAAATAAACTTGGAAGGAGCTGAAGCTGAAAGTACTGCTCAAGAAAGTACTGCTCAACAAGGTACTGAGAGGCAATTCACTATTACACCTAGAACCTTAGATTTTGAAGAAGATATTGGTCCTTCAATTCAAGTTCAAGAGGAAGTAGGCCCTTCTAAACCAGCTCAGGAAGAAGATGTTATAGCTCATACTAACAGTGATGATGAAACAATTGCTGACATTATGCTTAATATATCAAGTCAAAGAGGCATCAGTATTCATGAGGTTGAACAACAACATAATACTTCTTCTCAACCTGCACAAGAGATAGATCCAAAAGATAAAGGCAAAGGGATCTTGATAGAAAAGAAGAAGAAGAAGATGACATTGGCACAGATAAGACAAATTGAGGTTGCCAAAAATGAGGAAGCAGCTAGAATATTACAAGCAGAGATAGATGCTGAAGAATCAAGGAAGAATGTTCAATCAAAAAGGCCAATTAGTAAAGCTAGAGAAAGGAATGATATGATGGCTTATCTGAAAGGTCAAGGATATACAGGTTTAGTTAGATTGACATATACAGAGATGAAGGATCTGTATGATGCTGTTAGAGAAGCTATTCAAAAAGATCTTGCAAGCATTATTTCTTTTGAAGATAAGGAGCTTGAAGATAAAAGAAAGGAAAGAGCTGTTACAAGAAGCTCAAAGAGGAAAAGAATCACTGATGAACAGCCATCAAAGAAGTTCAAGGAAGCTGTTGAATTAAGAACAAACACAGTTGATGAGCTCAAAAATTATCTTAGAGTTGTTGACTTTGAGAATCCAAAATTGAAAGAAGATACTGATAAGAAGTCCAAGATATCTACTTTTTCAGTTGTAGAATCTAAAGAAGGAGATTATCTGATCTTTCATAGACAAGATGGAAGTTTTAGAGTGTTTAATTCATTATGGGATATACTACATCTGATTGATAGAGATGATATGCTTCAGTTATATCTCCAAGTGCAAACTTATTTTGAGCATATTCCACCACAAGGAGTAGGTTTGATATTGTTAGGAGATCTCACAACAATCTGGGAGACAGATGAATCAAAGGACAGTACTTTGTGGGAAAATCAAGACAACTGGGAGATTAACAAATGGAGATTCTTTGAGTCAGTTGGGATACATGTTTTGGAGTTAGAAGATGGCACTATGATTCATATGCTAGCAGAACAGAGATATCCACTCACAAGAGATCTGATGATCAGGATGCTAGAGCATGGAATGGAAGTGGAACAAGAGGATGAAGTAGCATTGATGGTCATAAAGTTATTCATCAAGTGGACTACTGAATTTGAAGATTAATGCATAACTACTGGTATGGTTTCATTATTATATAAATCTTTTGAAAAATAAAGTACTTTCTTCAAAGTACTGCTGGTCAGACAGTACTTTCACAAAGTACTGCTTGCAGCATAAAACCAGTAAAGTCTTTTGATAAAATCAGTAATTTTTGATAAGTACAAAAACATTTTGAAGCACAAAGATTAATCAGCAACAAATGGTTTTGAAAGCAACAATATGGTGTTAGTACTTGTACTACACAACAAATGGTAATCAACTCACCATGTTTAATAAACAAGAAAGAGTTTGACTCATCATGAGGGTACGGCTCTGATGTGATTATCAAATCCATTTTTAGTTGGCAATTTACTAAAAATTGTATGGTTTTCAACTCACCATATCTATATTAGTGAAGAGTTGGCTAGCCCACAAGATAATGGCTTTGTGGTAAAGGCTGTGGAAAACCATTATATGGTAATTAGTTCACCATGGTAGTGATTGTACTAAAAGAACTAGCTAGTCCAAAAGCAAACGGCTATTTGGTAAAGACTACTCAAATCCGTTGATAGCTGATGATTTGCTAAAAATCATATGGTTATCAATGTACCATGGTTTTTTCTTAAATCTAAACATTGGCTACTCCAGAGTTAATGGCTTTGGTAAAGAGACATCAAAATCCATTAAATTTTCAATGATTCACCTCTCACAGGAGTTAACACACCTGGAAGTGATGAGAATAGTATGAAACTTTTAAGATCTGATGTACATATTGCCAATATGATGCTGAGTTGCTGAAAAGATCTGATGCTGAAAAGAATTGTTGCTGATGAAGATTGAAGATACTGTTTGCATTGATGATGACAAAACAATAACGAGTCAGATTTGAAGAAACAACCTTTCCTTGAAGATAAAGTGTTGAAGTTAAAGACATACAAAGAAACTTGAAATCAAGCAAGTAGAATTCAAGTTAGGGGAGGATTGTTGGGATATAAAAGTCAAAGTACTGCTACTCAAGTCAAAGTACTGCTGTTCAATTAAAGTACTGCTGCTCGTTAAAGGACTGCTATGCAAATAGTTTAAGGACTAATGTGTAATTCTAGAATGTTCGTATTAGATTAGAGTTATAATTAGAATTACTTGTCGTTCAAGTTTGTAAACCGACTAGGGTTTTCTTTGTGCCTATAAAAGGATCCCTAGGTTGGCATTAGAGATATGGGTGTTTAGTGAGACAAGTTCATGCGATTAGTGATATACGATTATTAGAAGTATTAGAGTTTAGAGTTTGTTAGTGAATCTGTGTAAGAAAGCAGGTTCAAGGTTTTAATAATATTCAAAGTCGTTTATTAATTCTTCTTAGCTTTGTTAAAGTAGATTCCGCATACTTAGCAAAGTATATCAGTGTTTCATTATTAATAGTTTTGAATTCATTCAAAGTTGTTAAACCGTAGACAAGCTACAAGTTAGTTTGGTCAGAGTATATCGATCCAACAGTTCAATTCTTGGGTGACAAGCTCGTCTCTTGGCAATCAAAGAAACAAGACTGCACCTCACTGTCTTCAACAGAATCTGAATATGTAGCCATGTCTGCCTGTTGTGCTCAAGTCATCTGGATGAGATCACAACTGATGGACTACGGATACATATTCAACAAGATTTTGATGTATTGTGATTCCAAGAGTGCCATTGCTATTTCATGCAACACCGTACAACATTCGAAGTCCAAGCATATTGATCTCCGGTACCATTTCATCAAGGAACACGTGGAAAAGGGTACTGTTGAATTATATTTTGTGGGAACTGAACACCAACTGGCGGATCTGTTCACAAAAGCCTTGCCTCATGCAAGATTTGTAGAACTTGTCCATCGGATCGGAATGAGATGTTTGACTCCTGCTGATTTAAACACGTTTCTCCTAAACAATTAACTAAGTCAGACATCAACACTATCATGTATATAAAATAAAATAAAAAAATGTGTGTATCCCTTTTGGTGTGCAAAAGAAGATCCGAATCAAAATATGATCTCATCTTTCAATTTCTCTTTAAATTCAAACATCGGTCATATTTTGAGGGGGAGAAATTTTTGCACATCTTCCGTCATATCTCTTCATCACATTATTAGACAATATTGCCTTAGGACCATTAATGAAAATAAGTCTAAAGATAAAGGATTGATATTGTCTTATTAAAATATGTGTTATCATTAAGACTTAAAATCAAAATAGGATGCAAGTTAGAGGACCAATGTTGTAAATTTCTCAAACCTATTTTTGATAAAAGCTCTAAGTCTGACCCAGTCAAACTCACAACCTCAAAAACGTTTTTTCCCTATTTCGCTAAAACCCTCTCTCGCCTAAAACCCTCCTCCCGCCTAACCATCAAGAAAATTCCAAAGATTGATTGTTTGTTTGATTAATTCCTTACCTGTAAGTGTTCGTGTGCAATTTGTTATGTGCTTAAATTGTTAAAATTGTTAGAACATATTAGGGTTTATCAAATCGATTTGGGGATTTTTTTCCTTGTTCAATTTGTGACCTAATCTTGTTAGTATATTACTGCTATAACATGTTTTAATGACTTTTGCTCATGATTAATTAGATTATATGGCACTAAATGGGTTGGATTAATTAACATAGGATTTTCTTTGGTAGTCGAATGGGTGTGGCAATGATGAACAAAAGATGTGTTGAGGTTTATTTGATTGATGATATGTATTTTGTTTGCTTATGTTGGTCTGATAGTTTGATGTGCCGAACAGTTTGATTATCAGGTTGCTTATGGTTGATTATGTTTGATTGTTAAGTATGTTGGGAATAAAATGTTCAAGTCAAAGAGCCTGCCAAAGATGTCAAAGAGCCTGCTAGTTGATTTGAAGAAGTATAAAGATGTTCTACCAGTACCTTCTGGGTAGATGAGTACTGCTAGTTGATGAAGAGCCTGCCAAGCTTATGTCAAGTCGATTAGATATTTTGTAATAGATATTTAGTTGAATTATTAGTCTTTGTACATTGTTATACGTTATGTAGAAGAAGTTTAGTCCTCTGTGGTTCACAGAAGAATATTACAGAGTTGTACATTGGTAGTTGTATTTAATTGTAGGCGCTAGAATAGTCAAAGTATAGTATTATATTCAACCACTTGAACAACTTGTAATAAGGTGTCCTTATCTTATAAAAGGATACCTTAGTCACACTTCATGCATGCATCTTTACCAACTATTAACCAAAAACCGAACTATCTCTCAAGTAACTTAGTTACTCAAACTCACAAATCCTTTTACAATCTTAGATTCAAGATTACTTTGTAATCCCGGTGATACTTAGATCATCCGTATTATTTCATCAATAATATTGAATCATTTTGTGTTAATCAAAGTTGTGTTACTTGTTCATTGCATATTCACGTTTACATAAACTCACCACCTTGTGTTCTTTTAAAGTGTGTTGTAGTAGATTCCGCATGCTAAACACATTCATACATAAATATCTCTCAAACACATTACTAAGATTCATATCCCAAGTGTTTGTACAACAATTCAATCCTTTCCACAAGTGGTATCAGAGCTAGGCTTGATATTTACTAATTTAAAAGAACAATGGATGTTGAACATATTCAAACAAATGTTGCAGCTAAACTTCCATTACTTAAGCAAAATGAGTTTGAAATGTGGCGACTAAGGGTAGAACAATACTTTCAAGTGCAGGACTATGCACTTTGGGAGATCATTGAAGGAGGCAACTCATTTAAACCCTCAATCACCACTACAACTGTAAATGATGCTCTTGTAACACAAATACAAGACCAACCATCAAATGCAGATGAAAGAGTTCAAAAGAGAAATGATCTAAAAGCAAGGAGTATGTTACTGATGACTATTCCAAATGATCAGCTTTTGATCTTTAACAAATACAAAGATGCCAAAACCCTTTTTGAAGCAATTGTGGCTAGATTTGGTGGTAATGATGCTACCAAGAAAACACAGAAAACACTTCTCAAACAGCAATTTGAGAACTTCACAGCCACAACCAATGAGTCTTTGGACAGTATGTTCAATAGACTTCAGAAGCTTTCAAGCCAGTTAGCCATCCATGAAGTGATGATAACTCAAGAAGACCTAAACTCTAAATTTCTTAGGAGTTTACCTTCAGAATGGTCTATGCATGTCATTGTCTGGAAGAACAAGCCAGATATTGATCAGATGAGTCTAAATGATCTCTACAACAATTTCAAAATAGTAGAGCATGAAGTAAAGAAGACTACTGGGTCAAGCTCAGGAAATATGGCATTTGTTTCATCTCCAAGCATCTCAAAGGTTGATAATGAAGAAAAAGGTGGCAAAGAAGAAGGTACTGCCAACACAACCTTTGGTACTGCTAGTACTTCTAGTAGTACCAAAACCATTTTAGATGAAACAATTGGGTGTGCTTTTCTTACATCTCAACACAATGGGTCCATATTAACATTTGAAGATCTTCAAGAGATTCATCCTGATGATCTTGAAGAGATGGACATAAAGTGGTAACTTTCACTTTTGAGCATTAGAGCTAAGAAGTTGTTGATGAGGACTGGCAAGAAGATAATGATAAATGGAAATGAGCCTGCTGGCTATGATAAGTCAAAGGTGGAGTGTTACAACTGCCACATGAAGGGTCACTACTCTAGAGAGTGTAGAAGACCTAAGAAGCAGGATGACAAGGGTAGAGGGTTTGACAACAGGAATAAAGGAAGCTTTGAGAAGAAAGGAAGCTTTGAAAGCAAGAGTAAGGTTGTTGAAGTTGCTGAGCCAAAAGCAATGGTTGCTATTGATGGCATGGGTTTTGATTGGAGTTTCATGGGTGAAGATGAGTCAACTTCTGATGAATTGGCTTTGATGGAATTCTCCACTCCTAAGGTACAAACTATCAAATGTTCTAACAACTGTGAATTTCTTAAAGAATTAGAAGTTATAAGAAAATCTTATGATGAGCTGAAAATAGAAGAAAGAAAAACCAATCAAACCTTATTTAATTATAAGTGTGGTATAGCCAAACTAGAAAAACAAATCATTCACTTTAGAGAAAATGAACTCACATTTTCTGATGCTAAAGCTGCTCTTAATAGACAAATATTTTTGAAAGATTCAGAAATAGAAATGTTAAGGACTGAGTGTACTAAAGTGACATTGGCTAGAGATAATATTCAACTGACTGTTACTAAAATGGAAATTGCTTCTGAATGTACTAGGAGCATAGTAGAAAATCAGATGAATAAGAGAATAAAATCAGGGATAGGATACAATAATTGTGCACCTCCTTATAGAGGAATTCCTTGTCCCCCAGGATCAGATCTTGCTGAATCAGGTTTGCATGAAATCATAAACAAACCATTAGCTAAATCTGTAGAGAAAGGTGAACCTTCTGAGAGTGCTAAGATTGCCTCACTCTCTAAGGTGCTCACTGATAAGAAACCAGATATTCTAATCATTGAAGATTGGGTATCTGATGATGATGATGATGAGACTGTTCCTGTCAAAGGAAACAAAGTAGGACCAATAAGTCCTAAGAGAGTAGAAGTTAAAGCTAAGATCAAAGCTGTTTTGAAAACAGTTGAAAGTTGTGAAAAATGTAATAACAAACCTAGGGGAAGCCAAAGAAATTGGAACAACCTTAAGTCACAACAACTAGGTGATGACTTTGTTATGTTCAATAAGGCTTGTTATTATTGTGGTAGCTTTAATCATCTTCATGCTTATTGTAATAAATGGGTTTCTGGGAGTAAATCAAAGTCTAAAACAAATGTTACTCATCCCAGAAAAAGTTTTGTTAAGTCTAACACCACAAAAGTTAAACATACTGTTAGACAAAATAAGCCTGTTATTACAAAACCAACTGATAAGGGTACAAGAACCACTTTCAAATATGTACCAAAAGTTGAGAATAGTCCTATTCAAAAGAAATCTGTGGTCAAAACACAAATTTGGAAACCAAAAACCAAAGGTCCTGCTAGACCAAATGGTACTGCCAAAATTGGTATTACCAAAATTGGTAGTGATAGACCAAAGACCACAACATGGATTAAAAGGGAAAGTGCTGTTAAGTCCTCAGCATGTTGGATTTGGAAACCAATCCAATCAAAAGGTGCATCAACAATCCTGAAAAGGTTTGATTTCATTGATGCAAGAGGCAAACCCAAGTCTGTCATGGCTTGGGTACCCCAAGGAAACTAATATGTTTATTCATGTGCAGGAACATTCATCTGATATTGGAGATCAAGGATATGTTGATAGTGGATGTTCAAGGCACATGACAGGCAACATGTCATTCCTCTCAGACTTCAAAACATTTGATGGAGGATATGTTACCTTTGGGGGAGGAATAAAAGGAAAGATCACTGGTAAAGGTACTATCAAAACCAGTAAATTAGATTTTGAAAATGTGTATTTTGTGAAAGAACTTCAGTTTAATCTACTTAGTGTCTCACAAATGTGTGACAAAAAGAACAATGTTCTATTTACTGACAATGAATGTATGGTTCTTTCTTCTGATTTTAAGATGCCTGATGAGAGTCAGATCCTTCTTAAAATTCCAAAAAGGAACAATATGTACAGTGTCAATTTAAAGAACATTGATCCTAAGGAGAGTCTAACTTGTTTGGTAGCAAAAGCCTCATTGGATGAATCTATGCTTTGGCATATAAGGCTTGGTCATGTAAACTTTAAAACAATCAACACTATTGCAAAATATGATTTAGTAAGAGGTTTACCCAAAAAGATTTTCCAAACTGACCAAACCTGTGTTGATTATCTAAAAGGCAAACAACATAGAACTTCTTGTAAGCCCAAGACCCAAAACTCTATTTCTCAGGCTTTACATATGCTTTATATGGATCTCTTTGGTCCTACTAATGTGTGTAGCTTGAATGGGAAAAGATATTGTTTGGTTGTCACTGATGACTATAGCAGATTCTCTTGGGTTTTCTTTTTAAGATCTAAACATGAAACTAGTGAGATTCTTAAATCTTATATCACTGAGGTAGAAAACCAATCTGATAAGAAAGTCAAAGTCATCAGATGTGACAATGGGACAGAGTTCAAGAATAGAGTTATGGATGACTTTTGCAAGGAAAAAGGAATAAAAAGGGAATTTAGTGTAGCTAGAACCCCACAGCAAAATGGAGTAGCAGAAAGAAAGAATAGAACACTTATAGAGGCTGCTAGAACTATGTTAGTAGACTCTAAGTTGCCTATTTCATTTTGGGTTGAAGCAGTTGGTACTGCTTGTTATGTACAAAACAGGGTTCTTGTGACAAAACCACATAGAAAGACACCTTATGAACTTTTCTTTGGTAGAACACCATCTTTAAGTTTTATGAGACCTTTTGGTTGTCATGTCACTATTCTAAATACCAAAGATCATTTAGGCAAGTTTGATGGAAAAGCAGATGTATGCTATTTGATAGGGTATTCTTTGCAGAGTAAGGCCTATAGAGTATTTAACACTTGCACTAGGCTAGTAGAAGAGAATCTTCACATAGAGTTTCAAGAGAAACTAACAAGTGTGAAAGGAATTGGACCAGATTGGATGTCTGATATTGATAGGCTTTCAGAATCTATGAATTATGTGCCTGTTTCAGGTACAAATACTAATGATAATGCAGGTTCTGGAGACAATGTTGAAACTCCTAAAGATCAAGATTTCATCTGGATGCCAATTTGGAAAAGTATGGATCTATCTTCAAGTCAAGAAGGACCTTCAAACACAACAAATGAAGGCAATGAAGACGATCAAGGAACTCAGAATCAAGAGAATCAAGAAAGTGGTACTAATGACAATGGTACTGCTAGTTCACCAGATGGTCCTGCTAGTTCAAGTATTGATACTGCTGAGCCAATGACTGTTCAAATAGATGATTCTTTACCAGAAGAAGGGGGGATTAACAATCTTCCATCTACCTATGAAGTTCCTAAAACACCAAACACTAGAATTCTCAAAGATCACTCAACTGATGATGTGATTGGTAGCATAAATTCTGGTGTTAGAACAAGATCTCAAGTTGGTTTATCTCAAGTCTTGTCTTCAGATGAAGAAGGGTTTATCTCCTCTATTTATGAAGAAAAGAATAATGAAGGTGCCAACATATGCCTGTTTTCATGTTTTCTATCTCAGGCTGAACCCAAAAACATAAACAAAGCCTTAGATGATGCAAGTTGGGTTGAAGCAATGCAAGAAGAGCTTCTCCAATTCAAGATTCAGAAGGTTTGGATATTGGTTGATTTGCCCAAAGGTCATAGGGCAATTGGAACCAAATGGGTGTTCAGAAACAAGAAAGATGAAAGGGGTATAGTGATCAGAAATAAAGCAAGATTGGTAGCTCAAGGATATACTCAAGAAGAAGGGGTAGATTATGAAGAAGTGTTTGCTCCAGTTGCAAGACTTGAAGCAATTAGGCTATTCTTGGCCTATGCTTCATTCATAGGCTTCACTGTCTATCAAATGGATGTTAAGAGTGCATTTTTATATGGTGAAATTGAAGAACCAGTATAAGTGTCTCAACCTCCAGGCTTCATTGGTGCAAAGTATCCAGACAAGGTTTATAAGGTTACCAAGGCTCTTTATGGCCTACACCAAGCTCCTAGGGCATGGTATGAAACATTGGCTTGTTTTCTACTAGAAAGTGGATTCCAAAGAGGCAGGATTGATCCAACTTTGTTCATCAAAAGAACAAAGAAAGACATCTTGCTAGTGCAGATTTATGTTGATGACATTATCTTTGGATCAACAAACCAAGACTTGTGTGTAGAATTTGAAAAACTTATGCATAGTAAGTTTGAAATGAGTTCCATGGGGGAACTTACTTTCTTTTTGGGTCTCCAAGTGAAACAATCCAAAGAAGGCATATTTATCAGCCAAGATAAGTATGTGGCAGAGATCCTAAGGAAATTTAATTTTGCTGATTCTAAGGTTGCAAGTACACCAATGGATCCAGACAAAGGGCTACTCAAGGATGCTGAAGGAGAAGATATGGATTTGCACAATTATAGATCAATGATTGGGTCTTTGATGTACCTTACATCATCAAGACCAGATATCATGTTCTCAGTATGTGTATGTGCAAGGTTTCAAATACATCCCAAGATCTCTCATCTCACAGCAGTCAAAAGAATCTTTAGATATCTTAAAGGTCAACCTAGGTTGGGTCTTTGGTATCCAAGGGAATCATCTTTTGAATTAGTGGCTTATTCGGATAGTGACTATGCTGGTGCAACTCTAGACAGAAAATCCACAACTGGTGGATGTCAATTTCTTGGTTGCAGACTCATCTCTTGGCAATGCAAGAAACAAACAATGGTGGCCAACTCTACAACTGAAGCAGAATATGTTGCTGGTGCAAGTTGTTGTGGGCAAGTTCTTTGGATCCAAAATCAAATGCTTGACTATGGGTAAAATTTTCTTAACACCATTATTTATATTGACAATAGCAGTACAATTTTTATCATTAAAAACCCAGTTCAACACTCAAAAACAAAACACATTGAAATCAGACACCATTTCATAAGGGATTGCAATGAGAAAAGGTTAATTCAAGTTGTTAAGATTGATTCTGAAAAGAATTATGCAGACCTTCTCACCAAAGCTTTTGATTTAGGTAGATTCAAATATCTTGTAGGAGGTATTGGAATGATAAATCTTTGAAAAACATGTGTTTTTGTTCATAAAATTAACTGGTATTGGCTTTTAAACATGGTACTGCTAGTTAGTCAAAAGGTCCTGTTAGTTCATAATTGGTCCTGCTAGTATAAAATTTGCTATGTTTTGTACATATTGATGCTTAAATGTTTAAAATTTTATAGATCAAGTGTCATGCACTTTGTTCTTTTGGTTTGCAACTAACACATTTCAGGTTGATAACAAAACAAGAGTTCTTCTAAACAAAAAGGGGCAACAAAAGTTACATTAATCTCAGGGGAAATTACTATCTCAGGGGAGGATTTGATAGCTCAGAATGGAAGAGAAACCAATTTATGAAAGCAAAAGACAAGAGCATACAAGATGATGCAGAGTTGAAAAAGATAGAGTTAGATCACATATCTAGAAGGGATGAAGCATTTCTCAAGGAGAAAGTTCTATCTAGATCAAACTAAGAAAAGTCTCAACTCAAAGGCATGCTATTAGATGATTTCACTTGTTGAACCAATCATCCAAGATACACAGCATCATTGCCCTTCTAATTTCCTCCATCCAAGGAAATTGCACCATCTTTAGGCCATTATGGCTTTTGGTATTCAGCTCACCAAGTTTTTACAAACTTAAGAGTTGGCTAGTCCTTAAGCAAACGGCTTTTGGTAAAGACAAATCAAATCCGTTGATGGTTGATAGTTTACCAAAAACTATATGGTTGTTAACTAACCATACTTAATTGTAAATAGTTGGCTAGTCCTTAAGCAAACGGCTTTTGGTAAAGACAACTCAAATCCGTTGATAGCTGGTAGTTTGCTAAAAACTATAAGGGATTTTTACAAAACTTTCAAAGGTACTGGTAGTTCAAAAATTGGTACTGCTAGAGTAAAATGGTACTGCTAGATAGCCGTTGAGCCTGTCAGAAAAAGTTTTAGCCGTTGGGCCTGGTAGTTAAAATTAGCCGTTGGGGTAGTTATGTAAATTACTGATGATTATATTATATTATATTTTACATATAAAAGATCTTTTTAACCGTCTTTACATTTACTTATTATAATCTTTCTTATTGTCGGTTAAAAGTAATTCTCCCATATCTTCTTTCATCAGTCATTATCATAATTCACATACTCCTTTCATCTTCTACCAGTACTACCAACAAATCCCACCATCATATTCAAAATTTTCATTATGGCTTCCACAGTTGTTCTAAACTTTGTCCAACGTCACAACCAATTAGCATTTTTGGAGAAGTCAGAGGATAATGTCTCTTTTCATCAAGTAGTGGACTTTTTAAACAACTCCTACATCAGGTTTGCTTTGCTAGTCAATCCCACTATTTATGAAACTCAAATTTCACAATTTTGGAAAACAGCTAAAATTGTAACTTCTGAAAATGGGGAACAAAGAATTAAGGCCAAAGTGGATGGTAAACATTTGACTCTTACTGAGTTATCCATAAGAAGACATCTTCATTTGGATGATTCTGATGGTATTAGTCAGTTGCCAGATACTGAAATTTTTGAAAATTTAACAAGAATGGGGTATCATGCTGAGTCTAACAAACTCACTTTTCTGAAAAAGCACCTTACTCCACAATGGAGATTTTTGATTCACACAATCCTTCACTGTTTGAGCCAGAAGAAAACCTCTTGGGAGCAATTTAGTGGAAACATGGATTCTGCTCTCATCTGCTTAGCTACAAACAGAAAATACAATTTTTCAAAACATATTTTTGAAGGATTGATTAAAAATGTGAAAAGTGAAACAAAGTTTTTGATGTATCCAAGATTTATTGGCTGCATCATTGCAAAATTAAAACATTTGTTACTTCCCACAGACTCAATTTATGAAACACCAAAACTTTCTCACAAAGTATTTTCAAATATGAGAATTGGTTTTAGAGGGGAAGATATACCACTATTTGATGAAATGTTACCACAACATCAAGAAGAACCAACACCATCAGCTGAATCACCATCATCTAGTTCTTCAACTAGTTACATCTCACCAACACATCAAACATCACCAATACCATCTCCAGTACCATCAGCAACACCACCAACATCATCACATCATGTATCACAACCCCAATCACCTCAGACAATGCAAGAACTAAAAGAGAAGGTGAAGTTCTTAGAAGATGCTCTTAAAGGACAAAGCAAGAAATTTTCTGAGATCAACATCAAATTAGTCAAGAGGATAAAGAAGTTGGAGGGTGAAGTGAAGAAGCTAAAAGGTAAAAGATCTGCAAAGGTTGTTTTATCTGGTTCCTCACAATCTAATGATGATAGGTTGGGTAACTCTTCCAAAAAGGGGAGGATGGATAGTTCTGAAGATGAAGAGGAGGCTCAATTTGTATTCCATGAAGGAACTTAAGTTTATGATGAAGAGCCTGCTGGTGCAGGGCAAGAGCCTGCTAGGCCAGAACAAGAGCCTGCTAGGATAGAAAGGCTACTGGCTATGGGGTACAAAGGGTCTGCTGAGAAAGTGTACAAGAGAAAGAGGGGTTTAGAGCCTCAAGGTAATTTGTTTGTTTAAGGGAGGATCTTTGCTGCTGATGAGCAATCTTCTGCTCCATCACAAAAACCAACTCCAAAGGATAAGGGCAAAAGCATTATGATTGAAGATGAGCCAAAGTCCAAGAAGTTGAAAAGAACACAGCAAATTCAGATGGCTTTAGGAGAAGAAGAGGCCAAAAGGGTTCATGAAGAAGAACTAAAAGCACTTGAAGCTTCAAGAATGCTTGTAGTAATGAAAGAGCAGAAAGATGCCGAAGATGCTGCTCAAACTCTTCTTGATACTTAAATTGCTCAAGAAACCTTTAATGCACAGATGCAATGGATTATTGCTAATGATCCAATTATAAGGGGCCAAGCAGCAATAATAGTGAATGACAAGAATCTAAATTCTGATGAGAAGACAGCAGAGCTTGAATCTTTTATCAACAAGAAGTATAAGGAAGCAGCTCTAGCTGATATTTTTGAGAAGATGAAAGAAAGTCAGAAAAAAGGTTTTAAGGTGGGCCAATCTTAGAAAGATCAGGTGATTTTTATGAAAAGATTTCTGAAAAATCAGGCAAATTGGACTGATTATCAACTGAAGAAGAAATTTGCTGATGAAATCTACTTCCTGTATCTACAAGCCTACAAAAGTCTTTACTACAAAGTTCCATCTGATGTAAAACCCTCAATGAAGAAGCAGGATGCTCAGAAGAAAGAAGTAGCTAAATTGGATTCTCAGCAAGTAAGTAAGATGTTAATTACTTTGCCAACTATCATTCATGCTGATCCAATTAGCTGTAGACGCCCTATTATTGACTGGGAAGTAAACCATGATAGATTAGGAAAATCATGGAAAATAATAAGGGTTGGGGGTCTATCTGCTAGCTTTAAAAAATTTGAAAATCTAGTTAGAGCATCTGACATAGTAGACTTGGAAGAATTGTGGAATCTAGTGCAGATTAGGCTAGACACAAATTCTAGTACTGATGCTAAGGAACAGGAATTATGGGTAGAATTCAATAGGATGTTTGATCTTGATCCCAAAGATGTTCATTGGAAATTTCCCTATTATGATCCTTCAACAACATGGGAATTTCTAAGCCTTAGCAATATTCACCATCTTTACACACAAAGTGGGATAGAACTCTTTATGTTGGCTGAGAAAGAGTATCCACTTAGTTATGAAGTACTTAAAGCTATGATCTCCAAGAGATTAAGATGTGACAAAGATGATGAGAAATCAGAAATTGTTCAAAGTTTGCTGAGGAGCATATTTGAGCAATGTGAAAGAAAAAGGAAGAACAGAGAGTAAAGGTTTTTGGAAGAGTTCCCTCAAATCCTCTAGGTATGTATTTTATTCATCAGAAACTTGTGTATTTTAATGGAAATAACAAGTTTAGGGGAGGATTGTTGGGAATAAAATGTTCAAGTCAAAGAGCCTGCCAAAGATGTCAAAGAGCCTGCTAGTTGATTTGAAGAAGTATAAAGATGTTCTACCAGTACCTTCTGGGTAGAAGGTACTGCTAGTTGATGAAGAGCCTGCCAAGCTTATGTCAAGTCGATTAGATATTTTGTAATAGATATTTAGTTGAATTATTAGTCTTTGTACATTGTTATACGTTATGTAGAAGAAGTTTAGTCCTTTGTGGTTCACAGAAGAATATTACAGAGTTGTACATTGGTAGTTGTATTTAATTGTAGGTGCTAGAATAGTCAAAGTATAGTATTATATTCAACCACTTGAACAACTTGTAATAAGGTGTCCTTATCTTATAAAAGGATACCTTAGTCACACTTCATGCATGCATCTTTACCAACTATTAACCAAAAACCGAACTATCTCTCAAGTAACTTAGTTACTCAAACTCACAAATCCTTTTACAATCTTAGATTCAAGATTACTTTGTAATCCCGGTGATACTTAGATCATCCGTATTATTTCATCAATAATATTGAATCGTTTTGTGTTAATCAAAGTTATGTTACTTGTTCATTGCATATTCACGTTTACATAAACTCACCACCTTGTGTTCTTTTAAAGTGTGTTGTAGTAGATTCCGCATGCTAAACACATTCATACATAAATATCTCTCAAACACATTACTAAGATTCATATCGCAAGTGTTTGTACAACAATTCAATCCTTTCCACAAAGTGTTATGTGATAAGTGACGAGTTAAAAGTTCTCTCATCGAACGACCTCATCGAAGGAAATCAGTTAATCGAGTTAGATTAAGCTGATCGAACGATTGATAGTTAGTCGAACGATTGATTTTTAGTCGAACGACTGATAATTAGTCGAACGATTGATAGTTAGTCGAACGATTGATAGTTAGTCGAACGACTGATTTTTAGTCGAACGATTGATATTTAGTCGAACGATTAACAGTTAGTCGAACGATTGATAGTTAGTCGTACGATTGATAGTTAGTCGAACGATTGATTTTTAGTCGAACGATTGAGTTTTAGTCGAACGATTGATAGTTAGTCGAACGATTGATAGTCGAACGATTGAACATAGTCGAACAATTGATAATCGAACGTTTGATAGTCGAACATTTGATAGTCGAACGATTGATAGTCGAACGTTTGATAGTCGAACAATTGATAGTCGAACGTTTGATAGTTGAACAATTGATAGTCGAACGTTTGATAGTCGAACGTTTGATAGTCGAACGATTGATAGTCGAACGTTTGATAGTCGAACAATTGATAGTCGCACGTTTGAAAGTCGAACAATTGATAGTCGAACGTTTGATAGTCGAACAATTGATAGTTGAACGATTCAGTCTAGTCTAACGTGATAATATAGTCGATCGAGAGAACCTTGTCATATGAGGATTTAAACCAACTTGATAACTTAGTCATATGAGAGGACTTAAACGAAATCAGATAACTTTGTCAAACTAATTAATCGATGTACTTTGATAAGTGAATGAATGTGTTATTGATTACATGCTAATGTTGATTCCTAAAGTGGTTCGTGGTCATTTTTCATCTCTTCATGTGTTCACTTTAAAAGTGATTAACAGTAAAGGATAACATCATGATTTCATTATTATTTACTAACACATGTATACGGTGTCTATTGTTGTATTGTTGTTGGTATTGGTAATGATCAGGTGAACTATGTCTCGAACCATGTCTCAAGCATCTGTAATCCGAGGAGAACGTAAGATCGGCCACTGTAACTCAAGAGTTGATTTCAAGAAGTTGAGTTGTCTTGAATCTTGCCGGATCATTGCGGAAATTCTTGAAAGACACTTCATTAAACCAACATTGACAAACACTGCAAGTGTACCTGAAATCTATCTACATCAGTTCTAGAATTCTTTGGTCATCAGTGATGATGAAGAAAGCATGACAATCACTTTGGACGATACTGAGATCACTTTCAAGGTTGAAAGTCTAAGGAAGGTGTTGGATCTACCAAAGAAAGTGAAACATTCTCACATTGCGCCGTCCTGTGTAAACTCAGTGGTACAATTTGTCTCATTTAATCATCATTTTATCATCCTTTCATCATTTTTCAAATATCACTACGGCTTGTGCACACATAACAGTGTACAACCTGGACCCCAAAGAAAGGACCCTGAGGTACGCTTCAGTGCCTCAATCCTGAAAAAGGAGCGAAAGCTTCTTACTTATGAGCAGAATTAAAACCAGAATGTTTTCTAAAGTTTTTCAAACATTCTGCTCATAAGGACAAGTATTCCCTTGTTAAGGGGGAGTATTTGAAAAATATAATCTTTGTTCTAAAATACAAATGTTCTTGAAATTCTTCCCTAAAACTCAAAAACAGCATATTTTAATCATAAACGTTTTTCCAAAAACATCATGAGTATGCTATTTTTGAGGGGGAGAAGTAAAAGATGATTAAAATATGATGTCTCATTTGCTGGAATCTCTTGTGCTCATACTCAGAATTGACCCTCGAATTGACGATAACTAAAGTTAGTAGTCGAAAAGACATGTCCTGGACGGGTAATAATTTCAAGCCAGTTTATCTGGTGATGTAAGCGTGTCTCGCAAAGGATATGTCTGAGTAGAATGTACCGATTTCGAGCGATTTTCCTTGAATGTGATCTGGACGGGTAATAATTTCAAGCTAGTTTACTAGTGATGTAAGCGTGTCTCGCGAAGATAATGTTCATTGAAAATCAATCAATTCAAAAGTGCCAACTCTTTCCGGCATGTGCAAATTTCAAATTTATTACTTATGCGCACATGTTAAGGGGGAGTCTTTCTGAAAATCATCAAACTCTCAAGGTGTCAACAAAATGTCTTTACAAATTATCGACACTTTGAGAGATTTTTTTCAATGGTTTTGGTTTTATGGCATCATTAGGATAGTCATGGAGTTATAAGGTGACTAAGGTTAGGGAAAAACTGTCCTATGATCCGCCAGAGCCGGAGGGATCTACCCAAGGACAATACCAATAGTTTAGAACTAGAAAGTCCTAGGTATGATAATAAAAAGGAGAAAATGAATGAAAGGAGAAAGAAGGGGTTGAAGAATTAAAAAAAAAAAGCAAAGAAAAGGGTGAAAAGAAATAGCCCTCCATTTGTTCAACCTTAGGGCAGACACCGGGTTCAATTCATAATCTACTGGTTGATGAGCATCACCGGTATTGAAGACTAAAGACGTCATGGACCCAGTGACGCACTAATAAACCTTCTAAGCCACTCAAGTGTCTCTCAAAATACATTTGTTTCATTCACACGGAGAACCCTTCATAATCTATCGACCTCTCATTACGAGAGTGTTGATATTGAAAAGGAGGCAATCTGCTCCACGCCTCCGACGACCAAACAAATGTGCACTAATTGAGTCTAGAGCCATAAGATTCATAAAAGATCTCTTAGGTACACTTAGAATTACTCTGGTGTTCTACATCATGGGCATCAGTTGTAACTTAGGAAAGTGTCCTTCGCAGATCTTAGCAATCTGCCGAGAACATTCATGAGAGAAGTCACAATTTGTGATTATCAATGATTGAATGGAAATCCTGCCAGAACAACATCAAACAACTCTGACAGCAGGTCACTTCGGTAACTCCTTGTGGGTTACGCTTAGTGTTTGCTCCAAACGGTCTACAGTCATGGGGTGATCTCCAGCGACTCACTGAATCGTGGGTGCACTTCGGTGTGTCCGTGTTATCCCTTTCGGGGGAATCCGGTTCAGAACGGTCTGGGTTAGGATTTGAGAAAGTCTTCACACTATGCTGTTGACAATCTCAAGTCTGAGCCTGTAAGTACCGGTTGGTTCGTGCTGCTGTTGCTGTTGCTGCTGCTGCTGCTGAGGAGCTGGAGTTCGACCATCAAGACTCCATCATGTTCATATATTGAAGAAATGTTCTCTCAAAGACTCAGTAACATCAAAAGTTCAACTTATAATACAGTAAAGTCAAAAGTTCAAGCACTTCAACCTTTCTCATGTTTTAAGATTGAAGAAGTATGAACAAGTTGAAGAATCAAAGTCAAAAGATATATGAGCATGGTGGAGAAGACGTGAAGACACCAGAAGCAAAGATCATTGGAGAACGGCAGATCACTACCATATCATATCACATCACAATCAAGAACAAAGAACAAAGATTATGAAGACGTCAAAGTCAAAAGAAGAAAAGACGACGTCAAGCAACCTTGATGACCAATACTTAGGGGGAGATTGTTGGGAACACGTTTTGTATTAATTCAAGTATTGATCATAATGTAATAGGTTGCTTAGGCCTTTAAGTTTGTTTTAGGCCCAGCCCCTGTAGAAGGCCCATGGGCTGTGTCATTTAGTTAATTAATTATGTTGTTTAGGGCTACAAGCCCATCCTTATGTAAAAACTATAAATACCCCTCCCATTACAAGGGAAGGGGTCGGTTGATGAATGCTTAACATTTCCATATTATGATGATCATCTTCCAATCTCTATTTCTCTCTCTAACTTTCTCTCTCTAGATTTAGGGCTTATTAGTGTTTAATCTTTAGTAGCTTAATTCATAAAAGTATAAAACAACAATAAGTCAGAAGAGAATAATCGGAATGAGAAGTGGGACTGCCACTACTCTTCTCTTCGATATCAAACGAAAAATTGTCATACTCCGGTAAATAATCCTTGAGCTCGAGCTCCAGAGGATCTGACGGCTTAATTTCAACAATTTCTTCAACATTAACTTCCTTCGGGGGGAGAGAAAGTAATGGTTCATCGTTCAACATTTTCTCAAGTAAAAGAATATCTCCCCCCCGGATCAATTTTCGACGAAATCGAATCATTCTCAAGAAAAACCTCGATCTCTTCCAAAGTGAAATCACTTCCCTCAACCGGCGTGAGAGAAGGGGAAGAGTCGGAAATGATTTGTTCAGAAGTTGGAGTGGGATTGCCACTCGAAGATTTAACCGAGAAAAAGTCACTATCCTCAACGGGGATAGGAGATGAGGAGGGAGAATTGAGTACATAATCAGTAGATGGAGTTGGATTGTCATTCAATGATTCAATCTTAGAAATTAGAAGATTGATATTCAATAATCTATCATGAAGTATATAATCCTTGATTGTCAGAAGAATATCAGTGTCAATCTCTCCATCATCTGGGTCAGAATCCATCACGAGCTCAATTTGGGGAGGTGATGCCTCAACATAATCGATGTCTCCATAAGATAGAGAATCGTCATCACTTGTGGTACAATCATCGGAGGAAGTATCAAAAGTATCAAGAGGAGGCAAATCACATATTTTATCGGAAATACCCTCGGACTCACTTTGGATTGGGACAAGGTCCTCAACACTAGACTTTATTACTTTGTCCGATTCTGTTTTCGGAATAGTGCTGAGATGCTCGTCCCCCATTATGAGAGAGTCCTCTGGGTCCATATTCGGTAAGACGGGAGTGATTGCAGCTGACGAATTCTCATAATATTCCTTCATTTGAATAGAATCCTCATCATCATCGTCATTGTAAACGAAAGTCTTGCAAAATTGGGCACTCACTTTAGCTACTTGTTCGTCGGCTAGTAATTCCCCAATTGATTCTTCATTGCGAAATTGGGAACTTACTACCGGTTTATTTTGTGCAGTGCGAACTTTCGATTTGTTTTCGATAATCGTCATGAGGTCCTTCGGAGTTTGACAAAAGATATTGCCACCGGCGGCAGTATTAAACGAATCTTGATCCGATTGAGTTAAAGCATTATAGAATATATCAACTTGTTGCACTTCCGAAAAACCGTGATGTGGGCATTTCCTTTTTAAATCTTTAAATCTCTCCCAAGCCTCGGCAAAAGTCTCATCAAAACATTGTTGAAAAGTCATGATTTCTTTTCTGAGCTCAATTGTTTTAGAATGAGGATAAAATTTATTCAAGAACTTTGATACTAGATCATCCCAAGTGGTGATGGAATTAGGAGGTTCATAATCAAGCCATGTCTCGGCTGGTCCTTTGAGTGAAAACGGAAACAAGATCAAATTCACCACATCTTGAGGCACTTGATTAATTTTGAAAGTTCGAGTAATTTGGGAAAATCTTCTGATGTGTGAATGAGGATCGTCATTCTCATCACCATAGAAAGGATCATTGCTTATGAAGTTAATTAACTCGACTTTCAATTCAAAATCATCTGCTAGAATAGGTGGAATGACGATGGCTTTTTCAATACCTACGATAGGTATTTGGAGCAACTCCAACATAGTACGCGTGTCCGCCATAAGAATTAAACAATAAAGAGGGATAAGAGGATAGAATTAAACGGTGAAGAGGATAAAGAAGATTATTTTTGAATTTTTATAATTTAGAAACAATGAAAAACACAAAAGAAAAACAAAAATAAATTTGAAAAGAAAATCTTTTTGGGTTTTAATATTTAAGAAAATCTTGAAAAACAATATTTTTGGTTTTTTGTTGGTTTTTTAATTTTTTTGGATTTTTGATAAAAAAAAAACTATTCACAAGAAAAACACGTAACTTCACGAGGAAGGATCTTCAAGTCACTAATCGTCAAACCGTAACGATATTGTCGCAACACACCTCCCCGGCAGCGGCGCCAAAATTTGATTGTTGATTGCTTGTCAAACACGTCACAAGCCAAACCTTTCACTAAGAAAAGTCAACGAGCAACATTTTTTGTTCTTAATATCTAATAAAACGGAAATGCAAATAACGTAAACCGGTAACTAAAAACGTGCATAAACGTCAAATCTTATAAAAACTAACCCTACGGATACCAAATTAATTTTCCTACGTCCTAAATGACAAAATAAAATTTTTAAAAAAAAGAATTATATTTTTTTGACTTTTTAATAATTAAATACGAATTAAAAACTAATTAAAAGAAAATAAATAATTAAAAATACTAAATGAAAAGGGAAAATTCTGAAAATTTTTGTAAAAATACTTTAACTAATGCTGATCCTAGGAAAAATGTAAAAAGGGTCCCAGCTTATTTCAATAAGCTGGGAAAAAGCTAAATTAGTCGAATAGGCTTAAAGGGAAAAAGGGGTTATAAATTAAAGTGTGCAATCCTTAACCGAAATAAGACCCAAGGGCATTTGGTTAGGTGTTTGTGTTGTGAGTTGGTAGACCTGGGTTCGAGTCCCAGGTTTTGCAACTTTTTTATTTATTATTTATTTTTTTTTTTGATTTTTCTTTTGGAAAATGATTAAACAGATAAAAATACTAAACTTTTGTAAAAACAACTTTTCAGAAAAACTCAAATAAGCTCAGTTTAAGCAGAAACTCTAAGCAGTTTAGGCTAAAAAACTTAAAATGAAATTTTGAAAACTAAAAAGCTACTTAATAAGCTAAAAGCTGAAAGTCTAAGGGCAAATAAGCTATGAGGGACTAAAAGGAATCTAATCAAGCAATTCTAATCTAATAAGCTACCCTAAATAAGCTAAAAACTGAAAGGCACAAATAAACTAAAAACCTAGGACTGCTGATCCAAACAGCCCTAATATAACCAACTTGCAGACAATATTTAAGCTATCTAATAAGCTCCTAAGTGCAAGTAAAGCTCTGATATCTAAAGCCAATACTACAAACACTCTATAAACCAAAAATCAAGCAAAAACAAGCAATAGATAAGCAGATAATGATCCATGAATAAGCTGAGATGGACAGATAACTGATGGTGCAGGGCAAGTAACAGTCCAACTAGAACTTATTCCAACTTAATTTTAAGCAGTAGGATAGGACTAAAAAATCTAAAAAGCTTAAAAATCTAATAGCTCATATACCAATAAGCATGTATGCTAAGTTTCAAACCTATACTAGCTTAATAAGTGCTTAAAAATCAGTTTGGAAAAAAAAGGCTTTAGGACACTAAAGTGCTGCACAATCAGTAGAATTTATACTGATGTGCAGGTTTTATAACTACAAATGGGCTCTATTTAAGCTAAGATTTGAATTGGAAACTGAGAAAAAGTAATAAGCTACTACCATTTAATGATTTTGAAAAGCATTTAATAAATAAATAAGCACTAGATTAGAGAATGCCTACTGATTCAAACTGCATATAAAGGTTTTGTGCAGATTTTGCACAAAATTTATTCAAACCCTCATTCAAATCCTACTGAGGAGCATCCAATTTTTTCAGGACTTACTTAAGATACCACAATGGTTCAAAACTAGCAACAACAAGCCTTTAAGTGCTTATTTCTATAAGAAACTATAAGGAACAGAATACTACTTTAATTCTACTTCAAGCACTAATAACTGTGAATTAACCAAAAGCAACCTAACAGCAACTACAACTCACTTATTTAAATCATTTTAAGCTATATAAAACCTAACAAGAGGGCAAATGAACCGTGCAATCTATTTTTACCCATAAAATAAACTGTGCCAAACACTCTCTAAACAAGCTGTTTTGAGCTTTTTAAGTATTTTTAAGGCAAGACTAACTAAAACCAATTCATACTATCAAACTAAATTCAGAATATCTAAATTAAATCTAAAGAAGCACTAATTAAAGCAATAAGCAAATAAATAAGCAATAAGCAAATAGTACTAATTTTTCTTTTGGATTTTTTTTTTTTTTTTTTTTTTTTTTGAATAATTAAACTACAACTGAATTAAAATTAAACCAGAGTTACATTACAATAAAAATAAGCTTAAAAAGTTACAATACCTTAAAAATAAGCTAAATAAAACCTACCTCCAACTGATACTATCCTATTCTATTTATACTAAAAGGAATTAGGGTTTTTTTCTGGGTTCCTTGTGTTTCTTCTGTGAGGGGAGTCCACATTGCTTCTTTGTGCTATTTTTCCAGCCCTTGGATCATAACTTGGTCTCCACTTCTTTGAAACTGAGCCGTAGATGGATTTCTTGTCCCATGGATAGATGAGGTGGCAAGGAGGAGGGGAACACAGTCATGTGATGGTTTTGGCATGGAGTGAGATGAGGTGGAAAGCTGGATAGTGACTGGAGAAGGGATTAAGGATTTGGCGGCCAAATTGGGTTTAGGTGATGATCAACAGTGATTTTGATTGGGGGTTTGACCGTTGACCCCGTTTTCTTAGTTAAAAGGGAGTTGGGCTTTGGCTTTGGGATTGGGCTGGGTTGGTTTAATATTTGGGATGGGTTATTTTGGTTTAAGTGAATATTGGATCCGTTTAAGTGTAGTTTTTAGGATAAGAGTTAGTTTAGGGACCATTAGTGTAAACATGGAAATTTCAGGGACCAATCTGCCACTTTGCAAAGTTCTTCTAGGGACCAATTGTGTCAAGTAGAAATAATCCAAGGGTTGTTTGGGATTTTTGAGCTCGAATTTAATCCACATGAAAAAAATGTATTTCCCGGCTTCGGTTTCTTGTGCTCTTTTCCATTCCAAGCTCGGTTTTGTCCATATTTGCCCCGTTTTCAATCCTTTTGTACCTGAAACACATAAAACCTAATCCAAGGATATTTGTAACAATATTGGGTCTATTTGGGTGTTTTTGGTCATTTTTGTGGGGTTTTTCGAGTATAAAATAATGAGTAAAGGCCACTCATCAGGTCCACATTTGAAATCACAGGTTTTTATAACACTCTGCGGTTGTGTAATTGCCTCAAACTTTTAGCACCTGGACAAATGGAAGACGATTTGGTTTATCACAAGCACCTGTAAAGATATAATGGGTAGTTTGACTAAATATATTATTGACGAAATTTAGATTTATATAATCATCCCCAGCATTCTAAGTATTTATACAGATTTTTGTTCCAAAAAAAAAGAGAGGTCAACCCAAATGGGCATGCCTGTTTTGACCCGTACTAAAAGTGACACATTTCACTACCTTAAACCAGGTCCCTTAATTTTATTATGCAGCTAAGAGTTTAAGAATAGTTCAGTCACCTTGAATAGATTCTGTAGTATTTATCCATTGGAATTGAATTGCAAGATAGTGTGAAGCAAATTATGTGCAAGAGGCTGAATTTTGAGGCGGTTCATAAACATTTTCGTTGCAGCATTCCTGAAAATAAAATCAATGAAAATGTTTATTTGATTGAACCACTATACAAGAGGATAAAAGGTAATCACCTAGAAATAATTACATATCCATTAAATTGGTTACTTACAATGTCATGACCGAACCAGCACGCACATATCTATGGGCAACACTCAGCTCAACTCTTGAAAATCCGCTTATTATGTTTATTACTAAAACACTGGTTTCACTGCATCATTAAATGAAGTAAAAAACACATGTACACCTTCTCCATCTCCTTCATCTGATGTTTCACCTTTTCTTCCTTGAGGTAACTCGTGCTGAGTAGCAATCCAACGACCATTAACTATCAGATTAATAAGTTAATAAGTTTGCACGTGACTTCCGACCACTCCCTTTCCGATATAGCCTTTGTTATAGAACTGTAGCTATTTGAACGTGACGAAAGTTTCAAATAATTACTTGTCGCATTAAACAAAACTTTAGAGAGTTTAGTAAGTGAAAGAATGAAATTCACCAATAAATTTGTCTAACATAGTTTTTCACCATATTAATGATCCGTTGTAAAAGAATCTATAATATTCACCTGTATGAGGTATGACCCATTAGAGATACTTCACCATATTAATCAGCCTATCAATAAGCCACAACACAAAACTACCCAATCCCGCGGAGCAACCCATCAATAAGTGAGTCTATATAATCACCTCCCGTTAAATCAATACAATAAAATATGTGCTTTTAATTCTTAACACGTTACACTTGAATGAACTTTCAAGCTGACCATACGGCTAGAACAATGTCGTTCAGGTATAGATTAAAACAAAAAAATTTAAAAAAAAAATAATAAAAAAAAAATGTTGAATGAAAAGATCGAAAAGAAACTCACTAAGCATGGTCGTAGGAACTTAGAATGCCTTGGTAAGGCCAAGGGTAGCTTGGACATTCCAAACCATGCTCAGCTTCATCAGCAACTGCAATGGTTGTAAAACCATGCTCAAAGCTGGAGAGGCCTGAACTTGTAAGAAGAAAATGGCAGCAGTCAATACTCAATACATGCAATATCAGTATGAATCAAATATACAACTGTTAACCTAGATAGATTCCGTTATACCTTAATTTTCCCCTAGAAAAAATTAATAAGCCCAACACTTTTATATTATCTCTTTCACGGTTAATACTTGGTCATGAAAACGAAGTGCTAAAGAAGCACATAAAAATGTAGGTTCATGTATAAGGACCGTGTGGTCATTGTGTAAGACATGCAAGTGATGATCAGTATGTAAAAATATGTTACTCCGAATTATTCTATGGTTAGCCTACACTCCACAATATACCTAAGTAACTAAGTTCTAACATGTCCTTTTGTTGAGAAGACGTGATTTCATGATAAGTAAATCGATAACAATAAATTTATGCATAATTCAAAAAGTCACTATATATAATTGAAAATTATATAACAGGAAAGTCACTATGAAGCTTCCCTAAAAGTGATATGAATGAAATGCTAGTTAAAGGTAGGACATCTAAGCAATAATCCAAAAGCACCCATAGATAAACATTTGTTGTAGGTACTTACACATTTATGCTATTAAGACCAAAGTGATTTTCCAATTGTTGTTTCACATCATAGCAACTACACTCCTCGACCTGTACTCTGGTTCGGTATTGATCATATCGGCAGAAGGACTCTCACTCCAACCTAAAGGTTTTCATTTGGGGCATAAAGAATTTATTATGATTCAAACTCAAAAATACAGTCAGAAGATAATTTAATGAGTTAATTCAGATACGACACTTAACTGTGTGGATTTGGAGAGTAATAGAAATCAGGACCTGTAGTAGAAAAAAACTTACCCTATCAAAAGTTGTTGTAACATATCTGAAATGCAGCATTGGTATAGGAGTCATGATTATTCATAAATCAAAAGTATAAGATTATCTGTTTCACCTGCTCATTACCGTTTTGTACTTTCTGTGGAAAACTAGAAGGGGGGTTGAATAGTTTTACGTCTTTTTAATTTATTATAAAAACTTTGTTTACTTTTAAAAAAATTTAGATTCGAAATTATGTGAACTCAACTCTTGAACAATATGAACAAATATAAGTAAATCTAAATTAACAATGCAAGTAAAGTAATGAAATGAAATTAAAGATAGAGATGGAAAGATCGAACCGCGAGACAAAGGATTTATAGTGGTTCGGCTACAAGGACACCTTCCTTGCCCTACTCCACACCTCGAGCACCTAAGTCGAGAATTTTCTTCACTATGTCAACAAGCTCCCTTATGGCGAGAAGAAAACCTTACACAACTTTCGCTTACACCAATTTTACGACACAAAGCTAAATGTCGAGTTCTAATCGTAGCTAGAACCAATCTCACAACTTCAATCACAACTTCTTCACGACTTCTTCACAACTTCTTCACTACGGCTTCACAACTTCTTCACGACTACTACACACCACAACTACTTCACAACTTCTACTCTACTTCTTCTTCACAACACTACTATTTCTTAACAACTACAATCTAGTTCACAACTATACACTACTTCTTCACTTCCTAATACTACTTCTTCACGCCTCTACTTCTTCACACCTTTGCTTCTTCACACCTTTACTATACTTCTTACACACTAAACTAATCTAACCACTTTATGTTCAAACCTATCTAATTAATATACACACCTTATACACAAATGAATGAATGATTTACAAAGTTTACTAAACTAACAACTTAGGTAACATGATGATACTAAGTTGTAATACTTCTAGTCTTGTTTGATAGAAGTATTCTTCTTTTGCACTTGGATGGTAGAAGCTTGGATCACTTAGAAACCAATGCTTAAGAATATATGATCAAAGGATTTAGAAAGATATAAGAAGAGATTTAGAACAGAAGGTTTGGGGTGCAAAAGGTGAGGAAAAGTCCAGGAATGAACCAGTATTTATAGGCAAAGCTGGGGGCTAGAGGAGCGTGGGCGGTCCCCTTAAATAGGGGGCCGGTCCCCTTAATAATTAAGGGGGCCGCCCCTTATATCCGTTGCCCAGCTTTGTCTTTTTGTGGGGAAGGTTTTTCTGGAACATTTTTGCCATTTTTGGTTGAAAATTTGAATTCATAAATTTATTATGGATTAAACATTTTCCTTTAATTTCCAAAAATGATTTTGTAAAAGATATAAAATGTTTGTGTCATTTTATAAAAAATCTAGTGATTAAGAAAATGTTCCTTTGATCATATAATGCATTAGGCATTTGTTTATTCATACCTTAAGTGATTAAGTTGTTAAAATAGATATTTACAACTAAATACTTGTTTACGTTATAATCTTTCGTTTAATGATTTTACATTTTGTGATTATCAAAACGTAGAGGTATCGAAAAATATTAATAACGTTTTTAGGCATTATTTATATCAACAATCTCCCCCTTTTTTATGATTACAAAATCTAAACTCATTAAATTAAAAAAATTAATTTTTAGACAAGTATTTAGTGAGTTTATATCTACTTCTCCCCCTTTTTGTAGAATCAAAAAGGTTATGCCGACAAGTTACGAAATTTGTCGGAACAAGAACTCCCCCTTGATGTGTGCTCCCCCTCGTTCGAGGGCACCAAGGAGTCGAGCTATGGAAATCTTGGCTGCAAAAATATTAGAAGTACAAGCATACATAGCAAAATATGGAATATAAAAACAACAATCATGGCAAACAACAATCATGACAAACAAATATTAAGAACACATAGCAAGACATTCATTAATTTAAAGTGATTATGTGAAACACATAATCATTGCAACGACATTTAGTATGCTTGAAACGTATAACAAGAAAAAGGCCCTAAATTGCCAAAGAGAGCTTTCGGACTTGCTTGCGACACGAAAGCTTGGAAAATAAGAAACATAAGCATATAGTATGCTTAGATGGTTGATGGTAGAGTGTTTGGGATGGAATTGGTTGAGTGAGGGTAAGAATGTTGGATTAATAGAGGTATATTTTTGGAGGTGGAGAGTTTGGAGGTAGAGAGTTTGGAGCGGAGCAGGTTGATTGAGGGTTAGAGTGTTGTGCGAGTGGAGGTGTTGTGCTAGAGTTTGGAGTGGAGGTGTTGGATGAGATCTAGTGATAAGATACTTAATCCAAGTGAAATGTTTATTTAAGGCAATGATTTGTTTTTGGAGAAGGATACGACAAGGACAATAGTTGACATGATTATCAACTTGATTCAAGTTATGGGGGTGAGGTAAGCAATTTGAGTAGGGTGAGGATGGAGGATAGAGGTTGGCCCTTGTTGCGTTGTGCAAGGTGCATAGCAAAGAGATCACTACGGTCATGGATTTGGTTTATCTCTTCACGGAACTTTTCCTTTTCCGTGGGAATGTGGATTTGGTCATTTGGTGGAAGTGGATGAAATTGGGGTGTGTAGTTGGAAGTAAAGTTGGATGTTTGACCAATATGATGAGGGTTTTGAAAGGTTTCAATGATGTTAGTTTAAGGTTGAGATGTGTAGTTTGGAACGAAGGTGGAGGTTGAGGTTAGTTTGTGATGAAGAAGAGCTAGAAGGAAGTTGATCCAACTTGAGTTGAGCAAGGTGTAAGGCAAGAAGAGCACTAAGCTCATGGGCTTCATTAAGTTCTTCAATGAACTTCAAGTGTTCGGAAGAAGGTGATGATGGTGGAGTGTGGTTGTTATTTTGGATGGATGTTTGGATATGCAACATAGAAGTAGCATGTGAGTTGGTAGGAAGTGGTGGTGATACTTTTGGTGGTGGAGACATTTTTGAGTTTGGGTAATCATTAATGGATGAAGATGAAGGTGTATTTTTGGGAGTAAAGATGGATGGCTGGTTATTATGATGAGGTTTGTGAAAGGGTTCATTGGAATGAGCTTGAGGATTGGGAGTATAGTTGGGAACAAATGTGGGTGGAGGTGTTGTTTGTTTAGCCACATCATTTGTTGAGATGGACTTGTTTCGGGGGTTAGGTTTTCTTCTCCAAACGGGTTTTTCGGTCATCCTTGCTAACCTTGAGGTTTTTGGCTTTGGTTTGATGGAAGATTATGAGGAATGGAAGTGTTTATAGTGTAGGATTGATGGGATTAAGGAATGGATAAAATTTGTTGGATGGATTGGAATAAGATATGTTTGTGAATTTTGGGAAGTTTAGGATGAAATGGGCTAAAAAGTAGAAAAGGAAACAGCACCTTCGACCATCAGATGGCCGGTCCCCTTAAATAGGGGCTGGTCCCCTTAAAAATTAAGGGGGCCGCCTTATGATTTAAGGGGGTCGCCCATCTGTTGGTTCCCAGATTACTAGAAATGGGTTTTTGACAGAAAATTGTAGAAAGGGTTGTGTTTTTGGCTTTAGTTTCAAGCAAGTCCAACTCTTTTAGGCAATTAAGCATGTAATAGATATTTATGCAAAACATGTTAATTAAAGAGATTAAGCAAACAAGTAATTTCATCTAGCATGTAAACATACTCATCAAGCAAGTAATATATATGGACTAGGAAACAATAAACTACACCAAGTATTTTCTTAATTATATGTAAGTGGGAAAATTAATGAACTATTTGATGGATCCTAATGTGTGCCTATGTGCAATAAATGGGAACTTAAGATAGCATGGACTTCTAGACTTGTTACAAACAAAATCTTAATAGACAAACCATGGTCCGCTTGATTTGACTTAGTTCACTTATAAATGTCATGTACATAAATATAGATGACAAATATGAGATCACCATGCATGATTTAAAGAAATGTTTTTAGCATTATTCAACAATGTTTGAAAGTGGGTTTTCATGTAGATGTGAAAGTTATTTGAATAAAATAGATTGGGTTTTATTTCAAAATGTGTTTATGAAGAATGGGTAAGAAAAAAAAAAATTCTCAATCTTTGACTTTGATCGAAACAGAATTATGGACATAGATTAAGAAGAAAAATGAGATAGTAAAACATGTTAATAGAAAAGTGAAATAGTCATCTAAAAAATCATTTTTCCAAAATGTGAAGTTTCTGTATATTTTTAAAGATACTAGATTTTTGACAACAAATACCATTAATCCTAGATTTTAAAAAATGGTTGTTAAAGATCTCATGCTCAAAGGAATTGGTTAAGGCTATTGTCACATGCTACCCTTTTCTACATATCCTATGGTCATAAGGAAGCTATGACGAAATTCTATATGTTTGATGCGAGAGTGTTGAATGGGGTATACCCTAACATCTATAGCTCCTTTGTTGCCGCACACTTATCTAACTTGATGCCATAGTCTACGAGAGCTTGTTTCATCCATAGTTTTCTAACGCGAGAAATCTAATCTTACTTCTATGTTAATGATTAATCCACTTAACTCATTTCACTTCATCACCATGAGTTTTCTAATAGTGGACATAGAAGATTTTCATTTTAAAAGTTATAGCTTAAGAGGGCCAAGGGAAAAGAATAAGTGATTCTAGGTTATAAGTAGATTCATATAAGCTATTATGTATGTATGTGTATATATATATATATATATATATATATATAATATATATATATATATATATATATATATATATATAGGATAAAGATCAAATAAAAAGACAAATATCCGTACACTACGTAAAAAGATTTTTTTTTTTTTCAAAAAAGTTCGCGAAAAAATCCAAAAAAAATTCACAAGATCGGGAATGTTGGTGCATGAAAAAGTTGTGAAGGAAGTTTTTCTAAAAGTGGATACTTTTTCCGAAAAAAAATTTTGAAAAAATACGTTTGTGCATTAAATCGTTTTTTTTGTGCATCAAAAATTCGTTTTTGCACCCAACTTCTTTTGACTTTTTTCATCAAAATAACATTGCGCATCTAACTAAAACAAGTTGAAAATTTTCTGCATTAAAATTTTTTTGCGCATCAAAATTCATTTTTTGTGCATTAAAAAAAACGTATAAAAACTCAAAATTAGAAAAACTTCTTTCACAAAAGTTTTATGCACCAACATTCCCGATCTTGTGGAATTTTTATAGATTTTTTTCGCAAACTTTTTTAAAAAAAAAATCTTTTTACGTAGTGTACGGATATTTGTCTTTTTATTTTAACTTTACCATATATATATATATATATATATATATATATATATATATAATATATATATATATATATATATATATATATAATATATATATATATATATATATATATATATATAACTAGGCATTATGAGCTAAATAGGCATGAAATAACTAGTCATTAATCTAAGCATATATTATAACAATGAGCTTAAAAGGAAAGCGTACCTTTTAGTCTTCAGTAGATTTTTCTTCAAACGCTTCAAGGTGTCATATTGACTTATAGAAGCCAAACATAGATGAGTTTCCGAATTATTCAATGAGTGACGATTTAGCCACTTGGTCCCCATTGTCTCATTTGTCCAAAATTGTTTGAACCAAACATGGTTTGCATTTGCATGTATGGTGAAAGTATTCCCCAAGGGTTGAAACTTGGTTGAAGTGAATAATTCCACATTGGGTGATTATTATTATTAGGAAAGTTTTGTCTACCTTGATTTCTTCTAGGTTGAGGGGTTTTAGACCGAGGATGAGGATTATTTGGTCTATTTGGAGGTGGAGTTTTAGATCTTAATTTCGGTTTAGAAAATCCGGTTTCGAATTTTAATGATGGTTTATAGAAACTTTCTACTTCCCTCATCACTCGCAATAGGCATTTTTCTATCTTTTATAAGTATTTACTTAGGTTTTGACTCTAATGGTTTTTGTTTACTAGATTGACATTCAAACTTTACATTTTTATTTTCACTAGTTGAAACATTATTTGAGTTGAATCCTAGACCGGTTTTATCTCCCGAAGTTCCTTGAACACTTATTATTTTCTTAAGTGAGTTACTACTATTTTTAAACTTGTCAAGTTTGGAAATTTCATCTTTAAGTTTTTCGTTTTCATTTTTGACCTCGAGACATGTTTTACATTCTATAAAAACTTCTTTTCCTTTTTCTAAATGTTGTAGTTTAATTTTTAATTCGAGTACTTCATTTTCTAATCAATTATTAATATGTTTTAGTGATTTATTTTTAGACATGACTTTTTGACCAAATTTGCATAACCTATTATATTCATTATCTAGGTCTTTTTCGTCTAATGATTGATTTTTGTCACTAAAGTGTTTGGTTTCGGAAAGTACCTCATTGGATGCCTTGGCTATAAGACATTTTTCATCCTTTGTTATTTCTTTCTCATCTTCATCGCTATCACTCCATGCTCCTCCAACGAACGCCTTTTGATTTTGATCCCTTGACAACATTGGACATTTTCCGATGAGATGATTTGGATCACCGCATTTGAAGCACTTCCTTTCGCTCTTGCTACTTTTTTCGTCTTTGTTTCTTTGGAATGCATTTCTTTCATCATGTGGTTGTCTAACGAATCTTCCTCGTCTTTTGAAGAATTTCTTGAAGTCTCTTACGGCCATGGCATATTCTTCGTCATCACTTTTGGAGGTTGAGCTATCCTCGTCACTAGATTCCTTCCTAGCTTTCAATGCAATTGACTTACTTTGCTCTCTTTTTCCTTTGACCATCTCGGAGTCTTTCTTTATTATTGCTTCGTAGACTTTCAAGTTGCCGATCAACTCGTCAAGTTGAAGAGTTGACAAGTTCTTTGATTCTTCAATCGCCGTAACTTTAGCTCGCCATTTTGGATGAAGAGCCCTAAGAAATTTCCTAACAAAATTCTTACTAGAAAAACTCTCATCAAGTGCTTTTAAACTTGTGATGATAATGTTAAACCTAGCAAAAGCATTATCTATTGATTCCTCTTCCGGAATCGTAAATTGTTCATATTGTTGAACAAGAAGATCTATTTTATTATCTTTGACTTGACTATTACCTTGGTGAGTTATTAGTAAGGAGTTCCAAATTTCTTTTGCGGTTTCACACATAAAGATCCTTTCGTATTCTTTACGTGGTAACGCATTATAAATAACCATTTTTGCCTCATTATCTTTAGCAAGTTTTCTTTTTAAATCATCACTTTGTTTTTCAAAAGATACTACTTCATCCTTTTTAGTTTCGGGATTATTTTGAATAGGGGAAAAATCACCAAAGGTAATAACATGCCAAAGATCAAGATCTTTTGATTTCACATAAGTTTCGAATCTATTTTTCCAATAAAGAAAACCATCACTTTCAAATAGCGGTGGTCTTTGCATAGATTGCCCTTCTAAATATTTTTCCGATTCCATAGATCGTTTCAAGTTTTAAAATACAATTTATTTTAAAAATCTTGTTTGACGTGGCTCTTGATACCAATTGTGGAAAACTAGAAGGGGGTTGAATAGTTTTACGTCTTTTTAATTTATTATAAAAACTTTGTTTACTTTTAAAAAAACTTAGATTCGAATTTATGTGAACTCAACTCTTGAACAATATGAACAAATATAAGTAAATCTAAATTAACAATGCAAGTAAAGTAATGAAATGAAATGAAAGATAGAGATGGAAAGATCGAACCGCGAGACAAAGGATTTATAGTGGTTCGGCTACAAGGACACCTTCCTTGCCCTACTCCACTCCTCGAGCACCTAACTCGAGAGTTTTCTTCACTATGTCAACAAGCTCCCTTATGGCGGAGAAAACCTTACACAACTTTCGCTTACACCAATTTTACGACACAAAGCTAAATGTCGAGTTCTAATCGTAGCTAGAACCAATCTCACAACTTCAATCACAACTTCTTCACGACTTCTTCACAACTTCTTCACTACGGCTTCACAACTTCTTCACGACTACTACACACCACAACTACTTCACAACTTCTACTCTACTTCTTCTTCACAACACTACTATTTCTTCACAACTACAATCTAATTCACAACTATACACTACTTCTTCACTTCCTAATACTACTTCTTCACGCCTCTACTTCTTCACACCTTTGCTTCTTCACACCTTTACTATACTTCTTACACACTAAACTAATCTAACCACTTTATGTTCAAACCTATCTAATTAATATACACACCTTATACACAAATGAATGAATGATTTACAAAGTTTACTAAACTAACAACTTAGGTAACATGATGATACTAAGTTGTAATACTTCTAGTCTTGATTGATAGAAGTATTCTTCTTTTGCACTTGGATGGTAGAACTTGGATCACTTAGAAACCAATGCTTAAGAATATATGATCAAAGGATTTAGAAAGATATAAGAAGAGATTTAGAACAGAAGGTTTGGGGTGCAAAAGGTGAGGAAAAGTCCAGGAATGAACCAGTATTTATAGGCAAAGCTGGGGGCTAGAGGAGCGTGGGCGGTCCCTTTAAATAGGGGGCCGGTCCCCTTAATAATTAAGGGGGCCGCCTAGATAATTAAAGGGGCCGCCCCTTATATCCGTTGCCCAGCTTTGTCTTTTTGTGGGGAAGGTTTTTCTGGATATTTTTTGCCATTTTTGGTTGAAAATTTGAATTCATAAATTTATTATGGATTAAACATTTTCCTTTAATTTCCAAAAATGATGTTGTAAAAGATATAAAATGTTTGTGTCATTTTATAAAAAATCTAGTGATTAAGAAAATGTTCCTTTGATCATATAATGCATTAGGCATTTGTTTATTCATACCTTAAGTGATTAAGTTGTTAAAATAGATATTTACAACTAAATACTTGTTTACGTTATAATCTTTCGTTTAATGATTTTACATTTTGTGATTATCAAAACGTAGAGGTATCGAAAAATATTAATAACATTTTTAGGCATTATTTATATCAACACTTTCCTTGGCACATTTTGCATCAAAAGCGAGTCTCCATCTACAGAAAACCCATGGCACATAACAACAACCCGGTTCAAGAATATCATCAAATTTTCCTACAATTTTTCTTAAAAGCAACGGTATATTGATCCACTTGATACGAACAAATACAAAATCACCAAAATCTTTTACTAAAAAACCAAAGAAAAATAAATCAATAACACTATTTTAACCTTATAATTTACACAGACATTTTAACAAACACTTGGTACGCTTAAAATAAAAGACAACTAAATTAAACATAATCAAAGGAGAACATAAAAGAAACCAAATAACAAAAGAACTTACAAATTATGAAACGTATGTGATTAAGATCTAAACCCAAAACAGTATTTCACTGATATCAAGATCATTAACAATCATCACATATAATCTATAAAAACAACAAAATTGAACATTGCACGATCTATACATAAAAAATCATTAGCCACAAATATATGATTATCAACACAATTAAAAGAACTTACAATCGAAACCCAAAATAGGTTTGCCTCCAATCAAATTTATAAAGGAGTGTAATGCCTTTGATTTGATTTTTGAACAAATAGGGTCGAATATGTTTTGTGAGGGATGAATACGTTTTGATTATTGTGGTTGCGTTTGATTTAGGGATTTTGGTTCGTGAAAACTGATGGGGGGTGGGTTGGGTTAGAATAAGGAGGGTGAAAATGTTTAGGATATGGGATTTTTTTTTTTTTTTTTTTTTTTTTTTAGCTGGTCCGAAATTTTGGTTTCTTCCACCGAAAACTTTGACTTTTTAAAACAATACCAAAAATAATGTGTAATTTCAATTGTTAAAGCAAAATGACAAATGTAGACATCTTAGAATTTCAGTATTGCTTTTTAATAGGGGTATTCATCGTCTTTTTCAACTGTTGTATATTAGAATAATATATAGATAGATATAGATATAGATATAGATAGATATATATTATCGGAACTGGTCAAAAGAACCAAAATATGATACTTTTAGCATGTTTCAACCACTAGAAAAATGTCAACGAACCAACAAATCTACTCTTACAAACATGGGTTTGTGTTCATGGTATCGAAACAAGCCAAGAGTTCTGTCGTGATTAAACGATTTGAATGAACGCTGCTGCATGGCTTGTTATTATTCGTGTTAGTTTGTTATATATTTCTGTTTTTATAATCGTTAATCAAGAAAATGAGCTTGTTTTTGTACATGTATATCGTTCATTAAGATGATCAACGACCATAAGATACGGCTTATCAAGCGTTAACATACGCGAATGAATGAACAAACCTTTTGTTAGTATCTGGTATTTTGTGTTTATTGAACATAAGAATTTGGTCCATGTTAGTAAGAGTATTGTATAAACTAACATAAAAAACATACAGCCAAACGGTTCATGCATGATTCATCAACATTGAGTACATTTGTACCCTAGTCGTATTGTATACATATATACTGTATTCATAACAAAAATAACATAACTTTAATTTTGTTACCTATATATCCTGTGCAATTAACTTATCTCTCATTTCTAAAGGCTTCCATGGAAGTGGAGTGATGACGTATAGTCTACACCCGGGTCACGGACCCGATTAGTAAACAATACTAAATACTTAAGCCCACCACGTATGGGCCGCTATGGCGCTAACTGGACTACTAGTTACACGGCTGGGGCCTACAAGGTCCAAGCCCAAAGCTATTTTCGGATTAGATATGGAGTATCTCCTAATTAAAGGGGATATATACCAAATATCCGATGTCGGCGAATGCGCCGAGGAGTAGGGAACACGAAACCTACTAGGGTTTCGTATGTATATAAAGGGCACCCAAGCCCTCGGTAAAGGTACGACTCACTAAAAACCCTAACTCTTCACTAAACCCTAAATTCGATTACTTACTCTCACGCCGGAGGATAATCGGGGGAGACAATCCCTCGATAAGCCTAACGGTGTTTGTTCTTTTTCTTAGTGCGCAGGTTCCATCAAGCATTAAGATCTGATTGGTACGAGAATAGGAGTCTTAACAAGGAACGCCCAACTTTTGTATCAACAAGTGGCGCCATCCGCGGGACCCTACACTAAGATTTTTACCAAGAACTGGAATGACGAAACACGGAAAGGAGCGGACTCCGCATGCGAAGAAAGCGCATGACGACTTACTAGGGAAGAAACAACAAATTGATGCGGCCTCCAAGCAGACCTCTGGAACAACCAGTGTGCCTAGAAGCTTTGGAGCGTACTCAGATTTGCTCCTTACTCCAGTAGAACCGCCCATTCTGACTACCAATGCTACTACAACAAGTACTAGCGCGGTAGACCCACAACGCACTCCTCTCGCTATGCCAGAGGTGAACTTCACTGAGCCTCCCAATGCGCCTATCCGAAACAAGGATCTTGTTTTGGAAACAGACTCCATCGCGCTAGAAGGAGTCACTCCTGAATTGGCGCCAAGTGACTTTGTATCTCAAAACTACGAAGCCTTGGCTGCGCTCATGCAAGAGGAGGCAAAGAAGAGGTCAAGCCAAAGTCTGCACGCCAGACTCAACTTCGACCCTGAGCACGAAGTATCCCCACCGCGCTACCGAAGGGAAAGGCGCGAGAAGGATAGCCGCAAACAACCAGTGTTTGCCAGGATTGGAAGGAAGGTTGTGGACGATGAAGCAGCCGACTTTCAGCATCTGGAGGAGCATGAAGACGGGGAACGGCGCGCCAATGTCCACGCTAGACTTGGCAGTCGCAGGATCCAAGACAGGCTTGGGCGACGATGCTCCCCAAGTGAAAGCCCCTCAAGCTCTGATTCTGAGGATAGTCGGCGCAAGCGTCGCAGAGGAGCAAGCTCAGACTCTGATGATAGTCGACGCAAGCGTCACAAAAGAGTCCGCTCATCTTCAAGAGATTCCTCGGACAGCGAGACTGGACACTGAAAATCAAGAGGAAAATACCGCGACCAGGAAGACGAAGACATGTCCCTTCCCTGGCGTCGCCAAAAGGTTGATGCGTTTACTAGGCGCATCAGCGATTTTTCGGAGAATAAGAAAAGGCGTATGCCTGCTAACGTCAAAACATATGATGGAACAGGTGATCCTGATGATCACCTAAAAATTTTCGAATCAGCGGCCACTATCGAAAATTGGCCACAACCTGTGTGGTGCCATATGTTCAACTCTACATTAGTAGGGAATGCGCGCAACTGGTTTAGCAAGCTTCCACGTAGAAGCATCGATGGGTTTGAGGAGTTGCGCAAGGCGTTTCGCTTAAACTTTACTCAAAGGAAGAAGTGCGCCAAAAACCCTGTCGAACTCGCTAGGGTTAAACAGCGACAAGGGGAACCCACAAGTGCTTTCATGGAACGCTTTAAGGACGAATGCATGAAAGTCAAGGCGTGTCCAGAGATACTAAAAATATCGGGTTTTATGAATGCAATCAATAACCCAGATTTGATAAAAAAAGTTAAACGATAAGGTTCCCTTAACTTTCGACGAACTCATGAAGCGCACGAGGTCTTTCGTCCAAGGAGAAGAAGCCGCTGCGGATAGCAAGAAAGGCTATTCGAACCATAGGCCACAAGAAGAGTCAAGGAGACAATCCAATGACCAGAGCGGCAATCGTAATAGGAGTTATCGCACTCAAGGCGGTGGAAGGGGAAACGACAAGTACACCCCATTAACAAAAACTCCAAAAGAAATATTCGCGACGGAAGGGGCTAACTTACCGAAACCACCACCAATGCGCACCCCAGAGGATCGGCGCACAGGGAATGGCTATTGCGAATACCATGGACAGAAAGGCCACACAACCAACGAGTGCGTCCAACTGCGCCAATTGATCGACAAATTGGTAAAGGAAGGAAAGATGGACCACCTCGTAAAAAACATCAGAGAAGGGAAAGACAAACCAAAACCAGGGGCCAAGAAAGAGACATCAAAAGAAAAGGCAGATATCATCTACATGATACAGCCATGGCAGCGTACGACAAGACAGAAAGTTAGTCAACGGTTTTCTAAAGGAAATGAAATTTCTTTCCCCTCCCTGACTGCGAACAACGCAGTAGTGGATCCACTTACCATTGAAATACATATGGGGGGTCATGACATCCGTCGCATGTATGTAGATGGAGGTGCATCCGCTGATATTATATATGAACACTGTTTCAAGAAGCTACGACCTGAGATACAGAATCAGCTGATCCCAGCCACAACGTCGCTCACTGGCTTCACAGGGGAGAAGATATGGCCCATGGGGCAATTACGTCTATTTGTAGAAGTTGGTGACAAACCACACTCTACAGTCACCTGGATGAACTTCATGGTAATCAGATCCCCCTCTCCGTACAACGGCATCATCGGGAGACCGGGAATATCATCCATTCGCGCTGTGCCATCCACAGCGCACGGGATGCTCAAGTTCCCAGTGGAAGGAGGTATCGTCACTCTTTACAATACCACCATACCACCCAAAGAATGCAACGCAGTGACAAATGACGTAGGCGATGTTCCAGAACAGCGCGCAATTAAAGTCCCAAACCTAAAGGTCGCCATTCACCCCGACTACTCGGATCAACAGGTATCTATTGGCGGGTCTCTGTCTAACAAAGGCAAATCAGCTATATGCGCACTCCTGCAAAATAACTTAGATATTTTTGCATGGGAGCCAAAGCACATGACAGGAGTGCCACGTTCCATCACGGAACACAAGCTACAAATTCGACAAGGATATCCTCCAATAAGACAGAAAAAGCGTGGACAAGCCCCAGACCTCGCAAAAGCCATCCTGGAAGAAGTACACAAACTAGTAGACGCAGGCATCATGCGGGAAGTGTACTACCATGACTGGCTCTCTAACCCATTAATGGTAAAGAAAAGCGATGGTAGTTGGAGAATGTGCGTAGACTTCACAGACCTCAACAAAGCATGTCCACAGGACTGCTACCCGCTACCGGAGATAGACTGGAAGATCGAATCTCTGTGTGGATATCCCTTCAAATGCTTCCTCGACGCATACAAGGGATACCACCAAATTCAAATGGCGGAGGAAGACGAAGAAAAAATGGACTTCCACACAAGTCAAGGGGTCTATTGCTATACAAAGATGCCCTTTGGCCTAAAGAACGCAGGAGCAACATACCAACGTTTGGTAGACACTGCGTTCGAGAAACAAGTAGGCCGCAACTTGGAAGTATACGTCGATGACCTCGTCATCAAAAGCCATACAGAGGAAGAGCTAGTGCGCGACATGGAGGAAACGTTCAAAACACTGAGGAGAATCAACATGAAATTGAACCCTAAAAAGTGTACATTTGGTGCTACAGAGGGCATGTTTCTCGGGTATTTGATAGAACCCGATGGGATCAAGCCTTGCCCAGAGAAGACCCAAGCAGTCATTGACCTCCCCTCACCGCGCACACTGAAGGAGGTTCAGTCCCTAAACGGCAAGCTAGCCGGACTGAACCGATTCTTATCCAAATCAGCGGACAAGTCACTTCCCCTATTCAAAACACTCAAGAAGTGCACAAAAAAGGGAGACTTTAGATGGACCGCGGAAGCAGAAGAAGCCTTCCAACAGCTCAAACAACACATAGCAGCGCTCCCAAAGCTTGTCGCGCCCCGACCAGGGGAAGAGCTGATCATGTACCTATCTGCGACTCAGGGAGCAGTCAGCGCAGTGCTACTGACAGACAGGAACTCCGTCCAGACACCCATTTATTTTGTTAGTAAGGCGCTCAAGAAGACGGAGATTAACTACACGGCAATGGAAAAGTTGGTCCTAGCCTTAGTGTTTGCAGCGAAAAGACTGCGCAGGTATTTCCAGGCGCACCCAATAGCTGTTATCACAGACCAACCCATCAAACAAGTAATCTCGAGACCCGACGCATCGGGACGCCTACAAAAATGGAGTGTATTACTGGGTGAGCATAACATATCATATAGACTGCGCACTGCAATCAAAGGGCAGATATTGGCCGACTTCATCATTGAGAAGCCAGAGACTGACACTACACCTGCGACAAGCAAGGAGGAACTTCAAGAACCATGGATTCTATTCACTGATGGATCCTCATGCGTAGATGGATCAGGAGGTGGTCTTATTCTTACTAACCCAGAAGGAGCTGAATTCACATATGCTCTGCGCTTTGAATTCACAGCCACGAACAACGAGGCAGAATACGAAGCACTCCTGGCTGGGTTACGCATCGCAATTCAAATGGGTGCACGCAACCTAGAAGCGAACGTCGATTCACGGCTAGTTGCTAACCACGTGTTAGGCGAGTATGTAGCAAAGGAGGAACACATGATCCAATACCTTGAAAAAACCAAATCTCTGATCCAGAACTTCGATAGGTTTACCATAAAGCAGGTTCCCAGGGGTGAAAACAGGAAAGCAGATGCGCTGAGCAAGATCGCATCCACCAGTTTTGCACATTTATCAAAACAAGTATTGGTGGAAACCTTGAAAAATAAGTCAATTGAAGAGATGGAAATATCCACAGTCATAGAGGAAGAAGGCCCTACGTGGATGACACCGATCATTGACTTCATTAGCAAGGGCAAACTCCCCCAAGAACAGAAGGAAGCTCGAAGAATTTGGCGCACAGCGCAGCGATTCGAGCTTAGGGATGACGTCTTATATAGACGCTCATTCCTACAACCATGGCTTAGATGCGTTGGACCTCTCCAGGCAGACTATGTACTTCGAGAAATCCACGCAGGCTCATGCAGCATGCACTCAGGACCACGGTCCATTGTAGCGCGCGCCCTAAGGTCTGGATACTATTGGCCAACTATGCACCGTGACGCGCGAGATTTGGTACGGAAGTGCAGTGATTGCCAAGTTCACAGACCCATTCCGCGCCGACCACAGCATGAACTAACGCCTATTACAGCGCCATGGCCATTCTACAAATGGGGTATCGACATCGCTGAACCTTTCCCTATTGCCGCAGGTGGATTGAAATTCCTTATTGTGGCAATAGACTACTTTACTAAGTGGATCGAAGCAAAGGCAGTAGCGACCATAACAGGTAACCAGATAAAACGATTCGTGTGGGACAACATAGTATGTCGCTTTGGATTACCTGGTGAAATTATCTCAGATAACGGAAAACAATTCCGTGATAACCCATTCAAAGATTGGTGCGAACAGCTGAACATCACGCAACACTTTGCATCAGTAACTCATCCACAAACCAATGGTCTGGTTGAACGCGCAAATAGAAGCCTAGGTGAAGGAATTAAAGCGCGCCTGGATAGACACAAAGGAAGATGGGTAGAAGAACTATCACATGTTCTCTGGGCGCACCGAACAACCATCAAGGTTAGCAACGGGTACACTCCCTTCTCTTTGGTCTATGGGACAGAAGCTGTAATACCAGCTGAAATTGGAATGCCAACCATCCGTACTGCGGAAGTTAATACGGCAACCAATGATGATGAGCGGCGCATAGACTTAGATCTATTGGAAGAGCGACGTGAACGCGCAGCAATACGCGAAGAGAAAGCCAAGTCAAGAATGAAAGGATACTATGATGCCAAGGTACGCAGCACCTCATTCAGACCAGGTGACTTCGTATACCGCGAAAACGACTCAAGCCGCGCAGAAGACACTGGTAAGCTAGGACCAAAGTGGGAAGGACCTTACGAGGTCATAGAAGCACTTGGCAATGGAGCGTACAAGCTATGCGACAAGGACGGACATGAGCTACAGCGAACGTGGAACGTCCGCAACCTTAAGCGGTGCTATCTTTAAAGCAGGCTACGGCCCAACATGGACACTCACGCACTTTAGAAAGTGCCCCCAATAAAGATCCATGTAATTTTATTTTTTAAGAATTATCTAGATAAGTATTCTCTTTTCAAAACTTGCAAGTATTAATAAAACGTTATGGTTTCTAGCTAACTCCATAACACATTTAACTCTATTGTTTGCATCTTTCATTATCGTGTTTCAATATTGTTATAATTTTGCCTACATGGCGTGCATGCACACACTAAGACCCACGATGGCAGAAAGGATGAGTAAACCTAATAAACAACTCGTTGAGTAAGAGGGTTGCAAACCCATCAACTTTGGATCACGAATCCTTGTTAAACACCTTGCGCTCAAGACGTTGGCGCAAGTTCCTTACGCAACCTATGATGGATGCGCACTAGGGCACACTGTGCGCGTTTAACAACTCAGGAAATCAATACTCTTGAATCCTTAAAGTATAATACGACAAGTAAACTTACAAAAATTCATAGACGACTATGTTTCCCTTCTTTTCATTAAGTTGGAAAAATTCAATACACGACTACGGTCCTTACTTAAAGAAAATTCATACATAATAATGATTCTTCTTTTCTAAGTACGCTTATACACCCAAAGATATCCTCACGCAAGGATACATAAATCATATAAGAACTACGATTTCAAAAGCATAAGTATTTGGAAGTTGTAAAAAACACTAAGTACAAAAGCAAGATTTCTATATACAGGAACATGTTTCTACAAAAGACTTGTACAAAAGAGCTAAATGCTATATGTGCGCCTTAGCTGACTGGAGCCCCCACTCAAAGCTGTTCCCTTTTCATCCTCGAGCCTCTTCAACAACTCTGCATCATCAAGGGAAACAGTGGCCACGCAGACAGGCACACCATCGGATCTAGGCTGATGCGCAGCGCCTATGCCGCACAGAATGGCCTTTCCTTTCGCGCCTTTCTTTCTTGCGACTCTGGAAACATGAGCATTTAGAGACCTTTGCAAAGAAATCTCTTTCTCAATACGGAAAGGATTCAGAATATCACGAGGCTGAGCAAAAATGGGTACCTTCAACTGCGCTACGTCAGGCTTCAAGTAGAAGTCCAATTGCTGATCTGCACCATCCTGCAGATGCCTGGGAAGAGTGAGCCCCGCCATGATCACGCTGATAGGCTGATCCTGATCTCGCTCCAAACGAGCGATATGCGGAAGCTCAAGCTTTTTTAGCTCTTCCATGGCAGCAACAAGCTCAGCACGGGCATTCGCCTTGTACCCAGGGACCTCGGCAAGTAGCACAGTCAATAACTTGGCCTCATCAAGCTTTTTTGCGGCCAAAGTCTCACCATGCGCAATCGCGAACTCCACAACCTTTCTGAAGGACGTGGTGACCTCGGGATGCTCCAAAGTACACATGGCAGCCAAGCGAAGACCATGACTGATCAACCACCTACGAAATAACACAAGTGTTAATAAGGGTCTCAAATATACACAAGTTATAAAGAGATAGAAGCGGCATGTACCTGCGCTCAGCTACGGACTGAACCATATGAGGGTATAGCTCCTCATCATATTCGATGCTGAGCTTGCGAAGCTTCTCTTCTTGCGTCTTCAGTGCAAGCTCCACACGGCTACGGAACTCTTCAATGTTGGCAAAGTGCTTGCTCCTATTCTGTTGCAAGTACTTCAGCGCCCATAAAGAATTACGCTTCTGAAGGTCCGCAGCAGCACGCTCCTGCTCCAGCTCAGCCATCACCAAGAGCTTCCCCTCCGCCAACCTTTGCGCAGACGCTTCTGCGCGCTCCAGTTTAGCCTTGGAGCTCAGCTGCTCAGCTTTAGAGCTTGCTAATTCAGCCTGAACAGACGCTAACTGCGCCTGCAGCCTAGAAACTTCCTCGGACTGGCACACCCTGGCTTGCGCCACCAGCTCGGACTGACGCACAGCGATGGAGGCCAGCTCCTCCATCGTAGAGTCAAACGGACTTAACTCCTCTCCAATACCCCTTGGTGAAGGCACATCAAAGGGACTCACCTCGGGGGGCGCACTCCCATCTATGACGCCAGCGTCCTCCACAGGCTGTTTACTGCACGAAAGATCAAGAAGCAATGTCAGCGCACGAAAAACAGTCAAGCATATACAAAATACTAAGGGATTGCTAAAAAATACTTACATGGGGGGAGGAGACGAGGACACGTCCTTCTCAATCTCAGGCATGGACGTACTCCCACCAGACTTCTCATCCACACTGAGGGCACGAAGAAACAAAGTTAGAATAAAAGTATAACTTGACAAAAGTTCATAACTAAGATACTTACTTCATCTGCACTTCGGTAAAAGATGGGCTCTCCTCAGCCTCAGGTCGCGGCCTCTTGGAAGGCCCTTCGCCATCACCACCATGCGCTCTCTTGCGCGTCAGTGAGGAGCGCTCCTCCATTTCACTGTCAGACTCCTCCAAATTGATGAGCGTTTCATTGGGAAGAGGCTGCACAGTGTCAGGAACCTCCTGCACAGGAGGAGCCACCCCCTGCAGCGGCACAGCTACCACCACATCAGGTGAGCCTTCGGACTCTGGAATAACCAAGTCCACGACACGCCCGGCCGTCGCCTCCAGAATGGTCTTCTCACCGTCCCCCAGAGGACGCACCCCCACTGCCACAGAACGCGGTTCCTCCAAGTTAACAACCGCAAACAGATCCATCTCTGCGTATAAATTAGACAAAGAGAAGCAAGTTACATAAAGTATGGAAAACGAAGAAACGCTTACACTAATAACGACAGTAAGACGACAGAATGAGCACCCACCCGTGCCATCCGCATCCAAGAATGTGGGAACCTCTGTCTCATGCTCGAAGTAGTTGCGACTGATGCCCATATGCACCAGGAACGCTTCCGGGTATGGCTTGATGGGAAGGCGGTTCTCATCAATAATCGCCGCATGATCCGCGTTATACCACGTCTCGGGGGGGCGCTCATCCTTGGGCAGATTGGCACGGGTGTAAAATTGAAAATTGGAAGGAAAAACGGCCGCGTCAACCCAAAAGAATTTCTCCCTCCAGTCCTTGAGTTTATCTACCTTCTTCACGTAGCATTGTAACTTACCTACGCGCTTAGAGAAAGTAACCCACCCATTTGACCATGTCGCGTGATAGAACGCGCGAAATAATTGGAGGGTCGGGTGAATCGCTAACAAGCGACAGTTCACCTCAAAATTCGCAATTTTCCCAGCACCAATACAGTGCAACTGGGAGATGTGGAGCTCGTAATAATTGAGTATATCACTCAACAGCACGGATATGGGTACGCGATGATTCGCCCACTCGAAGAAGCGCGTATATAACCCTACCTTCCCTACGGGGAAATTAGCGATGGTGTCATTTGGACCTGGCACCTCTGGGCGCAGATCCAAAGGGATAAAGTAGTCCGAGGTGAACTGATTCAGTTCACCTTCGGTTATGTTAGAAGTGAAATCCTGAAGTTGTGCGACCATTTTGTGTTTCAGACTGTGCGCAAGCGCTATTACCTTCAAATTTTTCGTTCTTGATAGCGGAGTTGAAGATATAAAAATGGTGGAAATATGCTTTTTTAACTGTGGATATCACATCAAAGGGAGGCGGTAGTTTATATAGTTTTCCCACCCACCACAGATGACTGACACGTGTATCCCACTAACTCAAATCGTGTGGCTAGGAGCTGAAACAGTACAGAACAAGTGGATAGCTTCTCCACTTCCCAAGGTACCCGAATTGCACTTTTTTGGACTAGATACATCATATGTGCGTTTTTGGCGGTACATTTTTTCAATCTTCCCGCGTACGCGTGGGGTATAATTTCGACACGACTTTAGTCTAGTATCCGCAGGTTTTACCCTGCGCACACTAGACTGGGGGGACATGATGACGTATAGTCTACACCCGGGTCACGGACCCGATTAGTAAACAATACTAAATACTTAAGCCCACCACGTATGGGCCGCTATGGCGCTAACTGGACTACCAGTTACACGGCTGGGGCCTACAAGGTCCAAGCCCAAAGCTATTTTCGGATTAGATATGGAGTATCTCCTAATTAAAGGGGATATATACCAAATATCCGATGTCGGCGAATGCGCCGAGGAGTAGGGAACACGAAACCTACTAGGGTTTCGTATGTATATAAAGGGCACCCAAGCCCTCGGTAAAGGTACGACTCACTAAAAACCCTAACTCTTCACTAAACCCTAAATTCGATTACTTACTCTCACGCCGGAGGATAATCGGGGGAGACAATCCCTCGATAAGCCTAACGGTGTTTGTTCTTTTTCTTAGTGCGCAGGTTCCATCAAGCATTAAGATCTGATTGGTACGAGAATAGGAGTCTTAACAAGGAACGCCCAACTTTTGTATCAACATGGAGAATCTTAAACCATTACAGGCTTGAAAGGTTCATACATCGTGTACACGTAAAATAAATACTAAACATTTAAAGGTCCACTATATGCCTTGGATTGCAATAAAAAAAGGTTAGACTTAATGATTAGCTTATTATTCAACTGAAGAACAGCTCATTGATCTAAACATTGAAACAAAACCTTATCACCTTCACGTACATGCAACTATAACACACACTCTTCACCTTCCTAATCATCTCTTAGTTTTTGTGTACGCGTGTGGAAGCAATATGGCCATCCAAAAACACATTACATTTGGTCTCCGATTTCCGCTAGTCACTCTTCTATTGAACATCGCCAATGGCAACGGCTTAAAGTTAGGGTTCTACAAAAAGACGTGTCCTAGAGCTGAGGCGATTGTAAAGAGGCCGGACAACCGCAAATTTCATTTCTCGAGCTCCTTCACTAGCGGCTCCTTTGCTCCGAATGCGTTTTCATGATTGTTTTGTTAGGGTCTGTGCTCTGAGTACATTACTTGCTAATATATATGATATCTCATAATTGTGTTTTAAGATTGATATAGTATATCATGAATTGATATATATGATGTTTATGTAGGGATGTGATGGTTCAGTGCTACTAAACTCTACCAAGAATAACCAAGCGGAGAAAGCTGGAATTCCAAATCTTTCCCTTAGGGGTTTTCAAGTTATTGATGCTGCTAAAACTGCTGTTGAAGCCGCATGTCCTGGTGTTGTCTCTTGTGTAGATATCTTAGCTTTAGTAGCTCGAGATTCAATTCAGCAGGTACGTATCTTTATATATTAACTTGCATGAGCATGAAATGTTCTTTTACTTCACTATGAAGACATGCATTCATGTTCTATACACTGAAACCCTCAAACTTGAGGACTAGAGGTTAATTTGGTGGCTTTAAAGCTGCACGATGGCAACGGAGATTTGTGGTTTTTAGTGATGAAATTGGTTTTTAACCGATAGACTAGCATAATGGTCTTGATAAAGCCTTTTTGTTCGTTTGCAGATTAAGGGACCATATTGGCCAGTGCCATTAGGGAGAAGAGATGGAAGAGTATCGATAGCATCTAAGAGTTTCACGCTGCCAGCTCTTTTTGCCAACATTACTACACTCAAATCACAGTTTAAGTCGAGGGGCTTGAGCGTTAAAGACCTAGTAGTCCTTTCAGGTATATCGTCCATTTTCGATCTACCTTTAGATATTTAATTAAGCACTTTTGGTTTTATTAGTCATTAGATTACACACTAGATAACCAATGGGGGTGAGTGGGTGACCCAACGGTAAGAGCTTAGCCTCTTAGGACGAAAGTGCCTAGAGGTCTTGGGTTCGAACCCTGGAGAGAAAATTAATCATCCATTGGTCAAAGAGGTTCACCTGCGCCGACTCCGAGCTATCCAAAAGGGTAGTTGCCCTGGGATTAGTCGGCTCGTAATGTCGAGTCGGAAATCCAAGTATACCAAAAAATAGATTACACTAGATGACTATTTTTAACTATATATAATCAAAAAAATATTTCTGTAGATGAAGATTATAAATAAAGCGACCACATATCATAACTGAACCTATTATATCTCGAACATTTACATTTGAAGAATTGAAAATTTACGGAGTTTGAGTGATAAAGGGTCGTCGATAAACTTATCTGACATTTAAATTTTATCTCTTTACATAGGAGGACACACTGTGGGAGTTTCTCACTGTTCTACCATCGCATCCCAATTATACAATTTTACTTGCAAAGGCGACACTGATCCGACTCTAGACCCAAAGTATGTACCTCATTTGAAAAATACGTAGTAAATGCAAGCCTACCGACACAACCACACTTCTTGAAATGGATCCAGGGAGTGTCAAAACATTTGATGAAGATTACTACACTATCGTATCGAAAAGAAGAGGCTTGTTTGAATCAGATGCTGCTCTTCTAAATGACAAGCAAACAAGTGCTTATGTCAAGCTTCAAGCAAAATCTCATGGAGCTACATTCTTCAGAGATTTCAGCGTTTCAATGGTTAAAATGGGTAAAATCGGAGTTCTTACAGGAAAGAATGGTGAAATCAGGAAGCGTTGTGCTTTAATCAACTAATGATCGAGTTGAAGTGTGATTTGATTTAATAAGGAGAGTCCAATGCAAGGCTTTTTGGTTAATTGACCATGATGATGGATTTGGAATCAATTTCTTTTATTTAATCTTGGATGGTACTTCGTAATATGTTTATCTTGTAAAAAAGTTGATTTATTGATGTAAGTTTTACAAATTAATTTAATTGCTAAATATAATGAAAAAGTTACAAATTAGTGATCTTTTTCAGTAATATCTTGTGGTATTTGATACTTGCATCAACGACGAGTTGGCTAATAATAAGTCACATTTGATGCATCTTCGATACCACTAGCGTATAGGTATGTATGTAGGTGACACAATATTGATTTATAACGTATATCTTGCATTTTGTGTAAAAAAATATTTATAGACGCATTTATCTTGAGTACATACGTATGTTTATTAATTCGACAGATGATTTATATGTTCTTGACTTTCGGTTAGTTTATTCCCTTGGTTGATTTAAAGCACATGCAATAGAATTTTCATCTCTAAACCGCCAACTATAGTGATTTATTCAAGTAAGCTCAATGGTTATCGTAGTGTGGGGTGAGTAGTAGTTTACATACTAGATCTTTGCTTGTTCTCCAATAATGTGATTTATCATACAATGCATTGTACTACTTGATTAGAACCAGCGTGAGCTTTAGGTTGAATAAGAACAAAGCACCTTCATAAATTTGTTGTTTCATTGCTTTACTTCATGGCCATAACACCTACTTGTGCAATGCTTTTGTTTGGTTGTTTGTATACAGCTTCATCATACTATTGTTATTGCTCGTTAAAGGATGTGCTTTCGTTTGCTTATGTTGAACTACTTGTGCTTATTCGCTTTCTCGCTAATACATGTTTTAAATCGCAAACATGTGTTGTTTAATCAGTGACCTTACCAAGTAATCACTTGTTTTAATTTATGTGTTGTTTAATTTAATCATGCTATCGTTTTATATATATGCTAATATATTACACTTTTCTTTTTGGCTTTTATAAGACAAAATCGGAAACAAACACAAACTCACATATAATTGATGTTCATGTTGATGTCGAACAACTTTCCGGAGCTACAACGGCTCAAATGGATACGATATGGGTAGACTTGGTTCGTAAAGAGATCAAGTCATTGTTGGGCATAATAGATTCTGCGGAACTTAGAATTAGAAAGTGACACCAATGTTGTTGAACGTTTGATGAAGCTTGTTCTAGAGAAGATGCAAGATACTGCTAAACGGATGGAACAACTAGAACTATATTTACCCTGTAACTTTATTACACGTATTCATATATAGTCTTTTACATTTAAAGTTGCACATACTTTTCGGCTATATATGTTTACCTTATCAAAAATCGTAAGTTATTATTATGTCAGTCACTTTACATCCCAAGCAACATATCTTTATTGTGCATGTATGTATGTGCATATTTTCGCATATCAGTTTTTCTTACATGCATGAGTGAGTTGTTATTAGCAGTTTTATGATTTTGAAAATGATGTAAATTTAATATTTTAAGAAGTGCCAACTGAGCCATCTAATGTGGCATGTCCTTTATAAAATATCAATTACAGGATCCTTTTTGAAACTATAAGGGTTTATACCAATTTGTAAATTACGTCAACTATGTACTTTTATGTTTTGTTCGACAGGTTCATATTGGCATCTTTACTCTTGGCTATTTTGCATAAACAGGGGTCTATCTTAATTATATACATGTAGATGTCATTGTTTACTCAATTAAATGTTTTCAAACTTTACTAATTTCTATTCATATATAGTCTTTTACATTTAAAGTTGCACATAGTTTTCGACTATATATGTTTACCTTATCAAAAATCGTAAGTTAGTATTATGTCAGTCACTTTACATCCCAAGCAACATATCTTTATTGTGCATGTATGTATGTGTATATTTTCGCATATCAGTTTTTCATACCTGCATGAGTGAGTTGATTATTACCAGTTTTATGATTTTGAAAATGATGACTAAATTTAATATTTTAAGAAGCGCCAACTGAGCCATCTAATGTGGCATGTCCTTTATAAAATACCAATTTGTAAATTACGTCAACTATGCACTTTCATGTTTTGTTCGACAAGTTCATATTGGCATCTTTACTCTTGGCTATTTTGTATAAACAGGGGTCTATCTTAATTATATACATGTAGATGTCATTGTTTACTCAATTAAATGTTTTCAAACTTTACTAATTTCTTTGGGTTTTGGCCGTACAATAGCTACGTACTTTGCAAAGTGTTCTGTTTTTATATGTGTACTATTTTTCGCTCCACTTAATGTAGTCTACTTTCATCTTTTGTTCCATTTTGCACAGCTAAACTTGTTTTACCGAAACCATAATAGGGCTGAGCAAAACCGACCGAAACCGAAAATTCCCGAAAAACCGACCGATCCCGAGTAATCCCGATACCAAAATTATATATTTCATTCGGTACTCGGTTTAACAAATACTTGTAAGTCGGTATCGGGTCGGTTTCGGGCCGGGAACCGATTAAACCCGAATGTTGCCCGAATAACCGAATAATAATTAGGTTAATATATATATGTTGGAAAAAGAGATTGTATGCCGCCCTTTAGTGAATATGCTGCAACATCTCAAGAACACATCTTCTCAACTCTCAACTTCAATCAGTCACTCATCTTCTCAACTCTCAACTTCAATCAGTGACTCATCTTCTCAACTCTCAAGAACACACCGAATACTCTCATCTTCTCAAGAACACACCGAATACTCTTATCTTCTCAAGAACACCACATATGGATCAATCAAGAACACCACAAATGGATCCATCTATGAACCGATTAGTTTGGTTGAAAAATTTGTGTATACTCTATTTGTTTTAATGGAAGTAAGTGTTCTTAAAGCCTGTCGTTTCAGTTTTATAGATTGAAGTTTTAATACAGTTATAAATCGATTGAAAATAATTAAACTCTGTTAGCTTTTTTTAATTGTTTTAATTATACATGAATTTGCTTTTTTTAATTGTAAGTAAGTGGTTTTTTGTTTTTTTTTTCATAAAGGGTTTAAGGCTTTAAGCTCTTTTGATACATTATGTGTTCTGAATTGTTTGTTCGAATACTCTGTTAGCTTCAAAGATGAAAACAATCTGGTTGATATGTAATTGACTAGTTCTCTTTCGGGCCTATATGCAAAGTCCCGAGAACCGACCGAATAATACCGAGTCTACCCGACCCGACCGAGAACCATTCGGTTCGGTATTCGGGCTACCAGTCTGCATGTATTCGGTTTCGGGCCTTGTCGGGACGGGTCGGGTCGGGTCGGTTTCCGGCCCGATGCTCAGCCCTAAACCATAATCACTATTGCTATGTGTGCACGCCACGTCAGATTTCCACTAACAAAAAAAATTAAATAACATGGATGGTCCTATGGTTTGTCAAACTTTGCAACTTTCGTCCCTAATACGTTTTCTTCAATTTTAGTATGTTTTCGTCCATTTTTATACGTTTTATATGTTTTCTTACGTTGTTATCCGTTTTTTATACGTTTTCATACGTTTTTATCCGTTTTCGTTTGTTTTTATATGTTTTCGTCCGTTTTTATACGTATTTCTTACGTTTTTACCTCTTTTTAAACGTTTTCTTATGTTCTTATCCCTTTTTTTAGGTTTTCATCCGTTTTTGTATGTTTTCGTCCGTTTTTATACGTCTTTCTTAAGTTTTCATACGTTTTTACCCGTATTTATACGTTTTTATCCGTTTTCTTCAATTTTCATCTGTTTTTATACGTCTTTCTTTCATTTTCTTACGTTCTTACCCGTTTTTATACGTTTTTTTTCGTTTTTATCCGTTTTTATAGCTTTTTGTAACACCCCCAATTTCGTGATATGTAGCGAAATTCAAACTGGGTGTTACTTCATAGCACAACAGTCATAACAATAGAAAACGAACTCTAATGGAGTTGTTTTAAAAGATTTATCATTCGAATTATATAAATATCAGAGTTTACAAAATGAGGTCCCATTAGTTTCAAGGTTTACAAATTACATTAAATGGGTTTTCGAATGATAATAAAATTTATAGCCCTCTTGAATATCCGTGCTCCTCCGTGCCAGCCTCGTTCATTATGGACCTGAGATAAACATGCTAAAGTGTCAACACAAAGGTTGGTGAGTTCATAGAGTTTAGTTAAATTGTTGAATACAATATTCGTAGTGTGAGCTGTATAGTCTCGCACTCATAGTTCGGAAACAAAACAGTTGTTATTTCACTAAGCTCATGTTACTAACATCTTAACACAACATCAATTTAATACATTTGGTTACCTAACCGGCTTAACACAAACATCTTCAGGTATAGTGCGTTTGGTTACCTACCCGGCTTAACACAAACATCTTCAATTATAGTGCGTTTGGTTACCTACCCGGCTTAACACAAACGTTTTCAAGTATAGTGCTTATTGGTCTATGATAAAGAAACTCTAAGTATAGCAATTACTGTTACATAGTGTGAATAAACATTCAGTTCAGATAAACATGTAGTTGCAAATAATCGTGATTGAAATTAAAAGTAGTTGAGCATGTATCTCCCCCAAAGAGTTAAATAAACAGTTTAAACGAGAAAAGTGGGGCTATGACTCACCTCAGAGTACATGATGTTAAGGATATAATAAAATCGCTGGATAAGCCGGGAGAATCTCTACGAGCAACCTAGAAATATGATATCGTGTCTTAGGTTCTAAAACAACGAAGTGAACATTTAAGCATGTCATATATAGTTTATATATCTCGTACTACTGTTCGGGCCATCATAATTCAGAGGTCATGCAGTAAACGTTCGAGGAGCTAGGACACTTTAATTCGTAAATCCAGCAACTCGTCGAAACGTTCACCCAAATGAAACCCCTCACATGAAGCTCCCTACTAACATAGTATTTATATGTGAAACATATATTTTGCTTACTTGATTATATGACATATTAAGAGTTTATAAATACAATAAATAAACTAACAAAGTTTATAAGTATTTAAAGTATATAAATACTTACCTTAATATAGAATGCTTGAGTATTATAGAAAAAGGGAATATAAGCGGAGCTTCGACGTGAAATTTGTAATCTTCGTAAACCCGAGGCTACTTGAAGATTATAACAACGCCTTCTTGAAAACCCGAAGCTATTTGAAGATAATAACAAAGTCTTTTTGGAGACTTGAAGTTATTTGAAGATTTAACTTATCATTATACTCCATAATAAAATATAAAATGAGTGGTAAGTTCCATCGGGTTGCTTAAACGCTGATAACGCTGGAAACGCGGGTCTAAAACGCGTAATACGTAAAACGTACGAAAGTTGCGTAAAACTGAGAAAAGTAAAATGTAACTTTTCTAATATGATTATAATGAATTTAATAGACTTAAAATGTCTAGGCTAGGCTTAGTCTAGTGTCGGTTGGTGTTAAACGTTCTTTAGACATAAAACCGTAAGCCTAAAAATCAAGGAATGATTTATAAAATCAGGGAATGATTTTTGGCCGAAGGAGGAGGGAAAAATATTTTGACTTTTTCAATAATATAAAAGCTTCTAAACGTCTTAGAAAATATGGTGCAGGTATAGGCTAAGGTTGCGGATAAGTAAAAGTGCTTAAAACGCAATTTTTGTTTTGTAAGACACAGGGTCTATTTGGTAACATTCTAACTTAAAAATCAAAAATTCTCTAATTGATTGTGAGTGTACTAAACATTAATCTGATGCGAGGAAAATTGGCGCAGTTGGTTTTCGTTATGCGCAGGATGTTTAAACGACGTTTAACCCAAACGTATAATTTCTTAATAACTTTTGCGAAAATGACCCGACAAGCATCAAACTTTTATTTTGTCATGAAAATAATTTATCTTACGAGGATATGAAATAAAAATTTCGGAAATGAATAGTGAAAGTGAATAGTAAAAATGAATAGTAAAATTTTTGGGAATAGAAATTAACCTGAAAATGCGAATTGTTACAGTCTCCACCCCTTAAGAGAGCTCCGTCCTGAAGATCAATTTGTGTTAGGAGTAGAAGTATTGTTGGTAAAAAGATGTGGTTACTTGTGGCGAATGGTTTCTAAGGTAGCTAGCGATGTACTTTGATTCGTTGTTTTGTTTACAGTGTCTATGGATGTAATCGAGACCACTGTATCACTCACAGTGTCTGAGGATGTAACAGAGACCACTGTAGGATTTACAATGTTTGAGGAATATGATAGACCATTGTGCAACTCACAATGTCTGGGAAGTAAATTAGACCATTGTGTAACTCACAATGTCTGAGAAATGATAGAGAGATCATTGTGTAACTCACAATGTCTTAGAAATAAATGAGACCATTGTGTAACTCACAATGTCTGAGAAATAGTTGAGACCATTGTAAAATGCACGAGTAGATACATGATTGGGAAAATATGATTGTGCCGTAATGCCTTAGAGTAGGCATACGCAGATATGTTTAGTCCATTGTTTATATAGAATGATTGAAAATATGTCGAGTGTATATATATCAATATACTAGATATTCATGTAGCATAACATGCCTAAAAGTCACATAATCGTCTGGAGGATGGAAGGCACGGAGAGCGAAAGGCTATAAAACATTTTTGTGGAAAAGCAGTTATAGTTTAGGTCTCAATTAGACCCGTTTCTCTATAACTATAAGCTCTGATACCAATCTGTAACACCCCCAATTTCGTGATACGCAGCGGAATTCAAACTGGGTGTTACTTCATGGCACAACAGTCATAACAATAGAAAACGAACTCTAATGGAGTTGTTTTAAAAGATTTATCATTCGAATTATATAAATATCAGAGTTTACAAAATGAGGTCCCAGTAGTTTCAAGGTTTACAAATTACATTAAATGGGTTTTCGAATGATAATAAAATTTATAGCCCTCTTGAATATCCGTGCTCCTCCGTGCCAGCCTCGTTCATTATGGACCTGAGATAAACATGCTAAAGTGTCAACACAAAGGTTGGTGAGTTCATAGAGTTTAGTTAAATTGTTGAATACAATATTCGTAGTGTGAGCTGTATAGTCTCGCACTCACAGTTCGGAAACAAAACAGTTGTTATTTCACTAAGCTCATGTTACTAACATCTTAACACAACATCAATTTAATACGTTTTGTTACCTACCCGGCTTAACACAAACGTTTTCAAATATGGAGCGTTTGGTTACCTAACCGGCTTAACACAAACATCTTCAGGTATAGTGCGTTTGGTTACCTACCCGGCTTAACACAAACATCTTCAATTATAGTGTGTTTGGTTACCTACCCGGCTTAACACAAACGTTTTCAAGTATAGTGATTATTGGTCTATGATAATGAAACTCTAATTATAGCAATCACTGTTACATAGTGTGAATAAACATTCAGTTCAGATAAACATGTAGTTGCAAATAATCGTGATTGAAATTAAAAGTAGTTGAGCATGTATCTCCCCCAAAGAGTTAAATAAACAGTTTAAACGAGAAAAGTGGGGCTATGACTCACCTCAGAGTACATGATGTTAAGGATATAATGAAATCGCTGGATAAGCCGGGAGAATCTCTACGAGCAACCTAGAAATATGATATCGTGTCTTAGGTTCTAAAACAACGAAGTGAACATTTAAACATGTCATATATAGTTTATATATCTCGTACTAATGTTCAGGCCATCATAATCCAGAGGTCATGCAGTAAACGTTCGAGGAGCTAGGACACTTTAATTCGTAAATCCAGCAACTCGTCGATACGTTCACCCAAATGAAACCCCTCACATGAAGCTCCCTACTAACATAGTATTTATATGTGAAACATATATTTTGCTTACTTGATTATATGACATATTAAGAGTTTATAAATACAATAAATAAACTAACAAAGTTTATAAGTATTTAAAGTATATAAATACTTACCTTAATATAGAATGCTTGAGTATTATAGAAAAAGGGAATATAAGCGGAGCTTCGACGTAGAATTTGTAATCTTCGTAAACCCGGGGCTACTTGAAGATTATAACAACGCCTTCTTGAAAACCCGAAGCTATTTGAAGATAATAACAAAGTCTTTTTGGAGACTTGAAGTTATTTGAAGATTATAACGACTGTTTCTTGAAAACTCGAAGAAAACAAGATCAAATGCTAGCTTTTCTCAAGAACACATAAACTTTCTTACAAAATATAAGAGAAATGCCTTTGGTTTTAGGTCTTTAAGGTTATAAGAAGGTGTGGTGCAAGAAATAATGAAGGCTTAGGCTTGGTATTTATAGGAAAGATTTAGGAGTTAACTACATATTGGGTTAAAAACTAACCATGGTTAAATTTACACTTGTAAACTTCTAAAGAATGAATGGTCAAGATAATGCCACCATGCTTGATGACTCCTCAAAAACGCTACATATGGCTAAAATAAGGAGGTTAAGAGTTTTGAGTTTTTATCTTGCCTTTACGGAGTGAGTTTTGGTCCCGTTAATCGCTAGCTTTAAGTTGTTAAGTCACGAAACGTAAAACCGGGTATCGTAAAAATACGAAACTTGTAGGAATGATTTAACTTATCATTATACTCCTTAATAAAATATAAAATGAGTGGTAAGTTCCATCGGGTTGCTTAAACGCTGATAACGCTGGAAACGCGGGTCTAAAACGCGTAATACGTAAAACGTACGAAAGTTGCGTAAAATTGAGAAAATTAAAATGTAACTTTTCTAATATGATTATAATGAATTTAATAGACTTAAAATGTCTAGGCTAGGCTTAGTCTAGTGTCGGTTGGTGTTAAACGTTCTTTAGACATAAAACCGTAAGCCTAAAAATCAAGGAATGATTTTTGGTCAAAGGAGGAGGGAAAAATATGTTGACTTTTCCAATAATATAAAAGCTTCTAAACGTCTTAGAAAATATGATGCAGGTATAGGCTAAGGTTGCGGATAAGTAAAAGTGCTTAAAACGCAATTTCTGTTTTGTAAGACACAGGGTCTATTTGGTAACATTCTAACTTAAAAATCAAAAATTCCCTAATTGATTGTGAGTGTACTAAACATTAATCTGATGCGAGGAAAATTGGCGCAGTTGGTTTTCGTTATGCGCAGGATGTTTAAATGACATTTAACCCAAACGTATAATTTCTTAATAACTTTTGCGAAAATGACCCGACAAGCGTCAAACTTTTATTTTGTCATGGAAATAATTTATCTTACGAGGATATGAAATAAAAATTTTGGAAATGAATAGTGAAAGTGAATAGTAAATATTATGACTGAGATTCATGTATTTCGTAGTTCAGGTGGCCTTGGTTGGCTATGGAAGATGAAGAACTTCATCTTAGAGAGAGAGTTTAGAGAGAGGGTGGAGAGTGGCTAAACTTTTTGTTTATTAGATTCAATAAACAACAAACAATACACAACTTTCACACACCCTCTCTCTAAACTTTTTGTTTTGCAACTGGTGTGTAAAAGAGCAATTGCGATAAAACACCACCAATTGCGAGATCAGCACCTCAATTGCGATAGAAGTATCAAATGCGAGACCCCAATTGCGAAAGCAGTGGAATTGCGAGACAACTGAATTGCGATACTGACCCAATTGCGAGAGCAGTAGTAATTGCGATAAGCAGCAGTAATTCCGAGAGAAGTAGTAATTGCGAGAAAGATGTCAATTGCGAGAAACTTCAGCTTTTTCCCACTTTTGTTGACTTTTGAGTACCTTCCCACGTGATAGCCTTATCATCAAAGATATCTCTTACCACTTTTCACCTACTTGCACACTTGCCTGACAAGATTCACCAACTTAACCAATAATATCAAAGATATTCCAAATAAAGTATTCACTTTAATTCCACAAACACATCAATTCATTCTTCCTTAAAATATTTTCGATCAAAAACTAAGAACACAAACAAAAAGTGCAGCTCTTTGCCCAAGATTTAAGTGAAGAATAATCACAAAATCTTTCAAACCAAGAACAAACACAACCTTACACAAGATTTTTGCTATTCGATTCCAAAAAAAAAAAAAAAAAAAAAAAAAAAAAAAAAAAAAAAAAAAAAAAAAAAAAAAAAAAAAACAACAACACAACAACAACACTTTGTCACGTTTTTAAGAAGCAAAAAACGCAACAGTTTGTTTTCTTGTAGAAGCAAACCGAACACACAAACCTTCTACCTTGAAGATTGGCTCTTGTATACCACTTGTAGACGACGACTTCCTTCTTTATCACACAAACAAACGCGATGACACTCATATAAACATAAAGAACATGAAGAGTAGATGTGGATCTTATGGTTAAAATTACTAGTCGAATGATTATATTCAAGTAAAGAAGATAATACAAAGACTAGGGATGAAACTCTCTCTCACACACACACTCTTTTACATATGAATAATGAGGCACTTTTCTGTGAAGAGTGTGTGCGTGAATATGTACCACAGCCAAGACAAAGTTGGGCCTTGGTGGGCTTTAAATGAAACATGGAGTGGGCTTAGTGTGTGTAATACACTTATGCTTAATTTACAAATTGTACAAATGCCATAAGTCCGCTAAACTAACTAAATATTATACATGACACATTAAATTGTTAGCAAATGACCATCACTTTATATTTAACATAAAATGATTGCTAACAGTAAATGAATAGTAAAATTTTCGGGAATAGAAATTAACCTGAAAATGCGAATTGTTACACTTTTTACCCGTTTTTATATGTTTCGTCCGTTTTAATATGTTTTCTTATGTTTTTAAATGTTTCGTCCATTTGTATACGTTTTAATACGTTTTTGTCTGTTTTTATACATTTTCATTTGTTTAAAGTAAAAGACAAAAGTGACAATTATCTTTAGGGTGACACGCCCACTCAAATAGTTTAAAGTTTTTTTTTTTTTAAAAGTTTAAATAGTTTAAATACTCAAGTAGTTTAAATGTAAAAAAACAAAAGTTTAAAATAGCACCTATTTTAAAAGTTACTAGTAATAAAATACTCCCTCCGTCCCATATTAAGTGTCCATAATGGAATCTTGGAATGTCCCAAATTAAGTGTCCAGGGAATATTTTCAACCAATGAGAAGAGACTTTAGTGGGTAATAGTGATATTTGATTGGTGGAGAGTGTAGTTGGCCCCACTTTCCTAAAACTTTGTGCATTTGGAAAGTGGACACTTAATATGGGACGGAGGGAGTAGTTTAAAGTATAAAAACGTTTATAAATATTTTCATAATTTTTTTTTAAAACAAAAGTTTACAAAAATTTCTGGAATTTAAAAAAGAAAACCAAAAAAAAATTATTAAAAGTTTCGTAATTTAATAAAAAAAAACAAAAAAAAGGTATATAAAAATCTTCGTAATTTAAAATTTTATAAAAATTTTCGTAATTTTTAAAAGAGTTTATAAAAAATTTGTAATTTAAGAGTTTATAAAAAATTTCGTAATTTAAAAAAAATGTTTATAAAATTCTCGTAATTTATAAGTTTATAAAATTTTCGTAATTTATAAAAAGTGTATAAAATTTTTCGTAATTTAAAAAAAAGTTTATAAAAATTTTCGTAATTTAAAAAATAGTAAAAAAAAGTTTATAAAATATTTTGTGAAAAAAATTACTGTCAATGAAATATGAAACCACCAGGGACAGTAGATGCAATATGGGACAAACCCAAAGGACGATCCATGCAATTTACTCAAAAATTAAATATGCCAAGTAGACTTTTTTTCGGGTTTTATACAAGTTTACCCGGTTGTCTCTAAACATGCGTGCAAAATGAAAGAAAAGATGAAAGTACACTACATAAAGTGGAATGAAAAAAAGTACACGTACCAAAACGGAACACTTTAAAAAGTACGTAGCTATTGTACGGCCAAAACTTTACCAATTTCTTTCAACACTATCCATATTTGTGACTAATTTTTTTTTCAAACTTCACTAATTTGTGACAAAAGTATTACAGGCATTGATACATCATGACTAATACAAATGTATAAGTTTAAGTAATTTTGGTTGATATTTTTTTCCTACTTTCAACTTGTGTATCCTACGTTTAATTTTGGGATAGATATTGGAACAAGCCACACTTTCATTTTCGGATAATTTTCTTAAAAAAGAGTAAAGTTAATTGCTTAATACCATAGTAATAATAGTACTGTAAAATCGAATAACTAACTTACTATGTACTAACTCGCCGTTCAAAAAAAATAATACTAATAAATGAAATACACAGAAATTAGTAAAAAATGGAAACTGCTTATAAACGCACGGTTTCAATATGTGATTTGCCTATTGTAATTAAAAGTGATTTGCCTATCCTAAGAAATAAAAAACTACTAATTAAAACACATGGTTTGGATATGTTTCAAAATTAAAAATGGAAAATAAGAAACTAAAACTTATCAAATGGGAAGTAACAACTGGTAACAACTATTGATACATGGTTTAAAAATGATACACGGTTTAAAAAAAAAAATAGACGAGTGACCGTGCATAGCAACGAAATTTTATAGCGCCATATAGTTATAATGATATTTTGGTTACACAAAACAGTTAACCAAAATATCATTATAACTATATGCCGCTATAAAATCTCGTTGCTGTGCACGGGTACTTGTCTATTTTTGTTTTCTAAATTTTGACTTACATCAACTAATTGCTTTATTTTAATGGCGCGACAAAAATAAGAATATAATTCACCAATGTATAAAAACTCCGCTATCCTTTTAAAATGGGTTTTAAAAGTAGTGTAATTCTTTTTATTATATGAAGCATGTGTGTATTATGAAGATGAAACCAGTCTCCCTATTTTCCCATCCGATGTGCTGTTTATAATTATTTTAAACACATCGGCTACCCGTTGCTGACTACTGGGCTACTAGATTCAAAGTAAGCGTGTAGTGTATCCATATATCCGTAAATAAAACCACCAAATTTACAACCATTTTGCAAATTATTCTTCATTTAGTGATTTATTATTAGCGACTTAACAAATCCCATAATTTGTATTCGTTCATCCTCAACGAACTCGTCTTCGGCTCCATCCCATCTGCCGAGTAGTACGACTGTAGCAAAAGGGATGGATGTCCGACGAAGATCTTCATTGAAACCTTCTTTTAAGAATCTTGTTTCAGATAATAAGATGTTTGAAGCCAAGGACAAAAAAGTGGTGGATGGTTTTGTCCCACTTTCTTTGGGGATTTCAAATGGTGTTTTCTTTACTGTTTTCTTTTCAGTTACTTATTTTCTTCTTATTAGATGGCGTGAAAAGATCCGTAACTCGACTCCACTCCATGTTGTCACCATGTCGGAAATCACTGCAATCTTCTTGTTTGTGGCGTCGTTTATCTACCTTATTGGCTTCTTTGGGATGAGTTTTGTTCACCCTACGCCTTATTCAAATGATGAAGAAGAAGAGGAGATAGAAGGTGACGTGAATGAAATTGTGCGTAAGGAAGACAGTCGTGTGACCTCTTGTGGTGCAGCTCTAGATTGTGAGTCAGATGTGGTCATAAAACACGTTATAAAGAAAGATTTGGAGCATTTACCAACAGAAAGAGTTGTCAATGAAGAGGATGAGGAGGTGATAAAAGCGGTTGTTTCGGGTAAAACACCGTCTTACTCGTTGGAATCCAAGCTTGGGGATTGTAAGCGTGCAGCTTTCATAAGGCGAGTAGCCTTGGAGAGGATTACTGGGAAATCTCTTGATGGTTTGCCTCTAGAGGGGTTTGATTACGAATCAATATTGGGACAGTGTTGTGAGATGCCTGTTGGTTATGTTCAAATACCCGTTGGTGTTGCTGGTCCGATGTTGTTGGATGGACAGGAGTTTACCGTGCCCATGGCGACTACTGAAGGGTGTCTTGTGGCTAGTACCAATAGGGGTTGTAAGGCGATTAATGTATCTGGTGGTGCAACCAGTGTCCTACTTAAAGATGGAATGACTCGAGCTCCTGTTGTTAGGTTTGGGACTGCGAAGAGGGCTGCTGACTTGAAGTTCTTCATGGAGGAACCACTCAACTTTGATACTCTTTCATCTGTCTTCAACAAGTAGGATATATACTTCTAGTTTCTGCCAACTTATACTAATTTCAACTTCCATGGTTTTGCTAATAAGTTATTCTAATAATGTGATTTGAGCACTTAAATTCATATCAGTTAATTTAAAGTTTGAAAATAATAATTATGTATATATCTTACTAGTTACTACTTATAGCTAGTATTGTACTCCGAAGAAGATTACAAATATTAGAAAATAATTAGAGAAAAGTGTTCTTAGCAATCCCAGGTGTTGTGATCTTTTTTTTAAAGGTTCAGGTGTTGTGATCTAATTAATAAAATTCTTTGTAACTGATCTCCCATTGGTTTCAATGAAAGTTTTGTTATTCGCATAAAATTCAATCACCTTATTTCCTAGCTGACTCATTTATTATAGTTGACTATCTCCTTTTAATATTTCAAATTAATTTTCAAATGCATATCTAAACACCCCTTTAGTGGTACTAGTTTGACACAACACATAAACAAAAAAGTGGTTACGTGTGTTCTAAGATACAATATAATTAATGAACATATGTGTTAATGTATATGTTTCAAAATTTCTTAATATATATCAGTAGGTTCTATAAACTAGACGAATACTCGTCAATAGCAACAGGATTTTTAGCGACAAGTTTTTTAGCGGTAAGCTTGAAATATGTATTGAATAAAATTAATAGTAAGTTTAAGAAATTCAAGATTTAGATGCATGAAAATAAGTAAAAAAAACCATGTAGATCCTAAGGGTTTAGGGTTTAGGGATAGCATGGATTTATTTCTAGAAGAAAAATATTTGCACACGTGTCTAACTAACCAAGTTGCTATTCTCTATCTTTGTTTATTTCTTTTGAGTCATAGCATACTAACCTAAATTAAACGATTTTTATTTTAATTATTAGAAACATACAATGAGGGGTGGTATATTTAATTTGTTGAGAAAAGTTAAATTTAGGGGTGAGTGGATTCCGAAGGTAGAAACAATTCATTCATGTCAAAATTTATTAAATGCAGCCCTAAAGGCTACGTTTGGCATTTTCCCTATTAAATGATATACTTGCAGATCAAGCCGGTTCGGGAGGCTTCAGAGAATCCAATGTGCGATAGCCGGGAAGAATCTATACATAAGGTTTACTTGCAGCACTGGCGATGCAATGGGGATGAACATGGTTTCGAAAGGTGTTCAAAATGTTTTAGACTATCTCCAAGCCGATTTCCCCGACATGGACGTCATTGGCATCTCTGGAAACTATTGTTCTGATAAGAAACCAGCAGCCGTGAATTGGATAGAAGGGAGAGGAAAATCAGTGGTTTGTGAGGCAATCATAAAGGAAGAAGTGGTGAAGAAGGTATTGAAAACAACTGTAGCTTCTTTGGTCGAGTTGAACATGCTCAAGAACCTCACAGGATCCGCTATGGCTGGTGCTCTTGGTGGCTTCAATGCGCACGCAAGTAACATCGTGTCAGCTGTGTACCTTGCTACTGGACAAGATCCAGCTCAGAACATCGAAAGCTCCCATTGTATCACCATGATGGAAGTTGTGAACGAGGGCAAAGACCTTCACGTGTCTGTGACCATGCCATCAATTGAGGTTGGGACTGTGGGTGGTGGGACTCAGTTGGCTTCACAATCTGCTTGCCTAAACTTGTTGGGAGTGAAGGGTGCAAACAAAGAATCGGCTGGATCAAATGCCCGACAATTGGCTAAGGTTGTCGCAGCCACAGTTCTAGCTGGAGAGTTATCTCTCATGTCGGCAATTTCAGCAGGGCAACTCGTCAAAAGCCACATGAAATACAACCGCTCCACCAGAGATCTTGCTTCCAAGGCTTAAGCTTTTTGATCGTCTGTTGTCATATCTGAGGTCAGCTTTCTATTATTCTTGTTTCTACTAGTCGTTTTGTGTTCATGGACGGTTTCATTCAGCTCTTGGATGTGAGCAATTCCAGTACTTTCAGGTTCGAATATACATTTATACTGCGGTAAAGTGTTTTAATATGTGATGGTTGTATATGTTACGCATTCATCATATGAATTATAAAGTGTTCAATAATAATCTAATTGTTATATGTTCAGATTAATGGGTACTTACTAAGTGTATACTTTTGCTATCTTTTATATAATAAAGAATTACTTCATTTAGGATCAATTTTGCTAAAACAATCTTATTGAAAAATAAATTGGACCAATCAATTTTGATAGGGGTGAGCATAAAAACCAAAAAACCGAATCAAAACCGAAAAAACCAAAAGAGCCGAACCGAAAAAACCGCCCCATTTGACAAACCAATGGTGATGGCTTTGAATTTTATAAAAACCGAATGTTTGGGGCGGTTTTTGGTTTTATACGAAAAACCGAACCGAAAAAATATTTAATTTCAAAGATTTAAGTATACTACTTTATCTTATAAAAAAAAAAACAATAGTGTTGGTTATCATCCATACATTCAAATTTGTTATATTTATAAATGTTATATCTTTATTTTCAAACAACAGTGTTCTTTGAATGTTTTTGTGAACGAAAAGTGCAAAGCCGAAAAGACATGTATTTTGTATTTTATATTTTAGATTCATGTTTGGTGGTTTCATACATTTTTTAGAAGCTTTGGATTGCTAGATATTATGCAATTATTGATATTTGTTTAAATATTTTTTCTTGATAACTTGGAATTGTAAACTTTATATAAGATTAAAACTTGATTGTTTTCAAGTAAGAAAAAATCGAATAAAAACCGTAAGACCGAAACCGAAAAAACCGAAACCAAACGGTTTGTAGTTTTCAAAAACCGAAATATACGGTTCGATTTTTTGTTTTATGATAAAACCGCCCCACCCCGCCCCATGCTAACCCCTAAATTTTGATACCGAACAAAATCGAGCAATGTGATTAGCCAATAAAAGTCAAAATTGAAGCTCAATTTGGTCAAACTATCAAATTTTCATCTAATTTATAAAATGTACTAAAAAAACATATGTGTCAATTTTGCTTAAAAAAAACTTTAAAAATGAGGGTGTAGTTAAATTTTAACTAAATTATACTTATCAATTTTCATGTTTTTTAATAACTTTATAAATTTAATAAATACCACGTATATTTTATATTTTATAAAAAATATAAAAGAATATGTCGTTGTCATTTATAAATATTATTAATAGTATATATTAAACTAATATATTTGCACGAAATTATAAATATAAAAAATACGAGTTATTAGGACATGTAAATAAATACATGAGATTTTACATATACGAACAACTAATGTTATTCCTCTTTATGAGATTAAGTAATGATATCCGAAAAAAATGTTCTTTTTTAATTATCCGCATTCAATAGCGACTCATGTTATTTCTATTATAATTTTAACTCGCGCACGAGTTTAAAAATCGGCTTAAGTTATTATTAACAGAAATATTGTAGCAACTGTCATTTTCAGAGTAATACTTGACGTCTTGACCACAAACTCAACACAATTTAACTTGAACATTTGAATATTTACTTAAACGTATAACCGATAAGTTAAATCGCGTAAATCATAAAACGACATTTAACGTAAACCGGCATTAGACTAAATTTAGTCTACATTTTACTAGTACATTATCATTCTCATAAGCATGATTTACAAGCTATTTACTTACGGTTTTACAAAACGTTGCGTAAGTCGTCCAAACTTGCATTAATTTTCACACATGCATGCAATACTTACCCAATACCCGCAACAATATTTAAATTAACATCTCTTATACATTATATACATTCAAATAAACTCATTTCACCCTTCATTCATAATAAAAATCAGCCAACACTTTTTTTAATGATTTGACACAAAATAATTTACTAAGTTATTTAAATTACAACTTGCATCAAATCAAGCAAGATCCTAATATTTCAAACAAAATCATACTTTTGGTCACCAACTCATCACCACACACGCCTCCCCCATTCCCTCATTAAATTCTTGGTCTTTTTGTCTCAAGATATTTTACAACTTAACAAAATCTCATCTTTTATAACGATTACCAACTATGTGTCTTAAAGTCTTTATTTTGTTACAAGATCAACCAAATTTCAAGACAATACTTTTCTTCCTTGTCTTCCTTCTTATCCCATGCCTAACATACCTGATGTGAGAATTGCGAACCCTCGCAGGAAGTTTTACAATCCTCTAGACAGTGTACATAACCGTTGTAGTGTAGTATAGGTAACTCTCGGGGGATTGATCATTCTCTAGGGCAATAGTGTTGTTAGGTCAAAATGTATGTCAAGATAGGTCTAGAGGTGAGGGATGATTCTTTTTGTGTTTTTATATTTTTTAGAAAGCAGGTAAAATTCTCGGGTTTTGATAGAGTGGGCGGAATTAGTTACTAATTAACTAACCCAAAACTACAATTAAATAAAATTAAACTAATAACAAGAAAAAGCAAATTGGTGATAATTCTTATGATAGGAAAAGCAGTGTTCACTTACGCTAGCATATTAAAGTAAAGAGAAGATAAACAAATAATCAAACAATACATAGACATATCGAATGATTAAAGGGATAACTTATCTTTAATGAAACATGAAGTTCAAGGGCTGTAAAAGCCTCACAAAAGCTGATAAAATCGTCTAGGTTATGCCTCTCCAAAGTGTTACACGAATTATGAAAAACATACGAAAGTATATATATATTTACACTTGTGACGGTGTCACTTGCAAAGTTTGATATCGTCAGCTCGCCTCCAATTAGGGTTTCGTCTTGTGCAAGTCTCTGTTGTGACGGCGTCGCTTAGAATGTCTGACGCCATCATGTGATGTCTTGACGTCGTCCCTTTGTAAATGTTCTGGGCCGTCTCTTGTCAACTTTGTACGAAATCTTTGTCTTCAAATACACTTGATGCCGTCAGGTTATAATGTCATCATATTCATCTGAGTCGTCGCTTGTAATTTTGAGCCAAAAATCCATCTTCAGATGTACGGCGTCACTTGTTAGAGTGTGACGCCGTCAGGACCCCTTTCCTGATAGAATTTGGGACTTGATCATTTTTGTTGGGAATACATGTAACTATTATCAAGTCTTGGTCATTTAATTATATAATAGGTTGCTTAGTTATTAGGCTTATATGTTAGTTTATATTACTAGGCTTATGAAGTAAGCCCATGAGCCTATATTAAGGCCCATTCGAATAGAATGGAAGGATCTAGGGATGTTTCCCTAGCATCCTCTCCTATAAATAGGACATGTAACATACTCTTATATTTGTTGGTTATTTCATTTATATTACTAAACCTTTGTCATTTCATTTTATACTTGAAGTAATCGACCACTCTCATCTCTCTCTCTTATTTCTCTCATATTTATACTTGTGTTGAATCTATTATGGTGACCTAACAAGTGGTATCAATCGCTAAAAGATAGTTAGGAGTGTTTAGTGTTGGTTTTTTTAGCTCAAAAGTTCTATTTTTGCGCGTATTTTTTTTTTTTTTTTAGTCTCTTTCTTGTTTTTTCTTGTTGTTTAGCACTTCTTTGATTACAAACTAGTGTTAGACAACTTCTGAAACAAGAAAGTTACAAGCTTTAGCTTAAAATTTTTCTTTTTAGTCATACTTTTATTTGTTCTTAAAACTTTCGAACACCTTGAAAAATCATAAAAAGGTGTTAAAGTTTACCACTTTCTTTTAGTTTTAGTCTTATTAAGCTTAGTTTTACAAAAAAAAAAAATCGTGTTTTGAAACTTGTTTTGATTGTCTTTAAGTCGTTTGAAAATTTGTCAAAAGTTTCAAGAAAGTCCTAAAACCCCTAAGTTTCGAGCAACTAAACTGTCAAAAGTTTCGAGCAGCTTAAACCCCAAACTTTCGAGCAACGTATTACAGCAGTATCTTCAGGTGGTTTTGGTTACTTAGTGCTTCCCTCTCTTGTACAAGTTTGAGAAGCACTTCGACTCTTTGGAATCTTTCTAATTCGTACGAATTAGAAAGTTGTATCCGAAACTTAAAACTTTCAAGCAAGTCTGAAACTTTCGAGAATCAGATTTTTTTGAGCAAGTTTAAAACTTTCGAGCAACTTGGAAAAACTTTCGAAGAGCAGAACTTTCGAGCAACTTAGAAACTTTCGAACACCAAAACTTTCGAGTAACTTTGAAACTTTCAAGCAACTACACAAAGTTTCGAACAACATTTCATAACACTTCTTAACCATCTACAAGATCCATCATCTAACCAAGTTTAACAATGTCTCAACCACCGTATTTCTTCCCTCAACAACAGCAGTAACCTCAGCAACAACAATATCCTCAGCAACAATTTCAACAACCGTATCCACAACAACAATTTCAACAGCAGTATCCTCAACAACAACAATTCTTACAACAACAACTATACTCTCAACCACAATTTGGAATGCAACCACTACCTCTACAGAAACAACCACATTGGTTTGCTCAAATGTGTGAAGCTATAAGCAGTCAACAGTCTATTCATGAAGCCGGTTCACTTGAACGACCTCCAATGCTCACTCCTGGTAATTATGTTCTATGGTCAAGTCGATTCTTAAGGTTTATTGAACTTAGAAAACCTCATGGAAAATATCTAAAGAAGGTTATCCTTGAAGGTCCTTTTCAAATGCCAACCACAACGGTTCCCGGTGATGCAACTGCTGTTCCACCAAGACCTGAAACAGTGATCACTCTTACCGAGAATCAACTTACAGCAGAAAAAATACTTCACCGTGAAGCCAATGACCTTGCAATGGAGTACATTCTTCTGGGAATACCTAATCCAATTTTCCATACTATTGATGCTCAGAAAACTGCTAAGGCCATGTGGGAACAAACACATCTCTTGATGGAAGGCACTGAACTAAACCAAGACGACATGGAATACAAACTTTATCACACATATACAACATTCATGATTGAGCAAGGGGAGTCACTAGAGTCTTATTATCATCGGTTTACGAACATCATCAATGATTTGGACCGAAACAACATCATCTTACCAAAAATTGCCATCAACACTAAGTTTCTCAATTGTTTAGCTCCAGACTGGTAGAAATATGTTACATTTGTTTGTCAATCCAAAAACCTTCATGATGTGAAATATGTATTGTTGTTTGATTATCTGAAGCACCATGTTAGCATCTAAGAAATGTAAAAAGAAGTGATGGTCATTCTCTTATTTATAACTTTGTAATGTGTCATAGAATATATAATAGAATAGTTAATGAGCTCATGGATTGGACTAATCTAATAGGTTAGTATTATATGTTAAGTCATTTATGTAAAGTCCAATCCAATCCAAGCCCATCCAAGGCCCATGGCAAAGCCCATGAGGCATATGAACCTAAGTATAAAAGGCACTCTTGCCTCATTTGTAAGGGTATGCTTGAGTGTGTAAGTGTGTGTGTTTTAATAAAAGTTCTATTGTTTTTATCTCTTTTTTCTCTCTCTAAAAGTCGACACCTACATCTCTTGCCACTATCTTTGTGCATCAATATTGTGTGATAAGGTTATAGATCTAAGGTCCTACAAGTGGTATCAATCGCCTAACAATGATCTAGGAGAGTTTTGAGTTTTGTTTTGTCACTTTTTAATACTTTTCTACACGTATTTTTCATAAAGTCACTTACTTTTCTTTTTTTTTTGTGGTTTTAATACTTTTTTTATTACAAACTAGTGTTATAAACCTTTTGTAACAAGAAAGTTTCAACCTTTTTGAAAAATTTGAGTTTTAAAGAATCGTACTTTTGTGTTCTTACAAAGTTTCTAAATAGTGTATTTGATCTTTAAAGTGTTAAAGTTTGCAACTTTCTTCAAGTTTTAGTGTTTTTAAGCTTGGTTGTACAAGAAAATTGTGGTAAGAAACAATCCTTAGTTGAATTTTTAGTGTTTTGGAAATTCTAGAAAAGTTTCGAAATAGCTAAAACCCTAAAGTTTCGAAATACCCCTTAAACCCTAAAGTTTCGAAATCCTAAACCCTAAAGTTTCTAAATCACTCTTCAGACAGTTTCTTCAGGATTTTTGGATTACTCAGTGTTCTTCTTTCTTGTATAAGTGAGAAAAACACTTTGACTTGTGGAAAAACTTTCAATTCGTATGAATTAGAAAGTTGGAAAAAGTTTCGAAATCACTCAAAAAGTTTTGAAATCGCAAAGTTTCGAAAAACCTGAAAGTTTCGAAATCGCAAAGTTTCTAAATCGCAAAGTTTCTAAATCGCAAAGTTTCGGAATCACAGAGAGTTTCGAAATAGCTTGAAAAGTTTCGAACTAGGTGAATCTTGACTTAAACTCAACTCCTACTTCGTTGAACTGATCCAAGATCAACTTTATCAAGCATAACTTCATCAATGACAACTCAGCAAGATATTCACGCAGCCGGTGCAGAAAACCGACCTCCCATGCTGTCAAAAGGTGGATACTCATAGTGGGCTAGTCGTATGATGCGCTATATTAAGAGCAAACCAAACGGAAAACTTCTTATCAATTCTGTTTTGGAATGACCCTTTAAACCACGACAAGTCCTAGACCCTAGAGATCCTGATGGAACCTTCCCTGTACAACCATTCTACAGAGATCAGACTGAGGCTGAGTACACTAAGGAAGACAGACAACAAATTACAGCTGATGATCAGGCATTTCATCTCGTCGTTCTTAGTCTACCTGAAATAACTTATGTAACTGTGGATAGTGAAGGAAGTGCTCATGCAATCTGGGAAAGAGTCAAATGGTTAATGTACGAGGCAGACATTGGGAAGCAGGAAATGGAAACACAATTGCTCAAGGAACTACACAAGTTCACTTCCATTCCTGGTGAATCAATAGAATCGTACTATCACAGGTTCTGTAAGATCATGAATGGCTTATCAAGACACAACCTCACACAGAAGAACATAGCTAACAACACCAAGTTTTTAAACGAGTTACAACCAGAATAGGGAAGATACGTCACCATTGTTTATCAGACAAAGAACTTGCATGACGTTAACTATGATCAACTGTACGACTTCTTAAAGTAGAATCAAGCTGAGGCAAATGAAGTCAGGGCCGAATTACTTGCTAAAAAGCATGACCCTCTCGCATTAATTGCTAACACACCAACACCTTTTTCAGTGAACACATCACATCAACCATCATCATCTTTCACTCACAACTACATGCAACCACCATACATTCCACAACCAACACCTGTCTACCAACAACAATTCTACCCACAACAACAACATGTTATTCCACAACAACAATATCCACAATTCCAAGAACCAGAGTTCACTGACAATGATGAATCTACTGCTGCTTTGACACAAGCATTTGCTTATCTGACAAAGCCATTCCAAGGACGCTATTCTACACCAATAAACAACAACCAAAGTATTTCATCAAACACTCGCAATAAGCAGATTGCTCAGCCGAGTTTCAATATGGGTCAAGCAGGACTAGTGGTTGGAGTTATTGGGAATCAGCAGGGATATGCTACTGGATTTCACATGGGTAATCAGAATATGCAGAATGCAGGACAGTATGCAGGGAATTAGTTGGGTCAGTATGCAGGGATTCAGAGGGGTCAGAATGTTGGGCATCAGACAGTGGGTAATCAGATTGGGAATGTGGCAGCTCTAGTTGTTGGGAATTATGGAAATGTGAATCAGGGTAATCCGATGAAGTGCTTCAACTGTCAAGGTGTAGGTCATATTGCAAGGAACTGTCCTACTAATCCGAAGAAGAAAGATCCGGCATACTTACAGAAAGCATTGCTGTTGGCACAAAAGGAACAAGCAGGGTTTCAGTTGAATGCAGAGGAAAATGATTGTATGGCTCTTATGGATGACATGGAAGAACGAGAGGACATCGATGCAAACTGTATCTTCATGGAAAATCTTCAGGAGGCTAAGTACGACACGGATTCTGACACACCTCCTGTTTATGACACCAATGCAGTATCTGAGGTACCATTATTCAATACATGCCACAATAATGATATATTTGATATGTCTCCTCATGAGCAACAACATTCTAAGACTACAGCACCCACTTATGATAAATACCTGGGTACGCCGAGTAGTAGCAATATTCCTTCAGCAACTCCAGATATGAATCATAGTGGAGGCTCAGTTTCACAGCATGCTAAGAATGATGAGGAAACACGTGCTCTATTTGAATCATTATTGAACAATTGTAGTATTGAAATTGAGAAAGTGAAAAAGGTCAATCGCGATGTTAAGGCCGCAAATGAGAAATTGACCGCTGAGCTTGAGAGATACAAGGAAAATGAAAAAAGTTTTCAAATTGACACTAAACGCGAGTCAGAATTTGAAAATGGTTATAAGAAGTTACTTGTTAAAGATAGGGAATTGCAAAACAAATTTGATAATCTTCAAATTAGTTCAACGAAAACCATCAACTCTTTAAAACGAGAAATTTCTGATTTAACAAACCAATTTTCAAAACAAAAATCAGCTTATACCAATCTTGAAAAAGAATGGGATGAGTTAAAAAAGGACTTTACAAAGAAAGAAGATAAACTTTTTGATGAAATCATAGAGTCAGAACATATAATCGGAAAACTAGAAGCCTTATTTGTTAAAACAGGTCATTTGAGTCAAACAATTCATATGATTACTAATCAAACTGATCCGATTTACCATACGAAACAAAAAATGGCTCTAGGTAACAAAACTCCTTGTAATATCAAGAAAGCTCAGAAAGAACAGAATGTTTTGTACAATAGAAATGTTATTTATACCAAACATGGTCCTTTTATTGTTCGTGATTATGTGGAAACAATAGAACTTGCTGAAGAGAGTCAAACCAAAATGAAACAAAAGAATCCAGACCAGAAATCCATTGATTACAACAAACTGAACAAACTTTCTGGAATTACTTTTGTTCCACAAAAACAAACATCTGAGTTTTCCAAAAACCGAGACTTCTCAAAACTAGTTTCTAAACCATTAGTTGCTTCCAAATCTCTTTCAAAAATGGAACATATGTCTTCAAACAACACTTTTAACACAAGTGCTGCCAGAGGATTTCTTGATGATATTAAAACCAGAATTGGGCAACTTCAAACGACTTTAGAATCTAAAATGAGACTAACTAAGAACAACCGGAATTCAACGGTTCATTTACAGCTGAAAAAGATTCTTGAAAGTGAATTTACTCCTCAAATTAACAACATTAATGCTCGAGTAATTCATTTTGAAAAAGCATTTTTAACTGAAACAATTGACTTTGTCAAGGACAACAAATCCCTGATAAAGAAGGTTAATGAATCTTTTGAGCAAATCAATGTTTTGGAAAAATTAAATGATTCTCTCTTAGAAGCAGTTTTGTCCACTGATATTATGTCCATTATTTTACAAACATATTATATTGAAGACGATAAAAGACTACGAGCTGAGACCTCGGAAATTGTTTCAAAATATAAAAATGCTCTTGTAAAACTTGAAAAATAAAATGTGTCATATTTTAAACAACTTGATCGAAAAACCGAGGAATGCAAGTATGAAAAATTGTTGTATGAGCGTGCCTTCATGAACATGAAAGAGCAAAATGATCTCTTGAGGGCTCAGCTAGAAAGTCAAAAAGGGAAGGGTGTGGACACCAAGTTTGCAAAACCATCGACTTCGGACAAACCAAATACTTCAAAACCGGTTGTTAAACCAAAAATGTCGATTTCTCAATCTGTTCCAAAAGTCGATGTGAAAAATGATTTGACAAAACTAGTCACTCCAACACCCTTGCCCAAGCAAAATGAAAAAGAAAAGATTGTTGATAAAGGAAAAGCGGTTGTCGAAACACCAAAAGTGATAGCACCTGGCCTTTATAGGATTAGTCCCACTATTGCATCTGCCTCCACATCTAAAACATATGGAACAAACGACAAGAGCGTAAAAGATAATCCTAAAGAGTCTAGGCATGCTACAACAACTTCTAAGGACAACAATATAAATCCTAATGCGTGTGCCTTACCTTCTACAGGATTAGAAAGCACCTCTAGGAGTAGCAGACTAAAGCCTAGGAGCAATACAAGGAACAATAGAGTCTCGCCTGTCTCTAAGAGTAGTTGCAAGAATAAAGTTGAAGAAGTAGAAGAACACCCTAGGAATTTATCGCTTTGTAATAAGAGACATATTTCATTTGAATGTAATGTCAAAAGTACTGTTTCTAATGCATATAATGACTTTGTTTGTTTAATGTGCAAGAAATGTTTATCTAATGATGTTTGTGATGATTATATTTCTAAAAATGTGACTGTTACACCTGAATAGAAGAACATTCCAAAAGGAACTAGTGCTAGATCTAGATCTACAGAAAGATTAGTTGCACGCTTTAGGTCAACCACTAGTAGTCAAATGCCTAGGAACTATCTTAAGTATTGTGTATGGAAACCAACGGGTAGGCAGTTCATACTCCATAATGGCAAATTGAAAGCTGTTCAAATTGAAAGCATAAACGGGAAGCGGTATATTCTTGTTATCATCGATGATTATTCAAGATATAGATGCGCGTGATGTGTCGTTGCGGTTTAGCAGTTTTAATGCCTACTCAAGTTTTAAATTTATATTTAGCCGACTTATCAATAACACACACACTTAACGAGCAGTGTACCCGGTCAGTATGAATATAATGGTAAGTAGAGTGTCGATCACTAAGAGTGGAACGTATTATTTCGTTATTCTAATCAGTATTTTAATATATTAAGTTAGCTATACAACCTAATCTAACGCAAGGGGGTTCAGCCTGAGAGACTGGCACGATTTGGTTGCAATTAAATAATAAACTAAACCGATAGGCACGAATCAGCAAGTAGCACACACGTACACAGATAAATACTTGAGACAATAAGAGGGCTGTCCTTATGATAAGTAGTTTGTCACTTGTTTTATTGCTAGTGTTATATGAAGTGTATAGTTCGATGCAACGCACCGAGATTAAGTCCTTTCTCGTTGGTTCTAATCTTATCGGCGAGTAAACCCTTAATGATTACTTATGACTACCCCGTTTACCTTTCTCCTACTTTTCTACAGACCATAGAATACATAGGCATCTAATAAACAGGCGAGGGCAGAGGCATGGCGACCCGATCAACGCTCAGCTAGACACAGAGGTTATCAATGCACTAATAAAAGTCACCAATGACACAAACATATAAACTTTAATTAATGAGAAAGTAGTTTTAAGGGAGTGCAACCTTTCCGTTGTCACATTACACAAGCCACCAATCTTGATGAATTAAAGTTTACTAACACAATAAAACAAAACTACTTAATGAATTAAACATATGCAGTACCTTCTTACAGCTCTTGTATCCTTGATTTGGGTGTGTCTTGTGCTGCTACCTTGACTGAATTCGTCCTTGGTTTTTCCTGTTCGGTCTTCGGTTATAATATATTGCACATCGAATTCGTCTGGTCTTGGGGTATTTATAGTTTATGTCTGAGGGTGAGATGCGGCGCATCTAGTAAGTAGATGCGGCGCATGTACTTAACTTCGCGTGGGGTCCAAGATTATAATATTCAGGAATATTCGTACACCGCCAGAAGATGCGGCGTATCTTTAGCTTTGGATGCGGCGCATGTCCTCTTGAATCTTGGATCGTATCTGGTGAGATCTTGATAGCGATGCGGCGCATGTCATGAGTGAGATGCGGCGCATCTGGAGCAGATTTGACTTGATCTTGTCATTTCAGTAGACTCTTCACTTTATGCATGTTTTGCTCCATAATTAGTCCAAAATCGCCAAGTTTCACCAAATGCTTGTTTTCAACTGAGAATTACAAAAGTAAACGATTAAGTATCAATCCTCATACATAATATAGTAAAACAAGTCAAATTAATAGGATAAATGATAGTAATAAAATGTACTTATTTGAGTTCATCAAATATCCCCCCACTTGAACTTTACTTGTCCCCAAGTAAACCTTAGAATTAATCTTATGAAAATGTATCCTAAAAGATATTAGGATTTATTTTTATATTTAAGCATGTATTCGTTTTTGTCATAATCACACAACTAAACACTTAACGAATTAGAATTAGGATAAAAATATTTCGATAAAAGCAAATCTAATCGTTTAACTGTCCAGTCACGACGAATATTCTATCATAAGCTTGGCAAGTATACACATCTCCCCACTAAAGGCAAGGAATAACAAGTCTAAAGCGGTAAAAAGGGTTTTTAGGCTTAAGGGTTAATTATTCTTATTCACTATCGATCTCAAATTCCAGAAAAGGCGACAAAATCACAAATACATGATCGAATCCACGAACACGATACTTGCAATTGCTCAAATCCTTAACTCGAATAGGCTAAAGATAGGTCCAAACTTTCACCAATAATAATATATCAAAAAGGGCGACAAAATCATAAAAACATAGCCGAATCCACGACTACGATACTTAAGATTGCTCAAATCCCTAATCTCAATAAATCAAAGGTTTGGTTGGATAAAGAATAATAGGGTATGGATAATATTTGGGATATAAATTGGTGTAAAAATGAAAAATAAACAAACAAAACAAATAAATTAAAATCCTAAGTGTGGTTAATCACTATCCCAACCATCCCATGAATAAGACTCATATCATTGAATAACTCACGCTTTAACACTTGAAACACACGCTTTAGGTAGACACGAATTATACTCAACAAGATCTTAATCAAAGAATAAACCTTAGTTGACGTTCCCATAACTGCCAACTCCCATTTCAATCCATAAATATATAACAACTAGTGGTGATATCGACCACTTACATAACTTTACATCGTTGGTTTAAAAACAAACATCCAACTCTTCTTTTTTTTTTCTTTTCTCATTTTTTCGATTTTTTTTTTTTTTTTTTTTTTTTTTAACTTGAACATAGATGTGTAAAATTTCACCACATCACTATAATGATAACTCTGGATAATTTTTCCATACTTTTCATAACTTCAGAAATAACGGTAATAGTGAAAGTAGTAAACACACGAAAAATAAACTCAAAAATATACAATATTTACTTTCACTCCAATTGCATTGTGCAATTTCCCGACCTAACCATAGATAATGAATTACGCACACGAACACAGGTAATGTAAGGAAACACACTTTGCCTATAGCAATTAACCAACCACGGACTTTAATCTACAGGGTAGGCTAAGGTGTAAGGGTGTAACGAAACATTTTAAACATAGGTGTAAGAAACGAAAGGAATGGCTCTGAGTGTTTTTCTAGGGGTATCTTACTCTAAAAATGAGAGTAACAAAGGGTTTATACGGGGGTTAACTAACCAGTGTAGTTAGCTAATAACACATAACATATAAGGCTATTTGGGTGTAATCCTAGAAATTTACCAATTTAGACAAGTCATTCCAATTATATAAAATAATACTTATTATGGTGGTCTCGAATAGTATACAAGCCAAGTTCTAAAGTTTACAAGTCACCGGCACACTCATAGATTTGTGAATTTTAGAAAAATCACAATTTTTTGAAAATAACGTCATGTGTGCAGCTATGCAACTTAGACTTTAAACAAAAGCATGCTAAAAATTTTAAATTTTGATATATTAAGCACATTTCAAGCATATTTTGAAAAGTTTAGGACAAGTAAATGTTAAGTGTTCTAATTCTCCAATCCCCCCACTTAAGTTAAACAACGTCCTCGTTGTTTGTAATAAAGGTTAAAAACTGGAAAATAAAAGAATTAGAACAGAAAAACTCCCCTGAGATTTGCTCGGTATGATCCTCCGTTAGTATAAGAGCAAAAATCATCTTTCTTGTGGATTAGAACGTTTAAGCTTCGTATAAGATGTATCCACAGGAAATGCAGGAATCTATAATACCACCAAGGCTTCAAAACACACCTAAGATAAGAAAGGTTCAAACTTGCATAATACATTAGTAGTTAGGTAAAAATAAAACATAAAAGATAAAAATGAAAATCATCAGGTCAGTCGATGCGCCGTATCTTATGGAAGAAGATACGCCGTATCGAGCCTGGAATAAATACGGATCAGAATAAAAGATGCGCCGCATCCTTAACCAGGGATGCGCCGCATTAAAATAAACTGATAAAAAGTTTTAAAGTCTAAAAATAAAAATGCAGAAAAATAAAATAAAATAAGATATGACCATTTGCAGGAGATGCGTCGCATCTACCGCAGGTCTGACAGACTCAATACAAAATCAGAAAATAAAATAAAATAAAAGATAAGCATGGGTTGCCTCCCACGAAGCGCTTGTTTTTGTTCGAGTCACGAGCCTGACTCCACCCTTATTTACTGTGTAATAGGGTGTTGTTCCCCCCACTTGGGATCAAGTGCGGATGATAGTAGCAATAAACACGAAAAGAATGTAAATTTGCTATTAAAGATGGAAGAAATACATAAAGACCATACCTTGGCAATATGTGTACATCTTTCCTATTCTTACCCGGTTTGGTTGATAAATTGGATGACTTGACCATTCCGTCAGAAAAAGTAGTGTGTTGAGGAAAAATGAGTCTCCTTTCTTTTTGGTTAGTCTCTTTGGTAGTAAGGCGTCCCTTGACTTCCGCAGAAGGTGAGAAAGGGTCTTTGGCAAGTAAAAGTTCGAGTTCCTCTATATACTTCATAGGGTCGGAATCATCATCTTCATTAATCATAGCAATGTTTAAGAGCTCATCACCAAATTCTTCCTCGAGCTCCACCAAAAACGGGTTGATCACAGGTGCTTCAATAGGTAGTGTAATAAATTTCGCCTCATCATCCTTTTGTTTTGCAACCTCTTTAGGAAAACTAGCAAGATTATTAATAACGGGATCAATAGTATTAAATAAATTTGTACCACTTTGTGTTGTAAGTGATTCCAATTCATCTTGTGAATCTCCATCTTCAACTAGTGGTCTTGCAATTTCAGCATCGTCCTGAATTTCATCCTTAAATAAGTAATCCCAGATTTCTTCAAAATCCCTCGTCGGGTCAAAATCTGGTTTATCCGCTCCACACCTAAATACTTCCGTTTGTTGTGGTAATTGCGGTATGTTATCGTACACAATAGCATCAAACTTTTCAATATCAGAATACTTATTATCTCCATCCGAAGGAATATTATCATGGTGTTTTTGATAGGATGAGAATATATTTTCCACCTCGGGTGGAAAATTACAAGTAATAGCACTATACACCATTGTACCACATTCATCTTCATTTTAATCATAAGCACTTTCGGATGAATAAGCTTCTTTGTAAACAATCGCCGGATTATCATTCAAATCAAACACTTGTGACTCTTCTTCATCTTGGGCAACGTCCGGAGAAATAACATCATCAATAACTATTGCCGGAAACCTAATTGCACCAAAATCGTATGACTCTTCTTCATCATTATCATTTGATAAAGTCCAAGTGTGTCGGAATGGCAATTTGTTTCTTTCATGCCTTGACTTTTCTCGTCCTAAAATCAAGTATTCTTCCATAGTGACTTCTTTATTTTCGATGACTTGTGCACCATATCTTGCTCTTTCCCAATCGTAGATCCCATTATTGCTCAAGGCTCTTTCCTCTCCAAGTCTGATATATTCTTCCATTGTAATATCCGGATCGTCCATCTTCCTGAAATAAAACTTACTCGTGCAAAAGAAGAGTGAAACGATCAAGGTAAAATAAAAGCTTCTGATATCTGCTGACGATGCGCCGTATCCAAAAAGTTGGATACGCCGTATCTTATGATCGTTAAAATTAAATCAGACTTTTATTCAGAAAATAGATACGCCGCTTTAGAAATTAGAATGCGCCGTATCTGTTTTAATAATCAAAAATCGATATTTATTTAAAATTAAATGCGCCGTATTAACAAAAGTTAATGCGCCGTATTTTTGTTACGTTTCAAAATATAAGATTTTTGATTCAGAGGATACGCCGTATCGATAAAAATCGATGCGCCGTATCTGTTTAATAATTCGCAAACTGTTTTTAATTAAAATATTAGATACGCCGTATCTGCTAAAGCAGATACGTCGTATCGCGTTAACGTTTAGAAAAAAATTTTATTAAAAACAGATACGCCGTATCTTGGGGAAAAGATGCGTCGTATCACTTTGTCGCTTAGAAAAATTTTCTTATTAAAAACAGATACGCCGTATCTTGGGGAAAAGATGCGTCGTATCGAATTAATTAAACGCGTTGTATTTTATAAAAAATTGAACGCAATACGCCGTATCTGAAATATCAGATGCGCCGTATCGTTCGATTTAGCTCAGTACAACGATAGCAGAACACAAAAAAGTACGAAAAATTAAAACAAATAAAAACACACAAAAATAAAAACAAACAAAAGCAAACAAATAACACACAAAAACAGAAAATATGCAAAATAGTACAATGAATGCAAATTAAACTAATACACAACAAAATTAGCGGTTAGATAAAAAAAATTAAAAACCTAATTAAAATACTAATCAAATTAACAGATAATAACAATTCACTCCCCGGCAGCGGCGCCAAAAACTTGATGCGCGTGATGTGTCGTTGCGGTTTAGCAGTTTTAATGCCTACTCAAGTTTTAAATTTATATTTAGCCGACTTATCAATAACACACACACTTAACGAGCAGTGTACCCGGTCAGTATGAATATAATGGTAAGTAGAGTGTCGATCACTAAGAGTGGAACGTATTATCTCGTTATTCTAATCAGTATTTTAATATTAAGTTAGCTATACAACCTAATCTAACGCAAGGGGGTTCAGCCTGAGAGACTGGCACGATTTGGTTGCAATTAAATAATAAACTAAACCAATAGGCACGAATCAGCAAGTAGCACACACGTACACAGATAAATACTTGAGACAATAAGAGAGCTGTCCTTATGATAAGTAGTTTGTCACTTGTTTTATTGCTAGTGTTATATGAAGTGTATAGTTCGATGCAACGCACCGAGATTAAGTCCTTTCTCGTTGGTTCTAATCTTATCGGCGAGTAAACCCTTAATGATTACTTATGACTATCCCGTTTACCTTTCTCCTACTTTTCTACAGACCATAGAATACATAGGCATCTAATAAACAGGCGAGGGCAGAGGCATGGCGACCCGATCAACGCTCAGCTAGACACAGAGGTTATCAATGCACTAATAAAAGTCACCAATGACACAAACATATAAACTTTAATTAATGAGAAAGTAGTTTTAAGGGAGTGCAACCTTTCCGTTGTCACATTACACAAGCCACCAATCTTGATGAATTAAAGTTTACTAACACAATAAAACAAAACTACTTAATGAATTAAACATATGCAGCATCTTCTTACAGCTCTTGTATCCTTGATTTGGGTGTGTCTTGTGCTGCTACCTTGACTGAATTCGTCCTTGGTTTTTCCTGTTCGGTCTTCGGTTATAATATATTGCACATCGAATTCGTCTGGTCTTGGGGTATTTATAGTTTCTGTCTGAGGGTGAGATGCGGCGCATCTAGTAAGTAGATGCGGCGCATGTACTTAACTTCGCGTGGGGTCCAAGATTATAATATTCAGGAATATTCGTACACCGCCAGAAGATGCGGCGTATCTTTAGCTTTAGATGCGGCGCATGTCCTCTTGAATCTTGGATCGTATCTGGTGAGATCTTGATAGCGATGCGGCGCATGTCATGAGTGAGATGCGGCGCATCTGGAGCAGATTTGACTTGATCTTGTCATTTCAGTAGACTCTTCACTTTATGCATGTTTTGCTCCATAATTAGTCCAAAATCGCCAAGTTTCACCAAATGCTTGTTTTCAACTGAGAATTACAAAAGTAAACGATTAAGTATCAATCCTCATACATAATATAGTAAAACAAGTCAAATTAATAGGATAAATGATAGTAATAAAATGTACTTATTTGAGTTCATCAATATACATGGGTAAAGTTTCTGAGATCAAAAGACGAATCACCAGACATCATCATCACCTTTCTAAAGCGTATTCAAGTTCTACTTCAAGCTCCAGTAAGGATTGTAAGAACAGACAACGGCACAGAATTCACAAATCATGAGTTAAGAACTTACTTTGAAGATACTAGAATCACTCATCAGACTTCAGTTGTCAGAACTCCACAGCAGAATGGGGTAGTTGAAAGAAGAAATCGAACTCTTGTAGAAGCTGCTCGCACAATGCTAATTTATTCTAGTGCACCGTTATTCTTATGGGCTGATGCTGTTGACACTGCTTGTTTTACTCAAAATCGTTCCCTAATCCATCCAAGATTCAATAAAACACCATATGAGCTAGTGAACAATCGGAAACCTGATATCTCTTACCTTCACGTGTTTGGCGCTTTGTGCTATCCAACGAACGACAGAGAAGATCTAGGGAAGCTGAAAGCTAAGGGTGATATTGTAATCTTCATTGGATACTCAGAAAACTCGAGGGCATTCCGAGTGTATAATAGAAGAACAAAAAAGATAATGGAGACGATGAATGTGAAGTTTGACGAGATTTCACAAATGGCTTCTGAAAGACTCGCTCTAGAACCCGTGCTTAATCCAATGGCTTCTAATCAAAATAGATTAGGACCCGCACCAAACCTGCAGACTTCTGGACACATTAGTTCAGGACTCGTACCTCAAGGAGCTCAATCAACAATCACTGACAAACCTTCAGAACAAGAACTGGAAAATTTCTTTGAGTTAATGTTTGATGAATACTATGGTGGAACTTCGACAAATGCATCACAACAACATTCCGCTGCACCCGCTCAAAACCATCAACCACCACCACTACAAGATGCATCTACTACAATCGAAGCTGACGCACCAACTCCCTCAACCTCATCTACATCTACTCCAGAAACTCCAATTCATGAAATTGTTCTACCAAGAGTTGATGAGCAAAATCATAACACACCATCTCAAGAAGAAACAGCACCGAACCAAAATGATGTTGTGTTAGAAAAGAAGTATTCGAAAACCCGTTTGCTACGGACTCTGCTGAATCATCTTCAAGGTTACAAGAACCATCTAACACACATACGTTAAACCCAAGGTACCCTTCTACACTCCAATGGACTAAAGACCATCCAATTGAACAAGTTATTGGTGAACCTTCAAGGCCAGTTCAGACGAGAAGACAACTTGCCACAGACCCCGAAATGTGCATTTACATTTGCTCTATAAGCCTCAAAGAACCAAAGAACATTCGGGAAGAGATGGCAGAAAATGTTGGGTTTTAGAGTTGCTGCTGCTTGCATGGTTAAGACTGCTAATGGGAAATGCTCTAAGTTATTGTTGCTGCTGGTAGAAAAGGTTACAACTGCTTGTGTATTTTACTATTGCTAGTGTTAATGAAGATGTTCAAGAAAATACACCAAGTAGTTACTACTGCTAGACTTAAAGTTACTGCTGCTAGTTCAGAGTTACAACTGATTTCAGAATTAAAACTGCTGCTGAACTTGAAAGAAACTACTCTAAGTGTTTAGTGCTGCTAGAAGAAAAGTTAGTACTGCTAGTACAAACTTACTACTGCTGAAGAGTTAAAGCTGCTAGAGTTAGAGATACAACTGCTAGAGTGTATAGTTAGTACTGCTTATGAGATAAACATGTATAGTCGGTTAGATAAATATAGAAAAGATTCTTTTAAGATTTATCTTTTATAGCGAGCGATTGTAAGCCGACTAGGACTCCTTAGTCTATAAAAGGAGATTCTAGGGCATAGAGATAGATACGTGATTATTTAGAAAACTTCAAGGTTGTAAACCCTAATACTTTTGAGTATTCGTATTATTAATAATATTGAAGTGATTTGTTTGATATTGGTTGTTAAATTCTTTATAAGATTAAAGTTTAGATTCCGCATAAACTTTAATATAATCAAAGATAGTTTCTATATAAGTTGTATTGCATTTATTCAATATTACTTAACCTTTACAAGCTAAAGGATTCGATCAAGTGCTCAACTGGGATCAACAGAAAACGCATGGATAAAAGCGATGCAGGAGAAACTTCTTCAATACCAGTTACATGACAGTTGGGAACTTGTTCCATGACCTCTTGACAAACTCGTTATTGATCTCAAATGGTTATAGAAGAACAAAAAGGATAAAGAAATGACTGTAATTCGCAACAAAGCTCGTCTCGTGGCTAAAGGATTCAGACAGGAAGAAGGGATAGATTTCCAAGAATCATTCGCGCCAGTAGCAAGACTTCAAGCAGTCAGGATTTTCTTAGCCTATGCAGCTCACAAGAACATCACAGTATATCAGATGGACATCAAGACTGCGTTCTTGAATGGAACTCTGAAAGAAGAAGTGTATGTGAGTCAGCCAGAAGGATTCATTGACAAGGAACATCCAGACTATGTCTACAAGCTTAAGAAAGCCATTTATGGTTTAAAACAAGCTCCAAGAGCGTGGTATGACGAACTATCATCTTTCCTGATCAAAAACAATTTCACCAAAGGAACTGTTGATTCTACCTTGTTTACAAGGAAATACAAAGATGACATTTTGATTGTTCAGATTTATGTGGACGACATTATCTTTGGGTCCACTAATCCGAATCATTCAAAACATTTTGAAAAACTCATGAAAAGCAAATTTGAAATGTCTATGATGGGGGAACTAAAATTCTTTCTTGGTTTACAAATACATCAATCCCCTCGTAGTATATTTATTAATCAAGCTAAACATACAATTGAGATTTTGAAAAAACATGGTATGGAAAATTATGACTCTGTTGGTACACCAATGGTCACTTCACTAAAAATCGGTGCTGATTTATTTGGGAAACCCATCGATCCGAAGAAATATCGGAGCATGATTGGTTCTCTCATGTACCTTACTGCTAGTCGACCCGATATTCATTTTGTTGTTTGCTTATTAGCACGGTTTCAGGCAAGGCCTACCGAACTTCACCTCCAAGATGTTAAACGGCTCTTTCGGTACCTACGAAGAACCATTAACATGGGACTTTGGTATCCAAAGGATTCCGAGTTTAAACTAATAGCATTTTCAGATGCGGATCACGCAGGGTGCCAAGTTACAGCAAAAAGTACATCGGGAGGAGCACAATTTTTGGGTGAAAAGCTAGTAGGCTGGTCATCAAGAAAACAAGACTGTACTGCATTAAAAACTGCAGAAGCCGAGTATGTGTCTCTATCTGCGTGTTGGGCCCAAGTTCTATGGATGAGGACACAACTCACAGATTATGGCTTTACTTTCGATAAAATACCTCTGTATTGTGACTCGAAAAGTGCCATAGCCATCTCGTGCAATCCAGTTCAACACTCGAAGACCAAGCATATTAGAGTCCGCTATCACTTCATAAAAGAGCATGTAGAAGAGGGTACTGTTGAATTATTTTTCGTGAAGACGGATTACCAACTCGCCGATCTATTTACTAAAGCCCTTCCAAAAGAAAGGTTTGACGATTTAGTTCGACGAATTGGCATGCGAAGCCTAACTCCTGAGGAGCTAGAACGTCTTCTTGAATCTTCTTGAGAATATCTTTCAAAAAGCTTCGCTGTAAATATTTTTTGAAAAACAAAATACAAAATTTGTAAATCCAACAAAATCAAAATACAAAAATAGAAAATTTTAAAAAATCCAGAAATAATAGAAAATTTTCAAAAATACAAAAACAATATAAAATCGAAAAATGAAAAAATATTCTTCTCACGACATGTCTCTCGTATAATCGATATTCTGTACGTATCTAGAAATGTCATTCAACAATGATACGGACATGTACAGATGCTTGAGCGAGAGTTCACTATAATTTTTTCTAAAACATGTCATTTCTCAAATTTTCTCAAAAGTATGGCTTTCGTATACTTCAGTACGAAACCCGTACTTTAATAATGACTTCTGATTATTTCAAATCAGGACTCGTACGTTCTAAAGATGAAATCATTTTTAAAAGTTCGAGTATAAACAAACAAAAAGATTTCAAACATAAAATCGTTTCTTAAACATAATTCTTGAGCACCTCTTCAAGATTTTTCAAAATATTTTTCAAAATCTTTCACAATAGTGCTCAAGATAACTCCCTCCAAACCCTTAATTGATTTTAACATTCCTGTATGAAATATGCTTTTCATTAAGGGGGAGTTTAAAAACAAAAAATGTTCCAATTTCATGCAAAACAAATCCGTCTATCTCTCCAAAAAAATTTCCATTAATCAGTTGATATAAAAAATATCACGAATATGCTATTTTTGAGGGGGAGAAGACGTGATTAAAATGTGATTAAAATGTTTAAAGATTGTGGTTGAATCTCAAAAGAGCTCAACTCATAAACAACCAATGAATTGACGAAGCTTAAATGTCAGTAATCGAAAAGACTTGTCCTGGACGGGTAATAATTTCAAGCTAGTCTGACTAGTGATGTAAGCGTGTCTCGAATAGGACTTGTCTAAGTAGAATGTACCGTCTCGAGAGACTTTCTTTGAACTTGACTAGGACGGGTAATAATTTCAAGCTAGTCTAACAAGTGATGTAAACATGTCTCGAATCGGTCATGTTCACTGAAAATCGATCAATTCAAAAGTGCGAACTCTACCCAACATGTGCAAATTTATCTTAAAATCACATAAGCACATGTGAAGGGGGGGTATTTCAAAAAATGCAAAACTCTCGAAGTGTTAACAAAATGTGTTTTATATCCATAAACACTTTGAGAGATTTTCACAAAAAAAAGGGTTTTATGGCAAGTGATCAATGAACCTAGGATAATCATGGAGTGATAAGGTGATTATGGTTAGGTTTATGTCCTATGATCCGCCAAAGCTGGAGGGATCTACCCAAGGAAAAATCCAATAGATTAGAATTAGAATTCCTTAGGTATGATTGAAAAAAGAAGTAAAGTGATGAAAGGAGAAAGAAGGGGTTGAAGAATTAAAAAGAAAAATTTGTGAAAAGGGTGAAAAGAAATAGCCCTCCAATAAACTTAAGAACAGAAACCAGGTCAATACATCTGCTATCGGTTATCACAAAGATGATACCGGTATTGAAGACAAGACGTCATGAACCCAGTGACGCGCTGCACAACCCCTCCTAGCCACTCAGGTATCTCTTAAAAGACATTTGTTTCATTTATCACGAAGAACCTTGCATAATCTATCAACCTCTCACTCCGAGATGTGTTGATATTGAAAAAGCAGGTCGTCTGCTCCATGCCTCCGACGACTAAAACCAAAACGCACTAATCGAGTGAGCCATGAGATTCATCAAAAGATCTCTTAGGATACACTTCCAATAGCATACACTTGTGTTCGCCAAAAAGGACACAGGTTGTACAAGAGTCTTTATAAGATCTTTGGATCTTGCCACATACATCATAATGGTGGTTATTTGTTTCAAACGGTCTACAGTCGTGGAGTGATACTTCGGTATACTTCAGCAGCTCACCTGAATTATGGGTATACTTTGGTATATCTGTTGTAAGCCTTCTTGAGGGTATCCAATTCAGGAACAGCCTTTGTAAGGATTAGAGAGGGTTTTCACACTATGCTGTTAATTCTCTCGAAGTCTAAACCCGTAAGTGCTGGAAATCCCGCCAAGGTGATTCCTTTCATGAATTGAATCCTTAAGACGTAGGTCGTTACTTGGATCTATCCTATGTAATGATAACTGTCCCTAACCAGATTCGGATGGTTGATGTGCCCAACCAAGGTGAATGGAATCAAGACATTCATCAGTATAACAATCGTAGTGGTCCAATCTCTAAGAAAAGTCCACGATGATCGATTGGTGATTTCAACTAACATTTTATGCAGGTACTGATGATAATCCCTTGGAGAAAGACCGTACACCATCATTTCAGATATCAAACATCTTCACCTCCACATACTCATACTTATGAAGTTCATCCTCAACAAGCTCAAGTAAAGAACGTTCTAGACAAAGAGATCAAATTAAAGACAATGAGTTACGTCAAAGTCAAAGAGCTAATCAAGAAGTAAAGAACAAGTTCATGAATCAATTGAGGAAGACATAAGTATGAAGTTCAAAGTCTTACCAAGAAGTATGAGTATGTTGGAAAAGACGACACTACAAACATGTGAAGATGTTGATCAAAGGCAAGAAAGATCAAAAAGCATGAAGGAACAAAGAATCAAGACTATTCTATGACGACACACAAAGTTCAAGACCCAGAAGATGAAAGACCTAATCACGTGGAGCATCATTCGAATGACCACCCCTTAGGGGGAGATTGTTAGCATCAAAGAAATGTAAAAAGAAGTGATGGTCATTCTCTTATTTATAACTTTGTAATGTGTCGTAGAATATATAATAGAATAGTTAATGAGCTCATGGATTGGACTAATCTAATAGGTTAGTATTATATGTTAAGTCATTTATGTAAAGTCCAATCCAATCCAAGCCCATCCAAGGCCCATGGCAAAGCCCATGAGGCATATGAACCTAAGTATAAAAGGCACCCTTGCCTCATTTGTAAGGGTGTGCTTGAGTGTGTAAGTGTGTGTGTTTTAATAAAAGTTCTATTGTCTTTATCTCTCTTGTTTCTCTCTCTAAAAGTCGACACCTACATCTCTTGCCACCATCTTTATGCATCAATATTGTGTGATAAGGTTATAGATCTAAGGTCCTACACACCATCAAGCAGAAGTCGACAAAGATCGAGACATCCATGGAATGTATCAACCGTCACCTCCTCAGAACCCACTTGCACTCATGGCTCAATCTTACTCTACTCCGTATCCTATGTCTCATCAGTCATTTGTTCAACAACCACAACAATTTAATTATCCTTCCCACTCACCATCCAACCAACTCATTCCATATGATCAATCACAACAATCAACCAAAACTCAACTGGTTCCTGTTGGCAACTCAGGCACATTGTACTATGCACAATCTAATGATGAAGAAGAGGATGCGTTCAACTCACTGAATCAAGGCTTTGCACTCATTGCTCGTGCTTTCAGCAAATTTTCTAACAAACAGAACAATCGTCTTCGCACTTCATCTAATCCAAGGACTCGAGCAGTAGTACAAGGTGGACGGGTTGAAGTGCAAAATCGAAGTTATGGACGTCAGATGAGAACTGGTGGTTATGCAGGAAATTCAAGAAGTGGACAAGTGACTCATGCAACAGGTGGAAATACCTACAATCAGGGTGCTCCTTTGATAAGGGTTGAAATTGTGGAAACTGGTAATACATCAACTGGGAATACAGGAATCAGGTGCTACAACTGTAATGGCAAGGGTCATCTGGCTAATGCTTGTCCTAAACCAAGAACCAGAGGCAGTGCCTTTCACAAACAAGCTTTACTTCTTGCACTTAAGGACGAAGCCGGAGGGACTCTAACTGACAAAGAAGCTTCATGGAGAATGCTTACTCTGATGATGACATAGAAGATTTGGAAGCTAATGCAGCAGTAATGCTAATGGCAAACATGTAGAAAATTCACGTGACTGACACAGGCCCAGTGTCTTATATTGTTGGCTTGTCTCAGGTACCTAATCCAAACATATGTCTCATACATGAATTGGCATCCCCATCTGCATCTCCATCCGACAAGGAGCAATTTATTCAAGATAACTCATTGTCATCCCTTCAAGAAGATGGTCAAATTAACCCCGTTGTAAAATTTGATGATCAGATTGATGATCAAATTAACCCCGTCATTACATTTGATGATCCAATTGAGGAAAATAACAATGATCAACTGGAACAGATTGAAACTTCGGCTAATCCAGATCCAGATCTCATGAACCTGATTTTGACCAACAAATCCAAAGTTGAAAAATGCAATGAAATCAACCAAAATTTAAAAGCGAAAATTGCATCATTGACTGCGGATCTTGAGTGTTGTAAAATACAACTCACAAATTTTGAAACACAAGCTAAAAGAGAACAAAGTTTTGAAGTAGCTTTTCAAAATGCATATGTTAAAGAACAAGAGTTACAACGTCAAATACGTGAATTATTTATTTCCAATAATAACTTGGTTTCTCAATTGGAACAAGAAAAATTTGAGCACAAACAACAAGTTGATCATCTCAATTCTGAACTTTTAAAAACCAAAGATGAGATGTCAACATGTCAAGCTAATTTTTCCGAATATAAACAACAGTCCAGGAAACGCACTGATTTATACCTTGATGAAACCGTTGATTTGGAACATAAATTAAAAGAGTTTCAAAACGTCGTTTACAAAACTGGAGACTTTGTCACAACAATGCAAAAGTTTACTTTAAAACCAAATCCTGATGGCTATGGTTTTGCTCTTGGTGACGATAAACCACATTTTCTACACACAGCACTCAAGGAAAATCCAAAGTTATATAGTGCAGAACAACTCTTGATGATTCAATTGTGCGTGTTATTGTATATAATCGTGAGGAAGAACTTGAACTGGAAGAAGAGAGTCGATCAAAAATGAGCAACACGAAATTTAACAAACCTTTTGATTATTTAAAATTGCCTCATATTTTTGACACTTTGTCTCTCAAAAAGAAAACACAGAACAACCGTGGTCTATCAGGCAAATTCATGAATCTTCTTCTGATGTCGGTCCCGTTAAATCAGTTGCACAAATAAATGGCCCTTTACCATCCTCTGGTGAAATTCAACCATTACCAAAATATTGCCTTGTACTTTGGTATTTTGACACGTTTATGGAAGACATCAAATTTTTGGAACAAGCAATTGAACGTAATTCTGAGATAACTGTTTCAACTTTTCAATCTACTTACGCAAAAGAACAGAGACAAATTTTTCAAACACAATTTCTACCTCATGTCCAATATTTGCGTCTTTGTGCAACACACTGGGAACGGGAACTACAAAATGAAGTTTCATCCATGATGAACATTTTCAAAGCAACTGAAAATTCAATTTCAAAACAAAAATGTCGAAACAAAATTCTTCAACATGAAGTAGATTGACTCTTGGAACATGTTCTCAGTTCTAACATTATTTCGGTGATCATGAATTCTATTTATGAGTCTTGTAATTTTATGCTTATTGCTGACAATAATTCTGAAGATGAAAAGTTGAGATACGAGATTGAGATTTTAAAAGCTGAAAATGCGAGAATCATTAAACAAAAAGATGATGTTCAAAGTAAACTTTCAAAAGTGATTCTTCAACTAAAACAAAAACTTCAATGGTGTGAGGCTCAAAGCATTGATTTTGAATTAGCCTTACAACAACAAAAAGAAAATCTGTGTTTTGAAAAAAATTTGTCATCAAAAGTTGAAAATTCTTGATGATCAGAACGCAGTCTTAAAGTGTCAACTACTCAAATATGAACAAGAAATTGCAAATTTAAAAAATAAGTACAAAACAATTTATGACTATTTAAAAAAGACTCGGTCTTAACTTTTGAAAGAAAACGCTGACTGTAGGAAAGACCGTGAAGCCACTATTCGCTTAAATAGAGAACTTGATAGTAGACTGTAACACCCCCAATTTCGCGATAAGCAGTGGAATTCAAACTGGGTGTTACCTCATGGCACAACAGTTATAATAATAGAAAACGATCTCTAATTGAGTCAATTTAAAAGATTTACCATTCGAATATCAGAGTTTACAAAATGAGGTCCCAGTGGTTTCAAGGTTTACAAAATAAGTTTTCGAATGATAATAAAATTTATAGCCTTCTTGATGTATCCGTGCTCCTCCGTGCCATCCTCGTTCATTATGGACCTGAGATAAACATGCTAAAAGTGTCAACACAAAGGTTGATGAGTTCATAGAGTTTATAAGTAAAACAGTTGATTCCAATAGTTTCAAGTGTGGGTGATAATTGTAATAAATACAAATATTGATGAAATAAGTAGTGGGTTACGTTGTTATACACCCATAGTTCATTTGTTTGCCCTAAGCGGGTCAAAGATTGAATGAATCCATAGTATTTGTATGCTAATCAGTTGAACACAAGTTTCAAGTTTGAGAGAAAGTGGGCTACGTTGTTATACGCCCGAAATGTAGTAGTGAAAGTACCGTATCATGACTACGGTACTGTAGTATTGTAGTTCAGTATATTGCCCTAAGTCACATGACACTCAAACCTTAACGAGTACTGCACAAACGGTATGAACACACCAAATTAATGGTGTGAGTATGTGGCCCTCGGATAGGAGATTGCCATCTTCCTATTTCCTTCAAATAAAGTGCATTTGACTAATCCAGCTAGCAACTAAGGCCATTTTCTGGCTAGTTCAAATAGGCAGTCAGCCTCCAACAGATCTGTTCACTATATTCGCGTTTACTCGCAAGTAATTAATGGCTCATGATGGGAGGGACTTTTAGTGACAATAGCGGTAACTTAGGCAATATCAATCAAGTATAGCATACATAGCATACAGAAAATAGTACTTGTGTTCATGTTCGTAGCACGTATCTCCCAAGGAGATACAAAAACGTATAAAATTAGGTTTATGAACTCACGGTAATTCGTAAAAGTGTAAAGTACTTGTGAAAATAAAAGCAAGTAGTTGAGCATGTATCTCCCCATAAGAGTTTATAAAGATATTAAATGAGTAAAAGTGGGGCTATGACTCACATTGGAGTGTAGTGACGTAAGTAAGACAACGGTGCAAAGGAGTATGGCAGAACAGTATAAGGAAGTATAGCTCAATGCTACAGAATCGTCATAACCTAATGAATATAAGCTTGTCTCAAAATATGACACATGGAAAGTAATCAATACGTATGAGTTTTCAAAAGATAGAACGTTTTAGTTTTTGTGGAATATTTGTATCAATGTTTGTAAAAAGTTTAGTATCTCATTTGTGTGGTGGTATGAAGTAATAGACTCAGACAAAACGCACGCCAAAGCATAAAACATATAGCACAAGTATAAAAGGTAATAAACACGTATAAAAGAAGAATAAACCGGTAAGAATCAGATAAGCAGATTAGTAAATGAGATATGTGGATTAGTTAAGTTTAACTAATAACTAGTCTTAGAAGTTTCAACTTATGTTTATTGGTTATTGGGTTAATAATCCAATAATAATCCAATGGGCGTTTGTCCGATATGTTAAGTCCGTTAAATATTTATTAAATCCAACAGTCTAATAGTCTAATATTCCAATACGTCCAAAATATCCTGTCCAAAGCATGTAGTCCATCATAAGTCCGATATACGTCACATGTCCAACTGTTATAATCTAATATATGTCTGATGCGTCCAATATAAGTCTAATTCTGTCCAAAGTCTATTATATTTAATTCGTCGTTATTCAAATAATTTTGTCCAAAATATGTCTAGAATTAACCAATATTCACGTGGTCAATAACAAAAATTAATAAGACTCTACACAAGTCATAAGTCGATGGAATAAGCTTAATGTCAATTAAGCTAGCCGAAAATATAATACTTAAACCCTGATTAAAATAGACATAAATAAAAAATAAACACAACTAAATAGATCATACTAAACCACTAATATATATAAGCTGAAAGATAAACTCGAAACAAACAACCCGTTCGGGTTTTCCCTTCACACCGAAACCACGTAAACACCCTTGTGGTTATCGTTGACCCGCCTGTAAAGACAAACGACACCCGTGGGCGTTTCTAGTGAACCGAAACGAAACAAAGTCTTATGTGGGTATCCCGATTACCACAGCACCACTAATTACAACAAAACAATCTATTTTACTCAGGTTATAAAATCAAACAAGGACACCCTATGTGGGTTCCTGTCGAACCAAGAATAATATCACCACTCTTGTGGTTTCTTGATAAATCTGGACATAACCGAAGCCAATACGCAATTGAGATATAAATAACCACCAATTAAGCTATCCAAAAACCACATCGATACCCAAATGGGTTGACTGAAACGTCAACCCGTGTTGGTTTTCCCAACCCGTTTCTTAACCAAACAAACACTCGTTTAATTTGTTTACCACACGAATAAAATACCAAAAACGATTTTAATCCCATTTTATATCCACGAAAATCAAATAGATAGATTTTAAAATAAAAATGAATTAACAAGGTCGATTGTGGGTGTGTCGACTTACAATTTAACAAGAGGTGGAGGGAGGTGATGAACGAGGTACGGCGGTGGTGGTATCACGATCCAAAACCAAATTCAAAAACCCAAATACGAGCCTCCTTGATCTTTGTATATCTCCAATAAAGATGGAAGGATGGGTGGCGGCGACTTATGGTGGCAGAGAGGCGGTAGCAGAGGCGATGGTGGTTGCGGTGTTGCTAGAGAGAGAAGTGGGAGAGTTATATCTTTTTCTTGTTTGATGCAAATGAGAAGAGAAAGATAAGATCTGATCTTATCATCTGATAAAAATAGAGATAAGGCGGTGTAGGTTATAAGATAGAGATGAGTTTGTTTTATTTTTATACCATGTATCCCGTGTCCCGTTGAGCTAAAGTGTAATCGCGGTACCTCGGCTTGGCAATTGCAAGAAATATATTTCTGGAAGCGTTTTTATAAAATTAATATAAAAACAAAGTTATTGACTTCGAAAAATAATTATCGAATTTAAACTAGTACTAATGCGGTGTCGATACGTGTGTAGAGTCATTTTCGATAAAAACAAGATAACTTCTCGTTTAATAGAAAGAGGTGAACGAAAATGTTCAGAAAGTAATAATTCAAGCAGAGTGAATTATTTAACTTGGAAAATTTACCAGTTAACTACAGGTTACAGAAATTGTTTTTATGTTACGGTAAAAGTCAAAAAGTCAAAAGGTCATAGGGCAAAATAGACATTTTTCCTTATGAAAATTTACGGGTTGTTACATAGACTACAGGAACAACAACACATCATCATTGAATTAAAAGATAAACTCCAATTACAAGAAAAAGGAAAATCTGTTAACACAAATGTGATTGCACCAGGAATGTACAAGATAGACACCACATCTAGGCATATTTGTATCAAAATATGACACGCGGAAAGTAATCGATACGTATGAGTTTTCAAAAGATAGAGCGTTTTAGTTTTCGTGGGATATTTGTATCAATGTTTGTAAAAAATTTAGTATCTCATTTGTGTGGTGGTATGAAGTCATAGACTCGGACAAAACGTACGCCAAAGCATAAAACATATAGCACATGTATAAAAGGTAATAAACACGTATAAAAGAAGAATAAACCGGTAAGAATCAGATAAGCAGATAAGTAAATGAGATATGTGGATTAGTTAAGTTTAACTAATAACAAGTCTTAGAAGTTTCAACTTATGTTTATTGGTTATTGGGTTAATAATCCAATAATAATCCAATGGGCGTTTGTCTGATATGTTAAGTCCGTTAAATATTTATTAAGTCCAATAGTCTAATATAGGGGTGAGCATCGGGCCGGAACCGACCCGTCCCGACCCGATACCGAATAGTCCTGAAACCGATTACCTCAAAAACCCAGCCCGACTCCCGAACCGAATAGTCCTGAATAGTCCCGAAATCACCTCAGTTTTGTCGGTTCCTTTGTAATTTCCTGTATAGTCCCGAATCCCGACCCGACCCGAGTCCCGAATAGCTGAAAACTTCAGCCAGAATCCCGACCCGAGTTGAGTTCGGTTTGTGTTGGTCGGGGTCAGCCGGGATCGGTTGGGATCGGTTGTCGGGCCTCGGTCAGTTTTGCTCACCCTTTGTCTAATAGTCTAATATTCAAATATGTCCAAAATATCTTGTCCAAAGCATGTAGTCCGTCATAAGTCCGATATACATCACATGTCCAACTGTTATAATCTAATATAAGTCTGATGCGTCCAATATAAGTCTAATTCTGTCCAAAGTCTATTATATTTAATTCGTCGTTATTCAAATAATTTTCTCCAGAATTAATCAATATGCACGAGGTCAATAACAAAAATTAATAAGTCTCTACACAAGTCATAAGTCGATGGAATAAGCTTAATGTCAATTAAGCTAGCCAAAAATATAATACTTAAACCCTGATTAAAATAGGCATAAATCAAAAATAAACACAACTAAATAGATCATACTAAACCACTAATATATATAAGCTGAAAGATAAACTCGAAACAAACAACTCATTCGGGTTTTCCCTTTACACCGAAACAACGTAAACACCCTTGTGGTTATCGTTGACCCGCCTGTAAAGACAAACGACTCCCGTGGGCGTTTCTACTGAACTGAAACGAAACAAAGTCTTATGTGGGTATCCCGATTACCACAGCACCACTAATTACAACAAAACAATCTATTTTACTCAGGTTATAAAATCAAACAAGGACACCCTATGTGGGTTCCAATCGAACCAAGAATAATATCACCACTCTTGTGGTTTCTTGATAAATCCAGACATAACCGAAGCCTATACGCAATTGAGATATAAACAACCACCAATTAAGCTATTCAAAAACCACATCGAGACCCAAATGGGTTGACTGAAATGTCAACCCGGGGTGGTTAACCCGACCCGTTTCTTAACCAAATCAAAACCAAACAAACACTCGTTTAATTTGTTTACCACACGAATAAAACACCAAAAATGATTTTAATCCCGTTTTATATCCACGAAAATTAAATAAATAGATTTTAAAATAAAAATGAATTAACAAGGTCGATTGTGGGTGTGTCGACTTACAATTTAACCAGAGGAGGAGGGAGGTGATGAACGAGGTACGGCGGTGGTGGTATCACGATCCAAAACCAAATTCAAAAACCTAAATACGAGCCTCCTTGATCTTTGTATATCTCCAATAAAGATGGAAGGATGGGTGGCGGCGACTTATGGTGGCTGAGAGGCGGTGGCAGAGGCGATGGAAGTTGCGGTGTTGCAAGAGAGAGAAGTGGGAGAGTTATACCTTTTTCTTGTTTGATGCAAATGAGAAGAGAAAGATAAGATCTGATCTTATCATCTGATAAAAATAGAGATAAGGCGGTGTAGGTTATAAGATAGAGATGAGTTTGTTTTATTTTTATACCATGTATCCCGTGTCCCGTTGAGCTAAAGTGTAATCGCGGTACCTCAGCTTGGCAATTGCAAGAAATATATTTCTGGAAGCGTTTTTATAAAATTAATATAAAAACAAAGTTATTGACTTCGAAAAATAATTATCGAATTTAAACTGTTACTAATGCGGTGTCGATACGTGTGTAGAGTCGTTTTCGATAAAAACAAGATAACTTCTCGTTTAATAGAAATAGGTGAACGAAAATGTTCAGAAAGTAATAATTCAAGCAGAGTGAATTATTTAACTTGGAAAATTTACCAGTTAACTACCGGTTACAGAAATTGTTTTTACGTTACGGTAAAAGTCAAAAAGTCAAAGGGCAAAATAGTCATTTTTTTTATGAAAATTTACGGGTTGTTACAGTATCCACCCCTCAATTGGAACTTCGTCCTGAAGTTCAGTGAGTGTTATCTGCTGATGGTGTGTTTGAGAAAAGATAGGAGTATTTACGACGCATCTAGTCTTCACGCTCGTATGTGAATTCAAGTCCTTGCTGAAAGTTCTAACGAATTTTGGACAATAGGAATGCGACTTTACTTAATTCGTTTGCCCTTACGGTCTATGATCTTGATAGGTTCTTTGATAAAGTTTGAACATTCGCCAATCTGGATCTCTTCCAGAGGAATAGTAAGTGTCCAATCAGAAATACACTTTTTCATATTGCATACATGAAAAATGTAGTGTACACCACTAAGTTCTGGTGGTAGCTCTAGGGTGTAAACTACCGGACCAATTCTAGTCAGGATCTTGTATAGTCCGATGTTGATATGTCTGGGAAAAAAGTGTAGGCATTTGTGGTGAATTTTGATCTCACACTCCCAGGTGAAATCAAAAACTCTTTTAATGTTTTGATGGGTGAGCAAAAGTGCTCTGATCAATATTATGGCTCAAACTAGTATTTGTACGAAATAAAGTAAGGATACAGATGATTGGAGGACTAACAAAATTGGAGAGCCTAATGTTGCAGGGCTAGTTGGAGGGCCAGATATTGCAAGGCCAGCTGAAAACTCTGGAGAACCAAATGTTGTGGCGCCTCCTTGAGTAATTGTTGTGCCAGGAGTTAGAGGTTGTTCTCACAAGGATTTAATGAGTTGCAAATTCAGCAATTTCAAAAGCATATAGAGAGTGGTTGGTTTGACTCATTGGTTTGAGAGAATAGAGTTAGTATTTCTAAAACAGCAATTGAGCTGAAAACTGCAAAGTCAAATATGCCACAAGCATACTTCTGGACAATGCTTTGTCATGGAGGAATGTTGTTGCACAATCTATTGGTATTGAGAATGCTTACAAGATTGCTTGGACTAAGTTGAAGAAATTATTGATCAAGAATTATTGTCCTCGGAATGAGGTGTAAGAAATTGAGGTGAAGCTTTCTTGTTGTCAGTGGCGTTGATATCACAACTTATATTTGTGGCTTTAAGAGTTGGCAGTAATGTGCCCAAAGATGGTCTCAACCAATGAGAAGTTATGAGAAAAGTTTATCTGAGAACTTCCACTCAGTATTCAAGAGAATGTAACTTCGTTTGATCACTCACACTAGAAGAAACAATTTAGATGTCTCGTAAGCTAGTGGATCATGTTGTACGAGCTCGGTCTGCTCAAGAATCCAATAACGGCAAAAATAACAACAGTAACAATAACAATAACAAACGGTGTGGGGATGTGGAGAGAGAACATTTCGAGAAACAATGTCTCTAAAATAAAGGTCAACAAATGGAAGGAACTCTTGGGAGAGCTTATGTGTAGGTGTCCATGCACCTAAGTAAAGTAGGTATTTACGTATCCAAGCATAGTAGGTGGAATATCGAAATCAGTTTATCAGTTCTGATACCAATCTGTAACACCCCCAATTTCGCAATTAGCAGCGGAATTCAAACTGGGTGTTACCTCATGGCACAACAGTTATAATAATAGAAAACGATCTCTAATTGAGTCGTTTTAAAAGATTTACCATTCAAATATCAGAGTTTACAAAATGAGGTCCCAGTGGTTTCAAGGTTTACAAAATAAGTTGTCGAATGATAATAAAATCTATAGCCTTCTTGATGTATCCGTGCTCCTCCGTGCCATCCTCGTTCATTATGGACCTGAGATAAACATGTTAAAAGTGTCAACATAAAGATTGGTGAGTTCATAGAGTTTATAAGTAAAACAATTGATTCCAATAGTTTCAAGTGTGGGTGATAATTGTAATAAATACAAATATTGATGAAATAAGTAGTGGGTTACGTTGTTATACACCCATAGTTCATTTGTTTTCCCTGACATGGTCAAAGATTGAATGAATCCATAGTATTTTTATGCTAATCAATTGAACACAAGTTTCAAGTTTGAGAGAAAGTGGGCTACGTTGTTATACGCCCAAAATGTAGTAGTGACAGCACCGTATCATGACTACGGTATTGTAGTATTGTAGTTCAGTATATTGCCCTAAGTCTCATGACACTCAAACCTTAACGAGTACCGCACAAATGGTATGAACACACCAAATTAATGGTGTGAGTATGTGGCCCTCGGATAGGAGATTTCCATCTTTGTATTTTCTTCAAATAAAGTGCATTTGACTAATCCAGCTAGCAACTAAGGCCATCTTCTGGCTAGTTCAAATTGGCAGTCAGCCTCCAACAGATATGTTCACAATATTTGCATTCACTCGTAAGTGATTAATGGCTCATGATGGGAGGGACTTTTAGTGACAATAGCGGTAATTTAGGCAATAACAATCAAGTATAGCATACAGAAAATAGTACTTGTGTTCATGTTCGTAGCATGTATCTCCCTAGGAGATAGAAAAACGTATAAAAGTAGGTTTATGAACTCACGGTAATTCGTAAAAAAGTACTTGTGAAAGTAAAAGCAAGTAGTTGAGCATGTATCTCCCCCAAAGAGTTTATAAAGATATTAAACGAGTAACAGTAGGACTATGACTCACATTGGAGTGTAGTGACGTAAGTAACACAACGGTGCCAAGGAGTATGGCAGAACAGTATAAGGAAGTATAGCTCAATGCTACGGAATCATCAGCACCTAATGAATATAAGCTTGTCTCAAAATATGACACACGGAAAGTAATCGATACGTATGAGTTTTCAAAAGATAGAGCGTTTTAGTTTTCGTGGAATATTTGTATCAATGTTTGTAAAAAATTTAGTATCTCATTTGTGTGGTGGTATGAAGTCATAGACTCGGACAAAACGCACGCCAAAGCATATAACATATAGCACATGTATAAAAGGTAATAAACACGTATAAAAGAAGAATAAACCGGTAAGAATCAGATAAGCAGATAAGTAAATGAGATATGTGGATTAGTTAAGTTTAACTAATAACAAGTCTTAGAAGTTTCAATTTATGTTTATTGGTTATTGGGTTAATAATCCAATAATAATCCAATGGGCGTTTGTCTGATATGTTAAGTCCGTTAAATATTTATTAAGTCCAATAGTCTAATATAGGGGTGAGCATCGGGCCGGAACTGACCCGTCCCGACCCGATACTGAATAGTCCCGAAACCGATTACCTCATAAACCCAGCCTGACTCCCGAACCGAATAGTCCTGAATAGTCCCGAATAGTCCCGAAATTACCTCGGTTTTGTCGGTTCCTTTGTAATTTCCTGAATAGTCCCGAATCCCGACCCGACCCGAGTCCCGACCCGACCCGAGTCCCGAATAGCCGAAAACGTCAGCCCGAATCCCGAACCGAGTTGAGTTCGGTTTGTGTTGGTCGGGGTCAGCCGGGATCGGTTGGGATCGGTTGTCGGGCCTCGGTCGGTTTTGCTCACCCTTAGTCTAATAGTCTAATATTCCAATATGTCCAAAATATCGTGTCCAAAGCATGTAGTCCGTCATAAGTCCGATATACGTCACATGTCCAACTGTTATAATATAATATAAGTCTGATGCGTCCAATATAAGTATAATTCTGTCCAAAGTCTATTATATTTAATTCGTCGTTATTCAAATAATTTTGTCCAAAATATGTCCAGAATTAACCAATATGCACGAGGTCAATAACAAAAATTAATAAGTCTCTACACAAGTCATAAGTCGATGGAATAAGCTTAATGTCAATTAAGCTAGCCAAAAATATAATACTTAAACCCTGATTAAAATAGGCATAAATCAAAAATAAACATAACTAAATAGATCATACTAAACCACTAATATATATAAGCTGAAAGATAAACTTGAAACAAACAACTCATTCGGGTTTTCCCTTTACACCGAAACCACGTAAACACCCTTGTGGTTATCGTTGACCCGCCTGTAAAGACAAACGACTCCCGTGGGCGTTTCTACTGAACTGAAACGAAACAAAGTCTTATGTGGGTATCCCGATTACCACAGCACCACTAATTACAACAAAACAATCTATTTTACTCAGGTTATAAAATCAAACAAGGACATCCTATGTGGGTTCCAATCGAACCAAGAATAATATCACCACTCTTGTGGTTTCTTGATAAATCCGGACATAACCGAAACCTATACGCAATTGAGATATAAACAACCACCAATTAAGCTATTCAAAAACCACATCGAGACCCAAATGGGTTGACTGAAACGTCAACCCGGGGTGGTTAACCCGACCCGTTTCTTAACCAAACAAACACTCGTTTAATTTGTTTACCACACGAATAAAACACCAAAAACGATTTTAATCCCATTTTATATCCACGAAAATTAAATAAATAGATTTTAAAATAAAAATGAATTAACAAGGTCGATTGTGGATGTGTCGACTTACAATTTAACGAGAGGAGGAGGGAGGTGATGAACGAGGTACGGCGGTGGTGGTATCACGATCCAAAACCAAATTCAAAAACCCAAATACGAGCCTCCTTGATCTTTGTATATCTCCAATGAAGATTGAAGGATGGGTGGCGGCGACTTACGGTGGCTGAGAGGCGGTGGCAGAGGCGATGGTGGTTGCGGTGTTGCTAGAGAGAGAAGTGGGAGAGTTATATCATTTTCTTGTTTGATGCAAATGAGAAGAGAAAGATAAGATCTGATCTTATCATCTGATAAAAATAGTGATAAGGCAGTGTAGGTTATATGATAGAGATGAGTTTGTTTTATTGTTATACCATGTATCCCGTGTCCCCTCGGCTTGGCAATTGCAAGAAATATATTTCTGGAAGTGTTTTTATAAAATTAATATAAAAACAAAGTTATTGACTTCGTAAAATAATTATCGAATTTAAACTATTAATAATGCGGTGTTGATACGCGTGCAGAGTCGTTTTTGATAAAAACAAGATAACTTCTCGTTTAATAGAAAGCCGTGAACGAAAATGTTCAGAAAGTAATAATTCAAGCAGAGTGAATTATTTAACTTGGAAAATTTACCAGTTAACTACCGGTTATAGAAATTGTTTTATGTTACGGTAAAAGTCAAAAAGTCAAAGGGTAAAATAGTCATTTTTCCTTATGAAAATTTACGGGTTGTTACATAGACTACAGGAACAACAACACATCATCATTGAATTAAAAGATAAACTCCAATTACAAGAAAAAGGAAAATCTGTTTACACAAATGTGATTGCACCAGGAATGTACAAGATAGACACCACATCTAGGCTGACCGTTACGAACACAAATCAGACCACTAATTTCATTCCTTCCACTTCTAAAGGAATAGTCACCACTACCAGCGTTAGCAGATCAAAGCGTAAAGGCAACAAATGGAAGAATAGGATCTTGCAACGTAGAAGCGGAAAACTAGAAGCCCCAGAAGTAAAAGATCAACTTAGGAATTTGAATAAAATGCATGTTGCTTCTGATTTAAATTTGAACTTAAAAACTTGTAATTCTAATATCGATTTAACGAATGCTCAGACTTTGAATGTTTTAAATGTAAATGCTTCTTGTGTTTTCTGTCATAAAAGCATGTTATTTGGTGATCATACGAAATGTGTTGCAAAATCTCTTTTATCTCGTAATAGGAAATTTACAACTGACAATACCTCTAGGCCCACTACTGCTTCTAAGTCTGTGCTAGGAAAACAGCCAACAGTAGTTTCTCATAATGCCTTAGAAACTCCCATAGTCTGTGCTAGGCTTATATGTTAGTTTATATTACTAGGCTTATGAAGTAAGCCCATGATCCTATGTTAAGGCTCATTCGAATAGAATGGAAGGATCTAGGGATGTTGCCCTAGCATCCTCTCCTATAAATAGGACATGTAACATACTCTTATATTTGTTGGTTATTTCATTTATCTTACTAAACCTTTGTCATTTCATTTTATACTTGAAGTAATCGACAACTCTCATCTCTCTCTCTTATTTCTCTCATATTTTTATTTGTGTTGAATCTATTATGGTGACCTAACAGTTTTCTTCACTTCTCTTGTCGTTTTAAGCCCAAAACATGCCGTTTTCCAAATTTTTCATCCCAAGTACCTAAAATGCAAAAAGAAACGATTTAGGGCAATATTTAATCAGATAAATACGATTTTGGCCTTAAATGACCCCTTAAAAAGGTACCAAATAGATCCTTATCAAATATCCCTATACTTGGGATTTGTTTGTCCTCAAGCCAGTATGTTTTTATCCTAATCAATTTACAAGTTAGGGGTCATTTAACATTAATATAAAAGTAATTACAACATACAATCGTTCCACGTTAGTCGTAACAAGCACGGAAATTATATACTAACACCTCACATACAGTGTTTGGATTCTCACATCTCTCGGGTGTATAAAGTTATATAACATATGGAAACGGGAAAATAAAAAACTCACTACCTGACATAGCACATAGATTACCATAGGCTTGGGAACGGATCAAATCTCCACCACTTTGCCGTAAGCACCTAGGATAAACTATCAAAGAGGTCTTTTAAAGGGTTGTAACGTTAGGTGTAAGGGTATGGAAAAACACGGTTTTGTTGGATAAAGGGAATTTTACTGGTAGCAAGTCAATCATCTTAGTCAATTAAATGTACAATGAGGCGTTGCTAAGCCAAGACTCGATTCGACTCGACTCGCTAACTACTAACTCTTTTTGTATTTTTCTTGACACTTTCTTGACTAAAACAAAAATAAAAGACGGGATGGTAGTCCGTATGTTTTTTTCTCTTTTCTTTTTCTTCTTTTTTTCTTTTTATCATTTTTTTTTAATTTTTTTTTTCTTTTTCATTTTTTCGATTTTTTTTTCTTTTTTTTTATATTTTTTTTCATACACTCTTGCCCTACCATCCGAAATAATACATCATTACAAAGGGGTTACTTGCAACCTCCCTACACTTGAACTTTTACATAGATAAAAACTAACTAACGACCCAAATTAAGAAAATCAAAACACGTGAAGTACTTTAAACATTAACGCACATATGGGGGTAATAACATTGACATTCTTCCCAATTACTCCATAATAACTAGTAATTTACCCATGAGTCCCAATCGTCCCAAAACTGTATTTACAAGATATGACTCGACTTAGCAACCATGTAACCAACCAGACAATTAACAAAGGGTTTAAAACATAAGTTGTAACAATAATGCACTAAAGATAAGTGCATACAAGGTAGGCTAAGGCGATTTGGGTGTACATTTGGGGATGGATTGTAAACAATGCTCCTCATTAATATTTCGGAATCCACCGAAATATCACGAGAACCGCGAAAAGGATAGAAAGAGGTGAACGAAAATGTTCAAAAAGTAATAATTCAAGCAGAGTGAATTATTTAACTTGGAAAATTTACCAGTTAACTACCGGTTACAGAAATTGTTTTTATGTTACGGTAAAAGTCAAAAAGTCAAAGGGCAAAATAGTCATTTTTCCTTATGAAAATTTACGGGTTGTTACATAGACTACAGGAACAACAACACATCATCATTGAATTAAAAGATAAACTCCAATTACAAGAAAAAGGAAAATCTATTAACACAAATGTGATTGCACCAGGAATGTACAAGATAGACACCACATCTAGGCAGACCGTTACGAATACAAATCAGACCACTAATTTCATTCCTTCCACTTCTACAGGAATAGTCACTACTACCAGCGTTAGCAGATCAAAGCGTAAAAGCAACAAATGGAAGAATAGGATCTTGCAATGTAGAAGCAGAAAACTAGAAGCCCCAAAAGTAAAAGATCAACTTAGGAATTTGAATAAAACGCATGTTGCTTCTGATTTAAATTTGAACTTAAAAACTTGTAATTCTAATATCGATGTAACGAATTCTCAGACTTTGAATGTTTTAAATGTAAATGCTTCTTGTCTTTTCTGTCATAAAAGCATGTTATTTGTTGATCATACGAAATGTGTTGCAAAATCTCTTTTATCTCGTAATAGGAAATTTACAACTGGCAATACCTCTAGGCCCACTACTGCTTCTAAGTCTGTGCTAGGAAAACAGCCAACTGTAGTTTCTCATAATGCCTTAGAAACTCACATAGTCGCGAACACAAATCCTAAGATAGTGCAATCACCTAGCAACTTCACTAAGATAAAAGCACGAAGTAGTTGGATATGGCAACGTTGGTTACAAAGAACACCTAGTTTTAAGTGGATACCTAAAATTATAAATGTGTGTGTTTCTAACCCAACGAAACCCATCACTTTTTCGGGTTCCACCCTTACCATCATTCCATCTTCGTCGTCTTCGTGTGATGCAGGTGATCCAAATTGTTCTATGGATTGTTGATAGCGGTTGCACCCGACATATGACAGGCAATCTCAAGTTGTTAGCAAACTTTGTTTCAAATTCATCGGCACTGTCAGGTTCGGGAATGATCACTTCGCTGATATCATGAGCTATGGAGATTACATCAATGGCAACATCGAAATTAGTCGTGTATACTATGTTGAAGGCCTTGGTCACAACCTTTTCTCAGCCGGTCAATTTTGTGATGGGGATTTGGAAGTAGCATTTCGGGAAAAAACATGCTTCATTCGTGATTTACAAGAAAATGATCTAATGTCAGACAATCGTGGAACAAATCTTTACACAATCTCGATGGCTTCTTCTCCAGTATGTCTGCTTTCCAAAGCAACTTCGACAAAATCATGGTTATGGCATAAACGACTTTCTCATTTGAACATCAAAACCATGACTGAACTGGCACGACACAAATTAGTCGACGGTCTTCCACGATTCCGTTTTGCCAAAGATCACTTATGTCCTGCATGTGAACACGGAAAGAGCACACGTGCAAATTTTCCTCCAAAAACATAATCCAGTACTGACCACGTTCTTCAACTTCTTCACATGGATTTGTGTGGCCCAATGCGCGTTCAAACGATTAATGGAAAAAACTACATTCTTGTAATCATTGATGACTACTCCATATGGACTTGGGTTTACTTTCTCAGGAGTAAAGATCAAGCCCCTTCGATGATCATCACCTTTCTCACGAAAATTCAAGTTCAGCTTCAGAATACGGTCAGAAAAGTTAGAACAGACAATGGAACAGAATTCAAGAATCAAACTCTTCGAGCTTACTTTGAGAAAGTTGGAATTGAACATCAAACATCCATTGCACGAAGTCCATAACAGAATGGGGTCGTTGAAAGACGCAACAGGACGTTAGTGGAAGCTGCAAGAATGATGTTGATCAGTGCTCAATTACCAGATTATTTATGGGCAGAAGCTGTTTCAACTGCATGTTACACCCAAAACCATTGTATTATCAACAAACGCCACCACAAAACACCTTATGAGCTTGTCCATAATCAAAAACCGAATATAAATTACTTTCATGTATTTGGTGCTCTTTGTTACCCAAATAATGATCGTGAAGACCTTGGAAAGCTCAAAGCTAAAGCTGACATCGGCGTATTCATTGGATATTGTGAAAACTCCAAAGGCTTTCGTATCTGGAACCGTCGTACTAGAGAAATCGTGGAAACAATTCATGTTAATTTCAATGAGCTTACAGAGATGGCTTCTGAGCATAACAGCTTAGGACCCGCAACCAACCGTCTAAACTTCCCAGATCAATCAGATGCACCTCTTTCGCTAAACCGTAACGAATTGGAAACCCTGTTTGCTCCTTTGTTTGATGACTCCTTTGAATGTCGTGCTCCAGATATATCAACTGTTTCCGCTGCACAACCTGATAACAATCCTTTACCTGATACACCTGAACCGACAACTACAACTGTTGAAACCACTGCGCCTCCATTGGATACTCAAACAACCGAAGCACAAACCGATTCGAACTCCAACAATGCACCTGATGATCAAAATGAACAACAAGTACCCGCACCTGTAGATTATGACGGAAATGCTTTCTTTAATCCATTTGCTCCGGCTCCAACTGTTCCCGATATTGTAGAGTCATCTTCAAGCAATTTGGATCCATCTAATATGCACACTATCTATCAACATCACCCCTCGACACATAAATGGACAAGAGATCATCCCTTAGTACACATTATTGGCAATCCAGAAGCACCTGTAATGACAAGACAACGACTTCACTCAGATGGTGAAAATTGCATTTATGCACTCACAGTTTGTCAAGACGAACCCAAAAACATTAAACAAGAAATTACATACGACAACTGGATTGAATCCATGCAAGAAGAACTCAAACAATTTAAACGATTAGAAGTCTGCGAGTTAATTGAAAAACCAGATTAGGTATATGTCATCGGGCTGAAATGGATTTGGAAAAACAAATTAGATGCTGAAGGCACAGTCATTCGTAACAAATCGCGTCTGGTAGCTAAAGGATTCACTCAGGAAGAAGGAATTGACTATGAAGAATCTTTTGCTCCAGTGGCTAGACTTGAAGCTGTACATATCTTTCTGGCATATGCTGCACACAAGAACATGGTTGTTTATCAAATGGACATGAAAACGACATTCTTAAACGGTCAACTACGTGAGGTGGTATATGTTATTCAGCCAGAGGGTTCGTCGATCCAGAGCATCCTAATCATGTGTACAGGCTCAAGAAAGCCCTTTATGGCCTTAAACAAGCCCCGAGGGCATGGTACGATAAACTGTCAGCTTTCCTACTTGCCAATAATATTTCTAAAGGCTCTGTGAATCCAAAACTGTTTATTCAAAGACACGGGGAGGACATTTTAATTGTTCAAATTTATGTTGATGACATCATTTTTAGTTTAACACATAAAAAGTATTCAAATGCTTTTGCAAAATTAATGAAACAAAACTTTGAAATGTCCATGATGGGTGAACTTACATTCTTCTTAGGACTACAAGTTCATCAATCACCCCGTGGAATTTTTCTAAACCAGTCCAAATATGCTCTTGAAATTTTAAAGAAACATAGGATGACAAGCTGTGATACTTATAATACTCCTATGGCTCACACATCAAAGCTAGATGCTGATATACATGGGAAACCAGTTGACCCTACCAAATACCGAAGTATTATTGGGTCACTCATGTATCTCACAGCTAGTAGACCAGATATAGTATTTGTTGTTTATCTATGCTCTCGTTATCAGTCAAACCCAACTGAATGACACCTTTTAGAGGCTAAAAGAATCCTTCGATACGTAAAGGGAACCATCCACTTGGGGATCTGGTATCCGAAGGATTCTGGTTTTGAACTAATAGCCTTTTCAGATGCTGACCATGCAGGGTGTTTAGATACATGCAAAAGTACCTCTGGTGGTGTATAGTTTCTTGGAGACAAGCTTGTATCTTGGCAGTCCAAAAAGCAGGATTGCACATCCTTGTCATCAACTGAAGCTGAATATGTAGCCATGTCTGCTTGCTGTGCTCAATTCATTTGGATGAGAACTCAGCTCATGGACTACGACTATGCATTTGAAAAAATCCCGATGTACTGCGACTCAAAGAGTGCAATAGCAATCTCCTGCAACACAGTTCATCATTCCAAGTCCAAGCATATTGCTCTCCGTTACCATTTCATCAAGGAGCATGTCGAGAAGGGTACAATTGAGTTATATTTTGTGGGTACTCAATACCAATTGGCAGATTTGTTCACCAAAGCTCTACCTCCTTCAAGGTTTGCTGAACTAGTTCACCAAATTGGTATGAGGTGTTTGACTCCAGATGATTTAAAAAACTTTCTTAAAAACAACTGAGAAAGTCAAACACCAAAACATTTTGTAAATATTTTATCAAAAACAACAAAAAGATTTTTCTCTTGTCTTCTTTTTCAAAAAAAAATGAAAGTACAAAATTTCCATCAACACTTTGTTCATTTACACAAATTAACCATTTTTCCCGAACAAGTACTGAGGGGGAGTATGAAATTCAAATTTTAATCATTATTTTTAAAATTTGTACTTGCATATTTCCAAAATGATGTTGTTTTGTATAAATGTTGGTAAAAATATCCTTGTAATACCCTCCTTGATCTCAAAATATTTTGTATATCCTAAGTCGAGGGGGAGTGTTAAAATTATTTCTTGCCAAAAAGAGTGTTAGTCAAATTTTGTGAACCAAAGGACTAACCATGCAAATATTGTCATTAAGGGACTAAATGGGACAATTTTTGAAAGTCAAAACTTTAACAAAAACAAAACCAAAGTGCATTTACTGCACTCTGCTAAACATTTACCATACCACAACCACCAAGATCAACGAACGAAATTCAATTGAAAAATCCACACGTCAAAATTCAAATCTGTAAGTTGCTTTATGATCTTGATGCTAATACAAGTGATGGTTTTTAATCTTTTAATGATCCAATGGCCCAGTCGGTATATTTTTTTAATTTTAAAATTTAGGGTTTATACCGATTTGGGGGAAACCGTTTGGATGCGTTTTGGTATAATGTTAATGGTGGATTTTAGTCATATAATCATCCTAAACATGTCTCTATCCTTTAATTGTACCCAGAAACTTGATTGAATGATTTTTGAAATCTAGGGTTTAAGGTCGAATTGGGGATTTCTTATTGAAAGTGTTTGAGTCTAATTAATCTTGAGGGTTTTGTTCGGAATCAATCCTATATCACTCGTCCTTAATTAATTTTAACAATCAGTTGATTAGGGTGGTATTCGATTAATTAGTGTTCTTGTGATTTTTCAAACAAGCCTGAATGTGTAAGAAAATGTTAGATATTGTGCAGATATGCTTAATAGGATATTAGAAATGTTCTGGTGTGAGAAAAACATGGTCATAATCCATTTTGGATTACATTAGAAATTATTGTGTTCTTAAAAATTTTGAACAAGCTCTCTATTGTGTTTTGATACATAAGTTGTTAATATAGTTGATGATTAGAGTCCTTAGAATGATTTGTAACAATTGGTTTTTGCTTGAAATCAGAGGCTAAGGAATTTGAAAATCTCAACTTTCGAGCAAGTACGTCACGTGAAATTTTTCGAGTTTCTTGTATAAGAAATTTCGAACAAGCCAAAAGTTTTCGAGCAACTCTGAAAGTTTCGAGCAACTCAAAATTTTTCGAGCAACTCAAAAAGTTTCGAGTATCTAAAATTTTTCGAACAAGGCTAAACTTTCGAGTAACTCTAAACTTTTCAAACAACATATGAAAGTTTCGAGCAACTTAACACCAAAATATTTCGAACAACTCTTTCTATTAACAGTTACATGTGATCACTTCATGGGCTCTAAGGACTTAGATCATAATTTGTGGATAATTAAAACAAGAAAACAATAATGAGATTTAGTCATATCAATCCACATCTATAATCAGAAAACCTACGTGTTCATTCATGAATGGAATTAAATCAGTAAAACAAACTAATTCATTATGCTAACAATTAAACATTTCTGGATGTCTATTTTCTGTGATACTTTTCTTTCAGAATACAATGGCTGAACAAAACGTGAACGCTCCAACACAAACACTTCCCAGACTCACCTTGGAGGACATTGTCCCAACAGACTACAAGGTAGTCATCGGCAAGAACAATGGACGTGTTAACTTCAACAAACTCAATATCCCTGAAGAGTCTTGCCGAATTGTCAAATACATTCTACTGATTCATCCTCGCAAGGACATGCTTACCAAATCAGCCACGGTACCTACTTTCTACATTCACCAGTTCTGGCATATAGCAAAGGTTAATCCGGATGATAATTCTTTCACAGTAACATTGGACAGACAAGAGTACCTAATCGATGTAGAATTACTACGTTCAATACTCCTTCTTCCAAGACCTAAACAAGCCTATGCTCCGATACCCACAGAAGCTGAAGTCTTAGACTTTCTCGTTGACGTTGGGTATGACGTTCAAGCTGATGTACCATTAACCAGACACTCCAAGGTTGATGTCAAGTACATGCCACAACCTTGGAGAACTCTCTATCTGATCATCGTTCGTTCTGTTGCTGGAAGAAAAAGTGGTCATGAGCACCCTCGTATACAAGACCTTCAAATTTTCTGGGGCATAGTCAATACGAAGAAGATTGATTTCGCTCAGCCAATAATGGAAGACATGATCTATCAGCTTCAAACCACACAAAACATGACCCAGACTCCTTTTGTTTGCTTCACCAAGTTAATTATTGCCCACGTATGTGGAAATCAACCGGAGTTTCTAAGTCGTCTTCTCGACGCCGAAGAGAAAAATCACAGTGTTTTTGACGATCTCAAGATTGACATGGTGAAAACTCTTGCATCCATCACACGGAAACAAGGCAAAAGGCTTCATGACTTCCTTCTTTCTGAAGAGATCACTACAACAGCAAATTATCGCCGATATGATGCAGCTTTTATTAAAGGAAATGTTGGTTTCACAGAAGATGATTCTCAGTCATCTCAAGTGAAGACACGAAGCCAAACCACAAAGATGACAAAAGCTGGGAGCACTGCAAGCACAACAAAACAAAAGAAGCCAGCACCTCCCAAGATCATAAAGAGAAGAGTGCCAGTAAAAGTAACAAAGCCAGAACCTTCTCCTGAACCATCACACGAACCCTCTGATAACTCAGACTCTGAAACTGAGTCAGATGAGGTTGTAGTAGTTCACAGAGAATATGCTGAAACTGAAGAGGCAGAAACCGAATTGGCTAAGAAGCTAAGCATGGATTCTTTAAAGGATGACGAAGAAAAAAGAAGGGGAATCATGTTTAAGCAGATTAACAGAGAATTGGGTGATGATGAAGACCAAGGTAATGATGATGAGTCGAACTTGATAGATAAAAGGAAACTCAAGAAAGTAGTCTCCCATGCTCGCACTCAAGAGGAAATGGAACATGATGATCTTGTTCAAGCATCAAAAATCAGTAGGAACTTTCCTCAACCACCTCCAAGCCCGGTTCTTCATGTTACACCCCGTGCCCGCTTAGACCAAAAATTAAAACTTTTTACGCAAAAATGCTTGACTTTTACAGACATACAGTCACTCTTTTGACAATTTACAAAAATCGGTACACTTTCAAGACTTGAGACTATTTTTAAATGAAAGTACACTCAATTACCTTCAAGACGATGGGTGGCACGACCCGTGACGACTTACGGTTTAAAAGATATGATTTTTCAAAAATTACCAAAATCTGAAAATTTTGCCAAACCGCCGGCTGGGAAAACCCAACCGCCGGTTCGGCCCCAAAAACAGGTCTGAACCGCGGCGGTTCAGACCCTGCTGATCCCCGAAACATGTTTTCAAGTTCCGCGCTTGGAAACCCGACCTCCCGACCTTGTTATCTAACCAAACTTTGCAGGTTTACTTGGTATATCATTGGGCTCATTTTCATACAAAAACATGTACCGAACAACTCCCCGAAAGGGTACTTTTACCAATGAGACGGGTTATGCAAACAACCCGTTTTGACCCATTTTCACTACAATCAACCCATATGACTTCCGTTTTACACCAAACTTGACCAACATCAATAATTTAACATAACAAACACGTTCCAACAACACTCGACCCGTTTACTACCCAAAATGGGTATATTTACAACTAAACCAAACGCCCCTTTAACTTTATGCATAAACACATAAACTACACTTTGACTCATCATTAGACTCCCAAATCGTCATGACCTCTTTGACATACATTTTGACACCCGACCACACTTTACAAATCAATAAAAGACCAACGGGGGTACAAGCTTTATACTTGAGCTCAGTATTCTACCTAAGCATCTCAAATACAACTACCTCCATTCTCGCCTAACCAACTCCTTGTTCCATCATTCCAGGCCATCCATATAAACATGTCAACCTACAAAACGATTAGACAACTAAACCGTAAGCACAAAGGCTTAGTAAGTAAAACGATCATAACATACATTACACTTCAAACCACACATATGCATCACATACATTAAACACTTACTTGGCGGCTCACATCCTAATCCTTACTTTAACACTTGACATCAACTTACTCTAACAACCATAATAATCACTTAGGTCACATTCATTATGGCACATAAGCACATCTCAAGTTCCTTATTACTAACCACAAAACATACATAACACATGTACATTAGAAATCCATATAACACATGCTACCATCATTTTACTTACCTTAATCCAAGCTACATAACATCAAGAACATCATCATCATCACAATCTTCCATCATCAACACTAATCTTCATAATTAACCAAACCTAACAATATAACAATAAATAACATAACAAGGGTTAACAAAACCCATCAAATACACTCATCTTCCTTTCTAAATCATCATATGATCATATCTTGATCATATGGTGAAAACCCACTTAAATGATAATCTTACCTTTCATTAATCATCAAATAGAAATACTTACTTGAGGATGATCTTAGCAAAGGGTAGCCATAAGCACTAGGACTTGATCATCTTCTTCCTCAAGCCATCAAGGCACTTCTTTCCCTCCCTTTTTCTCTCTATAGAACCGGACTCCACAAGCCTCAAGAAAATGATAGAATTATCTAGACTTTTCTGGATAAATAATTATCTAGGCACAAGTTTGGGCCATTGGCAAGAATGGTCCCTCGAGTCTCTTTCTTCTTACTTTATCTACTTTCATCTAGGGTGGGGTCCAAGCACACGGGAAACGGGTCTAACACTTCGACCCAATGAGGAAAGAGGTACAAGCAGTAACACCCAACTCCTTCCGGTTAATTAACTCGGTGGAGAAGGGAAAACCATTACTGCACTAACTTCGTATCCGGTTAATCAACCTGGTAACGAAGAGTAAAAGGATGAGGAAGGGAACACTATTATGTCTAAATATGTTTATAAGCATGTTGATGATCAAGACATGAACATGGAGGAAAACTTAGTGATTACCAAGGAAGATCTTAAGATGGCTGCACTTGAAGTTGAATTGGAAAAGAAAGCAAAAGAAGATGAAGAAATAGGTTAAAGCAACTTGCGGAAGAAGAGTTAGCAGAGAAAACCGCAGACGACTACATACGAACACCTCCAACTTCACCTCCAGTATCTCCTCCAATTCTTGAAGATACACCTCCAGTTTCCCCTCCAGTTTCACCTCCAGCATCAACCAAAGATCAGGACGACAACTTCAACAAAGAATCTCAAATTCCTGAATCATCTACTCATTCATCACCGCCACCAACACAAACAGCATCAACACACAAGTCAATCAAGAAACCAATAAACACTATGGTTTCACAAGCAGCAGCAACAGTCAAGAAAGCCGTGATGCAAGCTCGAATGAATAAAGAGAAGAAGCTTCAAGACCAAATTGAAACATTGACAAACCTGGTCACCGGCTTAGCTGAGCAAGTAAGTGAGCTCCAAGGAACCAAAAAACAGGTAGATGAATTTCTATCAAGAGACATGGATGAACTCATAATGAACTACATAGAGAAATTCTTGGAAGACAACTTATCACAAGTAGTTCAACATGACTTGAAAGAGTATCTGAAGCCGTTGAGAGGGCAACTCATGCCAATTATAAGACAAATCGTTAATGAGGTGATCTCTACAACTCCTCTCACACTTCACACGGTCCTACTCCACCAAAGGACATCTCGTTTGAAGAACTTCAGCTTCAGATATTTGATCGATTGTTTGACAATGCAAACATGACTCCTGAAGAAACAGTAATCTACACTGCTGTATCTGTAAATCTTTCCAAGACTGCATGCAAAGAAGATGTTGCTACTCATAAAAGGCCAAGAGAAGATGAAGACCCCAATCCTAATTCACAGTCAAAGAAGCAAAAGTCAACCAGGGGTGCTTCATCTTCACATCAGGAACCAGCTAAACCTTCAACAACAACAACAACAACTCAAAATGAACCAAAGGCGTCCGAGTCAGCACCTAAAGAAGATGATCATTTTGTCTACACCGGTAACGACTTCCAGGAGCAGCCTGACTCAAGACCTGGTCCATCATCAACCCCCAAAAGCAGTCAAAGCAAAAGAAAAAGCAGTAAAGGCAAACAGCCAAAAGTTGTCACATGGCTTGACAATGACAACACGGCTGAATACGGGTGGTTTGATGCACCTGGATGCACAGTTGAATTCACCCAAACACTCAAGAAAGAGTTTGGTATCAAGAAGATGACGAAGAAGGAATTAAGATGGATAAAGAATAATGCATTCAATCTTCTGAAAGAACGATCCGGGAGCGCAGCCGAACTAGAATATCACTTGGAAAACATTGCACGAGCAATGTCCAACGATATCGACTGGCTCAACCCTGAGTCCAATGTCGACTACACCTCGGGAAAGCATGGTACTTACTTCACAGATTGAACCAAGCCCTTACCGATGGTGGGAAGACTAGAGAAACCCAGAATTCCCTTCAAATTCTTCTTCAACACCGACTTGGAATATCTTCAACACAGGGATCAGATTGAATAGAAATGTGCTACATCTTTGACTTATCGAATCCCTGCTGTGAGATACGAGCACACAACAATAGAAGAAACTCAAGCTGAGATCTTCGTTAACGAGGTAGTCCCATACAACAAAGATGCATTACTCGGGATTCACCATTGGCCTGAACGTCGACAGCTCTACTACCGCAGCGGAGAAAATTCAAGAAAAGATGTCAAAAGCATGAATAGAATTGTCGCCATCATGACTCTTGAATCTGCAACAAAGTTCGGTTATAATTATATGCAAAAGATTGTCGTCAAACGACAAGATGAAAAGGAGTACACATTCTGCGAAGCTGACTTTCCCGACTTGAATTTGAACGACATTGAGGACATGTATCTCGAAAAAGTTCAAGGAAGAATGCGACGTTTCTCAATTGAAATACAATATTCATTCATTACTTCTCTTCTAATCTTCATAAGGCGTTTAATTATTCAAGAGAGAGTTGAAGATCTCCAGTTAGGTGTTGAAAGCTACCAACGAAAATTCAACCTGACAAGACCACAACTTCAATATCCTAGAATTCATGAAGCATCACAGTATCAGCTGAAGAAAGACCCTGCCTTCGGGTTCACCTACAGAAGTGCATTTGGATGTGTCAACTTCATGCGACACGACAAAATTCGTAAGTTCTGTGATGATACATTGAAGACGGTAAGTGATGGCTTGAATGATAGGTTGAATGATCAGATTCTCGGAAAGAGTCAAAGGTGGAATTCCAAAGAGTCGAGGGAGGTTCGTAACTTCATCAAAAGAATTGAAGAAAGGTTGAAGCGACGCAACCAAATCAGACGTCTCGAGAGCTATGTTGGAGGAAGACCAAGCTTTCCTATTCGCACATTCCAAATACCTGAGTGATTGCCAAGCTTGTGAGTTAATTGTGAATATATTATAATTGATTTATCATTATAATGGCTTATGTACATATAACAGTGCATAACCCGTTCTTTGTAAAGAAAGGACCCTAAGGTACGCTTCAGTGCCTCAATCCTAATATAAGGAGCGAAAGCTTCTTACTTTTGAGTAGAATTAATCAAATTTTTTCAAATAATTTCTCATAATTCTGCTCAAAAGAACAAGTATTCCCTCTCGTTTTTTAAAACCTCAAAAAGTCATGTCACTTGTTAAGGGGGGTACTTGAAATATCTTTGTTCAAAATGAAAAGTTCTTGTTGATTTCTTCCCACAAACCTCAAAAAGCATATTTTAATCAAAATGTTTTTCAAAAACAACATCAATATGCTATTTTTGAGGGGGAGAATAAAATGTGACTAAAATATGGTAACAATTGTATGGTATCTCGTATGAGCTCGACTTAGATTTAACCCATGAATTGACGAAACTTAAATATCAGTAATCAAAATGACTTGTCCTGGCCGGGTAATAATTTCAAGCTGGTCTAACCAGTGATGTAAACGTGTCTCGAATAGGACTTGTCTATGTAGAGTGTACCGTTTTGAGAAACTTTCTTTGAACATGACCAGGCCGGGTAATAATTTCAAGCTAGTCTAACTAGTGATGTAAGCGTGTCTCGAATCGGTTGTGTTCACTGAAAGTCGATCAATTCAAAAGTGCGAACTCCACCCAACATGTGCAAATTTATCTTAAAAAATTATGAGCACATGTGAAGGGGGAGTATTTTTGAAAAAATTCAAAACTCTCAAAGTATTAACAAAATATATCTTATATTCATAAACACTTTGAGAGATTTTTAAATAAATGGTTTATGGAAACATAGGACAGTCATGGAGTTATAAGGTGACTAAGGTTAGGAAATACGTCCTATGATCCGCCAAAGCCGGAGGGATCTACCCAGGGACAACACCAATAGTTTAGTACTAGAAGTCCTTATGTATGATTAAAAAAAAAAGGAGTAAAGAAATGGAAGGAGAAAAAAGGGGTTGAAGAATTAAAAAGAAAAGTTAATGAAAGGGTGAAAACAAATAGCCCTCCAAATGATCAACCTTAAGGCAGAAACTGGGTTCAATTCATATGCTACTGGTTGTCAATAAGGTGACACCGGTATTGAAGACAAGACGTCATGGACCTAGTGATGCACTGCACTTAACCTTCTAGCCACTCAAGTATCTCTTAAAAGGTACTTGTTTCATTTCTCACGGAGAACCTTGCATAATCTATCAACCTCTCACTCCGAGATGTGTTGGTATTGAAAAGGAGGCACTCTGCTCCATGCCTCCAAAGACTAAAATTAAAACGCACTTAATCGAGTCTAGAGCCATGAGATTCATCAAAAAGATCTCTTAGGATACACTTTCCAAAACATACACTTGTGTTTGCCAAAAAGAACACAAGTTGTAAGAGTCTTTTTATGAGATCTTCGGATCTTGCCACTTTCATCATGTAGGTTGTTACTATGCTTCAAACGGTCTACAGTCTACAGTCATGTAGTGATACTTCGGTATACTTCAGCGACTCACCTGAATTGTGGGTATACTTCGGTATATCTGTTGTAAGCCTTCTTGAGGGTATCCAATTCAAGAACAGCCTTTGTAAGGATTAGAGAGAGTTTTCACACTATGTTGTTAATTCTCTCGAAGTCTGAGCCTGTAAGTGCTGGAAATCCCGCTAAGGAGATTCCTTTCACGAATCAAGTCCTGAAGATGTGGGTCTATACTTGGATTCTATCCAAAGTATTGATAACTGTCCTTAATAGGATTCGGACGGCTGATGTGCCGGACCAAGGTGAATGGAATCAAGACATTCATCAGTAAAACAATCGTAGTGGTCAATTCTCTAAGAAAAGTCTACTGTGATCGATTAGAGATTATTACTAACCTTTACCATGCAACTACCGATGAATATACCTTGGAGGGAGACCGTTAGATCCACATGCTCATATCAACAACATCACTGATGATAAAGTTCTCACCTAAGATCGAAGCAAAGTTCATTTCTTAAAGATTCTACGTTTAAGCCAAAGAATCTACATAATTGAAGAGACAAAGATCAAAGTTAAAGAAGGAGAACCCCATAAGTATGAAGAGTCAAAGTCAAAAGAAATATGAGCATGTCAGATGAAGACGTAAAGACACCAAAAACGAAGACATTGATGAAAGGCAGACCACGACATTATCATATCACAAAGAACAAGAACAAAGAACGAAGATACAAGAGACGTCAACACCAACGAAGCAATGAAGACGTCAAGCAACCTTAGATGACCAACCCTTAGGGGGAGATTGTTGGGAATACATGTAACTATTATCAAGTCTTGGTCATTTAATTATATAATAGGTTGCTTAGTTATTAGGCTTATATGTTAGTTTATATTACTAGGCTTATGAAGTAAGCCCATGAGCCTATGTTAAGGCTCATTCGAATAGAATGGAAGGATCTAGGGATGTTGCCCTAGCATCCTCTCCTATAAATAGGACATGTAACATACTCTTATATTTGTTGGTTATTTCATTTATCTTACTAAACCTTTGTCATTTCATTTTATACTTGAAGTAATCGACAACTCTCATCTCTCTCTCTCTCTCTCTCTCTCTTATTTCTCTCGTATTTATATTTGTGTTGAATCTATTATGGTGACCTAACAATTTTCTTCACTTCTCTTGTCGTTTTAAGCCCAAAACATGCTGTTTTCCAGATTTTTCGTCCCAAGTACCTAAAATGCAAAAAGAAACGATTTAGGGCAATATTTGATCAGATAAATACGATTTTGGCCTTAAATGACCCCTTAAAAAGGTACCAAATAGATCCTTATCAAATATCCCTATACTTGGGATTTGTTTGTCCTCAAGCAAATATGTTTTTATCCTAATCAATTTACAAGTTAGGGGTTATTTAACATTAATATAAAAGTAATTACAACATACAATCGTTCCACGTTAGTCGTAACAAGCACGGAAATTATATACTAACACCTCACATACAGTGTTTGGATTCTCACATCTCTCGGGTGTATAAAGTTATATAACATATGGAAACGGGAAAATAAAAAACTCACTACCTGACATAGCACATAGATTACCATAGGCTTGGGAACGGATCAAATCTCCACCACTTTGCCGTAAGCACCTAGGATAAACTATCAAAGAGGTCTTTTAAAGGGTTGTAACGTTAGGTGTAAGGGTATGGAAAAACACGGTTTTGTTGGATAAAGGGAATTTTACTGGTGGCAAGTCAATCATCTTAGTCAATTACATGTACAATGAGGCGTTGCTAAGCCAAGACTCGATTCGACTCGACTCGCTAACTACTAACTCTTTTTGTATTTTTCTTGACACTTTCTTGACTAAAACAAAAATAAAAGACGGGATGGTAGTCCGTATGTTTTTTTCTCTTTTCTTTTTCTTCTTTTTTTTCTTTTTATCATTTTTTTTTTAATTTTTTTTTCTTTTTCATTTTTTCGATTTTTTTTTCTTTTTTTTTATATTTTTTTTCATACACTCTTGCCATACCATCCGAAATAATACATCATTACAAAGGGGTTACTTGCAACCTCCCTACACTTGAACTTTTACATAGATAAAAACTAACTAACGACCCGAATTAAGAAAATCAAAACACGTGGAGTACTTTAAACATTAACGCACATATGTGGGTAATAACATTGACATTATTCCCAATTACACCATAATAACTAGTAATTTACCCATTAGTCTCAATCGTCCCAAAACTCTATTTATAAGATATGACTCGACTTAGCAACCATGTAACCAACCAGACAATTAACAAAGAGTTTAAAACATAAGTTGTAACAATAATGCACTAAAGATAAGTGCATACAAGGGTAGGCTAAGGCGATTTGGTTGTACATTTGGGGGTGGATTGTAAACAATGCTCTTTATTAATATTTCGGAATCCACCGAAATATCACGAGAACCCGAAAAGAATAGGCTCTGAGGGGTGTACTAGAGGTATCGTGTACCAAAAAAATGATACATTTACAAGAATCAACTATTTGTTACCTAAATATTTATCATTCAATTAATTTAAACAAAATTTTAACCTTCTTTATTATAGAAAGGTAAAAGAAAAAAAATCCATGCTAAAACTCTGAAGTTTTTGGAGACGCGTCTTTATTAGAATGGTTGCATTTCATGTGGTTCTTGACAAATTGCCCTGTCGCGATAGCTGACATGAGAGACAACTATCTTGCTATAACCGCGTCAGTAACCCCCTTAGACAATTGACATGCATTTGATCTAGCCGATTCTTTGTTTACACCCTTCACACTCCAAGCAAATTCATGCATGCAAGTCATGGACCATTGGGTCTCAAATAGACCGGTGTGCATTTTCTCTTAAATTAATGCCAAACAATCAAAGATACAAGAAACGCTACACATAACTATAAAAATGTATAAGAAACTACAAGAAACAAATTTTCGATTATCGAAAATGTGGAAACAATTGGGCAATTTTTTTGTCGATTTATTCGGTTTCGATTCGTATTTTTTTATTTTATGCTCAACCCTACACAAGGATAGTGATTGGGATCTTGACAACCAACCATGGTTGTAACAACATTTTACAAGCAGTTATATGGTCATATCTCTTCTCTACTACATTATAATGCATTTAGGACATTCCCTAAATAGCAAAGCTTAAAATTCAGACTTTGTAACTTACTTATTATGGAAATATAATGTCTCTTGCTACATTAATACATGCTAGCTTACAATTCCAGCCAATACTCATTTAAAGAAAACGTCCAGGAAATATTCAATGACTGCTATTGTTAATACATACACATGCTAACAATACTATGTAACTTACTTATTAAAGCCCACTTTTATGGCCCATTCTTCAATATAGTATTCATATTCATATTTAAAGCTCATTATTAAAAACATGTAACCACTAAAAATCATTATTATCAATAATGATCATTAATAACATGTAACCGCATCCTCCATATAAATAGACACAAACTATTTCATATCTCTCACACACATATCTGCAATAAGTCCGAGTGTAGTAATGGAGTCTCAGTCAGTCGCGTTACCCGACGTGTAAGGCTTATTACGCCAACCCAAAAAACGGTAACGACACTGCCATTATATCGTGCTCAAGGTAACCAATCTTTGATCTGAAAACATGCCAATTCTAAGCAACCCAACCATAATACGCTTCTTATTCACCACTCAAAACCCGAATCCAATCTTTCCTATACCTAAACCTATGTACCTTCAGAACAAACAAAAAGTTTACCGAATCTACTAACCCATCTCCAAACAACTATAATCGAAACATGCAACAATAACCTATCTCCAAATCAATAACCATAAGTCTCGAACTCATAAAAGAAAAAAGAAGAAAACAAGATCTCAACTTTGTTCATTTTAGTACAAATCTTCAAAGATTTTCGTATATGAGCATAACCCATCATTGATCTATGTGAAGCATAGCTTCTTTTATATACGAAACTTTCAAAGAAAGATGTATAACAAATTTGTGTTACACTCTATTTTTAGTTTCAAAAAAAAAAAAAAAACCCTCCCCGAGACCATTAAAGATCTTGAAGCCAAGTTTCTGTGGTCCCTGTTTTGAGTAAACAAATGAAGACATGAAGGTCCTTGGTCCGGTTCTTAGCAGTAGAAAACCAAAAAGGGTGTTTGTTTGAGTTTCGGTTGTGAGTTTTACAAAAAAAAGGGTTATTGTGATTCGGTGTGTTAAGATAAGAAACAAATGGACGAATTTTTTAATGTCTGGAAGAAGAAATGTTGTACGTATTTTGGTTTGTGTGAAGTGAAGTGATAAGGAAAATTGTGATGAGTGTTTTTAGGGTAGGAAAAATTAGGAGGTGTTATTCATAACCTAAAAACTAGGGTAAATAGTATTATTGGGTTATGAGTTGGATTTAACCGAAAATTGGGCCTTATATTGAGCTAATATCCGATTTTTTTTACTATTATTTGGTTGTCCGAAAATTACGGACTTTTAACAAATACTAAACGAAAATATGGATTGCTAATAGGCCTAGCCATTTTTGTTAGTTAATGTTGATTTTCAGTATTGTTATTGGTTAATTAATGACAAAGTGATTAATTTTAAAATAAAAATGATTCTTATGCCTAATTAGCAAGCCTACTTAATTGTATGATTAATGATTTGATTGGTTGATTTGAAAAAGTGATTGGTGGGAATTTGGAGAGAGAAAATGTATAATACAATTGTACAAGTAATTTATGTATTAAGCATGTATTTAGACATGGATTGTAGGCCTAAATACCATTACTCATTTTGAAATATCTAAAGTCATGATGTTTTTATTTAGTATACTTTTTTGTTTGTGCAACATTTTGTTGTTGATGATGTTTAAAATGAATAGCTTGCATTATACTCATAAATAAAAGTAACCCATTAAACTTACCACCATTTTAATAATTTGCTAAAAAATTAAACATTGAACGCCTATTAACTTGTAACATTCGTGTATATTAATGATAGAAATTGAAAAATGAATATGCTATCAATTTACTCAATTATTGATTTATATGTTTTGCTTTAGAAAAAAGATATATATGTGAAACGTCGATAAGGTTATCATCACAGACGCGCAACACTGTCGATAAAGTTATCATCATGAATAACGTATAAACGAAAGACATCCGTTCGCCGTTACATATCTGTGTGTTCCTTGGATTCGTTCGCCTAATCGAAAGACATCCGTTCGCCTAAACATATAAATGAAAAACATTTGTTTGCCACAAAATTTAGTTACAGGGTACTCGCCGCCGCATTGCGCGAGTACCCTGCTTTATACAACAATGACCAAACACATAAAAACGACACAATATATTTGATATTTCACTTATATTTCTCTACCCTCAAAACACACCAATCTCTACCTTACTCCATCCCCGCCACCCTCTGCCACCATCATCAATAGCATCGCCACCATTTAGTCACCGGGTACCCGCCGCCGCATTGCGCGGGTACCCTTCTAGTGGATATCAATCTATATACCTCATAACTTCTAATGGATATCAATCTATATACCTCATAAATTCTAATGAAAGTTACGGTCTATAGCTTTTGGAAAATCATAAAAATTTTAGCTTCACAATTGAAAAGGCCCAAATGTATCTATTAAGGCCCATACTATACGAATTTATATAAAAGCCTACAAGACTAAAAGCCCAATCCCTATAACCCTAATATTCAAAACCCTAATAATCAGATACACCTATAAATGCAAACATATATCGCCTCTTTCTCATTCATTCACATCTTCATTCTTCTTCTATCACCAGGTCTAAATATGCTCTCTTTTTTTTATACTTTGTTTTCTTTTGGTTTTTATAGAATTTTGCTTTTGTGTTGTGCGGTGATGAAGCATATTGTGGACTAGAGTTTCTGATCTTGGGCTCTTCTTCCCATTAAAGTTTGACGACAAAACCCTTGGCTGTCTGAGCGCATTTTAACTTCTTTTTTTCTTTTTATAAATTTGTTTTTGTAGAGCTTATGATGAAAAAATAATTATCTTAGCGGATTTCTGTGAGATTTTAAATCAATGATCTCATGTTACACACACTGAGGCTCTTATTATTTTATTTTATTCTTGGTTTATTTATATTTTAGTATAATAACTAAATGGAGTGATAGAATGAATCTATGATGAGGCTAAGCACTTGAGAGTGTAAAAGGGTAGTGGACAAGACTAATAATCTTGCCGTGATCCCAATTTTAAACGACTTCTCCTTCCACTGAGCTTTTTTTATCACTCCCTTTATTTATTTATTTAAAAGGCGTCCGTTTACCAATTCTGGAGGATTAAAAACAGTTCCTCACGGTGTAATGGCTTGGACGCCATATTAATTTTTGTGGCTATCCTGATAAATGGTCTTTCTATGTCCTTTTATCGTGAAACACCTCATACATTTATGCTTTTCAATCTTTTTATTTGATCAAAATTTATTTGTATTTGCAAATGATGATAACAAGACAGGGACATCAGAACTCCAGATTTATTTTGGATTTAATGTTTCGACCAAGTCTATAATGGGAATCTCTTTGATGCAACTTCTTTAATACTTTTTCACAATTGTTTATAACTTTGTTTATCTACTCTATTTTTGATGGTTATTTACTTATTGCCCATGATGGTTTATAAATATACTTTGAGTTCACACACTGAAAACAATCTAATCTGAGGCAATTTGTTCATCTTTCTCAAGTATCATATCATTTTTTTTTTTTAATTTAAATTTGTTTATTTTGGTTGATAAATTAGACTTGGACATCTGTACACTTCAATTAGGGCATGTTGATTTTCCTTTCGGAATCTCTAATACGACTGTTTTAATTGTTTTTTATTTACTTCTATTAATTTTAACAATATAATTTAATGTTTTAGACATGGTAATTGGATGTATGGGTTATACTGAAAGTTTATCCTACTTGATGATCGGATGCCAAGGAGATGGCTGTAGTGGTACAGCGGAGATGAAGGCAGTGGCAGATGTTTCCGATGATTGTAAAAGATGAAAAGAAAGGGGTGTTTGGGATTGTGTTTAAGTTGATAAAATAATACAGTAAATAAAAAGAAAACAAACAATTTACTTTATTTAAAAAAAGACATAAGAACATATTTACTATTATCATGACAAGTTTATTAATCACATTTGATGAGGATAGGCTTTAAATTTAAACTTTTATAAATTTGAGAAATGTTTGTTTTTAACGAGTCTCATATGGCGCTCAATGATCAAGTTTGGACGTGGTCAAATCTTTTGATGACCAACATTGTTTTAGCAGAAAGACGTTCAAAAGTACTACTCCATCCGTCCATATATAAATGTCTACTATTAACTTTTTAAGTATTCTTTTTATAACTTTGACCTTAAATTATTTTATTTGTATTATGTAATACTTGATGCAAAATATATGAATAGATTGAGTTTTAAATGTATTTTCATTGATATAATTTTCATCAAGTATTACATAACACAAATACATTAATTTAAGGTCAAAGTTGAGCAAAAAAGATTTTAAAAGTCAATAACGGATATTTATTTAGGGACGGAGGGAGTATTTACAGTAACGGGTCCTATAGCTTATAGTCAAAACTTTCTCAAATGAGCACTTGTTCCATCATACAAATGGACATAAGAAAACTGTCTTTACAAATAGATCAAGACATTTGTCTTGTGCTATGTTGTCATTACTACATATGTTTGATTGTAATCAAGTTAGGTATAGGGTAAGAGGCATGATTTATATGCATAATCGATCAGGTTTAAACATACTCCCTCCGTAATATACGTTACATGGTGACTTGTATCATAATTGTATACGAAGTTGCTGTACATATGTATGTATCACCCGTTTTGACCCATTTCACCCATTTTAGTCCAAACATGTACTAATAAGTAACTTTGTCGTTTATTTGAGTCATTACACACATTTCACACGTTTTGACCCATCTCACCCATTTTAGCCCAAACATGTTATATTAAGTAACTTTGTTGTTTGTGTTACGCCCATTTCACCCATTTTAGCTGTTTTGACCCATTTTAGCCCAAACGTTAAATAATAAGTAACGTGTAAAAAAAAATCAACCATTTCACACATTTGAGCCAAAACATGTAAAATTAAGCGACCAAATCTCCCGTTACACCCGTCTTGACCAAATAAACTCCTGCTGCAGCAAGCAGGAGTGTTTGATTACTGCTGCAACAACAACCAAAATAAATAAAATAAATTCGGTGAATTTTTGAATTTAAAATACTTATTGTCTTTTTCTATAAAGTTCAGTATAATGTGTATCATCTTAGCATGCTTCAAAATTTCTGAATGTTGCTGAATGCTGATGATGTGACAACCGGTACTTTTTCACTAGTATTTTAATAATAAATGGTTATTTATTATTTTTAAGCTGAGCATTTCTATGCGCGTTTGCATGTTTCTGAGTATTTTTGAGCATTTTTGGGAGTTGTCCCGCATACTGTAGCTTACAGTCACTGCAGAAAAAGCATATTTTTGTCAGTAAGCATAAATTATCCTATTTCTGATAGTTACTGACAAGTTTCGTAATTAATTGAGAGCTTTCTCACATTTTACTGAAAAGCAACTGCACGCGCGTACCGACAGCACAGTATATATGGTAGCAGTCAAATAAATATATTTTTGAGTCAGTAATAATATTTTATTACATTTCTGACAAAAACGATGATAAAAACTTTATTTTGCATATACGTGTCCAAAAATGTCAAACCGGGACTTTACGGTAACTATTTAAGCTCAAACCGACACACGATACACTCACGAGGAGTAAAACAACCTCCCTCCCCCTCTTGGTTGTCGTTTACAGCCCACCTTCCCCACTATAAGCCATTTTTTTTTTTTATATTAATAGATTGTTAGTGGAAGGTGACATGTATTAGTTTGTTTCTTACTTAAACTAGCACACTAACTATTTCACACATACATTCTATCTATCAAAACTTTCCTAGATCATTTCTTTCTTCCAAAACCCTTCTACTACACGAACCACTAGTAAATTCAAGATCCACAAAATTCCTTCGAAGTTCAAGCCAATCGGGGTGTACATTTAAGAGTTTCGGGTTAATTAGAACGTGTTTTGGTTAAAATTTGTGCAATTTGGGTGTGTTCTTGAGCTACCTACAACTCGACATTCTTAAAGCTTTGTGAGCTCTCATCAAAACTCTTTCAATCTTGTTCATATGTCATTTAATGATGTTACCAAGTGTTAAATGTCTATATTTTGTTAAAATGAAAAAGTTAAGGCTTGATTATATATATACTAGCAGGGTACCCGCGCGTTGCAGCGACGGGTACCCTGTGATTAAAATTTAGGCGCTAACAAAATTACAGTGACGAACTGATTAACCGGAAAATACAAAATTATACTTTTAATACTTTTATTCATGTCTTTTATATTTGGAATACTGAAAATAAGAAGTGTATGAAACACACTTCTTATCTCTCACTTCTTTCTCTCACTGTAAACTTTACTCTTTCGATTATACTCCTCTCTATCAATTACACCCACAAACATATCTGAAGCCTTCGATTGTTTTGGTTTAGGTTTAGTGTAATTTAGGGTTACGGTAAAATATTCGATCTAACAAAAGTAAAAATGGTTTGGGGTAGGGTAAGTATAACAACCCGCAATTTTTCCATGGTCCTTACCCATTGTTTGTATCGAGTCCTTGTAGGCCTAGAATGTAGCACGTCGCGGCTTGGCACAATAATTAGTTTAAAAACGCGAATTAAATTAATTTTGACACCTCGGGACAAGAATATGCGTATTTATAGTCAATTTTATTGGAAAAATTATTCTAAAAACAATGGAACACATTAAAAAATTTCGGGAAGTCGCCTCGACACTTAAATTTAGCTCGGTTACGTATTATAGAAAGTTTAGCTAATTAACACTTCCCACCCCACGCCCAAGTTACACAATTAGTCCTTGAGGGACACCATGAGTTCATTCCAAGTCCAAGCACTATAAAAAGAATAGTATAATCTCATTTAGGGTTAAACCCTTACCCTTTTCACTTATCAGCCGCTCCTCTTCTCTCTCTCTACTCTCATTTTCCGGCCAAGTTTTCCGGCGAGCACCACACACCACCACCACACCTTCTCTTCCTACACCACCACCATTGAACTTCATCTTTTACAACCCTTAACCCATTTCTAAACAATACGCGCCCATAAACCCTCTCACACCATCACCACGCGCCACCACTTAGTTTTCCGACCAAGATCTATTCTCATCCGAAGGTTTAAAAGGTGGGTAACACCGAGTCACCCGTGGTTGTGACTCGGTGTGAAAAAAACTCAAACATAACGAGTTATTTTTATTCTTTTGGTTCGAATGGGTTATGTAAATAAAAGGGTTTTATGTTCTTTTTTTATTAATTGAGAAACAATATTAGTTTGGTATCCGGGTTTTGTTGTGTGTCGAGTTGCATCTAGCAGTGAGCATAAGCTCATGGTTATGGTCATGGTTGTTTCTTTTCTTTTTATTTGTTTCAGTTTTGTTTGGTTTTGTTACTCCGAGAGATAGGTAAGGTTGTGGATTTGTACATTGTGGTTAAATAATTGTATATTTTGGTGAAGGGGTAAATTAAATTGTGTATTGATTGACCACTTTAATAGTATAGATAATGTGGTGCATTAAAGTGGTGTACACTATGCTTAATTACTTGTAAGTCTGAAAATTTTGGTCTGAAAATTTTTGAAGATAGAGAGTCATCCCTCTATTATATGTAGTATAGATATATGTGCTCGAATTTTTTTGATGTCATTATATAAATTAGAGTATTTCTTGCTTGTGTGGTAAATCTTGTTGTATATGGTACTAGTTTGATGATACAAAAGTGATTAATGCTAATTACGCGTAATTAAGTCGAAATATACACTTTTGAGTATATATATATGGATCGGCTATATTATAAAATATATAATTATTGGGGTTTTGAAAAACATAAAATTTTGGCTCTGGTGGTGAAATGGTGAAGGTTTTGCTTATTAGCTTATTATGAATAGCTTATTGTAATAAGCACTAACTAATTGATTTTTACTACAAAAATTGGACTAAACACTAAAATGGTGCACCTAGGCCAAGCCCATCATGTATTCGGCCAAAGGGGGCTGTTTTGAGGCAATGGGCTTAATTGAAGTGCTTATTGGCTTATTTAATATATAACGTAACTAAAAATGGCTAATTAGTTATCGGACTAAAAATGTGATTTTGGGCTAAAATGGCCTATTCGGCCCAATAAACCACACGAAAGGTAAAAATAAATTTTTGAAACTTTTTAGACTCGCCGTGGTTATTTTTGTAAAATAGAATGAATTATATCGATAAAAACCATTTTGGGCTCGTTTTGGCAATTTAAGCCCAACAAGCCAACAAAAAGGAACTTTGGCCCATAAATTAGAAACATTGACTTTTTTGGACTTTTGAAGGAATTTTGACTAAACGTTGACTGTAACGCCCCGTGACCACTTATACCAAAAAGTTTGAACTTTATACTTGGGAACGATTGACTAAAACGGACTCATACAAATTCTTCATCTAATGACCAGAATCTATAACATTTAAACTTTTAAACATACTTGCAAGAACATATACTCGAAGACCCTTCAAAACATTTCACACAATTTTCTAACACGACCAAACAACCCTTCTGAGACCAAGATACGCCGTATCCTTTTTAGGGATACGCCGTATCAAAGCTGAGAGACAATACGCCGTATCAATCTGAAGTGATACGCCGTATTATCTTAAACTTCTGATACGCCGCATCTATTAAATTAGATACGCCGCATCAACCCATAGAGACAGACAATTTCAAGAAAATAGCTACGATGCGCCATATCCCAAAGGAGATGCGCCGCATCACCTGATACGCCGTATCTCAAAGGAGATGCGCCGTATCTACCCTGCACCACAGAAATTCTGGACAGACCTACTGTCCCAAATATGCATAATCAAAATCCTCGGCTGGAAACCCGACCTCCCGGACTCGAAACTTGACGAAACTTTCCAGAATCCTTTAGTATGTCCGTAAGATTAATTTCATGCAAAAACATCACCCGTTTGACCACCCGTAATAGTACCTCAAAATTTGACGGTTATGCATTAATACCCAAAATGACCCATTTACACTACAAGACCATTTATACTACTACCAATTCACAAATAACTTGACCATAACCATTAACTTAACATATCAAAAGCGTTCCATGCATACATGACCCGTTAACATCTCAAAATGGGTAGAAGCATGCTTATACCAAACACCCCTTAATGAGTACTTTAACCATACAAGTTCTAACTTAGACACCATATGCACATCATAACTTATACACAAACTTGACCCTTGACCTAAACATAAACAAAGATCATATATGACCACAAGACCGTGAACTAACAAAATGACCATATAAAAAGAAGTATACCCACGACACAAAAGAACACTTGGGGGCTTCCAACTTCAATATGCTTGGTCCAAAAGAATTCCGATCTTCTAAACTACCTTCTTATGCTATAAGCTAGGCTATATCCTTACCCTTGCTTCCTCCGCTAGAACCTACGAAAACATTAACATCTAAAGCCGTAAGCGAAAACGCTTAGTAAGTATACAAGATATAATCAACATCACATTTACATGAGATTGGTGATTACCACCAATCATAACATTAACAAGGAGCATAAAATGGGATTATTACTCACCTTGACCGGGCAAGTAATTATTTAACATTAACACAACTAGCATTGGATCCAAGCTATCATACATTCACAAGCTCCATAATAAACACATTAACGCAAGCATAACATTAACAACATAACATTAACAAGGATTATACTCATATACTTACCTCTAATCCTACTAGCTTCCTATTTGGCTTGACTTGGGCTTCTATAATGATTCCTATTACACAATTACCCTTAGTTAGCAACTAATAACTATGGAGATCATAGTTTTACTACCTTAATTCATTATACCCAAAACTCATTACATGAACCCTAATTTCTACCAATTGGGGAAAGTACTTACTTGAAGAAGAGATAACAATTAAGGTGTTTCTTATGCCTTTTGATCACTTCTTGATACTAGAAATGAGCTAGATAATGAAATTGGCTTTCCCTCTCTTCTCTCCTAGCAAATGTCGGCAATAATGGAATGAGCTCAAGATTTCCAGATTTTTCTTGAACTAGTTATTTAATAATGAGTTAGTTGTAACTTTAGTCTCTTGGCAATAGTAGTCCCCATAGTTCTATTCTTCTCATTTAGCCACACATTAAGTTATAAATAATCCCTAACACATTCACTTAACATAATATTTATTTAAATGGTACCTTGTCGGGGTACGGGTGTAACATTGACTTTGGTGTCGAAAACTATAACAGTGAAGTAACTATAACGATAAGTATAGTTATATCGATAAATATACATTTTAGACTATTTTTGTGATTTTAGTGATAAAAAGAGAATATTTGCAACACTTAAGAAAAATGAGAAAGCTTGAATAGTCATGCCCGATTTTTCTAAAATTTCAACACTTAGAATAAATTTTGACAAAAACTGACTAAAAGACGAAACATGCTATTTTCATTATTAAAAATATTAATTTTCCTAAATTAATATTTTTAGGTCACATGAGATTTATAAACATATTTTTAACACTAATGCATTCGCACTTATTAAATTTTCAATGATTAAATACTTCTGATTTCATTTATAATCACTATTATATTATAAATGAATAATATAATAATACCTCACCAGCAACATTATTAAATTAATTATTCAATGGTCATTTATTTAATTATAAGTCTTAATTAATTAAATATGTAATTATTAAATATATATATATATATATATATATATATATATATATATATATATATATATATATATATATATATATATATATATATATTACTTACGCAGTTTGCTTCAAGCAAAGCACGAAAGTTCCGTCGCATATATATTCACCACACGCTTTCACCATGAGCCATCACCAAAGAGTTCATACGATAAATCATTTTGAAATATACTTTACCACACAGCAAGCAAGAAATACACGAGCACTGGTCACACGTAAAAGTTTTCAAATGAATTAAGACACGAATATTTCGCTAAGACTTACCATACTGATTTAGGTTGCGTGTCGGAGCGGTTGCACTATTTTGTTGATTGATTAGCAGGTTGTTATTGTTTTAAGGTGAATTCGTGGCCCCTACTTTTACTGGTTTTTAAACTGTTTATGGGAGAGAATACATGCTTGTTTTTAACTAAATTCAATGATTGTTTATTTGGAATATGAAATCTAGAATTGATTGTTTTACTTGAAATGAGATTGGTGTTATATGCTAGACTGTTTACTTGAATGCATTATTTACATGGCATATACATGGACCAGGGGTACTGGTCAGGCGTATACAAGGGTGGTTTACTTGAATGCTTTGTATGTGTACATGACATATTCATAGACCAAGTGTACTGGACAGGACCGGGCGTAACGGTCACATTACCGGGTGAAACGGTTACATTACCAGGCGTACTGGTCATGGCGAGCGTACTGATTAACCAAACTTCAATACTAAACTTTATGATCATGACATTCTGTGTAACATAATCAAATTTATATCATCGTTACTGTTTTAATCAAACCTATGAACTCACCAACCTCGTGTTGACACTTTAGCATGTATTTTCAGGTTTAAAGCGATAATCTAGTTGTGGAGGCTTTCGGCAGGGCATGGCATGGTCATAGAAGACTCTAATAAATTTGGGACCACTTGAAATCTTTTCTGGGCTTATATTTCCGCACCATTTTTGAAATGTTGTAAACAAATCATTTTTAAATATGAAATCTATTTTAAATAGTTGAGGTAAAACCATTCTTTATACTTTGTGTTGTGATACCAATTTAGTAGCACCCAAACATGTATGCTTCCGCTAAACCAGATTTTGGGGGTGTTACAGATGAGCATCAAAATTAGTGTTGGATATAAGATGTTTGTAAGAGTAATAGAAATGAACCTTTTGTGCGTTATGTTGTAAAGTATACCGATAACAATAACATCCTTTATAGTGTAGTAGCACTCTCATTAGTTAGTGGTTCTTCCGGGTAAGAAGAAGGTCTGGGCAGGAAAAGGCTAGAACCTATCGTCAGCCATGGCTTCTTCCCTTGTCTTAACAACAGAAGGCAGTTCCACATGACAGTGTATCCTGCGTATTACATCTTAGTATTTGGGCGATCACCCTTGCTAAATACTTAGGAGTTAAAGTTATAAATTGAATTTTGAGGTAGACACTTTTGGGACAATTGCAGTTTAACCTTTCAACATCATTGGTGGCGAACTGAATTATATACCGATAATGGCTATTAGAAATCTCACTACCATTTGGCCTGCCTTTCATTAGTTTCGGATGGATGAGTTAAAATGTTACATCTGATCAAGTACTAAACTTCAACTTGATTGGGATGGATAGGTTATAATGTTACATCTGATCTAGTTCAGGTTACAGAAGTGAATCGTGTTTAGTTGGATGGTGTTTAAACTCATCCAGAAGTTGCTAAAATTACAGAAGGTACTCAAAAGGGAGGGGCACATAATAACCAGAATAAGATTGACCCATCAAATGTGAAAGAGGCATGCTTGTAGGCACTCAACCTGCACAGTCCCACACCACTTTTTCGATTTCATCAATAGTGAATTCATTATCCAAAACGTTCGAGTCTGCTAGGTCCAAATTACGAAATAGCTAGCACTGGAAAAACAGACCTTTGTACATGAGGCCTTTGTTTTAAAGAAGCATGAGGATAGCTGAGTATTTTCATCCCCCTCAACTGCCCATTTTACACAACATTTTTGACGAATCTTACTAGTCGCTAATATGCTCCAATCTCATTTTGAGATAGCAGGCCTCTATCAGCCTTTTTATCCCACGTACCAATTTTCAATAACAAGTCTGATCTTCTCTTTTTATCTCACCACACACCAAGCACTGCATGAACATCAGACACAAAGTGCAGAATTCCTCGTTACTGAGCCATGAGTCGAACACCCTAAAAGGCTTAGGTCTGAAATTGACAAAGCATTGGACAAAAGGGTGGGACCATGGTCCGAGATAACAGTCCGACAATTCTCCAAGATAAGACAGTCCAATACTGTAACAAAAGTGTTGCTTCAGTGAAAAACAAAACTTAATTACTGTAACAAGGAACCGGTTTAGCTTGCTCATCTTTCATCTTTGATCCACTTTGATTAAAATGAGACACGCTCACTCATACACATATGGTGATATGACAAATCTCATTTTTGCACAAGATGAACCATACTTTATTGTAATTCGATGGTTCAACAAAACTTTATAATAACAGAGAGGACTTATACAGCAGAACACTTAACATCTAGCAACTACATATCATGCGTAAAAAAAAATAATAATAAAATAAAAAAAAATGAAAAGAAACGTCATTGATACACAAGCTGAAAAGAATGGAAAAAAAAAACAAATTATACATCATCCTAACTCACTTTCACAGGAATCACGGTTGCATTTAGCATAGCAACAAGCCTTTGAACCCCTAGATGATCCCTAGTGGACGAGTGTTGTCTCGTGAGGGTTTACAGTGAATATACCCAAAATTCACCTAACAACAACTTAAAACCATAAAGCAACACCATCTTCACATATCATACCAAACTTCGATTCTAGTCCTCATCCCTGTAGTTCACGAATCATCGCCGTTGTCCTCAGATCTAAACACTAACCAAAATGTAATGTACATTAGCTTCCTGCAAACTCCATATTAAATTTTAGATAAAAATTAAACCAAGTGAATCAAACAATTGATAATAGAAGAATTGGTGAACAAATTATTTGTGTTATTTAGAGAAATTATGGTTAACAATTTTCATTATGGATTTGGCTTTATCTTTGTTATCATAAAGAGCATTTGATATTTAGTACATTTTGTTTCACTTTGACTATATTCATCATCAAGACATCAACGCGAAAAGCAAAAATTAAATACTTTTTTCTATTAGATTTGTTTAAAGATAAACAACCATAATTAAAAGAAAGCAGAAAAAGGAGAATATTACCGTGGAATGTAGAGATGTGGAATGTGAGAAATTTTAGGCCAATCCTCTCCTATCTCCTTTTCACACCTTCTGCTTAGAATTTCACAATCTTCATTGGTAATTTGATTGAGATCCTTGAAACTTTGTATCTCATCTGGTAGAGAACGTAATTTGTTACACCATTTTATTTTCAATGACTGCAGTTTTGGGAAGTTACTTGGCAAAGAAACCAAAATGTAATGAGCATTAGCTTCCTGCAAACTCCATATTAAATTTTAAATAAAAATTAAACCAAGTGAATCAAACAATTGACATTTGAAAATAGTACATTTTCTTTCACTTTGACAATATTCATCATCAAGATATCAACGTGAAAAGCAACAATTAAATACTTTTTTCTATTAGATTTGTTTAAAGATATAAACAACCATAATTAAAAGAAAGAAGAAAAAGGAGAATATTACCGTGGAGTTTGAATGTAGAGATGTAGAATGTGAGAAATTTTAGGCCAATCCTCTCCGATCTCCTTTTCACACCTTCTGCTTAGAATTTCACAATCTTCAATGGTAATTTGATTGAGATCCTTGAAACTTTGTATCTCATCTGGTAGAGAACATAATTTGTCCCTAAAGTTATCGGCATTTTGCATGAATAGCTAACCTGAGGGACTATTCGCGTCATTTCCCCATGAATAGTAAACACTGTTCAATGAATAGTAAACACTGCACTGTAGCAAGCACTATTCTGCACTGTAGCGATGTTATTTTCCTTTAGTCCTTGAAAGTGTCGGTATGTTGCAAAGTTAGTCCTTAGGGACTAACATTGAAATTAAAAGTTAACCTGAGGGGCTGTTTCTGCTCAATATTTGCACAGAAACAGTCACTGAAGTTATTCGTCCGTTGCAAATTTAAGTAATGATTGTTAAGTAACAACCGTTAAGGACTAACTTTGCAATTGATCAATAACCTCAGGGTCTAAAAAGAAAATTGCGGAACTACTATAGCCACAGTGCTTTGGCACCACTGTTCAATGCTTTTTAGTATATATATATATATATATATATATATATATATATTATATATATATATATATTATATTATATATATATATATATATATATATATCTTTTACTTAAATGCTTTAAATGACAAGTTTTAATAGTTTACTTTTCGTTTCAAACTAAGTTTAAGTCACGGTTGTTTTATCAATATCTACTAATTTTAAATGTCTATGTTGGGTCTAAAGATGCTTATTGGTCGTGAAATACACTAAGTGTTACTCTGCTGATCAGTTAAGTAACTCTGCTGATTAGACTATAACTCTGCTGTTTGCTAACTCTGCTGGATTGGGATAATAAGCATAGTATAACTCTGCTGCTAGCTACGAAGACTCTGCTGCTAGAAGGATTATGCTGCTGCTTATTGGATATGTATAGTATGTTGAGGATATGTATAGAAAAGATACGTAAAGATATTTTTCGTGTATAGAAAGTTTTGTAACCGACTAGGACTCCTTAGTCTATAAATGGAGGGTCTAGGGTTAGGTTTTAGAGACACGTATCGTTATTGTTTTACACTTCAAGGTTTCTTGTAACCCTATTGCTATCGAGCAATCGTATTAATATATTGAAGTGTTGTTTGAGAATTCGTTTTGTGTTTTATTCTTCTTAAGATCAAGTATTAGTTTCCGCATAATATTTGATATACAATTCAAGATCAGTTTCTATACCGATTGCTTTAGGTTTATATCTAAAGTAATTAATAAGATCGTGAAGCTCAACTGGGATCAACAAGTGGTATCAGAGCTTGTGATCTAGAAACTGGTACCAAGAAGAATTACTAAATACCAGATCTGCTAATCATCAAAGTAAGCAATGGAATCCGATTCTACACACATGGTTACTGCATCAAGAGTCCCCATGCTCAAGACTGGAGAATATGAGATCTGGAAGATGAGAATTCAACAATACATGAGAATGGTTGATTACTCACTTTGGGAAGTTGTTCTTCATGGCGACAGTCAGCCAGCCAAGACTGCTACTGGTTCAGTCTTGACTCTCAAGACAAGTGAGGAGAAAGCACAGAGAAGATTGGAGGTCAAGGCTCACAGTATTCTCATGATGGGAATACCTAATGATTATCAACTAAGTTTTAATCATATTGAGTCTGCTAAGGATTTGTGGGAAGCTATTGAACTTCGATTTGGTGGGAATGAAGCTACCAAGAAATCAAGAAAGAATCTACTGAAACACCAGTTTGAAACTTTTACTGCTTTGAGTTCTGAGAATATTGAGGGAACTTATGATAGACTTCATAAGCTGACCAGTCAGATGGCTCTATTGAAGATTGATGTATCTCAAGAAGATATCAATCTAAAATTTCTGATAAGTCTATCTTCTGAATGGAACACTCACACAGTGATTTGGAGGCATAAGGAAGATTTTGAGAAGATGACTTTGGATGATCTGTATAACAACTTGAAAGTGTATGAAACTGAAGTCAAGGGATTGTCAAGTTCATCTTCTACCACAAACAATCTTGCTTTTGTTTCCTCAAGCAACAAGTATTCTGGTAGTCATCAAGAACAGCACTCTGCTGCTGGTACTTCCGTTCCTGCTGCTGGTTCACATGTCTCTGCTGCTGACTCTACCAACACCAACACCATCAGTGATGCTGCTATTTGTGCTTATTTAGCTGAACTTACTACAAGTACTTCAGTTATGCCTCAAGATCTGGATGAACTTGATCCTGATGATGTTGAAGAGATTGATATGCAATGGCAGTTTGCAATGCTAACTATGAGGGCTAGAAGGTTTCTTAAAAGAACTGGTAAAGAAATGAAGTTCAGAAGAAACAAGAATGTGGGATTTGACAAATCAAAGGCTGAATGTTTTAACTGTCATAAGAAGGGAAACTTTGTAAGAGAGTGCAGAGCACCAAAAAAGGAACAATGAGAATGTCAAGAAGTCTACTGATGAAGAGCCAAATCCTACTACTGCTATGGTGTCATGTGATGGGTTAGGAGAGTATGACTGGAGTGATCATGCTGAAGATGGTCCAAATTATGCATTAGTGGCTGATGAAGAACCTAAAGAACAACATTTTGCTCTCATGGCCTACTCTTCCTCTGGATCAAACTCTGAGGTATCCAATGAATCATCTTGTTCTTTTAAATCATGTTCTGATACAATTGAAATACTTAAGTCTAGCAATGGAAACCTTAAAATGGAGAATGAAAAACTTAAGTTAGACAATCTTAGTTATGAATATGGTTTAAAGAATTTAGAAGAGAAGCTCGAATTTTATAAAAAGGCTGAAATTGAATATCTTGATAAGATCACTAGCCTAGAAATTGAGATTATTAAGAAAGATTGTGAGATTAAGGTTCTTATGGAGAAAGTAGAAGAGGCTGAACAGGCTAAAGATTCAGCTATAAGTGAGACTGAAAAACATATTGTTAGGGTGGAAAAACAACAATTTGCCACTGACATTCTCAGTAAGCCAATAGGAAGGCACTTTGCAGACTCAGGCAGTGGTCTAGGATATAATGCTGTTGCTCCACCTAAGAAACTTAGTGCCAATGCCCCTCCTACTAGAACATTGTCTTTCATACCTGAGTCTGAGGCCAAACCTGTAGGTGAAACTAGTGAAACTAAAATAGAGTCACCTAAGGTTGAGAAAAAGTGGTCTGATGCACCCCTTATTGAAGATTGGGAGTCTGACAGTGATGATGAAGTAGTGGAATCTGATTCAACCCCTAAGAACAAAAAGGAAGAAATTCCTGTTGTTGTTGAATCTAAAGTACCTAAGGCTAAAAAGGTTGAGTTTGTTAAGCCTAAGTTAGGTAAAGGTATCTCTAGAAAGATGGCTGAGTATGAAAACACACCTAGAGTATATCCTAAAAAAACCAATAACTTGCCTAGAGGAAACCAGAGAAATTGGAACAACCTAGTTTCACAAAGATTAGGTACTGATTTTCAATTACTTAAAAAGACATGTTATAGTTGTGGTAGTTTTGATCATCTGCAAGATGAGTGCTACTACTATCAAAAACCAGTTTGGAATCAACATACAAGGGTGAACCATAGAAATTTTGCTAGAAAAACTCACCCTCATCCCAAAAGAAACATGGTTCCCAAGGAAGTTTTGATGAGAGATGGTGCTTCTAGAGTTATCTCACCTATTGCACCAAAAGGGCCCATAAAGAAGAACATAGTTGATTCTGCTGCTAAGGCAGACTCTGCGGTTTTGCCAAAAGTTGTTACTGATACTGTTGTGGGCAACCATTTTTATGTTGTTAA